>CM056585.1:53160996-55560996 GCA_029721435.1 Gymnothorax reevesii
CTCTTGCAAGACAGCTGAGCCGTTGAATGAGACTGAAATACCTGTAAATTGGGTCCATGAAGAAGGGGGAGGGCTTAGCGTAGTGAAGGGAGGGCTGCTGTGGGGGCAGAGCTGGCTGGGGGAGGGGCTGCTGGTGCTGAGGCAGCTGTGATTGGTGCAGAGCGTGGGGCTGGAGTGGGAGGGGCAGGCTGGGGAGCTCGTCATTGTTGGGGAGCCTCTTTCCACTGCCATACACGTGGTTTCTCCGCTTTTCCGGGGTGCCCCCGTTCTGGCTGGCTCGGCTCCGGCTGCCGATGCTCAGGTCCAGTGGCTGCTCCTCCCCTGACAATGAAACAGGCGTGCCGCTGGGCGGGGCCAGCCTTTTTGGGGGCGGCGCCAGCTTGGCTTCCTTGGGCTTGACGGTAAGGTCGAAGGGCGACTCGCTGCCTAGGACCCCAATCTTCTGCGAAGACTCCCTAGGAGACTTGGGCTCCCCTTTGAAGAACATACTGGGGTTCAAGGCGCGATCAGTGAAGGGGTAGAGCGAGTGGGGGAAGTTGGGCAGGAACTGGAAGGGGAACATGGAGTGGTAGGGCAGGGAGCCCATCTTCTTCTCCTGGAGGCTCATGAAGCCAGGGCCGAAGTACTTCTCAGCGATGGAGGCGATAGCCTTGATGGAGTCTGTGGCGGCACTGGAGGGGGGCAGAGCCTGCTCATCAGGCGGGGGGAAGAAGGAGTGGTGGGAAGGTAGGACAGGGCGGTCACAGGGCAGGTTCCCCGAACTGGAGATGGACACCGAGCTGCTGCTAACGTCGTCCTGCTTGGGCTCTGCAGCCGCCTTCCCGCGGCTCCTCTCGCGGTCGCGGTCGCTCTCGCCGTCGCTTTCCAGGTCAGAGCCGGAGACCGTCCCCGTAGTAGTGTCCAGGTCCGTCCCGCTGGTGGTGTTGACGTCCTCCAGGTCGCTACCGTCCGAAACGTCGCTCGCCTTCACCTTGGCCTTCCCGTCCAGGTAGGACGAGTTGACCTTGGACTCCGCCTTGTCCTCCATCTGGTTAGCGTGGACACCGCTGCTCCCATTGGCGTTGGTAAGGGAGGAGACCATCGACAGACCTCCTGGGTCCACGGCCCCCCTGGGCAGCTTCCCGTCGTGACTGCTGTTGAGAGGGCTCTTAAGGAGCGGGCTCGCAGGCAAAAGTGGCGGCCGAGGGTACAGTGATGGGGGGAAGATTCCCGGGAATCCGTGTGAGAGGGCCGGGAAAGGAGGAGCAGTTGGGGAGAAGGGAAGCCCCGTGTGCGGGCGTGAGGGGAAGTAGTCATTGAAGCCCAGCCCGGCGTGGTTGATGCCCTGGTGGGACTTGGACTTGCCCATGATGGGGCTGGAGGACATGGGGATGCCGGGGGTGAACATGCCCCCAGGCGTGTAATGGTTCTTGCCCTCGCAGAAGCGCCGGTGCTTGTTGAGGGAGGAGGTAGTGCTGAACATTTGCCCGCAGTCCTTGCACTTGATCTGGGTGCGGCAGTCCGCGTGCATCCGCTTATGGCGGCACAGGTTGGAAAATTGGGTGTAGGATTTGTGACACACCTCACCTGGCAGAACACAGTCCTGCGGTTAATTCCACTTACACACTCTCACCTGCTCAAAACTGCAATATTAAACAGGTAATTAATACAATTTTTACATCAAAGCAAGCATTCAAATACATTTCATTATCTTAACGCCCTGTTAGGCAGCACCAGGGGTACAAAGCTACTTTGCTCGCAAACATAATTGCTCGCCAAATGAATTAATAATTAACAAAGACATTAGATTCACTCTTAACTGGACATCACATTGCTATTACTGAGCTCGAACACATTGCACATGCGCATACATCAACACGCGTATGCAACACGGCCATAGATGGACACGTAAACACGGACACACGCAGAGCATGCAAAGCAAAAGGAAAGACTGAGAGGGGACAGGGCTTAGCTGGAGCCTCCATAAAAACTGGGACGGGCACAAGGCAGTCATCTGAAACTGGTCAGGCTTGCGTGTAATAGTGAGGGGGAACTGGGCCGATCATTGCAAGTCAAGCAAAAAAAAGGGGGGGGAGGCACAGAACACAAAACTGAAAAAGGAAATGGAATAAAAGAGAGAAGAAGAAGAAAGGAAGGCAAAAGAAATTGCTCTAGAATTTCATGTAGGGCTCTGACCTATAAAATTAGAGCTGTCACTGGGTTGGGGTGGAGATAGACGGAAGGCCTTTGGACACTCGCTATTATATCTGAGGCTTAGACAAGGAGGCTGCCACTTACAGATGAAAGGTTTCACACTGCTGTGTATGTGCTTGTGCTGCTTGAGGCCAGAGGAGGTGGCGAAGGTCTTGCCACATTCTGGGCAAGTGTGGGCGCGTGCCCCCACGTGCTGCGAGCGGATGTGGCGCTGCAGGTTACTGGGGTCTGTGAACACCTAGGGGGGGGAACACAGGCAGATGCATTACACAACTCTGTTTTAGCATTTTAGCAATATGGAATTTAGCAGAAGCTCCTACCTAGAGCCGCATGCAGAGATGATGTTTTCACATACAATACCTTATCTATAAATACACCATGTAAATATTTGGACAGCAACACAAATTTAAGTGTCTGTAATTCCCACACAATTGACAGACTCAACTGTGCTTCAGCTTGACTTCGAAGGTTCTTGCATCAATATTGAGTGAAGCAGCGCAGGAATTACAATTATAATTGTCCGTTGTCAGATTTGGACACAAGTGTAACTGTCCAAATGCTTATGAACCTTCTAGACAGTAGATATTTAACTGCAAACATTTAAAATAAATGGCTAGCTCAAGAACAAAATGCCAGCACCCCCCTACCCCCAACTGTGAACTGAACCCACATCCTCTGAATTACTGCACTAGCCTCAGTGCTGCCGGCGTGCAATGTTAGCTGTTGTTTATATGCGGGGAGGCCTTCCCAGAAATCCTTGGCCATACCTTGTCACAGTTTTCGCACTCGAACCGCTTGCCACTGTCATGTGACATCTGGTGGCGAATGAGGTTGGACTTCCAGTTGAAGGCTTTGGGGCACTGGTCACATTTGTACTCGCGCTCTTCTGTGTGAACGATCATGTGCTGGCCGAGACTGGCAAAGGAGAGAGCAACATGAAAATTCAGTCTACGCAGTGAACACATCCTAAAATAAACATACAGCGGTGATACAGTTCTACTCTCAAAGTAACAAATTTACAAAATATGCCCAAATAGCACTGAAACATTCTATTTGGGTACTTAATGGCAGAGGTGTAAAATCTAGGAGTTGGACAAACAGATACTTAGTGGTGTCTAAATAGGTGAACATGCATACACATCAATGGAAACTATTTTCCTTTTTGGGAGTGAAAATTTTCCTATCCATAAGATCCAATCATAGGCAAAAAACCTCCCTATGAACATGCAACATATGAGTACTTCCATGGCGACGTCAACCTGAGCGTGAAGAAGTTACATTACTTACTCCCTAAATAAATGTAGTAAACCCTCTACAAGTTCGAGTGCAAATTTTATTGGACCAGGGCATAAAAAATTGCATGCTCTGACCATTAATGAGCTGGAGGTACAATTTTACAATTTTTTTAAAGTGACGTGATAAATGCTGTAACATCCATCAGGCAGCTTTTAAGAAATAAAACATAGAAATAAAAATAAAAATTCAAGTATTTTCAAAACTGCCATTTTTCTGTTCAGCAAGGGGCCCCTACATTGTGGAGATATCAAACTGTCGGCATTAGACTTCACATTCACAGAATTCTTAGACAGTTGTCTCATTCATAAAGCAGGATATTTATTAAAATTTTCTGTCACTTAACCATATTTTTGCAATTATTTTGAGTCAAAAAAGAAATTTCACACTCATAAATTTGGAAATATTTCCTTGAAACTTTTAATAAAAGAGTTTTTATTATCACTAGGGGTAAATGCGTAGTCAAAGACATCATGGCACACATCAACTCCAACGTGCACAGGTACGTAGCACGTGCGAACGTACTTTAAGCTAAAACTATGTTTTCTCTTGTTCCTAGTCACTGACCATATAAGAAATGTGCAACTGAGCTCACGTTAGCACGTTAGAGTGACATCTCGGAAAAAAAAAAGTTTTTACAGTTAATTATTCGTTGATTCTCAATGCCATGGCTGTCAAACATTCAGCGTGAACGTGCCATTGGCGTGCTGAATACGGAAAGTCCGTCACTGACGTTGCAAGGGTTATGGGATGCAGTCGACGGACTATCCATGATCTTCGGACACGCCTCCAACAAACTGGCACCACAGCTGACTGACCTCATTCTGGTAGCCCACGACTGACGTCAAAAGCAGAAGACCGACAAATTGTCTTACGTCATTTGCATAATCGATTTGTCACTGCAACGTCCACTAGGAATGAATTGTTTAGAGGTCGTGTGACTGCCCAAACCATACGTAATCGCCTGCGCACTGCACTCATTCAAGTAGTAACTTACCATTTTTACTATTTTCCGTGGCATTTCCGGTGGAACTGGTAACATTATGGGCATTATTTTTCTGATAAACCATCTTTAATGAGTACAGAATTAAATAAAATCATTATTTAAAACCTTATTTCTTGTATGACCAACTTATCGACCTCCAAACGAGTGTTAATTAGTTTTTATTTTGGCTGAGTATACTTCTTATCATATTAGAAGAGTAAGTTTTCCGAACTATTTTTTGTCATTTTGTTTCCAAATTTAACATCCACTCCACTAGAGCTGCGCGTGCCTTCACATGTGAGCATGTGCTATATTCGCATGTGAAAATGTCACATTTCACACATATTGTTTTTGTGCTGGGGAGGCCGTGGGCGGTGCCGTGACAGGCTAGGCTATGTTGCGGCTGGGCGCACCTGTATTCGTTGGGGAAGATCTTTTCACAGTCCTTGCACTCATGCACTGGCTCGTCGCTGTCCTCCCGCTCCTGCTTGAAGTCGTCCCCGAGCGCATCAAAGAGCGAGTTCCCGCTGCTACACGAGTACTTCTGGTGGCGCCGCAAGTCCGGCTTCGAGGGGAAGAGCTCGTCGCAATCCTCGCAGCGGTACATCTGCTCGTCTGCCACACGAGAAAAAAAAAAAAAAAACATCCGCAAGAGCGTTTTTATACCACCACCCCCCCAAACAGGACCTTGTGAACAGGGCCGCACATACAACAAGCGCAAAACGACTATGCTGTAACTCATAAAACTCATTGAGTAATAATCCAAACAAGCGTTCATTTACAGACACACCATGGAAGAGCAAAGCTATTCACATACTCTCCTGGACTCCAGTTTGTATTAACAATACAACAGAAAAACTACAGAAAGTAAATATGATAGATGTTTGCTAGAGGAAAATTCACAGAAGAAGCAGTGCTTTACACAGGCTTAATGCAGGAGTATTTTTAATTAAAACAACGTCTCATTTTGGAGAGTTCTGAAGCAGTCTGCACTACAGGAATGATGGATAAACTTCCTCAACAGTTACTGGCAGATATGAGCACCATGAAAATTTCATATATTATACAAAATACACTACATGCCAAACATCACTGGGCACAGGGTTTTTTAAGGTCACTCGGAATGTTCTCAAATTTTGCATAATACAGCAAACGGTACAATTAAAATGATAAGTCATATTTATGCATCACTACGAACTGTTTTCCAGAGATTTTTGACTAAGATTGTGAATGTTCTCACATAAACTGTGGGACAAGAAACAAATAAATGCCCAATTCAATAAACCACTAAATACCTCTCCAGAGAGCAGGTTTATTGCATAATTAAAAGAATCAATTAATAAATGCGCCTCTCTGTCTCATCGCATATCCGATTAAGAGCATGTTGCAAACATTTCAAACAACAATTTCCACTTAGCGTCCACGTAAAAACAATAAAATCAATTAACAGTGAAATGTGGCGGGAGCTCTCCTTTTAATTAGCTATGCAGTCATTAGGCTAAGTTTCACGAATGGCTCCTGTTGGTTAGTTAACCGAGTAAACAAAGAGATTTTACCGCCATCACCCTCTGTCCTTTGACCACGGTCAACCTCAAAAACCACATGGCCCTTTTTATCAAATATGAGGCGAAATGCTTTTAAGGCTAAACAGCTCGTAGGGAACCATGCGTATCCCAACAAAACCTTATTGGTGGGGGGACAGGGGAAACAGCCATTCCCCAGGAGAACTTCCCAACAAAAGCCAGCCTCTCTCACTGAGGCCACAGACCCCAACGCCTCACCCAGGTGGACAACCACCGTGGGAAACCAGTGCTGCGGTACAAGAAGGGAACCATAAAACCATACACTGCGCATTCACTTTAGCCCCCCTCCCCAATATAAATGGGTGGAAATTGGTAATGTTCTGTTCAAAACTAGAAAACCGTTCAGGCTGGAGGTATTTTTTATGACTCTGAATCCTGGACTTTTAGGGCTGAGGAGTAAATGTTTCCATTTACGAAACTATCTAAAACGGAGTGCATGACTTTATTATGGGTTAAATATTTCTATTTAAAGTGAAATTTGTGTAAAAGAGCAGCCGCAGTTGTGCGGTTTGTGGGATGTCGAATTCAGTCCAAAAAAAGGGGCCAAGGAGTTGTGGTGCACCGGGTCACAAATCATGCTGAAGTACACAAAATCACCCAAAATGACACTATTCATGATTTGCACAAACTTCGCAAAACCACGCAATCAAACACAATACACATAATCACACAAAACTACACATTACACATAATCACAAAATTCTATCAAATTCACCCAAAAACAATTAAAACAATCAAACAAAGCCACACAAAATCACCTTAAACTGCACATCACACATAATCGCACAAAACCACGCGAGAACAGCATGTTACAAATAATCAGACCAAACTACACAAATCACACAAAACTACACACTACGCATATTCAGACAAAACACATTGAATATAATCACACAAAACAAATCACAAAAAAACAGCACATTAGATCAAATAACACAAAAAACACAAAATGACACAAATCACTCAAAACTACACATTATATTAAATCACACAAAATGACACAACTTCACATTACATTACATAATTAAATAAAACAACGCTAATCACCCAAAACTACACATTACAATAAATTCCACAAAACTGCACAAAAATCGCATAAAACCTACACCTGCATATAATCATAAACCAGCAAAAAATCATAATACCATGCATGACAAATATTTGCTCAAAAATACACGAAATTACACAAAACTACACATTCACAATCACGTGAATTTACACCAAATCACTTAAAAATACAAATCACACAAAACCTCACAAAATGAAGTAAACAATATAGATTTATCCATCACATGACACCACATATAACTACACAACAAGACACAAAACTGTGCATAATTCAGCAGTCTGATTAATAAAAATTTGTGTGAATTTCCAACCTATATAGCATATACTCAAAAAAAGAAAAACCGATAATAGAAAATATTCATATTAACAAAACTGCGTGTAAGTTAAACATGCAATATTTAATTAATTTGGCTTAACTTGGAATTTTTATTTGTGCATCTTATTCATTTTGTGGGAGTTTTTTTATGTCAAGTTAGTTTTTATATTCGGAAATCGTCAAGGAAATTGGCAAGCATGTCATTTCTGTGCCAACACATTGCTTATAAATATGACCCCAGTTCTACATAAATCATACTAAACTACACAAAATCATGTATAACTTCAATCCACAGTGCAGAACTGCACAACATTGCTTAATACTATGTAAAACAAAATAACATTGAATAAGACTAAAGATCGCACAAACTTACAGAACATGGCACTAAACACCCTCACCCTCCCCCCCACCCCCTTACAATAGCCACCATTTCATAAAGAGACGAATAATGATATCGGAAAGCCGGGATCTGTTTGGTGGACTGCGTAAGAAATAATCATGCAGCAGGAGGGATGGGAGGGACTTCAGGAATAATTGTGCTGCGTTATCTGTGTGTCCCATCGGTAACACTCATGACAAAGGAGGAATGCCCAGGGAAAAAGAAAAAACAAATGCTAGGCTAATAGCACTTTCAGAGGACTGAGGGGAACACAATTATGAGGCGGTTAGTGACTAATCTCAGAGCATGGGTGAGGTCCCAGGAGAGTCCTACATCCCTGTTCTGAATTCCAGCTCTGATAAGTGATATGGAGGAGGGACTGAGGCTCTCTCTGCCCCTCTCTGCCTCTCTCCTGTTTTTGGCTTTCAGATCTGAAGATACCCATCTATTCTCAGCAAACGTTTTCTGCACGCTCAGAAAATCTCTGTCTGCGGCGGACGAAAAGACCCCGTGCTGTCAGTTTGATTGTTTTTTTTTTTTCATTTTCACTGCTCACGACAAGTGAAATGCATTTTTTTCCTCCCTTCCCCAAATCAAAGAAAAGGACAACAAACAAGGGTACCAGACGAGCTCACATTACTGAAAACAGGCCAGTCTACAGGAGAGTAAGGGACTCAACTTTCCCAAAGATATCTCATCATGAGGGCTAGGCTCGCCGTCCAGTTATATCAGCCTAAAAAAAGCAAGGACAGGCTTTAGTTCCTTATAACATGCTTGACTACAGTGGAGAAGGCACCCAGCCCACCTTTGGCTGATCTGGGGCCAGTGAAATTGAGACCTCAGTCCACAAGCGGAGAACCTTCCCACACTGTTCCACAGAGAGGCCACTAACCCATGGTAGTGTTTAACAAGGTCACCAGCATGTATCTGCCCCAAACCGCACCTTCATGCATATATACTGAGCTGACTAGGAAAGACTTGATTGTGTGGAATGAAACTACATCTCAATTGGGTCTTATCTAAACACACACACACACATGGTCAGGGAATGAGACCACAGTCATCACATCCATGTTCTCTCTCTTTACACCACAGAAATACTTCAGAGAACTGCCACGGATTTTTATGATTTTTTTCCTCAATTTTTCATCATAGAAAATGTAAATTATATAAATATAAACCAATATAAATGACTAAATATAAAGTTATTTTTATGCATTGTAGCCCTGCATAATTAGTTCAAATATCAGTGATTAACACCATCATGAATGAATCACAGGATCTGTTTTGTAATAGATCAGGCACGAAAATGTAATTAATACTACTAATATTTCAACCAATATAATAATAATAATAATAATTATTATTATTATTATAAATGTATTAAAATTACCCTGAAATTCCACTCACTGACAGATAGGAGAAAATACTTTTCAGAAACAAGATCGTAAAACGATTTTAACTTCGCCGTTCATGAATATATGAGATAAAATGGAGGCAATAGGTTCATAAGATGCATTTCGTTTAGTTTGTGGCCAGTATGTTCGGTAGATTTTTTTTCACGCCGAATTATCTTTAGTTAGACGTACTTAATGCACAATTGCATTGGTCTCTGTCTCATACTGTCGTAAGATTTGCAACAAGCAAAACGAACGCATGTAAGAAGTTGAATACGTGTAGACCAGTGCATTTAATCACGTAAACATAATGGTTGTTTCATATTGATTTTCACCAAAATTTCAACTTTCTTTTATTTCGTCGTCAACAATGCTTCAATTCCAATTTTAAAACTGCATCACAGTTGTTCAATTATCAAACTAAACGCCATCATGAAGATTAATTTAATTTAGCACATGTGTAACCAGTTGAGTAAGTTCATTAAACAGCTTTTTTTTAATCAAACTGCATATTTAAATGGTCAATTTTTGCACTTGTGGGGATGCGCGTCAGTAATAAATCCGTGTTAATGATGTTGCGAGGGACTGGACCCTCGCTTAATGAAGTTCGCTTGAGTTTGTTTAAAATGTCCGCTAATGATGCGCATTAATCTTACCTTCTAGGTGCGGCGCCATGGATCCCTCGGGAAAGACTCCGTCCTTCATATAAACCAGAAGCTCCTCCCCCACTTCGATATCCCTAACTGCTTTATAACAAATCTGTATTAAACATAAATAAAAAGGAGAGAGGACAAGACACGACGGGTTAGCAAACAAGAGCCACTTGCGATTCACCGATGATTCGCACTGTAACATCTACCTTCAACCATTTCAGGACTTTGGGAGATGTAAACCATTATTATTATTATTATTATTATTATTATTATTATTATTATACTAACGACTTGTTTGCTATTTAGGCTACTCCTTTTTATGTTGTGTACATTATTCTTCAAAATTATCTCTGAGGGTAAATCCACATATTTAATCAATATCATGCAATTTACATTCGATTAATTTCCATTTTTTTAAAGAATAGAACGTTAAAATGTGCAGAATATTTCCTAACCCAAAAAAAAAAAAAAAAAAAAAAAAAATTTAATTAAACAGTCGTTGAGTATATTTAGACTACAAAACAAAGGTTCAGTTGAACGGGAAAGTTAATTAAAATCTGTTTTTTTATCAGGATAATTATAATTATAAATGTTCATTAGAGTTATTATTGCTGTTACATTAATATTTGTCTACAAGTTGAAAGCCATGTAGGGTTTAAAAAATACGGTTTTCAAAATGTGTAAGCGGCTTTCTATTGCATTTCATTTCTATTAAAATCAGCAATCAATTATTCTACAATTTATAGGCATCTAAATACGGTATTCTCTATATTTAAAAAAATAAATAAATTATTCATAATCTAATTAGACAATCCGAAACGGGAAAACACTTCAAATCTTACTCTGCCTAATCTAGAAGAATAATTTCCTGTTTTTGAAATACCCTTCATTTCTTTTAAAGTTTTTAAAAAGCAAAAGCAGCAAATTCAAAATTTTACCACGTTTATCTGGTTAATAAGCCATTGAAACCTTGTGCAATGACCAAATCCAAACGGTAGTAATTGCTAGAAGCATCAGAAGAACACACATGAAAATCGCCAACAATCAACACATAGCCTTTGAGTCAGTAGCCCGGTAATGCATAACCTATGTATTGAAGGAAAAAAAAATGTTGTCATAATAACTATTCAGAGTTTATATTATTCCCACGTTAATTAAACATTTCGCCGTTCGTTAGGGTTATTTAAAGGTCTCATTTAAACATTGCAACTGCGCTACAGATATTATGGACATAAGATAAAATTAAAATATTTATGATCCATTGCTTACGAGAACGGAATAAATTATATCTTTATGACAAGTGAGCACTTTCAAAACGATCCTCAAAAACACAATTATTGGGCCTTCCATTCGCACCCTCCGGGGGGCGCTCGGCACCAAGCTACAGCCGGCAAATATATTTCAGACAGGCAACTCACCGAAAAAAAAGGAAGAAAAAAAAGAAAACAAATACACGACAAGAATTATAAAAGTACAATAACTTCATTTTAGACATATCATTGGCTTTATACCATGATGTATCGTGATGTCATTCTTACAAGTTTACAGGCCAATACAGCACAGCCTTTTCTTAAATTTAGGAAGCGATTTAGGAAACGGAGTGTAGGTTGTATGATGATGATTATAATAATAATAATAATTATTATTATTATTACTAGGCTACTACTACTACTACTACTACTACTACTACTACTACTAGTACTACTACAGTACAAGGAAATTACATCCGCAACGAAGTTTTTCTAACCTTTTTGTTTTCCGTAAGGTGGCGAAGTTGGGAAAGTTGAGCTGTTGATCTTAAAGCTTCCAGTTGGAATAGCAGTTCTGTCCCCGTGGAGTTTACAACACAACCCATAGTATCATTACAGGAGAAACCCAGCGAGGCAGGCCCCAGCACAAGAGCCGTGCCGAGACAGAGAAAAGGACGTAGAGGCGAAGTGTCCTCGCTTGAGCCTAGCCCTCAACTCTCTAGTCTGTCTGAGCGCGTCTTTGATGAGGTGAGCGCTCTCCTCATTAGCGATTCCCGATTACTCCTCGGAGCACGGAGAGTTAACCGCCAGCCACTCCTCCCCTCTTATCGAAAACCAGAGGATTGACTGATCTGCCGCACAGACCCCTCCCCGCACCGTCTATCCGCTCTGACCACTAGATTAATCTATTATTGATAAAAAGTATATATCGCATAATAAAACACTTGTTTTAAAAATACATGGGCGATCAAAACGCAAAGCCACCCAAGCTTTTTGCAGGCTTTTCAGGCTTTGGAATGCTGCTGACGCGACGTGTTTTAGTGTATATTTTAAAGCGTACATCGCTACACCTGTTTTTACTTGTCGTCTTTCAACAGATTTTTTTTTCGCTGTAAGGCTAAGTCCACACATTTTATGCTTACGATGTTTACAATCATTTTATACATTTAGACGGTCAATAATTTCATAGATTATTTTGATACTGGAAATTCAACTTAGTGGTGTGCTTAAACGCGAAAAAATTATACGCATGATAGTCTCCTAATAAAAATGGACTGGCGCAAAAATGATATAATGATAATTTTCTTCCCATTTTGCAACTATACTGTGAAACCAATCAATCCTAGCGACAATAATTTAAAATTCGAGCGGCTAATCTGGATTTAGGCTACAACGCAAGAACACAATGCAGTGACCTTTATTTTGAAGACTGCTTGATGTCACTTATTTTCCTGCCATTCGTGAATATATTGTTTAAGTCATTACTTTTTTGACTATAAGATATAACCAAAATAATTTCGTAAGCTGTGTGTGGGTGTGTTTTATTTTGGTATTGACATCTGAAACAGTATTCTATTTAATTTATCTAGATGTCTTTTTCTGCGTAGCGGTCTCCACTGCTGTCACATTTAATAATCAGAAACATATGCCGTGTCTCCACTGATTTACAAGGACGCATTTAAATCGTTTGAAAAGAAAAAAAAATGTTTTGGCCAATTGATTTGGCTTTTGCCTAATTTAGTTTAAAGAGATAAAAGAGGCATTCTTGGTTGAAATAATCTATTAAAACTATGGCGAAAAAAATGTATAGAACAGAGAGGAAAAACTGGAAAAAAAATCTTTAAATTACCTCCAATGGTATCAGATTTCATCTGAAATCATACCAACAGCGAACAGCTATAATCTCACTGGATTTTGCTTTTGTCGAGACAATCTTCAAAATGAATGTTTAGAAAATGAAACATAGATTAACCAAAAGTTCCTATCTCAACTTACATGCTCTGACTTCAGAAGTGTCCGAAATGACTTGGCCGGAAGGAGGATAAATGGGTCATAACTAATTTATGTTTCTTTTTGGGCCGTCCATATTATCGTGGTAGGTTGTTTCCTACAGTAAATCTTTTGGGTTTTGACAGATCTCAAAGACACATCTTGACCTCCTGACAGTGCTTTCAAGTGTCCGGGGCAGATGTGTCATCCATCACTGCCAAGGCACAGCATAATCCGCCCACTGTCCCAATACTCATGGCTGCAGGGCCGGTGGGCACGGCCTCCATACACAAGCCCTATTTATCAGGGAGCGCGAGTGATAAAATACGGGAAAGATCAAACGAGGCCCGGGCTGTCCACTAGTGACATGGAAAACAATGGCCACTGCGACAGGCGAGACAGCGTTCACCTTGTCTCTGCTACAAACTATTTACTCTCGTCCCTTAAAACAAAATACACCATTATTACATATGAGCAGATATCACTACAGCTGTAAGAGGAAACTACCCATTCAGAAAAAAAAACCCATAGTGATAGTTTGCATTTGAATGCCAGCGCAGGCCAACATCCTCCTCCACTTTTTGTATGACTATGATGCCCTTGGAAGATTGATATTGACAGGCGGAATTGTGCAGTATTTGGCGTAGTGGAATGAGCCAAGGGTTTGGTAATTTTAAGTTCCAATTAAGCCTTTAGCGCAGAGGAGCGGATCTTAGATGGCAGCGTCTATGGAACTGCTCAACTGAGGCATTCAGTTGCAGCTTCCTAACAACATGCGGTCGACGCTAAATGTACTTAGCATATTCACGAGGAACCGGTGCCTGAAAAGTATGGACGTGTCAAGCCCAAGCACTATTGCCTTAGAATTGTAAAATTGTATAAGCGCCTCAACCAAGCCTGATCTGCAAACAGTCAATAGCATCCATTCAGCAGTTGATAAAAATCCTCTTTCACAACAAAAAATTTTGGCTTCTGTCACAGCAGCAATAGCCCAAAAGTATACAATTTAGCTGATAAAAAAAATCAGCTTTCTGAAGCAAAAATTCAACATGGTTTGATACATCATTCTACAGTCAATTACAGCCATCAGATGATGATATTGTACTGCGTAAAAACAAAGCTGTAGTTCAGGCCTGCATTACACATTCCTGGTAATTATCTGTTAATTCACAAGCATTTTACCCAAGAGAGGACACCATGAATTTTCCAGCAATAACTGAATGAAATTTATTGGGCCCCCGGAAAAAGCATACAAACCCTTGCATAACAGCAAGTTAGGTTGTTGGTTCTTCTAAACCTGGCACATTGAAATTACATGAGCACATTGAAAGATGCACAACCGTGTCCACATTACGTTTACGAGATGGTAAAGCTATATATCTGCCTCAAAGACATGAACACCGGGAGTGAGTTTGAAGAGGACAGTATTGGAGGGTTATCTGAGCCTGACAGTATGGATTCTCCAGAGGAGGAAGTCTAATGTCATGAAAAGGCTGTCTTCTTGATGTGTTAATATTGTTATTTGCAATATTTAAGTTATTTGGCTTACTGCTAAGTTTTCCCTTCACTGGTGCCATGACTCTGATAGTGTTGCTAGTCCCATTGGTTACTATAACTAACCAATGGCCTGTGCTAGTAATATACTGAGTCAAAAAAGAAACTTCACACTCATAAATTTATAAATATTTTCTTGAAACTTTTAATAAAAGAGTTTTTATTATCACTAGGGGTAAATGCGCTGTCAAAGACATCATGACACACATCAACCCCGACGTGCACAGGTACGTAGCACGTGCGAGCGCATTTTAAGCTAAAACCATGCTTTCTCATGTTCCCAGTCATATGAACATATGATAGATGTGCAGCTGAGCTCACGTTAGCACGTTAGAGTGACATCTCGGAAAGCCAAGTTTTTACAATTAATTATTCGTTGATTTTCAATGCCATGGCTGTCAAACATTCAGAGTGAACGTTCCATTGGCATGCTGAATACGGAAACGTCCGTCACTGACATTGCAAGGGTTATGGAATGCAACAAACTGGCACCACAGCTGTCCGACCTCGTTCTGGTAGCCTGCGAGTGACGTCAAAAGCAGAAGACCAACAAATTCTCTTACGTCATTTGGATAATCGATTTGTCACTGCAACTTCCACTAGGAATGAATTGTTTAGAGGTCGTGTGACTGCCCAAACCATACGTAATCGCCTGCGCGCTGCTCTTATTCAAGTTGTAACTTATCATTTTTACTCTAGGACACTTCCGTGGCATTTCCGGTGGAACTGGTTACATTATGGACATTATTTTTATGATACACCATCTTTAATGAGTACAGAATTAAATAAAATCATTATTTAAAACCTAATTTCTTGTATGTTCAACTTATCGACCTCCAAACGAGTGTGAAGTTTTAATTTTGGCAAAGTATATTTTATATAGTGGCATACTGTACAGTGTGGCAATCTGTTTAAGAATTTATACCGCTTTCAACTAACTAAATTGCATTTCAATTGTTTAAGCCATTCTATTATGCGGACAGCTCGAGGACTTCAGTGCACATGTTTGGCTGTTATGTTTGATGTGGTGATTTCCATTCCAGTTAATGAAGCATATTGCCTGCTTTTTCCTTAGACTGTTATAAACGGACTGAATTTAACAGTTTAATTAACGCATTGTTTCCTGGTAGTTTTTAATGTACGTAGAGTCCTGCACGCATTCAACTGCGGTTTACACTAAACATACACAGAACTCTGAGGCAAATTTATTTAAAAATTACGATGAAAATAACTGGCAAAAAAGGTGCCAGCTAAATTAACTGGCAAAAAAATGTGCAAGTTTATATCAGTGTATGGTGGACAATGTTTTGTATATAAAAGGTATATTTTGGGTATTACTGAGCTAGCATGTGAAACTTGCTCCTTATAGGAAATGGAAAGTGCCTGAAGAAGTCTGCTGTGCACTCATGTGCCAGGTGAATAACAGGCCAGTTGCATGAGGCCTAGTCAGGGACACAAGGTCCACTACTGTTTGTGACAAGGCCACTAGGGAAGGGGGGCTGCGCACTTTGCCACAGCAGGAAGAAGCTGAACAAGACAATATACAAGAATCATTGTTGTGATGTCCCTCTCTGCATTGCGATCACACCTGTTTTACCAAGTGGCATGTCCTGCAGAGGAGTGGGGCAATGCAGGACTTAGTATCCAGCCTGGCATTTCTTCACTTTTTTTTCAATTTTTTCACCTTTTCTCTTCATTTTGCATGGCTCCTGAAGTTCAACCCCTCATCCTTATCGTAGGAGGTTGTGACAGCACACTGATTCCTTACAGGGCAAACACTCTGACAGTAAAATAAGGATTTTTTTTTCTAATGAGTACATCTGCTGGTTAATGGGGCTGTAGTGAAAATGGACAAATATCAATACTTTATAATAGAAAATAAAAGCATTTTTTGAATTTGGAGAGGTTTTTGGAGACCACTGATATCCATCCCTGCCTACTGATGGACTCATGCTAATTCCCACTAGAAAATCATTAATTCGTATTGAGCTTCATGAGTCAAAATGCTTGATTTGTGGTAAATTATGATTATTTTATGATTTCATTGAGCGCAATTAGGAGAGTCAGTTGAAGAGCGCTCTTACTTTGCTTCATACACAGTAGGTAACGCTGAATATCACACTTGCTTGTAGATGTAACCGCTTGTGGTCAAGGAGTTTGTGATCCTGGAAATGTATTATTCTACCTTCAAGCGATTTTTTGATTCTCAGCATTTCATCTTGAACGTCAATATTGAATTTTCATGAAGATTTTTTTGTGCTTGTTGCCCTTATTCTGTACATTGAAATGAACTGATGTAGGCTGGTGTTCTAAATGCTGCAAGTGTCTGATTTAATTTAAGTTATTTTTCATTTAATCCTCAAATCTTGATTTTTAAAGCCTTACATGGGGGAACACATAAATTGCCTGATTTTTTCCTCTGCGCATTAGGTTTAAAAATGAACAGATATACCCATGCTCTCTAAAACAAACGCACGTGAAAAAACACACGTGAACGTGCACACACATGCACACACACACACACCACTCAATTTTAACGCAGCCTTAAAGATTTCTACAAAACGCATAAGAACACACACTCCAACGCACTCAAACACAGCTTGTCTCCAAATGGTGTCAGTGTAACGTGCGGGTGTGATTGAACAGGAGGAATTGGCAGGAGAACAAACACACTCTTTTGTTGTTATGAAAAACAGCTTTAGCCCATCCTGAGATGTAACTAAGGGATCAGAGCCTAATTTACGTTCTGAAAAGAATGAGCGAACCTTCAGCACTCGCTCAAACTTACCTTCATTGATGTCCCTCAATAAGCAGTCACATTTTCCCCAATACCTGCTATTTCTTTAAATGACTGTAAATAGTAATCTAAGTCAACATTAGCTACTTGTCTTTAGGCCCTTAATGAGAGTAAAAGCCTATCATGAAAAAGTAAAAATTTACACCAAGGAGTATACTAGCATGCAAAGTGTGAACTTGATAAATGAAAATAATATTAACATATTATCATTTTTGACTGATTCTTTTATAAACTTACTGGGCTCACTCAAATTAGGTACAGATCAGCAACATTTATTCTCTGCAATTTCCATTATTTACAAAGTTGTGGTTCAGAGAAACATGATTTACAGGCTAAAAATGTTGTTCAGTCATCTTAAAATATTGCATTTCAAATAAATTATGCAAAAGATCAACATGTATCCCCTTAGTAAGCCATTACATTATTGATGAACAAGTAAATGAGCAAATAAATTCTTTTGCATTAAAGGCTTCCACTTATGCACACATCTACATGCTCGCACGTGAGCGAGGTGTGCACATAACAACTGAAAAGTATAGAGATTAATAAATTATGTATTTTTAAAATGCAACGTGTACATAAATAAATGATGAACTTCTACCCATAAAACCAGTGACCAAATAAAATACCACAAAAAGCAAAGCGACAATAAAAAAATGCACAGCTGAGAAACAAATAAATAAATAAAAAGAAAAAGAAATTATTTGTTCATTGGTCAGCACGTAGGTCCAGCACCTATACTTAACGTAAAGCCATTCTGACAATGGTGCTCTCATTGTGCATGAATAGAAATGCTTAAAAAGGATTATTTTTGGTATTTGGGTTCAATTGGTGGTTGTCAGCCTTTGAGCGCTCCCCTCCCCGCCCCCCTCGCTCCGTTTGTGTGGCTTACATCTCAAGTGTCTGATTTAGACATCAATAGTCTCACCAGCAGAAGCTGTCTCGAACAAAAACTGACAGAAAAGAACAAAGGCTGCGGACAGCCTTCCCCTTTGACACTATCTATTTACGGGGGAGCGGGGCACTAGCGCCTGAATCACACGGACAACAGGCCCACTTGACAGAGATTGAAGACACACTCTGGCTTTCTACTTTGTTTTCGAGGTCACAAACCTTCTCTGGGTCAAGGGAGAGGTGGTGTCGCAGGGGGGGACACGATGGTCAGCGGTGATTGAGCGAGAATGTTAACCAATGTATGGCATGACATCACAAAGGGTAGTTATCCAAGCAAAGCCCGAGTTCCTGTAAGGTTCTCAATGGCCGGTGCTTGGCTTCCAAGGAAGAGCAGAGTGATCCCAGAAGTAAGGGAGTGTCACTGTTTTATGTTCATTCTCCAGTGAATCACTTCCTTGAAGAGCAAACTGATGGCCCACAATGGGCCTACAATAGAAACACCTTTTATTAATCAGCTTCGTAAACAATGTGTGCACAGTGACTAAGAGTCACGCTTTGTCTTTACTCAGACAGCAGGATGGGCCAGAGGTGATCTCAGCTTGGTGGATCCCAACCTTATGCCCTGCTGAACTGGGCTGGTGCGTGTGTGTGTGTGTGTGTGTGTGTGCCTGTGTCAGGGGAGGAGCTCACCTGTTCATCGCTCAGGTGACACATCGCAAGGTTCTGCTCCTCCAGGGACAGGGCTGTCCGTATATATTTTACCCAGCACTCCCTGCCGTCCATGCTGGAGTCTACGCAGAACTTCACATTCTCCATGTCACCCACAGCCTGCCGAGAGAGAGAGAGAGAGAGAGAGAGAGAGAGAGAGAGAGAGACATTAGGGATCAGGCTGAGGTGTATCAGATGAGAAAGGGGATAGAAATTCACAAATTCCCCCCACCACCGCTTCTAAAAAATGTTGTTCCATTCCTGGCACTTTCTCAAAGTTAAATATTAAGGAGACCATCCTGGAAATGCAAAAAAAAAAAAAAAATCCATTACAAACCACATTGAACTGCCCAGCCCCCAGAACCCTCCCCTTACTTTTAAAAGCACACGACACCCTTGGGCTCAGTCTCTGTGTATGCCCACTGTACTGATACACAGGTTAACTGGACGTAACCCCACACACTGCCCGATTTTTGCCTGGAGCAGGGGAGGTAGCAGGACGTCTTTAAGAAAGGCTTGGGCAGCCAGATTCAGACAGACGAGTCCATCATCTGAGGGTGCTCTCACCCCAGAGACTCGGGAATGGATCCAGGTACACTTAACACCAAAGACCAGTGCATTTGGTAAGTGTGAACACAAGCGTACTTTGCTTGGGCACGGTACGTGAGTCTGCTTGGAAGAGGTGGTCTCGGGCACGGTTCATCCGTACTGTTAACGTGACATTTTGACTATTCAACTCTTGTTCTAACAAACAAAGAAATTAAAGGCTTGCTCAAAATTTGGGCAGATGAAAACATACAGTCACGACTGGATACTACAAACAAAAACGTAGAGATTTATGGATTAATTTAGGGGCACAATTGTACCGTGGCACAGCAAGGAATAATCGTACCAAGTGTGAAAGCCTTCCTAAGTCCCAGCTAAAGGCCCAAGTGTGAGCATGTATGAAAATAAATACACTCTTAGAACATGCAAAGGGAGGTGTGGACAGATTAGCTGCAGCCACGAGTGACCTGTCACACACCATATACACACCCCCACTGCACACACAGACACATACACACAGACACACACACACACACACACACACACACACACACACACCCCAACTGCACACAAACATACAGTGTCCTTCCCCACCCTTCAAAATTTTTGTCATTGCTGTGATATATTCATTTATTTTAAAAATTGCCAGCACACTGATGAAAAAAATTTCAGGGATTTGAAACCAGTTGATATTAAGGGCTGAAGCGAGAAAATAATATTTGACGTCTCATAACAAGACTGAAATGCATCATACAACAGACATGTTTGGGTCCACATAAGACCAAATTTTTCAGCGGGTTGAGCACACGAACATGCGCACGGCGAGGGCCTGTGGGCTCCGCAGGACACCTCCAGCCCCTCACTCAGCTAGCGGGGAGGGGGGTCACAGACTTTCTCTGACACAATCCCATTGCCTCCGATATCCTGGAGCTGCTACCCAGCTCAGCGAGAGGAGGTTTTGGGTTACTGGCCAATGACAGACGAGGGGAATGAGGAAGACAGGGCCTCTCTGTGAGGAGAAATAAAAGTAAAGGATCTCATGATGAAGGCTGTTTACTGTGAGGAGCCGCTTTCACAACAAACACAGACATTCTGCTGCAGGAGTCATTTCAGCACTGCTCACGCACTTCAGTACCGTCAAAACTATTTAGTGCACACTGTCCAGAAATTTTTAAAATTGTCAAATGAGGGTCATTCACTGTTTCTCTGGCATGTCTTATCAGATACAGCTGTCTGCAGGAATTTTGAAAATATTCCTCCACCTAAAATAATTATAATGGAATTCAGTTTTTTCTGAAAGTAAAAAAGAATGCACATTTCACTGTCCTCCAGGTGTGGCTAAATAAATGCATTTTAAAATTGTACGGTAGACTAAAAAACAAAACTGAAAGACAACACCAAATAACTTCTTATTCCCTCAAGCAAAAAAAAAAAGTTGTTTGTTTTTTGCGTAAAATTTTTATGACTATATAGGTCAGAATATTGGGAGATTTTTAAGGAGATTTTTAATGACATACACTTTCTTTTGTCATGCGTTTGAAGCAAATCAAATGTTATAGATGGTCTTCAGGTGTCCATTTTTTTGCCAGTTCATAATATAGGAATTTATTTTTACAGGAAATCATTTAGGAGCCAGGACTGGCTTCACCTTTCTGGCCTTTTTGGAGAGAAACAGGGGCACACATCTGTTTTTTACATACATTTGTGAAATTAATTACACTGCAAGAGAGGCTTTCTGTCTCTGTAATTTTTAATTATTTCACAGACAGGGTTTTGCATATTCAAATTTGGCTAGCTGTAATCTTGTCATATTGGCTGATATTTTTTGTCTACTGCTATGTTGACTAATGAGAAAAAAATGAATGAAATACAATTATGAAATATTCCTTATGTCAAAGATATTACACTACAGGACACTTGAAGTAAAACCAGTGTAACCAAAGTTTATATGACGTATACTTGGGACACTTCTCACTGGCCCACAACATTCAGAACAGTCAAAAAAAAAAATGCAATTGATTAAAATGAGAAGCAATGCTGCAAGCACCATATTATAATTCCAGTATTATGATTACAAAATTCAGCAGCAGTCCATTTACAGCATCCCT
Organism: Gymnothorax reevesii; assembly: GCA_029721435.1. Lineage (NCBI taxonomy): Eukaryota > Metazoa > Chordata > Actinopteri > Anguilliformes > Muraenidae > Gymnothorax > Gymnothorax reevesii. The sequence continues at coordinate 53,182,710 of CM056585.1, forward strand.
CCACTGCATTTTAACAGGGCTCTAATCAAAGCTTGGGGCGCGGTTATTTGACGTGTAATTAAAGTAGAAAACTTTCAGCCCAGAAGTTTTTTTTAAAAGGGGGCCTAATTTCTCTGCCCTGAGAGGCTGATAGCAGTAGCAGATACTTGGCGGTCATGGCGGTGGGGGCGGCAGAAGAGGGCTTTCTTTAATTACAGGTCATAATGAGACAGTCCAGCGCTGACCTTTGACCCTCTCTTCTTACTCATGATGCGGCTAAAGTGCTGTGGTAATCGGGGGGGCATGAAACCTTTACCAATGAAGCACTAAACACACCAACACACACAGACAGCAAACGCACCAAACCAGACATTTAAAAAATCATCAGAAGTGCAGCAACACTTTCACAGAGTTTTTACTGCTCACCAAAGATAAGGCATTATTAGATGTTTGTCACATCTTCGCCCTGCCCTAGAAAATGGCACCCAAGGCTAAGTGTTTTACATAAGGGCATGTTTTTAATTTTTTTAGATGAGTAAATGCAAGGTGTGCAGTTAGGTGTGAACAGAGAAATATATAGAGTGTGTGAAAACAGCGGATGAGCGGCTAAGCGGCGTGGGGGGGGGGTCGTGATTGGTGGATGTCTGCTCTCTTGTGCGACTCTCACACCCCCGGCCTGACATGTCACAGCTCATTCGCCCCCCCCCACAACCCACCCCTCCGCAGTCTTAACTAGTTTGTGGCTAAACTGCTATGTCCGTTAGCGTTCACGCCACTTAGCTTCCAAGCTGCTGCCTGTTTCTACGTGGTACCAGAAGAGAGGTTTCTCACCCCTTCGAACACCACATGCAACCAAGCCGCTCGCCCTTCAAATGCAAACTGTCTGTTTGGGACCCCCCCCACTCCCTTCCACATCATGCACAGTAGACAGCATGCATTTACCTTAGGCGTTAAAGACAAATAGACAAAGAATAATTTACACTAAGTAATCTTGAAGTAGTTTGCGTGATCCTATTCTAGCACATAACATAAATACAAAATCATTACCGGACTCAACCATATCCACTCATGGTTCAGTATTTCGACCATGCAACATTATACACTGCACCATTTCCACAAACCACAGAGATGCTTCTCCTGAAATTACAGGACTAAAACATGCAGGGGGTTTTATGCTCACGTGCGATATGGCGGTGCTGTGGGTTCCAGGAACCAGACCCCCAGCTGCTGCACAAGTTCATGTGTTAAATGGTCAAAACTGACACAGACCAGGCTTTGCCACCAGATGTGTGAAAAACAGTTGCAGAAGACTAACCAGGCACAAAACAGATTATCCTTCTTTTCCCCTTTCCTCACACAGGTTCAAGTCAGAGACCGCCTGTTTGGGGCCTGTTGAGAGTATAAGTACAGGTACTGAATGTGTTTAATGAACAGATGGGAAGCAGCTTAGTTTGAGCCAGGGGACAGGGTTGGGGGGATTTGGGGGGGGGTGTGTCACGGGTGATTCTAACTTGCCTTAAAAACACGAGTGCACCTTGAAAGGTAGCGGTCCCAGGTCTAATGAGCCCCAGGTTTGCTAACATTCTGTCTCCCAGTACAGCCATGATTTATAGCAGGCTAAATGAAGTGTTACAGGACTTAAAAATGTGGCATTGTTTATTTATTTACCCTTCATCTCTCTGACGTCACACAGACACCTCTGCTGAAAAGCATTTGCACATGTGAGCGATCTCAGTAAGACAGAGGGTAAAGATGCCTTGCCCACTCTCATTCAGCCCTGCGTCCATTCGCACTCTCGCCTCATCCCACTTCTTCCTCTTTCTTTCCTTCACTCTCTCCTTTTTACCCCAATTTTTTTCTTCTTCTCTCCCCTACTACCCTCAGCCTCTTTGTCTGTCCTTCTCTTTCCACAGCCTCAATCACAAGTTGCAGTATTGACAGGAAATACAAAGTAGACACGGCCAAAGCATTCAGAAATCAATTAAATAACTGTCATGTACAGCAAATTAATGAGGAGAGTGACAATTCTTAAAACAAAAACACAATAACCATGTTATCGGCGTTGATGTTAACGCCTCTCTCCTCATTACTGCTTCACTCACAGCCAGAGGTGGAAAATCCAGGGGCCAGAAAGTAAAAATCCAGCCTGGTTTTTCTCCCTCCAACAGGATGGACTGATCAGTCATATTGGATATCTCCTGTCAGAAGTAAATCCAGGTGGTTGGATTAAAGTTCTAGGGAGGATTTTTACTTTCTGAACCTGGACTTTCCACCTCTGCTTGCAGACAAGGTGTACATCTGAGTGTCCTGTGATTGGGTGGTTTAATCCCAGCCATGGCACACAAGGCCAAGAGTTTGCAAGGTCAAAATTTGCTCAATCATGGTAAGGATAAGAGGTCTAATGGCAGTTAAATAACTCAGTCTGCTTGCTCTCTAGTTGCCTCTCCTGGTCAGCCAGGTGCTAACAGCTTGCAGAATGAATTGAACATATATTGACTGTGTAATCCTCTGATGGCATAAGCAAGCTGAGATTGGTGCTGCATCTGCACTGGGTAAAGAAGAAAAAATGGTCATCACTCGCGGCGAAGGTATTGTGCGTCACGGAGCAGTCTGGCTGAGATCAAGGTGGGGAAAAAATGACCCCCCCCCACCAATTTTTTTCAGAAACAGAGGTCAGAAACAGACAAGGCTCTCAGGTAAAATGCAGCGGTTGACAGGTAAGTGGAATCTTCTTCAGAGTTTTAGCTGATCCAATCTCTGCACCGGCTGCAAATGCTGATCATGAGAGTGTGGGGAAATAAAAATGTGAGGTGTGCATAATGGTCACATGCATAATCAGTCAATAAAACATCAGCTCTGGAAGCTTCTTCCAGTTCTCAAAGGTTTTTCTCCTTGACGGAGCCAATTTAAACACCTGAATTCTTCACAAATATAAAGCTGGCATGGAGTGTGTATTTACAACCCCATTTCCAAACAAGAGGCCCATGGGCCTTAACGGTCACCTGAGTATAGTATATCCAATGTTAAACCTTGGCCATTAGGTTGCTTATGATAATAATACAACAAAGGGCAATAACTCCATCAAATATGATCAAATCAATCTGGTTTTCGAACTCGTCCAAGATCTTATGGATATAAGCCTGCATACAAAGTCTCATCAAAATTGGTTCACGAATACTTAAGTTATTTTGTTCACAAGGAAAAGTTTACGGACGACGGACGACGCACGACGACGGACAAATGGGGATCGCAATAGGTCACGCCTTCAGGTGACCTAAAAACTTGGGGTGTTTTATAAAATTTAAATAAAAACAGAATTCAGTGATTTTCAAATCATTCAAACTTTACATTTATTTTAAAATAGTACAAAGGCAACATATCAGATGTTGAAAGTGTTAAATTGTATTGTTTTTTGAACAATATCTGCTCATTTTGAATTTGATGACAGCAACGCATTTCAATTTCAAATATTGATATGAGACTATAAAAGATTGGAAAAGTTGCATGATGCAAAAAAAAAAAGACAACTGGCAGAACATCTCACAGATCAGTAACATGATTGAGTATAAAAATTCCTTCATGAGTAAATATAGTCAGGGCTTACCCGCTCTAAGATAGACCGCATGGGGAAATAGTTCAACACTTTAAGAATAATTTTTTCACCTTCAAATTGGAAAGAATTAGGAGAGCTTATCCTCTATTGTACATAATATCATTGAAAGATAAAGAGAATCCAAAAAAATCTCTGCGAATGGTATGAGACCAAAATCCAATTCTGATTTTCAGGTCCTCAGACAGCTCTCCATTAAAAACAGACAGGATTCTGCAGTGGAAGTCACTGCATGGACACAGGAACACTTCCGTAAACCACTGTCAGTCAATACAGTTTGTCACTGCATCCACAAATGCAAGTTTAAACTCTGCGATGTAGAGATTAAACCTTATATAAACAAGATCCAAAAACACTGACTTCTTCTCTGGGCCCGAGCTCATTAAAAATGTACTGAGATGAAGTGGTAAACTGCCCTTTGTTTTAACTAATCAAAATGTGAAATTGTTTTTGGAAATCATGGATGCCAAGTCCTCTGAGCTAAAGAGAAGGGGGGCATCCGGTTTGTTATCAGCAAACAATTCAAATGCCAGCAGCCATTTTGTAGTATGGGGACGCATAAGTACACATGGCATCCGTAAAGACACCTTTAATGGTGAATGACAGTATACAGGTTTTGGTGCAACATTTACTGCCATCAAGATGCCATTTTTAAGAGAAGACCTTGCTCATTTCAGCAGCAAAATGCCAAACACCATATTTTGCACGTATTACAACAAGAAGGATCTGTAGTAAGAGTCTGGGTGGTAAAGCAGCCTGCCTGCAGTCCAGACCTGTCAACAACTGACAATACCTGGGGCATTGTGGAATGATAGGGGGCCGCAAAGTATTGAGCAGTGAAAATCTAACATAAAACAAGAATGGGAAAACATTTTTCTTTCAAAACTACAGCAGTTGGTCTCCTTCATTCCCAAATGCTTACAGAGAGTTGACTGAAGAAGACGTAATGCAACACAAAGGTAAACATGTCCCTGTGCCAACTTTTTAAAAATATGTTGCAGGCATCACATTCAAAATGAGCACATGGTTTCCAAAAAAACTATAAAATATCTCAGTTTCAACATCTGATATATTGTCTTTGTACTATTTTCAAATAAATATGTAGTTCAAATGATTTGAAAATAATTGCATTGTTTTTACTTACATTTTACACAACGTCATAACTTTTTTGGAAATGGGGTTGTACAATTCTGCGGTATGGGGAGGGGTGTTTTAGTAAGCACGCATTTGATGTCATATTTCATGATAAAATGTATTATAAAGAATGAAAATGAGTTAACTTCCTCCCACCCTACCTCCTCCCGCCACACACACACACACACACACCCCAGTGCAGAGGGAAAACCAAACACGTAATTCCCAAGTAACAGCACTCAGCTAGGATATGAGATGATAACACTGACACAGGTGGACAAAATGAAAGCCTTAAACTGGAGGGTAGCAGGTAAATGTGAACAACAGCAAACTTCAGTTGGGACAAGTGGTGACATTGATCTCTATGGGGACCAGGCCTACTCGTCCCCACTGGTTTCTGCTCTATGGAGCTTTATGTAGACCTGTATCTTCCCAGTACTGCGCTCTTCCCTGGGACACCCTGGCAGCATATCTGCTCTGACTGTGTGCCACCTGGCGTAGGTTTATGGCCCTCACAAGTGCACTGTGAGAGTCACTCTCCAGTGTGCGGCAACGACACATCAATGCAGATACTACAACACAACAGTCACATTACATCTAAGTCAGCTCAGAGACTTGGCCTATTGGAATACAAGTTTAACTCAATCACAAAATCGCAATTACAACAGCTCTCTCTTGCTCCCTCTCCGTCTCACACACATACGTGCGTGCACACACACACACACACACTCACACAGCTGGGCTCTGGATACAGGAAATGCAGCTAACCTAACAGGATATTAGATAAGAATGGTTCTGAATGTAACACATTCTGTTCCTGTGGAAACAATGACAATTTCCCCAAACCACTGACAGCTGGACCTCAAATCGGCCGATGCGTTTTCTCTCTGCTCAACTCGGGTGTTTATCCGCAGGAGAACCGCAGCTCTGTGCTCAGTCAACATTTCCCTTTAACCTGTAAATATTTTCACCAGAAAATATTAAATCTCCTCCCAAGAAAATGTACTAGGCCAAGAAAAACCCAAATGCATTTGAGAGGGCAATCTCAAGTGTAGCATAGCATTATGAGATTATATTGGGGAAACTACCCACTTCTCCACATACGAACCCACACACACACAAGCACGCTGTCTCATTTCTGCATGTGGGATGTTGGTGTATGTGTGTGAGTGTGAGCGAGCCGAATGAAGCAGAATGCTCTCTTGTGAGGTGAAGTGTGGTTTCCAAACCCAAACCACATTTGGAAAGTTTGGTGGGGTGGGGTGGGCACGTGTGCGAGTGTGTAGGGGGTGAGTTTACAAGTCAAGGGGTTGCGCAAAGACACAACCATAACTGTAATATTACACCTGTGAAAAACCAAGGAAACCATACCTTTTTATTATAAATGTGGTGTTACTTTGGGGGTGTCAGCGCTCCACACTGCTGCAACAAGACGCCAGCGTTGCGGGGGAAAAGTGATAAAATGTGCAGCAGATAAAAGCGTGTTTCTACAGTGCGCCCAGCCACCGGGGCAAGCGAGGTGCGAAGAGGTTAACAAGGCCACGCGTCTTTACGGGTCTCTTTGTTTGAACAACTGTGAGAGGCTTTGCGAACTCCACACCTCAGAAACACAAGGATGTTGAAAATCTTCCCAGCAAAGAGAGCAGGGGTCAAAAACAGGAAGACTTTGCTGTAGCATAGACATGGATAGAAGTTCAATACAATAGCGGCCTTTCGATGCTAATGCAACGAGGTGCTATCTGGTTCATGTATTTATGTCCTGGGGAAGTTTCAAACAAGAGGCTGTCAACAGATTGCCGGACTTTCCTGAGGGAGGTGGGGTCAGATGATAACGTGCCTGTTTATTGTTGTACTGTGGGAGACTCTTCACCAGAGCAAACACAGTTGTCCCAAGTGACAGCTCAACCAAAGCAAAGCCCCATTTGTTCATGTGTTTTTCAATAAAGCACATACCTATGTCGGGATATGCGTAATGTCCGTAAGTATTTGGACAGTGTTTGAGGCAATTTGTATCCCTATCAAGTGAACATGGTAGCAATTACACCCATTTTAAAACTGTTTCACAGTCCAAATACTCACTGACCCCATTACACAAAATGTGTTTCTGTCAGCATAACTTCCCACAAGTGCATTCTTGTTCTTTGTATTTGCATGTGGGTATGTGTATGTGCTTGTCTGCATATCTGATTGTGGTTATTTGTATTTTCATGTTTTGTAGGATGCACATGGGAGCAGATATGCTTGAGTGTTCGTGTGTGTGTGTGTGTGTGTGTGTGTGTGTATGTGTGTGTGCATTTGAGTGTGCGTAGTGTATGCGCGTTTTCGTTTCCTCGCCCCAGTTAAAGAGGTAAGAATCTGAATAGCAGAAATGCTACTTTAAAATTACACCAATCAGAATGAACAGCAGCAGAGAGCACTCTCTCACCCCAGGATGGGGGATGGAGAAACTGAGGAGGGGAGACCAGCGGCCAGAAACGACAGCTAGAGGGCAGCACTGCTCAGAGCTCCCAGCGTCTGCCTGACAGACAGACAGAGAGAAGGGGAAAGGTCGAGCCTCAGGCAACTGCCCCTGCGCATACATCCACACACACACACACACACACGCACACACATGCACACATACAAATACAGATACATGCTAGCACACACGCACACACACGCACACAAACAAACATACATACATATGCACAAATACACACACCCACATGCATGCATACACAAACACACACACAGATATACAAATAAAGACACAAACACACATATACACACACGTGTACACACACAAACACATAGGCATGCATACATAGGCACACACACATACAAATATAGTCACATTCACAGACACACACACACGCACACACAAATACAGATACTCGCACACACACTCACACATAAATACACACACACAGCCCATTTCTAATGAGAACTCAGTCCCAATGTGAAGTTAGTACACACAGAGCGCCACAGAGCAGAGTGTCACGCTGCTCCGAGGTTCAACACAGGGCGATGTGAGGGCACGCTAACAGGAAGACCCGCACCGCAACCAAACAAACTTTCACACAGTGCTTTTCATGCAGTTCGGTGCAGTACAAAACACGACATATGAAATTGGCACAGAGTCCATAAACAAAAAAAAAATCAAAAACAGAACATTAACAATAGAGTATATCATTCTGAACTGATTGAAGAGGAAATATTAGAGATTTATCGGGGAGGCCAATGCACTGAAATCAAAAACAAAACATGTTAAATATGAAAAAACCCGTTCTGAAACAAAACGGTGAAAAAAATCTAAAATGTAATTCAATGAGACATATTTATTGAAATAAACATTCAGATAACTAAGCTTTTGTTAGCTAACTGAATATTTTTAAAACACCTAATCTTCAGCCCTGTCCAAGACTAACAGTTACAGCATTTTGGGACTTGGCGCAAAACTTGTAATTCACTCCAGTAGACGCTGAAGCTTACAAATAATGGGGAAGAGTAACATGTTCTCAACCTTTAGAGCACTGAAATAAATTTTTAGAAAATAAAAATTTAATTATCTTTTGCTATTGAAAACCTATCACATGGCAACTTGTAAAGAGCTCTTTTAGACAAGTTTCCACATGACAGGTTTTCATATGCTTTGATTGTGAATTCCTCCATCATTGAGCAACTATAGCTGCTGCATTTAGCGCTCTAAGGGTTAATTTCAGCAAGAATATTTGGGCCGGCCTGGAGTCGCACCTTTTGGGACGTTTTAAATGGTATTTCCATGAATGGGTCTAACACTTGACAATTTATTATCACAGCAGGCGGCGGGTTATGGAGTCCGTCACCTGGCTCCTCACTGCTGTCAGCGTCCACCGCGAGCTGAGCTCATTACCTGGGGATGGGGTGGGAGTGGGGGGCGTGGAAAAGGAGGGACCACCATAAATGTGGGGGCTGGTCTTGGTCTCGACTCCTCCAGCTGCACAGAAAATATCTTACCTCAAAGGACACCCCCACCCCCCCACCCCGCCCTTAGCACCCCTAACCCCCCTCGTCCTCACCCCAGCCCGCTGCTTGCCAATGTCTGTTATCACTGCACTCCAAACGACCGCCATCCCACCATCCCATTCCCCATGGTGTTTGGAACCCGGCTCCTCCATCTCACACAGTCATTACAGCCTGATCTGTTGTAGGGGCCCCAAAACCGGGGGCCCCGGCAAAGGATTTCCAGCTGTCTTCATTACAATGGCAGAGTCCATTACTCTACTTCATATTCGTACTCTAACACAACAAAACATGAGTGGCAAGAACTGGCCGTTCAGCCCAACTAGGCTCTCTAGTTTCCTTTTACTATTGTAAACATATCACTTCAGATATTCAATGACTCAGTGATATCTAGCAGTAAGTCAAGCCTGCTCTGCAAAATTCCCAAGGTTTCTGCCTCAACAATATGGTCAGGCAAGCTATTCCACATTGAAATTACTCTTTGGGTGAAAAAATATTTCCTGATATCAGTGCTGAATTTACCCTGGGTTAACTTCCATTTGTGACCCCGAGTTCTACCAACTTGGCTCAAGGAATCCTACATAATTCACTTTGTTAATCCTTTTAACATATTTAAAGGCCTCAATCAGATCACCCCTAAGTCTAAAGAGATTAAGAATCTTCAGCCTCTTCTCATAGCTTTCATCTTTTATACCTGGAATTAGCTAAGTGGCTCTTCTCTGAACTTTTTCTAGAGACTCTATATCTTTCTTAAAGTATGAACCCCAGAACTGTACACAATACTCCAGATGTGGTCTGTCGAATGTGTTGCACAGGAGAAGTATGACCTCTTTGGATTTGTAATCAATACCTTTGGCAATGTATCCCAGCATCCGATTTGCTGTTTTAACTGCTATGGCACAATGGCTAGAACCTGTGAGGGTTTCCCAGATCTCTTTCATGCGGAGCACATTCCAGTTTTAAACCTCCCATGAAGTAATCCTGCCTAATGTTTTTATTACGTACATGTACATCTTGTCATTTCCCTACATTAAATTTCTTTTGCCACATTTCTGCCAAATTCCAATTCTATCCAAATCATCTTGAATCACTTTAGTGGACTCTAAACTATTTCCCAAAACTCCCAATTCAGTATCATCTGCAAATTTAACAAATTTGCAGTCAATATTCTTATCAAGGTCATGAATGTAGATGAGGAACAGCAGGGGTCTCAACTCTCTGCTCCTGTCCTGCGTTACCTGCACCAGCAGGCTCTCGCCTCGAACCCGTTCCAGACCCCGGGCTAGCTGACCCACACATGCCAAAAACCACACACAATCCAAGCATTCACCCCAAACCCTAAAACAACCACAAAGAACATGAGAGAACTGAGTCACACCCACAGAAGCCCACACAGAACCAGAGGCAAAGGAACTATGCTCTCAAGTACAGAACAGGCTCATTCGGATAGTGTAACTCTGCCAGTAAGGAAAGATGGAGAAAGGTCTGCTCACAGACTCAGTCCACTAAGGTTTAAGATTACAGACACATGACTAGAGCTCTCAAATGCAGATATAAGCAAAGACCTGCTGGAGCGCTAAATTACAATTCTGAAGAAAACATAATTCAGAAATTCCTTGTCTTCAGTATGGTCAGAAATAAAAAAAAAATTAGTAAGTGTACATGTCTAAAGTGCCTTAACGTTCATGGCTGAGACAGAGGCCACAATTTGTAGTGCACAGAGCACAGTAGAAGTTTCTGTGCACTGTTTGAAAAACAATGAAACACAGCAGAAAAACACTGACTCTTAATGGTGGCCAATAGAGACATAACCGACAGAATCTCTCGGGCCCGTCCTGCACTGTCTCACTCAGGACTGTCCAATAAGGAGCATGATCAGGACCAGGCCTCAGCTCCCAGCCCTGCGCCGTGTGATGGATGGGAACCCGCTGAGCCTGTCCAACTCCAGCCTATCACTCACAGCGAGGGGGGGCTGCCAATACGGCCTATTTCCCAGCAATTCTGCCTGACAGCTTTTGTCTGTTACAAAGATTACTGTGGAAGAAAGGGACTCAGAGAGAGGGAGAGAGGGGGAAAGACAGGCGGAGAGAGTGATTGAGAGGAAGAGAGGGGAGTAGATAGAGAGAGAGATGGAGGGAGGGAGGGAGGGAGGGGAAGAGAAAAAAGCCATTAATCATATTTTATTAACTTCAGCGGGCTCGGCTGGAGTGTGGAAGATGGGGGGAGAGGCCAAGCGGAGGGGTTCTCAGTCTATCTCCACTGAGCCCCCACTCCCCCTCTGCTAAAGTATCAATAAAAGCGAGACTGCTGCAGCAGACCCCCAACCACTTCCTACAACCGAGCTGGGCCCAGTTCTGTCCCACCATCAACAAGTGCTTTAAACTCTCAGAGCTTATTATTATTCAGGTCGACTTCAAGCCTTTACTGCGTGAGGTCACAACCATGAGATCCGGATGTTCTAAACACTTCACACATTCCCAATCACCACTCTTAATACTGAAAACAACATAGATCTACAACACTCCCTTACATTTTTATAAAACAAGAAAAACCAAACTGCTCAGAAGTGTTACTGGAACTCTGTGAATGCCCAGAGGACACTGTACACAAGCTCATTTCTATCCTGTTGCTGAACTTCATCCAACTGGCAGCACTTCCTTTGCTCATTATGCCACATAAACACTATCCCCCCCTCCCCCCCCAAGTGGGTTTCAAAACATAAACTTAAAACAAATTCATTATGAGAAGATATTTACCAAAACATTATTTTCCAACTAAAAACATCACTTTAATGTCACTTGTCTATACAAATAGCTGTTAAGAGTTCATGAGTAAAACTAAAAAGATGTGAATTAGACAACAGAGCACATACGTATACATAAATGGAGCCGAATTCATCATCAGAGCTGTGATGAAGAGGTTTGGAAGGTGCCACCAGTTTTGTGCCCCTTTTGGCTTTTCTGAGTGCTTGCAGGCATGAAAACACACACACACACACACACACTCAGACACATATTCACACATGCATGCATGCACGCATGCGCACACACACACCCGCGCGGATACACACACACACACACACACACACACACACACATGAAGACCACAAAGGAAAAACGATCAGAGTCCAAATGTTGCATTTCTGTATATTTTATATATTATTATAAAAAATAATATATGATACATAATTCAATATACTTTTGTATTATTAAAGTATTGTATTTATTTATTTATTGCATTTTTTCAGTGCTTTGTTTCTAAGATCATTTTGAATTTTTAATTCATCAGTTCTCCATAACGTTAAAATGACTGATCATTTTGGTGAACATTGTGGTGTTCATATATAAATACACAAACACATACATGCGCGTGCGCGCACACACACACACACGCACACACACACATTAACATAGAGCTGCATCTCACTATATGGTGTAAGCAGGAAATAGATACAGCACAGTTCTTTTTATGGTTAGACGCCCTTTTAATGGCAGTGCCTGAATGCAGTGACTCACAGTAATTCTACAGACCACACTACGCACAGCGAAGCTTTGCAGGCTGACTCTTCCATTGGACAGACACAGCGCACATGTTCTCACCTCCTTGTAAAAGGGCACACGGCTGCTTGGCAGGTTACAAGGGCACGCCAGTGTCTGTACGCTCCGCTAGGAACAACATGCTAGTGTTTGTCTACATGGAGAAGGAATGCCATTTTAAAACCACAAGGCCTGTTCTCTGAGGTGGTGTTAGATGGTGTGGGTGGAGATGGCGGACCTGCGTCTGGTGAAGTCATTTCACAGGCTGTTAGGAGTGAGGTGTTGGTGGGGTGGAGGCGGGTGTGGTCGAAGGGCACAATGACCCATCTGACCGGCCGGGTTTAGGTAAGTGAGCGGGAAGTGCGGATTTACGACCCGCTTCCTCTCACTCCTTATTACACGGCGGGCAGGTAGCACAGCTGTACAATTACCTGCACTAATGTACCATTAGACCTGTTTTAACAAAATGCACATTGATGCCGAATCGGCCTAGAGCAGTAAAATTTATTGAGTTAAACCCCTTCTCCCACGCCCTCCTTGTGCCTCTGTGTGTCTGTGTGTGTGTGTGTGTGTGTGTGTGTGTGTGTGTGTGCAAAAGTGTGACTTATTTCCCCTCTTAACCATTGGAGATATCAGTGCCATGTGGTCACTGGGAACAGGATCTGAATAATTAAAAAGCAGCCGAGTCTGAATCCCTTAAAAACACATGTGGCTGGTGGTGTGACTGTCGCTGGGCTGCAGAGAGCATAATTGCTGTGGTCAAGGAAAAAAAGTCCTCTGTGATATTCTGACTGTCACCAGCCCTGATGGAGACTAAAGAGAGAACACAGACACTTATAAACAGGGTTACACACACACTCACACACATGCACACACACCCACATACGCATACACACCCACACACACACACACACACACACAGACATATGCACGCACATGAAAAAACACTCACCCATACACACACATGCATGTACACACACGCACACACAGACAATTATTGCCTGCGCACGTGTCAAATGAAGATGCTCAAATGATGCAAATTTTGGCTTAACACCTTCCATTCTTTGTTAAAAGCTGCGTCAACACTTTTTCTGAACTTCAGTCTTCACACTAAAGGCTCGTTCCTCATAGTTTTTGAAAGCGAGAGTCTGAATCACCAGCTTGAGTAGAGGAATCTGAGAGCATTTAAGGGTATGAAAGTAAAGCAAGGGTATAGCTGACAAAAGAGCACCTCCTACAGGTCTTTATAAAAGCAGCACACGGTCCAGACACACAGAGAGAGGGAGAGAGGGAAAGAGAGAAAGAGAGAGGAAAGGGAGGGAGAGGGAAGGAGGGAGGGGGGAGTAGAGAGAGTAATTTATTTATCCTGTGCCTGTGCATTTTTCAACAAGACAATGCAAAACTTCATTCTGCAGGCATTAAAAAAGACATGACTGCACAAGAACAGGGTACAGGTGTTGGACTGACCTGCCTGCAGTCCTCACTTGCCCCCAAAAGAGAATTTGTTAAGAATTTTGAACTACAGAATGCAACCACACAGACTGTTGCATTCCTCGAGACTTGTTAGCAGTAAGAACAGGAAGACATTACCCCTAAAACGCTGAATCACTTGGTGTCTTTAGTCCCTAAACATTTATTAAGTATTGTTAAAAGGAATGGTAACACAAAGTGAAAAATACTTTACTGTCCCAACTATTGAGAAATACGGTACTAGTTTCAGAATTTAAATACATGTTTATTTTGACAAATCAATATAAAATTTTTGTGGTGAAACATCAAATAAAGTGCCATTGTATTGTTTTTTAAAGAAATACAGGTCAAAGACAATTTATAAATCACTGCTTTCAGTTATAAGGTAAAGTAAACACACAGTTCTAACTATTTTGATTTAGAGATGCACTTTATAAAGGCTTCCTCCATGTCGTGGCCTACTATAAGGCCTGGCGCAGATACTGGAGACATATGGTGTGAGGTTCGCAAGCATGAGCTTTTTCACTCTTAATTTGCCTTCACGTTGCATTAACAGTAAAGGAGCCCAAAGCTGCTTCCATAAAAACCTTTATATTAAGGATTCCCCACTTTCCCTCCATAACAGAACGACCGCCCCATCCCGAAGTCCTGAATGTCTGCTGTGCTCCCAACCCCCCCACCCCCCGTATTACAGCCATGTCACAGAACTTCCAAACATGCGCAAGTTTGTCATCTGAACAGTGGGGGGAGGGGAGGGGGCAGGATTCCAGACGCAGCTTCAGAAAGTTATTTCTCAGGCTGCACCTCGGTAATGAAACAGTCCTGGCCGGTGTAATTTACGGTGGCTCGTTAACCAGGGCTGGGGCTCAGGACTGGTGCGTTATGCGTTTCTGCTTTACTAGCAGGCTTTGGAAGTCAGCTTTACTGCCTCTCTTTATGATATGTATTTAGGGCAATTAGAGAGGAAATATATTGGCTCATTATGGCGAAGCAGGTGCAGAGAGAACCCAAATATATAAATACTCCATGTGGGGGAAGCAGCTCCCCTAAGCACGCTCTCATGTGAAGCCGCGACTATACTGCTAACACCAGACTTCTGTAAAATAGCGTCCAAAAAACAGTGCAGAGCTTCCAGACAGGAGAGTTCGGATCCTCAAACAGGCTGGTCAAGGTCTAAGATCATAGTGCTCTGAACTGTGAGTCCTATTACTGATGACACAATCGCTACCGGTAGTAGTCTGCAATAGGAGCTTTCAAACAATGACACAAAAATAATAAAACGTCTTCAAAAAATTTACTGCACTTCAAAAGGCAAATCTACACAGGCTAGATGCTAATGTGAAGGAAACAGTTCCGCAGAATGATATTAGCCTGCTATGATATCAATATGCTACATGACAGAGAGGACTATTTGTGAAAGTCCCATATACGGACAACTGCTACTCAAGCTAAACTAGAGGGTCAACAGCCTGTAAATAATTACACATTTACTCCGCATGAATGTATACGGCAGATCAATATGTTTCCAGAACAGAATGGATATTTATATTTACTTCAGATCATCAGAGAGCATACGCCAGTTGATCCAGGTCAATAGGGCAGGGTAAAGGCCTGTGCGTGCACTCATAAGTGGGTGGTGCTTTGAGCGTTTGAGGAAAAACGCTAAATGTCGCTCGACTCATTTCAAACTCTACCTGAGATAATGAGACAGGCTGCTTCACGTCTATTGCTTAGGAAGTAGTGGTGCTGTGTATTATGCATGGAGGCAATGATTTCCAGTCAGTAACGGAGGAATTTAATTTCGGTCACATTCACTTATGCACAAACACATCTCATCCTGAGCTTCATGACCCAGATTACTCTGGGGGTAAGAAACTGACCCACTGCAATTAGCAAAAATAAAGCAAATGAACTTGCCGTAAATTTCATCCTGAAACCATTAGAGGTCAAAGGCCACTATATTCATTCTAATTCAGAGAATTATGACAAAATATTGAACAAGCAGGCAGACAAAAGTGTGACAAAAATTTCTGGCAATTCTCCAGACAACAGGAATGTGCAGTAAAATAAATAGTGGCGCATAAAGTATTTTGGGCTCGCTTTTTACAGGACAGGGTCGGCAAAGGGAAGGAGGAAGTACCTGAAGAGATAAGGAAGAGTATTCAGTCTCAACAATAACAGAGCGTGCCGCTGTTCTGCAGCTCTCGCGACAGCTCCAATAAAGATAAAGAGAGAGGCTTGGCTTTAAGGGCCTGTAAAAGCAGGGGGCAGATCGAGCTACCGGCCTTCTACTCACACAGACTGACACTAAAACCTGAGAAGGGGGGGGGGGGGGGGGGATGATGGAGGGGAGGGGAAAAAGGAGGAAAATAGAGGAAGAGAGGGAGAGAGGACAGAGCGGGGTGTTGAGGGAGGGAGAAATTTTTGTATATGTTAAACATTTTTATGGGTGAGTATGACATTCCTATGTGTGCGCACGCTCGTGTGAAATGTGCCGGCGTGTGCAGTTCGTTTGTGCAGGTTTTACAATGCTTTTATTTCTCTTTGCTTTCATTTGCATAGAAATGCCAGGCCAGAGCACAGTCCTGAACACAGTAACTGGAAAATTTACACCCTGAGGAAGCGGCTTCTGCACCGATGTTAATGTGACGGCCGGCCTTAATGAGGCCGCAGTGTATGTACAGTAATTTCTAGGTTCTAACCTCAACGCCAGGAAACCATAAATTATGACAGGTCAGGCATAGAGGCCTTCCATCAGATCTTCAAATATTTATTTTTTGGAACATCAAACAGAATAATATACCAGAGGAGACAATATTGATATGTACTTTATTAAATATAATGCGGTTTTCAAATATAAAAAGATAAATTAAAATACAAAAAGCTAAACCTGTACAGGCATATCAGCATATTAAGGAATCTTGAAGTTATCTTTAAGACAACTTTACTCTGTCTGAGCCAATAATGTTTGCCTGATTTGCAAACCAGTGGGGAGAACGGATCTGATCTGAACAACTTACATATAATAAACGACCAAATGAACGCAAAATACATACAATACTGGAATGGGTAAGAAACACAAATTATCTTGTAAGTTTTAACTACCCTAAATTATTCCTACAATTCTGAAATAGGATCAGCTTCTAGAATTTTGCCATTGCAAATCTGTGGTGAGTTGGCCAGAAAAACAGCGGCATTATACTTTATGTTATGATCATAAATTCTCATCCGATCGATAATGAGGTCACTTTCCGGAAGGAAGTATCTCAGCGTATTCACATGGACATGGGGAGTGGAATAATTTGTCATGGTGCAGGCTTTCGTTGGTAATTATTTGTAACTTGGAACAGACAGAATATCTGCGATAGCCAAATTAAACATGAAAGAACATTCTGGAGAATATCATCTCCACTTGTGCAATCAGAAGGCAAACATCTTGCAATCACCTCAAATCATCATCTCAGCGGTAATAAAAGACAGGACGAGGACAACGATGGTGATGTGACATCCTGAGATAAAAGAACAGGAAGCGAACATGACTGCCAAGAAAAAAGAAGTGTGTCCTTTGATGTGTATCTGTCTGGCAACTCTTCCAAGATTATTTTAATTTCATTTTATGGTTTGCATGCAGTTGCTTTAATAGAATTGTCCATTTACACTGTAGCATTTTAATTCTATTAGTTTACCCAATTTTTTTATTATGAAATTTTTGAACAACATTTTATTTTTTTTTTTACCTCATTAAATGACCTTAATCTCAACCGGCAGTCAGTAAGACCAGAGCCTGACCTCCTTTAATGCTTAAAGTTTATTCTCCAAGCTCCAGGGTCTTTAAAGGTATAAAACCAAAAATACTGCCAATATAGCCTGTGTGTGTGTACAGACTTATGCAAGCAGGGAAAGGACTGCGTTCATTATTAGAGTATGTTGGCACCAGCTGGGCCAGAATACCTAAGTGCTGACTGCTGCTTAACCCAGTTGTGCTTGTTTTGGAGAAAATGCCCTGGTTCCTGCGTAGTATAAATATGGCGCAAAAATTTTTCACCCAGGAATCCATGGTCCTTGGTTTTATATCGTCTACAGTGCCGTGAAAAACTATTTCCCCCTACCCAATTTCTTTTATTTTTGCACATTTGTGACACTTTAATGCTTTAGATCATCAAATTAATTTTATTGTTAGACAAAGATTACCGAGTAAACACAAAATAGGCAGTTTTTAAATGATGATATCACTTATTGAAGGAAAAAAATCTATCCAGCCCTACCTGGCCCCATGTGAAAGAATAATTGCCCCATTATTTCCTTTATCAACCAATTAAATTAATTTAATTGATAATTGGGTTCAAATTCACTTGACACACCCAGGCATGACTACTCTCAGCCCTGCTGAATGTAAATATCAGTTAAATAAAACCTGTCCGGCAATGTAGGCAAAAAGTAGCACATGATGCAGCGATTTTTAGAAATTCAAGAATGAATGAGAAACAAAGCAGTTGACATTCACCATCTGGTGAGGGTTACAAAGCTATTTCTAATGATCTAGGACTCTAGCAAACACAATTAGAGCCATTATCTACCAAAGGAAAAATAATGCAGAAGCTTCTTACGAGTGGCTGGCCTATCGAAATTCCTCCAAGAGCGCATCAAAAACTCATCCAGGAGATCACAAAATAACCTAAACTAACATCAATAGAACTGCAGGCCTCATTTGTCTTAGTTAAGGTCAGAGTTCAATTTTCCAAAATAACAAAGAGACTGGGAAAAAAATGGCATCCACGGGAGAGACGCAAGTCCAAACCCACTGCTGATGAAAAGGATCCACAGGCTCATCAAAGAAACACCTTGATGACCACCATGACTAGTCAAAAGTGGAGCTTTTTGAAATACATGGGTCCCTGTATATCTGGAGTAAAGCTAACACAGCAGTCCATGATAAGAGTATCATAAGAACAGTTATAGACTGTGGGAGCAGTGTATTGGTCTGGGGTTACTTTGCTCCTTCAGCACCTGGGCCACTTGCCATTACTGATGGTACCATAATTCTGCTTGCTACCAGAAAATCTTGAAGGACAATGTCTGGCCATCAGTTCATTACCAACAGCTCAGGCACAATTGGGTTATACAGAGGGACAATTATCCAAAGCGCAAAGCAAGCACATCTCTGAATGGCTCAAAAGAAACAAAATGAAGGTTTTGGAGTGGCCAAGACAAAGTCCAGACGGAAATGATGCGGCATGACCTTAAACAGCAGTTCATCCTCAAAAAGCCTCTAGTGTTACTGAATAAAAACAATTCTGCAAAGAAGAGTTAGCAAAAATCCCTTCAAAACGATGTAAAAGACTTGTTACCCATAATCATAAATGTTTGATTGCAGCTGTTGCTGTCAAGGGTGGCACAACTAGCAACTAGGTAAGGGGGGGGGGATTATTTTTTTCACATGTATAATACTGGTTTTAAACTCTTTACCTTCAATAAATGATGTAATGATTTAAAAACTGCAATTTGTACTCACTGACATCATCTCTGTCTTATATTACAAACTGGATGACCTGAAACATAAATATGACAAATAAGTGAAAATAGGTAAAATCAAGAAGGGGGCAAATACTTTTTCACTGCTCTGTACATACTACATCCTCCCAGAAACAAGTACATTTTTATTCCAAAAAAGTAAACAGAACCTAAGGGTTAAGTGCTTGTTGTCTGCTACAGGAAGACATCCTGATTTTACATCCACAAAAATAGCAACACCAAGAGCAACCACAACAGCAACATTAAAAACACTGAAGACCACGAAGGCAGAAAAATAAATGGTAAGGCCAGCTTATAATTATATGAGATATCAGCCAAGGCCAGAGAATAAGCAGAGAGATCGGGCTGTAATTCTAAGGCTATAATGGCTGACAACAAGGTGGGGAGATTCTGACACTGGAGCCCACTGTAACTGCAAATTAAACTTTGGGGCAGGAGGTTTTAATAAGTACATCGCACCACGTCTCATGATGATAATAGACTCTGGTGTTGTGAAATGTGAATTAATTTCATGAGATTCATATAATTGGACAAGATCCAATTCACAGCACTCTGCACCATCAATTACTTCACTCAAGTTCAAACTTCCTGAAGTCAACTCCGAACTTCAGCTGCTTGAAAGAGAGAATCAGGCCTTTCGATGAATGAGGGCTCATTACAAGCAGACGAGGAGAAAAAGCTGCACGTGTTCATTTCGGGGAGCAGATAAACCATAACTCCACTGGATTGGAAACAGATGAGCCTGAGGGCATAATCGTCCACTGTGTTTGGATGGCAAGCACCTCCCCACATTGTTTTTAGATTATCTCTGCTGCATTGAACCAGTTGTGAATATACTAAATAAAATGACCCATTTTTAGTCTACTGCAAGTAAAATAATGTGAAAAATTTTCACCTGAATCTGCATTACCCTTGTCGATTTCCTGGGATCTACATACTACATCCCCCCAAAAACACACATTTTTACACCAAAACAAGAGACATCAGAAGATGGCATATCCCCCCGGCCCCCGCAAAATCAGGGAGGCCTCAGGTACCTTGTACTAATAAATATCTTCTCAAAGTTTCATGGAAATACTTTCAAGTTCTGCTACGGGAATGTAACTTTCCACATCTTTCTGAGCCTGTTCCATTTGTTTTCATGAAGCAGAAAATCCCAAATAGCAAAAGACACCCTTTTTAATTCACAGGTATGTTGAAAGTTTTGTTACTGAGTTATGCCTCAGAAATGAGCTACACCCTAACCAGAAACTGAGTGTAATTTGTGGCTATAGAAACACACACACAAAAAAGAAATCAAAATCTCAGCAATTCCTAAATTGGAAAATCGCATCTACAAGGTACATTAGATCAACATGCCAATTTCATAGATAAACATTGAACAACTATCATGTATTGCTCTGGAATCAGTGACACTCGCTTCAACTTTCTGCCATGAGGAAAAAAAAAAAAAAAAAAAAGAATTTCTTAAATTCTAAATACCAAAAGGCATATCAACATTGTATATCAAATCTATATCCAAATTTGGTGAAGAAATATTAAAAGGTTATTGAGTTACACCATACCCTCCCCAGAGACTAAGTCCAACTTGTGGCCTTGGAAACACAAAAATAAAAATTTTAGAAATTTCTAAATACTGAAAGGCTCCATGATAACTCCATGATATATGAGATCTATTCACCAAATTTCGTGAAGAAATATTGAACGGTTATTGAGTTATGCTCCGGAAACGAAATGATTATGGACGTATGGACGGATGTACGGACGAACAGACAGACATGGCTATCGCTATATCCCCCCACATGATATGCCAGGGGAATAAAAAGTGAACAGAACCCAAGAGTAATGCTTTTACGCTTTTACATCCAAAAAACAGCAACAGTACTAGCAACCACAGCAGCAACATTAAAACAATATCGACCCCAATAGCACCAAATAGACAATATTATCATCAATATCCCCCGCCAACATGGGATCCCATCTTTGAACCCAACCAATGTCATGACTAGTAGCATACACGCACAAAACATATCTTGATAAAGTAGTTTCAGAAAACTTGTCCCCACTTTTCTGAAGGGATTGGTGGGTGGACGGACGGAAGGATGGATGGACAGACAGACAAGCTCCAATGCTATATCTCCCACTTCATTTTGATTCATGGTGGGGAATAAAAAATAGTGAGGCCAGCTTATAATCATATGGCAAATTAGCAAAGGTCAGAGAAGATCGGGCTGAAATTAAGGCTACGATTGCTGGCAACAGGTGGGCAGATATAGAAGCCAGAGCCCACTTGTAAAAGTGAATTAAAATTTTACATAGGAGGTTTTAATAAGCAAGCCACTCCACATCTCATGACACTAGTGCTGTGCTATGCAAATCAATTTCAATGTGTCATGCTGCAGGTCTTATTCTGAATTCTTTTGCCCATGGGAGGACCTGAGTTTGGTTTCACTCAATTTTTTCTCATGTGGAGTTTACACGTGTATTATCCTCTGCGGGGGTGTATGCATGTTGTCGTTGCATATTCGTTTAGTTTGGCACATTTCGTACTGGTAATATCGTCATTGTGCTATCGACGCCTTTTGTGCTAATCGGCTAATCGTTTTTTGGTTGGTTTGTGGAAGCACTGGTTCCTAAGGGGCCTGATTGTTAATTGGTTGCACCTGCGTGTGGTTTATTTAAGAGATGCAGGTGCAGAGTTTTCCTTGCGTTAGAGTCTTCTATACTCGTGCGAAGGTACCGCGTATTGTGTAAGAAAGAGTACTAAAAAGAGAAGTTGCGATTAAGTTTGCTGTATATTCATTCTTTAAAAAACTCTTATTTAGCTCTTGCCTTCTCTTGAGTTTTTCTCCAGGAAGGATTACTGTTTCGTTTAGCTTCGCTCACTTGATTTGTAGCACTGCCCGTTATATTGAAGTGTAGAGCTGCACTCCTCAAGCCTCCGAACGGTTCCCTGTCTTTTCTGAAGGCAGGTATCTTTCTTTAGTTGGGATACCTTCCCGTAGGAGTGTTCAGCCACCTTATTTTTTCATTTACGGGGTTTGCCCCACCAGTCAGTCTCTTAGAAGTCTCTAGTGCAGGGGTGGGCAATCACGGTCCTGGAGGGCCGGTGTGTATGCAGGTTTTTATTCCTATCAATTACCCTGACTAATTGAGTTAATTGATTGCATGCAGAAATATAGATTTTCGCAATGATTCGATCAAAGGAAAATGTTTTATGACGGGAGACAAGACTAGTCTTTGTAGTTTCATGATAATTTAAAGAAATGTGCATGAAACGTCAGATTTCATAAATGGTTTGGCTAATTGAGACAATCAACTAATTAAAGACCAGACGTTGGTGTGAAAACCAGGGACAGATACGGCCCTCTGCTCTAGTGGTTGGAATCTTCGTGGTTCTGACTTTGTGTCGGGATATTGCGTGCATATTGAGTCCCAGTCATTCCCCCCACCTTACACATTGAGCTTCCAATTCACCGCACTCCGCACCTTCAATTACTTCTGTCAAATTCAAACATCCTGAAGCCGACTCCCAAGATCAGCTGCTCGACAAAGAGTCAGGCATTTCGAAACGAGGGATTATTGCAAAGAGAAAAAGTAGGACCTGCTCAAGTCCAGTTTGGGGAGCAGATAAACCGCAACGTCACTGGATTGGAAACAGATGAGCCAGCGGGCCTAATGGCCCAGTGAGTTTGGCTTGCAAGCATCTCTTCAAACTGTTTTTAGACTGTCTTAATGAATTTTTTTTCTTAGAGCAAACAGCGCCAGGGATAACAGACTCAAAACAGTGTGGCTTAGTCAAAATGCATGATGTCACATGCCTATTGATTTGGTACAGTTAGGTAATTGGAAACCCATGTTTGGTGAGTGTCTAGCACAATGGACTGCCTGAAGGCAGAAAAACATTGGTAAATGATGATTACAGAGTGCCTGTGAATCCTCAGTTCAGAGTTTGCGCTTGTCACAGGAAACGCTTAAGTTGCCTGTGCAGGTTCAGGAATAACACAAGCAGCACCGTCAGAAGGCTCTGTATGTTCGCTCCTGAAAGACACAGGATCAAACAAGCTCTTGTGCTGTTGTCCAAACTATTGTTTTAATTCCGGTGCTTCATCCTACACACGCACACGCACACACACACACACACACACACACACACCCACACCCACAAACACACACAGTCTCTCACACACCCCTCTCTCTTTCAGACTCATTCTCTCTAACTCTCTCTCTCATGTATGCGCGTATACATGCAAAATTTCTCGCTCTCTCTGATATGCACATTCTTTCTGACCCTCTTTCACACACACCTGCACACACATTTATCTCCCCCTCTCACTATTTCTCCCTCACACTCACTCCCTCTCTCTTACCCATTGGCACTCTCAAACGCATTTTTTCTCGCACACAAATACACACACATTCTTTCTGAACCTCTCTCAGACATTTGCACTCATACACTCATGCACATACACAAAATCTCTCCCTCTAACTCACCATTTCTCTCTCTCACATACACACACATTTGCACTCTCAAACACACATACACACACACACAGCTCACTCTATCACTAATTCTTTTTCTCTCTAACATTCTCTCTCTCTCTCACTCACATATTGTCTGTACCTCTCTATTTTTCTCCCACACAAAGACACACCCACACACACACACACACACACACACACACACAGCCCCTCTCTCTTTCCCTCCTCGGACCATATATCAGAGCCATATATAGAGGGTCCATCACTCCCAGGCCGAGGGTGAGAGAAGTTTATGGCTACCATTGCCCTTAACCCAAGACCCCCACCTTAACCTTAACCCTAACAATGACTCCAGTCCCTGACACCAGGATAATAGATACCCAGGACCCCACACTTCTACACTCCAGGCCAGTATATTGGACAAGACTTTAATTAAATCTCACGTAGAATATAAGGGGCCAGGACCAAATCCATTTGCTTTGTGCTTAACGCAATATCGAAAGCATATCAGTCAAGGCCCAAGATGTGCAGTCATTTGCCTTTATAATCCTGAGGTTAATGTATGGATGGTTTGGACCCCTTCATGACTATAATAGCTAACGTGGTGCATTAAGGGGATTGCAGGCCGATGACGTTAGGTGAACAGCAGGCAGTATGATGGTGGATAATGACTCCTTGCATCATTATGAGGTGTAAGAGTCACACTGTGCTAATCAGTTGGCGTGGGCGGAACAGCAGGAAGGGACAAGGACGCCGGGAAAAGCACGACTCAGGATCGTAGTGAAAAGATCTGAGGACATAAGGGCTGAATTTACCATCATTTACGAGCTTTGAATGATTCAGTATTAATGAATCTTTGGAAAAAAAACTTTTAAAAAACGAGCAAATACGTGCACAATAAAATTGGGAAAACCAAAATCCATTATTATTTACAGCATTATGATTTTGGAATAATAACCTCCGTGCACAGAATTAAACAATCCTACGCAGAAATTGTGTTAGTTGTTGCATATGTCAGTTCCAAAACTTTCAGTGCTAACATCTCCCACAAATATGCTTTTTAAGTAAGAACATTATAAGAACAGAGAGGCATGAGGCATAAGAACATGACAAGAACGAGCACTAATTTGAGGAACTCGTTTTGCAATAATAGGATGGAAAGACTCATCTTAAAACTGTTTGTGAGCGCACTTCATCAGTTTCTTAAAATGATAATGATGCAAAAAATTAGAATTTTTTCAGCCACATTAATGAAAAAATATCTTCAAAACAGATTGCTGAAACATGATGTTTCAAGATCATCTAGGGCTGAAATCCTCAAGAAATGTAAGAACATTCAAGCAGGGATCATTAATGAAAAACAATATTTTTAAATAGATTTCTGAAAAAATAAGAATATTTTAAGAATTTTTGAGGCTAAGATCTTCAAAAAATTGAAAAATGTCAGACAAATGCCCCCAAACACATGCCCCCAATATATATGTTCTTCTATAAAAAAAGAGTATACATGCAAAGGTACACTCAACTCCTCACACACGACTGTGACATCACTGAGTGTCAGTCAAACGTGTTTTGAATTAAAACATTAGCACTATTTGACCGTGGGAAAAAAAAAGGCATGAAAGATGCTGAAAAAAAATAAATGGTCAACAGCTTTCTGCTTGCTGCCATTTGCTTGCAAATGCTATTCGCTGCTATCAGGAGGCAAATCTGATAAGTAACCACAAAAGTGGCCGAGAGTTAAGGTGTGCCAACGTGCAGTATGGGCGAGTGGGGGACAGAAGGAGAGGGGGCTGGGGGTGGGAGGAGACCAGGATGTCACAACATGGAACTGTGTAGCTGATGCGATAATTCGAGGAGGGGGTGTGAACAGGCAATGATACAGACCCCCCTTCCGACAGATCACAGATAGCAGAACAGGGCCTGTTTAGACAAGCTGCCATCCATCACCTTGGGGCTGACACAACAGAGAGGTGCTCACCCCCCCCCCAAGGCACGATGCACCTGACTCTTCACGCCCCGAGGCCTGTGCATCCATCCTGTGCTGTATCAGTGTCAGTCCTCACAGGATCACAGCAATAATCACTGCCGCTATCAACGCCTCTAGAGTCAGGTATCATAACACTGCCACAGCGAGGGATAACCCCGACAACCAAGGGTAATGTACAAACATAAACACTAATTTACAAAGTAGTTAAGTCCACTGTAATCCGAACTCCGGTATTATTTACTAAATATCAGAGAGATATTGTAAGTATTTAGAGATGATAATAAGTATAGAACTGCACTACTGCTTCTTGGCCACTGGGGGCTCTGTTTCACAGCTGAATTATCTGAATGATTTCATCACCACAGTTACACACCCAACTCTCTTACTACTACACAACTCCTACACAAGTCTTATCACATCAAGGTACTGAACAGTTAGTGAATTAAGTTATCTGTATGCTTGACAAAAGTATTGTTTCAATATCACAAATGGACATTCCAACGCTCGCATTATTTTTTGTAGCATAAGCACCAGGTTTATAAAGAGGTCTTATGAGGCATGCTAATCAAATTGGTTTAAATCTGTTGAAATAGAATAAGTAAAGTATCATACGCTTGAACGGATTTTTTACATCTGTTCAGCTTGTGAGCTTGTCTCCTTGTCTGGTCATTTTGATCAGACTGAGGGTTGTAGGTCAGTATCAGGTATGAGTTGGGCAAAACTTGTGTTATCGCTCTCCGTTTTCAGGGTAATGTGAGGTATTCACCTTCTTTAATAACTGCAACTGGCACATTGTAAGAAATAGCTAGAAGTTAAAAAATAATTTTTCACTTCATGTGACATTGTTCAGGGTGGCACAGTGGGTAGCACTGCCACCTCACAGCAAGAAGGTTGTGGGTGTGAATCCAGCCTGGGGCCTTTCTGTGTGGAGTTTGCATGCTCTCCCTGTGTTCACATGAGTTCCCTCTTGGTACTCCGGTTTGTTCCCACAATCCAAAAACATGCACATCAGGCTAAGTTGAGACGCTAAATTGCCCACAGGTGCGAGTGTAAGTGTGAATGGCATGCAAATGATGTGTGTGCCGTGCGATAGATAGGTGAGCTGTCCAGGGTGTGTCCCAGCCTTTCACCCATCATCAGCTGGGATAGGCTCCAGTTCCTCGCAAGACCATAGTGATGAGGCGGTATAAAAAATGCATGGACGTGGTTTGACATTTTGGAATCCATAAAAAATATATATTTGGCAAATAAGTAAGTTGATATTTCTTTACCTTTTTCAAGAAGTGTATCAAAATAAAATAATTTTGGAAATTATGATGATATCAGTATGAAATTGTTATCCCAAATGGGGGTTAATTTAATGATTTTAAGATATATATATTATTGATTGCAAAATGAAAGGAATCTATACAGTTTTTCTGTGATCCGAATGATTGAATGAAAATGTGGATTAAGACCAAACCTATGACCGGTGCTGCACTTCTAAAACACACAGCACATTGCTAAAACATGGAAACATCAAATCCGGTGGTTCCCACTGGAACACCAGGAAACGCCCGCCATATCACCTGGGTGATGGAGCAGATTTTAACGCAGGAGAAAACAGCAGTATGCCACGGGACACTAAACACGGCTAACAGCTTCCGCATAGCTGCACTATCGACCATTCACTGAAGATTTTAAAGAGAAAATTGTTTAAATATGCTGCAGATAGCCACCGTGCTAGCTTAATGCACCTGGCACCAAGTGGCTCCCTAATGGAGTGTTATCCTGGTACGGGAGCTAACATGGTAACGCTGCTGCTATGTACCTTTCAGTACACATGCACTGCTGATGAGGGTGCCTGCTTTGTTCCAATGTGGCAAAAATCACATTATCTCCACTCGGAGTGGTGGGAAAGGTGAAAGTGCAGTTTGGAAGTGTTTGTCGGGTGGATACCGGCACGGATAAGGGAATGAGTTGGCACACCCTGCCTTACACAGAAAGATGTAAAATGGGTGCGCCAGCAGGGGTGTGGGTGCTGGCAGAAGCAGAGCAACTGACCTGGTGGCTTTTAGGATGTGCTGATATAGGATACAAAATACAGAGGGAGAGGAAGGCTTGAGAAAAGAAGAGATACAGCAAGAGAGGGATAATAGGGATAAACCAAGAGAGAAAGCACAAGACCACTGATGAAGCCTGCTGGCTGCTGATGTTCTCAACACTGGAAATGTTCTGATTAATTTGCATTCATATTCCACCAAATATACAGTGCGAATGCATCAGCAATGTCAATAAAGCATTTTCAATGTGAATTTTGATTACTGAGACAAAGACAGAGACAGAGAGACTTTGATTCTCCATAATCAATGCATTATATGAGAATACAAGTAGAAAAGTGAAAATTATGCATTTGACAACTGAAAAAGCCTTCAAACTTTTAAACGTACTCGGAGAGATTGACAGAGCACTACAGAAAGAAATCAGTAGAGAGGGCGAGAGAGAGAGCACAGCTGGGCCTCTGCATGCCATCAGAATGTGAAGGTTATCAGTAGGCCCAAAGCCTTGCCTGTGACCTCATTAACTAATGTGGCTGCACTGGCACCTTCCCCAGCTGCTATCACTAGATCAGGAGTCAGAGGGGGTGTCTGCCCAGCTGACATGCAGGACTGACCCCTCCTCCCACCCCTTCAAAAAAAAAAAAAAAAAAAACCCCTTGTCTGCTAGCTGACCCAGGACATGGGTTTAAGAGTATACCTCAGGGGCGAATACGAGGGTCACTAGCCACAGCAAGAAGTCTTTCCAAATCGCCAGAAGATCTAACCACGGCAAAGCGCAATATGCAGTGCAATGGAGTAGAACAATCCATTGCAAATGGACAGAGAATGATAGCAACACATTAATAATGGACCCAACTGTGATCCATTATGGACCCCTCTATGATTGCGGTCACAAACATGTGATTAGACTGTGCTTAATCGAACATTCTAATGCTGATGTAACATAATTAGACTGTTCTTAACTGAACATTCTAATGCAGATGTAACGTGATTTGACTGTTCTTAACTGAACATTCTAATGCTGATGTAACGTGACTTGATGATGTAACATAATTAGGCTGTTCTTAACCAAACATTCTAATGCTGATGTAACGTGATTTGATGATGTAACATAATTACGCTGTTCTCAACCAAACATTCTAATGCTGATGTAACGTGATTTGACTGTTCTTAACTGAACATTCTAATGCTGATGTAATGTGACTTGATGATGTAACATAATTAGGCTGTTCTTAACCAAACATTCTAATGCTGATGTAACATGATTTGACTGTTCTTAACTGAACATTCTAATGCTGATGTAACGTGATTTGATGATGTAACATAATTAGGCTGTTCTTCATCAAACATTCTAATGCTGATTTAGCGTGATTTGACTGTTCTTAACCGAACATTCTAATGCTGATGTAACGTGATTTGATGATGTAACATAATTACGCTGTTCTCAACCAAACATTCTAATGCTGATGTAACGTGATTTGACTGTTCTTAACTGAACATTCTAATGCTGATATAACGTGACTTGATGATGTAACATAATTAGGCTGTTCTTAACCAAACATTCTAATGCTGATGTAACATGATTTGACTGTTCTTAACTGAACATTCTAATGCTGATGTAATGTGATTTGATGATGTAACATAATTAGGCTGTTCTTAACCAAACATTCTAATGCTGATGTAACGTGACTTGACTGTTCTTAACAGAACATTTTAATGCTGACGTAACATAATTAGGCTGTTCTTCACCAAACATTCTAATGCTGATGTAACGTGATTTGACTGTTCTTAACTGAACATTCTAATGCTGATGTAACGTGACTTGATGATGTAACATAATTAGGCTGTTCTTAACCAAACATTCTAATGCTGATGTAACGTGATTTGACTGTTCTTAACAGAACATTTTAATGCTGACGTAACATAATTAGGCTGTTCTTCACCAAACATTCTAATGCTGATGTAACGTGATGTGATTGTTCTTAAGTGAACATTCTAATGCTGATATAACGTGATTTGATGATGAAACGTAATTAGGCTGTTCTTAACCAAACATTCTAATGATGATGCAATGTAATTAGACTGCTCTTGACCCAACATTCTATGCTGATGCAACAGGAAACAAAGGAGTTCTACAACACTGACTTTGAACTCTGAAGAACATTTTTTTATTAAGACCAACCCCTGAAGGGGCTGACCATAAATGAAGGATTTTCCAACTCGTGCCTTTACAGAGGGCCGACTGAGTTTCTTTCCCTTGCGATGTTTGAACAAGGGTGTGTATAAGCCAGAGCCCAATGGTGCAATCCTGCCAACTCACGATCATGAAAAAACACAGGTTAGGGCTGTGGCCCGCGGTGAGTTTTCCTGTGTTATTTGCCACTTATGCTGGGATTGAGGTCAGGCTTGTGTAAGCCCTCAGTTAATGATGCTGTTTCCTCTATCAGAGACCCAAAAAAACGCAACCACTGCAGCAGTACTCTCAGATTGCTGTTAAAAAAGACTTCAAACATAATGAAAAATGTATGAGTGCTTGCCCGATCAGTTCACAGACACTTTGGGTTGAACTTAACACATTTTTCTCAGCACACTGAGCAGACATGCGCTGTAGCACAAAAATTTTCAAAGGGAGTGCAATTGGCTCCAAGGCACAATTCTGCAGCATCACCTGCTACCCTGAGCATGCATCATTTAAAAAAAAAATGACCTCATATTTTGAAAATGATTTTATAAAGAGCTGCAAGGCCCACCTGGGCACCTCCTCGGATGACCTGGCTGCTGGGACGGGCCGCAGGCCGTGTTTACAGTAAACACAGCAGTGCCTCTCTCATACCCAGAAACCATTTTCCCCAGCACACGTGCGATTAATCAGCACTCTAATTTGGGAGAGGGGCTAACGCGGGTGTATATGTAAATGAAAGCGTAACAAAGCGGGCGGTGATTAATAGCGGCAGCGGCGGCCGTGGAAACGACACGCGTGGGGCCCCCGTAACCACGGCAGTGCAAATTAAAATGCCATAACAAGAGTATGAGTTATTACAAACGGGGGACCCTACATGAACATCATCATCCATCCCCCCCATCCCCCCGCCCCGCCCCGGGATTGGGCTCGCTCTCACACGCTCGCATTACGCTGCGCCATTACCCAAAGACCTGCATATTAAATCCCCTCTGCTGAATTTAGAGAGCAATAAACACAGACTGCTACGTATAACAATTATGCAATAAAAGTGTTGATTCCTTCAGGAGAAATACCATTATAGCTGCAGTAGTAATAATCAGGAGGCTAGCGAGGTCAGGGCAGGTGGAGGGGTGAGTTGCTGTTATTTGTGACTTGCGAGGGTCAGGGCGACATAAATGTCAGTGCGGAAACCAAGATAGGGGGAGATGTACCTGTACCTGCTGCGGCTGCCAGCTCAAATCCTCTTTCAGGTACAGGACACCGCAAGCTGCCTGGGCACAGAGACAGTATAAACGAGCCCTGTCCATTAGTGTCTGTTTCACCAGTCCACTCTGTTCCGGCTGTTCCTTTCATCGGACCGGATCGAGCCGCGTCTCCCCGCTGATCTTTACAAAATGCACCATCTCCCCACCGCCTCCTAACATTTACTTAATAATTTAACACTGAGCTGCCATCTATAGAATTTCCATAAAAGAGAGAGAGAGAGAGAGAGAGAGAGAGACCAAGAAACGGGGGGTGGGGGGGTGCAGAAACGAACTGATGAAAAGGAAAACACAATTGTAGGATCGATGGTGCAAAAAATTGGTTTATTGAGTGGCCCGTCTCATATTTCCCCGAGACACAGATAAGAGAGTGGTGTGCAAGCTGCTGCCGCGTACGCCACTGGAGGACGAGGGAAAAATGAAATGAGATTATTGATGTTAGACGTCAAAAATAATTGCTCAGATTTGGGCTCAGAGGGATGAGAAAGATGCTGATGGGTGTGGTGATCCATGAAAGCTTGATTTCGCGAGCGGGCCGAGATTTTGGGCGCATATTGGAATTTCATTTCTGACCCCAGGAGGACTCCAACGGAGCCGTGCGGCCTGAGAATTTCAACAATGCAAATAAAGCCCACCACCCCCGACATCACATTTCTGTCGACAGGTTAGTTACAAATGAATAAAGAATACATAGCGGACCTACAAGTATTTGGACGACAAAATTGCTACAATTCCAGCACTGAAAAAGTAACACAAAGCTGTTGTCCGTTCAATGTGCTTTTTCCCCAACTCTAATAGTTAAAAATTATCTGTTTAACTGAAAAAGCTAATGTATGTTTACGAATGAACCTAAAAAATACAGGTTTGACTGAATAAATTATTTACATTGAGTCAACTTAAAATTATTTTGTGTGACCAATTACTTCAATTTTTTAAGTTGACCCATCCATTTATTTTCTTTGTTTGTATGTGCGGACCCTCAAATTTGATTTCAGACTTCATTTTGAGGGTATGTATGTGCACAGTCATATCAAGTGAAGTGTGTATGAGTCAAGGCCCTAATAACTATTTCTGTCCATACACTTGAATATGTCACTGCAGATCAAATATGAGTGGATTCTTCAGTGGTATGAGAGATGAGGACATGAATGGGGCAGCAGGAGGTGACCAGTATTAAACAGAGTCTGGAGCTCTGGAACCACACTGACACTCACTCCAGTCCTGGCTAAAGCAGGTCTGTGCACCTACTCCAGTGTATTTATTATCCCTTCCCACAGTCTGTGCAAAAGGAACGGGATTTAATACAATAAACAGGCCAAATGGACAGAAAACCACTCTTGAGAGAGTTACTGAAATACTGAAAAGCACAGCATTAATATTTACTTATTTTAATATGGAGCGGAATTCCTGCTTTTCCCAGCTGTTTCAGTGCACCATGGGAAATTCGCATAAAATAAGAAATGATCTAACAGCCAAAACTGACCGCACATGTCCACAAAGATGCTCTGAGAATAGCACTGCTTTGTCAACTGAAATATGTTGCCAAGGCAACACATCTCTCCAAATGTTCTGCACACCCATTCATCTGCACATAAACAAGCACAACCCATAAGAAAAAATATTTCAGGAGAAAATGTCGATGTATACATGAAGATGTACATATAGATACACAAAGCTTTCGCAACTGAATTTTAAACTCAAGCTAGCTGACACAGATCACATGATCACCATTTTCAGCAGAAAGTCATAATTAACAGGCCGTAATATCACCCAAAAACTGTGAATCATAGCTGGCACCCCTTCTACTGCCTTCACGTTTCAGCCCCACATAGACACCTGTGACTGGCTGAAAACAGAGGGAATATTTGTATCCATTAGCTTCAATTGACAACACAACAAAAGCAGTGCACTGTCCATAGCTTAATGGCAAGTGCTTTTGAATGGGATTCAGTGTTGATGGTTCAAGCCCCATTATAGCCAACATAAGATCAGTGCAGCTGTTGGACTCTTGAGCAAGACTCTTAACTAAAACTGCATTGGAAGGATTTGGCTCCTGTTCAGTCTAATTAACTGTGGATCACTCTAGATAGAAGCATCAGCTGATTTTGACTCAAGGGTCTTCTTCAGAAACAGCATGGTGGAGAGAGGAGAACACACAGCCTCACAAACACAGCCCAATCAACACACTGGATGACTCTGACAACAGGAAAGGAAGGAAGGGTGGAATATAGAGGGGAATTAAGACGTGAGAGATTTCTGATCTGTTCGGTCTGTACTCTCTCTGGGTTTAGCTTAGTGGGTTGGACATTGACCCCGCCTAACACATATCCCGGGCCCTGCAATAAAAAATCCCCACTCCAGATAGACCAGGCAGCTCCTGCCAGCGCGGCTGCCCCCACACAAAAGGCAGTGTTGGGTGAGTGAAATGCACCCCAACTTACCTCTGCTCTGTCCTGTAAGCGATACCTGCAGAGAAAAGGCTGTGACCGCCATACCACAGTGCATTACAGCAGAGCTCTTTATCGGTACGCGGCCGACGTCACGCAGGGACTCCGGTGCCGCTGGATCTGATAGGACAGGCCTGGGCTCCGACACTGCATGTGCTATCAATCCACGTCCTTTCATCTGGCCGCCTTCAAACAACATGCCGCTCGGATCTTTTCCCCCGCTTTGCTTTTGTATTCTTGAACTCCACAACATTTGAATTTCCAACCCCTAACATCCCTTCATCCAAATTGGCATCATAACATCTGAGTGCTGCAGTGCCCAGCCATTTTCACCAGTGGTAGGGAGACAGGTCAAATTTCTACCAGGTGCCTCAGGTCGACAGTTTGGTGAAGGCCGACGTGTGAATTTTTTTGGAGACCAGTGCTTGACATCCTCCCCCTGCTCTACTCGTCTCTTCTTTTGAAAACTTTCCCATAGACACATCACTCTTTCCCTCTGTCAGTCCATCTACTGAACCAATGAGCTTGATGCCCCGTTCATGCCCCCCCTGTTCTCCCTCGACCCTTTACTGACCCCCCCGAATGGTCCATCTCACACAAATATCCAGTCATGCTGAAATTAGGAGTCTGGATGAGAAAACAGTCTTTCCTCACTGTTTAATTCCCTACATTTACATGCTCTAATAGTTATGCTCTCATTGTAAACTCAAGTCTCGGATCATCAGAACCTGAGAAAGCCTGGCCCCCCTAAACCCCCATCACCCAGAACAAAAACCAAAGAAACAAAAGTGGGCCAGAGACAGCAGTGTATCCTACCATACACCAAGGATTCATGGGAAAATATCTGAAAAAGCTTTTGGCAGGACAAGAAAGAACTCTCGAATAAGATAGGGTTCCTCGAAGTAATATTGCTCGTTTGTACTATTCTATTAAGCGGGTGTAAGTGAGGATTGTTGTGAAAATGAAGGGGAAACAGGAGCGTAGTTAACAGCCATGCAGCCAATGGATTGTAAGTGTAGGCACCAGCAAGTTTTACCCTGCAAAAATAATGACACGTGCCTTGTAAATAGATCCTAACTATATCATAGTAAGTTTGTAATAATATTTGTTTTCAAACAAATATGAAAATTTTAAGTTTAAAAGCTTAACTCAGAATTTTACCATATCTTTGGAAAACTACCCACAATGCAATTTATGTGATGTAATAGAGAGAACACGTCCAGAGTGGTTCAGAGCTGCTGCTAGCATTGCTAACTACTAGTTCATCATGTGTTACATAGAAATCAATGGATAACAGTGAATAGTTATAACTTTGTCATTTAGTTAGCTAGCAAGCATTTACATGCACCAGATGTAACAAGTAAAGTCGGCAAAAAGGCTTTCTACCAAGCTAGCTAGCTAACGTTAGTTTGCTTGCTTAGCTAGCTGGTTTGCTAGCCTACCTGTCTAACAGCTATAGCTATTTGGTACATGTTGACCAAAGACCAATCTATCTTGCATGTTAGACTAGCAAGCTAGTTTGTACGCTCTGCTAGCTAGCTATTTTTGGTGCATATTAATCAATAAAATCAACTTAACTGGTGATAGATTAACAAGTAGTAATCAATTAGTGGAGTAGCCAGGTCAGTTACGCTTTGATGAGGCTGATTAGCTTGTTTGCTAGCAAATGAGTTTTTACGCTAACACTGCACAAAGATACTTGGCTATTAATGTAAATTGGCACTAGTTGCAAAACTTTATATCTAGCTGGGTAAGCCAAACTAATGCTGCATTCAATTTGGCTTGGTAGTTGGAAGTCGGGCTGGGAATAATGTCATACCTGTGCAGACTGTGTTCTATTGACCAGGCCAACCAAAGAAAATAGCCAAGCTATAACAAAAGTTTGACAGATGTCTACCTATGTCTACCTTTTTCAAAGAACTGCCAACACACAACTGAAAACTCATTAGGTTCGTTTCTGAGTTTTTTACAGTCCACGCTATTTTTTGGAGGGTCTGGTGAAAATGTATCGACTTCTCAGTGTTGTGTTGCAAAGTTTAGCAAAAATGTGGCATGTTTTCGATTTTGTGTTGCTGGTTATTTTAAAAAGGAGGACATCTGACAAACTTTTGTTACAGCTGGGTCGTTTTCTTTGGCAGGCCTGTTAACAACACTGAACAGAAATATAAACGCCCCTAGTCAATTTTTTGAGTTTATATTAACAGGGTTATTCAATATTTGAAGCGAATAAAAATTCATTTTTGTTTCTGACTAATCTTCAGATCATCTTCCATTACATCTTGATATTGGCATCTGCAAAGGAGTGACAATCCTTTGAAAACGTTGGGGGGTCAGGTTGAAGAAATTGAATGTTCAATATCTTGTGTGTCCATCATTTGCGTCTTTCAGAACTACAGATTTCCTTCGCATGGAATTGAACAGGTTGTCTATCGTGGAATGTTATTCCATTCTTCCCGGAGGGCCACACGCAGCTGGCGCACATTATCTGGAACTGGAACGCGGTCGTGGACACGTTAATCCAGAACATCCCAAAGATGCTCTATAGGCGACATGTCCAGCGAATACGCAGGCCAGTCCGGAACTGGAATGTGCTCAGCGTCAAGGAACTGCATGCAGACCGCTCTGGTGGACATCCCTGCATCCAACATGCAAATGGCACGTTCCCGCATGACCTGAGACATCGGAGGCATGATGACGTTTGACAAAATTTGACATTTTGGGGTGGCCTTTTATTGTCCCCAGTATAAGGAGTGTCTGAGTACTGCTCATTCTGTCTGATCACCGTCTGGAAATGCCACACCCATGTACTGAGTGAAATCACTGCATCACTGCGCAAATGCTCACTGACAGAGAGATGGATTAAAAAATGGTACACAAATCAAGAGAAATATCCCTATTGTTCAAGTAAAAGTCAGCACATGCTCACTTAGAGTTATTAACTCCATGTGGCATCAATATTAGACATGAGGCGTTCATATTTTTGTTCAGTGTAAATCGGAAAACTGACTTTGGGTCAGTGGGGTGTCCTCTGGTCAGAATATCCTTTACTAGCTATTGTTTGCAATATTGCTTGATAACAATGCATTACTCAGTATTTTTCACCTGCAAACACCGTAGCAACAAGTTCACTGATAAATTTTATTCAGTACTGTGTATGAGACTGATTTAATGAAACACAAAGAACACAGAATTGCGAATATACAGTTTATTATCACAGCTTTCGCTTACTGTTGATGCACGGTGCTGCCATCATGAACTCAGAAGTCAAAACTCGGGGTAGGTGAAGAATCTCCAACTTTCTGAGTTGGAAATCCGACTTCAGGGACCGTTCAAATTGAAATTTGCGACTGGCAGCTCGGAAATCTCGACTGCCAAGTACAAATCGAATGCAGCACGTTAACAAGCTAGAAAGTATTTTTGCCAGCTTTGCTAGTCATATCTGGTGCATGTAAACAAAAAACGCAGCTGGCGCTAGCTTCGTAGCCCGGTAAGCAAGCCATGTGGCTAACGTTAGCCATGTAAGTAGCTAGCTGTTTAACCTATGAATATCGCAAAATGGTCAGGCTAATAATTAAAAAAACATGACGTGTGATAGAGTACATAATTTTCCAAAGTTATTTCTAAGATTGTAGATTATCATGATTGCTAAATGTTCAATACATTTCAGTGCAACACCCCGACTTCCATTCTCTCAATGATGCAGTGATTTCACCCGGGCTTTTCCGACACGGTGCAACGAGACTTCGGGGACAGCCCCCTTTTTGCCCCCCCAGCTTTTAAAATATACATTTTAAGTGAATAATTACATCGAGAATTATGTTAATTGCTATTACACAATTTGTTTGGGGAAAAGCACAGCCTGTAATGTTACTCCCCTTTCAGGTGGGGTTTAGCATGTGTGTTAGCCCAACCAGTGCGTTTCCCTAAGTGCCGAGTCGTACAGACCATGGTGAAACTTGACCAGACCGCGAGGGGTCAGCGCTTGTCTGTTGCAGTGAGTGGGGTACTTGCAAGCTGACCGCTCCACAGTAAAATACCATACAATAATTCCACCCTGCCTTTTACTGCGGTGGCCAACTTGGTTCAGCGCAGTAACCTTGAACACAGATGGGGGAAGGGCATGGCCGAGGGTTGTAAGGGTGTGGGGGGACACAAACTCTTGCACTTCTACCTCGAGCATGTAACTGTATACTGCCACGTGGCCAAGGGGATCCAATCATTACAGAGACAGTGAAAATCCATCCCATTGACAACTACAGCCACCACTTCACTTGTCCCCGGCTCGCAACACATCGATATAGACAACAACAACAACAAAAATAAAGGCAAAATGTCAATTTCTGCATCCTGGTGGCCAAAGCTGTACGGTGCTCTCACACGCTCACATCATGCACTTCATCCACCGCGACGAGGGTCACTTTTTTCGCCGACCGTTGGTAGCTACTCCGCCGCACGTGGGACTCCGCCAGCCGCCACCCACCAGCTCTTTACAGACATTTCCCTCGCTAACCTTCTCATTTACGGCAGGTTTAATGGCGGCACTGTTATCAGATGTGCCCCGCGGTGTGGAGTTTCACTCCTCCTCCAGATCCTTTTCTCCCCGGTATACATCCCTTCTTCCTGCAAGCTGAAAGTCAAGCTTCCCCACACAAAAGCGCGGGGCCTTATCTGGGTGACCCCACGACCAGGGAGTCACGGCGCCTGCCCCAGACCGCTGGCTCTTTTTGAGCAGGGGGTACAGGACACTGTAGCCTCCTCATCCATTCCCCCACTGGGACTGGGGGACTATGTATGCAGTGGGCAAACTGGACACAAGACAGGGCACTTAGACGCCTCACTGTGGGTCACCACAACCGCCAGGGGAAGCCATTGAACTCACCAAACATATCACCTGAGCAAAAAATCTCAGGCGTTAAAACAACACTTGACCAGCTTAACCTACATACACAAACACTGCAGGGCTCAATCAGCCAATCACGGGCCAATCACAGTGACACTTTTCTGACCGAAATGGAAGGAAATCCCTGCAGCTATGCTCAAACAACTTCCCCCACAGACCAGAGACTGTCCTGCCAGTAAAGCAGTGAACCAACTCTGTATTAACACCCATGATATTGTCGTGAACTGCTGAATGAGGTGGTGTCTGTACGCTTGGACTATTTTGCATAGATAACATATTTACTCAGTGGCAGCTGATAATACTGAAGCCACAGTAGGCTCGTGTAGTCACGCAGGTCCAGCTAACCGCCTAAGATCCAGCTCTGAGCTGAACAGGGAGGTAGGTAGGGATAAAGATGGACTCAACAGGTCTGCCAGCAAAGGCTGAGTGGGTGGCCAGGAGAGCTGGGAGAGAGGGGAGGTATCACCCGTCCACCTTAGCCGAGAATTCAATCTGTTTCTGTCCGCGGAGGTCCTACATCCTACCTCACCTGATAGGGATCAAGAGAGGGGGCTGCAACAAAGGCAATGGGGGTCTCTCGCCTTGCACACACACGCACACACATACACACACGTATGCAAAAAAACACACACACAAATACACAAACACAAACAACATACACAAACACTCTCTCTTGGATGGCGAATCTCTTAACTACATCTCTCTCCTCCAAACTCTTTGAAATGAACCAGTCCAAAGCTGGAATACTCACTCTTTTCCACAATGCGCCGGTGTGGGAGCAGGCTTTCATTCTTACCATTCAGTTTCACAACAGATTCTACTCATCAAGGGTCTATGGCAAAGGCTTAAGGTTGATTCATAGAATCAGGTGGGTGACTGGTTGGCTAGAATGAAAGCTTGCACACACACCAGCTCATTCTGGTTAAGAGTGAGTATCCCTGTTCTAAAGGGTGAACTAGCTGGGAATTTCTCCCAGATAAACCCCCCAACTCCTTCCATAAAAAATACTGAATCCCCACCTCCATAAAAATACTGACCCCCCCCCCCCCCCCCCCCTGAAATACTGAAACCCCCCCTTCCATAAAAAATACTGGTCCCCCTCTCCATAAAAAATACCGATTCCTCCACCCCCCCCCTCCATGAAAATACTGATCCCCCCCTCCCCATCCTAGCGAAATCATCATCAGCATCGTCTCACCCCAGAATCCCAGCACCTCCCCACCTCCCCTACTCCACTCCCATCGATGTACCTGCTGCTACATCCTGCTCTTTAATGAAACATGGATCAGGTCACAGTTCAGTACACAGGGGGTTGTACACAGGGAAACACTGCCCATGTGCAAATGAACACAGCGGAGCAAAGTGAGTTCTATACCATGTCAGTGCATGATACAGAGAGGAGAGAGAGAGAGGGGGGGGGAGAGACGGGGAGCGCGAGAGACCTTCAGTGCAAATGCACATTAGCTTCAATTCATTTTCAGTTTTATTTAAAAACA
This sequence comes from Gymnothorax reevesii, assembly GCA_029721435.1. Classification (NCBI taxonomy): domain Eukaryota; kingdom Metazoa; phylum Chordata; class Actinopteri; order Anguilliformes; family Muraenidae; genus Gymnothorax; species Gymnothorax reevesii. Next base: position 53,222,750 of record CM056585.1, read on the forward strand.
TATTCAACTGCATTTGTGCATTTAGCAGCCATATTTGATTTTGCAATTAGTTATAATTAACCCTTAGAGTGCTGAAATAAATTTTAGAAAAGATAAATAAAATCATCTTTTACCGTTGAAAACCTATCATGTGGTGACTTGTTTAAAAGAGCTCCCCTGCGGGTGCACTTTAAAACAAGTCGCCACATGATAGGCATTTAACAGCTATGGATTTGATATTTACATCATTGAGCAACACTATTTGTATTAAGCACTCTAAGGGTAAACAAAGTAACTTTGGAATAACACACTCTATGTATAGTATGTGAAGATACTCTGAAGATAAAATGCACTTCAGGAGATGAAGAAAGCAAATATCTGCATGTATGTGTGCGTGAGCGAGAGAGAGAGAGAGAGAGAGAGAATCTCTGCCCCTCTCAGGAGTGTATGTACTGGTATGTGTGTAGGATTGCATTTCCTCTGTTCACTGCCTGCTCTTTGTGGCCGGGGTACACAGGTGCTCCCATATCCCATATTCATATCCTGATTCTATTCAGACAGCCGACGCCGTCCCCACGGACAGCACCTGCTGCCGAAACACAATGGCCGCCGTTCTCCGGCACATTCTACCCCGTCCCGCGTTCCGCACTCTCCACCACCGCCGTCTATGCGTCCCATTCTTGCAGCAAATGAAAGTTTGAACTTTTGCCAGAATATTCTACTCGATTCTGCAACCTGCACTCTCCACCATCACCAATTCTGCATCCCACTCTCACAGTCGTGGGAGTAACGTTTCATTCCAACCATCATTAACGTCAATATTACAAGCAGTCCTTAGAGCCGTAGTCAACTCACAGAATCAAAGATTTTAACTAAGTATACTTTTGCAGAAACCAAACTGAACTATTACGTGTAAAGACACAACATGCACTCCATTTCAAACTCAAGACTACAATAGTACATATAAGAGCAGACGAGTGTCTATTTACAAAAACAGCTAACACTCGAGCACAAATTTGTTATTGTTGTTTCAGTAGGCAAGTGTCTAGTTGCAGTGACAAATACAGACCTGAACATAGCAGCACAGTTTAAAGGAAAAGTAAATGTATAGTAAACTGACATTGCCAAATAAAGTACGTAATCGCTACAGTCCAAAACGGTAAGCCATTTTTTGGATTGTTACCTCTAGTAATCTGCTTTTAAACATTGCATAATCTTAAAATTTAGAAAGTAATCAAGTTAATCAAATAATAGGAAATATTCTGCCCAGACCTGTGTGTGACGTCTCCAGGGCTGATCATGTCTTTCCAGTGTATGGAATCAAAGCAAAAGTGTTGGAAGTTGAGTCAATGATTAAGAACAGTGACGTGCCGTTGGAGGTAAGTTAGATGAGGCAGAATCCTCACCCTTAAATAAACGATAACTCCCTATTACTTTGCTTGATTAACAATCAGAGAATTTATTAGCTAATTTACAAGAATAAACGGCAGAATGGCTCGCCAATTTCATCCACGACATTATTTCTCAGTGCATCAAACTCAAAATGCTCACGAGACAGCAAATTTGTTCATATTTGCTTACTGGAAGCCAATGCAATGCCATTAACAAATATTAAAACCTTTCTTACGCCACGTTCAATGCGTGGTCAATATGTTTACAATAACGTTTTCCCTCTTATATACGTAGGCTTACTTTTTAATGCCATTCAAAAAACAAATTATGTAGGGAGTTTATTTTCAGTCTTCTTTCATAATCCAATTAACAAAGGTCAAAATGATGCACGGAATTAGCGAGATAGTTGAGATTTTTTTCTAATTAATTATTAAAATGTCCTTGCAGTCTCAAATCAAAGCGTAAACGTAAATGAATGTTTTTGTCACTATCACCTCTTCATCATTACAGGCTACATATAGCCTAGTTTTTTTAATTGTTCAGTAAAAAAGTTAAAATGGATTGATTGTCCATCAGGCAAAATATGTGGAAACAGGGTGCACGGCTGTTGGGTGTTCCAACGAAACAGGTGATTCAAACCTGACTGATGTGAGCTGCCTGTCAGAGTGATGTAGGCATCCTCCTCTATCCGAACGAACATGGCAGCTTGCTTGAGCGGTCTTATACCCGACATTTACACGCAGATTACAAAATTTTTTAAATAATGGCTTATCGTTTTGGATAGCAGAGATTATGTACTTTATTTGGCAAAGTAGGTTTACCATATGTTCACTTTTCCTTTAATTAACACCAGAGGAAACAGACCTCGCAGTTTTGGACCCCTGATGGTTTAGCTGCACTAACTATAGTCTGATTGTAATGTCCACATTCACTGCAGTACAGACCCTATCTTATTGGTTTGGGGTTCCCCTCAATCACTCTCATATAGAGAGCAGGGTCCACCCCCTCCACACCCCTCTACATCAGGAGCATTAGCAGCAGGCGAACGCTCTGAATGTCTCCTAGAGTGGCTTAGAAACATAGCAAAACTGACAAAACATGCAGATGCTTTTAAAGGTGACGCGAGTGAATATAGCTAAAGATGGGGGTGGGGCATCTTCATGCAAAATTTTGAAAGGTAATGACGGGTTGAGAGATGCTGGAAATGACATCAATCGAGGCTAATTCGCAGGTCCAGGTTTGCGGCGAGCGTAATTGTGGAGATTGTACGGGAGCTAATCTACAGCTCTAACCCAGAGGACCGAGGCGAAGGCCGTTGTCAGCGCGCGCAGCTCCAGATGCCATTACCTGTAAATAAGGTACAATTTGGTTGTCACGGGGCTGCCTATAATCTTGCGCTCAATCTTCAGGTTTAGCAGGTTGTCTAAGCTGTGGGCCACAGGCAGGTCTGTGCTGAGAGGGGGGGTTAGCGTGGCGGGAGGAAGCTAATTGAAAGCTGATTCCTGTCTGTAGTTCCTTTCTCTCGGACACAGAGGGGACATTGTGCCCCTCGGAGCTCAAGTGTGGCCTTGGCTGCTGCCAGGAACCCACCTTTTTATCCCTGAGACAAAACAGGACCCCCCCCCACCACCTCCCCCTCCCCAAAATCACCCCTCCATCACCCCATCCCCCGCCCCTCTCTGCTGGACCTCTCCTGGACTGCTGAAAGGAGGTGTATCTGTGGAGGAGATAACTGTCAAACGGGATGAAAAATGCTGTCTATCTCCAGGGAGGAGAGCTAACGCCATGTCAAAACTACAACTACAGAACTCAACAGGTCCTGGCAGCCAGAACCTCTCCGTACCCCTGCACACACACACACGCACACACACACACATGCGCGCAAGCATGCACACACGCACAGACGCATATACACAGATACATGCAAACTCCCAAACACACATTGATATCCACACACACACACACACAAATATACACGCACACATGCACACACACACTAACACACAAATACATGAACTAACAGGCACAGAGATGCATGTACACACGCACCCAAAAACGCAGATCCTTGCATGAAAACATGCAAACGTGCACACACATGCAGACACAAGTATATTTGCACACATAGGCAAACACAAAGACTCGCACAAATCCATCGTCTTCTGTTTTTGTACTTCCATACGCACATGCAGACTCACACACACACACGCTTGGACGCACACACACTTTTCTCCACACTCCATCAGTCTCTGCAGTTGCTCGATCCTCCTGCCCTTGCCCCTCTCTGATTGGTCCACAGCTCAGCGTGCGTTCAGTCGCTCCGGCGACAAACCCTCCTGGCATTCCTGCTCTGAGAGCCAGATCCGGGACACGGGCTCCTTCCGCAGATTTCCCCCCTTTGTCCCACACAAACACTCCTTCCTGCACTTTTTTCCAGGGTGGCCCAGCGGCGGGGGGACAGAGGCCTAATTAAGCCGAGCCTGAAGGTCCTCTTCTCCCCTCCTAATTCTCCTGAAACGGGGACAGGCGCTCCACGGCTCAGGTGCTCTCCAGGACACCCTCCTTTCCAGCCTCGCACATCTCCTTTGTGAGGCCTTACTGCTTTTACAACCGGGGCAGCGGCGAACCCATTTAAATCGGAGGCCATCAAAGCCGACCTTTTCACTCCCGTCAAAAGAGAGCCCACTCCTGTCCCCCTCTTCATCTCTAGAGCCTCACCGCAGCTTCTCAAAACCTGCTTAACCCTTCCAAGAACAGGTTTTAAGGAATGTTATTTATGAGCTCTAATTCTAAATAAGCATCCTGGAACTACACTGTTTTCAATTACTGGCAGAGAAGATCAGCATTAGCATTAGAATGCTTCGTCGAGATGCTCCTCGCATATTTGCGACCTTACACCTTAAAGGGTTAATGAAGGAGACCCTTTCACTAGTGCCACTTAATATCACAATCAAAGAATTCATTTGAATGAAGGACATGCAACTCTAAATAGGAAAAGACTGTACCATCTCGAAATGACAGCCAAACTGAGATGCATTGGGTTTTGGTTTCACAAACACAAATGAAGTTTAGTCCAAGACTAAAATAAGTTTTCTATGGAGAATGGTAATTTAGAATAGGCATAACGTGTGTTCGAGAAACCCAAGAGGGGCAGAGAGCAGAGCCACGGTCTTCACCTCGGGTATAACTCTGACTGTGTCCTGAGCTGGGCTTCACAAGGCCCGCCTTGTTCCGATACATTAATATTTTGGGTCTTTACGAATTGTGCTGGAGTCGTGAGGAATTATGGGAGGGTTATCTTCACAGGCCAGAGAGAGAGAGACGGGCTAATTTCTTCCAGCTGTTGGGAGAGGGGAAAGATGACAGATTTACCCTGTCATTAAACACACAAAACCGTCCCACGACTGGGAGAATCGTCAGCGGAGGCTTGTCAGAAGGTTTCCTGTCATTTGGGGAACTCCGAAAACGCTCCTCCCTTCTCTTCCTCAGTCTCCCTCCCCTTTTTCTTTCACACCATTTCTTTTCTCTCTCTCCCTACTTCTCTCTCTCTTCTCTGTCTCTCATATTTTACTCTTCCCTCTTTTTTATGTTACTCACTCTCTCTGACTCCCCTCTCAAAAAGCAGTGCTTTGGTCCCTTTGTCATTTTTTTTAAATGACAGCTAGCTCATTAAGGGAGGGCATGTTTTAAAACAGTGCAGTGCATTAGCATGTGCGGCGCGTGCAGGCGTAATGTGAAAGTGAGTGGAGAGTCGCTCAGGTCAAAGAATGTGTCTGTACCCACCCAGGCGTACGTTTCCCAAAAGCATTGTTGCTCACTAAGTTAGCAACTGACATAGTTCGTCCATTCACAGTCCTAAGTTAGCATCTGTGATTTCGGGAAACGCACAGCTCCATACAGAAAGCCCTGCTGACCACGGAACCCCAAAACACAGAAACGCACAAGCCCCTCACCCCCTAAGCCAATGGGGTACGAGCATTTAGGCACCTCTGCTGTTTTACTTAGCTGGACGCTAACATGCCAAATCCCGAGTGTTGTGGCCCGCAGTGAGAGATGATTCTGCTCTAATTCACACTGTAACACAGAAACATCAAGTCACCTAATGGCTGTGATGGCGGAAGAGGTGGCTGCTGAGCCATTGACTGTAAATGTGCCCATACAAACTGAGCTAGCATGGGCCACGAGGAGATTAACATCTAACAGTGTCACTAAAACAAGCATGATATTGCATCAAATATCAGAGTGTGTGTGTGTGTGTGTGCGTGTGCATGTGTTTGTGAGTGTGTGTGTCTGTATGTGTGTGCATGAGGGCAGGCACATGAAAAGGGAGAGTGTACCTTTGTGAGTGTGTCGCAGCAGTAGGAGAGAATGTGTGAGTGTTTGTGTGTGTGTGTGTGTGTGTGTGTGTGTGCTGGCAGCAGTACGAGGAAGAGAGTTTGTGCGTGTTTGTGCACGAGATGTGTGTGTACATGTGTGTCTGTGCTTGCACTGGCAGTATTAAGGAGGAGAAAGAGAGTGTGCGTGTATGAAGGTGTGTGTGCTTGCATTCATGCATGCTGGCACCCATAGCAGGGAGAATATGTGTCTTTGTGTGTTTGCGTGTCTGTTCGTGTGTCTACATGTGCGTAAGTTTCTGTGTGTCTATGTGCGCCTGTGTGCATCTGTATGTCTGAGCGCACACATGTGAGTAAGTGTGTGTGTATGTGTGTGCCTCCCACGAGCAGTATACTGTTCTCCAGACATTTCAGCTGGGTGATTTACGCGCGCCTGAGGAGGAGATAATGATGTAACTTGAGCCAATCAGAAGCTGGTTGGTGAGGTGCTGGGTTTCCGCCCTGTCACAGGACTGTGGGGAGGGGGCCCAGTTCTCTCCCCGTCCGTCCACACCTCCCCCCCTCCCGCCCCAACATTACCGCACCCCCATATCAAAACATCACCTTTTTTACTCGGTGTCAACTCAGAAGATTATACTGAGTGAAGCATGTCTCAGGCAGTCACAGTCGGCTTTACTTATTCATTTATCAGTGGTGACACTGGTACACAGTAATTCCAGCAGTCTAGGTCTAATATACACTTTGACTCTAAAAAAATGACCCATGTCCTGCCTGAATATCACATGCAACTTGTCCTACAACAGGCCAAAGTTCCACACTCAGAAGTGTAGAAAATAGCAGACAGTTGACGGCCATCTGCTAATGAGCCCACAGTAAAAGTCAGCGCTGAGTTCAAAGTGCAGTCCCCGGGGAGGGTCGGGGATGAGGCCCGGGCCGGCGGAGAGGCTGGAATCACATCAGCACACAGGACTCCAGTTTATTTTATCGCTACTGCAGAGATACTGGAGGTTAATGCACTGACAGGGGAGCAGATATTTCATATAAAATACAGCCGCGGAGGTCCGGGAGCTCTGCAGTGAAGTCATGCTTCCACACACTCCACATCCATTTTCCTCATTCATGCGCTTTTTCTTTCTTTTCGTTTTTTTCCCCCGTTGTTGTCTTGACCTCCTAATTGCTCCCGGCGTGCTGTTTGTGTTTGGAGCAACTTCCGGCAATTGGGGGAACTGGAGCCAAGAAATGGTCGTTTATCAGAAAAAAGAAAAATACAAAAGAACAAAATACCAAACAGGAGACCTGTTTCTCCAGTGTGTCAGTTCACCTCCATTTCAGACCCGACACACACTGCATCAGCAGTATACGAGAGAGAGCAAACCTCTGCAACCTCCACAAATACTGTGAGAGGAGAGAGAGAAACAGAGAAGGAGAGAGAGAAAAAAGGCATGAGAGAGGGAGAGAAGAGAAAGAGTAGCAGAGAGAGGGAAAGGGGTTAGAGAGAAAGGGAGAAAAGAGATGAGTAGTTGGGAGAGGGAGAAAAGAGTGAATGACAAGGAGAGAAGACAAAGTGGACGAGAGATGGAGAAAAAGCAGGAATGACAGAAGGAGAGAAAGAGAGTGAGTGAGAGGGTGAAAGATATGGTGAGAAATTGATAGAGCATGGAGAGAGGGAGAGTCAGGGAGGCAAACATGAAGACTGAAATGAGAGGGAGAGGGAGAGGGGGAGAGAGAAAAAGAGAGAGATAGAGGAAGAGGGGGTGAGAGAGAGGTTGTGATCGAGGGATAGAGAGGGGGAGAAAGGGAGAGGTTGTGATAGAGAGATAGAGAGGGGGAGAGAGAGAGGGGTTGTGATAGAGGGATAGAGAGGGGGAGAGGGAGAGATTGTGATAGAGGGATAGAGAGGGGGAGAGGGAGAGGTTGTGATAGAGGGATAGAGAGGGGGAGAGGTTGTGATAGAGCGATAGAGAGGGGGAGAGGGAGAGGTTGTGATAGAGCGATAGAGAGGGGGAGAGGGAGAGGTTGTGATAGAGGGATAGAGAGGGGGAGAGGGAGAGGTTGTGATAGAGGGATAGAGAGGGGGAGAGGGAGAGATTGTGATAGAGCGATAGAGAGGGGGGGAGGGAGAGGTTGTGATAGAGGGATAGAGAGGGGGAGAGGGAGAGGTTGTGATAGAGGGATACAGAGGGGGAGAGGGAGAGGTTGTGATAGAGGGATACAGAGGGGGAGAGGGAGAGGTTGTGATAGAGGGATAGAGAGGGGGAGAGGGAGAGGTTGTGATAGAGCGATAGAGAGGGGGAGAGGGAGAGGTTGTGATAGAGGGATAGAGAGGGGGACAGAGGGAAAGCTGAGGGTATAATTTAGTGTGATCAGGCCCGGCTCGCAGCAGCGATTACGGGGCAGTGAGCAGAATCCCCAGCTGCTCCTGGGCCTCAGACTTTCATCTCCAGCTGCCGCCCGCCTTTCTTGTGGGGAGTTAAGTCAGGCTGAGCTGTAAGCGGCAAATTTGATAATTCCTGCTCGGAATGGGCCGCAGTCTGTCCCGGGACAGGCAGGCGGAGCACAGCCCTGTTTACACCGCCCCGTATTAAGTGTTAACGGCTTGTGTGTTTAAGCAGGGCGGCCGAGGGGGGAAGAATGCACACAGTTTGGTTTGGTTAACCTCAGGCCCATCCTGTCAGAGAGGGGGACGCTCAGTCTGTGCTCTCTACCTGCAGTCTGTTACTGCACTGCTCCCTCTCTCTCTTTCACACACACACACACACACACACACACCCACACACACACACGCGCACACACGCACGCACACACACACGCACACGCACACAAACACACACACACGCACACACACGTGTGCACATGCCTACGTACAGGTATACTGATGAATACACATGAAATAACACACAACCATACACACACACACACACACACACACACACATGCCTAGGCACAGGAATACTCTTGAATACACACAAAATAACACACAACCATACACACAAACACACATGCACAAGCGTGCACGCAAACACACACACATACACACACATGCCTACGCATAGGTATAATCATGAATACACATAAAGTATCACACAACCATATGCACAAACACACCTTTGTGTATACACACACACACAGGTACACTCATGAAAGCACACTAAATAACAAACACACACACACTCACACACAAACATGCACACGTGTGCACGCATGCACACACACGCACACACACACGCCTACGCACAGGTGTACTCATGAATTCACACAAAGTAACATACGACCATACACACAAACACACGTATGTATACACACACACACACACACACACCCACCCCCACAGACACACACACACACACACACACACACACAGACACAGACACAGACACAGACACACACGCACAGACCTATGCACAGGTATACTCATGAATACACACCAAATAACACACACAAACACATATACAGATGCACAAGCACACACCCACACACACTCACACTCACACATGCCAACAGACAGGTGTACACATGAATACACAAAAATAACACACACCCCGACACACAGGCACGGACATACACAGAATAACACACATAAAGGGAAGCATACATGCACACACACACACATTCCCGCGAACACCCACACTTAAATGTGTTTTCACACAAATGTTTGTTATTCAGGTGTTCTAGCAAACACACTTTCTCAGAAATATCCTCGCACACTACATTAGTACAAACACACTGTCACACAAACGCATACACATACACTGGGATGCACGACATGTGCTCTTTTATCATGGAGATAAACACCATGCGTACTGACAGTGGCAATTACAGCAGTGCAGATGACAGATCACGATTATACTCCAGTATCACCAGGCCAACAAAGCAGAGACAGCAAAAGTGGTTTCGCCGTGCTCCTCTGAAAATTATGCTCAGGAAACAGAACTCTGCAACTTGTTACAGACACGGGACCTCAAAGTAAATGTCACAACATGTATAAGATCACCTTTCTGCTCTCTCCTGTACTCCTTTTCCGTCTGAAAACGAGACATGTAAGACCCGTTCCAGCAGTGGATGGATCTCCTCTGAATTCCTCCAAGAAAGTAAAAAAAAAAAAAGAAAATCGGGTAACAGAGGAAGGTCTTTATCTGTGTGGTCTGGGCTCCGCTTTCCCTGACTGCCTGATAGCTAAAAGCTGGGTCTTGTTCTCTGTTCTGGGGATAAAACGAAGCGTGAAGCCTGATACTGTCCCTTGAGATGTCATTCAAATCCACACACGGCCCAGAGTCTGCAGTGTCACATCAGATCAGCACCGCAACCCCCTCTCCCACCCTGCCCGCTGACACCCCCCCATCCCAATCTCACCCCACTTCGCTCCTGTGTACAACCATCCCTCTCTCCCTGCTTGCTGCCTTCCCCTCTTCCTGTCCGTATCGCAACTCATCATCACTGATTGTCTCTCTTTTGTCCTCGCCGGATTCCGCAAATTCTTTGGGGTGCCGCTGTATGATGGGTTTCCCGTGGAGAATATTATAAAAGGGCGTAGAACATCAGCCACAATAAAACACTATTCCTGTCGAGATGTTTGTTTTTAAACGTCTGCAAAAACGTAGAAGCGTATCCTCCTATAACGTGCCAGTCAGACATGCAAGATTAATGTTTTCAAATAATTACAATTACAACTTTGGGGCAAAGGAAAATGTTTCCCTCTTCATGACTCGAACTGTTGAGCGCTGAGACTTTTTCACTGCGATTCCAAAGGCCGACACGTTACGCCTGGTCACAGCCAGACAGGGTCAATCCACTGGAACCTGAAGGCATAAACTGTGGGCTTTGTGAATTTTTTCAGTCCTCACCAAAGTCTGCAGGCTCTCTCTCCCAGGTGTTTTTATAGACTTAGCAAAGGCCGAACATGGTGGGAAGTGGTAAGGAAAGCTCGACATTCTTCGGGAGAAATATGGACCACTTTTTTTTTGCGATAAGCCACAAGAGGCGAACTGTAAACCTCTCCACTGCGATCAAAAGAGGACACATAGAGTACAGCTCTTTCACATAAATATATGATGTGTGTAAATATATGAGGTGAGGACTGGGATTTCCAAACTCCACAAAGAGCTTCTGAAGCCCTGACAGGTTCGCGTAAAACAGGCATTGGGTTACTGAGCCAATCGACTTCCGGATAACTTCAAGTGTTCCAGGCTCCTGCTGCCGTCTAGTATTTTTTACACTCACCGTAAATGCAAGAAGGAGAAATAAAAAATCATGTCAGAGGAGCCTCCCATTATTTCATCTGCACTGTTAAAGTGAGGAATGATCAGATCTCAGATCAGCCCACAGGTGATTGATACCCATGAAGAGGTTATGCATGCTAATATCCAACTTGTGAAGAGCAAATCTGAAAGCCCTTTAAGTGAGGGAAGTCACATCTAAATGTGAAAATTACAGTTCACTATATTTTCATTATATAGTTTGAATGGATCACTATAATTTGAAGAAGTCACACAAAAATGTGTGATTTCACAAGATTTCAGGTAAAGTTTTGGTTTTGCAAGAGTAGTTATTAATTCATCTGAGAATGTCCAGTTCACGACTAGCAATCTCTTTTCACATGTGAGTACATGTGGAGAGTTTGTTTCCAAAATACATCCATAATATATCCATTTTACTCATTTTGAGTAAATCAGCTTTTTCAGTGTTGGTGCCGATTGCATTTTATAGATAAATACAAACTTTGACCATGAAAAAATACATCTTATAGCATAAATTTCAAAAAATGGATTTTTGCCCCATGTTTTAAGAAGCACATTATCTCAATTTTTGTAATTAAGCCACTAACTGCGTTTTGGAAACAAACTTTTCATGTTTTCATAAGCTAGAATTTTCAAATTAAATGTTCTTACTTGCAAAAATGAGATTGTGAAATCTCATGTGAAAAGGGTACATTTCATGTGATTTTGTGATCCGGGGTGCAAGAGAGCTGGTGGCTGAAGTTCTCTTAGTATGTTTGAGAGAGAAAAGCCTCTGTATGGAGAAGAGACCAGCTCTCCAAAACACACCATGTCCTCTTGATACAGCAATAAGGCACTGCTGCCTCCTGTGCTATAAACCATAATGTTTCCCCAAATCCCCATATTTTAGAGAGATTTCATTTGTTCAGCAATCCCCTTCATGACTAAATGCAGTGGTAAACACATGGAGTAATTTTTTAATGAATGTATTACATCTTTTATACAGCAAAAACAAAAAAAAAAATAGGTTAACCCGAGCAAGAGTTTTCAGTCTTATATGTAACAATGAACAGATTTAAAGATCTTCTAGGATTAAATTAACCAACTTAATAACTAGACAACATTTTTCACTTTATCAAACTCAAGATAAAAATTGCAAGGCTCATTGCAAGGTTTGAACCACTGTAAAGTGAGAGGTTTTTCATGGTATTTTTATATTTTTGTCATTGTTTTCTAAAGTTTTTTTTTTTTTCAATGAAACAGCACAAAATGCATACAGATTTCATTGGCAGTTTTACACGAGGAAAATAAATCCTTTTTGTTTTTTTTTGCTTATAGCTAAACTGGTTTAAATTTTATTTTGCACACTTCAGAGAGTGTTGCACAAGACAGCTTTTCCATTAAGCATCCATTAGCAGAGCACTTTGCACAGAAAAGAAAATCCCAACAGGGCAAGCCCAGGTTAGGATTTTCCTGGGATTGAAGGGGAGCCCACAGAACTGCCATACCTGCTTACCGCCGACAAATATGAGACCACCCAAAATAAACATTAACTTCTGCTGTTCAGAAAAAAATCACTTTAGGTTCAGGATTTAAAAACAGAAAAATCCTAAAAATACAATGCGCCAGCTCAGCTTTAGCAGTTTCAGAGAGTTGGCATTACTGGCCAGCGCCACGGCAGCTGGATATGGAAATGAACACAGCCACGCCAATGGAATGTGCCGGAGAACCGCAGCTCTCCTTTCAACATTTTATTATAAATCGCAACCAGGACACCTGCTCTTTACCGCAACGCCAAGTCAAGCCGATTCCTTTTGTCCCTTTAAATTTAGGAGAACAGAGGGAGCAGTTCAATAATTTAATCCAGAGAAAGCGTTCGGTAAAACATGCATACTGAGCTTTTGTGACAGTTTTATTCAAAGCACATACATTTGGCCCATTTTAAAAATACTGCTTAAAAACTATTTTGAAGAGAGGTTTTCTTAAATGTTTACTTCAAACTAAAGTTAAACTTTAGGGCCAAGTTAGGTGAATATCCTCCATCCATTAAGGAACTGAAAACATTTACTTTTTTTATATTTTAATTAAAAATATACATGGTAAAAAAAGTCTGAACTAACAAATACAATAATTTAAGAAATAAAAACTAATTATTATTAATTTATTTTCATCATTAAATGGATATAAATAAAAAATTGCCAAAATGAATGTAAAAGAAAAGCCGCATCCAGGGGTAAAAATATACTGAGTTGACATGTTTTAGCCACCGAGGGGTTCAAGGTCCCTCAGCCGCAAGTGAGAGAGGCATCTTTAAGGAGAAACAGACTCTCTTTAAAAACAATCTCCCGCTTGTGTTCGGAGCTCAGGGCGGATTAGACAACCTGAGGCCCCCCTGCTGTCACTGCAGAAGACAGAGAACACCTAAACATTTCCATGCCAAGACACCGGAGCTGCCTGCACAAAATGGAGGGAGAAAAAGAGGGGGACGATCCGAGAGAGGGGCCAGGAAAAACACCGCCATGTTTTCCTTGGCCAAACAGACAGGGCCGCGCAGCAGAGGCCCCGGGATGATACGGGCGCAGTTTTAGGAGCACAGCGCACTCCGGCGCGGGACGGCAGGCCGCTCTCTGCTCTGGGCCGTTTCCAGGGTGAGTGTATTACAAGCTTTCCCGCTGTAAGATTATATTCGGATTCCTCCAGGCCCACGTCCAATTATTCCTCCCAGTTAATACTTTTCGCGCCATTCACAGATCTCATTACTCCTCACGGAGTCTGGGGCGTTTGGCTAGGGTCAGCACATTTCGGTTGGTACGGGGGGAGAGGGTGAGAGAGAGAGAGAGAAAGAGAGAGAGAGAGAGAGAACGTAGGAAATGATTCAGCTCCTACTTGTTAAGCAGTGTTTTTCTGACACACTTACGTACCAACAGACACACCCACACACACATACACACGCCCTGCAAATAAAACACCATTCTTTCGCCCGACTGAAAACAATGATGTTTGCTCGGTCGGGGCTAATGAGGCCATTAGCTTTTGAAAATAAAATATGGCCGGCCTTTAGCAGATGACCGCAGAAACAGAGTCCCAGGTCCCATTAGACCGCTGGCTGCTCAGAAGATTGGGGGGAGGGGTGGCTGGGGAAATGGTGAGGTGGAGTTTGAGCTGTTCGCAGACTGAGGAACTGTTGAACGTGCAAAGCTTTGAGTGACATTCTCACGTCACGCCTAGTTTCCAAACCTTACACTGAACATGCTGGCTCAGTAAAGGGGACATTTTTCCTGTCTGGAGAAATAAGCCTCCATCACAGTGCACTTCATATTGGATTCATATTACAATCCTGAAGTCACAAAGCCACCTCACACCTTCCCATAAAGAGCAGGAGAGAGACCTGGAGAGAGCAGAGGAAAGAAGGGAAAATGATGAAGAGTGTGCTGGGAACAAAGAGGGAGAGGGGAGGAAAATAGGGGACAGAGAGAGGTCTAGAGAGAGAGAGAGAGAAGGAGACAGAAAAAAGTGATAGAGGGAGAGAGAGGGAGAGACACTTCTGGAAAAGTGTGAGCGACAGGGAGAAACAGAGCTGGGATTGTTCGAGGCTGCGCTGATCTGGTTTTCATTAGCGGGGTGGGGGGGGGGGAGAGATGGGTCCAATTTGTGCGCCGGACCGACAGCCTGCCCCGACTCCCCGAGCTCTCGTGTTAGACGCTGGCAGCCGAGAGATGTGGCGGAACGACTGCTTCCTCCCGCCCGCCAACAAACCATCAGTTGTTTTTGGGGTTAATAATTGCCCCAGCTATTACAACAGACAACCCAAATGATTAGACATGAGAAAGGGCGTGTGACCTCAGGCGGACCGGCTACACCAGGGAGCAGCCCAGCCCTCCGCTCCAGTCTCCAATTATTAAGTCCTCTATTGATTTATAAAGGCAAAAGCCCTGCAGCCACAGCACTGCGGCCCAATGTGGAGCTCCACACAGCCAAACGCCACGGACACTCACATCACCCCCACCCTTCTTCTTATGTTTACTTAAGTATCCTCTCTGTGTGGCTACCACAGATAGATAACACACACACACACACACACGCAGGCACACAAATACATACATACAAACGCACTCATATACTACATGCTTACATGCACGCGCGCGCACACACACGCACACACACACCCGCGCGCGCGCGTTATGTGCAATATACACACACAGGCATGCAAATGCAAACATACAAATACTTGCATACACATGAATACACACACATACTCCTATGCACGCGGAAATACACCCGAGCACATGCGTACACACGCACGCAAACACAGTAAACAATTTCACACACGCTCAGTTGTGCAGTCAAAAGGCAGTCCAGAATCCCGCAGAGCTGCTGCAATGACAGCCATTGCGAATGTGGTTATGTCCTGCATTGTCTAATGGCAGTCGACCATTTGGCAGTGGGTATGCAGTGAAGCGAATGGGGGCATAATACAAAACCGACTGTTGCTCGCTGAAAGCAGAGCCCGGGTCTCCAAACTATAAGAAGAAGAACTTTTTTCCGTTCCACAGGTGAGGTGAAAAGTTGTCTCGACCCTGCTTTTCCGGCCTGTGGTGTGAACAGTCACCCCCCCATCTCGTCCCATATTACTCCCCCCCCCCGAGAGAGGGGCACCTCAGCGGACTCGGCCTGAAGGCATTCCCCACCATTTAGGAAAACAGCGCCTGGAATCAGCGTCCCACTTCCCCTGGCGAGTCAGGGGTGAGCAGTCCGGGCCTTTGAAAGTGTGTTAGCGCATAAATTCAGGGCTTATCTACACATGCATTACAGGGAGGGCCCAGCAGAGGCGAGCCCAGAACCAACTGCCAATTTTCCCACTTTAAAACCTTCTGGGAAAATAAACTCGGCCAAAAATACTAATAAATAAAAAGAGAGACGCAGTCTGACCGTTTGTTTGCTCAGCTGAAGTGAAAGAGAAGGTTCTTAACACAGAGTACAGTCCTGCTGCAAAGCCAAGCTACAGATAATTTTAATTAGTGCATTTACTGTTTGGAATAATTGTTATTTCAAATGTAGTCTTTATATTTGATTGATTGCAAGGCCCCATTTTCCGGCAGCCATTATGCCGATGTATCAAAAACACAGCGTCGCGCAATCTTAAATATTTGTGCTAAAATACAAATTTAGAATCAGCGAAAGCACTACCATTATCCCAAGCAAGACAGAAGCTAAAAATTATTCCATTGAGCAGCTACGCTACTTAGCATACTGGAATTTCTGATGTTAAATTTTGCTAAAAAAATGGTCAAAAAGAAGGCTTTTTTTTCCACAATACTGACAGTCAACTGCTGTTTTGGGAAACTAAGCCTTCTCCGCACTCCAGATCGCCAAGAACCTGCCGACTTCTGACAAACATGGACACCACAGTCTTAATAGGTGTGAACTAGTTTGTTCTGATGGGATATAAAGAGAAATGGAAGCTGGGGCTCGACGTGCTGCCCAAGAGGAAACACACGAGTCTTCAGTTTGTGAAACAGAGACCTCTCAGATCCTCAGCTAGCAGCAGCCTCGCACTCTACCAGCCAATCACCAGCATTTACTTGTGAACAGATAAGTACCCAATGAAATAGATAAAGAAAGGCCTAAACCAGGATATCGACTTTATTTTAGCCCATGCAGATGAGGAGACACAGTGTATTATAAGCACATTGGAGTATGGCTGCCAATAATCCAACCTTATGTAAAGTCCGACAATACTGTGTAAAGTGCGACATCATAAACAGTTATTTAAATGAAACCACATGTTGACAAAAGTGATAAAAATAATAAGTAATTGTTCAAAACGTAATTGAAGTGGCCCGTCAAGTTTATCAATATTTTTTATCAATCTAATGCTACACTGGTTGCATTTTTTGATGTAGGTACCAGTTTATATGAGCTGCGGACTGAGGAGAAAATAGTGCAAAATATAAGCCACAGTGAAACGGAATGATCGCGGGAGCAGGGAAAAACAAACGCTAGCGCAGCCCCCAAACAGATCACCTTCAGGAGGGAAAAAAACCTCATTCTGGAAACAACAATAGCATTTCCCTCCTCAGCAAGGAGCCCATTCCCCCGTGACCAGCGGTTCATGGCCCCGCACACCTTCATCTCTCCGGCTGAGGGGGAAATAATAGAATTATATTTACCGGCGACGCATCAAAGTTCAGCGCGCCTGATAAGTTGGCTCTTTTCTCTGCCCCCGGCAATACAGTCATTCCCATTACCACCATGTCCTGCTTCATAGATGGATGAATCTCCACAGAGGTATCCACGCAACCTTCAGCTACATATTATTACTGAAATCAATGTCCATACCCGAGGAGATTTATTACGCTGATGGGCGAGGCTCGGGGATGTAAATTGTGCGCCGATAAAGTCGCTGGGTGCCTGTGCTCTGTTTAGGATTACGGTGGAGTTACTCAAGCAATGAAGGAGGGTGTAGCAGACGCAATTAAACGGGGGCCGCTCCATCTAGCGTCTAGCTAACCCAAATGCACTTTTCAGTTCCATATAAGGGCTGTAGCCCATCAGTGTACATGCCACAGCCTGCAAGTATTTGATCTGGCAGACAGCTCTGTTTTATTGGTAAGTACCTAAACACCCCAGAATAGACAAAAAATTTATTTTTTAGGATAAAGTACAGACTGCCTGCTTTTGTGGGTACCTATAGTACACCCTTACTGTTTGAACCTTGAAAGAATTGCAAGGAGGGCCAGATGTTGTATAGAGTGTGCATGTATGTATGAGTGTGCGTATTTAACATCGTGCATGTATGCAAGCAAGTGATATAATGAGTATGTCTGTGGATGCACCTGTCTGTAGGGCAGTGTACTTACGTTTGTGCTGTGTACTGAGTAAGTGGGATGTCACATCTGTCTACATGCATGGCAGTCATATTGTGTGGATGTACACGTTACAGTTGCAATAAAAATGATTCAACCCCCATTGCTAATTGGGTTAAATATCAAAATTTACAAACTTTCGGCTATTTGTGATAAACAGATAAAACAAGAACTTTTTAAATAGCTCAACACAAATATTACAAGCGGTATCTCTAAATTCAACACAAAATTCCATTTTTAATGACTACTGCAGTCTCAAAATTATTCAACCCCCTGAGTAGAATTCATTTTAAGAGCATATTTGCAAATCAGGTGTCGTCTAAAGCATCAACAGCTTAATTAGTTGCATCATGTTTGATTGAGACAGAACACCTCAAATACTTTCACTCGCTAGGGATTTGTTGACAGTGACATTTGATTGCATATTAGAAATATGGCTGTCAAAAGAATTGCCCAGAAAGCCAATAGAGGAGATCATTGCCTGGCACAAACAAGGCAAAGGATACAAAAAGGTAGCACAGGCACTGAATTTTCATTGAGATGCAGTTAGAAGCATAGTTTGCAAGTTCAGAGTTAAAGGAAGAGTGCATACAGGGCCAGGATGGGGCCGAAAGAGGATGCTATCAATGGCTGTCACCAGATTCCTGAGGAGTGACCCTCGAGTGACTGCAGGAGATCCCCAACAAGCCATGGAGGCAGGAGGCACTGAGGTTTCAGTTTGCACAGTAGGGCGCAAACTAAACGTTGGTGGTCTCAAAGACATACACCATGACTGATCCAAAAGCACAAGCTCCAATATGCTCAAAACCATATAAATAAGCCATAAAAGTTTGGGGATATTGTTCTGTGGAGTGATGAAACAAAACTGGAATATTTTGGGCTTATGAATCAGAGGTATGTCTGCAGGAGGAATAAAGAAGCATATGCTGAAAAGTACACCCTGCCAACAATGGAGAATTGTGGGGGCTTTTGATGCTCTGTGATTAGTTTGCTTCCTCTGGCACTGGAAATCAGCAAAGTGTGGAAGGCGAAATGGATTCAGTCAAGCACCAGGATATCCAAGGACAAAATGTCATGCCGTTTGCTGGGAAGCTGACGCTTGGGCATCATTGGACCTTCCAAAAGGACAATGATCCTAAGCATAGCTGGACATCCACCAAAGCTTGGTTTCAGAAGAAGTCTGGGAAGATTCTAGAGTGCCCATCACAGTCGCCTCACTTTGAACCCCATAAAAAAAACCTCTGGTAGGATTTGAAGAAGGCAGTGGCAGCATGCAAACCCTAGAATATTAGTGAACTGAAGGCCATTGTCCATGAGGACTGGGCTAAGATTCCTTGGTAATGCTGCCAGAAGCTGTTGTCTGCCTACGCATCATATTTACAGCAGGTCATAATGGCAAAAGAGTGCTCTATTAAGTATTAAAGATGCTTGTCATGAAGGGGTTGAATAATTTTGATCCTGCAGTAGTCATCAAAAGTGGCATTTTGTGTTGAATTTGGAGAAGCCACTTTTAATATTTGTTGTCTTGAGCTATTTAAATGGTTCCTGTTTGATTTGTTCATTGCAAATAGCAGAAAGTTCATAAATTTTGCCAGTAAACCTAATTTGCAATGGGGGTTGAATAATTTTAATTGCAACTGTATGTGTATGTCTTGGATAGTATCTATGTACGTTTGTGTATTGCATAGTATGTAATATGTTTATATATCTTATGATGCGTATTTATGTGTTTATACAGTGCAATGTGTATGTACGTGTATGTTTGCTGTATAGAGTATAAGCATATGTGTGTGTGTGTTTGTCTGCATGAAAGTGTGTGGGGTAGTTTGTGTGATAAAGTGGGATGGGGAGTGTCTGTGTGTGTGTGTGTGTGTGTGTGTGTGTGTGTGTATACGCATGAATTTGTTGGGTAATATGAGTGTCTGTGTGTCTGTGTGTGTGTGTGTGTGTGAGTTGGTTGGACGATGCGTGTGCCTGTGGTAAGGTGCGGCTCTAAGGCCACAGCAGCAGGGCAGTGTGGGATGAGGAGGAAGCTCTCAGGAGCTGAGGCTGTGTCCTCTCCTCATAACCCACGGGGACAGTTAATAAGCCCCCCGATGAGTGAGGCTTATGGATTTCTGCGCCGCTAATTTCCGTAACTATCACTGTTTGAAAGATAGCCGGAGGATTTGGGGCAGCTGAAGGCCCCTTCTCTTAGGAACGCACAAGAGAAGTATTATGTTATATAAAAAAATTAAGAAAAAAATGTGCCCTCCGGGTTCCTCCAAAAGTCGCTCTAACTGCATATCGCTGAAGCAGGATCATAACAAACCATTACATTACAAATAATAACTGTATTAGAGCTATTGTATATGGATATAATAAAATATCATCAATAGGTAGTGCTTTAACATTTAGCGGTTCAAATGATGCATACGACAGGAGCAAAATGCCAGGCTCTGACAACTGTACAATTTCAGCGAGAAAATTTCCCCCGCCAAAACCATAGTCACCGTATTTTCCATGTAAAAACGTTCTCCACAGCAACAGTTGCGAAGTATGTAATAAATCGACTTACTTCCCCGTATAATGAATTAATTCTGTCAGTCAGCGGTTGCCAAAAAATCCCTTAATTACACCGTACAGAAAATTCAGGGAGGGCAAGGGGACACAATCCAAACCAACATAACAGCCACAAAGAGTCTGAGATATTCTGTTATAAAAGTGTGTGAAGAACTGTGATTCATCTTACCCTGAGTGTTGAACACATTTCATTCCTGCAGTCAGAGTGAAGGGCTGAGTTGTCCTGTAAAATGCAGGCATTTACATATGCTCTGTAAGAGTGTCACAAACAGGCCACACTGTAGCCTACAGTATAGGGAACTGAATACTGTCAGATTCTGGATACGTTCATGACAAAGCCCTGCGATAGATAAAGCCCTGCGTTGAGCACTCTTTTCTCCTCATCCACTTGTGTTAATTAATTTGTCATCGCTGATCAAACCCCCCCCCCCCCCCTCCCGCCGCCCTCCTATTACCACCATCCCACTCCCAGAGGGGGACGCTCCATGCTGGAAATCAAGAAGCCAAACTACCTGGGCTGACACTGTCGTGGCCAACTTTCTGTCAGTGTGGAATGTAATTAGTAAGAATTAAGCGGTGCTCCATATAGGGGGAGGTCAGGGAGAGCTACTGGGGTTGCACTGGGTCATTACCAAGCATTTTCTTCCCAGTGGGGGTGAAAAGGTGTCCCTGTTTACTTTGCTCTGTGGTGGGCTTCGGCTCTGGAACCCATATGAACCCACTTCTCATATCAACGCAACAAAAGGAAGATCTGTTGCCTCAAAAGGGCTCTTCACGGTATCTTCACCAAGACGGGAAGTGAAAAAACGTGCGCCATACTGCCAGCTCCAAAGACGCAGTGGCCATGTAAATGGCCTCCCATCCCCTAACTGCCAGGATCATAAACCTATAAAACTGGCACTTATTCTGTCTTCCCTGACTGTTGAATATACCCACACTGTCAATTCAGACAAGCATGAAATCCTAAGCTGCGTTGCTACAGGATGGCTGATATCTAGCCTGGACAAAAAACACAGTTGAGGTACAGACAGGCCGACAAGAGGTTGGATGAAAGTTTGAAAAGGCAGATCTACACAATAAGATGTATCCGTACATGAAATTTTGTTGAAATACTGTATGTTGAACGGTTTAGGTGTTCTGGCCCAAAAAAGAATGGAATGGCTGATACTGAAGCTGGAAACACAACAAGGTGGAGGGACGGACAGAGGGAAAGACAGCAGTATGAAAAGGGTAATCTGCACAATAACATGTATCCATGTATTTACCTCTTAGTGCAGAATACAAAAAATGCCAATTTCTTCCTGTTATGCATGAGCCTATTTAGACTTTTTAACTCGGTTTTCGTGTCACAGAGACTCTTGGAAATTCATTTGGAAATTCAATTGCAGAATTATTTAACAATTAAATTTTGGGATTTACAGGCACCAGCATCTATATCTGCGCAATGGGGTTAACTTTACGTGAGAAATACTGAACAGTTTAGAGTTTTGGCCCGGAAAAGAAGCGTGACGAATGGACCGACGGACATGTGGAAGGACAACACTCATTCCCATGCTGCGGCGGGTGGTGGACAGAGAACAAGGAGGGCGATAAACATGTCTTTAAACTGCTTACTAGCCTTGATCTGTTTTCAGTCAATTTCCCTGATAAAAGAGACTTGAACTGGCCCCTCTCAGGTGTAGCGAATTGTCCTCGTTAAGAGGAGAAAAAAGAGCGCATTTCAATCTTTTTTAGTTAAACTATCATTACGCACAGGTTTGACGACTTGCTTAGAATGTGACAAAATGTAAGGCGGAAAATCCACAGTGGTTTTTTCGTGAAGAGTTGCCTATTTAGGCATGTGAATAACATTTTTTAAATAGAATTTATTATTCATTTGCCTAAACATTTCATTATAAGGGAAACGAACATGTTGACCAAGAACAACGATTGAAATCAAGTCACTAATCCGTTTCAAGGGATGCCCCCCCCCCGGTTTTCCGCCCACCACCCGCCACTGTTCCTATGTCCCCATACACTTCATGATGGGGGATAGTAATGGGGTGAACTGAAATGTTTTGTTGAATCCAATTACCCAAAAAAACTGTGATCTTCTGATCTTCTGTTAATAAAAATTAAAACAAGATAAAATAAGTTTTAAAAATGTATAACGCTTCTTACATAATGATCATGCAAGGCAATTAAATTGGCTTGCAATTTTTTTTGAGGTAAACGGCTTCCACAAAACATTTGAGTGCACCACACTATCTGGGTTTAAAGTGCAGTACATCCGACATAATTACCCATGGCTTTATTTTCCTATCTGTGTATCCCTTAATGTTCACTGGAAAGCAGAAACGTTCTTTTTCCATTTAAAGGATGAATTTCATCATGTGAGATGACAGCTGGCCCCGAAATCCGATCTACCCATCCGCAACGGGGAAAATCCGACAGACTTTGTTCTGGAATGAACTTCTGTCTTCTAGTCCAGAGCTGTGAATGATATTTCGCCCATCCAAGTATCTCAGAGGTTTTCCAGCGAAATTTAAGCTGACGATGATCTCTCAAAGAAAAATGGTAGCTGATAGAGAACCCTGTGTTTCCATAGACAAGCGCAACGCAGTTTAAGGGTTCTATAGGCCGAAATGTTTTAGTCCAGGGGCTTCGACACTCAAGATAGAGGGAACCAAAAAAACTGAAAGGGGTTTGGCAGTGGAGACAAGCCGATAAACTCCTTTTCTTGGACAGTGCGAGGCAGGCCAGTGACAAGAAGGGCAGTGTTCAGCTTGCGTCCCAGTTGCATGTGTCACCTCAGAGCTGCCATGCAGCTGATGAGATGTAGTAGAGCCTGGGTGGAGAGCAGGGCCGGGGAGACCCACAGCAGACCACACTGCGCTCTCCATTACGGCTCCAGTGAGGAGCCTCAGCTGGGCTTTTACTGAGCGCGCTCACTGTGGAATTTCCTAACTCACATCCTTATCCTGTCCAAGAAGCTGTCAGAGGATTCCCCCCTCTCTCTCATTCACACACTCTCTCTCCCTCCCACACCCGCTCTTTCCCTCTCTCACACTGTCTCTCCATCTCTCTCACACTGTCTCTCCATCTCTCTCACACTGTCTCTCCCTCTCTCACACACACCCTCTCTTATTTGCCTACCGATCTCTTTCTCTCTTGCTCTAAAACACACTCTCACTCCCTCTCTCAGGATCCTCCCATTGTCTCACACACTCTCAGGCTATGTCCAGACTAATACGTTCACAAAAACCATCAAGGTCCACACTAAAATGCAATCCCAGAGTTTTCAAACTAAAACGGAGTCAGCAGTGTTTTCAAAGGTCCCCGTTTTAGGGGTTTGAAAATGCTAGAGTAGTGTGGACAATAGGCGAAAAAATGCAGCAATAGTCATGCGTTATAGAATTAAAACATATAAGTGCAGTCATAGCCTCACTCGCACACTCTCTCTGTTCAAACCCACTCTATCTGTCTATTTCTCACTCTGTCTCACTCACTCTTCCTCTCCCTCATGCTCTGTTTTTCTCTCTGTCTCTCTCTCTCTTTCTCTGGTAATACAGAGTAATACAGAGGGCCATGGGACAGATGTTAAGACTTCCAGCAGTGTGAGTATCTAGCGCTATCTCTCTGGCAGAGGCCGGGATGATCTAACTGGGGATTCCCAGCACAGAAGTGCGAGATTTAAAATAAACGAAACGCCGTCCCTTCCGCCAATGCATAAATCAACGTGATTGACAGCGCCTTCCCGGCCAACGTTCCGCTCACAAAGGCTTCATCCTCAGAGAGACGGCCAGAGAGATGGAAGACCGGAGCAGATGTGCGGATGTGTGCGGTGTCTTAAGGTTTCGGCCAGGACAGACCAAAACAAAACAACACAAAACAAAAGACCAATCCTGATTGGGATGGCCTTTCCAGCGGGAAAAGGAGCAGCAGAGAGGCTCAAGCGACTCCCCGCCCTCATCTGCAGTTAGACATTGGTAAGGTGAGAGGAGATTTACAAAAAGCCCCAACTCCAATGGAGCATGTAAACAAATAATGAGACAAGGCTAACATGATACATATGGCAACCGCACTGTCAGCAATGACAATGGCCCAGTCTTCCCCGCTGTCAGTGGCGCTCGGGCCAGACCAGGCAGCACAGGATGGATTACAGAATAACATTTCCTAATAAACGGCTAATACTCCATCCTACTGCAGCCTTCACACACACTGACCTTGGGCAAAATGCAATCGAGCCGCAAAGCAGTTGGTCCTTACTTCGGTGAACGACACATTTAACCTATTGTCATAACTAATCAAAATGAAGCTCGGAATTTAACCATTCTTTTTCAATGAAAGGAGAAAAAAGTTGAAGTTTTGTCTCCTCAATAACAAATGTGTCATTCAAAGTTGAGAACAGACCACTTCAAGGCCATATTTCACAGATATACTCTGCTCCGATTCCTTCACACAGAGAGCAGACAGATGGCCGTAATACACACGCAATGTGCAGGCAGAAGGTAGAAATTTCCAGTCTGTGTGTGTACGCACATTGCATATGTACAGTACATATACACACTTACAAAGACAGAAAAGAGTTTAGAGCCCTTTAGAAAGCTGTCTGATAGTTCAAAATCATTCAGCTTAAATATAATTTATACAGCTAATCCAGGGAACCAAATTAGTCAACTGATGCACATGCACACCCCTGCATGAACACACACACACACACACACACACACACACTGGAGTCAAAAAAAAAAATCATAAAAACTATTTCGGCGCCCTTTACTAGAATATCCAAATGGTTATCCAAACGTCTCTTAAGGGTCCCTAAGTCAAGTAGTGAACATCAAGAATAGAGTATGAAGATCCAGGAACTTTTCACACAGCTCAAGGAGAAATTGTGTCGAAACCAAAATTCCAGAAGGATAACTAGTCACTGAAATCATTCTCAGGTTACTCTAGTAGTCATGATAATTGTTAGACTCAGATGGCTGAGGTTCTCCCTGAGGTACTGCACCATGCTGTTGTAGCAGAATCCATGCTGCATCTTAAAAAAAGGACCATCCACACTTAAATCGGTCGTGATTTAAGAGGTCCACATCAACAAACAGTAAAACGTAGTCACTTGGCAATACTGAATACCGTCTGAAATGCATTTCGACTGTCCAGGAAACACAAAATAATGGTGGGCAAATACACTGTTGCCCATAAAGTTGGAATAATTTTGTATTCAGACACGTTACCTATCAAGAATACATAACACTGTCACAATCATTTCATGGAAAGAGGTTAAAATTTTTTTTTTCCAACTTCATGAGCAACAGTGTATAAATTATTACCGTAGATCCAATTTAATGATTTTTTGTGGGCTCTGGTGTGGTAGGTATCATACCCATGAAAACCACCATCATTAAGATAAGTTAAACTTAATTAAACCCTGTGGGGAATTTATCGTCTGAATTGAACCTATACAAGTTACTTTGGAGCAGTGAAAGCCACAGTGCAGAACCCGAGGACCAGCTCCCGTTCTAAAGCCAGAGCTTTGGTCAGGAATACTGGTACCATAAGCCTGTTCCTGTACTACATGACTTTCACAGTGGGGAAGACCAGAGTACCAAGTGGAAACCCACATTTCCTCCAGGACAACTTGTAAACTCCATGCAAAGACGTCTTGGCCAATCAAGGCTCGCACATTCCAAACAACCTTATTGCAAGACAACGATGGTACCCTTCGTGCAGCCCAAAAGGTTTTTTTTTTCTCTGTAATAGCCTACTGTCAGCTAGCTTTCTTAACCCCATGAAAAAATGGGCGTTGGGATGCTATGACGCCGAACGACAGAGGCGATATTGGAAGCAGACTGTTGAAGCCGCCACGCACCACGCTCGTGTCAGGCGACCTGATGCGCGCAGGCGTCCACAGACGGATCTCCTTCACCCTGATGAAGATCTATGTCCACCCGTGCGTCGCTGCGCCTTTAAGACATCCGCGATACCGTGGCCCACCACCGCCAACATCTGCTTCCTATTACCAACATCATCCTGCAGTTTTTTTTTTTTTTTGGTATCTGTATTGACTTGATTCAATTACTAACAGCACTGTGAGAGAACATTACCCCTGGGGAAAGGAGTGGGACACGCATCGCTGCCCCTGGACTTTGCAGCTAAGATGCCAGGGATGATTTACATAAAGACTGCTGACTTTGTCACTTTGACCAAAAAATCCTATAATTGGCTTTTTTCCCATTTCACCGGGCCAAAAATATGACATTTACATTTTAATAGTTTTGCACTGATAAAGGTAAAGAAGGTCAAGCAAGTATGTTCAATTTATCGAATTGTTGTATTTTTTCGTTTCACCCTTCAGTAAATACCCCTTTAATTGCCTGACGACTTGTTTTTGTATCCCGAAAAAAAATGTTTGGGCGGTGGATTCCACGAATTCTCCATCTGCGCTCGGTATCAGTCCTGCCAATCTGTGAATTAGTTAAGTCTATGGGGTCGAACAATAGGGAAACTGTTTGGGCCTGATGTGCGGAGTCAGAAGGATTTCCTTTTCAACTGAGACACGCTTAATAGACTGAGACACCTCACGTCAAGGGAGAACGGCAGGTACATTAGCATAGCTTCTCTAAAGAGCGGCTGTCAGTCTTGGTAAATTTTAAATGAAACTTCAGAGAAGACAAGGCTGGCTTTATCAAGGGGAGGAAAGGCAGACGAGATTTGTCATGAAGACATTTTTAAAACAGTCCTCCCCCAGGAAACGATGCTGCGATCCGTTCAGCTTTCTCTGTCATTCAATTCCGATTTGAACCAAAAAAAAAAAAAAAATATATATATATATATATATATATATATATATATATATATATATATATATATATATATATATATATGAGAACCGAAAATAAAAGCATTCCTGCAATGTGCCCCCAAGTTCCCCGCAAATCAGCCCTGCGTCATGAGCGGGTCAGCTGAATACTGTCCCGGCAGAAAAGGAGGACGCAGCTGCGATGCCTCCCTCCACTGTCAGCGGCGATAACAGCCCGATTAACATTGTGTGACTCACTTGCGCACCCTGTTAAACCGTTTGGATGTTCTTGAGTTATGCAACACAGATGTAGCCTACAAATCCACAAACGTTCCGCTCAGTCGGCTACCGATCCTCTCGTCGCAGTTATCTGATAAATCACGCGTAATGTTCGCCTCTTTCTCTGTCTGGCTCATCACTGAGCGGGAAGCTTCCTTAATGTCCCCACATACCTAATTTTACAAGCCCTTTAATGTTTTACACATGTACGAGCACTGCCGCAAACATCACGCTTACATAAATAATGTAGCCTACTCCCCGCGTCAGATAGTGTACATCTCAATGGAGCGTGAGGCAAGCTGTTCCTCCATTTCCAAAGGTGAGATCGCGCCGACACATGGTAGGCAGTTCAGCGCGATTTTCAAAACGCACAATCTGGCGATACATCCCATTCTTCGCTACAGCATCCCCAGTTTTAAGGGCTGGGAGCTCACGAGGAAAAAGAGCAGGCAACTAACGTTACAGTGGACAAGCACAGTTGTGGTTAAGGGGTTAAACGAAATCGAAAAAATGGTACCCTCCCACACCCTTCATCCGCGCTCCACCAGACACACGCACATACCCCCTTACACACGCCAGCGCTCCCCCTATTCCACAGCGGACCGACTCCAGTTAACCACAAATTCAGAACATGCCTTACAACATCGCGATGTTGTGCTAGCATGAAGCCCTGCCAAAAAAATTCTTCTCGGCTCTGCTAGCGCCGTAAAAACGTGGGGAATCGAACGGCGTGCAGCGCGGAGAGAGCCAGACGCCAAGGGGGTCCCATATACAGGCATCAAATACGCTTTTCACCCAGTCACCCCGAAACGGGGCACGGGTGGAAACAATGCATGTTGCTGAGAGATGGTGCAAGCTCATTTTCTCCAGCAGTTGTATGCTAAAGCTCAGACACAGCAAAGAACAGCAGGTTGCATTTATTCGGCTATGAGCAACATCTCAGCCCACCTCCCTGCACCCAGGCCAGGCAAGGAGGTCCTATCTCCACCCAATACGCACACGGTTATAAATTGACTGAATTTAACAGTTAAATTAACGCATTGTCTCTTGTCTTTTTAACTGTAAGCAGAGCCCTGCGCACATTTAGCTGTGGTTTATAGTTGAAAACACTGAACGTCAGTTAGAAACTGATTGTAAAAATACAGTTGAAGTAACTGGCAAAAAGGGTGCCAGTCAAAATAACTGGCAAAAAAGGTGCCAGTTCATAACAGCGCATATTCCCCCGTGTAGGGAACCCAAGAAGGAATTTTAGAAACACAAATGAAAACGAGTGACACCTTCATTTTTTTCTTTTCATTATTAAGGGATTTATTCACCTTTTGCAGAAAATTCGTCGGATGAAATTACTGACTGTTACAGTAATTATTAAATTGAATATATATATTTTTTACTCCCCATGTATTACATACCACATTCTGAACAACTCATATTTAACATTAATATGTCTCGCTGTCCTTCTAATTCAACAAAACCCACTAAATCAATGATATCATATTTATAACCACAGTTTTAACAGTCTGTGGTGGAATTGCATGATAGCGGCGCATTCATAAGGTCCAGTTAAAGAAAACAGAGTTAAACTTACAAACATAGCTGTGGATTTTTGTAGCATTAAACAGCAAAGGTCAAACAGTGTCACCACCACTAGAGTCAAGAAATAGCGAGCAAGCAAAACTCGTCAGGAAAAATAATTCAGGAACTTAACCTCCCGACACGTGTTACTAGCGGCGCACACTAACTGTTCTGTGGACACAATGAAAATACAGACAGCCGCTCATTGATTTTCATTGTACTTTGACCCTTGGGTCCCCACTGTTGGGTATCAGTGTTTCTCGCTGTTTCGGGAGGAGCACGTTAAGATAACAATAACCGTTCCGCACGAACAAAAGAGGCCGGCGGAGACGGCAGACGGCTCAGAGGTGGGGTAAGGGAAAGTGCTTGGTAGTAGTCGCGGGCTAATTTGTAAAAGATACATTCACTGTATCGTTTTCAAGGCACGGCGGGGAAAACAAAACACAGAGCAGTTGTCCAAACAGATTCCTGCGCGGCTATGTGGACACTTTCACTTTGGCTATTATTCCAGACTCTCTCCTTCCCCTTGTTTCTGCCTGGAAATTTATTTTGCTTTGGCGGTTTGCTGTGTCTGCAATGTGGAAGCTTTTATTAATGGATTTATGAAAACGAGACGGAAGACGATTGTTGGTGGGTGTTGCAATGGGCCCAAAACTGGATATTCTGCATGAGACAGCACTGCTGGGTGGCTGACTGGGGCAACTTCTAGGATCAAACAAATGTGGTCTCTTTCTTCGCGGCCGTCAGTGAGAATAAGCACATGGAATGGGAGATCATCACAGTTTTTGAAAGTTCGTATCAGGTTTGTCAGCAGAGAAAGGCGCATTCAAGCTTTAGCGCTCCTCCTGTAGCCTGCTCTCCACCTCCAACCCATCCCATCCTCCGAGAGAAGCTCCGGGCTGTCAGAGTGGAGGTGGCTGATAGAGGGCGCTCCAGCATGCAGAGGGACTGCAGACGTCTCCATGTTAACCCCTGATAACCACATACTGTGTGCCCCACAGAGATGTGCCCCGACACTCAGATCACTAATGTTGCTTTCGTTTCTATCTCTGCCAAAGCTAAATAAACGTACCTCAGGCTCTAAAAACATAATAGCAATTTATAATGTAATAAATAAATAAATAAATGCACATTCTGGCTTCAGATTTACACACATTAACAGAAATTTGATACAGATGAGTTTTTTAAAATACATTTTTATAGCTAATATTTTTGTTTTAAATTAAATGATTTAATTACACATATCCAAAGAAAAACAAAGGAGCGGACAAGGGTCGCTAGAGAAAGTGAGAAAGTACAAGAGTAGCTACGTCATTAAAGGAAAGCAAAGAATAACCCCAAGAGGGGAGTGACGAATCTACTTGTGTAAATAAGCGGCCGTTTGACTGGCTCGTTCCGAGGAGCCGACAAACATTATGGCCACGGTTAGGCTCCGTGGTCATTCTGTCCGTCAGGGCTTCCCCCTCTGCTCCCCTGTTTGTTTGCGCACTGTCGACGCTAAATGGAAAGTAAAGCGTTCAGGGGCCGCTGTGCCTGTGACGTTCAGCCCGACCCCTTCAGTGCTCTTACAGCTTATCACAATACACAACTAACTGCTGCCTCCTGCTATTGTTTCAAGCATTACTGTCTTGTTTCCGCGCAAAGGCGAATCGCGTGAATGATGCATGAAACAATACTAAACCGGACTTTACTAGGTCATTGGGCTGGCCGAAAAAAATACGCAATAGAATCCCAACGTGCGCTAAGCAGACACCTTAAAGATATATTATATTACTATTATTATGTTGTTTCAGAGAGACGAAAACTTTTATTTACATTTTTGGTCTCCCCTTCCCCATGTAAGAACGTTGTTGTTCAGTCAGGAAAATCTTGGTGGTTTCAGCAGTGACAACCATGTTTTTGTGAACTGAGTTTTAGGAGGACTGGTGAAGAGGCGATGGTGAGTGGGCTGTCTTCAGGGGACACCCTGAGCACTCACTGAAGAAGAATGTTTTTCTGAGCATATTTCTGTGATGGGGGTATCGGTCTGCCTGCCACTCGGAGGCCCGGGGGGACTATATAACCCGGGGGTGCTGTCACTGGCCGGTGTTTTACGAGCGTCGTGGGCACCCGGTCGGGACACTAGGCATAGGTGTAGCTCGTCCCGGTGTGAGTCTCTACCCGCTCTTCTATAATGAACAACTACTCTGAGAGGTAAAACGCTCGGAAGTTTACCTCATTGCATTTCCCTGAACCCACCCCCTGGCCCTTGTGACTCACCGCCCTCTGCCAGGCTCTGCTTGAGACGCGAACACTTGCGCAAGAGCTACAGCCTATCGAATCATCATTTACATAAAGACTGTACGCCTTGACAGATCAGTAGGGGGATACTGTACCCTGGGAGGTGATACTGTAGCCTGGAAAATTACCCCATGTGACAAAGTTACCCTTCTCCTCTGACATAAGGAATTGGGTCAGATTGTGGGGCAAGAGACTTCAGCACAAATCTATTATTCCAAATTTCCAACACTGTCATCTTGTAAGCGTAGGACGACGAACAGGAAAAAGCATCTTAGGATTCACTTGTTTGGGCAGGCAACCCGGGGAAAGCTTTTGGTTGGCCATATCGGTCAAGGGGTCTATATATGGTCCCAGTGGGGCCACTTTAAAAGCTTGTGCAGCTCTTAATTCTCGTGACCAAACGTTTTTCCTTCACTGGGTCTGCTTTTCCGAGTACTGGGAACATGCTGCACGCGGTATCAGACTGAACAGAAAGCACATCAGCAGAGATGGAGTTGGAGGCGGTTAAAAGGCTCAGCCCTGGAAACACAGGAATGAGCCGGGAAATGGCTATAAATACAGCTCAATACTCGGGTCATCCAGGATAACCCCCATATCCTGATTGCCGGAATACGGCGCCCCCTGTAACCTAAGTCGCCGGTAATAAAAACCAATAACCACCTCCTCCTATAGCCTCCGTTTGCACAGGCTCCGAGATGCATTCGCCGTACAGCCTCTTCATGTGTCATGCAAATGAGCCCCCTTCACCGGATCCCGACCCATGCAGTTAATTACCGACGTCTGCGCGAGGAGGAGTGGATTAGGACTTGCTTTGCCCGTGAAGAGGAATGGTAACATTTGACTGGTTTTACAGATCGGGTCAAAAGGGAGTCTTTTGTCTTGGCTTCAGGACCCTCAGTGTAACGGCCTGAGCAGATTGATGCCTCCCCAGTGTCGCGGGGAGAGGGAACGAGGCAGAGAGAGAGAGAGAGAGAGAGGACGGGTTTTAAATAACTGGCTGATATGCCAGAGCGAGAGCAGTCCTCCAGCCTCTGACATCTCTATGAATATCTCCTTTATTATCGCTATTGACCCGTACGCTATAAAACACGGCCCGCGCCTGACAGGCCCCAACATTTTTTAAATCTCAGGACGCCCCTCTCAGGGGGGCGAGGGGCTGCCCAAGAGCTACTGGAAGAAAGAGGGAGAAGGAAAAGACGGAAGAGAATGAGAGAGAAGAGCGAACGACAGGGAGAGAGAGAGAGAGACACAGACAAAAAGAGATTTTTTCCAGAAGCTTTCACACAAACAGGGCCTCTATCAGTAACAGCAGGATACCAGCGCTCCAGTGCATCAATCATTCCACACTCGGTATTGTGCTGCTGCTCTCCAGAGCTCAACGCAAAACCCCAAAACTAACATACATACAGGCTATAATAACAACGTGAGGGCATCACCCTTACACAGAGCTTTCATCTCAGAGAGACTGCGCCTCTGAAATTGTGTTTACTCTCCGATGCAGGATGTACACAGGATTCTTGCTATTGTGGAAGTGTCCAAGGCTTACTTTGAGAGAGACGGAGATAGAGAGAGAGAGAGAGAGAGAGAGAGAGAGGGAAAGAGAAAGCAACTTTTTTTAAGCAGCATGGAGCAGGCCATATTCATCTACTGTCATCTTTACAGCAGTGCTCAGATCCTCTGTGGAAAATGGACGCCTGATTGAGACATTATGTCAGGACTCCAGTGTTACAGATTCTGAAACAGCAGGGAAAGAGAGAGATAGAGAGAGCAGAAGAGAGAAAGAGACAGAGGAGAGGGGGAGACAGTGAGGGCAAGAGAAAAGGGCGAAGAAAGGAAAAGTGAGATTAGGTCTGTAAGGGAGAAAGGTAGCATGAAGGTCACAATGTGAAAAGAAGAGACAAGCGGTGATAAAGGGAGAGAGATGGAGAGGTAGAGACAGATAGAAGGATAGAGTGAGAGAGTTTGAACCCATCTTTATTGTGACTCTGCACAAACATTAGTGAATCCAAACAAACACTCAGAAATCAAAACCATAAACAAACACAATATGAGAGAAGAGAGAGGGGTGATAAAGAGAGAAAAAGAAGGGATAGAGTGAAAGACTAATGGAGAAGAGGGTGGCGGAAAGGAGATAAAAGGAGAGGGAAGATCACCTGAGAGGAAGAGTAAAAAGGTTTGGTAGAGAGAGTAGGAGGAGAGGTAGCAAAACAGTAAGAGGAGGAGAGTGAGAAAGAGAGAGAAAGAGTGAGAGAGAAATGCAGCAGAGGACCTAAGATTGTGTTTAAAGGAAAGAGAAAGGGACAGCACATGAAAAACTCTAAGTGCTGAGGTTATTGTTCCAGGGCTCAGAGCGTTTCATTCGAAGAATAGGAGTCTGATTCTTCACCAAACAACACCCCCACCCTCGCTACAGCCAAACACACACACACACGCACACACACACACACACACACCCCTGAAAGGTGACACTGCCCGGTGGGTTGAGTATGACTTTGCAGCAGACGGGTCCGCAGTTCGCCCGGGAGGCGGCCCACACTGTCCGCGAGGGGACACTTTGATGAATGGCCAGTTTATGGCGCTGTCAAGCCGCTGATGTCTGTGGGGAAATCGCAGGGGCGAGCGCGGACCAGCTGATTGCAAACCTGTGAACCCCGGCCGATGATCAATCAAACTGATTGGCTATGGCAAATATGGTTACTGATAGGAGAAAAAATAGATTACTGCACAGCATGGGGGGGCCAAGGTCCGGGTGGGGGTGGGGGGGGTCGAGGTCAAGTAAATGAAAACATAAAGGAATAAAAAGGGTGCAACACCGCTGACAGAGGCAGGGCCGCCGTAATACCTCAGAGCGGCACTTAGCTCGGGACCAGGGATGTGTTTGTGCGGGGTGTTCGACCTCTCTCCAACTGCTTTAATACACTCCAGCCACCACACACCTGAGTGTGGTTCCACAGAGGTTCGGCTCAACTGTCGCACACACGCTCCTCCCCCACCCCTCTTTTTAACTTGGACAGAATGTATGATATTGCAACAGGCTGAAATGCGGTGCGCTGCCAGACAAAGATGGTTCTGCCACTCGTCTCCATAGAGGACTCATATCATTTTCAATGCTTAACAGAACCCTCACACCACCAATGCAGAAAATGCGAAAGCCCTTCAGACTGATGCACTTTGTTCTACAAAAGAACCGCTGAGCCAGACAGTGTGAAGTTATGGAAGTCATGGCGTATTTGGAACTATTTTGTTGAGTGCGTTGAGATTTCATGAAAATGTGTTGCAATTTTTGGACCAGAATACAATGCAAAATGCGAAGCCCCACACTGCTTTAGAAAACAGTGAAATCACCTCAGTATCCAATGAAACGTCAGAGATGAAGGGGTCAGGGAGAGGATCAGTGAAATCGAAATGCCAAGGGCTTTCTTCCTGGTTTTAGCTCAGGGTACTGGCACGGCGGCCATCTTGGTCTGCTCTGAACTCCCACCCGGCGATGTGTGCTCCACTGAGCGGCACTTGTTTTGGGACTCAGAACACAGTGCATGAACTATCAGACCGTCCCTGAATAGCCTTATTCCCCTTTTCCCATGATGCCTCCCTGTGCTCCCTGAGGCAGGAGAGAGGAGAGTGGGAAGGGGACAGAACACAAAGCCATTTTTTAATCGCTAACAACATTGACGCAAGGCCCTGACCAAAAAAGTGTCAAAAGCCTTCGCTGTGCTTCACAGCAATCATCATTAGTCCAATTTCTCTCTGTGAAGTACAAGCCAGCGTGAAGACCGGCCATTAATTACAGATTAATTACTTTGTGATTTGATAGCCCCTTCAGTTTTGAAATGAAGAGGTGGTGTGTGAGAACCCCTTTATTTGTGTTGGGGGGAAATATACAACGACCATCAAAAAGGGAAAAAAAACATGAAAAACAATTAAATGGAAGGTCAGAAAACGAGAAACAAACAGCCGTATTCCCGCTGACGTCGGCTTCCACTGTAGCCGAGGCTGAAAAATATATAATTTCCGTACACACGGGAGACGGAATCAAAGTCGCTTTCTTTTTTCCCCCATGTCAATCATCTGTCTGTAAAAAACAAGTGTAAGTACAGAGGAGAGAGGCCACACAGGGCATCCCTGGAGTTTTAATATATTCCTGCGATAGATGCTGGAGTGGAAGGCCTCTCATTAACAACGATCTAACCCCACCTCGTGGGCAGGTGCTACTGTAATTAGCTATTGTTTGACTATCACAAGTCTTAGCTGATTAAATGTACTAAATGCGGCCAGGCACTTTTTCCCCATAATTTCAAAGAATACGACACGCTGGGCCCATTTCACTGCGGCCGCTGTTTCCGGCGTCCGCTAAGAGCCTGTTGCCAGCGGTAATCAAAACTAAAATCTACAAAAAAAAAAATAAAAAAGCAGTTCAAGCTGCTCAAGCAGAGAGCTTTCTTTGGAAATATGTTACTTTATGAAATCCAGTGGCCGGCGAGCAGAAGGGAAATGTGGCTTCTTAAGGCAAATGAATGGCATCTCTGAGGTGATTAGCGCCAAAATAATAGGCTCCCCTGCTATTTAGCTAAGTCTATTTTATTGCTAATTCATTTATGTCCTATTTCTGAAAGCACTTGATGCAAATCACCTGCTAAGAATTCATGTTTGGCAAGCAAGTATGCCCATTACCGAGAAATCTTACATCAAATTTACAATAAGGAAACTGGGGTAACCTGTAGTATTAGGAGATATCTTATGGCAGCACTATTACAATCTGGTAGTAAATGGTAAATGCTCAGATTGGTTTCTTAATATATGCACATTTCTAACAAGTAAAGTCAAAGCAAGTGGAAAACTGGAATGTCCTTGAAGTGGCAAAACCTGGATGTTCTAAGATCTAAGCAACTGAACTAAATTAAAACAGAAACACACAGATAATCAACTGCCGTAAATGTGCAATGGGTGTGTAAATGTGAACTGCATATATGTTATCATATTACAAATGCATTTACATAAATATAAATCTCATTCATAACTGATAATTGGACTTTGTATATGAAACTGTACAGTTATTGCACTAGTGTATGTCATTCTTAGCTGTATTCCATATTATCCCTCACATAATACTGTCACTGAAGGTAGTAAATCAAATGGTAAAAGAATACTAATTTCTGCAACTCTGAAATAACCCACCGTCGCCCCCTACTTAGCCTGTGATGCATGGGCACCATACACTGAACAGTAATTTAACATAATGTAATCGTAACAGGCTAACTCCAAACAAACTAATGGTTCAGTTAAACAGATGCATAAATGAGCTGATATATTTCACCGAAAACAAGTCAAAGTGTGTATACGCTATAAAATGCTAATTACTGGATTAACAGAGGTGTTATATGTATAAAAGCTGCAGCACAAGTTTAGGCAATGAATGGATTTCGCAGATGAGAAAATTTCCCATTGTGAGGTTTTAAAAGGCCTCAAGAACCGATTTTTTTTAGCAGTTTTTTATTCCATCAAATGGCACGATCACTGACAGGATTTCTCATTGAGAAGGAAGGATTACGGAGGGTGAATTAACACAATAACACGGTGGCGTGGTACAGGCTCTTACTGAGGGAGCTTTTGCCGCACCGGGCCCCACGGTCCATGTCTCTTAGACCTCTGTCTGGTCCCCCACTTCGGATAATCATTGTTTCTCCATCAGATAATTCCCATGTCTAACACTTCTCTCAATAAGCACATGTTAATTACCCCACTACCCCCGCTCGCTCTTCCTTGTAATCGGTTAATTAGGGGTGACAGGCTTACGGCTTGTTTACTCAATTAGGTTTCCTCTTTAATTATCTTAATTACTTGCATATTCAGAAGAAGGAAACTGTCTCGTTTCCCCTCCCTCCCTCTCCCCCCCTAATTAGCATACTAAATGAAGGCAGCTAGCGAGTGAGGGACACGGCGGCACCTGAACGCGCTATGCGGCGCCCGGAGCAGAAGACAAGCTTGCGGCGCGCGGGATGATTTCTCACTATCCGCCGCGACAGCCATGACGCGTTTGAGTGTTATAAACGAGGAAGGGTGCGGGGCTTCTCCCCTAAAGTTTCCAGTGCCACCCAGAGCGTAGCGCTGTCGCACGGAGCTAAGCCCACTCGGCTAGCCTGGATTTGATCTTTATCTGTGAAAGTGATCGAGCTTGGAGGGTCAACTTAAGAGGCTTATTGCATCTCAGAAAAACAAAGGAAAAGGTTGATGAAAAAAGGACAGAAGGAGGGAAGAGAGAGGGAGAGAGGAGAAGAAGAAAAAGAGCAAGAGGGAGAAAGAGGAGACGGCAAGAGAAAGTGACCGTGGTGTACATTCCCCTCTCTCAGGCTAACGCTCATTTGGGCTACTTAGGGTCTGTCCTGAGCCGCCGGCGATGTCCCCCCTTTGTAATTAATGATAAATCTTTAAGCCCCGGAGCATGATTGATGGACAGTAAATGGATGTTCCAGGCACCCATTGTTTCACGTCTGTGGATTAGACAGACTTATTTAACAGTCCATTTGATCAGGCGAGGTGAGTGTCCCTCTGCGGGCTTGCGGTGCCAGGCGGTAGCGGGAGGGGGCTCTCGGCCGGGTAATGCTCAGTAATGAAGATTAAAACTCTCAAAGCACCACTGTTAGGGAAAAAAACAGGAGGGGAAGGCTGCTGGAAATCCTTGTTTTATTAACTTGTCTGCATCAGGCTGCAATTTGCAGGAGCTTAGAAATACTTAGTCTTTATAGTTATGCAGTACCAGGCTGTACCCCCGGTGGTTATTTGCTTATACAACCGGCCTGGCTATTGTTCTCGCCCAATGTTTTTCTTCCAGCATTTCATACAAGGAAATGCATCTATTTTTCCTTTTTTTAAATGAAAATGTGGTTGCGAACATGAAACATAACAAAGCCTTGAAAATCCTCGATGGACTGCACAGAGACGTTGCAAATGCTTTGCTGAAATAAAAGCACCGTTTTGCTGTTTTTGAATAAACTTACAGTCAGCTCGGCCGTAGTGTCAGTTGCTGAGTTGCCCATTAATAATTACACTGCACTCTAAGCAGCACAATCCTGCAAATTTTTCTCCTCAACTGTTTCTCCCCATGTTTGAAATTGGCGGTTGGGAACCTTGCATCATGGCAGCACCACCCACACCACAGCTGAACGGAGTGTGATTGTCTGATATCTTCACTATGAATTAAGGTTCCTGTTTAGGCTCTTCAGGCTTTTTTGGTAGCACAGGAGAGCTCGCACCGGTCAGCACAGAGCTGGAATATATCCAGGCAGTAACTGTTTTATTACTCAGAGAAACTGAATTCAGTAGAAAAAAACCTACGCAGGGTGAAGGCAAGTGTGTCACTGTTTGGGATCAAACAGGGTTGTTCCAACCAATCCAACACTTTATTTTTAGGTATTCAATTAAAATTAATTCAGAATTTAAGTCTTCCCTATGGTTTGGTTCTTTATTGGGAACAGAAATGATCAAACATGAAGTGGGCAATAGATTATCCAGGCATTTCCCATACAGCACTCGTCATTTGCATTTTCCCTGCTAAACGTGGAAACATAAATTATAATCCACAGTAAATTATAAAATTATTGAAGGCGAACGGACATTTCGCCTAAAATTTCGCCAATTAGCAATAAATCATGACTCATTGAGATAAATAACAACTGACCAAAATTTCTGAAAACACTTTTCACCGAGAGGGTTTTTATTGGGGATTTTGTACCTGAATAGGCCAAATAATAGAACTCGGAAGCGTGACACTTTACGAAGAGTAAACAAAAAAGGTCCAGCATGAATGTGAAGTGTGCACTGTTCTGCGGGCTCTGTTTAAGTGTGGCTTTGGCCTAAAACGACATGCCTTTTATAGTCGGAATCTGTTGACTCTCTTCCTTCATTTGATGTACCCTTTGTCTCCATAGCATAAATTAAGCAGAATCAATAATGCCCTATATGCAATCTTGCTCATGTATTTTTTTTTTGCCATATTTTGCAACATGCTCATTTAGTAGCTTGGTGCTTTGAATGGTATTTTGATGAATTAAACTGGTCATCATGAGCCTATAGCTGAGTTCCTTCTGTTTAAGAGGATATGTTGCAGGAGTAGGCTATGTTGCAGTTTGTTAACACAGTTTAAAATGCCTCTGCTGCGTGAACTTGCGACGATCTATTGCTTTGTTGCTCTCGGTATTATGTCATCATCATCTCGGGTGCTTAGAAAAAGCTATAGCCTGAAAACAATGAAAGCGATTAACTTTTGTTCCAAGATTAAACTGGCTACGCTTTTATTGAGTAATTGATTAGGATGTAGACATGATTAAACTAATATTTGTTTGAAATGTCTCTTCATCTTTAATGTATAACAAACAAGCAAATGTTCTGAAATACAGATTAATACATCCGATGCCTGGAAAAGGGCATTTTGGCCACCTCAAGATCAAACCACTGATCTGCATCCTTGACGGATTTCTAGGTGGTTTATCTGTGCTGTCCGTCACACACACAGGCTTCGGGCACTTGTTTATCCTATTAATGTAATACAGAGCTTGTATCATTCTTGACACTCTGTAAAGAAACACACTGCAAAGCGAATTTCACATTCAGAGTGCGTGAAAGTGTTTTATTAATCTGTATTCCGCTCACTTTGCACCTACCACTTCCTGTCCGAGACGGGGTGACCTGCTGGCACTCAATAATGGCAGCAGGGCGGAGAACGATTCGGAGGATTATTTTGCCCGCAATGAAAACCAGCCCACGTGTGGCCCAGATGGAATGCCTTGTCAGACACGTGCATCTTGCTATGGACCCTTCCTTGACATGAAGAGAGCACCAAATGCACTCCATGAGGGAGTTGTCTTTCCCAAATACCTGTACCTTGGGCATACCCCTCCCTCACACCCCCTCCATGTATGCTGCGGGCTTTTTCTAACAGATACCCCACACCCGTTAATTAATTACAGCTGAAATCCAACACTGCGTTCACACAGTAATTACATTAGCCAGCCAACCGCAATACTTCACTGAGCAAAGACGGGGGTGGGGGCGGGGTGGGTGTCAAGGCTGTTCTTTACGAAATTGTTGAAGAATGTCTTGCATTGTAAAAAACACGGCACATCCTGTCCTCCTCTGAATTAGAAAGACTCCAACTAAGGCTTTGTTTACCCTGAACCGAAAGCTACCAAGTCCAACAAGAGAACTGAACACCTGTGGTCTTATTTCAACCGTCAAACCACTCTGCAAGGGAGATCAACCTTATTTTCATCTGAATCACAGAGTGCTGAGAAAGAGATCATTTTGCCTGGTCGGAAATCAGTCATTTCCTTGTTTCAGAAATAAGAAAGAAAAGCCATTCAGGAGACGGCGAGCCTTTGTAGTCTGTGTCCACCTATACAGTACCTCCGGTCGCTACAGGAAGTGTGTCTATATTTACACCACATCAGTCCGGACAAACAATAAAACAACAACAACGACGACAAAACAACAATAGAAAACTATCTCGACTCTCTGCTGTGGGGGTGCAAGAGATTGTTGGATGGGGGAAGATATAACCGCCACCCCTATTCTCAAAAAGTAAAACTGTTTGCCCCCACTGTGCCTAACCAATGCATTAGGAAAGTACCCTGGGGATGTGTGTTTTCCCACATATACCTGAACTGCCCCCCATCCCCACCCTACACCTGCGCTCGGAGGTGCACGACACCACCACAGCAGTACAATTTCAGGTCATGCCTGTCATGACTCAGGTCTAGGTGAAGGTGCACATAATCAACAAACAAGAAGAAGAAGAAGAAAGAAAAAAGCTGGGGATCGGGCCTGAATTGCAGCTGACAGCTGGGAAAAACAGCTCAAGAGGATGAGGAATGGCCCAGTCTATGGGTGTCCCAGCTGCTCTCTGTTCCAACATCCCCCCCACCTCTCTCCCCCATCCCCTCACGGCGACCCTCTGTGAGATTTATCCAGGTGAGGGGGTGTGACATCACAGAGCAGACTCCACCCATGTGGTGAGGTAAGCAGCAGCACACACCACTTCAAACGCACCAAAGCTTCTCGAGAAAAGCCGATATAGTGCCCAAATATAACTGCACGGTTCAGTACTGCAATCGACCCTCCAAACTGCATTTGAAGCCAGATAATTGAAAGTTTGGGCCGACGGTTTATTTTCTTAACCTCACTGCTTTTTTTTTTTAACCCTCTCTACAAAGATTGCCCCTCTTGAGTTTCAAATACAGGGTCCCCTTTCCACTTGAGTATTCTTGCAATCTCGAGTCTCGATCTAACCACAGCGAAGCCGTACTACGAGGCAAAAATTACCTCCAGGAATTCTAAACCCTCTGTTGTTCAATCTCTAACTACATGCGGCTGCTAGAACAATGACAAGATCTAACATGGAGAAAAAGAAGAGGAGCTAAACAAACTAATGCAAAAAAATATATATATGTATACACACACACAGACACATATATACATCCTGCAGGAACAAAGGTGTGGTTTAGAGAGCAACAGAGGTTTGGAAAAAGGCCAGAGTGCCTTTTTGATGAACTGTTTTCCTATCTGTTGTATTGGCCAAACACTGCCAGCTAGGCTGGCAGTTTTGATATCACACATTGCTTATAATGTTTGCTGAGAATCAGTTTGTCTCACAGAAAAGGACGGGGTTGGACTTGAGAGTGGCTGATGGAAACAAAAGGCCCTTCATAAGACTCACAAACAAGCAAATAAAGGATTTAATCCCTAACAGAGCCTTTGAGTAATCCTCCATGTCCATAAGCTATTGAGGGAAGCACGTCTTTACCTGACGGTTTTAATTGTGTGCCTGGGTATTGTTCTACAGGGAAAGTTATTTTTTTCATTTGGGCCCTGACGACGGGTGTCCGAGAGCCTCAGGTCTGAGGTCAGACCCCTCCCCCCCACACCAGGCCCTGCTCAGTCAGCGCTTCTGCCAAAGCTGGGCCCACCTCCACTGAACCCCACAGTTTTTTTTATTTTAACCCCCATCTTGTTTCTCCGGTGTTTTGTCTGCTTAAAATATTCAAGGTTTGGAGGAGATGCTGGGGCTGCTTCACTTTCACATGACCTTCGTACGGCCGGGCATGTTCTCCAGACGGCCCTCGTCTCCGCGGACGACAGGAGCCGGCTGGCAGCGCTCCTCTCCTGGGCATTTCGGCATTCCGCGGATTCGCGAGAGGCCTGCCTCCACCTCCCTCGCTCTCTCTGTCCCCTTCTCTCTCTCTCTCTCCTCTCTGTCTCTCAGAACCTTTGGGCTGCTCAGAGGTCCGTATGAAAACAAACCAACTAAAAGCCCGAGCAATATTTTTTTTTTTTTTCCGCCGAGGAGAAAAGAAACACGTCGAGTGGTCGCAGAGAACACGATATGTTACTAAAACAGGCTTCCCTCTCACTTTTTTGGAGGCACCAGTTCCTTCATTTTCAGTTCGAATGACGCTCTATAAAATACCCCCGCCCCACCTCCTCCAGCCCAGATGTTTTCAGATGGAAGAATAATTAGCAGACATGAGACTCGAAACACAATTCAAACATGCGGAAAAAAAGCAATGCGCAGGCTGCCCTGAGGTAACACAGAGAAAGCGGAGAGAGACTCCCCCTTGTGCTTCCAGTCTACAATCGCAGAGCAAACTTTGTCTGGAACACACAGGCGACAGGGCAAACTTTCCAAGCGATGCGATGCCGCTCGGAGAGAAATAGAGCCTGCACTCCCAGTACACATGCGGCCCAGTCCAGGGCCCTCCGCTCCGCTAACTTCTGGGATACTTCGTTTCCATGGCGATGCGAGCGGACCCACACGTCATTGTGTGAGGCTGCTGACCGGCCTCTCGCCGCATTGAAGAGCCTGAATTAATGGACTCCCACTCTCTTTATTGGTGCCGAGGGGACAAAGGGATAGAGATACATGTTGTAAAGAAGACGTCCTCACAACAGGCCCTGCCGCTGCCTCCCAACCCTGTTTGAAATGCAGAGAAAGGCCTGAGGAAGAAAAAATCTGCCCATTCACAGAAGCGATTATTAAAAAAAGAAGGTCGGAGAGGAGGCTGACGCAGTAAATGAAAGTTACACGGTGCTCTTTCAGCGACCCGTTTCTCTCTCTCTCTCTCCCCCTCCCTCCATCTCTCTCTCTCTCTCCCACTCACATTCCAGCCATACAGAGCCGGTGGCACTGCCATAAACGGGCTTCTGTCTTTCGCAGATGATCACTGACACCACACAGACAGAGAGGGACAGTCCCACTTCTGTCCAGCACATCCCCTCATCGCAGAGATAGAGAGATAGATAGAGAGAGAGAGAGAGAGAGAGAGAGTCAGAGAGCATGCACAGTCAGCCATCCTCAATAATGTCAGCCCTTTGACACCCAGACTGCACTGTAGGCCCCGGTCCATGGGTCAGAGCGATCAGCGGGGGATAAGGGTCCCATTTTGTCCGTGCCGGGGCCAATTCCCACAGATTACACAGAAAGAAACATTTGTTTTCCCGTCTTCCTCAATTGTGACATGAGAAAGGACCCTCCGCGGAACATCGTGTGTGTCTCAGTGCACCAACACCCTCCATAACCATTTAGT
Organism: Gymnothorax reevesii; assembly: GCA_029721435.1. Classification (NCBI taxonomy): domain Eukaryota; kingdom Metazoa; phylum Chordata; class Actinopteri; order Anguilliformes; family Muraenidae; genus Gymnothorax; species Gymnothorax reevesii. Next base: position 53,266,583 of record CM056585.1, read on the forward strand.
CTGTCTGTGCGAGTCTCCTGCACTGGTGCTACATCTGCGGCACCCTCTGTCCGTGTTTGCTTAGCAGTACCTCTGTGTGTGTTTACATGCGTGACAGCCGCCCCCCCCCCCCCCCCAGTGTTATTATCACCACGATGAAGTCATCTAGATGTGCCAGTCACCACCGTAACGGCTGATATTTAATAGGAGAGAACATCAACATTCAGAAGAAAATGTGTCACTCAGGGCCGTTAAAATGTAACTGGAGCGGCAGTGGAGAGAAATTACGCTATTATGAAGTCAGCTTATACTAGCCCAAAAACCACTAATATTATTCTTACGCTACCCTCCCCTCCTGGTGACAGCGTACCCTAAATGATTAAAATTGTTGGATGTTTTTACACTGTCTACGGTGTGCTGATGGCGTGTGAGAAGACCTTCCACAATAATTGAAGGGGCACGTTTTCCACATGAAATACGTCTGCACACATACAGGCCAGATTTCCCCCAAAAACTACACTCTTCATTCTTAATTCTGAGAAGTTATGTTAACACCAACCTCCCCCTTTTACTCTGCTTTATTAATACACAATAAACCCCCAAGGGGTTTTCAGGTCAGAGTTGCATGTTTCCATGATTTTTCATACATAAATCAATGCCAAAATAAGTCATTTTGAAAATTATTTTGGGAAAGGCAGGAAAGTACACACTGCCATTGAGTACACAAGCTGCACACCTCCGACACATTCCAAAAGTCCAAAAAAATGAGTGGATACCAATACATAAAAAAAAAAAATTATAAGCACTTTTTTGATTTAAAAAAACACACATTTTTTAATCACCCAAAATGAATAAAGGCCAGTGAAATGGGAAAGTTCATAAAAATAAGTTACCTGAGAGCGGGGTGCATTTGCTGCTAATTTATGAAACAATTTAGCACATTACATAAATAAAATTATCATAGACAATTACTGCTTATTTATGACAATCGAGATCTGCAATTAAGGCGCCGTTGTTTTAATTATCACCCCCGTTATTTGGCAATAATGATCATATTGTTAGTACATGAACTCCATTAACTGACCAAAATGATAAATGTTTTAGCATGTCAAACATGAAAAAATAGGTATCTTTTAGAGCGATGGTTTATAAGCTTGACTTTGATGAAGAAATACTTTAAGAAAGGAAAATAAGAGAGTGAGACAGAGAGAGAAAGATAGAGAGAGAGAGAGAGAGAGAGAGAGAGAGAGAGAGTTACTGCTCCTAGCGGTAACTCCAGCACTTGGCGGGCAGGGGGTCTGGTGTTCTTGCAGGCCTCTCAGTAGCCTAAGGCTATGTGGTCTTGCGCATAATTGCCCCACTACAGATAGTTAACAGCCCTCCCTGTTCTTCCCGACTGTTTATTCTACTCTGATTTCCAGCCCCACGGAGCCATCATTCATCAGCGCACACAGCCCCTGGGGAGAGGACCGGGAGGCCCCGCTCGCAGCCCCCTGTAACCAGAGGGCATTTCTGATGGGCTGCATTACAGAAAATGAGCTCGCCCCGCCGCGGCGGGGGTGGCAGTGATTATAATATCCAGATAATCATTTCAAACAAATTATCATAATTATCAATCAATCATCACATTTAAACAACATGCCCTGGAGGACCGAATTGCTTTTGTGACCTGTAATGCCTCTCTGGTCCCGTAATAACCTTCATAAATTCTGAGGCCTAAGATATTCCCGGGACCGAAGAAAAAACCAACATCCGAGTCCCCAGATGCCTCTGCAGACAAAAATATAAAGGAAATAAAAACAGCCCGATGCATTGTTCGCACGTCTCGCAAAGGCAATAAGGGCGACGCTTCAACGCTCGTCTTCACGCCGAGCGGACGGCGAATGAAAAGCCCGACTCTCCTCGCGACGGAATGTTTCGACACTGCGAGCAGGCCATTAATAATCCTCCTAACCAAACACACCGGGAACGACATGTCCTCTGCGATTCTGTCAAAAGGGCTCATTTGTCTCCCGTACTTTGAAAAAGCAGTTAAGGTGCGACCTGGCTAATGAAAAGAGTTGCAGATAACTGTGTATACAGAGCAGACAACTAGTAATTTGAATAAAAACAGCACAAGAACAAAGCAAGTTCAGCCTTTGATAAAAAAAATGTAGATACTTTGTAAATACCAGGCAGATTAATCGGTGGAATTAAGGTCCGCTGGATAACACACTGATCTCGAGCCAGGGCTAGGAAGGGAAAGAGTGACCATAAAGGATGTTAAAGATGCTAGCGGATAAGTTGAAGTGTAATTGCGAAGCATTGATCTGTTTGTAAGGAATCCACAAGACAGTGGTTTATCAGGCTCTGCACATCAGTGATTCGTAGGCACTCATTCTGTCCACACAGAGGCGTTGGGGGACAAACTCTCTTCCTGAGGTAGGATTATCCTTAGCACCTGAGTTGTAGGATAAAGCACCACAAGGCTGAATGGAGAGGAGATAAGTGTGATGGGGTAGCCGGGGGATTGGATAAGACAGACACATGTTCCTGTTCACCGTGGCGACAGCAGATTCGATCTTGAGCGGCGGCAGTGATGGCTAACGTTATCTCCACGTCTCCCGGCGGCAATGTTTTTGTTGTGAAAGAAGGATAACAGTGATCTCCTACGAAAGTCAGGAAATAAATACAAGAGTTCTCTCATCCACAACCCCCCTTCCCAATACACACACACACACACACACACACACAGACACACACAAACGCACATACATACACACAGAACATCTATCCTCCTGGATTTCGATAAGAGGGCTATTGAGCTACAATAATATCTTCCCTGGATTTTTTCCGACAGCCTTTAACACGAGGCTTTATAGCCCCCCAAAGCCTCTTCAGTGAAGTCTTTTCATTATGGCGTCTTGGCGGGATCTCAGGGGAGGGTCAGAGAGAGTGATAGAGAGATAATGTTATAGATTATCTCCCGCAGATGTTTTCATCTCCAGTAGCCTCGGGGCCATTCCCTCTGAGTAAACAGAGCCAAAATGGAGGATGGCGCTCAGCGAGCGGTCCCCTGGCACCCTGTCAGCACAGCACAGCAGCGGACAGGAGAGGGAGAAACAGAGCCAAAATGGAGGCTTATACACAACAAATGGCCCCCTGACACCCTGTAAGAGAAGCGTGACAGTAGACAGAAGTGGAACGATGGGGACGCCCCGAGGCAACGTCATCAGGCTCACTCTACCCTGCAAGACACACCTGACCTCCAAGGGTCACAGGTCAGAGTTTGGAGGTCAGAATGAGTGACATAGGCTGACAGTGGCATGGGGCAGTGGGACAGAGCCGGAAGCAGAGTTCCTGTTTCTCACGTCTGACACTCTTACGGTTTCCTTGACCAGGGCAGTTGGAGAAAAAAACACTGAATGATTATAAGGGCTGCGGAAAAGGTCATTCCCACGAATGAATAATTTAAGTCATAACAGAGTCCATGAATAATTTCGTGACTAACAAGCTGGCAGCGGTGTGTGAGTATATGTGAGTGTGTGCACATGTGATCCCCATCCGTGTGTGTGTGTTTAGCGAACTGGCTGCAACAGCACTCCTAAAGGAGAGAACAGGAGTATGGCAGCACTAATACCGACCAATACTGGACGCTCTGCTCCTAAACTAGTAACAAGGGTGCGGTGAGGCCTGCTGCCAGCATACAGACTACCCACACGGAAAGAACCTATATAAACATATAGGTTTTAATACAGGGCCATATATAGGTTTCGCATATATGCGACATACATAAAATTGGCCGTTTTTCATATATTATAGGTACATATTATAGGTACCTATAGGTACTGTAGGTACATGTATGTACCCATCGTTTTCATATATTATAATATACTGACCAAAAAAAGAAATGCAATTACGTAATCCGGTACCAAATTTCGACAAACCCATTGAGAAAGATGCGTTTGCTTTAAGTTGTTTTGGGAGGTGAATACTTCTATACATAGAAATTTCTGCGGTCACAGCACGTATTCTGGAGCCGCCCTTCGTCCGGAACCAAACAATCAGCAGTGCTTAGGTTCCAGGGCTACCACTGTCCAAACACTCATTTTTGTTTTGACTGCCTGGTAGACACTGGGGCCTATAAAAGTCCAACAAAAAATCAGTAAAAATCAGATGGGTTAAAATCCCACGACTAACGGAAGTTCAACAAGAACGCACAGTTGGGATGCTACAGGCTGGAAGTCAGGTCAATAAAGTTTCTCGTCAATTCGGCGTGCATTCTGCAACAATTAGTCGCCTCAGAACCAGGTTTAATGCCACCATACACACGGCTGATCGCCCCAGATCCGGTAGGCCACGTGTTACGACTCCAGTGTCTGACCGTCATATCATGACCGACCGTCTGCTACACACCAAACCAACCGTCATTTTGTTGAACAAAATCTCAACGCCGTCCGTTACCGGGATGAAATTCTCCGTTCAGTCGTCCATTCGTTTGTCTGACATCACCGACTGACTTTCCAACAGGACAACGCACGTCCGCATGTGGCACGTATCTGTATGGAGTTCCTTGGGGTCGAAAACAAGCAAATCCTTCCCTGCCAGCGTTTTCTCCAAATCTTTCACCTATATAGCACTTGTGGGACATTCTGGATAGATCGATCCGGAGACGTCAACCACTGCCAGCTACGGTACATTAGCTAAGACGAGCACTGACCGAAGAGTGGAACAGCATTCCACAAGCAACAGTCAGACGTCTGGCGATGTCTATGAGACGCAGGTGTACCGATGTGCACGATGCTAACGTGGGACATAAGAGATACTGATAGTGTCATTTGTGTTTCATAATGTCAAACTTCACCTTGTTAAAAAAAAGCCAATTCAATCTGATTTTCAGTTATACCTATTGTCTGAGATTCCCTCTTTCATTTGATACCAATGAAGAGTTTTTTAGTAACAGATACACTTGATAAAATCAAGAAATAGGAAATTCTGTTTCTTTTTTTGGTCAGTATATATGAAAACGGCCAATTTTATATATGTTGCATATATGCGAAACCTGTATGTGGCCCTATATTAAAACTACTATGATTTTTTTTTTTTTTTTTTTTTTTTTTGATTTGGCATTTCCAGTCCCACCCAAGCTTTTTCACATATGCAACCCCCTGTTGATGACTCAAGAGAGTGTACACAGCTCGCGGTTCTCCTCCGAAGCCCTTGCCCATTAGCTTTTGCATTTTGTGCATTCGCTGGGCAAAACTTTGCAAACTTAGAACGAGGGCGGAGAACACTCCCGTTAACGCAAGGTCCTCTTTATGAGCGCCAGTCTGGCCAACAGGACCTGCCGAGGGGAACTCTAATCAACATAACCCTTCCCAACAGGCCCTTCGCAATTTTCATCCCTGTAGTGCATTGGCCAATTGTGTGCTACTTCTGTAAAGAGCTGCCGACCACTGCTGGTTGATACGAGGCGGGGATTAAAACCTATATGTTTATATAGCTTCTTTCCATGTGGAAATTTAAGAATCCTTGTTTTTTCATCCCTGTAGGAAAAAGTCTGGGACCTTTAGTTGCTACACAAGCATCTCAAATAAAAGACAAGTGTCTGTTCATTAAAACAGTGAACAGAAATGTAGACTTTATCTTCAAATTCATTAACCACAGTGAAAGGCTCAAATAGATATTGGGATGAAAATGACTGTTGAAAGGCATGTTTACTTGAATGCATGTTCTTCTGTGTACTTTTATTTTGTTATTTTTTGTTTTATTTTGCTACATTTAGTCTAAGGACCTCTGAGCCATATTCATCTAGAAACTGCATTACAGACAAGATAGAAAACATTGCATTTGGTGGATGTAACAGTGTAGTGTATAACCTTTCAGTGGATATGTATGAGCTGCAATGATGTGAATCCAATTTTATCTAATGTGGTGAATCTGGCAGTGACTTAAACGTGAGAAAAATGCTTCATTGATGAAATAAACATAATAAAACCATTTTGTCTTGATACATTTCCTTCTCTTCAATCTTCATAGAATGGAAATAAGTCTGGCCAAGAAAGAATTTGCGACCTTGTTATGGTTAATGTTTCAGGAAAAAAATGTAACAAATAGTATTAGATATTTGTGTTGATATCATAGCTTTTGTCTCCTCTCACTTGTCATAGTTAATAATGACTGGCTTACACATAACATGCCTTTGTCACATGTCAACATGTATTTAGGGTCAAATATGATGCCAATTTCACGTGTTCATATGCGATATATAAGTTATTGCGTGAAATTCTTGTTATTTCTGTCAGGTACTTTGGACTAATATGCAGATATTAACTTGAGAATAAAAATATGAGCTTGGCCTCATGTAAGACAGTTGCAAAAGTGAGATATGAGCTATACAATAGGTATGAGAAAAAGAACCTGCCACTGGGTATATGAGCTATATAGGAGACATATACCTTGTATGTACATATAGGGCCTATATGTGGAAATAAAGAGGCAATATAGGAGACCTATATGCCCTCTATAAGCACATATATGTACCTGAATTTGGCCTATATGCGGCATATATGTGCATATATGCAGCATATAGGTTGCATATATGCGCATATATGCTCATATAGATTCTTTCCATGTGGGTAAATACACATTCAGGCTGGACCAGCAGGTCAGGCAGGAAACTATCGGTAAAACCAAGTGTACTAAAGTGAAAGTATCAGTTCAGAAGAGGGAAAGTGGTCACAGCTCAAAACATCACACTTTAAAATAGGATATTCATTAAAATGATGTACAAATATTGAAACTATAAAAGGAAAACAAACGTTTTCGACCGATAGAACATCATCAGGTAACCTGATGATGATTTATCGATCGAAAACACCTGTTTTCCTTTCATCGTTTTTGTACATCATTTTGTACATCATTTTATTGAAAATGGTCTCAGCTCATCTCAGATTTCACTGGAAATGAGGAAGGGGGAAGGAGGGGGGGGGTGAGGAAACAGACTGGAACAAACTGGATAGAACAGTCAAACACACCTCTATGGAGAGATGCAAATCTGCTTTTGCGTTGAAAAAAAAAGAAGAATAAAGTAAATTCATTCGAGGACTATTGGGGAGCGTTTAGAGGCTGAGGGCGGGGCTGTCGCTGATGGACTGCGAGACCTTGCAGATTTGATCGCGTCACACTGGGAGATTCTAACACAAAGACCTCCTGTGACATACGTGCATGATGGATGTAGTTCTTCATGTGGCGGAGCTCTCTGCGGCCACAATAGGAAAATGAACACGGACACAAAGCAAACTTCCTCCAGGGGACGGTATCAGCGTGCATATTCATTGGCACGACCGGCAATCACATGGGCACCTCTTTTTTTTCAGGTGGACTAGCACCCCTTAACCCGCCCCCCCGGCCCTCTGTCCGCTCATCGATGGCTCTGGAGAACAGGTGCCGCCCCATCCTTCTTCCACGCACCGTTAGGTTTATACTTGAACTCTTTACCTCGCCGCCTTGACCCCTTAACACCGGTCATAAAACCGACCCGCCCACCCTTCAATAAATTTATCACCTCGTAAACTCACCAGTGCAGCTTCAATGGGACACCTCCGACGGCCGAGGCTCGAAGATGCTACCCCTATCAACACCGTCCCTTTAATGTGCCTGCTCAAACCAGCATTGGTATGAACCAAAAATCCCTTTAAAACTAATAATCTGACCAGTTCAGGAAAGTATGAACGAAGTCACTGATGGACAATCTTTTTCATTGAAGCACTGACATTCTTATCCAAGTCTGTGCAGACATACGTATGATTTTTCAATTTTCAGCCAGTCATCATACGAAAATTAAGAAATAACATGCTTCATACTGTATCGACTTCTCCATATAAACCAAGTTTACCTGCAGCTTAGAAATGTGCAATTTAGGAGATTATCGTCATTTAGCTTTTTTATTCTCTCAAACATAATTTAGCTATTTGACTAGGAAGAGGGTAAAGGTGAAAAGTTATTTACTACAGAATAAATGAGTGTGCGGTGTATTATACAGCAAGAAATGTGGTGCACAGAAAAGACCATTCCATTTACATTTTTGAAAAATGCAGATGTACATGTGTGCTGTATATGTGAGGTTAAACACTCAGGATCCCCTCCCTGTTGAATGGTGCAGGGTACTGACAGGACCTCTCCACAATCTTAGATGTTCTGTTGTGGTGATAATTAACAATTACTGCTCAATTACTGTCAAATGCTGTTTGGAAACTGCACAAAGGAGATGAGTTTGAAACATATATAAATGTGTGACAGCACTCACCTTTTTAATGCTGCTCTCCTGGGTGGATACGTCATGGTCATTAAGCATTTGCTGAAAAAAAAAAAACAGGCATTGTTTAGTCACTCAGTTATATTCATCTATTTAAAAAAATCAGAGCAATTATCAAAAGAAAAACACAAATAAATATTGCAAAAAAAGGACAATGTTAAACATCATCACAATCTCTAGTTATCAATGGCCAAATACCTCAAAATTACTACGGAAAATAAAATAGCGATAAATGTACGAAAATGAACTATTTGAGGTCATGTCCCCGAATGAACGAAAATGTTCCCAGTTTGACCCCATCTCCTTGCAAACTAACTCCTCACAGGTCCGACTTTAATTCAATTTTCACTGTGGCAGGAAGCTGGGCTAAGACACTCGATTCAGAGCCCTAATAGGGGTGGTGGAATGAAGCCTTCAGCAACATTTCTCCTCCCGGAGAGGGAGAATACGCTCGCTGTCCCGCTCGGCACCTGATGAAGTGAGCGTCTGTTCAGAAGGAGGTAACGGCGGCCCACAGCACCGCCGCAGAGAGGAACTCATTCACTCAGCTCGATGCGAGGGAGCCATCTGGGTGTATCCTGAACTTATCAGGGATTATCTGCTCATATTGGAGCATCAGCACAACCCCTCTCCCCCAGCCCTTCATCCACACACCCTAACATCGCACGAACAGCCTCTGTGTTGTTGAAGTTCCCCATATCGGGTGATATTTTAGAAATTAAATTTGACATGCTATGTTTTCATACCTCTTGAAAGAGCTCTTGGATATACTGAAACTGAATATATTTTTCGGGGGTGTAATTTACTCTTCAAATTCTTCACTTTTTTCAAGAACCCGGCAAAAATGTTTCACTTCTCCTGTCTGATACTGAGAGAAGATCAAATCTTGCATTTGCTTCATGCATGAAACATGCAAATATATATTATATTTGCATATATTTAAAAAGTATTTGTTTTTTAATATGTGTGCTTTACCAGATCCATCAATAAAGACATTTCTGTAAAAATGTGCAGGACTCTGTGTTCTAATTTCCTGACAGTTATCCACATTCCATCAGAACAGTGAAACCCTGATCAAAAATCTCATCTTAAAGTCCGTGGATGGTTCTCTGGAACTTTCCAGGTGGGTGCGGTTATGTTTTGTTGCGGTATATTTCACTTATGAGAAACAGACAGTACCTGTCTAGAGGTTATTAGAATTTCAAAAATATTATTATGACCTTTCTTGCATGATTCCAGAAACATCTAAATGGGCTCATTCAAGTCGTCTTGTCCTTGGCCTCCGCGTCAGTTTTCCATAGTTAAGGATGGCATTTGCTCTGACTGCAATGTGAACATCAGAAATGAGTGCAATTTGTTCAAGCCAACCAAGTGGAAACAATTACATCACAAATACTTATACAATTATACCCCGGCCTATGCTACTTACATCAAATTGACTCCGCAGTTCTGTCATAGCCATACAAATCCAAAAACAACGTCTAAACGGACGAAAGGCTCTTAAAGTATCTGGATAAAGCTGGCCCCTGTGCTCCCTTTTTTTTAGGCATTTTTTTGCTGCGAGTCATAAATGGTCTACAAACATGTTTATAAATTTCTATAGTGCATTGCACCACCGAGAGACATATCTTGCAGCAGCGGCCGGCCCAATGTCCAAACCGCAGGGGTGGAATTCCTGGAAGACGTAGCGAGGAGCGGAGAACCTGTGCAGTAAACCAGCGTCCCTTCCAGCCCGTGAGCACAGCTCATGCAAATCGCCAACAAACCCGCCTACATCTCCACAGCTGAAGCAGCTTTTAACCCTTTTGGAAGAGTACGGTTTTTGGGAACAGTATCTGGAGGGTCAGTGTCCTAACACTCCGTTGCTTTCAATTACCAGTAGGCATTGTGACATCCACATCATAATGTTCAGTTCAGTAGCAAAAGAAAAATAGCCAAGTAGATCCACATCCAAGGCACTTTTTAACTCCTTGTGAAAGCTAAGAAATGTTTTTTTTCCCAAAAGTCAGAGTAACGAAACACCATTGCTATCAATTAACTCCTGATGCGGTTTCGGTATTTAAAGAATTAAACACAGGGCTGATAAAACGCTGTTGCAGATGATAAAGTATGAAGATGGTATTATGAAGCAGTCACCACGGTGTTTCCAATGGCGCATGCTAATATGTGCGGGGGCTTTCTTTATGACTGATGCCAATGAGAGAAGCCGGGCGCATTCCTGGATGTCCTGTCGGCTTTGTGAGCTGACAATGGCCCAGAGTGGTGCGTGACACCGGGATGACAGGGAAAATGAGATTTTCGGGTAATGTGTGGGGCCCAGCGCACCCTGGGTCTGGGAGGACGCAGGCCGAAGCTCTCAGCAGCTGTTACAGTTTACACAGCAGAGCCTTCATTTGGACAGCAAAACGCTACCAGGCCTCACAGATAGAAGATGACTGCCTCCATGACATGCTTAACGTAAATATGAGCGTATCAAATTGTGAGAGCGTAACTCAAAACTGAATCAGACATAAGGACAAAAGCAAATATGTTGGAAATGGCTTACCGGTGTGTAACAGTTCTTTTTTTTTTTTTTGCAGACATTATCCATTATCCTACCTCTACAGATGTTTCAAATGTACCAACTGACAAAGTCTGTTAAATGATGGCTGAATTTGCCTTCCCAGCGCACAAAAGCTGGGATATTATTTGCAGTAGCTATGATTAAAGGTGAGATCACTAGGATTCTCTTGGTCCAAACATTACAGTTTTAGCCACTTTATTTCAAATGGCCCACCAGCGCCCAGCCATGTAACATATGATGCAGAGCAGTAAGTCACTCATGATTGAGAAACTTGCCAAATAAATGATACAATAATTAGAGAGGTAAATAATGGACAGATAGCTCACTTGTGAATTATTTCATGGCTTGCACTTATTTATTTGACCATGCACTCAGAAACGCAGTGTTGTTACTGGGAAAATGTAATATATTTATTCTTAAACATCCTACATCACCCCTACCGCTAGGAAAAAAAAAAAAAAAACAACCTGTGGCCATTGTGGTCCTGCAAGCTTGTCTACATCCATTATTTAAACATGAAATGTTGCAAAAACAGAACAATTATTGTGTCACTTGTGATTGTCGAAAGGTGTCAGTGCTGAATCCCCGTCAAAGGGGGTAAAAACAAAAGAAAAATAAATGGCAGAAATAAACAGCAAGGTTTGATGGAAATTCAGTCACTTGCAATGTGATCCAGGGGACGACTGAAGCCCATTAAGCCTTGTGAGGGTGCGTGTGCGTGTGTGTGTTTGCGTGAGAGTGCGCATGTGCACTTGTTTTTGGAAGAATAAAGATTTTTGTTATTAATGTTGCAGCTGGATAGCTTTGCCATGGGCCTCCGTATTCTGATTTTTAAAGCCACTCGACATGCCATGATGGTTGGCTCAGACAAAAGAAAACAACTCAAGTCAGAACACACTGCAAATGGAATGGGCTAGTTTTTCCAGAACATTCACAGGGCTGCTGCTAAGTATATGTATACGTTGCAACATGAAAAAGTACCTAGGAAATTTGTTTAAAAAATTAGGACTTCCTTTGCCCAGCTCTCTTTGCAACAAAGACACTGGCAATTTTCGCTTATAATTAAAGTGAAAGGTGAACTTTCAGGAAAGTTAGCTGCCATAACAGAGCAGTTTAATTTGGGTTACATCTAGCTAATTACAATTATATTTCAACGATATGGATCTATGAGCTTTAAAAAACCTTGTTTCATAGATGAATGAAAAAGGAGGCAAAAACCTTATGAATTTGCAGCGTTTGTCATAGAAAAGCTATGAAGCATGTTGCCAAAAACAATCCTCCTCAAGTCTGGATAACATGAGGCAATATAGCAACGCAGCCAATAGATGGTTCTGGATGTCAAAAGCCACAAGTTTCCAAAAAGAAACACCAGAGAGCAAACCTCAAGCCCTTTTGAACCAGCAGAGCAAAATCCCATTGGTTGCAGGAACCGCATCGAGAAAGCCACAAATTGAAAGTTTTTCTACGCGGTTATTGGGAAATCTCTTGTAGTTTGGAGCCATGACCATATTTTATTATGCAAATGCAACAAAAATTAAGAGAGAAGAAAACCCAATACTGATTTTTCTGACAGGAGACTTGCGAGAGAGCTGGCTTCAGGAACAGGGAGAGATGAAAATAGATCGTCATTATCTGCCGGAATCAGAGGAGGACTTGGGCCAGAGAATGCCGAGGGAGTTGTCCTTCTGTCTGTTTCTCATTTAAAAACACCCTGAAATAGAACGCTCAGTCATGTCAGACATGATCACAGCCACGCCACTGTGTGCTGAGATTAATCGACTACAGGCTCTTTCGCGCACCCAGAGTCAGGAGACATTGTCAGTGCTAACCCATCAGAGTCGTGAGGCCACAGTAACTCGCGTGCTCAGGCCTTGCCCATAAGATCTCTGAGGCTCGTGCGCTAATCGTAAATGTCCTCGCTCTTGTTAATTCAGCCGCAGTATCGCCAGAATCTGGCATTCGAGAAGTGAGGGGGCCTGCTTGTTTTCATTGCAGTTTGTTTGGTTTCTGTTGCAAAGCCATTTGTCTTCTGCAAGCACACGGGGGCTATTTTAAGGGTTTTACAAGAGATATCAGAGGGGAACCAACAGAAATGAGAACTCTGCTATCACAATTTAAAACATATTTCCACAATGAGCCCGCTGATAAAAAAAATATCCTCCACAGCAAATACCAGGAAGCTGACCAGCAATCTGATAGAATATATTTATGATGACTTTAATAAGCTGAGGACTTGCAGTCTGTTGCCAAGGCAAACACCGAGAGAGACCTGATAGCTAATGCTCCGCAGCTATTGATAGGGGAGCAATTAAACATAATCGCTCCCAGCTTAACATTGTTTGATTCCTTATTATATTCTTATCAACTACTTCAAGTCTGTTGTCATTGAATGTGAGAAAAACATACTCTGCAGCTCCATGAATCGGCTGTGGTATGCCAGAATCCCGATTGTTTAAACACAAAGGTGAAACAGGAGACAGTGGGCTCGGCAACAGGGAATTGTTGAGCACTTATCGCGGAGCAAAAGCTAACTGTTACTCAACTGGGATGGGGCAGGATGTGATACCGAAGAAAGGGTGAGATAGGGAATGACACAAAGACAGAGTCTGTGAAGTTAAGGGGCAGATCTCCTCTATGGCTATGGCAGTTTCACTGAAAGGCAAAATGCAATTTTCAGGGGTTGCTGCTAAGGGAATGCAGAGTTAAACATAAGGCATATTGTCCTGCACACTACATATACAATGGGCTCCAAAATTACTGGCACCCCTGACTGGCAATGCTCAAACATTACTTTAAAATTTTTTTTAAAAATATATTTATAGAGAATACCAACATGTGAGAAATACTGTACAATATAGATGTTCCAGCGGAACCAAACAAAATCACTTAATGATTTAATTAAAGATTATTGTAAATAACGTCTACCAAAATTAAACCAGGGATGAACTTCCACAAATGTTCTGAGTTTTTTCAAGTGTTAGGAACTATATTGAGCCTTTACATCACTTCCTGTTTCACTAGGGAATAAAAATGAAGTAACACTCATGCAATATTCCTTTGTTGTCCAACACCATGTTGAAAACAAAACAACTGTCAGTCCAAAAGAGGCAGACGGTCATAGACCTTCATAAATCTGGTAATGGCTACAAGAATCACTAACATTTGAATATGCCACTGAGCACTGTCAGGGCACTTCTTAAAAAATTCCAAATATATAAAGCTGTTGAAAACCTCAAGGGCAGAGGACACAATGGCATTTTACCCCCCAGGATACTGAGGAAGATGGTGAGAGAAGCAACACAATCCCCAAGAATCAAAGTCAAGGAATTGCAGGCCTTGGTGACATCTTGGGGTCACCAGGTTTCAAAAAGCACCATCAGGCGCCGCCTCCGCAACCAAAGGTCCTTTGAAAGGGTTGCCAGAAGAAAGCCTTTCCTGACCTGAAGACACAGAAGCAAACACTTGGAGTTTGCCAAACGTCATTCAAATTATAACTGGAACAAGGTGCCATTGTCAGATGAGACCAAAATTGCATGTTTCTGTCAGATAAAGCACCAGCACGTTTGGCATTGAAACGGAGGTGCATACAAGGAGAAGCACCTTATACACGCAGTGAAATATGATGGTGGGTCTGTCATGTTTTGGGGCTTCTTTAATTCAAGAGGTCCAGGGGCACTGGAAAAGATTAGTGGCATAGTGAATTCCACCAAGTATCAGGATATTTTGGCTGACAATCTGGTTAGCTCTGCCTGAAGGCTGGGACTTGGCCATAGGTGGACTTTCCACCAAGACAATGACCCAAAGCATACCTCAAGATCCACACAGAGATGGTTCCGCGACAACAAAATCAAGGCTCTGCACTGGCCATCTCAGTTGCCAGACCTCAAACAAACTGAAAACCTGTGGGCTGAGTTGAAGACGGCAGTTGATAAATGCAAACCCAAGAATGTGAAGGATCTTGAAAGGATCTGCTTAAAGGAATGGTCCAGAGTCCCTCTGAGTGTGTGCCTTAACTTTTTCAAAAATTACTGAGAAAAGACTCCATGCCATTATCCTTTCCAGAGGTGGTCGCACCAAGTACTAAATGAAGGGTGCCAAGTACTATGAAAACTTGATTAAAAAAAAAATATTTTTGCATTAAATGATTGTTATAATTTAGGTTTTTTTCCATCTAAACATTAATAAAGTATTTCACACATGTTGGTATATTCCATTTCTCGAGAATTACATTGCTTTTATATATTTTTTGTGCATTGCCAGTGAGGGATGCCTGAAATTTTGGAGCCCAGGATGCTAGGATGCAGGCTGCGCAAAAGCTTATTTCCAACTTATTTTCACCTCACAGTCTCTGTAGCCCTTAACCTACTTTTCGATAAATTTCCCTTCCAAAATGAACTTCTGTAGATAATGGTATACAGTATATACCTCAGGGGAGAATAATTTATGCTGGTATGCTTTTTAATATCTTGTCTTGCAAACAAAAAGCAATAATGCGTCCTAAGTGTGTGCATACAGTGTATATACTGTATATATAGGGTAGACTGGGGACCGATTAGCCATTTCATTATTTTTGCCCATATTGCCTGTGGCTTCTCAGATTCTAGTCTATCTATCTATCTGTCTGTCTGTCTGTCTGTCTATAAATACCAGAAGCACATACACACGCATGCTTTCACAAAGAAACACACACAACACCCATGAATCACTGACTTGAGAGACCTGCTGACCCTCATGTGGTTTAAGGTTAGAATAGCGCCACGTCACTTTGATACCCTCTCTTCATCACAATCAAAGAAAGATGGGGTGAGGGGCACACAGAGTGATTTAAGACATAACAGCTTCCTCAGCAAAAAAAAAAAATCATTGACAGTGGTGCTTTATTTTATGAGGCGAGAGACAGGAATTGACATTGTGCTTCGGAGCCCTTAGAAAAAGGCTGCAAATTTATTAAAAAGGGTCACATTTGTATTTATGTCCCATCCATTCATCACCTCCCGCCGGCCTTGTCCTTTTAAGGCACTGCTCCGAACCTCATATTGACAGAGCAATATGGATAAATTACCTGCCAGACACACTTTATTGATAAGTCATTTATGAAGATGATCAGTAATAATCATAAGTGAATAAGGCAAGGATGATAGATCTTCACATAATAGATCCTTTGACAGTTTCTCCACTGGCCCTCAATAAATAACAGGAAGTTATGAATTAAGAGAATGAGACACATTGGGCCATGCTTTTTCCAGATTAAATACCCCCCGTCGGCCCTTCAGACCCCCTCTTGCCTTCCTGAAGTCATTGTTTAGGCAATTCTCTCGACGCGACCACGGCACTGAGTGCAGCAGAGAGACTCCCTCATTTGCTGCAGCTACTAAAAACTTAAGGCTGATGGAGGAAATGCAGTCAGGTTCGTAAGTATCTGGACAGTGCCACAATTTTACATGGCTGCAGGCTTATGCCCATGTGTTAATGCAAACACGCTTAAATTAAAATCAATTCAACTTGCGACTTTTTTCATCGTGAAAACCAGGCAGAAATTACAACCCTTTAATACTGTGCCATATTCCAAACACTCAAACATCTCACTGTTCATTCCCAGAACATATTTAAATCTAAGACAGTAGATAACCAGGTTTAATTTTTAATACGTCAAGAGCTTCATTGTGATCATTTCCCTGTATAAATATCTGCTGGTTTGAATTACCTTTGCATACATCAAATATTCAGAACTGGAATTGATATTTTCAGAGACATTCGCTCTAAAGAGTGGGTAAGTATGCTCTGCTATGTATGAGTGGTCTGGATGAAACAGCCATCTCATTTGTCAGGGTGACAGACAGGGTTTAGAGTTTGGATGAGAGTAGTGACTCATTGTCTTTTACTCATACACTGCAGCAAACCAAACCAGGAATTCTCATGTATGCAAATGCGTATTAGAAGCATACTCAAGAGATGCAATCTGTGGTCTGTCTTGTCTGGGAAGGCAGCCTAAGATTTTGCATTAAGATGATGGACACCGTGGCCTAAATTGGAAGTATCATTTATCAAGCTAGGCTCAATATTTACAGTTTTTGTATATTTCAGAGAAAATAAAATATTCAATTTAATTTAATTTTGGTTTCTCATGTCCAGTATGCCAGCTGGTGCTGCTGGAACAGAGGACACAAATTCTGGGGCGTAATTTTCTTTTTTTTTTTTTTTTGGTAGGAGCATGCAAGCCAGGTTCTGTGGTTTCTGAGAAGATTTTGAAAAGTGAAAGACGCATGGGAGAGAGAGAGCAGTGCAGCATCCGGGCTGGGACTCAGAGAGAAGGGGCTGTGAGACCCAGACAAACATTAAGATGAAAAGTCTCCTGTGAGCAGCTTTAAGTGCATGTAGACCCTACTCCTGGGCACAAACGTGGGCTTTCTTCTGCCCAGGGTTTATGTCGAGGTCAACCTCAGACCACTCCTTGAAATCGCGAGAGAGAAACGCAGGGCGACTAGCTTGATGAGATTTTTTTTGGCCGCCTAGATAAATAAATATCTCAGGCATGTATTTCTGAGGGGGCTAAGCACTAACGCTATTGGGGAGAAAAGGATGATGGGGGTTAGTGGCATTGTAACCCCAGAATGAAAGACATAAGCACTTGAGCTATTCCTCATCTTCCTTCTCTATACACCTAGTCAAAATCTCTACCCCTTCCCCTCTCAATGATGCCTTTGTGCCACCCTACCCAATACATCCTGAGTTCTCAGGACCAACCCAGTTGTCTCATCGATGGGGAAGAACTAATCGTTGCTCCTACGCCCAGGGCCAAAGCAAACACCTAACCGTTTTCATGAAGCACCCTTTGTTTTGAGGCACACGCAACATGGCCAAATGCTAATTAAGGTTCATGCGTACCGACAGTTCAATTTATTAACCCCGTTAATGGGTTGTGTATTTAAAGAGAAGTAGTACAGAATGTGGAAAAATGAGGGTTTTTTTAAAGGACACAAAACACCTTTTCACATCATTCGCTCTTGAAGTTGAAGAGGTTGCGTCGGAGCGTTAGCGTTCCGCTGGCATTGATTCACATAAAATGGCCGGAGCATTTTGCTTGATGGCAGTTCAGATAAAGCAAGCATTTAACTTGTGTCACTTAAACTCTGTTAAAGTGGTCTACAGCAGGTCTCTCAGCTGGGTTCCTGCATTTTATAGCCTCAGATTCTGTCCCGCAGTGGCAAGATACGGATATAGCTTCCGCATGAAGCCACCTGTCGAGCTCTGACAAATAACTATCTCAGTGTAGCTCCTGAAACTTTTGATCTATCATTTACTGCCATAAAATGTCACAGTGGGTCTGGGGTTTAAAAAAAGTGGAAAATACCATTGACCCAATATTGTCAAAGGTTATGTTATTGCTGTTTCCGTCATTGTGATTGAATTACAAATACTAATTACACAATTATAATTTAAATGCAATATTAAACTCTACAAGTGATTTTCAGGAACAGTGGACATGTTGTAAAGGCTTTCTGGCAATTAAATGCCCTTCAGTATTTGTCTGCATTTACTACACCATCACATGATCTACAGCAGGAGAGCTCAACCAAATTCATAGCAGGGCATTGTGGGTGCAGGATTTCATTCTAGCCGAACAGTTACACATCTCAAGATTTGCAGCAAAGACTCTGTAGGTTGAGGAATCAGATGTGTAACTGCATGACTAGAATGAAGGCCTCTACCCACACTAGTCCTTTCTAGATAAGGTCGAGAGCCTCTGATTTACAGTAGCTATAGAATATGAATAGATCAGTCTATAATCAGTGTAGCTATAAATACCATGGACATAATATTTATTACTTTCTGCAGTAAAATGAGAAGTCAGAAAATAGGCTGGCTCGAATCAAACAAGAACAAAAGTGAGAAGTGAGATCAGTTTGGATTTCAAGCATAACAATGAAAAGGAAGTGAATTAAAAACCTTTTTATAGATTTAAGTCAACTGGACTGCCTTGGAACAGACGATGGCGGGACAGAACATGAGCACAGAAATTCCACACTTTTCTACCACTTCTTGGACTGTCCTTCTGAAGACGTGGCGTTGTCTGGCGCGATAGAGTAGATGAGCCGTTGAAGTGATGTTCTCCAGAGAGCATCGGAGAACCAGGAGAGCATGAGCGCCCAGATGTTTCCCACACTAGGCACTGAGCCTAGGAAGGCTGCCGCTTGCCTGAATTCCAGGGTGAAAGATTGAATCAAAGTGAAGATGTGCGTCGAGCGGAGAAGGACAGGGTATGCAAGGTCTTTGGCTCCGTTCTTGGGGATGGTTTTGGCTGCGGGAGTCGAGACGGTCTGGGAATGCACCGGTGTCTGGTACCGAGTCACAGAGGGTAGTGTTTGTCAAGGCCGTATCCTCCCGTTCACAGGATCATCCCTTTAACGATGACGGATTGGAACCTACGACTGTCAGGCCCATGACAAAGAAAGAGGAATCACTTTGTAACCCCCCCACACACACACATACACACACACAACCCCCAACAAGAACCAGACTGGAAATCAGCAAGAAAACAACTCTGATTGGCATTCAACTATTTGAAGGCAGAGGGGGGGAGATCACAAAGGGGAAAGAAAATGATTTTTAAATGCTTTGAAACAGTAATATTTATATTAAATCGAAGGCACAAACTATGGGGCCATAATCTGATTGAAGAGCAAAAATGGCCACAAATAAAAAACTTGGGAGTCACAAAACCTAACTCAACTCACCAGCTGAGGCCCTCGTAATTACTCAAGGCTCCAGGTATGAACGTAAGATTATTGTCCATTAATCGCGGAAAGAATTAAACAGGCTATGATCTCACAGCGTGCCACAAAGGGCACTTGTGCATTGTAAATGAACTGTGCACCCAGAATTGTTTACCCTCGCAATTTGAGGAGGGTCCAATCAGATTATTTCATTGTTAGGCCGCCGAAACTGAAGAGCGAAGTCAACTGCTACAGCCGCGAGATAGCATCTGCTGACACAAAGTACCCCGAGACAAGAATCGCATCTCACGGGGAACGGACAGAACCGCAGCCAGGAACTCCACAAGTTTAAATTTTACTGTAGTTACGCATGAACTGCAAAATCATGACTAATTTACTTAAGGCACATCACACAGCAGGAAATGAAAAGATGTTCGATTACAGCACATATCTGCTGAATACATGCAGAAAACTTTGTATGACCAAATCAGGAAAATTCATCATTAGTGGGTAAGATGAATCAATTTATGGCCAAGTGACCCGTCAGAGCGTCACTGTATGTCTACCAATCACAGAGAGAGAATACTATTTTTCCTACAGTCACAAAACACTGCAATAAAAAGGACACAATCACATCACATTCGGCCATTTATTTCAGGGTTTTTGGGACTCTACCAAAGTCTTTTTAAGCAAATTGTCTTGAACTGTAAGGCGCAGAGATTCACTGACCTCAAATTTATTTTAAAAATGTAGGACAGTCCTAAAGAGAATTGAAGGTAGTGACCTGGCTGTCTGATCCTATCACATTGTCCTTCTTTCTGCCATAATTTGATCATGTCACCTCGGTGGGTATGTGCAGGTCAGTAAATGCATGACAGCCCCAAATATTGGGGGCCCATGAAGCTCCTACCCTCAATATTTACCTCCCATTCCATCCTTCCATGTTTATTGACTGACTCCCTGGCTTGGAAAGCCGTATGGAAATGATGTGCGAGTGATCTATTAGCCTCCCAGTGCTCTTCTCATGGCTAAAGCCAAACCCCTCTATTTATTCCTGCACTCAAGAGATAGCAGCATTTATCACAGCGCTGGCCTGTCCCCAAGTCCACAAGATCAACCCATCACCACCACAATAAATGTCAGTGAGTGATGATTGATGCGGCTAATGAAATTGATTATCCAGTCGCCGTGCATAGCTTTCACATGATTCACTGCTGTCTGTTTGCTCAAACCGCAAGATTACTTGAAAGATGAACCGTCACTGGGATATCTTACTCCCGGCCTTTCCCCCGCGGATTTGTTTTTTCCGACATGGATGGAAGTTCACTCCTTTATGACCGTCCTTGATTTTTTTTTTGTCAACTGAAAAGAGACATCAAAGAGGAGATAGGCTGGATTCTGATTGGCTAACAGGGCTTTGTCAGCAAGGAAAAGCTTTTATAATGAGTTGGTGATGATGACACGCGTTTGGCTCCACTGAATCCGCGACCGAGCAGGACTGTCTCTTCCCGGCGAGTTCTGCTCGCACATTCTTATTCTTATTAAGAAATGTGCATACTGCCTTCGGCCTTTCGCAAGGCACAATTACGAATGCGAAGAGCTGAGAAACATGAACTGCTCCTCCGCTCCAAAAATAACAAGTCTTCGCCTCACAGGCCGAGTGGCAAAGTGAGAAAAGTCAGACTGATTGTACAGAGTCAGGTGGAAGGAATCCCTCAAAACCCAACAGAAATGACCCTTTTTGAGGACGGCACATGCGGGAGGGTGAACTTGGGTTTTTTATAGAGGCAGTAAGACGACTCAAGCCAGTCTGAGCATCTGGGGCGGGATAGAAAGAAGGGAAAACGGGAGCCCGGCTGGGGTCGGCACGGGGGGTGAGTTGGGACTGTACAGTCAGAGTCCTTGGAGTGAATTTAGACAGCAGGGAGGCCACTCATGTCATTGAAGTAAGAAGTGGGGCAAGAAGGCAGCATAACCAACCGTATGGTGGCCACCAACCGATATATTAATTGACAGAATTTTACCCTCTTTGGATTTTTAGGGGGATGTTGGAAAACAGGAATGTGAAGACCTCAGCAGAACATTCTAGAACAAGAAAATCCATTTCCCATTTCCCCACAGTCACATTGGCACCACTATTAGCATTGTCGTTGTATGCTATCATTTCTGTAGTTGATGTCATTACGCTATCATTGTTTGAAGCTCTGGCTTCACTCCGGATAGTGGCGCTCGCCTTCTGCACGTATATAAAGTGCTGATCTCGGCGCATAAAGCGCGCACAGTGGACGACATGGCGATGAGTCGCCCACCTGTCCACAGGTGCCATCTGCGAGCATGAACTTCGACTCATCACAAATGAGTTTATTAGAGCCAGATAAGGCTTTACTGCCCGGTCAGCCTGAAGGCTCCTGGCTATCTCTGACGGAAAGATTGATCATGACAGCGTAATCACAGCTTATCAGGAAGAACTTTCAGACGGATATTAAAACCTG
This sequence comes from Gymnothorax reevesii, assembly GCA_029721435.1. Taxonomy (NCBI): domain Eukaryota; kingdom Metazoa; phylum Chordata; class Actinopteri; order Anguilliformes; family Muraenidae; genus Gymnothorax; species Gymnothorax reevesii. Next base: position 53,288,627 of record CM056585.1, read on the forward strand.
CTGGCCTCATGACCCAAAGCATAATTTTCAGCATTTAAAATGCAGGAGGCATCTTCTTACAACTGTCATTAATAACTTCATCATTGTCATTTTTTGATGTTTGCGCTGTACTCTTTACTAGCTATTCATCTCTTTGATTTTGACTAACTACTAACTACCTGTTCATTGGTGGTATCTATCTATCTCGGTATCTAAATCTATATCTGTCTATCCCTTGATCCACTTGTATCAGTGTCAGACAGTGTTGTTAATTGAATCTCCACAATGTGATGGCTTCAGATGAACTATGGTTTATAACTATGTCATGATAAATATAACCGCTGGTTCATTTTATGAGCAGTTATACCCGAGTTGGCTGTCAAGTAAAATTTCCGTTAAGTGAAATTTCCATGTTAAGTGGGGCAACCAACCAGATGAACGTTCAAAGGACACTTCATGCCACTTATTTGCCTTCCTTCCCTCTTTTTCTTTAATAAGATGCACATTTTTACTAGGGGTGTAACGATTATGAATCACGGTTTTTTAAAGCGTAGTAACACCACCTGCTACCATGAGGTGAACATCCGAGCTTTCCCTTTTCCCTTATTAGCCCCTGTGCTGTCCTGAACAAAAGTGCCAAAAATGAAAGGGCATGGGAAATGCTTCCGGAACAAACTTGACTGACATCAGTATTTTTCGGCAACGTGCTGCATGGAGCCAAGCAAAGGATACAGAATCGTCTCCTTTTAACCAATTAGGTTACTCTAATCCTGTCCCTGTTTAATTTGCTCAATTAGCAATCAAACAGGGGATTTGCTTATTTACTTTGCTGAATGAGTAGAGCTGTTTATTAAGATAGCATGTTTGATTGCTGCATTCTGGAAGTTAAATAGCCATGGAACAGCACAAATTTGCAAGAATGCGTATTTGGCCATTTCTTGTGATTGTGATAATTTCCATCTCACATTCACGTTTCATCCGCTATTCAGAATGTTTTCCACCTTGTGTTTTTTTTTAGACGTTTGAAATCCAGTGCGATCTGAAAATACATCTCTTTATTTTTAATTTATCATTATAGATCTCCTAAAAATACTACAATGAGAGATAAAATGCTGAGCTGCGATGTGGCGATGTTGAACAAGGATTTTTTTTAAATGTGATGAGACCACTTGTAGTCATGGGGTATGCAGGCAGTCACGTGTAAGTTCTTGAAACATACACGCCTGAAGCGGCTTAAACAATTTAAAATGCCGTCGGGAAGAAGCTTGAGTTTAGATTTCGCTAATTGCAGATACTCCGCCCGTCCCTAAATCTGCTCCTGTGTACTTGGCCTAAATAACAATCAAGAAATTTAGCCAGTAGCCAATAAAGATTAAGATGTGATGGTGAATAGCAGACAAACCTAACTGGGCTACGATGTTAGATTGAAAGAATGCCAATAATTTGAATAATTAGAAAAAAAAATCTTTCTCTGAATTACATCTCTCATTGTAGCATTTTAGGACATTATTCAGGATTAATTTAAAACAGATTTGTTATAAGATCGCTCTGGAATTTAAGCATCTAAAAAATACACAAGGCGGAAAACATTCTGAAAAGCGAATGAAACGTGAATGTGAGATATAAATTATTACAGTCGCACAAAATAGCGTGGCAATGGCAATCGTGTTCATGCAAATCTGCGCTGTTCCATGATCATTTAAATTTCAAAATGCAGCAATCAAATTTGTTGTCTTAATAAACAGCTCTACTCATTCAACATAAAGAGTAAACAAATCCACTCCTTTGATTGCTAATCAAGAAAAGTAAACGGGAGCACGTTTTCTTAGAGTTTTCTTAGAGTTGCCTAATTGGTTGATAGGAGAAAATTCTGTTTTCATTTGCTTGGCTCCTTTCAGCAATTAGCCAAAAAATATTGATGTCATTCAAGTTTTTTTCCGGAAGCATTGCCCGTGCCCTTTGATGTTTGCCACTTTCATTCAGGACAGCACGGGGGTTTACCCTCGTCCAACCAAGGGTTTTTCTACTACAACCTCGATTATTTTGAAATGAAGTGATAAAACTTCATCTTGTTTGGTATCAGTGTACAGCTACAGATGTCCTCTCTTCAAATCAAGTACAAATAAAACACATTTCAACATTATATACGTCAACATATATGTCATAGTTACCTCATAACAAACACCATACTAGGAAAAAAACATCAAAATGACAAAAATCCATGTTATTTTATATTTTTATTAGTTTTAGCTGAAAATAAGTATCTTTCTGTAACCTCTAGAACTACTGATACTACAATTAATATTTCAGCATTACTATAAATGTTATAAACTCATGAGTAACATAAATTTGACATTACAATGATGTCATAAATAACTCATTTTGGGAATAACACACGCAAAAGGAAAGCAAATAGTTTTCTGAACATTTTTCACATTTTCTTTACTTTGTTTTTCCCTATGATAGAACAAGGCTTATAATATCAGTAATATGTCGGGTACATATGTTCTCCTTCAAAACAAGAATCAAACATCACAAAGAGCACTGTGATGTCACAATGACGTCATTATAGATGTCATATCTGAAAAAAAAAATCAAAAATCCATTTTTTTTCATATTTTTCCCTCAATTTTAGCTGTTACATATTTCCCTCCTCAATTTTAGGCGAAAGTAAGCAACTTTCCACTACTCTACATGTACTATACTAGTTCTACTGTAAACCATGTACATTACAATGACGTCACTAATTAGTAAAATCACTCATGTTGACCTAAACGTAAAAAAAAAAATACAAGGACAAGCCACATAAATAAATCAATAAGAATGACAATCAGTGTGGTCTACAAAGTTCATTGAGCATGAAACATAATAACAGCATACTATTTGCAACTAATTTGTAAGCATATTTTCTATCAAAAACAGGAAAAAATTGATGCTGGTGGCAGCCACCCCCCAGCCCCCCCCACCCCCAACCCTTCGAATTTGACGGCCCACCCTACCCCCAGGGGGTGAGAGACCCTCATCGTTTTTTCATGAAAATGAGTGCAAAGGATGAATAAACAATTACCTAGAAGCATTAGATCATATCTGTTAATGTTTTTGTGCGACAGGAAAAAATCTGTCTTGGTTGGACGAGGGTTAATAAAGGAAAAGGGAAAGCTCAGATGTTCGCCCCATGGTAGCAGGTGGTGTTACTACGCTTTTAAAAAACAGCAATTCTGAGTTGTTACACCCCTAATTTTTACAATAGGAAAGTGCAGGAGTCAAAGAGTGAAAGTCCTGCTTAGTGTTTTATCCACTTAGCTGGGGGATTCCGTTAATTACTTTCACTTTACGGCAGAAGAATTAGCTAATCCCGTTGACGCTCGGTAGGAATGTCCAAACCTAGATTTCACACATTTCACAATGACCAGAAGTTAACGGCCGAGTAATTGGGAGAAAGCAAGAAAAAATGTGAAATTCCAATTGGTTTTTTAAAGTGAATATCACTCTGGGGTGGAAAACATGAATAGACACCACTGCAATTGTTGAGAGCCAATAAGGGCGGTTCGAATACGCCCGCACTGTATATGACATATCACAGTGGCCTACTATCCCAGCGATACCTCAAAATGAAAATAATGATGACACACTCCTTTACCTGACCTTAATCTTTATGGTCTGCTTATAATAATAACAAGGGTCTTTTCCCCTCCAAGACCCAGAGAGAGGGTCTGTGGTCTACAGAACTTTATCGATGGCCCAATGTTTTCCCGGCTAAAACTGTACGTCTGCGTGTGAGTGTGTGTGTGTGTGTGCGTGCACGAGTGTGCATTTAAGCCTGGCACTGACGGAGGCAGGAAGTAGGTTGGATGCGTTGTGTCAAAGTTCTTGACCCCTCAGGCCCTCCACACCCCCCAGCCCATCGAGACAGCAGGTCCAGCGGCCCAGCAGCCACACATTGGTGCTGTTAACAGTGTTATCAGGGCCAGGCCAGAGCAGATAACAGCTGTGCTGTTGATGGGAGGAGGCCGAGCTGCCAGGACAGGGCTCTGCTCTGCGGAATCTGTCTCTGTTTAATGCCAGCAGGGCACAGAGCCCCAACACCGCTCACAAGACCCGACACTGGCCTGCTAATGTTGTTTGGGTTTGGACCCAGACAGGAATTCACCAGTTTATCAGGACTTGTAGAACTATCTGGGGAGCACATCCCGGCCTTTATGGCCCGATAGGACTCGTGCTCAATGTTTCCCAGAGAGGAATATATAGAGTGGCCTCGTTCCCGCCAGAGCCTTTCTCTCCATCGAAAATCTTCAGACATTCACGCCGGACAATTGACGATATGGCTGTAAACCTCAGATGAGGATCCGAAGTGCATGAAAATGCACAATATTGTATTTCGTAAGGATTGTAAAACACAAACACGAAGGGGAATGATACTCCCTTAGCCCCCAATTATCAAGAACTCTGATGAAAACAGCATCCTGTATGTGTCACTCAGGGCTCCTCCTGAATGACCCATGGGCTGGAGGCCTTATACTCAGATAGTGTGTGTGTGTGTGTGTGTGGGCAGCGATGAAAAGCTGAGAGGGCACTTTCACCCCAGACCCCTTCTCACAATACATTCCAGGGCTTTTATTTTGTCCCACCCAAACAGGAAACACACACACATAGATATTTACCCACACACACCCACACACACACACACACACACATATATAAACATACAAGCATGCACTCTCACGCACATTCACATCCACACTCGCACATTCTCACAGCAAAACATACAGCTTCAGATAGAGCACAGATATACGGTCTCACACACACACACACAAAAACACAAACACACGCACAAACACACACATACTTACACTCATGCATGCACTCTCACACATATTCACATTCAAAGTCACACAATCTCAAAGCTATATGCTCTCATATACAGCACAGATATACTCTCCCTAACACACACACGCACACACACAGACACGCAGACACACACACACTCACGCACACACACACACACATGCGCGCACACACACACACACACACACACACACACGGAGCCCTCGCCTATCCTTGCTTCCAAGTGTAACACACAGCACACAGAGGAGCAGCCAAGGCTAACAAAGTTCCTATAAGCTCTGCCTCAACCCCCCCCCACCGCAAGCACCTCACCCCTGAAGAGGTAAGCCACAGCCCTGCTGGCACAGCAGACAATGTACATGTTGTGTGAGTAATTCAGCATCGCGGACAGTAAATGTGCCACTGGGCTCCTCGCCCCGTCCCTCTCCACAGCCCAATCCCCCCCAGGACAGTGTGAAACGATCCTTTCACGGCCCTGACACTTTGCAGAGTGAGACATCAGGCCTGTCCGACGGCGGCAAATTAGCCATTCTCCTCGGGCTAATTGCTAATCAAAATGTTTGCAGCCAGAAGAGCTGGAGTAGAGTTAGGGAACACAGTTTACGCAGCTGAGGGCTGGGCTGTAATAGGTTTACATTTTAATTTCTCATGTTTTTTATTTCTTGGTTTGTTATTTTGCATGATTGTAGGCTTGTACGGACTTTACTAGGCGTGTGTGTGTGTGTGTGTGTGCGTGCGTGTTAGTGTCTGGCATAGTTAAAAACTCATGTTGATTGGAGACTCGACTGCATTATTTCTACAAAGCCTTGGGTAAACAGAGATTTACAGAGTTTAAAAGCCATTTCCCACGACTGCGTGTCCAAGCACTAATTTGAAAAAGTAGTATCAAAAGTACTTGCACGCACTCTTATCACTGAAGGATATCTAAGGAGCTTGGCATAATTCGTCCTAACAACATTAATTATATTACTTGCATTTACATAATTTAAGATTAATTATGAAACACAATATGGCAAAATGAGCACAAATTGGCTAATTCATCACAAACCTTGCCAGTGCGTTATGCTCATTACGCTGAGTTTGATCAAAGCTCTGCTAATTAAAAAATTTGCATGCCGGCCCTTCAGATAGTGGACAAAGAGTGTGAAAACGGCTGAAGGTAATCAGCAGGTAAGTTAACTCAGCTAGTATGTTAGTACAGACAAAGAGAGACATGGATACACTACTTAGCTGAATTTCAATCAATATTTCTACTTAGCACTGATTAGCAATTAAAAACAATTACTTTTTCTTTCCCACAAGCGCAGCGCAACAATTTCAGCAACAAAGAAAAAACACCACTGGACAACTGAAAAACCTTTGCGGAATGAAAGAATATTGAGAGAAAGTGCCCATAGAGATCAAATGGCTGTCGCCAGGATGACAATACAGGCAAAGGGTGACCATAGAGCCAGAACAACCATAGAGCGAATGACCATAGATATCGAGTGAAAACAAATTCCAAATGCCAAATAAATGCTGAAAAAAGACAGACAACCAATCAAAAAATCAAAGGCATTCTAAAAATAATCAAGAAAGAGCGGGAAGACTTTCCCCAAACATGACAAATACCATGGGAAGGAAGTCAATTAAATGGATAAAAAATGATCAAGAACAATTTCAGAGGAGAACAAGTCAAATAAAATATAATATTGTGAAATAGAAGGATGATTGTGAAAACAAAGAGCAACAAGCTTGGAACTAATCATGATTCTGTATCGTCGCCGCTTAAAATAGAATTCAGCTTGAGATTACCATCATTTCTGCAAAAATGGCTCAAAACATTTTTCACAAATTAAGTTATGAGAAAAACTTTGCTGACCTCTTCAGAAAGGCCTACCCAAGATCTCAAAGAGCTAAACTGCAGTGTAATTGATTGCTGGGGCCTAATCAAGTAAGAGTCATTTTTAAAACCAATCTATTCATCAATGCCATTAACTCCTGGGATTTTTACCTTTTTAATTACAAACATCAGGATAACTTTTTTAAAGAAAGGCCAGAACTTGGGCCTTTTCTGGTCTCCACAAAGGATCTTTAAAAAGTCCATAGAGTACTGAGAGGGGCCCAGATCAGCAGTACTGAACACATCTTCCCATTGTCGGTGTGAAATGGCGGTGAAAAAGTACCGCATCACTGAAACCGCATGTAGCCCGAGTACCGCTTCACTGAAACTGCATGTAGCCCGAGACAACTTCCCTCTAACAAACGACACTGAAGGCACCTCACAGACTCTCACTCCACTGCCAGAGCACAAACCCCACACCCTCCCCAGCCCACAGCGAGAGCGACATGCCATCATTAGAACAAGACATTAGAAGCTAATGAATAGCTTAGTGCCATTTAGACTACAGTACATCCAAATGCTTGAATTGATTTTTTTTAACCCTCTTTATTGGCAGCTGCCAGGTTTTTTTTTTTTTCCCCTTCAATTTCAAAAGCAACAAGCCGCAGATCCAAAAGCTTTCAGGACGGCTGTTTATTTATTTATTTTCCCCGTGCGGTTGATAAAAGTCCCGCTGAATACAACTGACAGCCATGGCTAATATCTCTTTCTGCCAATTTTAGATCCCCCTCCCCTTTTTTCACTTGATGTCTTTATGCCGGTTTTTGAAAGTGCGGGGGGGAGCGACTGACCCCCACAGGAGGAGAGAGTATTAAAAGCAGAAAGAAAAAGAGGGGAGAGGGATGGAGAAAATGGGGGCGCCCTGTGGAGACCCAGGCATCTCCGCTGGCAGCCCACAGCCTGGCCCCAGACGGGCTTTGTCAGGAGGGAAGAAGCGGGGCTCTTCTTCGCCTGGACAGGGGACAATAGGCGTTTTGTCAGTCAGTGGGGAGCACGGGGAGAGAGGAGAGGGCCCATCTTCGTGAGGGGTAACCCTACTGGGGAGGGTCTCTGCAGATGTTGAAATGAGGATGATTTATTAGCCCTGGTGTCCTCGGTGGCACTTGGCTATCGTCCCAGAAGTCGGAAGAGTCACAGGGAGGAGGACGAGGAGGAGGAAGAGGAGGTGACTGCGGAGAGGGAGGCATCTTAATACCGTGTATGGGCATGAAGACATTCCCTCTCTCACTGTCATGGTATTTTTGTCCTGGGTCTCTGAGAAAATCTCTCCAGAGCTGTCCGCATCACCGAGCCCAGGACCCTGTCAGTGCCCACCTCCCCCCCCCCCCCCCACATAAAACAACAAATTAGCAAATTAACATTCCCCATGGTACCCCTCTCCCTCCCCCAGCTTTATGTTTGGAGTAGGACACGTTACCCTTTTCGAACATCCCAGCCTGCAAGTACGCAGAGCCAAGGCCCAATCCACCATCTCACAGGCCCCCCTCACCCCAGACCAGCCAGCCAGAGCTTCTGTAAGTCGCTGTGAAAGCCAAAAAAATGCAGCCAGGAGCCCAGCAAAGGATTATGCGTAAGCGAATAGAACCGAGTGAGTCGTCAGCGGTGGGCGTCATGTGACTTAATCCCACAGATTCACCAGGCACCCTCAAACCACACCTCTATATCTGCATCTCGATTGTCTCGCAAAAAAAAAAAATAAATAAATAAATAAAAAGGGCAGAAGAAAATGTCTAATTTCTGAGCCACACAGATCCAGAGGCCTCGGTGGCCGGGCCCCCAGCAGCCCACTGCCAACCCGACCGAAGGTAACAGCGTTTAATCTTTAGTGCTGCTTCTCCAGATTACGTCTAACACCCTTAATAGACCTCTGAGGGTTTGTTAAAGAGGGACAGTTTAGACAGCTTTCATCGCGGCCACGGAGAAGATTGATCGGCAGTGTAATTTACAACCCACAGACTATTCCACCCCCCCACTTCTCTCCAAAAAAATCACCCCCCTCCTAAAGTCGCACCTCTCGCCCAGCGGAACAGTATGCGTTTGCAGCAGAGACTCGCAGATGAAAAGACTGATTGCCTTCAGTTCCAAGACAGAGGTCTATTGCGAAACTTGGCCACACATCGTGGTGTGTGACTGCACCAAACACAAGGCTTGACATGAACAGGAGGGGGGTCATCGATCATCGAGGGGGAGGTCACTGCGCCATCACTCTCGCTTTCCCGTCTGTCATCCCCTCGGCCGGCCTTCTCTCACACCGTTGCTCTCTCTTCCGCACACACTCCTTCCTCCCGCACAGATGCCCATACATCCCTCACTCACCTCACAATCAGTCATACCTTCTGCAGAGGTAAAAAAAAAAAAAACATTTTGGACGTGTTCGGCAACCGATACGCACCCAACATACTGAGGACCTGGTCCCTCCAGACAAATCATGATAGTAATTCTCCCCCGATATTAACAAGGACGACTGCTCTATGTATTGTTTCTTTTATCAGGTTTTTCCTGTTTTAAAATAATCTGCTGACCATGACTTGCTGTAAGGAGTGAACAGATTTGAAAGTCCTTGAAAATTCTTAAAGGTTGAATTTTCTAATTTAAGATTTCATATTTCATTTCCCCTTTTCTCTGCCACCAAAACTATTTTTTACCCAAGCCAGACTGGGCTATTTTTCTTGTTTTCTATGAATCTCGCCTTTCAGCAGCAGCGAATCCCCAGGTCCTGGGTATTTTTTTCTGAAAACAGGACTTTGAGAGTTAAGAAACGTATAGGAAGGAAAGAGAGCAGAGGGGGAATGCAACTACAGCCTCTCCCGTATGGGAAAGAGGGGTGATCCCGGGGCTCCGCCTTCCCAAAAAATGCTGACGAGGCAGCATCCAAGTCCCACCTCACCTGGAAGGCCGAGGTTCTCCGATTTTCCCATTTCCTCCAAGCAAAGCAGCGACGGTGTCAGCGCCCCACACACTGTCCAGATTAATGATACTCTGCTCTCCGTTGTCTGTCAGAACTTCTGCATCAGCATTAAAAAGCACCTCAGAAATGTTTTATTTTTCTCCTGCAAGACATGATTAAACGGTTTATTCCCAGGGAGGAGGGTTTCGGAGAGGGGGGGAGGGTGGGTTTGGGGGAAAAATGTGCTGTCTTTGTGTAAAAGTGGCAGCACCAGCACTGAGAGTTACAGTAAAGGTTAATGACAAACAAGGGACAATCAGTGCAGGACAAAGACCGGCATACACATCCCCTCGTCAATGCCGTTTTTCATTTTGTCCATGAATTATTTAAATGATCATCTCTGCCTGAGCCCTGTGAGCGAGTGAGAGTGAGAGAGAAAGAAATGCTTCTTCTTCTTCTTCTTTTCTACTTTTTATTCTTTTCATTTCTGTCTCATCCCTTTCATGTTGGAGCGCAGGCAGTTTTCGCTGCCATGTGAATCAGGCCGCAGAACAATGGTGTGCACGAGGCCCGGGGGCCGTGCTGAGGAACAGTGGGCTTGTTGTGCCGGACCCCATGCCTGACGTTGATTAATGAGTGAGAGGACACGAGTAGAATGCAGACGGAAGGTTCCGGAAGGGCCTCAGGGGGCACCGGGAGGAAGAGGGTACTTGCACTCATGGGGAACACGACGGGTCCCAGTAAAGGGTTGCCATGCAGGGGCTCTGTCAGGGCAGGGCAGTGAGGGAGTGAGGGCTGGGACGTTTTTTAACTTTTGCTGTCCATCAGCTTACCTCCTCCCCACCAGAGCAGCCCACTCTCTCTCTCTGTCTCTCTCTAACAGCCTCTCTGACTCCACCTGTCTCCCTCTCTCTTCCACTGTCCATCAATTCACCACCTCTCTCCCTTTCTATAACTCTGCTGGTCTCTCCTTGTCTCTGTCTCTACCTCTGTGTCTCTCCTCATCTGTCTTTCCCACTCTCTCCGCTGGAATTTCCTCGTCTCTATCTCTCCCTCTGTGTCATTCCGCTTGTTTCTCCTTGTCTCTGTCTCTCCCTCTGTGTCTCTCCATTGGTCTATCTTGTCTCAAAATCTCCCTTTGTGTCTCTCAGCAGGTGTCTCCCTGTCCCTACCACAGTGTCTCTCTGCTGGATTCTCCTTGTCTCTCTGTTTCTCTATGCTGGTTTCTCCTTGTCTCTGTCTCGCTCTTTGTGTCTCATTACTGGTCTATCTGCGTCTCTCAGTGTCTCTAAGCTGGTTTCTCCTTGTTTCGGTCTCTCCTGTTTCGGTCTCTCCCTCCATGCCTCTTTGCTGGTCTCTCCTTGTCCTGGTCTCTACCTCTGTCTCTCTCTGCTGGTCTCTAATCATCTCTTACTCTCACTCTGTGTCTCTGTGCTGAACTCTCCTTGTCTCTGTCTCTCCCTCTGTGTCTCTTTTTCTAACTTTTACTGTCCATAAGGGAGCTTGTCAATATACTGAACACATTCAAATTTGAACAGGCGTTCAAAAATGAACAAGTCTCCATTCGTGTTCAGCTAAAAAACGAACGGCAGAGTGTTCATAAATGAACGAGTATGTGTTCATTTTGCGTTCAAAATGAGCAAGCATCTGAACGACATCCAAAAATTTACGCAGCTAATGCGTATCTGCTCTCCACTTTGCAAAATTTACACCAACATGCGTAAATATTTCCTTCTTACAAGAAAAAAATTCCCCGTCTCCCATCCTGCAGAATTTAGAAGTAACCTATATTGTAAGGTACATGCCTATGAAACGACAGTTTTCACATTGACTAAAAAAATCCCACCAAATCTCCAGTTTTGAGATTATTCCTTTACCAATCATCAATCTTCCGCTATACGCTTACGCTTTTCAATGACTGCGATGAGATGTTTAAACACATTCCACACTCAAGACCGGAGATAAATTGTGATTCAATGGTACCGGGGTACATTCAGTCAGCCAAAACATTCAAATGTTGCTGTGTGAATACTTTACTGGAATGAACAACGCTTCCGTGTGGAGTCAGTATGCCTCTTTTTCCTTCTTATATAAAAAAGCATTTTAGAATTCCAAATCATGATGTGATCGCTAGGCAATTTGAATATATTTTTGTTCAGATAAAAAAAGGAGTTGGTCGCATACAATCCCATTCCTGGTGCGTCACCTAAATTGGCAAATGATCTTTAGCAGGCGGATTATACTCAGTATATGAAAAAAAACTAGCCTAACAATGACAATGAGAACCATTTCACTTTAAGGAACTTAGAATTTAAAATAGGCCTGTACAAGTGTTTATATAAACTGTCATCCATATTCCGCGTTTGTTCACGAAAGAATATCTGCGCCCATAATCTAAAAGCTCACTTAACACACGTTAGTGCCAAATCGCAGAAATCAGCATAGTCTATACAAAAGATGAGAGTTTCTTATAAAACAAAAGGAGTCAGCAGTGCTGGGAAGACCTGGGATCAAATAACTTCACTGAATGACTTTTTACCTTTCTTATTTCAGAACCTTGCCTCAAAATTACAAACGAAAAACGAAACGTAGCAATGTCATTAGAGAATGACTCAAGACATTCCTTACAGTAGCTTTGTGGAATAATAGTAGTAAGGCATCCCCCTTAACTTGCCTACTTAAGCGGGAAACACGTCTCACTTAATAAGCAAATTCTTAGTGTCACAAAATGCCCCACAACCTATAGCAAACTACCCCTCCTGTAACAAACTACCCCATACATGGGTAGGTGACGGGGGTCTGTTTTTTCCTTACCAGCATCACGCATGCGCAGGATATAGGGGTTGCTGCAGATCAGTCATGTAGTCTAATAAACTCTGTACAGTCATATTGGTCACAAAAACCTGATAATGTCAATTCTACAGCCATTAAAAAAGTGTAACAACTAGACCCGGTCTCCCCTATAGCTGATTATTTTCAGTTATAATGACAAATTTATTGTTCTCGATGCCCTTAAAATCTTGCTATAAATCTTTATCGTATGGTGATTTTTTTAATACATTATGTAACTTTAGCTGACATAGAAAAAAATCAGATAGGTATATGGAAAAACACAACCGACCACGAAGACGACACCAGGCAAAGGGTAACATACATGCACGTTTGGCATTTTCCAAATTCTGGTACCACGTCGCCAGTCAAATGTAGGCCAACATTTCAGAAAAACACATGAGTGATGACAATATTTTATATAACTGATGCATAAAACAGAGAGAAGACTCTAGCTGTAACACCGATAATTTCTATCTATAAAATCGATGCATGGTAAATGACAGAAAATGGGGAGATGGCGTTAACCGCATAAACTGTCACATACATCGACAAAATCTGCAATACAAAACTCAGAACAGTTGACTACAAACACAAATTCTAGGATTGTGAACACTTCACAATCGGAGTTATGAACGGAGTTAAGTTTTATATGAATGCCGTTCAGTTTTAGATGAACGCATCAGGCCTTGGGCAGGCATCGGGAAATGAACGCATCAGAAAATGAACAGAAGGGTGTTCATTATCGAACGCAGTGACCAGGTTTGCAGCCTTGAATGCATCCAAAAATGAACTGGCATCTGTTTAAAAATGAACGCGCTCACTGTTCAGAATATTGACAAGCTCCGTAAGTCAACCGCTTCTCATCAAGGCCACCCTCATTCTCTCTCTCTGTCTCTCAGTCTATCTGCTAGTGTATCCGTCTGTTTATCACTTTGTCTCTCATTGTCTCACGTTAGCTCTATGCATCTCCTTACCCCTCTCTTATCCCTCTCGGTTTCTATATCTCTCTCCCTCACAAACAGGCACAACATAGGGACAAATTGTAACATACATGCCTAAAGGAACCTAGCTAATCAAACAAGGATTGGATGCTCAGAGGTCTCACTCGTAATTATATCACTAAGTTACAATACTAATACTAATACTACTACTGCTCCTAATGATAAAAATCATAATAATAATAACTCAGTAGTAAGATAATATTTGTAATAATCATCATCAGTGGCACAAGCGTGTAATTCACTCCTGACATCACACAAGCTGCCTTCTTTCCAGCACTGTCAGTTTCAGGCCAGAAACAGTGCAGTTGTGACAGTTTGATGCAAGAGACTGTACATTCTAAAACACAGTGAAACTGACATCTTCTTTTCCACTGCATAAGCTGCGTACATCCATGACCAAAGCCAGAAAAGATATTCAAATAAAAGAGCTTAAATAAAAACCCAATAGGAGGCAGGTCAGGAAGCCTCCATTTGAAAAGGAAAAAAAAGGTTTTCAATTATGAGTCCGCTCAGCAGGTGTGACCTGGGGGGCTGCGTTTTCAGAGAGATTTCAGTGCAATAGAAATCAGTTCTAAAATAAGATATTTGAATAACAGCCCAGAACTCGGCTTGAGCCGTTGTTTCCACAGTAACAGGTAAGCGAGCCTCCTTCATCTCTCCCTTGCACACAACCATTCTATACCCATAAGTACGCACATGCAAGAACATGCACACTCACGCTCAAAAATACACATGCGTACTATACACCAATGGTAACACAAATGCAAATACGTCAACACACACATACTCACTCAGTACATGCAAACACATTCAAACAAGAACACAAACAGGTTTACACGCACAAGCACAGCGATGCAAACAAGTAAAAACACACATACACACACACACACATACACCCATACACAGCCTCACCTGTCTCTCAGCCTCTAAGGACCAGCTGACTTCAGAACAGCCTGGCTATGAACAGAAGAAAGTGGAGAGAGGGGGGAATATGGTGGGGGGAAACAAAGCTTGCAACCAATTTGCTGTTTAGGGAACCTGGCTGCCCTCCCACTGTATCATTCCTCCACTGCATAAGGTCAATTGGTTAGCAGCACTGCTTTAGTCCTGATGGGTTTTCTTTAAGGGATAAATGGTGCTCAAATTAGCTGAGGACAACATAGGAACTTCCTCTGCCTCCTACTCTCTCGAATCTGCAGCAGCAGCAGGAGAGGACAGATGCCTCTGTGCAGGACTCTGGCAATACAGCACAGGCACAACGAGTGTCCTTTCACAGCTTTGCATCAGCAGGGAACAGGTTGGATTCCCATTTTTGAACCTAATTCTGAACCTTTTGGAGCTATCACACCAAAAAGAAATAGGTTCAGCACCCAAAAAAAATAGTGCTTTTTATTCCAAACTGTAGTGACATCAACAGGCCTGGTTACTGCAGACAGGTTTGAGAAGAAAGCAACGCCTGCGCTGATGCAAATTTCACTTCAACTATAATTGAAACACTAACTTTTCATTCTAAAAATGGTAGAAAACATGGCAGTGAGGGTTGAGATTAGTAATGACAGCTTAAATAAATAAAGCACAAATAAACTGAAATGTTGGAGGCAAAGACTCTCTATTTTATGGTTTTTAATCACTTCTTCCATTTTATTTTCACTCCAGTCTGAGGTCCCCAGGCTGAGCTCTGACCCTCGTACATCCACTTTCATTGTCTCAGCCTTCATCTATAGGTAAGCACCACACAAAACAGCCAGCCACTTCAAACCACAGCACAATGGCCAGATTTCCTCCCGCTTTAGTGCTGGAGTAAAGCAGGCTGGCAGGGCATTCAGTGGGCTTGAATAGCCGGCCTAATTCAGCCCGCTGCTGGGCTCTAACCTCCCTCTAACCACCACTTCCCAGAACCCCATTCACTTCCCTCTGACTCCGGCTGATTCATCAGCTCTCTTCGCTGCTTTCGGCTACCTCCACCACCTGCGTGGTGTGTTTGTCTGTATGCGTTGTAGTGGTAGATGCGTTTGTCTATATATGTGAGTGGAGGGGAAGCCCAATACTGATGTCCGCCATATGAGCTGCTTGTCAGTATATGTGCTTCCATCTGTGTGCTACAGTGCCTAATTTCATGTAGCTGTCTGTATCTGTGTGCACTGCTTCTGTTTGAGGCGCACAAATGATTATCCGATTGTGAAGGGGTGAGTACCGTTATGTTAATCCACGTGAGGAACAGGTGTGCGTTTGGGGCGTGTCGAAAGGAAGATCTTTGCAGGAACCTGTAGGTGCATTTATTTGGTTCCATGCATAAACAGTATCTATGCAAGTGCATGTGTGAAGGGCAGAGGGGGAAAATGAGAGAGAGAGAAAGAGTGAGAGAATGAGAGAAAAAACTGAGAGACCGATTGGATGGACTGAGTACAATCAACAGTCTCTAATTAGTCCAGCACAGCATCCAGTTCCACTACACTACTTACCAACATCTATTTAATAACCTTTTCTCGACTCTCTAGAACAACCTAATCAACCTTCCCGATTGCCAAACCCTTATTTCATTTTTTTCCTCTCTGACTGTAACATGGTCTCCTAAAAGACCACTGCCCGGCAGGTCTTCGTATTGTTATTACAGCAATCAGGGCCTTTGCCCGCCCGACCACGGAAAACAATGTGGGCCTCACGCGAGTGGCTCAAATCCGCCCCTCAAGACTAACAGATTTTTCCAAACCCTGATCGCTTGTTTCAGATATTCAGGTTTATGGGTTGAATAAATGCCTCAAAAATTCAGAGCTCATTTTTTTCCTGTTAGTACAGAAACAGGGGATCCAGCCCCCATCAGAGAAGGGCCGTGATGCGGAATTCTGGGGCCGATGTTCCGTGGTTAGGCCAGAATCACAAATACACAGGCAAAATATCAGCTTTCCCTTGGCTCTTTCAGCTACTACTCCAGTGTTTCCTAGAGTGGAGTAAGGTAACAGGAAGGCACAGAGAGATACAGTTTATCTGGGAAATGTCACGGCTTAAAATGAGAGTTTGAAATGTGTGCTGTAAGCTGATCGTAAATGAGCTACCAGCAGAACTACAGAGGCATCCTTACTTCCACACAAAAATGGAGGCTGGTAGGTGTCATGAAGGCAGAGTGAATAGAATAAGGGGAGACTGGGGGCCAATGAGCCATTGATCCCCGTGAGCCATTTCACTATTTTGTCTATTTGAAGCAGCTCTGACATCTACTGATTACAAATATGATATGACTCTATCGTTGCCCATGGCTCATCGGACCCCACTCACTCATACGATTCATAGGGTCTTCATGTTCGAATTCGGCCCCATGGCTGAGTTGCATTTCTCTCTCTCTCGTTCCCCATTCCTCGCGCTCTCGCGGTCCTGTGCACTCTCTTGTAAGATAAAGCTTCAAAGAGAAAAAAAATTCTAGGCAGGGCACCCCCATCCCAACCCAGCCATACCTGTCGATATCCTCTGACTTTGCCCCCAAGGAGGCAGACAGTACATCTCATTAGATAAACACAAAAATGGCATCAGGTAATCCAGCGACATGCTGTGCGGTTGCACACTATCAACAGGAAAGTGCTACCACTTGCTTTCATAAGAGACATGCTTAACGATATTGTTAATAAGTTGAGTGAGAGGAAATAACAGGAAAATCGATGCCTCCTGCAGAGAAAAGATCCATATGCTCCTTCCCTCCCCTTCAAAACTTTTCTCCTTTTCTCCTGTGCGAGCTATTTGGGTTGGACGAACAGGGAATGGATTTTAATTACCCACACAAAGTCAAAAGTACAAACACTTAAACACACACACACACACACACACACACACACACACAGAGCTCAGTCCTGACTGCATGTACCTCCAGAGAGGGTAGAGGAAGACAGTGGTAGCAGGCGCACAGAAACAGGACTCCATGATACCTCCCCTGACCCTCCTGTTTGGCCACCGTGACTTGAAAAGAGATGTTTTAAGTGCCCAGTGCGCCGGGTTGACTTCCTGATCTACTCGCAGACAAGGTCAATAGAACTTCCGCGTCCACCATTTGTTTTGATTTCTCACACTCACGCAAATTGTCAGTTAATTCATCCGAACAGGAAGCAGTGGATGCCAAGGGTCCACCCCCCCCCCCCCCCCCCCCAGCACTACCTATTTTCTAACTTTTTTCCGAGGCAGTTATTGTGGCAAAGGTGACAAGAGTGCTAATAAACCAATATATTTTTCAAATGATTCCAAGATTCAAAACATGGATATTATTTTAAAAAAGACACGATATTTGTAATGGCGAAACGGACATTAAATAAATATTTATATAGTAGGCATTCAATTTCATACTGTGATACTTCAAGAAATTTTTAAAATTTTTCTTAATGTCTACATTTTGAAAAATAAAAATAACACTATGCACAGGCAGCTCTAAGGTGTGCACCTGCCTGCCTGTCCTGGTAAAAATTGGCTTGCCATCCCAGTTACTGATCTGGAACCAGCCCCATTGACTAAACCTTGCCTCGACTCAGCCTGACTGTGGACCATCTCCTGACTAAGCTTTGCTAAAGTGTTTTTGAGCTCAAGTCTTCTTCAGTCCACAAAGTAGCCAGTGCTGCTTCATCTGTGATACACGTCTGGTTCTGGAGTGTGTGACCATGGCATTATGTCCAGCCACAGAGAGATGGATACATTATTATTGGGATAGTGAAATGACAGCTAAGGGTGGTCATTCTATGACAGAAATTTCTCTGAGGATATAAATACCCACAAACTAAACTTAACAGTCTGCTATTTGACTGACATACGCATGCAGTGAACTGGGTCGGAATCACATTTAAAATCGCGCCACTGCCCAAATACTAATGGACCTCATTGAATATCATTTAATAAAAATCTATATTTTTTTATGACCACGGTTCCCTCCTGCAGAGGCATTCCGTTAAAGACTCAGTTTTCTCACAGAGAAACTCTAGCGCGGTCTCATCATTAGACCAGACCCCACCCATCGTAGGCCGCAGCCTGATCTGCCCCTCATTCTCACAGACTCTACAGCAGCCAAACGGAGCTGGCCTTGATCCATGCCCCCTCTGTCACAAGACTGTGGAGTCCTCTCAGCGGCTGTGACATGACTGGCCCTCCCTGTCACCCTCTGTCGCTGGGAGTCTGGACACCAGGCTCACACTATCTCCTGGAGCAGGAACATAAACAGAGTTCAACAACAGATCTATATTTACGGTACTATGCAAATGTTTTAGGTATCCAAGATTTTTTTTATATTAAAATCTGATCTTAGATGTTCATTTTTATCTTCCACATTAATGTTTTTGTAGGCAAAAAGCATATTAACCCTCTGTTAACAAAGTACTTTTCCAACTGTGTAAAAATCATTTCCCAAGGCAAATATGTTGATTATGGGCCAATATTTGGAAAAACAGTTAAAAAAATTTTTTTTTTTAAATTGACCCTTTGGCCCACCTTTCCAAAATGTAGCAGATCTGCTACATTGGGTAATAATAATGCGAATGGAAAAATTTAAGTGATGAACCATTCAAGTTATTCTCAAATGTTTATTTGGCAAAAAGAAACAAAACCAGCAGGGTGTCCAGGCTGTTAACCCTTTCACTTCATGAAGCAGATATGCTACGGTGGTTAATAGAGGAAAAAAGACACAAAATCTTAATCAAAAAAAAAAACTTTCAAGAAATGCTTGTGTTTTGTTAAAGAGAGTAGATAAAATAATACAGTCTTGAGAGAACCCTGATCTCAACATCAGCAGGGCTGTCTGAGATCATCTGGACAGACAAACAGAAGAGAGTCTGAGGGCCAGCAGAAGGACTTTAGCAAGTTCTGCAATAGGCTTGGAACCAGAAAAAATCATCATCATCTTACAGAACTGTAAAACTGCAGGATAGTGTTCCTAATTTTAAGGCAAAGAGCAGACATGCCAAAGATGAATTTGATTTCATTTTTAACAGTTCACAGATCTTTAGAGTACATTTTTCAAGATTTAGACACCTCTCTACTCATGATTCTCGGAAACACATCTTTGCCTCACTGAATCATCTTAAATGTGCCGAAAACGTAAGCACAGTATGTGATTAGGATAGGATATTGCATAGGATGTGATTTTGTGGTTTACATCTCCCTGGATAAGAGTGTTTGCCACATGCCTGTTATGTAGTGTAGTGTAATGCACATTATTCGGGCAGTAACAGATCTCGGCTGGGCTTCCGCAGCCCTGCTCTGAGTGAGAGGCGTGGCCAGCCGCTGGGAACAGCAGGAAAATGGCACAGATGCCCCGGAGTGTCACATGAATGACCCAGTTATTCTCCCCCACACTGCACCTCTCGAACATTTCACCGATGGGGACTCCAGGCCTTCCTGGCAGCTGAACGCAGACAGTGTGGGTGGGGTGAGGTGCGGGGGGAAACAATTTGGTCACTCCAAACGAAGAAGGCTTTCCGAAAACCCCAAAGACACTCTATACCCAAAATCCTCTCTCAGCGCCATCATGTGAAGAATCCCCCCCTCACCTCTCCCTCCTCTCCTCTCTCTCTCTGTTTTTTAATAAAGCTGTTTGGTTGTCAGGTCCTTTCAGGAGAGGACTGCCAGTCCATGTGAAAAGTTAATCCCTCCGCTCCTCTCCGTGCCTCTCATCTCCCTGGGAACCCGGGAGGACAGGCGGGCGAGCTGAAGGGAGACCCTGACGAGGCTGGAGTGGGCGGCTCAGGACCCCGCCAGGCACTTCAGCTGCGCCATTCAGGACCCCCCCTCCACCCCACGTCCGTCCCATTCCAGGCCCTTTTGACGAGGAGACTGACAGACAGTGGGACTTTGGATTTACATCTTTAAGTGCTCATCAACTTGAAGGATGACAGAGGGCAAAATGGAGCTTTTAATGCGTTTCTCCTGCCCGCCTGACCCTGCCCCCACCCCCCATCTCCACCTCCCCCCCCCCCCACACACACACACACACACACACATACACCTCACCATACCACACCCCTACAGTCCAAAGCACTTCCCCATTCACTTATGGAAGCGACCTGCGCAGACTTTTCATACGGCCTGTCCACCACTGGCCCACCTGAATCCAGACCATGATGGCCAACATCGCTGATCTGAATGGTGAAATTCACTTACCGCATGGAGGTCCCCACAACCCTTTATTTACCCCCACCCTCTGAGGCAGTGTCACTGGATATGGGGAAAACATCACTACTTTTTAGAGTTCTACCCAGCATCTTACCACACACACAATTACCATCGCTGATAGCAACACTCTGTTGATGATGTGAACTCCGGGAAATATCATATTGAGAAGGGAAATGCAGCACAGAGAAGTATTTTCAGTATCTCAAGCTTATTTCGGAGAAAGTCTCCAGCTTAAGATTGCACTCATCTGTCCCTCATGAGGAAACTCACCAGAAAGCTCTGCTCATGCTACAGCTAGCAGAGACCAGCACTGAACAGAGCGCCACTGGACATAAAGCCCAGGAACCGGTCAGGAATTTTAATCCCCCTCCCTGCCCCGCTCCTGCTCATTCAGCCTGCTACAAACAGCCAGCCCGGCCTCTGCTGTGCTGCTAGGCTGAGCCCCCGGGCCCAGAAATTAGTTTTGAGGGATACAAGCAAGATTTCGGTTGTAGAGGTCGGCAAGACATTGTTCCGTCCCAGAGTTTATCTCGGCTTCAGCTGCGTCGCATAAAGGTCCGGGCGACACCGACAGAAGCCCAAGCTGTGTTGGGTAAATTACTCCGGTGATAAGGCAGAATTAGCAGCACCAAGAGGAGAGAAGAAGAGGGAGTGAGAGGGAGGAGAGAGGGAAGAGGATTGGTGTCTAACAGTGACCAACCAAGGGAACACAAGTCCTTGCTCAAGTTTCTCCACACCAGGGGCTTACTTTTAGGTGATAATTTAAATAAACTACAATTAAACCAGGGGTTAATTCAAATAACAATAATAATACAACAGCAATAACAAGAAAGACAGAGGGGAAATAAATAAATCACCATCAGTTTATTTTTGGAGTGGTCAGATTTCTACACAGACTGGGGATCCAGCCAGAATGTGACACAATAAATAAAGGAGAACTAAACTGCTCAGCAGTGATAGTAAGAGCCCATGCGACGCTGATCGCACGCGATGACTTCACACCTTGTCGATATGAGGCACATTTACGAGGGTGTAATACGGGATTCCACAAAATGTCTTTCTGGAGAATGCGTGACTGAAGCGCTGTGGGCCATCTTTCCCTAAATCAGCGAATGGGACAGAGGGAGAGGACTCGACCCCAGTTTGGAGGGGGGGGTGGGGTGGCAGGGGCGTGAGAGTTAAAGCGGAGAGGGCAGCAGGGGCTTTGGTCCTGGCTCAGACAGGCTGCTGGGGCTTGAGGAATATGGTGGCGATCCATCATGGGGGGATTGGAGCGCTGGCAGAAATTGCCCCCCCAAGTAGCGTGGTGCTGAAAACTGGCTCACTACCCTAACAGTCTGCTCAGCGATTTTTCAGACCTCTTTTGCTCGTGGCCCCCCCCGCTTCTTTCTAAAACAAACCCAGCCTCTCCGCAAGCAGCAGGAACCCGAAAAGTCATTCAGCACCCCCCTTCCTACCACATTGTTACCACCAGCCAGCAGGGGGCATTCATATTTACAACCCTGTTCTCTCTCCCACCCCCAAATCACTATCAGTCCCTTCCTACTTTTGCCCTCTCGCACTCCAAAGCAAGACCTCATGACTTTTAGGCATCTATTTTAGTGAATACGTAGTTCTATTAATGTTAAACGCAATTTAATAAATCCAGGCCTGGTGCTATCTGGTGAAGATAGCTTTACCCTTGTTTGTGCTAAATGGGCATAATTACAAGGATTGTTAAGTCTGTCTGGATCAACAGTGTTCTCAGGAGAAGACCATAAGCGCTCACCAAAGCTTCCTGCTTTATGGACAAGACTCCAGGTCATCACGACATATTATATGACAGCGTTTTAGAGGATGTAGCGTCACTTAGAGCAGTACTATGTGAGATGGCAGCAAGTGGACGTGAGCCAGCAAAGCTAAGCCACCTATGTCATCTCCCCTCGTTCCAGAGGCATGACAAAACGCAGAAACACTACACTTCAGCCAAAGAAACAGTGACTAAGAAGCTTGGCATTGTCACACTGATAATGACAGAAACATAATTCACTGCCGCCCTGACTTCATCCTGTCCAAGTCCAGGACACAGCCACTTAATATCAACAAAGGAACCAAATCCAAAGACATCCATCATTGTTAATGGAACAATGACAACAAACGCAAGGCTTATGTAAGTATGAAACAGTGGATCATCTGCGGTGTTCAGCCCTCAATGCAGTCAAAAGATATGATAAATGACAAGATAAGAGATTAGGGTCCACCTGATTAAGCAACAATATGCCAAGCTCACGTGAAAAAGTACTCTATGACTCAATCAAAAATGTAAAACTGAACAGAACTGTGCAAACTTAAGGCAAGTTTGTAATGGAGAGGAGTGCACACATTCTGTTAAGACAAAGATAGTTGCGCATTTAAATTAAAAATC
Source organism: Gymnothorax reevesii (assembly GCA_029721435.1). Lineage (NCBI taxonomy): Eukaryota > Metazoa > Chordata > Actinopteri > Anguilliformes > Muraenidae > Gymnothorax > Gymnothorax reevesii. Next base: position 53,311,591 of record CM056585.1, read on the forward strand.
TTTGAGAAATTCTAAATACATAATCTCTTTCAAAGAGATTATGTATTTAGAGAGTGTGTGACTAGGAACAACAAAAAAAAATTTTTTTTAAATCGGCAATTGCATACTTAGAATAGATATTTTGAAATGTTTTTGTTCACAATTCTAGGCTGGCCAGTATTGAATTGTTATCCGTCTTCATCAATACCACACTCTATCCACACTGATTCTGGTCCTATAACTGATAAACACAAACTCTGTGATCTTTTTAACCAACATTTTATAGCAGCCAGAAACCTTTTTGAAAATTTCATTAATCAGCCCTCTACAGGGGATATGTCTGACCTCAGCTCTAGTTCATTCACAAATTCTTCAAAACCTAGAGTATTGTTTTCATTTAGGGAATTTCAAGTGAATGAGGTCCTACAAGAATTGAAATGAACTGATATAAATAATTCCACTTGAGAGGATCATCTAGTTCCGAGTCTTTTGCTTTTAGCAGCCCTAATGATTGCGCATTCAATAAGCTAATATTTTTAACTTGTCGGTATCAACGAGGACAATTCCCAGGGTATGGAAAGCTGCTCATGTTTTTTCATTATTTATGGGTGGTGATCCCAGTTCAATGAACAGCTACCGATCTCAAAATTACCTTGCCTGGCTAAGATTTTAGAATCTCTCGTTAAGCAACAACTGTGGAGCTTTTTAACTTTCGAAAACATTTTAACTTGACAACAATCTGGCTACAGGTCTGATCATAGCACCATCACAGCAGCCTCAGTGATTATAAATGATTTTATGTCAGCTGTGGATGATAAAAAAAAATGTGCAGCCCTACTTATTGATTTAACAAAAGCTTTTAATACAGTACACCATTTTATGGTATTTAAAAAGTTGTCCTCCATAGGTCTTGATTTCTGATGCCTGCTTGTGGTTCCAGGACTACCTTTCTAATAGAACAGAAGCTAATATGCTTAGAGATGGGAAGTCTCAATTTTTAAAAGTGATGAAAGGAGTACCCCAAGGATCCATACTTGGACCGATTTTATTCACAATTTATATTAATAATATTGCTCACAATATTGCAAATTGCAAGTTTCATTTTTCTGCAGATGACACTGTGTTGTGCTCCTCTACGTCAACGTGTGCCCAGGCCGTTATCTATCTGCAATTGGCTTTTAATCTTATTCAACATGCTTCGGCAGATCTGAAACATGTTTAAAATATGGAAGGAACTAAGTTTATGTTTTTTTCTGCTCGGAATGCAATTATGCCAAATGACTCAATTTTCTCGGTGACTGGTGCTAAAATTGAGCAAGTTCAGTCTTACAAGTATTTGGTATCTGGCTGGATCATGACATTTACTTTTAAACTCTTGTGTCTAACTTGTCCAAGAAAATCTGAAAAAAAATTGGGTTTCTTGACAGAAACAGGTCTTATTTTTCTTTAGACAGTAGGAAGAGGATTGTCCAGGCAACAATCTTACCTTTATTTGACAATGGGGATATCCTTTACATGCATGCCCCTGATAGTACTTTAATACCTCTGGACGCCATTTATCACAGCGCTCTGCGTTTTATCACTGGAGATTGTTTCCGCACTCATCACTGTGTGTTATATAGTTCTGTTGGGCGGTTTCCCCTTTATTTTAGAAGGAAGCTCCATTGTATTTTATTTATTTATAAAGCATTGCTTGGCAAATTTCCTTCATATCTTACTAGGCTTTTGTCCTTCAAAATCTGAAGCCATCATGTCAAATCGCAAGGATGGATTTTGTTAGAGTCACCCGGGACTAGGACAAATTTGGGCTGTTGTGCTTCTAGCTCATTTGCACCTTACGTCTGGAATAGATGCCAAGATTCTCTGAAGCTTGATTGTCTCATTCCATATGAATCCTTCAAGAATCGACTGTGGGAGATGTTACTTGAGGAGGCCAGATGTACTTGCCTTTAGTTTTAACTTTGGGCTTGTTCTCTGTCCTTTGCACTTGAATGTCTTACTTATTTTTTTATTATCTTTTTATTTTTAACTGTATTTTAAAGTTTGTTTTCCTTTAGTCAGCAACAGTTGTATGTAATTGTGTGAATTTTACTATGCTCTGTGTGTTAACCCACCTTGTAATTTTTTTATTGTATTCAGGGCTTACCTGAAAAAGAGACCTCGGTCTCAGAGGGACTTTCCTATAATAAAGGAAAATTAAAAAAAAAAAATTCCTTCTCAATCGAAAACTGTTTCTTAGTGTTGAAAATGCTTTACTTTATAGGACTATAACCTGCTTGCAGAGGAAAGTAAATCACATCGATATAAAAGTCTAAATTTTCAGAGGAAATTTTGGCATCCAAATAATTCATTTTCCTAGCTGAGAAATATATTTAAATTGTTTGTGCATTTGGTATTTATAGTGCTGTGAAAAAGTATTTTCCCCATAACCCAATTTCTTCTATTTTCGCTCATAAGCTCATTTAAATGTTTCAGATCATCTTACTAATTTCAATATAAGGTAAAGATAACATTAGTAAGCACAAAATGCAGCTTTTAATTTACTGAAGGTAAAGACTTATTCAAAACCTTTATAATCCATGTGAAACAAGCAACGCACTGGATTGTACAGGACCCTGTATTGCGGTGACTTTTTGCATATTAAGTAAGTATGATGCAACAAGGCAAAGGTGCCGCTCATAAACTCAGGACCTAGAAAATGTAGTAAGCTCGTAAAGGTAATGAATAATTCCTAACCAGCCAGCATAATTTGACATCTAGAGCATCCAGCTAGCTAGCAACAAAGCTATATAAAAACCAAGCTGCTCAATGCCACAGTTTTCATGTAGTTCTTTAGCTAGCTGGTTGGCGATTAGAGACGTGACACGAAGGTACGCACGAGTAACGTTAGTGCAGTACACTTCAACTGAACCAAAAACATAAAACATACATCGCTAGCAAAACTATTGGTAAAATTGAGCCATTATCAGGCTTTGACTCAATCGCGAACAATTTAATCAACGTGCAACCGAGCTTGGTTAGCAAGATAACTGATAGAGGCAACATGCAGACCTACTGGATTGTACAGGACCTTGCGATGTGGAGCATTTTTGCATATTAATTTAGAATGATGTTACTTCACAGATTCACTTTAATTTTAATCAGTCCATCTACCACACAATATCTGTTCATGTGTGCAGTTAGAAGGTTATAGCCAACACCATTCTTGAGGGGTTGACTATGAGAAGATCGTAACACACTCACTCATTCAGTTCCATTATGGCCATATTAGCCCTCCATCGCAGGAAATGATCACCCCCCTTAACCCAATAACTGATTCTGTAACCCTTAGCAGCAACAACAGCAATCAAATGTTTACAATAACTGGCCAACTCCTCTTAGTAGTATTGTATCAATTCAACTAAACTAGAGGTTTTCAAGCATAAACTACCTGTTCAAGGTCATGCCATAGCATCTCAACTGGATTCAAGTCAGGATTTTGAGAAAGCCATCATTAATCCTTCATTTTGTTTCTTTTGAGTCATTCAGAGATAGACTTGCTTGTGTGCTTCGGACTGCTGTCCTGCTGCATAAACCAACTGCACTCAAGCTTAAGGTCACAAACTGATGGCTGGACATTCTCCTTCGAGATTTTTTGGTAAAAAGCAGAATTCATGCTTCCATCAATTATTGCATATCACCTACGTCCTGATGCAGCAAAGCAGCCACGGTCAATCAGTCCACCGAGGTTGACTGTCGGTATGATGTTCTTATTGTGGAATGTTGTGTTAGCTTTACACCAGACGCAACGGAACCCACATCTTCCAAAAAGTTACACTTTTGACTTGTCAGTACACAAAATATTATCCCAGATGTCTTGGGGGTCATCAAGATGTTTTTTGGCAAATTCTTGCAACTCTCCAATGGATGCCATTTTTGCCCAGTTTCTTTCTTATTATGGAATCACAAACACTCTCCTTAACTGAGGCAAGAGAAGCTGGCAATTCTCAATATGTGTTAGTCTGGGTTCTTTTGTGACCTCCTGGATGAGTTGTTGATGGGACCTCGGAGGAATATTGGTGGGGCGGCCACTCCTGAGAAGGTTTGCCACAGTTCCAAGTCTACTCCGCTTGTAGATAATGGCTCTCACCAAAGTTTGCTGAGATCAAAGAGCCCTAAAAATGGCTTTGTGACCCCTTCCAGACTGATAAATGTCAACGACTTTATTTAATCATCTGTTCTTATATTTCTTTAGGTTGCGGCATCATGTGCATTTTGCCAACTTCACATTGCTAGGCAAGTTATTTTTTTTTTATAAATTGGGCATCTCCAATCCCACCCAAATCTGGAATACCCAATTGGTGAACTATGTACAAGGCAAAAGACTTGCTCGTATGTGACCCCTTGCTGCTAACTCAGGAGAATGCAGACAGTTTGTGGCTCTCCTCTGAAGCACACGTCCGTCAACCACCGCTTCTTATGCACTCATTGGTTGAATCTCTGCAAGTTCAGAACGAGGGCGGTGGATACCGGACATGAACAGGCTTAGAATCTTTCCTGACGAGCGCCCGTCAGGCCAACAGGAGGTGCATGAGTAACGAAAAATTTGCAACCCTGTAATGCAATAGCCTGATCTGAATCTGAATCTGAATCTGAAAAATTCAGCTGCCGACCACTGGCGGTTGGTACGAGGCGAGGATCGAACTCGCAACTTGATAGTCACTTCTGCTTCGCGACGCGATGCTTTACCAAGTGAGCTCTCCGGCAGCTCCGCAAGGCAAACTCTATTTAATTGATGTTGATGGGACTGGCAGTAATCATGCCTTGGCGTGTCTTATGAAATTGGACCTAATTATCAATTACATTTTTTTAACAGGTTGATTTATTAACTAAGGGAGCAATTCGTTTTAGCCAGGCAAGGTTGAATGGCTCTTTTACTTCAATAAATGAAATTATCATAAAAAAACTGCATTGTGTGTTTACTCGGGTTATCTTTGTCTAATATTTAAATTAGTTTGATGATCTGAAAGATTTAAGTGAGACAAATATGCAAAAATTGAACAAAAGTGGAAAACAGCAAAAATTTTTAAAAAGAATTGTCATTTTCAAAATGGCAATAAAACAGGTGATCATATGCTGATATTACAGTCTGATTTCAAGCTGAAAAATATGTAATAAATGCGCCATCTCGGCTATGCTTTTCCCTGAGCTTATAAAAATTGAAGCAATTAGTAAATAAAAGTAATATTTTTATATGGATGGAATTTAATACAAGAAGAAAACAAAATTAACTACTAACACACTTGCACATATATAAAAACAGTCAAGCAAAGTAGGTATTTATGTAACTGGCCCTATTCCTCTCAGAAAATTATTTGAAAGCAACTGAATGCTGTTAACTGCTAGAAGTTACGCTTCTCCCTTATTGGGGTTTTAGCCAGGAGTCCATCTCCAAGGCCGCTCTGTAAATATCTATGTGACAACCCTTCTGTAACAAGCCCCATAAAAATAAAAAGGAATTGAAGAAAATAAGAGGCAGAAAAAAGAGCAGTGGACAGATGACTGAAAAAAAAATTAAAGACAAAAGCTTTAAATACTCAAGTCACATTTCACACACGGTGCGGTAATGATGGGAAAACACTTTTCGATTTTCTCAATTTTCTCAAAATGGACATTTTGTGACTTCAGTACTTTGAGCACTGAGGCCATCAATTTCTCCCCTCCGATGAATTTCTGCTAATGATCTAATCTAATCATTGGAATGAAATGTTGGAAAGTATTTTTCTTACTTTCTGAACCTTAATTTTTCTGCCCAGGAGAGGCCGGAATGTTCCCCTCTGAGGTCCTGGGGAGAGCCCAACCCACCTCGCTGGCAAACCCACCACCGAAATCACGCATGTGCCGTCCCAGCCTCACTGCTCTCCGCATCTCGAACACGCTACAGACACCTGACTCAGCTACAGAGACACAGGGCCCTGCAGATACCTCTCACAACAGAGGCTGTTCATGGGAGAGGGAGGAGAACGCACTGTGGATTAAAGAGTGCCTGATTGCAGCCAAATTTCTGAGTGAAAGCATCAATCTAATTAACAACATAAACAAGTTAGACAAATATCGTTATTTACCCCGGCAGAGAGCAATATCAGTGTGTGCAGTGCCCCCAGGACAGAGCGCCAGTGATGTGGTAATTTATCAGGACACTCCTGACTGATGGCTTTGCACAGGCAAGGAAAGAGAAAATTGGACAGGAGTTACCTGCTCTCGGCGACTGCGTGTGTGTGTGAGCATGAGAAAGAGTGTGTGTGTGCGGGTATATATGCGCACGCGCGTGTGTGTGTGTGTATGTGTGAATGTGTGCATGTATGAGCATGTGAGAGAGTGCGTGTGTGTGCGTGTATGTGTGTGCTTGTGTGTGTATGTGTATATGCGTGTATGCGTGCACACGTGTATGTGTGTGTGCTCGAGTGCACGATGTGTGTGCATATGCGTGTGTGCAGTAAGTCTTTGTTTCTTTGTATTTGTGTGTGTGGTGCATGCGCGTTTATGAGTACTCATTTGTCTGTGCAGCTATTTGCAGGCGTTTCTGTTCATACGAACATTTGTATTTCTGTATGTACGAGAATATTTGAGTGTGTGTTTGAGTACATGTGAGTTTCTTTGTGTGTGTACTTGTGTATGCATGTGAACAAGTGCATACATCTGCGTGTATTTGTATACTGCACACATGTGTACAATTAATGTAAAGTTATGTTTACAAGCATATCAGCAGCAGCACAATACCTGCCATCATTCAGCATAAAAATCAATATAATTCCATTAATGAGGAGGACACAGGCCTAAAAAAAGGCAGTAAATTGGCACTAAATTACAGCTGTGCTTAATTCAGGCAGAAATGAATTACAAATAATAAATAATGAATACACATTAATATGAATATGAAAGTAGCCTTAGCTTTGATCACATCTCCCCATTGCCTCTGTCTCAATATAACTTTCATCTCACCATTAGATTAATTAACAGATGCTGGTAATGAGTTATGAACAAATGAAAAGGCATCAATGCAGTAATCAGTCTTGGCATTTAATTTGCTGCCTGCTTCCTCATTATCAGGGCTTGCGCTGGAGGAAATAAAATTCACGTGCCGGAGAGGAGAAGACATGTAAGATATTTGTCTTCAACAGCTTCTAAAAGCTTCCCTGGTGTTTCAACAGCAGCATGGGCCATATGTTTAATATTAGGTGTAATCTGTTCCACTGAAGTGCTCTGAAAGCTGAGAATATTGGATTAAATTGGCTAATAATACGTTTCAAACCTACATAAAATGGAAGTGAATGTAAGAAATTATAACCAAAACTAAAACTTTGTCTTTCACATTTTTTATTCCTGTCCCCGCAATCCAAATGATTGTGATATAAAAAAAACAATAAAATAAAAAATAATAAAATAAATAAGAAATAAGAAATAAATAAAAAAATAGTCATTTTTGGTTAATAATTCATTTAAATACCACCAGTTATTTACTTTACATCCTTACCTGTGCCATGAATAGCAAGGTTATACAAAAGTATTATTAAAATTGACACAGTATGAAAATGTTTTTAAAACATTTAATCAACAAATTTAAAAATGACAACAAATCAACACATTGTTTTGGATTAATAATTTATGGAGTGTGGAGTAATCCACGTAACTCAAGCACAGAATCACGGACAGCTCACAAAAAAAAACACCATTTCCCCTTGTACAGCGCTGCAGTGCCACTGCAATTTCAATCATGTACAGTGACTCAGACCTGGCCTGACTGCCAACAGAGCTCATCTCACTTAATTCTCTGTACATCAGCCTGATTTGATTTGTTAGAGACACTAACGAACCATTAACCATGATAGTTTATATTATATGACATGTTCTATTAATCTACCATGTAGAAGCTCTTTGGAAATGTGCAGCTCTCATCTCTGGACTGCAGTGCGTGGATGTCCAATCCGCACTGATAAGGTTAATTAAATTTACCCTTAATTGCTTTTTTCTATTCTACACTCATCCACAGCAGGCACTGAACCTGTGATAATTGAGACTGTAAAGGTAACAGACCTGAGCACATCCAAAGAGTGCAGGAAAACCTTCCCCCTGCCTTCAGCCACCCGGCTCTGTGATTGGCCAAGAGCGGAGATTTTCTCCTGAAAGTCCTAAGCAGTTCCTGTCCCTATCAGCCTGGTGACTTGCGTTCTTTGGCCCTCGCAAGATAAAACACCTCCATAGACAAACAGACTAGACAAGTCGCGAACTGCGCCCAGCGAGCGCTATCTTGGCACATGCTCGGCGGCTGCGCAACATGACACAAAGGCGAGCAAACATGGAGGGCGAAAGGTAGAGTCAGGACAGATAGTGTCGGGGTGGGGTGCGCTGTTTGAGGACGTTAGCGGGGAAGGACAAACAAAGCCAAGACCGCCAGCGTGAATGCGGCCTGTCAGGAGGGGATCAAAACACAAAGGAATCCTGCAGAAAATATGAGGAGCACCATCGAGAGCGAAGTGTCCGTCACGTAGACACCACGAAAGAAAGAACACATCTACCCCAAGTATCGCTATGTCAATACTTCGGCAAATATGAGAAATGGCAGGCACCAGCATTTTTTTTTGATCAAATGAATAATGCCGATATGGAAAATGACTGTGCCATGAGAACAAACAGAAAGTTTGCGTTCTTGACAAAGTCATTTCAAGGTCAGCGCTGAATACCCTTTGAAGCTGGGGAGACACATGACAAATCGCTGATAGACTCAATCCCTGCACAATAAGACGTGCTATGTGCGAGGGAGTGCCGTATGTCGATCTTCAGAGCTCTGCACGGCCGTGCAGTGTGGATAAACGGTAACAAAAGTAATGCCGTATGTGTGATACACACCAGCTGGAAAGGCCTCAGAGGTGTCAATCCACTCCTCAGCCCTGTCTCACTGACTGGCTAGAAGCACACAGCACCGAGCCCATCGACCAACGGCGCTAAATCAATAGCAAGTTAGTAATTACACTGTGTGGAACCACACTTTTAATTGGCTGGACTTTTATTACAGTCAATACTTTTTATCTGCGCAAGAGGCGGTATGAGTGCGCGTGTGCATGCGCATGCTTGCGTGTGTGTGTGTGCTTACACAAGTCTGTATGTGTGTGTGTGTGTGTTGGGCGATTAAAAGCAGATTTTATTGTTTTTTGGTTGCAATGTCTTTAACAAATGAATAAATTTCAGTTTGTGACAGCAGTTGGAAACAAAAACTCAGGGAAAGATGGAGCAGGCGAGTTTATCGCTAAGAGATGCAGGTGGTGCCGCAATGAGGCACACACTTGAAACAGCAGATCCCAGGCAAGGTTACGGAGAGCGGAGGGTAAACACCATTAGAGCCGTTTTTGAAGTCACTCAATGTTTGTTCTTCACCCAATTCAAGATTGCGTGGCGCGAGAGCGAGCCTTCGTCGGAGGAAATCAAACCAGTCCGTATACCCTGCCTGACTCACACCCTGCTCTGTTGTGGTTACAGCATGTGAAACAATGCCCCCACAACTCTTCCATTAGCACTCATTTACGTCAAATACCACCACACAGATTACGCTGAACAACCATGTTGATTTGACAGAATACTCAAATTTATAAGCTAGCTTTTATCTTTAAATGTCCACAGGAGCCTGTCCTCAACACCGTGAAATTTAACCAAATTACTGTGCCGGACACAGACCAGGAAGATAAATTTCGCTTTCAGAAAACCTTTCGTGCAAACATTAGCTGTTTCACAATAAACATCTGTATCACCATACTTCAGAAAGACAGGTCCAAATATGATCACTGTTTTCATTTTCTAAATGGTCAATAGGTCAAAGATTTGAGATGGATAATTTGAGACATTTTAATTAATTCAGAAGAATGTAAGGGAAGCCATGGTGATTCATATGTAATTTTAACAATGTGACCAACATGTATACCTCTGACCATGCACGGTGGTGGCAAAAGACAGTGGTCACATGTATAAAAATTCTCCACTAGCTCTGACACTGAATCAAACATAAATTTATTGACGCAGTATTTAGAGACTAAAAGCCAACCAGCTGAGGTGTTTTTAACTGGAACTGGTGGTTCGAGCCCCAGTGTGGCTACGATGAGGTCACTTCAGAAGCTGGGCAAGGCCCTTCACCCCACATTGCTTCCGAGGTTATGAGGTTAGGGTATCGCCTGAAAACTTAGTCTAATCAGCTGTAAGTCATTTTGGATAAAAACAGTTGAGCTTGTTTTTAGTTAGCTAATTGCCCTGATAGAATGCAGTGATTCAATTGATACGTTTTGGTTGATAGAATATTTTTCAGAGCAAGGTCCTTTCTTGATATTTTTTGTTTTTCTTTTGTTTTTCGAAATGTTACTTTTTTGTAATTTTGTTCCTTCAGATGTGCTTTGTATAGAGTGTCGCTCTGAATCAGAGCGTCTGTTGAATTACAATAACGTAATGTAATGCATAAGCTAAACTGGAGGACACTTGGAGAGCGCATTACCTCAGCCGTTTTTAAATTTATTGGCGAAGGAATTATCATTAAATGTGAGTGATAAACGAGTCTGGACAGTGTCAGCATTACTTGCACTGAAATTCTTTTGGATTGTCGATAAAGAATATGAGACGGATCATCACCAAAATGTAGTCCCTTCACTCTTAGTACAGTATCTACAAGTCAACATGCAAAATTTCATTGATATCCATCCATTATTTTTTGAGACATCCCATTACCTGACGAAGAAACGAATGGCAAAAACTAACAAACACACACACCAAAAACACCAGAAAAAACGTATCACCTTCTGGCAGAAGAAAAATAATAATAACAAGAGCAATCAGAGATTCTGACCTCCGCCAGATCCAGATTTTGATCGGGATCGCCACCAGAATTTAATGGGTTCTTCATTGGATCAAGATACACCTGTGTACTAATTTTCATGATGATCCGCTCAGTAGTTTTTGAGTAATCCTGCTAACAGACAAACAAATAAAAGCAGGTGATTTTATAACCTCCTTGACGAAGGTAAATATAAGGTAATCGAACACAGGAGACTGCAAGCGTCCATGCTGCCAATATCACACTTTCCCCTGAGACGCTGGAGAAGAGGGTTTGCAGTTGGCAGATTCCTGACACGGCCCACCAGAGGAGGCTTCAGGTGCAGTAGAGCAGGACCAGGCCTGCAGATGCCGTGCGTATTTTAGGCAGAGATGGCCGAGTTGGTGCCTCCTGTCGCAGGAGCTCTAGTCAGAGTGCATCAGTCTCGGCGGCCCCTGAGCCGACAGGAAGCAGCAGAAAGACCCTCTCGGGGGCTCACAGCAGGGGGTTAAGGAGGCGCGCTGATTGAATCCGGCGGTGGGAAGGCCAGTGCTATATTATGTTGTGATAAAGGGAAGCATAATGGTTTTTAAATAGATGATTGTGACTCTCATTGCCAGCGCGAGAGACCGCCGGGCAGGGGCTGAATGGAAGTGGCCTGCAGCTAAGCGCTCTCCCAGATTGAGCTGTCCGTCTCGCTGAAATGAGTCCCAGTGAAAAACACCTATACGCTGCCGCCACTGCCGTCGCCCCAGGCCTGACGGGCTCCGCACTCTTCCACCTGGACCGGTGTCATTACACCGCGGCCAGACTCCGGCGCCGGGCCCGAGCACGGCAAATAATGGAGTTGAACTGTGTCCTGTCCCGTCTTGTACAGATTACTCCAGTCCTGCCCACTATCCCCTCCCGACTTTCAGACATGCAGCTCATCCCTCTGTACCCACAGGGTGACATCTGCCCGTTTCATATGAAATACCACAGAGTCCGAACAGAAACTGAATCAAGTACATTGTAAACCTAAGACATCGACATACAGTGCAAGCTGATACCAAACACTCGTATCCAGAGTGACTTAGCCCGTGAAATTTTTTTTCTCCAAACTATCCATTTATACAATGACACACCCAGTACTCCCTGGCTGCTGCGTACAAAAAAAAATCTGTCAATCCTGGAAACTGTCTTGAGGATACAGCAGTTGGATTTCATGTCTGTGATGAAATCCTTTTTCCCCCAAAACCATCACATGGCAGTACGAAGCTCCAGTTCTCCCATAATCAAGTTATGGTGTCAGTTATGATCCCCAACACACACCCCCCTCTCAGAAGAAGAAGAAGAAGAAAGAACGCTCTCTGCATTCACGCGCGGCTCATTTTCTGAGCTGTCTTTATTTGTCTAAGTCAGGGGCCAGTGGGATGACGTAGCCCTGGCGGGGTCTACCGGGAGCCCAGCGATGGCTATCGATGGCGGTCTGTTATGACTACATGTGATAAGAGCGTAAGAGTTCGAAGGCTCGCCAAGGAGAGCAGACAGGGTGTTTCTGGAACGGCTCTGGTGGCAGAGAATGCTGAGAATGGGTTGTGAAGCAATGCATTCGGCACAACCGAGTATTTTGGGGAACGTCTTCAGACAACATATGTGGCAATATGGGGACTATAATTAAAAAATGCTTCCAAGTATTGGGATCCAAATGAATTAAGTAGAACCTCTCAGACAACCATCAGGTTCGCACAGCTAGGGGCGACAAAAGACAACAGACTCATAGTGGGACCCACTTCACATACTCCCTTGACCCAGAGTTTGGGAAACACTGCTCGTTTAGACAAGCACAGTAAATGCAGTGCTAATATTTGACATGCTGGTCCATTTTCATCAAACATTACAAAGTATGTCCCAACTTTCTACTGTGGACACAGTCAGAAGTGCAGTACAGAAACTTGTACAGAGTTACTTTGTTGAGCATGTCCAAAGTCAAATAAAGACTGAAAGAGGAACATAAGGGCGTGCTGTGCTCACAGATTAATTGTAATCAGAGCATTGCATGGAGCAACTTTACAGCTAGCATATTTTGGGCTGAGTGACAGTTAGATGATGAGATCCATTAGCTGTGATTCCAAGTAAAACCGCTTAGCAAACGTGTAGCTTTTGGAGACGAGCCCTTTCTCGGGTCTAGTCATAACACTAAGTTTATAAAGGAAACTTCTCCGTGGCATGTCGCCAGAAAGCGTGTGCCTGGGCCGCTAACAGTAATGCGCGTGTCTCTCACGCGGTTCTGGGGCCATGAAGAGAGAACCTGTGGGGACTGGAAATAACAAGCCATGCGCACAATACCGTGGACTCAGTATCTGTACAGTCCAGTCCAAGCGCTTGTGTATAGCCCTGGCTATTGAGTAGAGACACACAGGTCGCTGTTAACCCAGACCCAGCTTTTCAGACTGTTTTCTCTGGCCTAGCATGCAGTACCAACAGCATCCTGCAGGGTTTGATGGACAAATCCATGTACGAAAAATCAGGCACACTATGCGACATTTTCCCAGGGCTGACCTGCAATTTTCCCAACACATTCACCTTCACTTGATTTAATTCCCAGATTTAAATATTCAAATGCACAATTTTATATATATATATATATATAAAATGAAGCACTGATTACTAAAACCCCACAAGTCAAGTCAAGTCAAGTGTGACTTATGGGGTTTTAGTGATAGGTGCTTCAAATGTCATTTATAAACGACACAATATAGATCTGACTAAATGGGACCAGCAGCTAAGGATATTATAAGCCATCGAGGCTTCTCATCTGATTGACCATGTGACGCGAAGGATAATCAAGAGTTACTTCATGAGCCTACTAAAGCGACTTCAATATCCTCTAGTGTCAAGTTGAAATGAAAATGAATAGTTCACAGAGATTTATGAAACGCCCACTCGTCTTCCATTTCCATGTCACTCGGTGTGACCAAAAAACTGCATGCAGAAATGTGAGCAAGGGAGAGAAGTTTATATCCTCAGTCATCAGAAAAACCATTGAGGTTTTCTAAATTTGACAGAGCTTAAATTCTGAAATCACGTTTGAAATCAAAACTGAGAACTGTTTCAATGGGAGAGACCGCATTCTTTGAGAAAGCCATTCTCTTCCACTGCATGACGAGAAGCTCTCCACTTACATTACTGGAGGCTGCCCACAAACAGGACTCCCACTCACTGCTTTGAATATCACTGAGATTTACTTCTCAAAATAAAAATTTTCTAACAGGGTTTTGTACACACAAAGTAATCTGAAATACCAACTGTGACCTTCAATTAGCTTTTTGGGATTTCATTTAATAATTTCAGTTTCTACTTTAACGTTTAATTATTCTCACCAGTCTTGACCAATCATGATCATTCCGAGATGTGATTCCAAATGGCTGCATAGATGATTTCAGTTTGCCTGCTCATCTACTAATCATCCTTGGGCCCTGGTCCAGAGCGGGCAGACAACTGGACATGTTGTTACCTCAGTGTCAAGCCAGGAAGCAGAGATACTTAGTAAGCTGGATGACTGCTCAAAGTAAAATCAGCAAAAACACATCTGACTTCAGTCCATGCTCAGGGTTTATGGGTGATCTGAGTTTTCACTGAGTGCAGTTATCCAGCTAAATCACGGACAGCTCAGTCAGTTATTCTGTTCAGTGAAACTAGTGTGCTTCTGCACTCTGTCTACAGTCTTCTGAGTCAACAGCTAAACCAGCAACATGAGAGTGACCGGCCATTCTGCAGAGAGGGGAAACGTGGAGGGAAGTCATAAAATAACTAAATGAAACAAGAATGAAGTACTTAGATCCCCCGCCGCAGGATAGCTGATATCTGGCCTGGAAGCAAAAAGTGGTGGAGGGAGAGATGAACTGACTGGAGGACATACGGAAGTATGAAAGGCACATCTGCACAATAAAATGTATCTATATATCATATTTTGTTGACTGCTATGAGACAGTTTAGGAATTGTGGCTCAGAAAAGAAGCGTGACGGACGGACAAACAGACGGATGAACGGACAGACATGCAGAAAGGCAACACTCATTCCTATGTCCCCATTTACTCCTTGGCGGGGGATAATAAATGAAATAAACAAATAATCTTCTGACCTCATTTTTTCAGTCTCAAGCCCTGATTCACACAAAACTCACCTCCCATCCAAACGTGGTCTCCTTGACAGTGGCGCTCCGTGTTCCACAGTACGGTCCGAAGCGTTCTCCCAGCCTGATCTTGGCTTTGGCCCAGATCCCGAGGCCCGCCCCGGGGACGGACGACTCCCTGAGCTCCAGGTCGCTGGGGATGGGAATGTCGTCGGGAATGTAGACGGGCACTTCGTAGGGCGAGCCCTCTTTGGGCGTGAAGTCCTGGTTGTGCGGGAGAGGAGAGGGCGGTGCGACGGGGATGGGGGACATGATGCTGTCTTCTGTCTCATCTTCTGCGCTCTCTCCTGCAGGAAGGCTGGGGTCTCTCTCATACATGCTATCCGCTGCTTCACTGTCATCTGTACATGCAACACAGAGCCAACCAACAACTTAGTCATTGTTAGATATCTGGTTGACACTTCGGACCCCTGCAATTTACAGTTGATTAGTCTAAAGAAGGGCAAATGACCCCGAAAGTAACGTGGGGTTAAGGCCCTGGCTCAACGGCCAAACAGCTGCACTCATCTAATTGTGGTTAAACTGGGGCTTGAACCAGTAACTATCCCAATGTCCACCAAGCACCTTAGTGATGCCGGGCGATTTGGCCCAAAAATTATTCCATAATATATGTTGCTATCATTTCGGATGGTAAAATATATATAATACAGTATATACTTGATCATCTAATTTCAACAGAATAATCTTTAAAAAGAGTATAAGTATCCAGGAACAATTAGGGTGCTAGCTTGGTTGGGCAAGCGACAAATTCACAGAATCCTTACGCCAGAGGGCCCTTGTTTTTCCATCCATGTTTTCTAGGCAAGATTTTTTCTGTATTGATACTATAAAGTCAACATAAAGTTGTTTTTTCCTCTTCTCTGATGGTATGCATGGTATAGCAAAATCCAAATTGTGGTACATATTTATCATCGTACATCATTTATAATGTTGTATCGCCACATAAGCATCTTAGTCAGTAGGCTATAGACTGCCCTGAACCAATATGCCCACCTCAAGCAACAAGAGAGAGATCCTTACTACACCCATCCATCTCTCACTTCCTATACAACAGTGAGCCTGGCTTGCGATTGGGAGGACACAGGCTGGGGTTGTGGTTGGCTGGTGCATCACAGTGGTGGGAAAAGCTGAGGCTCTGGTGACGTATGCCCTGTGCCTCCAGTGATCTGAAAACATCCAGAGCGTATTGCAGCCGCACAATCGGCACCATTCAGGTAAAAATCACTGTCATTTCCTGCAGTGTCATCTTTCAGAAAATGGGCTGAAATGAGTCCCTGCCCTTCGTCACTTATTTCTTCCCGTCACCTGTGTTTATTGTTATTCCAGAAACCGGGAGCCAGACTGTGTAACCTAAACTTTGGTTGTGCCCAAGAACAGACAGTGGGAGGTGGCTCCAAGTTTTAGTGAGCACTTGAGAGTCAATTACAGCAAATTGTGGATTTTCTAATGAGTGCTGCTGCAGTGGACACAAATTTGTTCAGACACAGTTCTGCTACTTGTGATCAAACAAACAAGAAACAAATTCATTTATCCTGAAAATAAAACCATCTTTGTTCTGTACGTTGCACCCCTGTCTTTCCTCATTACCAAAATGAGAAACAAGACATTTTCATTGTAATTATCTACAGATCAGTCTTTTGAAGACAGTTTAAACAACAATGAAAACTACCGTTAGATAGTTATGAGCCAGTTAGAGCACTGAGGAAAGCTGATTGGCTGTTTACAGAGGAAATTGAAAACAGTGGCATGGGTAATATCTTCATGCGCGTACGCGCGCGCGCATGTGTGTGTGTGTGTGTGTGCGCGTGTGTGTCTGGCTTCAAGGCAAAGGCATGAGAAAGTGGCATGAGCTGGTCAGACCACAAACAGCACCTATCCGGCCGACTCAGAGGAGGAAACGCACTAAACGTCAATTTTTTTTAAATAAAACAAGCCCACATAAAACACTACTTTCCCCACTGTCAAGGTAGCGGTGGTGTCAGAGCATGGACAGACTCTGTGTAATTTGCAGACGCACCACTGCAGTTTTGCAATCCAAACACAAGACCGGCAATCACAGTTAACTAGGTTGCAATTACCGCCAGAGTGTTTCCAACCCCCCACCCCCGATACTCTGACTCCTGCCAGCCAAAAGCACAACTTTAATGACTCAAAATTCTTCTCCGTGAATTAGGGTCTATTTACTCGTAAGCAAATGAAAAATGCCCTCCGCTCCCTCTGATGGACTATTTTCTGATGAAACATAACACATAGGAGTAATGAGATCAGGAGCTGTACCTCCACCTGTCAGTGATGTCATCAATAAGACCAATAAGAAATAATTTATAGCAATGTACCATCAAAAAATAAATAACAACTTTATTACAATCCACATAAATGTTTAGATAAATAGTTAAATAAACTATTAGTTAAATAAATAGTTAAATAAATAAAAAGTGTTCAACTTAAAAAATTTAGGGGTTACAGATCATCGTATGAATACCCAAACAAAATTTTCTGCTATGATCAGATTCAAAAAGGACAGTTCTATAAGTTTTAGGTGAATCACTTGAGTTTTAAAGTGTGACACATAAATCACAAACTGACAGTCGGAACTGAGCGTGCTCCAGAATTCCGGGAAACGTCGCGCATAAAAACCCCACAAGAAAAATCAAGTAATTTTATATAGCAGATTTCTGCGTCATCCTGCCATTTTGAGGAAAATAATGGCCCAACCCGTTTTTATCTTTTTTTTAATGATGAGAGTTTCATAAGACCTGCGGAGCAGCCAAGCAGTTAGGGGAGAAACATGTGGAGCCGCGGTAGCCTCCCATATTCAAGGATCAATTAAACTTTTATAACCACAGCCTATCTGCTGCAGCTTTCAGCAATCAAACCTGTTCCCAAACCATTAAAGCTCATTCTGCCCCCTTTTTCTGCACCCAGGCCATTAAATAAATACTATTTCAACAGCTGAAGACAGGCTTGGAAAATCTATAAAACAGCGTAGGACTTTATAAGCCCCGAAGCAGAGTGCACAGATCATCGTGATGAAACTGAACAACCATAATGGTGCAGTCTGTACTTCAAGTATTTAGACACGGAGACATGGGCCTGTATTCCAGCACATTCCAGCACAAGGCAATGCCCACAGGGCTAAAGTGCAGACCTCCAGGTTTATATCACATCTGATAATAGATATGATGCAGCCCTTTTACACTGGAGTCAATATTTATGGGACAGATTTGCGAAATTTTTAATTTCAATGGTTGTCTGAAGTCAACTGCTGAAAACTTCGCTAGTATAGCTCTGCCATGGCCGAAATACATCAATCTTCATTTTCTGTTTGTTTTGGGGGATTCCAGCTTTCACTTAGGCTATTAGCATGTAGCCAATCAATAACTTTTTGGTGCTGGAGATGAGGTGGTGATCAGGGGACCATTTGCAGTTAATTTCTCTCATGACACTTTGCTTGCTACAGGTCAATACAGATCCGTGACCCAACAGTTTTTATGTGACTGAACCTAAATGTTCTATTCACAAAGCTAACTAGTTATTTAGTTATTTAAGTCTGTTGCTATTGCAGAGCTCACCAACTTGATCTTGCTTCTTAACAATGCACCTAACAGTTTATTTTGACACACAAAAAAAATTTAACTCCACCACACCCAGAAAATTCGCTGGTGCTCTTCTGCGCAAACTAATGATGCAATGGCACACTGCTGCTACGTAACTGTCTGATTATTTTTGTCCCTGTGACATGGAAGAGTTCCACACATAAAAAGCACAGTAATTTCTCCCCAGATCACCTAATATGGACAAAAATACCCCAAAAATAATTCTGACAGCACTTCACCTTTGTATTCATTATGTCTTCTGATCCAAAATAGTGTAGTTCATTGCCAAAACAACAAAAATTCCACCACTGTCCAAAAGACTTGAAGAAAGCACTGCATGTTATTTGAAAAAAAAAAACCCTTTGCTGAGGAGAAAAAAAAGGCTACAGCTTTTCAGTAACAAGATAAAAGCTGTGAGCACGAAGATACCGTGGTAATGAAATAAATTCCTCTTAAGTCAGTCCATTATTAATAAAAATAAGTTCAACAAAACAGGTTGAGGCATTTTCTCACTAATACACTTTTTGAAGTTCTGCCCAAAGTGTTCAATCATGTTCAACCACAAAAAGTTTGAGCAAATGGAGGACAATTATTGAAATGCCGCATAAAGGGAGGGGAAAGTATGACATTTTAGAGTAGAGCTGATTGAACAAAGAAAGGGAGAGGAATAGAGAGAGTGGTACAGAGCCAGACAGAGAGGTAAAGAGAGAGATGAGGGATGTCATGCCTCGTAAATGAGGGTCATGTTAGCATTATCTCCCAGAAGGTCTGAGACCTGACAGATAGTGCCTTCCTTTCCAGGAAGATGTTATTTTTTCTGTCACAGGGACCTATTCATCCTGAATACATCGGGGGTCAATCATTAATTCGCACCTTGGGGGTCCCCCCGCCCCCCCGTGCCCTCGGCAGGACCACAATGATCCGCTTGTTCGGCTGTGTTATTGCACTGGAAAACTACCGTGCGGCTGGGCGCCTGACATGAAGGCATCAGATTTATTTGATGAATTGTAAAGGCGTTCTTTAAACTGCCCGTCTGTTATTGCAAGGCGCACTCGAAAACGAGGAAACGCGGGGTATGAACGAGCCGGGCGCCCCTCGTCTTCAGGGGTGTTATTCTTCTCCTGCTCCAGAGGAGGCGAATGGGGTCAGGAGTCCTCTCAACCAACATCATCTCTCACTCCTGCATCAGCACTTTTCCACACCTTCCCTACTTTCTTCTTCTCTGCTTTCGTCCAAGCGTGTGCAGCAAGAAGTGGAACAAATTTTCAAGTCAAATCATCAATCCTTAAATATCAAATATGAAATCTGTAATTTTTCAAATGCTTGAAGACCATACTCATCAGTCAATTCAAAAGCAGAAAAAAGCAGAAAAAAGCAGATGTAAAGTAGTGTGCATTCACATCATTAGTTGAATGATCTAAAAATGGAGGTGTGATTTACCATCACCAAAGTTACTAGGATCTACACAATTTTTTGTAAGCCATGAAATATTATTAAAAAATTGCTACAGATATTTATTTCGTTTTAAAATTAGCCTTTCATTAAAAAACATAAATGTCCCATCCATGATTTAACCTGCAGTAGAACGTTTTAAAAGTCTGGTCGTTGAAAGAACTGAGTTTTTAAATTCATGGATAAAGGCTTTTTTTGGTGACCAAACAAAAGCAGTCAGAATGTTACCAGAATGTCACCACATCCATCCTCAACTGCTAAAGACAGAAAATGAGCACTGGAGAATAGGAAAAGTGAGAAAAGTGCATGCATGCACACTATTCTACACCCTCTGCTGTTTTTCAGTCCAAGGATTCTGCCATAAAATAGCCTGTATCTTGGGAAGCACGTGCGCTCAAACAAATAGACACACACTTGCTCATACATACACACACAAACACAAGCACAATATTCCTTAAGTCCAAATATGGGAATAGGTTAGCCTGGTGAGCGCATAAGCCTGACAGAGATGAAAAATGAGTGGGCTATTGCGCGAGGACGGGAAAACATTTGATGTTGGGCCGACGAGGGCGTTCAGGCACCCTGCTCTGGCTAATCTGACGCTCATGGTCCCAATAATCCGCCAATATGGTCCCACTTACAGAGTCATTAGAGCCTCGACACAGAAAATCTTACCTGTTACTCTTTAATCAGGACTTTGATGATTTTATCGTAACGAAAAAAAAAAAAAAAAACTCTTACCGCCAGGGTTGATTTCTTCATCGAGAAAAAAATAAAAAAAAACTGGCAGCAAAAATGAAAAGCAGAGAAATCAATACTAAAAAAAATGTAAAGTTATTTTCACATTTCCATTGTGCTCATTTTATAAATTTATTTATTTTTTGGATTGGTGATGTAATAGAATAAAAGTTAGGGGGGGCAGGGAACTGAGAACAATAATCAGTACGCTGTCCAGAAACACACACAGTTTCCCCCTGTAAAAACAGCAGGGGACATTTCCAACCAACACTTAAAGTAGCGATATTACTGCTCCAGGAAGGCAGCCTGCCAAACTGCGGGGCCCAAATTAAAACCATGGCTTATCCCATGTGTGCGTAAAAAGAAACTACCACTAACTCACTCCAATTAAACACTGTTCCCTCCACAGTCCCACGCGCTTGGCTCAGAAGCTCTGTCTCAGTCACAAACAGTTGGCCTGTCCATTAAAAAAAACCTCTCATTCAAAGGAGAGCTGGCCTTAAACAATCACAACAATGATATTCATGAGCTACTGTGTTCTTCTGCAGCTGTAGTGCACAAAGCATTAATTCACACATAGGACAAATTCCCTATTTTCTATGTCTAAATGCATCACTCATTCACCAGAACAGTCGTGGGGCAGGTAAACTGGACTTGCAGCTTCAACATGCATGTTTCCACTGAAAAACAAAACAACACCAGTGATTT
This sequence comes from Gymnothorax reevesii, assembly GCA_029721435.1. NCBI lineage: Eukaryota > Metazoa > Chordata > Actinopteri > Anguilliformes > Muraenidae > Gymnothorax > Gymnothorax reevesii. The sequence goes on from CM056585.1 coordinate 53,333,066, forward strand.
CAGGAACTATAAAGGCATATTCTCAAGCATATTTTTCAGACGAAATGTCCCTCATTAGCATTTAAGTAGACACTTTACTATTTACTACACTATTTTATACTACGCCTTCTAATAACAGGGAAATAAGGACCAGCCCCTCAGAACAGTGGAGCTATGGGGATGGTCTTCTAACCCCCCACACACCAGCCAATAACCCTGCACAACAAAATCTGCAAGAAACAGGGCCAATTCCACACACGCTAATTACTCAAGTCCTGAAATAAAATTAGTTTTCATCTCCATTCAAAATAATGCATTCAAATTAATAGGGTAAAGTAGGGTAATAATCCAGATAACACTGTAAAATCAGCTCCGACAGACAGCATGCACGGCCCCACTTATGCATGCAAGACTCATATGAACTTTTGAAAATGCTGAAAGTGTTGAATTAACACTTCACGTCTTACTGGGGAGACACTTCAAAATACTCCATAGGCATGTTTCACAAAATCAGACTCAGCCTTATTCAAGGCTTCATTCATTGTTGAATGGATTAGCCTTAGAAACCTTAGCTCTGTATCGGCTTCTGTCCAGCCTCCTCTTGAGTATACTCATCCTATTACACTTGAGTGTGAGTGCCTGAGCGTGCAAGTGTACGTGTCCGTGCGTATACAGTACATGCCTGACAGTGCATTTGTTCATGTGTGCATGCCTGTGTGTGCGATTGCCAGTGTATATGTGTGTGTGTGTGTGTGTGTGTGTGTGTGTGTGTGTGCGCGCGCACGCGCGGGTGTGTTGTTTGTGTATGTGCATGTACGCGCATGTGCGTTGCATATGTATTAGGGTGAGTGTTGCATACAAGTGTGTGTGTGTTGCATGCATATGTGCATGTGTACGTGAGATTGTGTGTGTGTATGCGTGTGTATGTGTGTGCGCTCACCTGTGTGTTGGTGCTGCATTTGCATGTGCGAGTATGTGTATGCATAGGTGTGTGAGTGTGTGAATGTGTGTGTGTGTGCGTGTGTGTGTGTGTATTGTGTATGTATTTGCGATCTTATACTTGCTACACAGTGAGAACCCAAAAATGTTTTTTTCCTACAGAGTGGGGATATAATTGTGAAGTGTGGGCATTTTCTTGTGTCTTCACAACTACAAAAGCAAACTGTGACTTATTAGTTGAGGTTAGGGGTAAGGTTAGAATTAGGGACAGGTTAAGGTTAGGGTAAGGGTTTGGGTTAAGCATACATTGCTTATTGTTAAGATTAGGGAAAGGCTGTAGAGACACAGAAAGAATGAATCCCAGTCAATATAATGACCTCACAAAGATATAAGCACGAGGATGTGCCTGTGTGTTTGTGTATGAGTGTGTGTCTGTGTGTAAATGTGCATTTGCGTTTGTGTGCGTGTGCGCGTTGTGTGTGTGTGTGTGCCTCTCCTGCTGCTGTTAGCAGGATTGTGACTGCAGTGTGAGCTCGCCTGTCAGCCTCTGATTTCCATTCTAGTCAGTGCAGCTCCCCAGGGCCTTTCTGCCCGGCCTGCAAAGACATTTATTAACACAGCAGATTAATAGCACTGGGAAAAGACATTTCTGAAAACATGATAAATATTAATAATAATCAATAGCAACTTACATTTGCTAAATTGAGTTACAAACATCACCCAAGGGGTGTGGGGCGCGACAGTGTGAGAGAGAGAGATGTGCTGCGTTCAAACAGCAGGCCTAAGAGCTAAAATATTCACACACGACAGCACAAAACCATCCAGCCACTGTTCTCCAGTAAGGACAAACGCCAAATAAAGAACACATAATCAAGAAATAACACTGTGTCTTTGTTATTTTAACACAATTACCAATTTAATCAATATTTTACAACTGTGTGCCTAAAATTATCCTTTGTATTACTCTGCATCACACAAAGGGGGGGTCATTAAATTCGCGTGGTGGTTTTTTTTTTTTTTTTTGCATGAAAAATCTTGTTCTTATGAATATATTTATCATTGATCATAACAACCAGCAATTGCTAATAAATCAGGGGTTACTTACAATATGAGGAAATCTAAGTAAAATAAATGAACTTAACACTCTATTGCTTTGCTATGAAACCTAATGCAACCTGTCAGAACTTTTCTTTTCATTCTCCAGAGCAGTTTATGAATTATAATTAAGAGCCGTGTCTGCTTAATACTCTGCTAATAGCAGAGAGGCCGTCGGTTTATTTACGGCTGGCGAGCGCGCTTGGGGAACGGGGAATTTGCATGTTTGGCGGACGCGGCAGTGACTCGAGAAGAGCTTTTCCGCAGCCTCGGGCGAAAATGCTGAGGCGAGGTGGACCGCGATGGCGTTGTCATTTTTATGAAGGCTCATTCATTGTAAAAAACGGCTTTTTTTTCCTCCGTGCTGTTTCGCGGGGATGCGATACGGGTCGCGTTCTGCACATCCCCCCCATCTCTCCTCTCTGTCGCTCCTTGGGTCTGCAGACTCCGCCAGAGAAAAGCACTTCCATAGGCCCTCAGGCTCAACAGCACAGCCAATCACCTCTTCCGGGGAAAATTTAACCTTTTCCCTCTCACTCCCTCTCCCTCTCCTCTCTCTTTCTCTCTCCTCCACCTTCACTTTTCTTTTCTATCCACCTCACCAAGCCTCCACCTTTCTCCACATCTGCATTCCTACAGCTGAATTTACTCGTACACTTGAAAATTCGCCGAAACAAAGCCATGACGTACACATCTGTATGACTGTGCCAAGTGTGCTTTTTTCTTGACAGCGTCAAATGTTGAAGAGTCACGGCACACAGAGTTCAACCTAGATCAAGCTCTATCTGTTTAAAAAAAAAAAAAAAAACAATTAAAAGGAGTATGCATATTTTATTTAAGGTAAATCACAGTGAACACAAGAAACCTCCTCATGTCTAAGACCCTGAGTATATTTCCTTCTTTACACTCCTTCCAGTTCTAAAAACAATGACCATTTGCTTCAATGCAACATGGAGTCTATCAATACACGACTAATTTTTAGAAGTCCACTGAGAAATGGATTGTTATACTGCACACCGGCTGAGATGGCTAATTAATTACATAAACCCTATTCTATCTTTGCCAGCTGACAGAAGCCAAATAAGTTTTCACGTATCTCCTGTAGTGAGTCCCACTGCTCTTTCTCTCTCTCTCTCACAGTACAGCTTCATTTAGTAAACCACTGGGAATTAGGAGAGAGAAGGGAGAAAAAAATGCATTAATTTTTATTAACAGGGAGAGCCATTCGTTCCCTGCGACAATACCTGACTCGTGGAAATGATTTTCACCTCTGCCATGGGGTGAAGTCTCCCCACATACATCACCCGATTACTCCCAGACTGGACCTGGTCTCAGTCATTAGCCAGTGAATTAACGGCAATCCTGTGAGCCATTAATCACAATGACAAAAGTGTTAGTACACCACTGACCTGCTGGAGCACCAGGAGCCACTCGGGAGAGCGAGAGAGGGAGAGGAAGAGAGGAATGCTGTGGGTGGGGGTGGGTTAAAGAGAGGGAGAAATGGAGGGAAGATGGAGAGATGAATGTAGAAGGAGGGAGGGAGGGTGATGGAGAGAGGTAAGAGAGGGAGAGAGAGACAGGGAAGGGGAGTTATGAAGGATTCTCTCAGAACTAGAAACTACTGTATCGCAAAGGCAAAGCCGTCTCACCATAAAGGAAACAACGCACTGAAAAACATGATCACCCAGGTATTCCGGAAAGTTACCAGCCCTTCTATATATACTCAGTAAAAAGCCCAGAGTTCATTCAACTTGAACTGAGCGCATATGATTTCCAGAATGACCGTCAACATAATCATTACTTTGTGAGTTGATTTGACATTGAAAAATTTATTTTGCACATGACAAGGCAGTCTGAGCTGAGAGCCCAAAAGCTGCTCTCAAAATGACAGAGCACGTCTTCTGAGAGGACAGCAGTGGCCTGAGCCTGGGCCCAGGTCAACTAAACAACTGAACAGGCTCCAGTTCAGTCCTTATGCCATATTCAAAGCACTAATGCAGGACTGCGCCAACATCACAAGCCATGACATTCAAGACGGACCAAAAGAAACACAGATTATAGAAAATTAGGGGCAGCACACTCAGAAAATATCTTACGCGCCAAATCACAGCAAATATGTCTGAATAGTCCCTAAAAATAAGCAATGACCAAACGTCACCGCTTAATTTGTGTAACCTAGACTAAAAAAGCATTGCACTTTAGAGCTAATCTGTGACAAAAGCAGAATCCTCGCCCGAGTGGAGGTACTGTATCAGGGAAACAGCCGTGCGCTTATGAGCGAAGGGTTGAGGGCCCTCGCCGCTAAAACCTATGAAACGTGCAGTTCTGCTCAGATGGACTTTTTGTGCATACGTGGGCTCGGGCGAGTGGGTCAAGTGAATTAGCCAAGGTCGCTCAATAAGCCGGTTGCTGCAGCGGCTTCCACAATCATGGCATCATGGCTCATTGACCACCCTACTGCTTCCTGCGGGTGCCCAGTGCGGCTCCCCCTTCTGTAGCAGCTACTGCAGGGGGTTCTGGGGAGAGCTTCTAACTGCTTCCCTCTTTCTTTCTTTCTCTCTCTCAATCTCTTCCCCTCTCTCTCCTTCTCTCTGTCACTCTATCTCTGGCTCTCCCTCACTGTCTCTCATTTCCCGCTCTCTCTCTAAATTCTCTTTCCCTATCTCCCTCTTTTTTCCTCTCTCGTTCTCCCTCGGTCACTCACTCAATTCAATTCAAGTGAGCTTTATTGGCATGAGGCACATTATGCATACATATTGCCAAAGCATGAACTTTTTTTTTTTTGAACAGAGAAAGATATATACATACACATACATACACTCACTCTCTTCTCAGCTCTTTCTCACTCTCCCATGATTTCTCTGGCCCTCTCTAATCTCTCTCTCCCTATTCCCCCTCTCTTCCTCACCCTCTCTTTCTCCGTCTATGACGCTCACTCATATTCTCCGTCTTCCTCTCTTTAACACTTTCTTTCTCCCTTTACGTCATTCACTTTATTTCTGCTTCTTTCTAACTTTGTCTCTCTCCCTACATTTCTCGTACTATCGGGGTATACAGAGTGCAGAGATTTTATCTCTAAACCCTGACGACACAGCTTCATTAGAATAATTACTTTTCTCAAAGTAATAGGAAAGAAAGCTTAAAGAAGTTTGCTATATGATGGGGTTTAGAATTCGCAATGTCATCGCTTCAGAATACTGAAGTTAATCATTTCTCAATGAGCCAACCTATCATTTTTCTGCTTCCTGCTGTTTTTATTTTACTTTTTTAGTTCTTGGTTTTACCCTAAAAGAACAAGTGAAAGGTTGGTTCAGTCAAAAAAGCTTTAATATAACTTTCAAATACCATAAATCTTCTTAAGTTGTGCTCGTTCCATCGCAGCAACCCAAGAGAACAGATGGTGCCTAGGATCAAAATGTAAGCATATCCTTCTGTTATGTTTCATCCAAAGTCTTAAAATGTCTTCACCTGCAGTGCGTCCAAAAGAAAAATACGACTTTGAACATCAGACCAAATTAATCAAATGGCAGATTAGATTAGCTAATAAAAACTGTGTTTATGTAGTTCACTTTCAGGAGCTCATAATCCACTTATGATCAAGTCTTCTTAAGCTTAGCCAGTGGGCTTCTGTGCACTCTCAGAGCAGAATGTCAGTGCTTACTCTCTCCTCAAAATTCTCAGAACAAAATGGACCCCAGAGGAACACCGCGATTCCACAGAGGAACTCTATCCAGGTCAAGCATTCTTTGTCCAACAAAATGGTTCAGTATGGGAGTGCTCCCACTTAAAAATCAATGATAGAAATCTCCTCGATTGACACAAGCCAAAAAAACCCTTTTTGAGAATTGAAGCTACTTTATTTTGCATTTGAGGTGGTGAGAACCAGAGGCTACTCTCTAACATTTGGTGAAGGATGAGTTAAATGCTTGAAGAACTCTTTAACTATGCTTAAATCAGAAACATTTAACATCAGTTACAAGTTTCTTTAACCAGAAAAACCAGCTATCTGGAAAAAATCCTGAAAATTTACCGGAAGCGGAATTTTCGAACCTGTTTTTATCAGAACTTTCAATTTGTGGGTTAGTAAACTCTGGTACTCATCCACTCATTTAACAAAGTTCCCAGTTAAAAAGATGATGACACCTCATGGTACCTATATTTCATAAAGACTCCCATAAAAAGAGGTCAGACTGGGAGGTAAATGGTAACCACAATATTACATCTAAGAACACACAATAAAAATGCCACCCAATAAATAAGAAGCAATCCACGTATGTGAAAAATTTCACCATACAGAGTTAAATCTGTATATCTGTGGATGTTAATTGTGGTAGCGTTCTTACTACTTAGTAAGAAATACAATTCCCATCAAGCTTTTCATTATCATCTTGCTGATAAAAAGTTAGCAAAGTAATACCAGAGCCTGAGAGCCAAGAAAGTAAACTAGCACAATACGACTAATTTCAGCATAAGGCTTTGATGGTCAAGACATGATAGTGGCACATCAAATTGCTTGAATTAATGAGCTCACATTTTGCTGCTTGTAGCTATACTCATGTAATTTAATCAAGTTTTTGTTTCACATTTTTAGTGAAAAAAAAATGGGAAAAGTGAAAGTGAATTTCTTTTTTATCAGACCAGGCATGAGTTTTGGACACAAATTTTCCAAAATATAAACAAGTAATTTCTCAGTTTAAACGAATAATTATACAGGGCATCAATCCCAGTGTACAGCATGGTCTTAATGTTCAGTCATGCCACCAGCTGGTCAAAATTAAGTAGGCTGCAGGCCTTTGCTGAAAGCCAGAAGCTATTTGTAATTTCTCAGATGCAGCTTTTCAGCTGCAACCAGTAGAATCACTTCTGGGAGCTTTGCAGAAGGCTAAGTTGAACCTTTTTTATTTCTCACTGTAAAGGCAGGTTCAATACAGTTATATGGTAATACTACAATTGTTATACCATTTCAAATAGCAAAATGGCTCCTAATTTACCCATAGTATAAATATGGAGCATTGCATGGAAATAAAAAAAACCGTAAAAGAGGGACAAAATCCCTGAAATTTATGATTTAACAAGTGTTTGCCACTAAAATGGCAATATCCCCCGCCGCCTCAATTTTATGTGTCTGTATGGACGTACGGATGTACGGATGGAGCCCAATGCTATATACCCCACTTCGTGCTAATCATGCGGCGGGGGATAAAAAATGCACCAAGGTGTCCCCCGCTCAAGTAAAATGGGGACAACATAGCAAAGCCCCGTGAGACAAGAACAAACCCTCTCTCTCTCTCAAGTGAGCGGAGGAAGCGGTGTCGGTGAGCGGACGGAAGGAAGGGGGGAAACAGATGTGGGGGTCTGGGAATGGCCAGCAAGTGAATTTCAAACAATGCAGCGAGTCCCTTCCTCCGGCCGGCCGGCATCAGGACAGGGCTGAGAACAGAGTACAACACAATCACACACTGCACAATACTGTATACAGCGCCATAACAATGGGCCTGGCTCAAAGAATTCTGGGAACGAGGTGCGACCCGGTTCTCTGCAAACCAGCCCGCAGACAATAACCCCCCCCCTCCACCCACCGTCGATATCCGATTGGTGCCACGGGGTCAGCTGACGCGTGGCTGTGGTATTGTGTCGAAAATTACACACCTAAGAGTGAGATCACAGGATGCAATGAGGTGTCCAAGTGGCTGTGTATTGCCCAGAAAAAAGTGAATCTATGTTGTTATGTTACATAATGATTTAATATACCAGACTGACCGCACAGTCAATGCTACTGGAAAATGGCCATTTTTGAAAACGAAAGTAACAATTTTTCTAAATATTTTAATAATTTAATTATTAATTAAATAATTAGTGTCACCCATCACATTAAAAAATGAAAATACTTTGACTACTTTATGCCAGCCGTAAGAGAGATATCTTATACAGCAATACACATGTACAACTCAAAGAAAAACTTTGTGTAATCAAATGCCCTATCTGCAAAATTCACAAAAAAATACTGTATTAATATGTAGGCCGGGTAGGATATTTGAGGGTCAATGTTGAGTAGAAATCTTTTGGTTCCTACTCACTAACATTTCTCCAAATGAGAGAAAAGAGGTAAAATCAGCCCATCTAAGCTGTCCATGCAAAAACACTAAATGATCCAGAAATTTTAGAGAATAGAAAGTTAAATGCCAGATTTCTTCTCCCCAACAAACTGAAATCCCCTCTTAACTCTTAAATCACCTAATCATTTTCACATTGTAACATCAGTGGTTTTTCGAAGAGAGGATTTTCATAATAGAAAAAATTAAATTAAAAAATTCTTCATCCCTTTAATTACTCCCTCATTTTAAATGACATCACACTACCCTCACATTTAATTAACACTGTCTTCCTGTAATAAACACACAAACTAGGTCACAGTAAAGACACTGGGGAGAGTTAATGTGAGGATATACAACTTCATTACCAAAGATTTCTCTACAAACAATTATGGCCTGGGAGAGGGGTGTGTGTGGGGGGGGGTGAGGGAGTATGAGGGCGGGAGGAAGAGAGGGAGAGAACAGGCAGGTAGGCAGAGAGAGACAGAGTGAAAAGCAATTTTCCTGCTCAAACCGAGCGAATTGCAGTGAATTCCAGATAATTGGGTAGTAATTAGCGGGTCATCTGGTCGATTTGGGAACAAATGGTTCTCTTTAGCTCAGGTGGTCACCTATGTAATCTGAGCGGGGCCCCTGTCCTTTGTCTCCGTTATCTGCGGCTCCGAGCGCTGTGTGACATCCCAAATAAGGCTGCCCCCTCCGGGGAGGGCCTCAGCACCGGGCCTATTAGTCATAAGTCGCACAGTCCCGCTATCCGAAGTCCAGCCTCTCGTCCCAGCGGTATTTCTCCCAAAACTGCCAGAGATTCATTTTGCCTGCTGGTGAGACTTCTCTGGGCCATCAAAGCCCGGGGTCAGGATCGGCCAGCCATTTACTAACTATACCCTCGAGTGAAGGAAGTTAGAATAAACTTCAGCGCCGCCAGCCAAAGTCAGAAAACCATGGAAAAGCAGCACACTGGCACTGAGATAATGAGGCATTTCCTTTCATAGCGTATATTTTGAAAAAAAAAATCTGATTCCTACAGATTTACTTTGGCTAAATAAAACAAAAAGATTATGGAGGGGCTAAGGCAGTTTCTTTCATTTCTAAATGTGCAAATGGGGGAAGAAAACAGTCCTCATCAAGCAATAAGTGACTTCAACAAGCTAATATGTGCTAGTTCTGCATCTCAATGTGAAGCATTCAGAAGGCCGTAGCCAAAGATTCATGACATCACAAATATGCATTCACTGCGTATCCACAAAACTATCACACAAACTGCAATATTATTTTACGCACATAAAATTAAAAAATGTTATGTGATGAACAATACAGCGAAATACTCAATTTATTTAAAAAAATGAATGCTTTAAATGAGCCTTTGTAGTGAAAAAAGTAGACCTATATCTTTGAAATCCTTCCATTTTTCAAAGGCTTCACTCAGGCTGCATGCCTCTACATGTAACCCTTCGTGTTCAGAATACATTCAGACTACATCACACAGCACTCAAAACAGTTTTAAATATGTATGTTATATACAATACATTACTGAGGAGTATAAAATATGAAGCTCCATTTGGCTAAATGAGTAATTTTAGAGGGAGTAGGGGGTGTTTTCTATGGGGTCATGTAGACTGAGATGCACACTAGACACAAGCAGGCCAAGAATCTGCGTTCAAGTCCCCACCGTAGAGCCATACTCTGCTTCCTGATGCTTTTCCGTTTGATTTGAATGGCGATTTTAAATTGATAGCTTACTTCCATTCTAATTAGGCTGTTTTGTCTCAGCTGAATGGAGCGAGTCATCAGCACAATGGGTCTATCTCACTGCGCGAGCAAACAGGATGAGCGCGACCCGGGCCTGGGGACGGACAAACAGCCCTTATCGGGACATCGAACAATCACTGTCACCGTCCCCCAACCTCCAAAATCCCCAGCGCCACCCCACCACACTACAGAGAGGCCAGACATAGCGTGTAGTCAAGGGAGGGATCTTCCTCTCTTAGTGACTGGTCGGGGAGGGGCTAGGACAGAGTGAGAGGGAGGGATAGTGTGATAGAAGAGACAGAGAGGGAGAGAGAGAGCGAGGGAGATAGAGAGAGGGAGGGACAGAGGTCCTACAAGTACACTCCAACAAACCCCACCACGGTTTACGAAATCCGCTGCAATACACAATAAACTGAGTTATAAATGGAAAAACATTTACAGCCAGCATCACAAATACAGATTCTCCTGTTAAGCCCAGGACTCAGCTCAGCCTATGAGTACCACTCATTAGCCTTGATGTTTCTGTGCAAAACAGAGCAACCCTTTGGTATGCCATGAGAGACATTAAATTAATGTATTCTGGAAAACAATATCATTACTGTGACAAAAGTCCTCTCCAAATTTCAGTGAAGAAACAAAAAACTCAAATTATTAACTGAAATTATTACATTGTCAGCAAAATTCAAAGACAAATGACTGCACTCTGTATGTGAGTGAAGTTAGTGCATCACTCCTGCAGGATATCACCACATACTGGACAAAACAACAGGCAGTGGTATAGGCCCAGGACGAGACTGCTCCCTCTGGGAGTACAATACACCCACGCAATAATATAGGCCCAGGACTAGACTGCTCTCTCTAGGAGTACACTAAGCCCAGGCAGTACTATAGGCCCAGAATGAGACTGCTCCCTCTGGGAGCTAGACCCAGTCAGTACTATAGGCCCTGCATTAGACTGTTCTCTCTGGGAGCACAATACACCCAGGCAATACTATGGGCCCACGACTAGACTGCTCTCTCTAGGTGTACACTAAACCCAGGCAGTACTGTAGGCCCAGGACTAAACTGCTCTCACTGGGAGTACAATAAGCCCAGGCAGTACTACAGGCCCAGGAGGCCTCTTATCTAGTCACTACCCACCCAGCTTACTGCACTGCAGGCTGTACTAACTGCACTCATAATTAAAGCTGCTGCATGTATATGAGCAAACACACATGCACACACACACACACACACACACACAGTACTGTGCAAAAGTCTTCCGTCCCCTGCATTTTTTATCCCACCAGAATGTAATACTGTGGGATATAGTCATCGTCCTGTCCCTCTGTCCGTCCGTCCGTCTGTCTGTCCGTCCGTCCGTTATCATTTTCGTTTCCGGGGCAGAACTCAAAAACTATAACATTTAGAAACTTCAAACTTGATATGGAACTTACGCTTATGGTCTAGTTGTGCCTTTTGCAGGTTTCAGTTCCATGCTGCCCGTAATTTTTTAAATTTTCACCAAAAACAGCCCAAAAAATGGACTTTGTCTCGTTTCCGGGACAGAACTCAAAAACTATGCCACTTAGAAACTTCAGATTTGGTATGGAACTTACCCTTATGGTGTAGTTGTGCCATTTGGGGGTTTCAGTTCCATTCTGCCCAAAATTTTTGATTTTTATACCAAAAACAGCCCAAAAATTGGACTTTGTCCCTTTTCTAGACCAGAATTCAAAAACTCTGCCACTTACAAACTTCATATTTTGTACGCATGTTATTCCAGTGATCCCATCGAGCCTTTTGGCCATTTTGAAATCATGGTGCCCAAAATTTATCCGTCCGACCGTCCATAATCTTTTTCATTTCCAGAGCAAAACTCAAAAACCATACCACTTACAAACTTCAAATTTGCTATGGAACTTGCTCTTATGGTGTAGTTGTGCCTTTTGGGGGTTTCAGCTCCATTCTGCCCAAAATTTTGGATTTTTTAACAAAACCAGCCCAAAAATCACGAATTGCCGGTGGGATATGTCATCATCTGATGACTCTTGTTAACATTTAAATCTGGCTTGAGATGTTTTAATTTTGTTTTTCACATGGTGTTGCTGATTTGATATTTGAATACCAAATACTACAATTTAAATAAAAAAATTGTTTTATAAATGAATGTTTGCACTTCAATAAATACAGTCCTTTCAGATAATATAGTCTTGGCAGAGTCCTGATGTCAACATCATCGTGGCTGTCTGCATTCACTTGGAGGGATAGACCCAAGTGAGACAGTCAGTCTGCAGAAGAGCAGTGGCAAGTTTTCCGCTTGGAGCGACCGAAAAGCAAATCATCCTATAAAACTGTGGCAAACAGGACAGTGTCCCAAATTTTTAAGCAAAGGGTAGTAAGACCAAATATTTATTTGATTTAGTTTTCAACAGTTTACAGCTCTGTATTGTATATTTCTCAATCATTAGAAACTTCTAATTTATTCTTGCAAGCCTATTTGCCTGATGATGTTGCTTTAAATGTGCCTAGGACTTTTGCACAATACTGTACACAAATGCTCAAACGCAAATCAACAAACAAGCACATACATGCACAAAAGCACACATAAACACACACACACACACACACACACTCACACAAATAGACACAGAAAGACCACAAACACATAGAAAAGCACACAAACAGCTGCACACAGCAGATGCTCACACATGTCCACAAGCTCACTCACACGGATGTGTACACACACACACACAGACACACACGCGCACACACAGACACACACACATACATAAAATCAAAACAGATATTCTTGCATAACTGCATTGTCAGACATAAGAAGCTGAGGCTTTAAGGTCTTGCTCTCTGGCTTTTAGCACAGCATAATTTATTAACACATTTTCCCAGTGAAAAATCCGAGACAGTTTTTAAAATGGGATCCGTGACAGTGCACTCAGGAACCACACGAGAGAGAGGGAAATCCAAAAAAAGTATGCCTTAAATGGAGTCCGAGTCAATGCCAAAAAACACAAGAATTGCCAAGCCACGATATGAAATCCAAAAACAGTGTCGATAAGACAGTCAGGGGTCAGAACCAGGAAGACAGATAAGCAAAGGTACATAGACGATAGGCAAAAAGTCGTGGTCAATGAACAAAGCCAAGGGTCATACACAGGGCATCCAAACAGAAATCGTGGTCATACAAAAATGGGTCAAAATCCAAAAAGACAAAACAATACAAGAAGGGCAATGGCAAGAATCGAAGTCGGACAAACCAGTAGAAGGAAAACAATACTCAATGGCATACACGGCGCTCTGCACACAGAAATATTGATCAACGTTCTGACGAAGTCAGAACTGCAGTGAGGACTCTTAAATAGATGAGAGGGAAGTCACATGCTAGGCAAGGAACAGGTGAGCAGGATCAGAATAATTACAACGGGAGAATCACATGAGGGAAACCCTAACCACGAAAATTGGCGAAAGCCAAGACATGGATGGGAATCACACAGACAGCCTATGACATTTAAACAGTTCCAGTCAGAGAGTTCTAAGTGCACAGATAACGAGTGCAGGAAAGTGATTAAGCACGTGCGAGAGATCTCGCAGAAACACAGGGGGGGACAGGTAAAGCTGAGCAAGAGGCGGAGACTAGAACAGGGCGATTGCTGAGAGGGAATTAGTATTAATTAGTAGCGGTGCAACAGATTAAACTAGAGTGCTCATTAGTAAGTTAGTAATCTATGTACATGGATTAGTTGGGTAAGTAGACTATGATACAAAATGCAAATGTTAGTTTTGTTAGTAATCAGAACAGTAAGACGAAAGAAGTAAACGAGAATCGAAGGAATATATTAAACACCAGAATACATTTAAATAACCCGAAGTCAGTGCGCACACCGGGAAGACAGACTGAACCAACTCAATCACTAGACAGGGGAGACAAGTGCAATGGCACTGAAAAATGGAATTAACTAAAACCTAAGAATTACAATAGCCAAAAATAGAATAAATAAAAGACAAAACCATGAACTCAGATCCTGAACATAAACTTGAACATAAACATGACAAAAAAACCATAACCATGACAGGATCAAAGCAAATGTAATGCTTTTTCAAAGCTGATTATTAATTTTTTGAAATAGACCCCCTTTTTAGATGCTTGTTCTGTTAATGTTTAAATTTGTGAGGAAGTACATGGCAGGAGAAGTTATTGCCTGTTAAATTAAATCATAACGGCACATTTGTAAGCTGTAACATTACGAGAAGAATAAATGATGGACTGGGAGGCAGCAGTGGCTATGAGGCTATCGTCAGAGAGCGTAATTAAAATGGCGTGCTTAAATACATCAGCATTTATTACGCCTGATTGAAAACCCAAAATAAACTGAGACATGCTTGCTTTACATGCCCTCTCTTCAGACTCTTATCATGCACTGCATCAATGGCCCAGCAAAAGTACTAAACAAGATTCCTCACACAGCCAACACAGTAATAACCAGTCATGACACTATCTTAGATTAATACGTCATTGCACTGCCATAATATAAATTGCCGTGAAAAAGTATTAGCCCCCTCCTGATTTCCTCAATTTTTGTCCCATTTAAATGTTAAATAAAACTACTATTAATCATAGAAAAAGATAACCTGAGTAAATGCAAATTGTGGATTCTAAATGATGATCACATTAATAAAAAAAAGCTATCCAGCCCAAGCTGGCTCTATGTGAAAAAAGTAATTGCCCCCCCATTTGTACATCAACTATTAAATAAAGTTAATTGATAATTGGTTCTCTAGACATATCCAGGCATGATTATTGCCAGCATTGTCAATTCAATTTAAATAAAACTGGTCTAGCAGTGTGAAGGAGACAAAAAGCAGAACATGATGCCATGATATAAAAAAAAAACAGGAATGGATGGGTAACAAAGCTGTTGATATCCATCAGTCTGGAAAGATGTAAAAAGAAATTTCTAAGGCTCTGAGTCTTCAGTGAACCACAGTTATAGCCATGTTCGAGAAATCCATGGGATAGCAGCAAGTCGAAAATCACTGCTGACCAAAAGAACACAAAGACTCATCTCACATTTGCAAAAAAGCATCTTTATGACCTCCATGACATTTGGGCTAATATTCTATGGACTGAGAAGTCAAAATTGGAACTTTTTGGAACACACGGGTTCCATTAAATCTGACATAAAGCTGATACAGTATTCCACAATAAGAACATAAAACCAACAGACAAACATGGTGGTGATGGTCTGGGGCAGCTTGGTGGCTTCTGGACCAAGGTTACTTGCCACAGTTGATGAAACTATGAAATCTACCAAGAAATCCTGAAGAAGAATGTCCTGCCATCGGTTTATGACCTGGAGTGCATTTGGGTTATGCAACAGGACAATTATCCACAGCAGAGAAGCAAGTCTACATCTGAATGGCTCAAAAGAAACAGTACAAATGTTTTAAGTGGCATAGTCAAAGTCCTAATGTAATATGATTATAATAAAATTTGACTGAGATGCCGTGGCATGACCTTAAACAGGCAGTTCATATTTGAAAACCCTCCAATGAGGCTGAATTAAAACAATTCTGCAAAAAAGAGTGGCCCATGATTCCTCCACAGCAATGTAAAAGATTTTCAAGTTATCTCAAATGTTTGATTGCAGTTGTTGCCACCAATGTAGGCAAAACCAGATATTAGGATTATGAGGGCAGTAATTTTTTCACATGGGTGATATAGGTTTTGAAAAGAAGTTCCTTTTTTTGTATATTCATGTTGTCTTTGACTTTTAAAATTAGTTAGATGATTATAAATGCTTTAATATGACAAATAAGCAAAATCAGAAGAAATCTGGAAGGGGAAAATACTTTTTCACATCACTGAATCTATGATTTTAATTAAGTAGTGACGAAGACAGTGATGCAAAACTTCTGACCCCTCCTGTGGTTTTATGCCTGCCAAAGACATGTCTTATGACTTGATTATGGCACAGTTATCAAGCCTTTATAGCATTGTTATAACAGATTATGAAGCCAGTTGTACAATTTATAACCCCCAGTATGTTTTATGTAGACTTTCAGCATTTCATGTGGTTCGTGATAACAACCTTTCAGTATCACAAGTGGCAAGGGCCGTCGTATTCCATAAGCCGTTATGAAGATTTCAGGAACGCTCATGTGATGACTAATACATCACAACAGACAAAAGCAACCAGCACTGGTAAAGGCAACAGGAGAAAGAGATTGAAAGCAGTTGCTCAAATATAAGACAGAAATTGGGATTTGAAACCACAACCTTCTTGCGAGTACGACATGTATGCCTTAAGACATGCAGAAAAAAATCCCTGCAACATATCACATTTTTGAGTCAAATCTTGACAAAGGAAACCCAAAGCAGTGCTGCAATCGTGACTGCAAGGATCAGCAGAATGAATAGTGACCGCATATATTTAAAACAGTCACTCCTCTCATATCAGTACATTTTCTGCGGTTCTGGGAGGCTATAGGGAGTCGATGAGCATGTGAGTTACATTTTTATCCCCGTCATCTGCACAAGTCTGCGGTTTACATGCTCAATCGCATGCTCGGAAAACGTCTGCGGCAGAAAACGCAATGTGCCGCAGTCATATAAAAACAGAGACATGCTGGTAGATAAGGTACAGCCACACTGACACGCTTAAACATGACGAGAAGCAGAATGGGAACAGACTGTGTTCCCACAAACCATGCACACTGCTAGGCAGGAACTTAAAGGGACACTCCATGCTGCATGCTAGCCTTGTGATGACAACGAATAGAAGTCAATGGACGAGGCACTTATAAGCATTTTTAGCCTTCGCAAATAAGCTTCTATTCACTTAATCATCATAAGGATAGAAAGGAGCGTCCCTTTAAGTCATAAGGCTGAACGAGAGACAGAATGAGAGAGAGAGAGAGAGAGAGGAGGTTGGGAGCGGGGGAGTGGAGGGGGGATCCGAGTCCGTGTCCGACTTTGATACCTTCCCTTCGATGATGTGCGGCCCAATTAGACGGGTTTGACAATTTCCATTAGGCCTGATCAAATATTTATCACGCTTTGGAGAGGATGTCACACCCCTGCGAGAATTTGCATAACAAATGGCAGAGACGCTTAATAAAGGAGTGAAATAGCGAGGGAAGGCAGAGGAGGTGGGGGAGAAGTGGAGGGAGAGGAAGGCTGCACCGGAGTTACACCGAGGCCTCGCCTCCTTCCATTTGATTTGCAAATGGTGAAGCTCGCAGCCATCAATTACCGAGCGCGGCGGAGCAGGCCCATCGCCACGGCGACGTGCCGGGTGAGGACGGCACGCTGATGCAACCTCATAGCGCCATTAATCACGCCTGCTCGTGGGCAAGACTCTCAAATTGGGCTCATCAGTCTAGATATTAAACGGGATTCAGCTCGCAAGGCCGGACAAGGATCCAGGTACAGGGAAAACTGGTGGTCCCTTCACTCCCACCTGTACTGCTGTGACTCTGTTTTACACGGGAAAAGGACACGGAACACTTTTAAGCGCAAGGGACGAACAACATTTAACATTTTGACTCTTTCTCCCATATCCTGTTCCCCATAATGACTACAAATGACGACTTAAGCCATATCAATGAAGATGACATTTGATGCCTTGGGGACAGCCCTATTTTGAATCAATGGGGAGTTTAGGGAAAAGGTCCACTGATACAGGCGTCATATGTAGTCATTATGGGGAAAAGACTTAAAGGGCTGCAATTTTCAGTGGTTCACTCCCTCTTAGACTTAGCTGACATGGCTGCACCTGTGTCCTGCCCTACAAAGGCTGAGTCCTGTGACTATGTAATAATTTAAAAAGCAAAAAATGGCTTCAGAATTAGTTTGCTTTTCCAACAAATGAATAGTTAGCACATTCATGATAGATTATGGATAACTGACTTATCATGGCGTAATTTCTGGCCAAATAAATCCTGACCTCCAAATACCCTCAGACCCAAAGCTTTGTTATTCACATTTCGCCCAAAATGTAGTTACTGCACTTAGGCTTTGTAGGGCTGTGTAGCTGGCCGTTTGCATTTCAATTCGAGCAAATTTACTTTCATGTGCAATGAAGCGCGTTGAAATAAAGCCCTTTAAAATTATGCCACTGTACTTGTGCTTCAGGCACAGGGAAATATTGAGTTTTAATTTAGTCGCTTACAGAAGAGATATGAGAGCTGCTGCACCACACATACACAGTAAGGAGTTAAATAAACCCCTAAAATGTTATTGTGCAGAATGGTCCGACTTCTGGATTTCAGGCATGGCTTTTTACACCAAACTGACCACTGTACCCTCAACACTCTGCTGCCCAGTGTGCTAAAGAGGCCGGTGCCAAGCAGAGGGCAGTGCGGCTGACCTGCACAGTACCGTGGACACTGTACATGCCCCGCCCTCTCCTCCCCTTCACCCCCACACTCCCTGATCCCCCCGGACACTCGGACAACTAATGCAGCCGCGGCGACGGCCCTCAGGAGCCCGGGGGCCTGGGTCAGTCCGGCCGGCGTGTCAAACGGCTCTGACATGCACTGGACAGCAGGTGTAATTGGGGAGCGGGGCTGGGGCACGAAGCAGGTGAGGGGGGTCACCCCCCTGTCGGACGGGACGGTGACGCGGAGCGACAGCATGAAGGAATGAAGAATGGACCTTGTTAGAGCTGCCTGACAAGCCTCTTCCAGGAATATGAATGACTCTCCGAAGGGGCCGGACGCGCTCGCTGACCAAACCAGAAAATGCATAATTAAGAACGGGGAGGCGAGGGGTGGGGGTGCGGGGGGGAAGAGAGTGAGGGGGGCCAAACACAACAGTTAGACTGTGACTGAGTATTGCAGTGAGGCATCATGGTTCCTGGGTCAGCTACGCACTGACCTCAGCGTGAGAAGAGACAGAGTCAGGAATATGTCACTGGTCTGGTAAGCACCGATGCTGGTGTGTGTGTGTGTGTGTGTGTGTGTGTGTGTGTGCGCGTGTGCGCGTGTGGTTGTTAGAGAGGGGCCTACATTGATGCTATTTCTTGTCTAACCTTTGAAGACGTGTTTGTCCTAAATTAAACAAGCACAGTAGATATGCAGCATAATTACACTTCTGCTTTCCCAATAACGGAAAAAATTTGCTAAATAAATAAGCTTCGTAAAGCAATCTGCATAATTTACAGCAAAGAATAATTAACAAGAGAATTAAAATCTGAAGCATTTGCATTATATTATGAAAGTCAGGAGTAATATTTGGTATAAGCTGACATCCCTAATGACAACCACTTTAGCTCATATAAGTCCTGCAAATTTTGATGAGCTAACACCTCCATTAACAAAGCAGCACATTTCTTTCTGCATGTAGCTTGAGTAAAAATACCAGCATTGACAGTACAGCAACTCACTGAGCAACCAATAGGGTACAAAGAATCCCGACCAGCCCTTATTTGGGGCTACCTGATGAGTTTGGCTAATAACACGCTGTCTTTTTGTTCGACTGCTACATTGCCCTTTATCACACTTTATCTACAACACCTTGATTCGAAAATAAAAATTATTGATTTTTTGCCGTGAATGTCAGACTTTGGCATTTCTCCTTTGGAAATTACATACCGTAGTCACATCAATGTTAAGAGAGTTTTTGTGAGGGGAGGGCAGGATTGCTACGCTCAGGTTAGTGCAATATCTCTCAGATTGAGGAACTGGTTCATTAACCTACTCTTAGCCATAGGCGAAACAGTGCAAACACTCCAGAATGCAGTCCTCAGAAATGTACTGCTGCATAAGAGTGTTTGCCAGAAACAGAGAACCCTGTTTTGTGTGAGCAACGACCTGCAAGGACGGAGGTTCGAGCAGCTAAGATCAGGGTGCGTCACCGATGGACAGGTAAAAGTGAAACACTCACCTAAAGCAGACATGGCTTTACCTCCCTGGAACAGGTGCGCTGGCGGCGTGCTTCCAGTCCACATAAACCCAGGTTACCGATTAACCTTGTGTGTCTGTCTCTTATGTGGAGATATACGCCCAGGAGGGAGAGGAGGGCGCGGGGCGCTATCTGCCCCTGCTGCGCCGCTAACGTGCAAGAATGTTCGTGTCAACGGGAGGAGAGATTGTGGAAGTGCAGGGGATGATGGGATGAATCCAAAGACACTTTGGAGGTCAAGTGCAGAAAAAGGACAGTGGGAGGTGAGGTGCCAACTATTCAGCTAGCATACTTCATTTTAAACTCCCAGTGGTGAGACTTCAGTGCACTCTCTTACTCTTTAGACTGTAGCTATAGAGAAGGTTTAGACAAGGGGAGATCTACAACTAAGTTTTCACCACAACCCTAACAAAGCGTACCTCATTGAACATCAAAATAACTTTTTTGATTTGCTAGCTAAGTGCCTCCACAATGCAGGTTATGTTTTACCTTCAGTTTGTGGGTCAGAATACTTGTTAGCAACATTACTTAAAAAGTTACAGGTGGATTTTTTCTGAAATTTTAACCACAGGTGTGTCTTGCCAAACTTAGGAGTGATTTCATTTTGGGAGTGAACTGAATCAAATTCTCGATCCAGGAATCTTTTATTTATTTGTGTGATGGTACATAATAACGCCACTCTTGTGTGTCTCAGACAAGTGGGTGACTGTTGGGCCTCGGTGGAGGTATACATTCTCTGTGAGCTCTTATTAGTAGACTCAGATATGCTAGGGTAAAACTGATTAGCTACAGGTCCAGAGAACTCCAGGAAAAGGACTGGGCAACACTGGGAACCTGTGGAACGTTTCGCTCGGTTCTTTACAATCGGCGGGCAGTTGAACCCAGGAAGGTATTGCGACTTGATAAAAAAGTACACCCGCTGGATGTCCTTATTTACAGTCAGAAAAACAGAGAAGTGGCCGGAGAGGGGAATGAGAGTTTCGTCAGTATAAACGGGACGTGGCTCGACTAAACCTGATTGAGAAAGGAAGGGTCAGAACCCAAACATCTCCCATCCAAATGCCCCCCCATCCCCCGCCTCCGGCCAATGTCCCTGGCACACATGACAGAGCTTTGAGAGGGGACAAGGGGGGACGGCACATTCCTGTGATAGGATGATACAAGGTGGGGGGAGGGGGGGCAGTGACTAAATCTGTTCCATATGACACCCCTCACATGGCAGTGTGCTCCAGCAGTGGCGGGCGGGCGGGGGGGGGGGGATTCTCAGACACAATGAGCAGGCGATCTGTGAACGGTCTGTGCTGACAGGGGTCAGGCTCTCTCAGCCATGGAGGAAGCGTCTTTATCTCTGCGTTCCCCAGCTCTGTGGCAGAGAGACTCAGAGGAGGTCAACAACCAGGGTACCATGAAGGACTCTTCACCACCGCAGACAAGCAGAAGCCCTCCACCCACTACACGCTCAGATAAAGAATAAAATAATCAGCAGCTCGTCTGCAAAGAGGAAACCTTTTCAGTGCTTTATGAAGCCCGCCATCATGGGTGGGAAAGGAGGAAAGTGCAGAGACAAGGGGTTGTTTTGTAGAGAAAAGACCTCACAAAGTGGAAGGGGCTCATCCGTAGAATCGGCCATTTTGACCCGCTGGTTTCCTGAGAGTGTGCACCTGCACCACTCCTGTCTAATTTCAGATCTAAATGTGATCATGAGTATGGTGGATGATGTACTCCTAACTTACCACAGAATTGCGCAGGCACGTCATCAAAGTAAAGTCCTGCGAGACTGGCACCCTTATAGCCGGTTACTCTTGTGGTAATGCTGGTCAGATGCAACAATGATCATCTCCTCAGATGCAACCCGGCCCCGTCCTTGTCCGTCACCATACTCCCATGTTGGACACTGGGTTTGACCTTCTGGGTGGGCTCAATCTTGTCCCCTCCTCAATTTTTTTAAGCGCTTCGCTGGCAGGTTTGAGGCTAATCCCCCGCTAATACCCGGAGGTGATTGGGTTTTACAAGCCAGAGCTCAGCCGTGTTCCTAGGGTCCAATCCCGCACACGGAGCTTCAGAGCACTCCCCCCTACACACACACACACACACACACACACACACACGCACTCACTCAGCCCACCGTGGCCCCGGCCCCTGTCCCAGGAACAAAAGACCGCCTGTTTGCTCTCCCCTTTTTTTCAAGAGGCTTAACAACATTTTTCTCATTTTTTAGCAGCTAATATCTTGCAAAAGTTGTCTAATCTCTTTAAGTTTAAGTTGGCCTTTGTGAAAGCCCTGAGTGCTGATGCTTATTACTTGACCGTTATATCCAGCTCAGTTTAATTAGGTCAGGGTCTCTCAGATAGACACGGCTACCCGCCGGCCCAGCCCCGCAGGATTCTGGGTAGCCGATCTCGGGAGCGCCGATGATAATAACCACGGTCATTTTAGTTCTGTCCGCCATTCCTACTCCCACTTGGGACTGAATAGGGTCTGTTTATTTGTTTGATTTTTCTATTGAGCGAGAGGAGAGGTGAACCATGACCAAATACACAAAAGCCACTAGTGAGGCCCAGCAGTCGCGGCTCAACCACGAGACCAAAAGCAAACGAGACGCTTTGGGCAAAACCCAACTTGGCAACAGGACCGTGTTTAACCCCATTAAACTTATGGACATAAATATGAGTCCATCAAATGGAGCTGCTGTATTCATACCTCTGTAACTTCAAGCCTATTTTAATTTCTTATGGAGAGCCCAAGGTTTCTAACAATTCCAAATATATCCTACTGAATTACAGGTAAATGTGTACAATATGATGAGCAAGATCGCAATATTTCCCATTTGATGTTACGCCATGGCCATAAAAACATGGTGTCCTGGATTAGGATATTTCTCCCAGTTTAAGTGTTATGTAGCTTCAGTGAAGTGCTGCAACCGGCAGATACAATATATGTATGTGAAATAGTCCTACAATAGAAAAAAAATGCTTATCCGATTTTGTACCTAATTAAGGGAAAACTTCAGTGAAAAGTCAGAGTTTCAAGGGTTAAAACACCAAGATATGCCGCTGAATTCATATCTGGGCTCTGTTCAGTTTTGTTCTTTTCTTTCTTGAACAGCACAAACAAAGTGGCAGCCATTTTAAAAGCAAAATCAAGATGTTGTGTGATAAAATTTCATCACGCATACATCTTGCTGTGCCTCTCCGTGATACAAATCCAGGCTGCCCCGAACAGAACTGCTCGCGCTCAGGAGGGGAGGGGAGGAGGGGGTCTGATTTTGGGGGGAGGGTATAGCGAGGACGGCGGTTGAAGTTGGGGGTGGCGTTGAACTCTGGTTCCAAAGGAGAGCAGAGTGTACCATGAGTGGGACACAGTCTCATAATCACGATCTGTCACAAGCATCCACCACAGTAGCCTCAGTGTATGTAATAAAAACCCCGCTAATCACATAATTACATGTACTGAACCCAAAAGGGGGAGGCCAAGACATTACATCACCGGCCCTCTGTTTTGGTAATACTTGAATTACAAATTTCTTGTTTCTCTATTTACCTGCGTAAGGCGATACAGACACTAGATACCACCTTCAACAATGCTCCTGGCATTGTGCTGCAGTACGTACTAATTGCCCAACTCACGCCAGGGGGAAGTTTGAGTTTCAGGAAGCTAACCTGAGAGCACTGCTCTGTGTTATACAAGATGGTACCGCACACCTGCAATGCCACCTGTACTGTCCTGGTCAGGGGCAGGTCAAGGAGATAAGACTGGGTCATCTACGCCTCTTCATTCGACAAGGCACGGAGCTGCCGGCTACGTGCTCACGTTTCCCAGAAAAGCCTAGACAATTCTATTGTTAAAAACACAGTTTTGTTCTGTTAATTTCTTTAAACCATCAATACCTGTGGAAATAATTTGTTTTCGGTCCGCACTTTCTATTTGAGGAAAACGCAGGAGCAAATAAGAGCATTATGTGTGCGTACTGATGGGCACGTCTGTCTAAAGATAGGTGCACAAAAAAATCCCATTTCTTTCTTATATGTGTGCACTGCTGACCCCCGAACATATGGCCGCTGTTAGAGGCTCAAAACTTCAATTTACGCAATGTATCATGTCTAAATGAAATAAACACCTTGTGATTTCTGTTTTTGGTTGCTTTGACTCGTCTTGCTGCTGGATCTATCAGCAGGTTGGAGCTCAGTGCTGCTGTTTACAGGTGCAATTCATTTCACCACCATCGCAGACCCTCTTTACCCACTCTCATCTGGACCGAATCACTGCAAAGCGCTCCTTACGCTCTCAGAGTAACTGTCAGCACTTCCCAGGCCCACCGAGGCTGGCCCACCAGTATCCCATAATCCCTCAGTTGCCCTCAGTGCTCCAGACACAACTTCAGTCAGGCACTTCTGGGAAATTCAATGGTAGACAGGCTTTACTCTGTAATTTAGACCTTAAATGTTGTTTTTATTTTCAATGCATAAACCAAAACGTATTGATAAAAATTAACGCCACATACAAAACTGCTTAGGGGTGGGTTTGGCAATACCACATTTAGAAAAGATGAGCATATGATTCAGTTTCTCAGGTAGAAATGCACCAGTTTGATTAAAGTTAGGACCATCGTCAAAGGTACAATAATATTACAACATAAACGACGTAACACCATAACAGCAGTCGTAGATCCAGTTCAAAAATTACTGTCATACTACTTTCTAAAGCACAGTATAGCAACCCTCAGTGTTCGACAACAGGAATAACAGTAATTATCTTTAGGTTTATTCAAATTCAAAAACAAATCTGTGGCCATGAATCTGCACAGAGGCTCGAGATAGCACCCGCTTTTAACGCTACAGTGCACTCACATTCTACACACTTAGAAGCTGCAGTCACACACAGCAACCACTGCTGAATGAACAAACACATTTAACACAATGAAGAATCTAAAGAGCTTGAATGTGTTTTTCTGTGATGAGCATTAGCTGAGATGAACATGCAGCCTCTTATGTACAAGTAGTTCAAATATCACTGCAGCAGAGAGCAGCCATGTTTGTTGGGTGAAAAGGAATGAAAATGTTGTCCCATACAGGTATATTTACACTCATAGCTGGTGGTTATGCTTTAAGTACCTAATCAGAAATTAATTCATACCTTTTCTGGGTAGCAAAATATTCTGCTGACATTCACTCCTGGTGGAAAAAATGGGCCCAGCCCAAAATGCCAAACTATAGAGCTTTTTTTTTTTTTTTTTGAAAAACAAATCATTTGCTGTGAAATTAGCAAGACATAGCAAACTACAATAAATAGACAAAGCATGTTAATATAGATTAGCTTTTCCCTTTGAATTCTTTAAATGTTTAAGACTTGTGGATAAACCATGAGATAAACTTGCACGCAGCATTTAATAGAAAGAGTTGAAAAATAACTACAGATCAATCTTCTTTAGAAAACATCTTTTTAAATGTGGTAGACAAACCTTTTTGGAATACGGTCCTGTACTCCAAAGCATATACTGACTTCTCACAGGGAGGCAATTCAGCTTTACAGAGTAGCAATTTCCAGGTTTTTCCCCAAACGGTTGAGTGCAGCAGAAGTTACTGAGTATACAGTGGCAGAGAAGGTCTCAAAAGTCCATTTTTTTTATCCTTGCTAATTTTCTGACCAAACATTTGTTGTTAAGACCATTGAAAGCTACATGTTTTGCCATTTTGGCCACTTTTTTTTGCAGAAGAGTGAACATAGATGAATATGAAAGTGTAATTTCAGGGTACAGTGTAAACGCACCAGTGTGCTGTACCTCTATTTCTCAAAGTGCATAGAGCCACACACCCCCTTAAGTTTTTGCTCACTGGGGCCTGATGTTCACTACAGTTTTCCCTCTCTGCACTGAACAGGACTCAGTGTTTATGTCGAGAAAATCCATTTACAACTGCAGGGGCAGCAAAGTCTCTGCCCAGCTGAATAACTGACCCTCGCCCTTTAACCTGAGCGGAGGCATGCACCACACACACCCCAAACAAGCTCTGTCGGATGCAAGAAGGGGAGAGAGAAAGATAGAGAAAGGCAACGCTCAATGGCAGCTCCTCGCTCCCTGTCCGTGCGCGGTGTCAGCGTGAGCCGTCGCGGCTCCTGGTCGCATCGAAGCCGCCAGCACAAAGAGGTCTGATTGGACACAGCAGGTGAGGGCCTCTAACAAGCAGCTGGTAAATATGCAAAAAGAGGTAAGGGCAGAGGAAGGGCCTTTAGGGCCAATCTCCACACCCCAGGGATGTATGGGAGTCTTCTTCATACAGGGAGATGCGGATCTGAACATAGTGGGGGCTCCCACTTCCTCAATCTACATACAAGGGCGATCATCATGGACTTTCAGAAAAGGCCTCCAACCCCAAGGCCCTATTGTCTCTCCCAGAGTTACAAGTCCAGCAGTGATTTGGCATCACTTTTGTGAAATAAAGCTCTGCATAAAACGGGGGCCAGACAGTTTGCCTGTGAGTAAAAGCCTCCGAATACCTTGACTCAGAGCGTGTAACAAAGGGTGGCAGGAATCATGTAGCACATACAGCGGGCTAAACATGCACCTGGCTCAGACCAGCACATATTTCACCAGTGACATTTCGTACTCGTGGAGCCATTTGCCTTTTAGCAAAATGACCTTCGCTATCGATCCCGACTTCCCCATCTATAACCGCAGCATGCTGGGAACCCGGGAGATGTTATTTTTATCAAAACACAAAAAAAGTTTATCAAATGGGGACTGGAGACACCATGAGCACTTCGCTAACATTAATGGTTATTGTGCCCGACTGTGGCTATCCCGCACATTGTGCCCGGTCGCTTTGTACAGGTCCAATCTTCTTTATGCACAGTCCCTCATTTTTAGCCGCCACAGGTAGCCCAAAACAAACACCAAACGCGACATTAGCCATAACAATAAAGTGAAATGATACCACAGTGTTTGGCACTGTAACAAATGAAGATCTATTGCTGTAATGAGCCACACACCCCAAAGTCTAAAAAGTGAGACGTTTAACTAGTTAACTGGTTTATTACTTGTTCTTCAAAAACTAATCACATTTCTCTATTAATAGAAGCCAAATTTCTAAACTTGGGGAAGTTGGCAGGATCTCCACAGACATTCCATTCGGTTTGACTCACTGCTCTGGCGTGGGTACACGGTGCTGTACCCGACTTCCACTGATACTAAATAAAAGCCGTTTGGGTTATTTAAAGCACAGTTATGCTACCCAGGGCTGTTCTGCCAGCCAGTGCCTGTTGAGCTGCAGCAAGAGAGTTCAGCAAAACTGGAGCTGCTAGCTGACTCACAATCCATTTTCCCAGCAATGAGATATGAAGAAGACGCATACTGTTGTGACAATTAAGAGTCTTCATAAACACTACCAGTGAATGGGCTCTTTAATAAATTTCATGAATAAGAAAGGGACTCTTATTTTGAAATGTATTTAAAGAAAAAAAAAAACTCTCACATTTGCTTCGAAACTGATCTGGGAAAATTACCAAGGGGTGCATTTTGCTCGGGATCAATGTTTAATCAGATCACAAGGCTGGCTTTTTCTGCCCCCTAAGCCAAGATCAGACGCTCTCATTTGAATTCATTTGCTAATTAAGCAGCCTGTTAATTGCTGTAAGCAACCACACAAAGATTATTATTCCTCGTCTGCTCCTTCCCTTATAAAAGGTTAGTATTAACAGCCAAGATCCACAAAGACAATAAAGCGTGAGGCTCCAGGCAAAAGACACTGCTCTCCTGTCCAATTTTTGTTTGTTTATTGACTCAATTGATTTTCTATCAGTTTCTTTCTGAAATATGAGGCCTGAGTAATGTATTGGGAAAACCTGCGAGGCAAGCAGGCCTTTCACAAAAAAGCTTTTTTGGACAAACTCATTCAATTCAGCTTGATGATGGCAGTCAATAAAGAAATGGACTCTGATAAAGCCCCAGTACATATGCATTAGGCTAGCTTTCTGATAAATTAATCACATATACCCGGCAGTAAATTATCAATATACCAGATAAACCTCATATATAATGTGTTACATTGCATTACTTCTACAATGCATTTCCTTCTTTTCCGAAGTGCACATTAAATCTTTTTTTTTTCTCAAACAAATAGTTAAGAATTGGCTGGGGTATAAATCCTCTCGTCACAAACCCACAGAATGATAAGTGAAATGGGGTTTCACTTAGCACCCTATGTCATGGCAGGGAAAAATCCAGCAAACAAACTCACGGTCCGTCTTGGAGCAAGAGGGTCAGGTATTGACTAGCTGACCGAGCCTTTCGCACATTTGTATTGACTTCTATTGGCCTTCTCTAATTGTGCTTAAGTGTTAAGATATCGGCAGTCTATTATCGCTTTCCAAATTACTAATCAACCCAAACCGCCAAGCACAATTACCTCCCTCACAGGAGTGCATTCAAGGGCTATTAAAGTGACTTAATAAATATCCCCATCAATAGAGCAAGAAAACTTTATTCTTCTTCTCTGAAGAGAAGTAGGGTTGTTTTATGAGATAAAAAGTACATGAAAAAAGTTTTCTTCAGTGGCCATTTTCTTTTTAGCCCAAGCAGGCTAATTGTAACCACAAACTTTAACAGAAATATTTCTGTTAAATGTTAAATTCTGTGATGTGTGTTCTTCTTCAACAACAAAGAATAAAAATTTAAGACATAAAAACAATTCCTAGTTTTGGAATATGAAGTTGTAATTACACTGGCACAGAGCTATCAACAACCATGATAATAATATGGTGAACAAAAGTAATTTAAAAGATTCCCTAGCAGAAGTATATTACTACCACGTGATAATTACTTAATGTTTATTTGATTTAGTTTCCACCAACCCCCTAAACCCTAACTCCCCACTCTATTTCAATAAAAGCGGCGTGGATTATCGAATGGAGTCCCACGGGTCATCGATGGGAACTTTACCACTGAGAGAGCACTGAGGCAGAACCAGGCACAGAGGGGCCCAATCCGTCCTGTGCGAAACCCTCTGCTCTTAAGGCCAGATTCTGTCAGCACTAGAAGAGAAACTGCGCCACTGCTGTAACTTCACTGACCCCAGGCTGTACTGTGTCCATCCCTGTGAAACAGCTGCATTTTCTCCTTTAATTTCAGCAGATTTCTACATTTCTAAAAGCATATAACTATTCTAAACCAACAGATGAACTAATCTATCCCTGTTCATCGATGAGGATTGATTTTTGGCGACAGAGAACAGGTAATCCTCACTCAGTATTTTTGAGATATGATTTATAGAAAAAAGGTGCTGCGCTGAGGTTTTTACTGTCATTGAATTCTTTGATAAATTTTCCTCTAAAACGCTCTATCAAACAGCGCATTAAAATGTACGGTAATTGCGCACTTTTGGCATCTATGAATATATTTTACATACGTTTAGAAATGTTAAGATTTAAGACTCAAATACAAAGATAAAGAAAAAGTATTACAGAAAAATATAAAATATCTTTAGCAAAAAAAACAAAATATAAACCTTTGATTCATAATAAAACATAAATACATTAAAAAAAGAGCTGTATACTTGAAAAGCTAAAATGGCACAGTGTGTGTATTTATATAGTGTATGTACATACAAACAAATCAGGAAATAGAAAGTGTCTTCAATATACAAGAAAAGTAATTTACCAAAAAATAGCATTGTCCCACACACACACACACACACACACACACATGCGCGCGCGCGCGCACACACACATTTGTGTGCACCAACACAGAATATTACCCTTTTTTGTGTTTTTTATTTTATTACTTTAAAGGTCTAATTTGTAGCACTGAGTTCAACTTGGCTGAATATTAATAAGTTTACTTCCCAGACTAAAACATAACAGCACAGCTATTTTCCTCCGAACCTCAGGTGAAGCTCGGACTTGTGGAATCCCAACAGCTTCACTAAGCTTCACAAGCCACACGGCCACAGTCCTGCCCACAACGCTAAGAACAGCATGAAGAAACAACAGCTCATTTCTTACAGCATACAACTGATATTTTACCGTCAAGAAAAACACACAGACCAAAAGGCATTAAGGCATTAAGTGTTAGAGCTGGTGGAAGTGTACGATAACAGGGGTCGCCGAGAGTGGCCTCTCTAATGGTGGAGTCCAGCACATGGCAGCTATTACTGCGGGGCCCGGCTCTAATGGCGGAGAGGCCCCCCCTCTTTTGCCTGTGGCCACCACACCTCCGGCTTCGTTCCTCTGAGACCCGGACGGCCCGACAGCACCAGGCCACAGCCTGGGCTGGAGGAAGGGATTTGGGTCCGGTGTCAGAGGTCCGAAAGGGCAGCCTGTTCACACACACCACAGAGCCCTGGACCTCAATATATAAGCACCTGTCAATCATGATAACTATTCATAAACAATCACCCCCCCAAACATGCGCTGCATTATTAACAATCATAATGATGGCATATATAGATACACTGGAAAAAAAAAAACTGATAAAATATGCAAGCATTAAAAATCTAATGATGTTGCACAGAGGTCAGCAACAACCCTTCTCAGTCAAATTCTTTTTTTTTTTTAAATAAATTTGGTATCTCCAATCCCACCCGAATCTGGAATGCCCAATTGGTGAACTATGTACAAGTCTTGCTCGTATGCGACCTCTTGCTGCCAATTCAAGAGAGTGTAGACAGTTCACGGCTCTCCTCCGAAGCACGAGCCTGTCAGCCACAGCTTCTTATACACTCGTTGGTTGAATCTTCGCAAGTTCAGAACGAGGGCGGAGGATACCCGGACATGAACAGGCTTAGAATATTCCTGACGAGCGCCCGTCCTGCCAACAGGAGGTGCTAGAGCAACGAACAAGGGAACTATTATTTTACCTTCCCAGCAGTCCCTTCCCACTTTGCAACCCAGTAGAGCAATATCCAATTGTGCGATACTCTGAAAAAGCTGCCGACCGCTGCCGGCTGGTATGAAGCGGGGATCAAACCCGTGACATGATTGACACTTCTGCTTCGCAACGCGATGCTTTACCAAGTGAGCTATTCGGCAGCCCTTCAGTCAAATTCAACGAAAGCGGTGGATAAGGTAGAGCTGGTTGCTGTTTGCATTTTGTCCGCCTCTTACTTATAGTCGCAAGGCATGTCCATCGATTCTCGACACTTGCCATTGTGACTGGGAAAAGCGGCGGATGGCGAAGAATCATCGTATAAAATGCACCCTGGACACTGGCAGAGTTCAACCACAGAGGGGTGTGCGATGGAGAGCTCACTCCCCTCATGTGGAGTGTGGCTGATATTATGGCTGCAGCTGAGTGGTTCTACTGCAACTGCTATGAGCTCTGGTGAGACGTGGGGGCTGATCAGCTGAGCAGGGAGAGCTTACTATTGCTCAGCTGGCAATCCCCATGCAATATTGCTCACGCCGAGAGAGACTTAACCGACAAGCACACCACAGGCATGCAGTACAAAGCTTAAGACAATACCAGAATCTACAGTGGAAAATCCGGGGGTCAGGGAGAGAAAGCACTGCCATGTGTTTCCTGAGCCTCAACCAATGAACTCACACAGCTGATTTCACTAATTCTACCCCCCGCCGGAAGGTTCGTGCAGGCTTGTGAATTAAGGTGGTTGGAACAAAATACTGGGAAGAATTTTCACAGTTTGGATCTGGATTTTTTACCACTGACTGTGACACGGGGACAGTAATTCACTCAGATATTTTCGTTCAAAAATAACCTCGGGTGATTTGGGAACCATTTCGGCACCGCATTTTGGGTACATTGGAACCGGTCACAAGCCATAAAGACTTGCTGCAAGACATACACACTTACAAAGCAAAAACTGTTTTACCTGTCCACACATAAACAGTGAAAATAAAATCTTAACAACAGAAGGCGTTTTCAGATCAGTCAGTTTTCTATGACCGAAAATGCAGTTTGATTGAGGACGAAAGGCCAAAATGCATGTAAAATTCTGGGCTCTCAAGAATACACATAAACGTATGGACAAGGCCTAAAACATGGCTATGAGTCGGCAGGAGCAGGGTTCCAAACTCCTGCAGCAGCATGTATTCCATCGCAAAGCCAGAGGATGGCAAGCCTGCATTAGCTAGGGTCACTGTTGCTAAAACCTTTACACAATTAAAACTCGCTGACATCGCCCAGTAAACTATTCAGCCGTCTAAGTTAACGCACCGCCTGACCGTGGAAACCCTGAAGGTGCCTCATATCCCAAACGGAGGCCCCACACAGTTACCAGAAACAGCGTTTGGCGAAACGTTCAGCAACATTGTTCTCAGATTACAGCCAACCACTTCCCAAAAACTGTCTGACAGCGATGTGCCAACACATCAGATTTAACTGAGGGGTAGTTCTCCATGTACACAAAAATAGTGCAAATATCACATTCTTCTGAGGGGAAATAAATATAAGCTAGGCGCAATTCTGTTTTATGACTTATTCCATTATTCTTTAAGCAACTTCATGAAGTAAAAGATACCCTTAAGACCATTGTTTGCAGGTACACAGACAGCAACCCAGCTTTTTATATCTTTATTCCTTTCATGCGTGTATGTGGTGATGTATATTGGTAGCACCCTGCAAACTGTGCTAGCAAGCTCGCCTGAACTCCATTACAGAGCGAGGTTGTTTTATAAATTCAGTTGCCCTTCCCCCTTTCCTTTTTGCTGCACCTCTGAGAAGGAAAAAAAGAGAAATGTGGGATTTAATTTCAGCCTTGAGTCTAATTAAACATGGTTAAGTTCATTCTGAGAGTTCCATTACACAGTCTGCTCAGATACAGTCCCCAACACCCAGCCTCTCTCTATATTAACACCTGCTTCTTTTCCAATTAGCCTTCCAATAAAGACAAATGAGCCAGGGGTGCCCAATTAATTCACTCCTGTCAAGGACTCGGCGACCAGGCTCCGTCAATGCGGTCGCACAACAGTGAAGGTAAACAGGCATTCAGCCCTGAACACAAGCCCATATAACACAAAAACCACCAACATCAGGCCTGAATGCTGTTTTTTATCTGCTTTTGATCATTTATAAAGAAATAAACTCAAAAAGAGAAAAAAAAAAACATTTTCTCCTGATTTTTCAGATATTATGTCAGTAATTTTAGATTTTCCATTTTTCATGCAGAGATTGAATCATTCAGTGACTTTCAGAAAGAAAACGGATGTTTTCAGCGTGCGTGAATACCTTTTGTGTTCAACACTGCACCCCAAGTGAATGGCTTGTGTGGTATTGATATTTGTACCAACAACTAAGAATGAGATAGCCAAAAGAACAGTGTCCATGAAAGAGAGCAGCCAGTCTAAGGGAAGGGCAAGATCCCACCGTCGCCACCTCCCCTTCACCATTTAACACCCAGGCAAGACAAATTCTCACCTCCTCCCATGGGTCCAATCTGTTTGCAAGCTGTCCCTGTCCCATGATTTGTCTTTGTCTCCCCTCCCCTCTCGTGTGTGTTTAGCAGTTCACTTATTTGCTCTACCTGTCACTTCTCAGCCCTGTCACAGCAGACGACCCTCACAAGATTATTAACAGGGTTTCAAAACTGCCCTCCGTGGACGAGACGCCCTGATAACCGATGAAGCTCAATGTAAACAGTGCAGCAATCCCATTTCCAAAGCATAGTGCAGGTGTGTTTTTATAAACTGGTACACATGTATGAAGTGTGTGAAAGGAACTTTATTCTGACAGCGACAACACTTGACAGACTTTTTTGGAGACCAAACAATAAATGTAAACAATATTTAAGGCATTTTATGCAGCTGTAAGTACCAAAATCATTGGATAACAGAATTATTGGAAAATTACCCTTTCACTGGAGGTGCTAATATGTTCCACACTCATTCTAACTGCTGAATAAATAAAATGTCAAAGGGACATTTACAAGGCTGTGGTTCAGCGTAGACTGTGGCATGACTGATTGTGAAAATATCAAACGTGAAGAAAAGAGCCCTTGAACACAGCAAAGAGCCAGCACTCAAACAGTCTTCGTTTTCTCAAACAGGTGACAAAATATTGAACATGCTCTCTGACCTGCAACTCCGCCGATGAGGGCACCTGAGACAACCAAAATAAGTGACGTAGCGCCGTAAAAATGCTTCGGCCCTGCTCGGCCAGAGAGAGCAAATGACAAATAAATTGATTGCGAAAAATTTATTAACTTCCTGCACAGCGATGGAAAATTACACGGGGCAAGAAGGTGCCTCAATATCAAGCATGAAATTAAAGGAGATTCATAATGGGCTTATAAACGCTTTGGGGATGAGAGAAGTCAGGAATCAATGGCACCAGCCTTCCTTTCTCTTCCTGTTCATGTAGCCATCTTTGTGGAAGTGCCTTCCTTGTTTGACCTATTGTGTAGCCCTTGAAAGAGCTTGTCTTCAATTAGTCTGATAAGGAAACAGGAAGAATAGAGGAGGAATGGAGGGGATCACCTGGGTAGCCTCAAATCGTTTTGATGGTTCAGGCAGACAAGAAAAAACTCCATTGTCTTTTCTCTCTCACTCAAAGAAACTGGTAGGATATCCCACTTTGGAGCATGTCAGCCTTTTGAAAGGAAAAGAATGGAAGAGGGCCAAGCAGGCCAATTTGAGAGGACTACATGTGCGAATGCATGGAAGAACCCTGCTCAGATTTTTATTAAGTCTTTTCCATTAACTTCCCACCTCGATAAGATCTTAATCACGGCCCTCAAATTACCCGCCCTGACATTTATCAACCCGAGTCACGGCTCTTCAGAGCACTCTGCCCGACCGCGGACGCCTTTTCTTCTCCGCCCGTTTTTTTTTTTTTTTTCAATGGAAGTTCATTTTGAGCTTGTGATTTATCTCGCCGGGCTAACAGCACCGAGGCGGCCACCTTTATTTTGTTTTTCAAAGGGGGTCGGTCGGGGAGTGAGTTATTGCAGGGTTGTCCGATGATTGCGTTCCGTGGGGAGGGTGAATAGCGAGTCGGCATGTAGCCCCGACGCGGCGCTGGGGCCTTTTGAGACGCCACAGAAAGAGCAGATTAGGCCTCTGACCGCGGGCCTGTCAGACTGGCGTTATATCGGCTGACAATGGCGTGAATACCTGATGGGATCAGGATTCTGTGACTAGTCCTGTTACCCAAATTCTTTCACTTTTTTAAAGAAAGAACAAAACCATTCTGGCACAAGTTAATGCCTCCGCCGTTATTATTGCCACTACTGTCCATTGCGAGAGATGGAGAGAAGGGGGGACAGAGAGTAAGAAAGAGAGTAAAATAAAATAAAACACAATCACAAATTTTTAACGTTCTGTTTGACATTTATTACTTTGAGTGCAGGTCTCATTTGAACTCAGTCCAATGTGAGTTTTCAATTCGGGCTGACTTCCAGAGAAAACCAAAAAAAAAAAAAAATCTGCCACTATGTCCAAAAAATTTTAAATGATCATGTTTGCATTTGACAACCCTGATTACAATTTATTTCTTTCCAGTGCATCATCTAGCATCGTCAATAATCTTCAGTGACCTCCAACAGAGTTCATGCAGCATGAATCCCAGACAAATCCCATGCAATCAGAGCAAAGTGCACTCACTGTCTGAGTTGTATCCATGGGGTTTACCTATCCACAGACTCAGAACAAGCTGCTCTGTGTCATTTCCTTTTATTACTTTTAATTTTTCAGTTTGTTGTGTTTTGTGGACCTGCTCCGGATGGTATCAGTGAGGTAGGCGGGCGGTGTACACAGCTGCATGCTTTCGCACACATGGTGTAGAGACAGTCACAAGGGAATGCAAACAAACTTCAATGTCAACAAAGTCCGTCTTTTACAACGCAAAAGCTAGCTAAGCCACCATAATCTGCTCTTAGACAAAAACCCATGTTTTTCAGTACATCTGGAGAGAAATGGAACCATGTAACTTTTAACCTTATCATTGATTATTGCAGAAAACCTCCAGTTGAAGCATCCAAATGAAGTGAACCCGGGAAAATTGGGCGAGGTCAGGCTTGGGCGTAATTAGCACGGCATCAATATGCGAAGTTAGGGAGACTATAAGCCGCGCTAGCCTGTGAGCCTGCAAGGCTGGTATGTGACGACTGTCGGAGGGTTAGCGTAAGAATCCCGTCTCAGGGCTGCCATTGTGCATGTCGTGCTAATCGCTGTCATATGGAAGGGATTGCGGCGTACGTCGCCGGTTTAGCGCAGTCAGGTGACTGGCCGGCCAGCTCCTCCCCTTCCTCTTCCCAGCCTAGCTGCCGTTCAGCTCCTGATGCTAACAGGGTTTCCATCAAGGTCAGACTGGCTAA
The DNA here is from genome assembly GCA_029721435.1 of Gymnothorax reevesii. NCBI lineage: Eukaryota > Metazoa > Chordata > Actinopteri > Anguilliformes > Muraenidae > Gymnothorax > Gymnothorax reevesii. Next base: position 53,369,080 of record CM056585.1, read on the forward strand.
AACGCAAGTAAGTGAATTCTTTATATATGGTGCAAGGCCTATATCCCTCATTGCTGCTCCACAACCACATCACAGGCAGAGATTTAGCGGAATGCTATCCACTTCACTCCGTATCCAGGCGCCGGGATTTCCCAGCAGCCCAGGCCTGGTCTGTGAGGATATCCTAAAAGGGCAACAGGTCAAGTGGCCCTGTGTCACTGCGCCAGACGGATCTATTTGAAAGACGCAGAGGCTTTGTGCAACAAAAGCAGCTCCGATTAATTCCAGAAGAATCTGCTGCGGGAGAGCTGGGATGGCCTTGACATCTAAGGGGGCAGTGGAGAGGGAGTAGGGGGTGGAAGGGGGTGTTTACAGGCAGACAGAAAATTTGAAGCACGTAAGAATCACAGTACAAAACCCAAAACCATCTGCAGAATTGTGAATTTGCGTATCGTATTCTGACCCACGAAAAAAGCTGAGCCAGTCCATAGTTTGGGCCAAGGTCAATAAAGTAGACGCTAGGCCAAGAACCCTGTCAGTGACATCAGAGGGCACATGACATCAGCAACCATTTACTGCTGTGGGTTAGGCCACTCCTCACATCTTTGCAGCCAATCAGATGACTTTCTCACCAGTCCACGGCCTAATGGCTCAGGCGTCATGCTCAGAAGAGGACGGACAAGTGAGCAGCAGCCTCAAAAGCTCACATAGGAAAATTTGGAAAAACATTTTGTTAGATTTCCATAAGCACTTAACAAGTAAATGCCCGGGTGAGGGGGGGCATTCTGTAATAAATATAATTTACTAATATCTTTGATGCCATAAATAATGACCCCATTGAAACTTTATTATACGAAGTCACAAACTCATTTTATCAACATATAATGGTGTGAAATCTGCGCTGGGGGGACCAATGACTATGCAGCATTCAATCATGTCCCTCAGAGAATCAAAAGGGCCAAAACAATGCGCCATGTTCTTGGATCCCTCCCCGCCACTGAAAAAAATCTGGAATAAAAAAAAGTTTTGATTTATTATGGTCTATTCTGTGTCATTATTGTTCGTCTGTAAACACAAACTCACATCCAGAGAGGATGACGGCGATGGAGAGAACAATGGATTCATTGGAGCTGCGCTCTAGGACTGCACTCTCCCCATCTCTCTTCCGTGCTAATTAATTTAATCCTGTAAGCAGGTGTAAGCCCGCTTGTTAGGGTGCCAAGTCGCGGTGCTGGGAGCAGAGTTCGCCAGAGAAAGCGGCAAGAGGGGGACAGCAACCGGCAGGCTTTAAACTTGCTGTAAACAACAACAGCGGATTGGCCAAAGGTCTAGCGGAAAATCCTGTTTAAAACCAAGAAGTGTGAGGGAACGGGGGGTGTGGGGAGATGCAGGGGGAGATGTGGAGGGCTGGTTTTTTGTTTTTCTTTTTTGTTGTTGTTGTTGTTGCTGGAATCATCAATATCTCCCTTTTCCACTTTCTTTCCTTTCATAAGAGAAGAAGAGTTGAATGAGAAGAGCAAGAAAAGGTTGAAAAATGGGACATCAGTTTCCACATTCACAAAGCAGCCAGCACAGCGCGCACAACTTTCTTTTATAGATTCTTTTTTTTTTTAAATCCCTAGAGGGGTAGTTTTAAATGCGTAGGGTACACCGGGACCCTTCCAAGTCCTGGTGTGAAGGGGCAGGCTTTGGCAGCGGCCGGACGCTGGAGCAGAGATAAAGTGGCGGAGAGTTGGGTTTTCATGCCTTGCCACCGCGTTGGCCCAGCTCTGCCAGGGACCGACGCTTTTCCGGAGCGCAACGCGCTTCCAAGTGTCGCTTGGCATGCAAAAGGCAGCGGGAGAACAGAGGGGCTGAAGAATATTCTGCTCCCTCAATGCCGTCGGCAGTCAATCAACGGCCAGGCCGTCCCTTCCACAAGCGTGATAGCAATCTCCCCCCTGAAATGCACATCCTCTTTCAGGGGAAAAAAAGGGGCAAAACACTTTGCTTTTCTCTCTTCTGCTCCTTATTTATTTTTTTATAAGGTGTCCACGACTAAAGTTCACAAAATACATTCCCTTCTGCTTGTAACGCAACAAGCTATTGAGCGGAGATAAGCCCCTTTTAGAAATGAAGGAGAATTTAATTCAGCTTTGAGTGACAGTAGGAAGATTTATCCCTCCTCTGACAATGCGGGCTTTTCGAAGCTTTAATCTCCCACAGACAATGGGCCGTTCCTCCTCCCGCAGGCCCGCGCTTTCCCACGATGCTCGCTGATTAGCGCGGGCCCGCTGGACACAGGCCATTATCTCTCTTTTTCTGTGAATCGTCCGCATTTGTGTGTCAAGGACGGAAAGGAAGAGGAAGAAAAAGGAACGAGTGAGTAGAGGAAGAGGGAGCGAGAGAGAGAGAGAAAGAGAGAGAAGCAAGACGGGGGTGAATAAAGTTTTGTCCGCCAAGTTCATTCACAGCCTGGGACACACAGATGCCAGTTGGGTCAGGAGACACTATCATCCACACGGAGTGAGAGAGGAAGAACAGAGAGGGGGCGAGAGAGAGAGAGAGAGAGAGGAGAACAGGAAGAGATCAGGGCCCTTCTATCGATGGCGTGGGCTTTTCTCATCACAGAAAACGAATGCAGTGCCACAGGGAAGGCCAGGAACACAAATTAAGCGGAAGAGGAGAGGGCAAGGCACTGACAGCCTGTGATTACCGCACAAGTGCAAATCATCCGGACAAATCGCTCGCCTGTACTCTGTTCGGCGGTCCCGTACAACGCAGGCGGTGTTTTCCCTCTGTTCGCAGGCATTCTGTTTATCCTACCGAGGAAATACATTATCATTATGTTTTTCACTGTTGTGGTGACCCTAGAATGGGTGTTTGTGTCTGTGGAATGGGTTAGGTGGGCTGAGCGCATTGAGAAAGAATGACGTTGGGCGAATTCAAGACAGAGTAAGAGGATGCACAGCACTGGTCAGGAAATGTGCAGTGGCTACGTGGTCGTTGCGTACCAGGGCTTTTCAAGCGCTAACTTCTGCATGCCGAGATGCACTTACACTGAAGTCACTCCTTAGCCTTGTGGAGAGAATACTAAGTATTCGTCCATAGTCACGTCGCTGTAAAATACCAAGTAATATACAAATACAGAGTCAATTCAACTTTAGCCAAGCACATATAGGCCAACAAGCGTCAGGCAGACTCAGTAAGAGTTGATTCAATTCCAAATATTTTACTGTATAAGGAGTCTCAGTTTTGTCTCTTCAGCAATGACATCACACAAAAGACACGGTTCGATTGTGTTCAAGCCTCAAGTGAGCACAGTGAATTCTTTGATACAGACAGTAGAGTATCAGTGTGACAGCTCTTTGGACAGATTATCGTTCGAAACGCCTCTGTTGATTTGAAATTGGGCAATGGTAGACAGGGCCATCCATCAGAACTTAAACAGAGGTTTTCTCTTCCAAAGATAACACAACTGTCACTCGAGAAGCCTCACATTCACTCACATTTGAGTTTTTAGTTCCCTTGCCTGTTTTTTTTAAAATGCAGCATAAATGTGTGTTTACAATAGCTCACATACACACATATTAAGTGTAAATGCATGCACACACAGGTACACACACACACACATACGCGTTCACGCACACATGCACACACACTTACACACACGCACAATATATAAAAATCCCACACTCAGATTACATTAAATCATGGAATTGTGGTTCACGATTCTTTTTTCTGTAAAATTTAAACTACGTTCAGTTTGCAAATTTAAGCTCTAGAACGGACCATTTCCTATTCAGCGCCGTCCAAACCAACCCACATAAAATATTCCCAGCGGGATACAGAAAAAATAAATATTCCCATAATTACAGAAAAAAAAAGACATGGACCAATGTTTAACATGACAAACCCCAGATGGATATCTCTGGCCCAGCCACATATGTAACTTAACCACTTTACTTTGCTTTGGGATCCGTAGCTTTTTTGCTCCGAGGAGCATTACCAATGCGCTGCCTGTGGGTTTGAAGCTATTGCAGGGCCTTACTAAAAAAAAAAAAAGTGGGGACTACAAGTCATTTTAAAGTATAAATATTTATTTCCAAAACTGCACTTGGCAGACGGAGTGTGATTGATTTTCTTTTATTGGGCTGAATACCATGTTCAGTAACACATGGTGGAAACTGCTATTCAAGACTTCAAAATCGCTCTCATTTTCCTTTCCAGTTAGAGATTTCTCTGCCTTCACTCAGAAACTCACTGGAGTGAAAAAAGAGCATCAATCATTGGGTCTGACGTTTTCTCACACAGGATGGCACACGGTTAGACTTTAAAAAAACTACATGAACCGCAGTGGAAGCTAAACACACAGAAAACATCAGAAACCACAGTCTCGCTATTTTCCTGTAAACGATATCTGCTTTGAATCCCCGAGAAAAGCCAGTAATGTGATTAACAATAGTGTGGAAGACAAAGGTCAGAGCGGCCTGCTCTGTCAGATAATCCGAAGAGGCCTGTTTCTCAGGTGGGTGTTTGCAGGAAATTGCCAGGTGATTGTTCCTGTTTGATTTGAGGAGCTGAGAGGGAGTTTGGGCTCAGGAAGCGCTTGGCCATTGTTTTCTCTGTGAAATCCCAGCTCTATTCACACCTGATGCTGTGTCACTGCCACACACACACACACGCGTGCGCGCATGCTACTGCACCACATTGCCATTCACCACCGCATTCACACACGCACAAACACACACACACCTGCCGCTGCACTACATGCCATTCACCACATCATTCACCCACCCACACACTAACACACACACACCACAGCACTACATGCCATTCACCACTGCATTCACCCCCCGCCCCCCCCCCCACACACACACACACACGCCACTGCACTGCATGCCATTCACCACTCCGTGCACCTGTACACACACACACACACACACACACACAAACATGTGCACATGAGCCACTGCACTGCATGCAATTCAAGGCAGCATTCTCTCTCTCTCTCTCTCTCTCTCTCACACACACACACACACACACACCACTGCACTACATCCCATTCACCACAGCATTCACACACACATACACATGCACTGGCCCTGAAAGAGAACAGGTCAAGTTCCCGTTAAGCACATTTGCTTGTGTAACAATAACTCACAGCTTCAGCCACTCCAGTCCCTCTCTCTCTCACTCTCGCTCATTATCTCTCCACACCCTTTTTTACCTCTCCTCTTCTCTTACCATCCTTCTATATCTCTCTCTAATTCACATTCTCACACAGCATATCTCTTATTTTCTTATTCTCCCCCCTCTTTTTCCTCTCTCTATCTCTCTCAGTCACTCACAATGCATCTCTTTCCCAATGTATGCACCCTCACTCTCTTTCACTCCCTCTCTCACCCTCTCTCTCACTCCTTCTCTCCTCCTCCTCCTCTCTCTCTGTCTCTGTATTTATCCTTTCCTCTCAGTCTACCTCTCAATCTCTCACTCCCTTTCTCTATCTCTTATGCTCTGTCCCTTTTCAGTCTCCTTCCATCACACTCCCCCCCCCCCCTCTCTCTCTCTCTCTCTCTCCATTCTCCCAGTCTCCCCCTCATCTCTTTCTACACCCCCCCAAGACCAAAGAATCTCTCAGAAAGGCATTATAGCCATTTATTTAAATATCAGCACTGGCACATAGAGTTAACCCTGTGGCGCTGAATACATTTCAAAAGAATTAAAAATGTTACATTTACCAAAATTAAAAAAAAAAAATTATCCTGAGCTGTTGAAAACCTATTATGTGGTAACTTGTTTAAAAAAGCTGCCCTTAAACAAGTTGCCACACGATAGGTTTTCAACAGCATCTGATTTTGATGTCTTACAGCATTGGGAAACTATAGTTGCCCATAGCGCTCTAAGGGTTAATCTCAAGCCCGGAAGAGGCCAGTGGAGAAGCACAGAGGAATGTGATGGGTGGCTGTCCCTAAGAATAAGTGTGAAAAAACCTGTCCAAATGTTTAGCCCAACACTGGCATCAGGCACGGCCAGCATCGCCGTATTTAACCAACTCATGAAGAAAATAACCATTATTAAAATGTGTCTCAAGCAGACCGAGCAGATGAGGTGGTCACCTGACAACCAAGATTAGCACTGATTGGGCAACAATGTCCCCAACTTTTAATCCCTCACATCAAGTACTGCCACAGTAAATATTTTCAGAACAGCACAAACTGCATGTAAAATTCGGCTAATACAGAAATGCAATTAAAGGCGCACCTGTGTAAATTATTTTCAGAAAAAGTTGCGCACCATGTGAGCGTTTCACAGAACGAGCCTTGGAACGGCACCGCCCTCCAAAGCATTAGAAACCCATTTCTAGCCTCTTTTTTTGGGCACTTTATCAGAAACGGTATTTGGAAAAAAAGGTCGTCTTAGGAAGCTCTTTCAGAAATAGTCGTTTTCCTTAACAAGCACTGCTCCGTCTTTTCGGGGCTGTAAAAACAGGGCCGGCAGAAGATGCTTTGGAGGATGTGGTTATTATTACAGAGGCCTACGCCAGTTTCTGTAAATGATGCTCCAAACATAGCCAGAGGAATGAGTCGGGCCTCGGCTCATCATTTCTCATTTGCTCAGCGCATGAGTCAGCCCTGGCCATGTTATTTGTTCCAGAGAAAACACTCGGCACAATAACTCGCTTCAAGCTCGCAGTATCCACAGCCGCTTTCTTGGAGCTGACCTTCGTAATTCAAAAAGCATGGCCGTAATTTGCTGTGACATGTTTGATTTCTGAGCGCGGATCAGATAGCCCTTTCTATTTCTGGAGGTCTGCGGACAAAACGGGATCGTTTGGACCGATTTCTGAAATGTGTCTCGCATGTACAGCATCAAAAAATGTGGGCATGGCAGCTTGGCTCCAATTTCTTCACTCGCAAACATACAGACACACACCACACCAACCACACTCAACAAAAGAAATGTTAGATTTACTTGAATTTGTTATGTCAGCTGGTTCCACCAAATTTTTAAGCCAGTTCGATTAATGGAATTAATTTAAAGTTACTAAATTCAGTTGCGTGGCACCAGCAGACACAACATTTTTAAGTAAATCAAACATTTTTTTAGTGTAGTGTAAGACTTTTCTTTATAGTTTTTCAAGTTCAACTCGTTACAAAAAATGCACTTCAGAAGGTATATAACCACTGAGAGACATCCTTTCCCCTCTCACCGCAAACACGGCTGATTGGTCCCTGCATACTGAAATGACATCAATTCTTCATTTGGAGAAAATGGAAAAGAAAGGGCCTAATAGCTATCATGGGGGTGAGCTTAAGTTTAAAAACTGATGTCTCGGGCACCAAGCACCGCCAGAATAAAAAGCCACAGAAACTAAAATGTCTCTCGTAAAAAAAAAAAAAAAAAAAAAAAAGAGGAAAGGAGGAGAGGTGGAGAGGAAAAAGCACTTTAGGGAGGAGGAGAGAAAGTGGGCGTCGGAGGCGGGGCTTTGACCTGCCAGGTTTTAATTTGGGTGAGAGTTCAGGGAGAAGCCGGGGCAGACGGACATGTGGAAATGACTTTGCTCTGCCCTCCGGTAGCCTTCGCCCTCACCAAGAACCCCCCAACACCCCCCTCTCGACTGCGGCCCCCGCACACACATCTCCCCTCGCCCAGAATGACCTCCCCGCGTCTCCACGGCTTTTGTCCTGAGGTGACGGGCTCAGGTTGTGGCCAGCTCTGATGGACAGGGGCGAAATCAGGAGGGCTATAGCCGATAGCGCATGCTAACGTCATACTTTACAGAGAATCCACGGCAATACTGAAATAAGGGGCGTCACAGGAGAGTTCTGGATACGGAGGACTGAGCCTGTACTGAGGGCAGGGGGGTCTGGTCTGGCATGCTTTCCCCAACTATTCATGATTTAAACTAATGCACTTTTTTTAGGGGGCAAAAAAGATTTCTGGGGGGAACAGAAGCCCCCATGCAATAGGGCAAGCGGCACCTCTGGCTGAGAAGCAATTTGAGATTTTTTTTTCCAAAAAGAAACTGCTTCTATTTTTAAATTATAGCACTGGCAGCTTTCCTTTGACATCGAACTAATATAAACTCCACAATACCTTTCCGTTTGAATTGGAATGAAATTGAAAATGCAAGAAGAGGCATCTATATTTAGTTACTTATACGATTAATTTTTAAGGTTGGAGAAAGTGGTTGCTATTACATGGCATAGAGAAGCCAGAGGTCATAAATATTTTATTGCCGTTTTTGACAGCTGAGAATCTGTCTGAACAGACGCTATCAGTGTCTCCCGGATGCCTGCCTCAAGGATGGCACTGTAAAATTTGAAGCTTACTGGCGTGCTTATACGCAAACATCTTTGCAGTGGTACCCCTATGGTGATCACTCGTTTGACTGCGTATGCAACGACCAATTCACAGTGACTCTCAGGATTCTGAAACGCGCTGCACGCTTGTGTGCAATTGAAGATTGTGCATAAAAATGAAGCAATGCAGGCCGGCCTCCCCAGCCGAGGCTGATGTTATCGGCCCAGTAAACAAACCCCACTGAGTGGTCTGACAGTTTACAGATGCAGAAAACCGAAAACACAAACTGAAGAAAGGGTGCTCCGAGGAGCATGAGAAGTCGACCCTGAATGAAACAGGCGGTAACAGTTCTCTGTTTAACAGCTGCACAGGTGTGTGGGCTTTGAAGACCTCCCTCACGCAAAGGTCCATGAGGTCTTCGGCACCTAAGACTCAGATTTGCGGACCAAGTCATGCTGTGAATGGAGGTTCACTTTTCACTAAGTCAGTGGTTCCCAACGACAGTCCATGGGACCCAGTGTTGTGCATGAACGGGAAAAAAGAACGACGTTCATGAACTCGTTCATTATTTTGACGAACGATGAACTGAACGTACGCATCTGCCGAAAACGAACGATTCCCTGAACGAGTTCATTTTGGTAAGGAATAACGGGCGTTCAATATTATTGCCAAAAATACTTCTCCCAGTAGACTTGTGATGACGTCATCAACTGACGCCGCCGCTGCTCTGTCTATGCCAATGAATGTACGTAGATCTGGAGGGGCGGCCGCCGTATCCTTCTTAGAGCGTAGTTGAAGAAACTAATATGGCGTGAAGTGCACCGCACTTCTGAATTTCCTATGGAGACTAACTAAGTGGTCTTCCGAAACAATTTCAACATAGTTGTGATCGAAAAACATTTAAGAATATAAATTAATGCACAATTTTACATGACACTGTTCAAGAAGTCGAGCATATAACACGTGTTAATCATAGGAAGCGCAACACTTACTAGCCACTTATCGAGCTGGCTTGATAGGTAATCGGGTCGCTGTAGACGGCTGTGATCGCAAACTTTATCTGTAATCTAGCTGGCTAGATAAACTTAGTTGGCACAATAAACCCAAGTTGCATTTATGCATAGAATTAGCCATAGCGAATGACCTGGCAGAAACGTTTATGTAACGTGTTCATACCGGATGAATTGCGCAAATAGCAGCATTCTTATCCGGCATCTGCCTATCTAGGGACTATTAAGTGAGCAAGCTGTGAGTTTTGTTTATAATTATTACGATAACGCAATTATAGCTAAGGCAGTCAACCAAACTGGCTAGCTTTCTATGATTGCCAGCGAAGATAGCGCTTCAGCATACAGCTCGGCTGTCGGTTCCGTGAAATGAAAACATAGCTCAGTAACCATGGGAGTTCAAACCATCGGCGGAACCCGACATTTTACTGGGGCACGTACCCCATTATTGGTCAGCAGTGCCCCAGTATAAATTTACCCAAGAGATAAAAAAAAAAAAAATCACGTTTTAAGTCTACATGTCCACATAATCTACAGCAAGAGAATTTACAGTAACAGAGTGCTTAGACACACAACTACTTAATATGACGACTGTAACTCATTGCTAATTTATTCACTTCACTCCGTATAGTACACAATGGCACGTGGCTACTTAATATTCACGCGGCTTTGGCTGCGATTCGGCTCAATTCAGAACTTAGGAACACAAGGTCACGCACACAGCGGTGTCTGTCAGTCCTGACTGCTCTCACCGTCATTCGTTCACCTGTCTTCAGGTTAGTGCTGGGCAACTGCCTGTCCTTACTGTTTGGTTTCTCCTCTGTGTCGCCATTTCCATGGGAATTCAAATGTCACAACTTTGCTTAAACTTTAAGCTGCCGTCTTAATTGACGTAGCCTAGTGCAGACGTTAGCTGCTGCCCTATAGCTAACTGGCTCGTCATAGGCATAACGTTGATTCATAATGGTTAGCCTAGTAATGTCAACTCGGTGTCTGGAGATTGCTATCGATGTTTGATGACCATATATGAGCTATTTCACGTTAAAACATGGGTTCTGTATGAACAGAGAATCGGGCTCATCGAGTACTTTGGTTATGTGACATTGAGGATAACAAAGGACAGTACACAGTTTTGGTAAAGACTTAAAGATAGCCTACTGTTATAGCCGACACTAGTGAATATAGTTTTATGTTTAGTGAAGATGCACTGATTAGAATGAAACATATCAGATACAGTTTAATGATTGCAGTTATTGGTACCTTGATGGAATGGTTTACTTGAATTACGCAATGAATGTTTAGCCTACAATTAATACTGCAGTGAAAATGAAATGTGATTTGAATGTGAGTCAGTTTGGTGTAGCTTTGCACACTTTGTGCCTTGATTCAAAACTGTTGATATGGTAATGTTTTGTCTGTTTTCCTCTGTGTATGTTTGTATGGCATAGATAATTTAGTGTTTTGGCCTGCCAGGCACGTAAACATACAGTTTATATTTAGAGTAATGGAAGAGCTATTTAATGTTGTACAGCCTTTTTTTGCTTGTACCAGGTTCAGAGGTCTAGAGTAAAGTGCAAAATGCATCAGTCCATTTCAGGTGGTTAATCATAGATCCAGACAACAAGATAATCTGATATGAATGTATAATTTGAAGCACTATTTATGCTTTTTATGATAAATTAGTGCTAAAAATAGTTTGTGCCCCAGCTGTGCCCCAGTACAGTATTGGGTCTAGAGACACCCCTGGTTCAAACTGCTACCAGCAGCAATGTTCTTGCAGACTATTCACTAATGCTGTGCAAGTGACCAGTCAGAGTCAGATGTGAGTCATATTGACCTACCAATGGATTAACCGTTGACTAAAACAAGCTCTTATAACTTCATTCCCGAAAAGCGTCAAGCAAAATTGCGCCTCGATTTTTAAAAAAATATGTAATCCAGTCCTACGCAGGAAAGATTTGCGATTGTATACCTTTTAAATAACAATAGCTGGAGTTTTTCCATTATAGTCAATGGGAAATTCAGTGGTGGGGTGCACTAGACACCTTTTACTCAGTGTTCTTGCCTACTGTAACATTGTTGGTCTTGGCTTATGTTTTTGAACTGCATTAGAGTGTGATTCATGCAGTTGTAATGAAGGACAGTTTCATTTTCAGAGACTTTGCTGGACCTGACTTTCTGCATGTAGTTGCAACCTGCTGACATTTTTTTCAGCACCATAACTTGTTGAATAAAAGCTGTCTGTGATTCCATTTTTGGACATTGTGGCAGTGATTGGGAGTTGGGGATGAACAGATAAGAAGAGACTCTTATGAAGAAAAAAATTCTTGGATGACTGCGTTAAAAATGAACTTAAAAAAGAACTAGTTCATTTTTTGGGCTGTGAACTTAGTTCATTTTTTTAAAAGAAATATGAACTATGAACTGAACTAGTTCATTTTAAAATCTGTGAACTGAACTTTGAACTAGTTCATATTAATTGTGAACTAACACAACACTGATGGGACCCCCTGTGCACGCAGGTATGCATTCCAACCACAACTGAAATTACTATTTTAATACCTGTTACTTTTTTCTAATTCAGGTCCATGGGGTTGTTTTCCCTCTTTAGCACATTGTTCAAAATTGTTATAACAATGGAAGAAAAAAAACTGTGCTAAGGACAAACATTTGTAAAGGGGTCAAATTTGGTGAAGATAATGAAACAATTACCTTGGAAATCATGTGACTTCTTTCCCCTTTCACACAATTCAGGTTTGAAAAGTTATCATTTGCCTGGCCTTTTAATTTGTCATCAACAACCAAATGGCAACTTTTTTAAGAGGCCATGTGTCCACTTTCATCGAATAGAACCCTGAATTTCATCAGTTACCATTTTCCCCTCTTTTTGTGCAATAAAAAAACATTTGTTATATTGTGCAATATGAATATTAAACTCCTCAGGGCATGTACGTCTACGTCTGACAAGACGTGGCTAAAAAGGAAAAATTATTCTTATAAATAATAATAATGCAATTAAAAAATTAACAGCTTTTTAAAATTCTGAGCTTGCAATTGTGATAAGAGCAAAAATAGCATTCGTACGGTGCCTCCAAGAGTATCCTTGAGAACCACTGGCTAAAGACTTAAAAAGTGCTAAGTAATACTGAAACTGGGACAGATAAAAACCGAGAAAATTAATCAAAGAGATTCGCAGTAGGTATCCACAATATTGACATGTTCACTGGTAAATCAGTCACAAAGACAATAATAGACAGATCTTGCTTATTGCGAAAAGCTGACACTTTGCGGAAATACTGGATTTCTGCTTCTTTATCACAAAGTTAACAGGTAATTAGCCGCATCTTGGTGACAGAGAGGAAACTCTTTGTGAGCCGACGATGACCGCTTACCTGGGGGTTCAGACTGAGAGCAAGGCCCGAGACCCTCCGCTTCACATCAAAGCTTTGCAGGCCCGCAACGGTAAATGATACAAAATCAAATTTATGAGAAACCCGGCCAATAAAAGCGCTCAAACAAAACCACTTGTGACCCCCCTCCCATCAGATCCGGTTAAAAACTTCCCCCTCAACCCCCCCTCCCATCCCATTTAAACTCTGTCCTCTGTCAAGACAATGAAAAACACAAAGCATGACCCTTTCAATTGGAAACGGATCCGCGCTCCACAGGAAAAGCCGGTGCAGTAATTGAATCAAGGCTGCGTCTCAGACCATCGTAGCCATATGAAAGTTTAGAATAATGTGATTATTGATACTTCAATGAGCGGCATCAGGCTCATTTCATTAATAGCTATCTTACGTCCTGACATCGTTGACCTGGTCAGTAATGCGACATGCCGCAGTCCTTCCACAAGAGAATTAGTTAACCAGAAACAGGTCTAAAATGGAGGCAACAGGGTTCATTGTAATAGAGCGTGAAGGAAGCAGGTTACTAATAGCAGAATTATCCCTGTCACAGATTACACTCTGCAATCGCACCCTCCGGAGCAACTGTGCGCTCATCTCCACATAGCGCTTTATTACACTTTACCCAGGAAGAATTTGCGGAATTTACTTTTTTTTTTAACTATGGAAATTAAAACACTGTTTTTGCCAATCTAAAATGAAACAGATTAAATAGATGTGTATATACACTATATAATGATTCCTCAGAGCACTATGAACTGTTTCCATTAAGTTCCTGATCTGGAGATATAGAGTCATTTAAGAGTTCTTTTTTTCAACCCAATTTGGAAATAAATACAGTATTTCATAAATTGCACTGGTATCTCCACTGATTAATACTATCCGACAATCTCATTTGGACCATAAATGTCCAATTCACAGTAAGGAGACTCGCCCCCCCATCGTCACTGTTATTGCTGCTAATGAGTTTGCCCTGCCATCTGAATTCACTCATCAATAATGCAGAAAGAGAGAGCCAAGACACCTTGGAGGGAGTAACTCAAGAGTCTGGCTTTCTCTGCACTCCCTCCTCCCAATTCTCTCACTTTAAGTTCTTCCACCCTGACACAGGAAAAGAAAGCAGGGACACAAGTACTCTCCTCTCCCTGTGCACTCTCTAATGGGACACTAGTACTCTTCTCTACCTTGTGTACTCTCTCATGGGGGCACTGGTACTCCCAGTGTACTCCCTGCTGGAACACGACTACTGGCCTCTCTCAGTGTATTCTCTAATGGCACAAGAGCGCTCTCCTCTCACAGCGTATTCTCTGATGGGATACAAGTACTCTCCCCTCGCAGTGTACTCTCTGATGGGACTTTAATGCTCACTGCTCCTTTGTGTAATCTCTAAGACTATTACTCTCTTCTCCCAGTGTACTCACCATTGGGTAACTAGTACTCTCCTCTCCCAGTGTAATCACTGCTCGGACACCAGTACTCATCTCCCCTGAGACAAAGGTACTCTCCTTTCCCTATGTACTCACTGCTGGGACACCAGTACTCTCTTCTCTATGAGTACTCCCTGATTATGTAGTCTCATCTCCAAGGGTGCTCTGTAATGGAATTCTCTCCCAGTGTACGAACTGCTGGGACACTCATATTCACCTCTCCCAGTGCACTCTCACAAGACGTAGATAGTATGTGCTTCTGTACGCATCATTACATCTGTAGTTTGGGTGATTTCTCACAGTACCTCCTGATACAACTATGCTGGACAAATATGAATGTATGCAAGTGTTTGTGTGTGTGTCTACACATGTGCGTGTGCTTCTGTACTTTCAAACTACAACCCCAATTCCGAAATTGTTGGGACAAAGTGTAAATTGTGAATAAAATCTAAATCCAATGACTTGTGTATTTCAGCAGGACAATGCAAAACTACATACTGCAGCTATTACAACAGCATGGCTTTGTAGTAGAAGAGTCCATGTAATGAACTGGCCTGCTTGCAGTCCTGATCTTTCACAGATTGAGAACATTTGGCGCATAATTAAACAAAAAGTCCGTCAAAGGAGACCCAAAACTCTCCAGCAGCTGGAAGCCTGTATTAAACAAGAGTGGGTTCAAATTCCAATGGCTAAACTCAAGAAACTTGTCTCCTCAATGCCCAGACGCCTCCTCTCGGTGTTAAAAAGAAGAGGGGATGCTACACCATGGTAAACAGGCTCCTGTCCCAACTTTTTTGAGACCTTAGCAGCCATTGAATTTGAAATGAGCTAATTTTTTGGGTAAAATTGTTAAAATTGTTCTCAGTTTCAACATTTGCAATGTTATCTCTGGTCTATTGTGAATAAAATACTGGCTGGTGTGATTTGAAAGTCATTGCGTTTTGATTTTATTCACAATTTACACTTTGTCCCAACTATTTCGGAATTGGAGTTGTAGTTATAATGCTGATGTTTGACTTAAAGTTCACAAATGGCTTCAAGACAAACAAGCATCAACAACAGTATTCACTGTATTTTTCATTTTATCTCACAAATGAACAAACACATCTGTATGTGAAAAAAACGAAATAAGATAAACCTACAGTCATTAAAAAAACTGCTTAATTCCCTGCAAGAAGGGAGTTTACTAGTAAAACTCACTGTTCTCCCACCGTTACTATGGCTGCCAAAAGAAGCCCTCTAATCATCACAAAAGAAGCAGCTTTTCCAAAAGCCCAAGGGCAAAGGGCAAAAAACAGGTGCCAATATGTCAGCAGGGGAAATCAGTACAGGAAGATTTTTCTCCTTTTTGCTAGAGAGGCCCTGTCGTTTGCTCGAAGTTAACAAGTCACTCTAAACCAATAAGCTTTTAACAGGCACCTGCAGCACTGAAAATAAATAAGTGCTGTTTGTTTTTTCTTCCTCCTGAAACACTGGACTCCAGGCATCGCTAGAGGAGCCAGAAAAAACAATCCAGTCCCAACACTTTCATCGTACTCCCCCTTATTTTTATTTTTTTCCTTGGCTACCTAAACTGGAGACTTGTCATTTACAGAGACAAGGTAGTTCGCCAAGGGCAGACAGTTATTCTGATGCGATCGGCTCCGGTCTGTCAGCCGAGGACTCCAGGACATCTTTGCCCTCCATTTTGAGTCATGGCTCTATGCCTCGATGCAACTGTGTTAGTTTTGCCTTAAACTAATGCGAGCTGCCAGGAAACACCGTGTCAGTGCATCTTCAAACTGTTACCGAGAACAGATAAATAAATGCGCACCCCGAGGCGCCGCTCACTTTACTGAGCAAAAGAAAGAAAGAAAGAAATTTTTAAAAAATTCATAATCCAAAATAACTACTCAATTTTTTACAATGCAAGACCTGAGCTCATGCCATGAATTGAAAGGCTTTCTGGGATGTTACTAAAGAAACCAAGCTTAGGTTGGATTTGGTTTAAATTAAATTAAGAAAGCAAGTATTCTAGAATGGTACTGTGCCTTTACCTGGTATTTGTAGCAAGGGTGAGAAAAAAGGGAATAGATGTATAGAGATACTGCTTCTGATCCAGAAGGGAGAAGGTATTACAAGATACAGGCATCAGTGCGACGCATGACAGGTTGCAAGGAGGAAAGAGTCTCAGTTTTGATGAGGTTTTGCTGCGATCTTCCCACAGTAGCGAGTGCTTTTGCTAGCATAGCAGAGGCGGGCAATCCAGGTTCACAAAACACCCCCCCCCCAGCTGATTCCAACAAGCTGGAACAACGATTCAGCTGTGAGGGAGAATTAGCGGGATCATGGGTGGAAGTGAAACATGGCAGGTCTTTTACTGGGAAATAAGATACCATTTCTAATATTTCACATCACTTGGAGCAGGGATGAGTGCAATGTCTGGCATTTTGATGCTGACATCCACAGTGAGGGAGCGCTGTTTTGACAAGCACTTCAGGTCCCCAGGTTCAGCTAAACCTCAATGCAGCTGACGCTCAAAGTTATTCAGAGAAAAGGACTCACCCAAGGTTCAGGCAAACCATTAAAAATTTTCGTGACAGCCAACGCATCTGACATGCGCAAGTACCGGGCTGGCTCCCAAACAGTAAAAGAACGACTGGTATGCCAACATGTGATGGCATCTAACCTTATGCTGCATAAATGGGGCAATAGTTCCGGCAAACAACTTGAGACATGCCCCCATTCCAATAGACAATCCCATGCATATCAGTGATTGCACCATCCCTCTGGTAGGTGGCTATTTAAGCTGCTCTCCTTTTCTGCCTCTGCCTGCTGTTGTGCTGCATCACTCTCTGCTGTGCGAGTTAACATCATGTCTCTACCCCAGCATCCACCTGCAGGCTCTGGAATTCGCATGGGGGCAAATTCCGACATTCCCTGCTCTCTTCTCCTAAAGCTCAGTAGGTCGCAGGATGTGTCAGGATCATAGCCTACACGCCAAACTATCATTGTATCTATTCGTACAGCAATTAATGGTTTACAATTGAGTTGGCCAACGCAACTATGTGTTTTCTATGTGACCTGTTGTGACTTTGGTGGACATGTGCAAGCATCATTCATTGCTTATATCATTATTCATGCTTTTTTGCATGTTCATTGTGGATACAAGTGTTCATCAAATGCTACAATAATCTGTAAATTTGTTTGGATTCACCTTGTGGGACAAATAATGAGCAAGATTTTCCATTTTTAGCTCTCTCTCTGCACAAAGTTGACGCCACACCTCCAGGTTCCAAGGTCAATGGCAAACTTGAGATGGCCACCTTACCTCATGTGCGTTGGAACACAATATCACTGTATCTTGTTAAGAAGAGTGCAATGAATGATTTGTTGAAATTTTACAAAATAGCATCTCTCACTCTGACTCATTATTGCATTGCAGGAGTTGGAGGGGCAGCACAGCCCAGTCACATCGCAGACATGAGGTTGGACTGAAACACACAGCCCTATCTGTCACTCCGCAAGTCTTAAGCTACAGCTCTCTGATCTGAACCAGACCGTGAAAAATTTTATCACATTAGCCACATGTTGTCTCAAATATCTTTTCAATAAAGTGACATCCCCTCGTAGCCGTAGATCAGCCATGTAGAGTTTATTTACCAGAGTGGCGGGCTGGCATGGAACTGAAGGCTGAAGGCCGCCGCTAATTTTCAGCCTTCAGCAATGTAATCTATCGGGGAGATTAAGGCGAAGAAGTTATTCTTTAGTATTTTATTAAGAGGTGCTTTGGGCTCGGGAAGAAGGGGTTTATTGCTCCTCAAGAGGCATGCCACACAATACAAGACAAACATTCGCTGTTATTTCAGTAAACTCAACTCAGATGTGGAGGTCTTTCTACGGAGGATCTTGGCATCAAAGAAAAGTCTCTTTTAAAACAAAAATCATCCCTTCCATAGGTCCTGCCCTGAACTGTGTCCGGTGGATAAACACCAAGGTGTCAACGGAAAGAGCTGCAGAAACACACCTAGTTTTAATTAAAATGCAGAGCAGGGACTTCCATGCCAGTTTCATAGTGAAGGGGCAGGTTGAGGGATCTGCTTTCAGCTCCTCTAAAGGGATTTTTAGGATCTAGACTGCTGGCAGGGCCACATTATTCCAGGAAAGCCTAAGAGCAACTCATCCCAGGGCAGAGACAACAAGATCTATGATCCCCTTCTAAACACCCATCTTTTTTCCCTTTAGCTTGTTTCAGTTAAATTTTCAAGTGGAGTTTTATCACATATATTATTTTGTCCATATATAAGAGGATTTAACCCCAAACAACCTAGCAAATTGCCTTTGTTTCTTAATGCGGCAAACTTATTTCAGGCCCTTTAATACACCCTGTAGATTGGGGCACAGAAAAGGAAAATTGTTTGATGAAAACAGAAGCAAAGATACGATTATTCAGCGACAGGATACAGTGACGGGTTGGTACACAGTACAATGTTCTGTGCTTAAACACCTTGCACACTTATGGTGCCAATTGGACTTGAGCATACTCTGTTAGAGTTAAATTAACGCAGGGCATTTTTAGGCATATGATTCAAAAGATATGTCAGAAGAGATATATCGTTAAGACAGGTGACCACAGATGAGAGACTTGCTGTGAATATTTTGGCTTGCACTACAGACCACAAAAAAGAACAACCTGCATTCGTCAGAATTTCACAGGTGTTCGTCATCTTCAAGTTAATTTTGAGCAACAAAGGTGCACATAATGTCAAAGGGACACTTGTATCGACTAAAAATGTAGCTTGTTAACAACCATACATCTTGAAATTTATCTTGATTTGCTGTGGGATGAACTTGACCGGGTAGTCAGAGAAGTGCACCCATCAAGTTTAAAAAAGTTCATGAAGGAACTTCTGAAAGCCCAAAGTGAGTTACCAGGAAGTTCTCTCCTTAAACTGCTGGTTAAAATAGCTAGGATAAATCAGGCTGTAATCAAGGCTAAGAGTACTTCGTAGAAAGTCAAATTTGAATATGTATATCTCTTAGCAAATAATTTAGCACATTTCTAGATAAGATATGTTTTTCTACGTTATTCTGTTTTTTGTTGTTGCTGAAAATATACTTAAAGAAATCCCAGCCTAATTTTGAAAATTGCAGGGTGTTCTTAATATTTTGGCGAGTAGTGCATCTGCAAATTACCCCTGGTGCTTTTGCTGCAAAGTATTTTTTGTGGTAAATATTACTGGCTATAGGGTAACGGTAAGACAAGAGGACTGACCATCAACACAGTGAGTTAATCTGTGTGTGCAAGTTATCAGTTCCTCCACCTGACAGTAATACGACAGTACTTAATAGCCACATTAAACTACTGGGAAAAGCTGGAAGACATCACTGTTAATCAGACCTCTCACAAATACATCTGAAAATATTCCCCATACAAAGAAGAAAAGATGCCTACTTTGATCCACCATGTTGTGCTTTCACTTTCATGAGACATGGTGCAAAAGTTTCACTTGCAGGCTACTTCAGTAATTGGGTTTGAATTCAATGTGTCATGGCAACCACTTCAAAGGAGTGAACATGATTATTAATGAGGTAACAGCAGCAAGGTGATCACCATAATACAATTCTTTCGATGAAGAAATCAAAACCATAACTGGATTATCTCCTGTTCATATGCTCTCTTCTTCCTGTGCCTTTGTGTTTGATATATTTTAGCAAAATTATTGATACAATATTATTATATTTGCAACAGTTTATTCACTCTTTCTTGGGCAGAGACATTTCCTCTGACTTCAGGACAGCACTTCATGGAACACTCGTTTATAAATAAAATAAAAAAAACCATGATATAAACCACTTCTCCCGTTAACAGAAATTTTCCTTGCTGCTTTGCTATATTCCCTTAAGTGTTTTCACATCACTCTCAACAGCTATATAACACCAAATTGGGTTCATATGACTGATATTAAGATGTTATGGATATTAATGATGCCTTTTAAAAGGATATAATATTTAATTTATTGAGGCAGCTGTGGGTCTCAATCAGCCGATGGAATATATGCAGAGTAGATAAATAACCAATATTTGTAAATTACAGAAAAACTGTTTTTTTCAGCCAGAGGCAGACTGACAGGGCTCCAGTGAAGGCATTTGTTTCAAATAATGTAATCCCGATTAAAAGTTTTATCGGCATATTTCAAAACCACTGAAACATTGGAGAATGGTCAACAGAGAGAAGAACTGAGAAACCACGGAAGTTTCAACCACACATAAAGAGCAAAATTCAGACCCCCGGATATGCCATTTTACATAAGGATGTGGGTTTATGTGATAGTCACACACAAACACAAACACAAACACACACACACACACACACACACACACAAGCATACAAGCACACACAAGTACACATATACACACATACAGACATGCGCACATGCACATGCCTGCAGGCATGCACGCACACGTGCACGTACACATTTGCATAAGAACACGCACAAGCACACACGCAAAAGCATACATACACACATACTTGAACCCACAGAGACATACGCACAAACAGTCCTGCAAACATTCAAACAAATACAAACAATCTTCACCACATATTTTGCAGAAAATAACAGAATAAACCTGTGCTGGGAGTCTAACCTTAAACTCTTGGTCACTATTTATCCTGGTAACTCGTTGTGACTCATGATAACATGGTGCCAAAGAAGACTCTCTAGCTGAAAGTTAATATCTGGTCTGAGGCTACCAGGAGGAGAGACGTAATGCATTTAAAGCTTTTAATATTATTTTTAGTATGCAGAACGGTAATTCTGTTCTGCAGATTACCAATGGCCCCCAAATCAGCACATCATACAGCATTAGATGTCAATCTGCCAGTGGTAGGGGAAAAACTTAACAGCTCTATAGCTAGATTTATTGGCAGTTGGCATTCAGGCAGGGAGGGAACTATGAGTCCAATCGGGGTACGTTTCCCGAAAGCACAGTCGCTAACTACGTTAGCAACTTACATACTTCTCTCTACACGGCTCTGGCTCAAACTATGTAAGTTGCTAACACAGTTAGCAGTTTAGCTTGTCAGACACTACTGGTCGGGCATGAATGTCTTGTGCTTCCCCCCGTCTCCCATACTGCCCTCTCACTTGATTCATTCTTTTTTCAGTCCACCAGGAACAGTGTCATTTCATTGATCAGAAGGCATATAGCAGAAGTTAAACATTAAACCCAGAGCAGAAGGCATTCACAGCAAGTAGTGACATAACATACGCGCTACTGATCTCCAGCCTTTTCAAACAACCTGCGAAGGCATAGATACTTTCAATGTAAAATCTGACAGGGACACGTTAAGACTTTCTATACACTTCAAACCCTGTTCCAAGAGATCATGCAACCTGTATACATTTTTAACGTCAACCCAAATTTGACAAAATGGACTCGACCAATCAGCAGCTGAACTGGACCTCCAGCTGTTGAAGTGAATCATTTTGTTCCAGATGTAGGGGAAAAGTAAGGATAATGGTAGCTCTCCAAGAACAGGGTTGGCTTTCCCCGCTCCACAGAATATCACCAAAACAACTCTGTTCCTCGCAGTAATTTCTCATGCAGATCCAAAGACACAGATCGGCTGGTCATTTTCTTGCGAAAGGTTAGATGAATGTGCATTTTGACACGTCAGTTGCCCGCTCGGGGAGTTAATGATTAGTGGCAGCGTTGAGGAAGTTCCCTGATGCTACCAGAGAAATGCCCTACAGTCACTCTCTGCACCATGGAAGATGGAAATCACTCATGTTTTGCTAGTGGAAATCACAGCCGATAATGTTACAGGGACACAAGAATAAAAGTACAATTATGTTTTCCACAGAAAACCTTTCTATCTCTTTCTCAACCAGCATAATGAATTGGCAGACTGCAGTAAGATTTATTGATTTAGTTCCTTTAATAGGCACCCAGCGAGTGCAAAGCAAACAGGATCCAAATGACTAAAATAACCTTTTTGACTTATTTTTTGCTCATTTCTGTAAACTTTTCATTGCTTGATTTGTTTCAGGGCAGCACAATTGCTCTTTTAGACTTTACATCAGCAGGGCCTTTATTCACAAAACCCTCAGTCAGGTGATGCCACCGCACACAGTTAACATCTCTGCGCGAATGTCACTCGAGGAGGGGAAGTGCGGATGAACAAACCGTGGGAGACTCAATGAACGCGTCGTTCTTCCGCCACGTAATCTTTTCTTAAATGCAATGCTTTTCCGATGAGTGGTCTCTTCTTACAATGACATGCTCTTCCTGTGAGTAGTCCTCTGTCACAATGCAATGTTCATCGTCTGAGTAGTCTTTTCTTATAACCAAGTTCATCCTTTGAGTAGTCTTTTCTTACAGCGCAGTCCTCGTCCTCTAAGTAGTCTTTCCTCACAATGCCATGTTCTGTCTGGATGGGGCTGGGGTAAGGGGGGCGGGGGGGTGGGGGGGTCGAGTTTTCTCAAGAGACCAAACAGAATTCAAACTAATGGCAAAATGGACTTCAGATACATACTTTACAAAAGCCTCAGCCAAACCCCCCCACCCCACCTCCACTGCAACCACCCCCCCTTCCCCTGCATCCCTTTCTCATCTCCTTTTCAACAAGAGCAGTTTGTCAGGGTCAGAAAGCAATTTAAAACCCTTATTAATGAGAGAAAGAGAAATCTGAGGTATTGGGGTGGTGGGGGGGTGGGATGTCTGCCATCAAAGTTGACGAGAAAAGAAGGCCAGGTGGCTGTGTGAGAATCCAGGCCTTTGGCGGGATGGAATCTTCAGTGTAATTAGCCGGCAGGATTGGGGTCCCTGTGAGGCTCTGGGTAGCCCCTTGGAGGGTGCAATTTGCACTTCTGCAGGGGCCGCCAGCGGGACCACAAAGGAGAGGAACGGGGAACCACGGCATCCTTTATCAGCGGGGACAAAGACCCTGCGTCTTTCAAAGAGCCCCGAGCGCAGAGCGTTCCAGCACAAGCCCCCCCCTTCCCAAAAAAAATCTGAAAAAGTGGAGTGGACGTCAGTTAGTGAGATGCATCAGTGCCAACGTGGTTCACAGAGTGGGACGGATGCTTGTGTGTGTGTGCGTGTGTGTATATGCGTGTGCGTGTGTGTGTGTGTGTGTGTTGATGTGTGCACGTATAAGTATGTGTACGTGTGTGCGCGTGTGTGTGTGTGTGTGTGGGTGTGTGTGAGTGCTTGTGTGAATATATGTGTGTGTGTGTGTGTGTGAGAGAGAGAGTGTGTGTGTAAGTGTGTGAGTATGTCTGTGTGTGTGTGGGGAAGGAAGGGGGCGGGTAGATTTGTACTCACTATCACGCAGTGAACCTGCAGAGACACCAAGAATTCTATATGCAGTCACAAACTGGGGAAACTGAAGACACAGCTGAGACACAGGATACATCCTGGGAGCCCAGACAAAGCCCTCTCCTTTCCTCACATTACTGATCTCTTTCTCACTCCGCCGCCAGCTGTTCTCTCCGCAGGCCACCGAGCCGCACCAGAGAGCGCATTTCTCAACAACAACTTCTCATCGTTTTCCCAGCTTCTGTTAGAAACGGCTGCAAATTATTTAAATGATCACGAACAGCTCTACTTCATTTACATTAGTCATTTCAAAAGCCACCCAAGCACCGAGACAAAAAGCGTTCGCCAGAAATCAATATAAAACTCTGCGTTGAAATTACAAAAATTCGCATTCGAAAAAATTAACTGCTTTTAAGGAGTCACCTCTAAATGAGGAATAAAATAGCTGATGCCACCTTTTTACTTTTTAAGACCACTCCCTTTTGCTAAGTCTCTTGAGATGCAAACCAGGACCAAATAACCGGCATATAATCCAAACACAAACCGCATTCACACACAAGGGCAGCGAAAAATGTAAAATTTCAAACACAGCCAAGGAGCTGCTTTAGAAACACGTCCATAACAAACAAAATAATTTGACAGCAGCTGGACAGATCCTCGGGACATCAGTGCAGCAGACCACTTCTTTCTGTGTATAAAAATCACTGAGGTCAAGTGTGGGAGAGTGTTTCTGGGGCCTCTCCAGGATTACATTACAGCAGAGAAGACGCATAACTCCAGTCCCCTCAGCTGAAAATGAAATGATATGCCATGCAAAAAATGAGACAGTTTTCCAGTGCAGTTGTTGATCTAGCATTTGAATAACCACAACTGCTAAGGTACTTGCATTTATTATTTTCTGTCACAGTTAGAAATGTCCAGGATACATTCAACTTGACAGAATTCCGCTGAAGGTAAATGACGCTCATTTATGATGAGATAGTACCAAACAACAGCTTGGCATTTTACATATTTAATGGGACACAAGTAGATATCCGGTTATGATAAAGGATGCATGAATGATAAAGGAATGAGAAAAAGTTTGAAATGACAGGCCATCAATGAACCAAACAATAGGGTCAGTAAACATTAGGCTTTTACCCCCATCAACACAATATGTATAATTTCAGCTGCACCACAACTAACCGTCCTTAACTACCAATAGCCTCTTCATTTGCAGCCATCGAGAACACTAAAACAAGTTAGGAGCTAACACAGTAATAAAGCCTAATGTTAGCAATAAATACCTTGAACACATGCATTCAAACTGTGCGCATACTGAATGCAAATTCACATACCGGAGTTAATTCAACTCTAACAGAGTACAAATAAGCGCAACTGGGACTATGTTCAGTCCACAAGTGTTCATTGAATACCAAAAATCTTACTTTCAAGCTATTTATTTAGGTCTCAGATGTTCCAACCACAAAGAGGCACAACTCCAATGTCAACAAAAAGTAGACCACCATTGGCTGACAATGTGCCCATGTGACAGAATTTGATTATGACATCTTGGTTAATGCC
This sequence comes from Gymnothorax reevesii, assembly GCA_029721435.1. Taxonomy (NCBI): domain Eukaryota; kingdom Metazoa; phylum Chordata; class Actinopteri; order Anguilliformes; family Muraenidae; genus Gymnothorax; species Gymnothorax reevesii. The sequence continues at coordinate 53,394,049 of CM056585.1, forward strand.
CGTAAGAGGGTGCTTACGTGCTTACTGTGCAGTTCAGAATGGCACTGGCCATGATACTTTACAGTAAGTGTCACAAAGCGGAAATGTAGTTGGAGCATATTTATTTAGAGACCTTCAATGAACAAATAACCTCTCATCACTTATTAGACAGCATAAGCATTGACGAATGCATCAGAAACTGATAATTTATACACTGGCAAAGCTCAGGATATTCTTAGTACAACCACAATTCTGAAATAGTTGGGGTAAAGTGTAAATTGTGAATAAAATCAACCAGCCAGTATTTTATTCAGGAGAGAACAGAGATAACATGGCAAATGTTGAAACAGAGAAATTTTACAATTTTTTCCACAAAATAAGCTTGTTTCAAATTTGATGACTGCTACAGGTCTCAAAAAAGTTGGGAGAGGGGCCTGTTCACCATGGTGTAGCATCCCCTCTTCTTTTAAACACAGAGTGGAGTCGTCTGGGCATTGAGGAGACAAGTTTCTTGAGTTTAGCCATCGGAATTTGATCCCACTCGTTTAATACGGGCCTCCAGCTGCTGGCGACTTTTGGGTCTCCTTTGACGGACTTTTCATTTAATTATGCGCCAAATGTTCTCAATTAGTGAAAAATCAGGACTGCAGGCAGGCCAGTTCAGCACACGGACTCTTCCACTACGAAGCCATGGTATTATAATAGCTGCAGTATGTGGTTTTGCATTGTCCTGCTAAAATACACAAGGCCTTCCCTGGAATAGATGTCGCCTGGAGGGCAGCATATGTTGCTCTAAAACCTTTATATACCTTTCAGCATTAATGATGCTTTTTTAAACATGCAAGTGTCCCACACCATATGCACTAATGCATCCCCATACCATCAGAGATGCTGGCTATTGAACTGAATGTTGATAGCAGGAGGGGTGGTCCTCTTCTTTTTAGAACGGAGGACACGATGCCCATGATTTCCAACAAGAATGTCAAATTTGGACTCGTCTGACAACAGGACACTTTGCCACTTTGCTATAGTCCATTTTAAATGAGCCTTGACTCACAGAACACGGCAGTGCTTCTGGATCATGCTCAACTATGGCTTCCTTTTTGCATGATAGAGTTTTAGGTGGCAACTGTGGATGGCACGGCGGACTGTGTTTACAGACAGTGGTTTTCCTGGGCCCATTTAGTAATGTCAATGACAAAATCATGCCGGTGAGTGATGCAGTGGCGCCTGAGGGCCCAAAGATCATGGACATCCAGTAAAGGTCTTCGGCCTTGTCCCTTACACGCAGAGATTTTTCCAGTTTTTCTGAATCTTTTGATGATGTTATGCACTGTCAATGATGAGACCTTCAAAGCCTTTGCAATTTGACGTTGAGGAAAATTGTTTTTAAAGCATTCCTTAATTTTTTTACGCAAGTCTTCACAGGTTGGAGAGCCTCTGGGCATTTTAACTTCTGAGAGACTCAGTCTCTCTAAGACATCCCTTTAACAGCCAGTCCTGTTACACATCTGATGCCAGTTAACTTAATTACTAGCTAAATGTTCTTTCAGCTGATTCTCTTATATATTCATTGCTTTTTCAACCCTTTTTTTTTTTTGCCTGTGTCCCAACTATTTTGAGACCTGTTGCAGCCAGAAAATTTGAAATAAGCTCATTTTGTGGATAAAAATATAAAATGTCTCAGTTTCAAAATTTGAAATGTTATCTATGTTCTATTGTAAATAACATATTGGCTCATGTGATCTGAAAGTCATTGCATGTTGATTTTATTCACAATTTACAGTTCGTCTCAACAATTTCGGAATTGGGGTTGTAATTAGTTTCTGATTAAACAAATACACAAGCCTATTTTAACCTCATACATTACTTTCCATTATCAAATATAGTTGTTAAGGACGTGAATTGACAATGAGCAGGCTAACCTATAGGGGTTGGAAGTTAACAGTGATATAATGCCAGTTCATGAGGACCTCGTTGTATCGTTTTAGGGTGCCATTTGTAGTCCGTCACTCAGTGGCTCTCGGCTTTGCGCGGGGTAACCGCTGAAAGGCCCATTCACAAAGCCTCTCGCCCGGGATGTTTTTGCAATTCAATATTTTCACACGCAGCCTCATCGTTACTTTGGAACCAGACACTGGCAGCACAGGACAGAGCGATAGCTTTCAGGGAGAGGGAGAGAAAAAAATGGCAGTGCAGGAAGGCTGAAGTTAATAGCCCATCTTGAAATGTTTTAGACCGAACCCTGCCGGCCATCACCACTGACACCCCCCTCACCCCAGCCCCCCCCTCCCCCCACAACTCATCCATGGCCACCCTTAGGAACACAACCTCAGAGGGTTACCGTGTTCACAGATATCGGTTTCCCTAAAAACAGAAAAGAAAGACGCTCTTTGAGAAATGTCCATGCATTTTGCACCATGGATTGACCATGGATTCCAGCACTAACAATGGTGTCAGACAACCCACATTTGTGGTTTTCTCCTGAAGAGTTGACTACTGCTAAATTATGGCCATGAATAAGCAAAATAAGCAAAAATACTTAATAATTTTGTTAATGTCTGATTATTCAGAGAATACCTATTCCAATGCCATGAAATAGCCCATGCCATTGGAATAGCACATGCTCTTTAATCAAAATTTTTGTACAGGTGTGTGTGCATGTCTGTATTCAGCTGGGTAAAGATGCAATTTTTGGCTTGCAAAAAATGAATTTCTAAAAAATGTGCAAAGGGGTCTATATGTAACCCCTGGGAAAATTAACTAATGGGTTAACAGAGAGCTGTGCATTTATGACTGTATTTTCTATCTAAACTGAGTCAAAAATATGATATGAAAACACTCAATAACATAATCTTGAATTTATGGGCATTAATATTGTAAAATGCAAATGAAAATTTTTCAAAAACATATTTTGAAACATTTTACTAATTCCATATTCATAAAAATACACAAGCATGCAGAGAAAAAGTACAAACGATTCTGCTGCTCTGAGAAAAGGATTTGTTAACAAAAAAAAGCTGCATCATAACTTTATTCCCTAATAATTCATAAAAAATAAAATAGCCCAAATAAAAGCAATTATTTAACAGAACAGTTTATAGCTGCATATATTCAAGTAAAGACTAATGACTTGCCCATACAGGCAGGTGATTTGAGGACAGAAAAGTCTTGTGGCCCCCCCCACAGAAAATAGATTTTACACATTGATGAGTTTTTATTTATTGACTGATGAATTCTGAAATGGTTCTTTGGGTTTACAATGTTTACCCTCATGCTATCAATGTCCAAAAAGACCAAGAATGAGATCTAATGCAATAATGATTTGTTTGGGTGGTTGGCGCTGAAGTGGTTTATGAAAATTGAGGCAGGTTAGAGTTGATATATTTTTCCTGAAGCCCACACTGTAGTTAATGAAATTAAACACACCAATAGTACTCACTCTCTCATGGGATCCAGAAAATCAACATGCCACCAGTGTAATTTTTTTTTTATGAAAATAAATGGCAGCCAGTGAGATGGGCTAATTGGGTTGCAAACTGAAAGAAGAAACATACCATTGATATAATTAAGCCAATTTTCGAGGACAGAAATAGTCGAGGAGGCGGTAAAATAGGCAGTGTATTCATCAGGGGACAGATCTATTCCCCAATTCCCCCACCCCCTCCTTCATCATTTCAAAGAAAGTTAAGTATAAAACAAACAGAGAGGTGGCCTGCGCAGACTGGCTGCTGGGAGACGTTTGGTAATGATGGGTCAATTACTGTGAATCTCCACATTCCCCACCACAGTAAATTTGTCAAAACAGATGATAGGCTGACAGTCTAATAATTACTAAAATGGCTTCAGTCTTGAAAGACATAAAAGTGCTCTTTATCACTGGAAATCAAAGAAGCTGATCTCAGAACAGCAAAAAAAAAAAAAAGAAAAAAAAGGAAAGACTGGTCCCTCTGCCCATGTCATTACATCACTTTAATCCACTTTAATGAGACGCTGGCCGACCTTCTTTTTCGCTCGCGATGAAACGCTCGGCACGACAGATAAACACATTAGATAGATGAGCGAGCCAAGCTTTTGAAAGCTGGCCTGATAGCAGACTTGAAAGCGAGAGCAGAGAGGCATCTCTGTGCTGCACGTACCGTGGGGACAGCACTTGTCTCCTTATCTCTGCAGGATGTAACATCAAGCTCTGATTCCATGACTCGAAGGACACCCTGACTTGTGGGCTGCCAGCACTGCACAAATCCCTCTCTCTCTCTCAATCCATTTCTCCCTACCCACCTCTCTCAGACTCCCCTCCCTCCCAATCTCTCCGTCTCATGAAACAACTTTTGCTTTTGAGGAGGAACAAATGAGTCTGTAATTTTGCAGCCTGTGTGTGTCAGTGTGCGTGCGTGTACTTATGCGAAGCAGGGATGTTCAGGTGAAGGGTTTCCTCTTTCACTCTGTCATTTGTAATTATTAAGTGATCTTTTAATACATATATTTTTGTCCCTTCACTACACACCACTCCCAGCATAAAACACAAACTGACACACACACACACACACAATGCATTTATTTGTGTCGTATAGAATAACACCTGGACACCAGCCCAGTCCAGTCACATACTTCTGAATTGATGTATTTGCATAAGGCAGGGAGTACAGGCAGGTGGATTTATAAACAGAACTTAATGTATATCCACTCAGAAAGCAAAGAGACTGCAACTAATTTGACATATTAAAGCACTTTTACTACAAGAAAAACCCTAATGAAATGTTTTTCTCTGCACAAATATGAAACAAAATTGACATTTCTTTTTGAGCATTTTGTGGAGCAGCGGACCAATAGCAGCCCTCCACATGTTTAACTCAGCATTCACCAAGACAGAATCGCCTTATTGCAGTCTTGCACTTCAATTACTGTTATTAAAGATTCTGCAAAAAAACCCTCAATTTTTGTGCCTACTCAACTGGCAGAAATCAACAGCATTGAATTCCATTGCTGGACATTGAGAAAATGTCCACGTTTTGACTTCACGGCTATTTTATGACTTCTTGCCACTTAAAAGCCTCTAATAATCAACTCAGAACCTTTAATTCTGTGTCAATTGCACTTCGGTGCGAGGCAAAGTTTATCGTTGGTCAAACTTCAGCCTTACCAGTCCACAAGGTGAACTCAGTGCCTATGAGGAGTCCATTCTTGTTTGGGTTTTCTGTTGTGGCAAATAAAAGATCCGACAGGTCACAGACACTGCAAAAACATCATTCCTGACCGGTCTTATAATGAGGCTACAAGCCATTTCCTCCTCTGGCTAAAAGTAAGAAAAGTCTTTGCTTAAGAAATTATTTGCCAGACCAACCTAGTGATGCGTCAAAATATACTTTGTTTACATCTTATTTACCAGATAACAGAGAATAGGTTTAAATTGTGCGTACAAGACTGAAATATGTTTCGACAGACTTTATTTTTCCATTTTTCTGTATAGGCAGTAGGCCTTCCGTGAATAATGGCAATGAATCAACAGACAGCAGACATTGGTTCCATTCATTGGTGCCTTTTCTGGGTACTCAGAAAATGAGCACCAGTCCATGACTAGAGGCTGTGGCTGGAAGCTTAGAACCAGCCATTATGATTTTCAGTGGAGAGGGAAGCCATCATTTGTTCTAAATGGAGAGTGATTGTTCAATTGGTGGTCCATCCATCCATTATTGAGATGAGAGCTCACAACTCCACCTCTATAGCTCAGCAGTCAACATTAGTGAAACGAGCAGTTCTGCCGAGATCAAGGTATAAAGTATTCAGACATGTGCACCAGCACCATCAGGTGCCAGAAGTCAGGCATACTATGCACTAAAAGAGTTGCCTCTTTGCCAAAAGATAGCCACACAAAGCATGATAAAACGCCCACATAGCAGCCTTGCCACTGACATTTTATTTTACTAAAAATCTTTCATTCATCACCAAAATCAACGGGGTCCTCTTCAAATCACCACTGACCCAAAAAACAAAAATTAAAAGAATCCAACAAAAACTGTGGTTTGCATAGGGAGTGATATTAGTTATGGACGAACAAACAGATGTATGGGGCTGATTGTAAGATATGCCCAAGAGGGCCAGAGTTACTCTAAACATGGCAATCAATCAGCCATCCAAATACAATTGACTGAACCTCACAGCTGCTTGGAGGAAAAAAATAGATACAACGCCAGGAGTTTTAGTTAGCATTTATTTAATGAGGAGGAAACGCAAAATAAACATAACTCTCAATAATTTACTACAAACATAACATATTAACTAAAAAAACAAAGTGAATATGAATAGAAAGTGCTTGCTGTACAAGCAGACAAGCAACTTCAGTGTCTACAATGCCAGATCTAATCAACCATTTCTACATGGCAAAATTAAGAAGTAGTTTTTCCAACAATTACTTCTTTGATTACTTTTTTTCACTTCAGTAATGAAATGGAAGTCACAGGGCACAAAGAACATAAATGCAACATTAAATCAACTCCAGAAAGTCCAGGGCAAAGGCTCAAATCAGCTGGACTGAACACCACCCGCGAGAGTCCTTTGAGATGACCACACCTGACTTCATTGCATAGAGTCAGTCAAATGTAGCAAACTAGCACCCCAGCAGAACAATGGCATGTAGAGATTGTGTAATGAGTCACCTGTGACAGACCTCAGCAAGGTCACCTACACTGCCTCACCTCTGAGAAACAGCAGTCCCGGGACATGAGAGTAGGCAGGCCGCGCTTAAACAGAGATACCAGCCAAACCTGCAAGCGGCAGCACACGGGCGTGCGACGTGTAAACAGCTCGGCAAATAATGCATGCAGACCTGCAACAAACGCTCTCGACACATGCTGACCTTCAAAATAAAATTCCCCACCAACAGTTTTGCATCTTATTATGTTTCACATGCTTGTAAATGATAGGTTTTATGAGTATGAGTGTGTGCATGAGTGAATGCAAGTGCACGTCTAATTGCTGCATGTATATGCGTGTGTGTGTGTGGAACCATCTGTGTTTCAGAGCATGTTTATTCATGACTGTTGTCATGTATAAGTGTATATGCATGTATGTGTGTGTGTGTTTGTGTGTGTGGGTGTGTGTATGCATGTATTTGTGCCTACCATGCTCTCAGAAGCCTGCATGGATTTCATATGCATGTGTGCATATAGGCAAACTAAGTAGATAACAGCTCAGAGAAGCTATAATGCTAAAAACCAGACTACAAAGTGGGCTTTACTGAACACAGCACTAAGTACTTCCCTGCAGAGACCGACACTGTCTCCATGCTAACAGATACATTATCTATACTGTGACCATTTGCAAGAGAGTATGCATGAAATTTGCCATTGACGGTGTCTTCTTATCATACACGATCTCACTGGACAAAGATGGAAAGACAAGCTCTGTAGTTTATGCCCCCATAACCCACTTAGATTTCCACTGCATTCCAAGCAATGCAGGCAATCCAACTGCTACAACACCTTGTCCTTAACTCATTCCCTACGGAATATTTTCATATAAAAATGTTGTGTTTGTGCGGATTACTTTTCCAGAAAATTACACAATATAAAGTACTGAAATACAGGTGGCCCATGACAGCGATCATCAACTGATTATGTGCTTTCATCGGACTGCGAATGGTCATCCACGCCGCTGGCACCGGCTTACTGTAGGGAATGGTAGAATTTGAAGCGCCATTGGCAGCGGGTTGCCGTAGGGAATGAGTTAAAGAATTAGCAAAACATTTAGCAGGCACCATCCAACTGGATACCTCCTCAAATAGTAGTTTGTGTAACAGTTTCTATCTGAGTGAGAAAACTACGCTGTCAGCCATTTTAGCTGCTTGTGCAAGCTCAGCGTCTGGAGCATACTGTAGGGCCCGCGCCTTTTATCGGATGTTTAACACCGCTCCCATTGTTGCTTTACAGCGCTAAAACGGGATTTATTAGAGCTGTCAAAATATCATAGGCTGAGCAACAACACTGGTAGTTCATAAGACTTACAGTCTATCTAAACAGTCTGCCAAATTCAAATAAATCTGACTTCTTGCTGTTAAATCAGAAGTTTCTCATAAAAAGGATGAATCATAAACATGCTGTAAAGAGAGTAAGCAGCTACAGTCTGACCCGCATCTGGCAGGAGCACAGGTGAACTTTTGAAGGTACGTGAGTTTGCTTTGTCAAATCAGGGAGATATCAGGGATAGACCGGTAGACCTGGATTGGGAGGGAGCGAGAAGGATTGAGCAAGAGAGAGGGAGGGAGAGAGAGAGGAGAGAGAAAGATCTGCAAGACAGGGCCTTTAATTTTCCAGTACCAACTGGTCTCTCTTAATTCAGAGGTCGCCCGTGAGTAAATAGTTTTCTCTAAGGATCGGCAATCTCAAAGCTCAAAGTTATATTGAGACCTTATGACTCCCCTAGCAAATAATGGATCTCAGTGAGCGGGAGAGCTGATAGTCGGTGATTAGTGTACAGACATTTATATTTACTCAATGACGTCACTTCTTCTTGTCAAGTTTCAGGAGTAAGTCTGAGCCTTGTCAAATCTTTAGGATAAATTGAAGCTCTCTGTCACTTGACCCTAAATGGGTTTTTTTTCAACGAATTAATAAATCAACAAATTAAAATTCACTTGAATCAGACATAATTATTAGTAGCACAAATTACCACTAAGAATGACAGCAATGATCATTATTATCATTATTCAGAGTAGTAGTAGTAGTAGTAGCAGATTAGTAGATAGTATCAGTATTAGCAGTAACGTTAGAAATAATAGTAGTCATACAAGCATTAGAGCAAGGAGTATTGTTTTTATTGTGCAAAAATGCTAAATAATAAATATCAGTCATTACCAATGTCCATATTAACATTATTATTTTACAAAGACTTAACTATATGTCCATTTTGTTTTTGTTTCATTTCGTGTCATAACTTCTCATCAAATTAATGAAAAGCTATATCAAACAAAAAATATTTAAGTCAAGTTAAAATCATTTAAGCCAAGTTCAGAAACCCTTGACCCATGACTGGATTTTGAATTTACACAGTGAAAAGAATAAAAACAAATTGAGATTTCAACTTCAGAAGATATTATACAAAGGCATTCAACGCTGCATACCACATAAAGATGGACTACTCGTGAAGTCTGGGATTGGCAAAATAACTGCATTCCCTACAGCTGCACAATTTCATTTCATTTCATGCAGAAGTACAGTGATACTTGATTCAAACTATCCATTGGTTTGGGCTCATTCAGTCAGTCCTTATCAATGGCCGTGCAAGCTGAGTCTCGGTCAATGCCATCATAAGCACCGCAAGACATTGTATAACGGAGCTGCATTACAAAATAAGTACAGGACTAAGAAAATGTACTTGTTTCTTTCAAAAATGCAAAAAGAAGGAAAAAAAACTGTGCATCGATCCGAAAAAACGACACTCCACTCGTCCAAGGCACTCAACATTATTCGAGAGTAATGGCCAAGGCATGGTCGAATGAGATTGCCAAGCCGGTGCACCTTAACCTGTACAGTCAACAGCTCCAAGACAACTGCGCTTTACTTTAAGATATTCGCGATCTTAATTCGGATAATTTCAAAGTATATGGAAGACATTACACACAGTGAAGTTCAATTTCAGGTGGAAGGCAGACTTCCCGCAATGTGCACTGCAGGACGGTTATCTAAAATGTATAGCCAGGATCAACAAAAATGCTCTCTCAAAACAAATAAAACAAAATAACCGTAGATATTTAAGCGAAGACAAAACTAATAAAGCCTAAAATTAGTTATCGATTTTCTTTTTTCCTTTTTGGAGGAAGGTTGTAGTTCATTTGCGGTGATCCGCCCATCGGCGGCCGCTGCAAAACGAGTGGTGGGATCACCCATTCTCCAGTCCTCACAGTCATCAAAAATCCAGCAACATTAAAGCTAATCTGTACATTAATACTCAAACAAGTTTTCCTGATTTCCATTATTATTATTCGTAAACTGCATCAAGGCCAACTCAAAATATAGACCCTATTCAAGCATAGGAAATCGTTCTGTACATTGAAACTGTAACGACGCAAAGGAATTTATAGATTGACCGTAAATGTAGGCTGACTCCCACAATAAAAATCTCTGTGGTAAATAAAAACATTCTCAATTCTCTATTGTATCGGCTTGTATGTCCCTCAATATATATTGTAATTAATTTGATTAAAATTTTTTATTTGTCTATTACTGTATATTGGACCGCATGGCGTCACTCGTAGTTACCCTCATGAATGTTCACAAGTAGGCTAATTGATGTTGAGATTAGCCAATAAAATTGTGAGGTTTGGATTAATTTCTTTCTAGAATCCTGGTGTTGGATTACGTGCTATTCTTCGTCAAATCGTGTCATAATTGTATATGGATTACGATTCGCGCTGTCTAGGAGTGAAGTATCTAACGTGGAAACAAATAAATAACAGTACATATAATAAATGACGCTATAAAAGAATGCAAAGCCTTCTTTCCCCCTTCGCAAAAAGGTCGCGGTAGAGAATAAATAGTGAGTTAAAAATTATGAAAAAATTTCTTACATATTAGAAAATGACAGAGCCATGTATGGATAACATCCACCTTAAATTATGACACTGCTCATAAAATCCAGAAAAGAAATCCAATTACAACAACATCTCTTCGATATAACTATAGGCCTAGACCTTTACTTTTACTGTTTAATATTATTAGTCTACGTTTTTATAATTCCGTATTTTTTCCTCTTTTTCTTTCATAATAATTATAATAACAATAATAATGTTGGCGGTAGTAGCAATCGTGAAATTCATGTTATTTATGAGACTTCAAACCATGCAAAAAGGTTTGAACATTTTTCTAAAAAATGTAATCGATAACAAAAAAATCGCAATTCAATCGTGGTTGATCGTCGCATAAAGGAGGTCATGAGTTGAATCAAATATGACTACCAAATCTGTCGACAGAATTCTCCAAATACGTTGACACATGTCGATATTTTAAATCATGCATCTGTATTCAATAGAACACTCCAGGCCTACTACGACGCGCGCTGGATAGTTGCTTCTAATATTTCCGCTAAGTTACCAAATATACAACAATGGAGCAACTAACGAAGGGTCGTAACTTTTTAATCGGTAAAAAGTTCAACATTTCAACATAAATTAGAGTTGTCAAAAAGAGGTAGCCTACAGTGCCGTGAATCCCAGAGGATTTTGTTGAAGCGTTTCAATGAGCAAATGCTTCAATATGAATAAGTTCAGATTCAATTAGTGACATTTTTGGAGGCCCACTGAAATAAAAATAAGATACTGTGCACGAAAGAGCACAAAAACGAGTAAGTAGGCCATGAGTTTGAGTGTGTGTGTGTGTGTGTGTGTGTGTGTGTGTGTGTGTACATGTAGGTGTGTGTGCAGGCATTGTTTATGCACAGATTGCAGAAGGAAAATAATTTCAATAGTGTGTCTTGTCACAACCAAGTGCCAAACCTTACAAAATCTTTCAAGTGACTCGTGCTGATGCAAAGGATAGACTGGAACAGACAGACAGGCCCAATATTTCAGTTGTGCACAACGCAATTCAGCTCTCACTGTGTCTCATTGAATATAGTATTTCGGCTCGATATAAATTTTATGGCACAAACATTTTCATTCTGAAACACCTGCGTAACTATACTGTTGTATATGGCTCAACGCTGGAAATCCCTCCACCTGTTAAAGGAAGGGCTGTGCGTTACCTTCTATAGCCAGGTATTTCTGGATGGGAACCGACTAAAGCACTAACCAAGTCAGCAGAAAAATTAGCATGGCTTGTACTCTGCATGCACAACATTGATCAGTGCTTACAAATGTTGGGGAACGGCGCTAAATGCTTAATCCACATCATGACCATCAATTTATATATTTAAAAATCAATTATTACACAATTGCCAGAAACGCGCGTACTGTGGTACAATAAGTTAGAATCGCATGACTGCCAAAACTTAAAGATTTCAATTGATCAGACAGATATACTTCCAGCATAGATATTGGAAAGCAGCTCAAAATAAACTTCCAAAATATATTAAAAACAAGTTACGTAAAACGCTTGAAATATTACACATGCTTGGAAGTTTTCTAAAATTCATAGAACCATTCTACAAAAATTATTATCTGCATAGTCTAGATTACGTTTACATAACAACCTACAAAAAGTTTTTGGTCAATGTGCATGAATTCAGCTTTTGATATAAATGCCAGCAACTGACCATCTTGCAATGTCTTCACTTATTTATTTATGCACGCATTCACTAAACACAACCAGCCTCGTCTTCATTTTTAAGGAATATTTTGTTATTAATACGATAAGCCTGTATGGAAATAGTGCACGGATGTGAATTTTTTTTGCCTTATTATGTTAATACTGTTACGACAAACCAAAACCTCATCTGAAGAAAGTTAAAAAAAATTATACTCTGACATTGGTGAATTCGTAGAAAATCAAAAACCGCCGGAATATAAGCATTTCATAAAATTAGATCTGGCGAAAATTGCTGTACGTTTACTAGTAGCAAAAGGAAACGTAGAAACATGCTGGTTAATTTCCAGTTCAAGGAGGACATTGAGAAATTAGAAATGCTTATGTTTTATGACAAGCTGACCAACTAAAGAGAAAATTAAAAGCCAGACTACCTTGTGCGAAAACAAACGACGCAAACAACACAATTAAAAAGAATAAACACATCCCCCATGTGAAATGGCACCAAGTTAGCAACAGTCCAGAGAAATGTATTTTCTTGCAGCTCGAACATTATTGATTGCCATTCCCAGAAGAGAAAGCCAACACACAATTGAAACACAACGGCTCAGAGAAAAAAAAGGCTTCGTTGATGCAATTTCTTGCGAGGTGAAAAAGACTGGGGGAAAGTCCGCGAAAAAATAGCCATTTTCTTTCAAATTCCCTCTCCTACATAACGTGTCCCCTTGTCGGTGTGTCCGTTTCTGAGCGCTACTCACTCTGCATTCCCAGCTCCCCGTTTCCATGAACAGTGCTACAGCGCCCACTATTTCAAGAGCCAGGAATATTATTTCACAAGACTTGGAACGACTCAATAAAAAAGTTACTATCCCTTTCGACAACTTTTAACTAACTTTCGTTTTACCGTTCTACAGTTTCAAACCGCAATCAGCAGAAATCAGCGAAACAACAATATCCCGCTCCCTCGGAATTACAATATTGTTTTCTCCTTATCATTTAGACGGCGAACATCAGCGTTGTTTCATCACATGAGAAACTTCTGAAGCTGTGAACAAGAAAACGGAGGCAGCAACAGCAAAACGGTGGGAATACAAAGCTCTGAAGTATTTTAGCTTTTGAATTTTTGAGAAGACAGAGAATATCGACGAGGATAGAGAAGCATTTCTTACTGTTAAATGAAAAGGACATGTTTGAGATCTACGCGAGTTCGGAGTATCGAGGCGCCGGGTGAAAGTATGAGAAGCGAAAAAAGACCTACTTTTGGCCAGTTTTCTCGCCCTTGCCTTGGATCTCATGGTGTCGGCTTGTAGATTCCTCTCGTCCTCCTTGAGCCCAGAAGCAGCAACAACACTATCTTCATCTCACAAGCATTGTCAGTTTGGACACCTTCGCACATGCGCACAGGCCATTCAATCTGACACCCTCGTCAGGGCCAAAAAACTTTCCAATGTATTCATCATCATCACTTTTTGTCCTATCGTCTCCCCTTTAGATCACTTATCTCTTCCCCTCCTCCTCCTTCTCTCCGCACCATCTCAGACTCTTTCACCCCCCTCCTCCCCACCTCCCCCCCACCACCCCCCACCCCACTGCTGCCCCTTTAAGAGCTATAACTTATTTTTCGAAAACCTGCGGAATCCGGTCTCGCGCTGGACACTGCAAGGGATGCCGGGTCAAGGTCGCATCCCTGAATTGCAAGGTGATTGCTTTCAGATCAAGTGCCGAAGTTATATAATTACGACACAAAATTAAGAATGAACATTTGACAAGTCAGGATTTTAAGGTACAGTATAATTATGCAATAATGTGCTTTATTATTATTATTATTATTATTATTGATAATAAAAATACTATTTGTGTTAACTATATTATTAACAGTATTGCCAACTCCGAAGTAGATGTTCTATTACTGTAACTGCCATTTCAAAAATGTATTTATTACATTTTATTTACTTTTTATTTACTTCCCGCAACCTCCTCTACCGAAAATTAAGCTGATTTTGACGCCACTCATTGACATCCTTCAATAGGTAGCCTATGAGGTCAAATGAAGGTGCACTTGGTTTTACGAAGATGATTTAGCACCCTGGGTGCGCGGTGACTCCGTTTCATATGTTGCCCAGTGTCACACGCACTCGATCGCACCGCTCAATACAAACAGCTGAGAATAAGACTGGTGTTCCAGCGAGAGGCTTCGGTTCAGGATAATCTGCTCCTAAGAATAGAAATAACAGAAACTCTGTCTTACATTAAAAATGCTTTCCACTTTTGCGCCAAATTCCCCTGTACTAGGTTACCAAGTGGGACCAGACTTTAAATTTACTTTAGCGGTGCAAACAATTAACAATAAAAGGTAACGTCATCAAGAAAAACAATCATCTTACAAGGTAAGTATGACTTTACCAACGATCTGCATGCGTAGTAGCTGTACTTTATGCGTCCTTTCATGTTTTATGTCCTTCTACATAGGGTATGACAAATACTATATTTCAGCATAGTAGTTCATAAGACCTTAAACTTTTAAGAACCGTTCATTGAACAGGAATTCCGATACGTCAGACTGCATGACGAGTATATGTAGTGTTTCTGTGCATTGCTTGAAAAAATCAATTCAAATAAAAATGTATTTGCAAAGAAACTGGGCGTCCAATGTGCAGCATGTATTTCTGTTCCCGCTTTGATGACTATACATGCTACAAGTTATAATGTCTATATTATTCCAAAGCATCTTCGCAAGGGTACACCATATAGGCTGTAAAGTGAGAGTCGCAGACAGATTTTACCTTTATGACAGACGGTCTGAATTAATCACGGGACTTATAATCAGAGGGAACAAACAAGGTGGTGACGAGGAGACTTGTATTTCTCTGTAGAAGCTATTTGAAAACGGATATGCGGAAAAGCTGATAAATTCGTCATTCGATTGTCTCTTTCCCTGTTAATATTCCAATTCACAAACAGGATTTGCATCAAATATTACGCCGGGTAACCTAATTTACAAGACTGTGTGTTGTCTATTTGAACTGTCAAAGTGGTATCATGCGCACGAAAAAATGAAGCGAACATTGGAAATGTTGACTACACTCAAATGCGCATCATTAAGCTGAATTGTTTTTTAACAAAAGCTTGCTTATATTTGCTTTCATTTTATGTTAGACATATATAATTCACTGCATATACCTGTAAAAATTCCAAGGGGTGCGGCATCAAACATCTGTGTACATTGCATACATTGCATTGCGTATGGACCCATTGAATTTTTTTAGTCTTCAAGTTTTTGTTGGATTTAATAGAAGCCTGATAATATTTCTCATACATTCTACCACCGACTTACAGATAGATACTTCTAACAGGGTTGATCAATATGTTCAGCAAGAGATGTTTATTTAACACGGCCTTATCAAATAATTAGTGAGAAGGTTTGTAAATCGCTACCAAGGAGGTGCCACTGCAATGCGTTAACCGACCATAAAGGTTCACTCCGGATCAGGTAAAGCAAAACTCCCTTGGGACGGGCTTACTCCTGTGCACCGCAGCTAACATCCAAGTTTTACCAGTCCTAATTTTTCTGGACTATTTATTCACATTAAAAATCTGCATAATAATAATAATAATAATAATAATAATAATAATAAAAATTATAATAATAATAATAATAATAATAATACACACCAACGCTCCAAGTACCAGTTCCAGTCATGATGCTTAATGCTGCTAAATATCAAACCATGTAACCACGCAAATTTAGGCCTATATTCCAATACAATTAAATATGTCTTAAATTTCCATAATTCCTTTGATATAGACAAATTATTACAAAAACGAATAGTTAAACTTGACTTGAAAAAGGCAAATAGCTATTTGAGTCACGTTCCAGAAAATATAGCCAGTTCGGAAGCAATCTGCGACAAAACCTGCATCCTATTTAAGTATCTCTTATTTTATTAAAGTGCACAAATAAATTAAGGCAGGTTCAGAATTGTCTTATAACCTCCTTAATATTTACCACCGACAAACGCAACCACTGACATTCTTAATTGATAAAGATCGTGGAGTCATCCAATAAAGCTTCCAATGTTTTTTTAAACTTAGGTAAGAGGCTATTGTAATATTTCGGAGGTCGCAATTACAGACCGCGCTAATCAAGCAACGCGTGAAGGCGCTCTATACGGAATGGCAAATAGTTTATTTAAAAA
This sequence comes from Gymnothorax reevesii, assembly GCA_029721435.1. Lineage (NCBI taxonomy): Eukaryota > Metazoa > Chordata > Actinopteri > Anguilliformes > Muraenidae > Gymnothorax > Gymnothorax reevesii. The sequence goes on from CM056585.1 coordinate 53,410,460, forward strand.
TTATAACATTGTTTTTAATTATTAAGGTTAAATCTCTTTGATTAGTCAAGGGAATGTAGGGCAAACGGTAGGCCAGCATTTGCATGTTGCAGAAAGAACACGGATCACATAGATCATATGTCAGCAAACCCAGGCATTACGCTGATATAAACAACAATGCGTAATCTTACGATCATTAAAGGATGATATAGCCTACTTTAAAACAATTATCACATAGTATGAAAACGATCACATTTTGTTTCACGGCAGGAAAAACATTTAATGTGGACTATGAATAAGTCAAAAAGAAGTCAAATTCTATTCAGAAACTATTTTAGCTCATCGACGTTTTCATTCACTCTTGAAAATGATCGTAAATATAATGCATTTCCAACATGCAGTCGGACAGATAATTTCATAGAGAGTAACACCTTTTTTTAGCGTAATTAACTATAACTGCTCTCGTAAAAAGTGCTATTCTTCAACATTCGCTCATTCGGGGCGAATATCAAATGTTTCCTGTGTCATTTAAACGTTTGCTTTTAAGTGCTCCCGCAAAAGTGACTGTTCTGTAACCATGCATTTGAAGAATTTTCGTTCCAGATTGTTGTCATTTTCCAGCGACTCGAGTGCAGGAAAGAGGGGGGATGCTGGCACCCACCACTTACGAGAGGTGCTGCGAGTGAGGTGGCAATAATGTACTTTTTTCGCAAAAGCAACATTACCTGCTCCTGTGTCCAAGTCAGTTTTTAACCGTATTAACCACATCAAGTGGGATTTTTGAAAGCAAAATCGCAATAAATTGCGACTGATCAGCCAAGGTCTGATGTTTGACTTTTATTTACAACCTCCATTCATAACATGTCTCACGATAATCATTAATCGATAATGAGACCGTTTATATGACTATCAGGTGTGTTCCCATCAGAATCCACTCACACTACAGTCTGATGTCTTGCAACGACGTCTCATTGGTAATGGCATTAAAAGAAAGCGACATCCCCTCTAAAATATCGATTCACTGATTTTCTCAATTGAACGCAGTTTAAGTCAAATCTCCATGCATCCCGCTGTACTACTTAAATATAACAAAAGGGAGCATCAAAATCTGGAGTATGTTATATGATTACTTCCAGAGTACCAGAGCTGAAACCGAAAAATAATCTAATTGGTTCAATGCAGGATTCTGGAGAGCGAATACGTTCTACACTCTACAAACAGTAACGCAGATCTTAAATCAACGATTAATCAATGTGTGCTTTCACTTCAAATCGAAGTGTTTTTGACAGTTGTTAAGAACTGTCGAAAAAGGCAAAATGCTCAAACGTACACGATCACGAACACATTAAAACGTGTAGTTGAAAAATTTTAATTAATTATTTGAATTGGTACACGCGAATAGAAAATATAATCGCATTATATTTTGGTCGGCCAACAGTCAGTCTAGTCCTGAATCATACTTCAGCTGGTCTGACAAAATCTGAGAGAGAAATGTGAAGCAGAAACCAGAAATGTGACGCAACGTGAACTGTACATGGCTTCGTGTGGTCTGCAGTACATGCGCAGCTTTATCCTAATACACTGAAACCGAATATTTATCCCCGGTAGAAACAAGCCTTGGATTATGAGCTACGCGAAGATAGCATCACAGTGCATTATATATCTGAAATAATACCTTCCCAGCCAGGATTTTTAACCGTATTGCTTCAATATTCCAGATATATCATACACTGACCAACGGTGAGAATTCTGCATTAGTATGAGAACTGTAAATGGTCATTCTGCCAGAGACAATTCAACGGTAAAGTAAACAAAATTGTTTTGTTTGGGGGGAGGGGGGGGGGGAGGGGGCTGAGGGGGTGGGGTATCAGGATATAATATCCTCGCTCGCGCGCACCCACACCTAGACATCCCGACAGGCACGCACGCGGCCGCGTGCAAACTCACAATCATAAAAGCAGGTTAGGCAATAAGAACTGCAAATGAAAATTGTTTAATACATTTACGGAGAGGACCATGAGTGCAAACTGAGCGACGAGTTGAGGGAAGTGAGAATCAAGACTAGAAGTAGACAGAAAACGACAAAGAAAAGCCAAATTGCAGAGGAAGTTGAGTATATTACAATACATTGCATCAGAATCAATCTGAGTGCATCTGCAAGTATCTGAATATTAACATGACAAATAGCCAACAATTTACGGATAAAAAGGGAACAATCTGCATAAACACATCGGAAAATCAATTAGAAGATCGTCCTTGCTTATTGGCAGAGGGAAATACACTGACCAGCGCGTTCTTTTTTAGCTGGTCCTTGAGTAGGCTACCTCAGGCGCTCGAGCGGTCCCTTTATTCTCCTCAGCGTAATGATGGTACGGGAACGGCTGCAGTGAAGTTGGCTTGGTAATTATTAGCCATTAATTGAGTTCAAGACCTTGGGAGTCCATGGGAAATTGGAAATCTGACCGCTGATTCTAGACACTTTTTCCTCTTTCTAACACCGCCAACAGACTGTTATCAGTCTGGATGCATGGGCACAAACCTGATATAAGCGGTATCCCAGAGGCAAATATATACTTATGCCTATATTTCTGAGCGAGTTTGCCTGGTAATACAATAAAGATTTAGGAATAAACGTGTTCGTAATAACAATGTAGGCACATAATACTTATATCCACTTACCAGAATTTGTTTCGCTTAAATACAGCATATTGTCATAATCATTTGATTCGATTTCTTCGCCAACTGAGCAAATGCATATGGCTCAAGGTGGTGGCAGGGCCCAGTTCTATTGGAAAGCAATAAAAATTTTCGCTAATGACGAAACGCGCGTATGACTTGCAGCAACACTTACGGATAGTATCTGGCTACACACAAACAAACACGAAGTATTGAGATCCGCACATCAAAGGTTTCGATCGGATCAAAAGTCTTCTTTATAGGCAACTGATAGCAGATTCTTGTGACACAATTTGCTACCAATGGCACTCGCAGCAGACAAGCCAGTCTCTGTCGAGTGCCATCAACGCAGAAAACGAGTTTTTATTCCAAATACCAAATTTGGGTGTAAACCACTATTGTCACGATGACAATTTTAATGATGCTTGTAATCGCTTTCACATCACCTCAAGGACCTCTAATTAGATATGAAAGCTGGCAACGGTGTCAATCATGTCAGACAAAAGTCAATTTTACCTACCATAGACGGTGACAGCAGTTGGCTGCAAAAATTAAGCGTCAACTTATGCTACCTGTTTTGTTAATTGCATGTTTATTCTTCAGACATCTTGCTTCAGGAGCAGCAAGTCCTCGAAGTATTTCTAAGAAGGTCCGGTGTAAGTAAAGCGTTCTGTCGGACTTCGGTTATCTGCAGCATGCTCGTCTCGTCCACCAGCCGAACACAGCTCGCAGATAAAGAAAAGCCGTGAACTGACGACTGATATTAACAAATGGGTTTCACTCAAGCAATAAGTTTGTCAACACCACATTTATTGTATGCATTTTTTTCAGCCCAATAGAAGCCCTTCCAATAACTTAAGTCTATAGTTGATGCAAGTGATGCAAATTGGCTGCTTCAAATGATCAACTGTTCAGACACGAATTTCATCAGATTTAGAACCGTCCGCTTTAGCAATATCAATGACATGATCATATTTTGCGAGGAATGTATGAGATGGCTTGTTTTGAAATTAAAAAAAAAAAAAAATTTAAATCCAGCCCCATTTAAATAAGTTTTAAATCTAATAATGATGGGCTTATATTATTACTGGTATTCGCTCGATAATATAGTTACAGCCTTATTATTTCTACGTCTCACCTGCAAGGCAACTAGCCTACTAGCCCACAAGGTTAGGCTACTACTACTGATGATAATAATAATAATAATAATAATAATAATAATAATAATAATAATAATAAAATAATAATAATAATAATGCGGTTCACTGGTCAACCTCCCTGAGGTCGCACAGCCATACTTGAATGGCCTCGAGATCATTAATTCGATAACGTGCGAAAACAACAGAGTAGAGCCGCTGCACAGCCTGCAATAAAAATGCACAACCTAAGAGCCGGCGCCCGGGGCAAGGAAAGAAAATTACCCCTAAGAAGAAATGACCTTAATATGATGTAATCAATCAAGTTGTCTTCTGGGATACAAAGAATCATAATCTTAATTTTTCAGACTGGAAGAGAGGGATATTAGAACAACAACTTTAAAATTATAATCGTAGGCCGATTATGCTCTTAACGTTCTTATCACGGAACAAAGTAGCGTTCAAATGCAACAGAATTTAACCTCTTCGTTACACAACAGGAAGACTTGCAAAAAATAGCTCAAATGTTATTTCAAAAACTGTTTTAGCCACTTATTTCACAATTTTTACTACAATAATAATAATAATAATACGTATTATTATTATTATTATTATTGTTGCCCGGTTCCGTGTGTTAATACGTGCGTTAATATAATGGACATATGCATGTTCATTCTATTGCCAATTAATTTGATGACAATATGCCAGCTAACATATAGGCTGTGGATACACCTGAGACCTTGGTTCTCTTGCATCACGAAAAAAGTCACAGAAAAATGTATTGAAAACCAGTGATTTAAGAGACGAAGCAGTGAATTAAATGCGCCTCTATTTTATTTCTCCCATCGCAAAAATTCAAGGGTTTATTAAATAGTCTTCAATATCATTACAGCCTGCATAGAAGTGTCATGTCTCACAGGTGCAGAGCAAGCACGCAGCTCATAATTTAGCGCGAGCCTTTGAATCTTGAGGCGGAGCAGCGAATAAGCGGGTTTTATCAAATCACTTGTCTAAATTTTTGGCAAAGCAACTCCTTTATAAATTGACCTGTGTCACAAAATCCTTTTTCTTTCGCCGTCAACGACAAAATGGCGCGTTTTGTATCCCTCAAAATCCCTACAAAATAGTCCCCGTAGTATTCCACAACCATTGCGGTTTCTCCATTTCTCACTGCAGCATACTGAATTGTGTGGGTTCAAATCAATGTTAAGCTTTTACTGCGCTTAATTCGACAATGAACATGTATACAGGTATTACGGTGTAGGCTACATTAATTCTACAAAGCGTGTGGGTGTGTGCGTACATGTGAAGGGGAGAGGGGGGTGGGGTGGGCTGGGAAGCAGTGGGCTGAATAGCCGAACTTCATTGAAAAAAAGAAAACACGTACAGCTGAAATAATGGGTGATAGTGATAGAGTCAAAACGAAATAATTACATCAGGTAAATTTGAATTGTCGTTAAACTGTTTCGGGCGAAATCAATGGAAGATCCGGTTTTTCCTGCCCAAGGACAGGTTTTCAGTCGTGCCGTAAATTAATTTTAAAAAACATACAGCATTTTCGCATCGCATTTAGCTGATGCGGATTGTGACAGGCAAGACATTTCAGGTCAGTTCTGACCCTGATTTTTTTGCAGCCACCTGCGCGCGTCAAAGAATAATGCGCATTTTCCCGATTCATTTTCAGTCTTTTTTGCCACTCGCACCTATCTCAGATAACACTACTGAAAACCATCACATTAAATAACGCATTACATTTTTCAATTTAGAAACACTTTTAAAAGGCTTGATGCTCACGATAAGAAAGGCCATGCTAATTTAATAAGATACAATTATTTATTCAATTATTTACAAGTCTAGCCAATGCTGCTTGTTGATATGCAGTTTGCATACTGGGTAAAGCTTTAAATGAGAATATGTTTTAACAGAGGGTGGGGAACATGCTTACAGCTAGTGCACAAAATGAAGAAGAGGAGGTAAAAGCAGTATAATTTCAACAAAAGAAGCATGACTTCTGAAGGGATGTCAATGCAGTTGCGACATTGATTGCCTTTCTTCTCTCATCCACACAAATATGAAAAATATAAACATATAGCAATTAAAGCAACACATCAATAAATAGATAATGTTTTTGCAACAGAGCAATAAAACAAAACAATCATGCCATTTGAAATCAGATGTAAACATTCAGTAACAGTTTGCATAAGAATGCACTTTTCAAACATAATAAATATTACTGTCACCCTGCGTGAGGAACTTTAGTGAGGTCAAGAATGAATATACCTAACAGACACATATTTGGATTCTGAAACATGTATGCACAGCAAAGGTGGACTGAGACGGCGGAGGCAGTTGGAATCCCATGTAATAGACAGGTAAATCTAGGCAAGCTCAACAAAAATGGTTAATAGAGTTAACATGGCTGGCAAATTATCGCAAACAAACAAACTAGTAAAGGTTCATAGGTAAGACAGGTATGATTAGATGATATAAGAGAGGACAGGTAAGCCAACACAAAGGGCAGGCCATGATGTCGGTACAGGCAAATGGCAAGCCATTATGGTATAAGTTTGCTTGGAATGCAACCTCAATATAATCTAAAATAATACTGTTGAATAATATAATCATTGGTGAACAGTTGCAAGGTACAAATTGGATTTCATGAGGACACAAACTGGACAATTCAACAGTGAGACTTAAACATCTTCAAAGTAAAAAATTAATTAAGTCTTAATTCGACTCAGACAGAATACATTCATTAAATACATATAACTATCGGCACCATATGTACTCAATAAGAGCACGTTTACCAGTTTTAAAAAATGCTGCATAAGTATCTTGATTTCACTCTTGAACTAAGTTGAAAAAAATTCTCAAAATTGGTTTCCATATAAAAAGACTGAATCTTTTGTTAGCAAACGCAACAAACAACTGAGTTGCAGACTCTCATTCAGAGGCCGGACTTTTGTAAGCCATTTTGGCTGATCATGCTGTCAAGGGAGATATGCTGGCACAGACAGAGATGCACTTTATTTCAATTCTTCAAGTTCATTTCATTTGTAGTGATGTATTGGCACTCAACTTAATTCCTTTGTTTCAGAACAAAGCAAGCTTTTGTTCTTGAAACTACTTGCATTATTATTAAGTCAATGTAATGCAGAAAGGGAAATAAAGGGAATTCAGGACAGTCTGGAGTTGGAGTTAACCATTCAATGGCAAGCGATCTAAATCGTCATTGCTGGCAGGACAAGACTGATGCATCGATGCAGATAAACTGCCACCTCTGAGTATCCAGTACTGATTGTTGTCGTAAAGGTTTGAATTCTTGCAAATAAAAAGCAAGTCCAATGCTGTACCATGAACAAATCAAACTAGACAAGCGGTGTTCGACACAGTAAACCAATATAATTGGCGATTATTATATCTTGCAGAGGACAAAATTCAGCATAAATTACTCAACATAACCTATTCTGCAAACTATTGCTTGAGGGCCATTTCTTTCAAATTGTTTTACAGGATGCTACCATCTTGAAGCGTTAGATGGTGTACACCAGGGGTCCCCAATCTTTCCCAGAAAAAGCCGGTGTGTGTGCAGGCTTTCATTGCAACCAAACAATTACACACCTAATACTACTAATTAACCCGTGGACTCTTCGCTAATAACCTTGATTAGAAGCATCAGGTGTGTAGCTGCTTGGCTGCAGTGAAAGCCTGCACCCACACTGGCCCATTCTGGGAAAGATTGGGGACCCCTGGTGTACACACTCTCAATTTATACAGCTGGTAGATGAGCCAGGTTGTTCCAAACATAAGTCCCTTGCGAAGCTTGGTTTCATATCATGTAGATCAGCCTAATCCCTTTTTTATTCTGTAAAATCACTGTTATTTATCATGTAATATACGTCCTTGTCATCAGCAGTAGCTACGTCAGACAGCATCTCACCAGCAGAGCTGTCCTCACTACCCACAGGTTTTTCAAAGAATACAACCAACAATTCATTTCCATGGTGTAGAGTGGATCGATGAAGATTGCTTTCTCTCTGTGTGAAAAGAAGACCACAGTTCATTTCAAACCAATCTGAGAGCACTGTGTGCAAACAAATTCCACTGAAATTTTATAGTGTAATCTCAGGTTAGGGAGATTGAACAGAATTCAATGCTATGTCTCCTGCTAAACACGCTTTTAGCAGGCTCAAGGGACAGACTGAAACTTTCATAATTTGTCATTGCAAATTAACCAGCTGTATCATCTAGCTCCATCATACTGCAGGTCTATTTGTCAATCATTTTCGGTATTGTTTATTTTGCTACTATATATATATATATATATATATATATATATATATAAACCCAGAACCAGTGAAGTTGGCACGTTTTGTAAATCGTAAATAAAAACAGAATACAATGATTTGCAAATCCTTTTTAACCTATATTCAATTGAATACACTGCAAAGACAAGTTACTTAATGTTCGACCAGGTAAACTTTGTAATTTTTTGCAAATATTAGCTCATTTGGAATTTGATGCCTGCAACATGTTTCAAAAAAGCTGGCACAAGTGGCAAAAAAGACTGAGAGAGCTGAGGAATGCTCATCAAACAATTATTTGGAACATCCCACAGGTGAATGGGCTAATTGGGAACAGGTGGGTGCCATGACTGGGTATAAAAGCAGCTTCCCTGAAATGCTCAGTCATTCACAAACAAGGATGGGGCGGGGGTCACCACTTAGTGAACAAATGCGTGAGCTGATTGTCGAACAGTTTAAAAACAACATTCCTCAACGAGCTATTGCAAGAAATTCAGGGATTTCATCATCTACGGTCCGTAATATCGTCAAAAGGTTCAGAGAATCAGGAGAAATCACTGCACGTAAGCGACAAGGCCGAAAACCAACATTGAATGCCCGTAACCTTTGATCCCTCAGGCGGTACTGCATCAAAAACTGACATCAGTGTGTAAAGGTCATCACCGCATGGGCTCAGGAACACTTCAGAAAACTACTGTCAGTAACTACAGTTCGTCGCTACATCTGCAAGTGCAAGTTAAAACTCTACAATGCAAAGCAAAAGCCATTTATCAACAGCACCCAGAAACGCCGCCGGCTTCGCTGGGCCCAAGCTCATCTAAGATGGACTGATGCAAAGTGGAAAAGTGTTCTGTGGTTTGACGAGTCCACATTTCAATTTGTTTTTGGAAACTGTGGACGTCGTGTCCTCCGGACCAAAGAGGAAAAGAACCATCCGGACTGTTATAGGCGCAAAGTTCAAAAGCCAGCATCTGTGATGGTATGGGGGTGTATTAGTGCCCAAGGCATGGGCAACTTACACATATGTGAAGGCACCATTAATGCTGAAAGGTACATACAGGTTTTGGAGCAACATATGTTGCCATCTAAGCAACGTCTTTTTCATGGACGCCCCTGCTTATTTCAGCAAGACAATGCCAAGCCACATTCTGCACGCGTTACAACAACATGGCTCCATAGTAAAAGAGAGCGGGTACTAGATTGGCCTGCCTGTAGTCCAGACCTGTCTCCCATTGAAATTGCGTGGCGCATTATGAAGCGTAAAATATGACAATGGAGACTCCAGCCTGTTGAACAACTTAAGCTGTACATCAAGCAAGAATGGGAAAGAGTTCCACCTGAAAAGCTTTAAAAATTGGTCTCCTCAGTTCCCAAACGTTTACTGAGTGTCGTTAACAGGAAAGGCGATGTAACACAGTGGTAAAAAGGCCCCTGTGCCAACTTTTTTGCAATGTGTTGCTGCCTTTAAATTCTAAGTTAATGATTATTAGCAAAAAAAAGAAATACATTTTCTCAGTTTGAACATTAAACATCTTGTCTTTGCAGTGTATTCAATTTAATATAAGTTGAAAAGGATTTGCAAATCATTGTATTCTGTTATTATCTACGATTTACATAACGTGCCAACTTCAACTTTGGTTTTGGGTTTTGTATACAAATTATATATATATATATATATATATATATATATATATATATATATATACATATACAGAGAAAGTACAGATACACAGATAAATGTTTTAATAATGAAATATTGAAAAATAAGTCTATCTTGAATGAAGATTTATGAAACACATTAAAAAATGTCAGCAAATTATCTTTTCATTTGAAAACCTTTAACCCCTTAGCCCCATCAATCCAATGGACCCATGTATGGGTTTGCGAAATGGAGCAGCTGTATTCAAACTTGTAGAACTTCAGGTCTATTGTACATTCTGGTGGCGATCCCTAGGTTTCCACTGATTCCAAGTATGTCCTGCTGAATTGAAGGGAAATGTATATAAAATGATGACCAAGATCTAGATATTTTCCATTTAATTTAATGCTGTGGTAATAAAAAATGGTGTCCTGGGTTTGAATATTTCTCTGAATACAAGTGACAAGAACAATATAAAACAATATGCTTTTTCTGACTTCAAACCTTCTTCAAGGAAAACTTAGGTGAAAGGTTTGAGTTTAATGTTCCACTGGAAACAACCAAAAATGGATTTATTTAAATAATAAACAAATTCACCGAAATTGTGGTGTCAAAACCATTGCCACCCCGGTTCAATCCTCTGTACAACCACTTTGAACAAGGACCACAGCCTGGAGTCTTGTTCAATATTTTCTAGTCTTTAAAAAAATTTTTTTTGAATTTTTTCCCACCCTGAGCACAGCCAAAGAGTTTAGCCCACTGTGTAGCTTCCTTACACTCCGCAGATGCATCACCAATTACACACTGCCTACATCATCAGAGGATCATGTAGTCAGCGCGCAATATCGCTTGTTCAGCTACATGCACATAGCTAACCAGAAATGGTCATTAAAGAACAATGCACTGATGATTTTTAGCTATTTTCACAAAAAAATGTGATATTACACCCTCATACCTAGGAGCGAAGTTAGTGTCTCATATTACCCTGACATGCATGTCTTTGGACAGTGGGAAGAAACTGGAGTACCCAGAGAGAACCCACACGAACACTGGGAGAACATGCAAACTCCACAGAAAAAGGTCCAAGGCCAGATTCTAACCCACTGCTGTGCTGAGGCGGCAGTGCTAACCACTGCACCACCGTGCCGCCCCGCAAACTAAATTGTTTATTGAAAATATCAAATGCAATGATAGCAACAAAGTCAAAGAAAGTTAGCATAGTCAACCAGTTTTTTTTTTTCAAAAGCCACCTGAAATGCTGAATTACCAGACCATAAAATTTGCTTCCACTGGGGTACTGTCCAACTCAGATGACACAGAGCCCAGTGAAGTCGGTGGCACTTCTACACAGTGTTAATGGCTAGCTCTAGTTTTGCATAATAAAACTAAAACTTGCATGGATGCAGCAGTAGACTGCATTGACTGATAAAGGTTTACCGAGCTATGTCTGAGCCTTTGGTATGATATCTATTACAGTTGCATAATGGTTCTTAAAACAGTGACGTCTGGAGTGGATGATTAAGTTATCATTTTCATGATGATACAAATAATGCGCTTGCTTCTCGAAAATGAGAATGCATTTCAAAGAATGTATTTGCTTTATAAGATTAGCGTTTTCATTTTTATTTTGCTAGCGATATGGTGGAGCACTTCTTGTAAATGAAAACGCAAATGGGGAGTGTATTTTCATCTAAAATTTGTTATAAAAATTGCATAAATTGACTTGAAAAGGAAAACGCAAGGACGATTACATTACCATTTTCACGATGAAACAAATAATGTGCTTGCTTCTTGAAAAAGAAAAAGCATTTCACAGAATATTTTTGCATTACAAGATAAGCATTTTCATTTTGTGAGTGATATTGCTGGGCACTTTTTGAAAATTAAAATGCAAATAGAGAATGTATTTTAATTTTCAATTGGCTACAAAAAGTGCATATATGGACTTGAAAATGAAAACACTAAGTGGAGGATAATATTTTCGTTTCCATTATGATACCAATAATTCACTTGCATCTTGACAATGAAAACCCACTTCTTAGAATGTATTTTCATTTTAATATGGTTAGCAATGTGCTTCCATACTGTCATGGATTTTGGCCCGCCGGCAAGAGACAAAGCCGGCGGGCGCTAGGACCATGTTCCCAAAGAGGTTAGAGGGACCCAAACACACAGGCTGAGTAAAAACACAAAAATCTTTAATTAAAAATATAAAGATTAAAATAGTCCCAGACGGAAGCAGCAGCAAGACAAACCATGGCAGGGCTCAGGAGACAAACAAACAGTGTACTGCTGCACCAAAACAGGTGCAGCCAGCTCTTAAATACTAAAACTTCACCTCAACCTTAACGAGCAACAGGTATGGCTCGTTAAGGTGGAGGCAAAGAATGCAGCAGAGGGAAGGGCCTGCAGGCAAAGACCATGACACATACTCAAGGGGTTGAAATTGAATGATAAGTAATGAAATCATAAAGCGAACAGTTGAAACCTTAATGTGGGATAAGATACTGTTCAAGGCATACAAAGTGCTCATTTATGAAGCAATGAATGCACAGATTGCTACTGAAGGCTGAACTTAAAAATATTATGTAAATTTTTGCAGCTATTTAAATCGGGCGAGTATTTACTATTACCATGCCAAACATCTCTCAGGATCTTTAAATGCACGCTGAGGTACTCCATTTCACCTTCTCCACAGCAAGCCTGAGAAGGCATACAGTGGGTCCACCAGCAAATGTCTGACGTCCAGATTTTCTGTGGCCTCCCACGCCCTCTGCCATAAGCAACATGTCTGTGAATGTTTTTGTTTGCTACTTTTGACACACACTGATGTCACGTGACGTGACAAAGGAGTTTCACCATACAATTTTGGGGAATCTGTGCTCCCACTATGTCTTCTACGTGCTTTCTTACTGAGGCATTTGTGTGTTTGGTATTGCAGGAGATCCCAGGTAATCATCTATATCGTTTCACATCCATCAATTTTCTTCGCAATCTCTTCTTTGTATGTCCAGGATTCACATCGATAATGCAAAACTGACATCACAGCAGCTTGCAATAATCTCAATTTCACTCTAAAGCTAATATTTTGTCTCTTCCACACTTTTTATATTTTGGGCAGCGAACACAACCATTGCTACTCGAATCTTCACTTCATTCGTAAATCAACCCAAATCAGGCAAGTTGGAGCCCAAGTACTTGAATTGTTTAACTTGTTCAACCTTCAAGTCTGTCTAATTGTCACCTCCCCATGTCCAGCAACCTGTGTGTCTTTAAGAGGTATTATTTCCTTGATTGGTTTGGTGTCTTATGTGCCTCCCCTCATCCAGATTCAATCCTTCGTGTGCTCCATTCTCTTGTGTTCCAGTGGTGTATTTAAGCCTTTTTTTCTGTCCAGCAGGCTTGCTGGATTGTCACGTTTGATTGCTCTATGCAAGCACTCAATGTCTCCCTTTTGAAAAGATTAACACCAGCTTCTGACACCTTTATGATAGTGAGATACGCAATTTCTCTTCAGAGTATAATTAATGGGAACAAACTCCCAAGCCTCATTACTGGTCTCCAGGACTGGGACCACATTCTTTTTAGCCTGCCTTCCTGTCTGTTCCTCTGACCATTTTATTAGGAGCACCTCCCAAACCTTCATTAGTCCTCAGGCTTGGGACTGTATTCCCACAAAACCCTTCTGACCTGCTGTCTGAGAGTCCTGCTTTGACGTGGGTTTGCACTACCAGGCTTCTGCCCTAGGATGCCACAGACCAGGCATAGACGCCCCCATTACCCTCACCAGGTTCCTCTTTGCCCTGGGCTTCAGCCCTCTCTCCAGTTATTGCCGTACTCCTATCAATAAATACCCCTCATTGGATTATACTCCCAATCTGCTTCTGGTTCCTTGTCTTGGATCATAACAGCTTCAGCTATTTTCCAGATAACTCAGCAGACCTTTCCAACATCTCCAGCGTTTTTACCATAAAAAAAAACTTAATTTTCTCTGCCCTTATCTCCATTCCAAATCTTGTCGACTACATACACAGTCCCTTGGAGAGTTTGTGTACATCGTCCTCATTATTTGCGATAAATGCAATGTCATCAATGAATCAAATCATGAGCAATCGTTGCATGCAAGCACCTCCTGCAAATCCTATAGCTGCTCTACTTATCATCTCATCCAAGAAGACACTTAAGACAGTTATCACAGGATGCAGGACCATCCTCACCCCCACACTACATGGCAAGTTCTGAATTTTTTTCAAATTATTACTTCGCTCATTGAGTTTGCCAAAAGTTGCTCAAGTGCTCTCATAATGTTCTCATATATTCCATGTTTCCTCAGAACTGCTGCCATAGAATCATGTCATACTCGGTCAAACGTTTATTTATAGATAATAAAGTTCAAGAACTCTTTGGAGTTGTTTTCAATGTGTTTTCTGCACATTGAGAGAGTGGTTGCTTGCTCAGTTAAGCACGCACTAATTCTCCACAGACAGTCATCCAATGCAGACTACACAATTGATCCAATTTACCTCGGGAGAATCTTAAACATGACTTTACCAGGATGACTCATTAACACACTGTTAAAGGTTTCCTCAAGAGCTGATGTCCAGGTCGATGCAAAGGATCAGTCGCTCCTTTGTCACCACTGCCCCAATCACCCCCAACAATAAATGCAGCTGTTTTTATCCCAGGCCCCGATCCAGTACGAGAGTGCCATTGTGATTCATCCCCATTGTGTTTAAGCAGGCAAAAGGTTGCTATGGCAGTCATCTCCACTCCAGGTGTGGATGTTCATTGGCTCGGTAGGAGCACATCTGCACTTGAACAGAATATGTTTCTAATGCTACTGATGGTGCACACACCCTCCTCCACCCGGCTGATTGCCAGTCAGGTGTGAGGAGCCAGTTCAGTCACTGACTACACAACCATACTGTGAGGTATCGTTCAGGAACCAGTCGCGAGAACCAAGCAGTGCAGTAAAACTGGATTTTATTAAGGAAGGGGGAGAACCCCCGCAGAGCAGGGGGCAACAGTACAGAGTCCACAATCCAAAAGTCAAAATCCAGAGGGCGAAATCCGAGTCGTAACCAGGGCACCAATCACAGTACTCGTAGTCGGGCAAAACAGGTTCGGTACACAGGTATGGGTTTGTCAGAGAATCAAAAGCCAAAATCCAGTGGGCATAATCCGAACCGTTAACAGGGCAGCAAACACAAAACTCTGAGTCGGGCAAAACAGGTATGGTACACGGGCACAGGAATATCAAAAATAAAGCCAAAATCAGAATCCGGGACGTTCCAGTCAGAAGTATAACACTAAGAGTACAAGGCATCACAGAGACAGCCTACTGACAAAAATACAGCTCCGGTTATGGAGTTCCAACTTGCACAGAGTGAGAGGCAGAACAGTGACTAACAAGGTGCAGAAGATCTGCTTGAAGCACAGCAAAGTAAATTGAGTGAAGGCAAGGGGCGGAAACTAGAGCAGAGCGAGTGCTGAGAGCTTGTTCGTCAATTAGCAATGTGCAGCTATACAATCCCTGGTGCTTTTTAGTAAGTTAGTACTCTAAACAATGATAGTCTTGATTAGTAATTTTACTTAAAACAACAAACAGTTAGTATTGTTAGTAATATAGACAAGAGCCATCAGGAGATGGCATATCCCCCCGACCCCCAGCAAAATCGTAGAACAGTAATTTGTGAAGAATATGTCTCAGAAAACATGATATTTTATGAACTATGAATATCTAGTCCAGACATGATCACTAAATGCATCATCTTTCCATAGAAAACCTCAGAAAAAGAGCATAAACAAGAGCCATCTGGAGATCCCGACCCCCACAAATTGTAACTCAGCTTTTATGATGAAGATATTAGAATGCAGAGTTTGATGTGTGAGAAGAGATGTCATGATCACTAGTGGTCACGTAAACGGATTCTGTATTCATGAAAACATCTTATCAAAGTGGATAATGTGTTTGTGAATTAAGTTTAATGAACCTAGATCATATGGTTTGGGAGATATGCCCCAAACAAGACAGCCACCCTCAAAGGCAATCTAAGTTCCCTGTCTCCATAGAAACTTCATAAGAAAAATTAATCAATAAACTCCAAAATAGGAAAAGGCAGATCTACTCGTAGTGGGTAATATATCTATGAAGTTAGGTGAACCTAGGACACACACTTTAGGAAATATGCTCCGGACAAGGTAGCCACCTTTAAAGTCAATCTAAGTTCAACGTTTCCATGAAAATCTCAAAAATTAAAAGAACAAGAAACTTCAAAATAGCAATAGGCACATCTACTCATAGTGGTTAATATATCTGTGACGTTTGGTGAACCTAGGCCATACGGTTTATGAGATATGCTCCGGACAAGGTAGACACCTTCAAAGTCAATCAAAGTTCCACGTTTCCATGGAAACCGCAAAAATTAAGAAATCAAGAAACCTCAAAATAGTAAGAGGCACATCATACTGGTTAATATATCTGTGAAGTTTGGTGAACCTAAGATGCATAGTTATGAAGATATGTTCCGGACAAGAAAATGATTACAGACGGACGGACAGACAGACGGACATACTGATGACTATATCCCCCCGCCATCTGCATGTCGGGGGGATAAAAAGCAAGGTGAAGGAAGTAAACGAGATTGGAAGGAATGGATGAAATCCCAGAGACCACGAAATCACCCGAACGTGTGGCACACAATACTGGGGCAGTGAGCGATCACATGAAAAAAGACCAGACAGGGGGAGACAAAGTGCAATGCATGGTATGACACAAAACAAAGACCTGAATATAACTGCCATGGTGGAAAATGGCAGACAGACAAAGACGAGGCAAAAACAAAACATGGCATGGAATCCCAGCACACAAGACAAAATACAGAGCATAGTCAGACAAGGCAGAATTCGTAATCAAAACATTGTCAGGCAGGACAGGATCAAAGCAAAAACATGGTCAGGCAGATCAGGATTATAACACATACGACAGGTAGTACCAGGCTGGATGCTTCCGGCAACAGACTCTTGAAGCCTGACTTGATCCATCAAGTCAATCAAATATGCTTGTTGTTAAATAAATATGCTTATTTCGGCCTCCTTAATATCTCAAAAATGGAACATTCGCTATTGCTTATTATAATTATCATTATTGCTGTTGTTGTTGTTGTTATGATTCTATTTTTTTCTACATAAGGTTTAGCCTCTAAATGTCACGTTTTACTCATCCACACATTCAAGCAACAATATTCTTTACGATATACTCCAAACACTTGTGACTGAAACTCCCCACTCCTGTCTCATTTGCGTTTTATTGTTTGTTCTGCTTACCTTTTTTATTCTTTACTATTGCTATTGTATTTGTTTTGTTCTTGTCTGTTGTTGTCTTCCATTGTTTTCTTTTGTTATTTCCTGTTTTTATGGTTCATATTGCACTTTACTCCTTGGTATGTCTTGTTAAATGTTTGCAAATTAAAAAAAAAAAAAAAAAAAAAAAAAAATGGAACATATCATAGGGTCATTCCATATGAACTCAACCAAAGTACAAGAATCTTCCATGGTCACCCACTCAGATTTGGCTCAAATTTATTTTGGGAGTACTTCTATATTCATAATGACACTTGATACATTTTAGGCTCCTACTCCAAGGGATTTCCAAGATACGGCCCCGTCCAAAATCTTGAAGTGAATAAAAAAAGTGAAAAAGTGAATAGTGAACGTTAATTTTTTGGGAATTTGGAGATCAATATCTTTGGAAGAAATCAAAGGTATGGGCTGAAAATTGCCATCCAACGTAATTTGGGTGCAGGCTTTCAGAATTTCTTGTCAAAATTTATCTGTCTCTTTTCATTTTCAAGATATTGGCCTCTCAAATATGAAAATGTTTATTGGTGGAAATCAAAAATTCAGTTTTCAAGGGCTCCTTGTGAGGCCAGGATCCTTTACAGAGGCTAAATTGTGCTGTATTCCTTCTATTTGAGGACAGGTCTGTCTGTACAAGGATGATTGATTGCAGTCAAGGCATAATAGCATAGTTAAAAAAATAACTTTTTTACCAATTTTGGATTGGCAAGTTCACCTCGTGTGCAGTTACCCATGGTAATGAAACTTCTTCCACATAAATGTATACATGTTGATTTTATTTGTTCAAAATTACAACTTGTTTTCTCATCTCCTTCACAATTTAATCATCTTATCAAATATAGGCGTTTGGGGGTAAAAACGTCCATTATTATCCCCTTTGTTCTGCAACTACTTTTGAATAGACAGTGCCTACTCATGAAAAAGTTACATCATTTCCTAAGATTATCTGACATCTGACATGCTGTTGCATTCCTTTCCAAGGATCTCTCAGGTATTGCATCAGATCGCACATGTACTGCATCATCTTCCATTTTGTATTGCATCTCCTCTGGTTAAAACACTAGGGTAGCTAATTAATGAATTCATTGAAATTTCAGCATGACTTCTGACAGGTGCAAAATTGGGATTTCCTTGGATAAGGAATGCGACAAACATACAAACTGCAAAAAGACAGGACGAATTTCATTCAGTGGCTTTAAACCAGCTGACAGACAACTTTTGACTTGGGGTGCAATGTCATATTCAATGAAGATGACCGAGTCTGTTTCCATCACGAAAAAGTGTATTTGTGACGCTTTGAAAGTCAAAAGCGGTCCTGTGCCGATCCATTTAACCATCGTGTAAAACACATCACAAGTACGTTCATGGTGACATCATCCTGCATTCCTTCTTGCATAACAGAGAACGGATGCTATTAATTTACTGTAAGGAAGTTAATTTCACTCACTGTGATACACTTTATTTTCAGAATCCCTGAAAACTGTTGAGGAAGAAATGGCTACAAAGTTAAGATTGAAACCAGGACAGAAACTGCCCTAATTCAAAAGAAGATACATCATTTGTATAATAAGCTCTTTTGTTGTGATCTGTAGTCTTGGTTGTCAGTTGGAGTCTAGCTTTCTTGCATTTTTGATCATTTATAGTCAGTTGTGGGCAGATGGCCATATACCAAGTATCTCACCTAACCAATAAGGTGAATTTTAAGATGGTACTAAAACAATAGCATATACAACTTATATTAGCTTCATGTTATGGCATTTTATCAAAACAAAAGTCATAATGGGGGTGGGTGGTTTGCAAAAAAAAAAAAACAAAAACCTATATTTCATAGCATGACTAAATAGTGAAGGAGATGAGAAAACAAGTTGTAATTTTGATCAAATAAAGCCAAGATATATGCATTCATGTAGAAGTTTCATTACGGTAACTGGCCACATGTTGAACTTGCCAATCCAAAATTGGCAAAAAAAGTGACTTTATCTGCTAGGACCCATTTCAGGGTCTCTTAACTCCTAACTCTAATTATGCCTTGGATGTAGTCAATCTTCCTTGTACAGACAGGCCGGTCCTCAAAAGGAATCCAGCACAATGCAGCCACTGTAAGGTATCCTGGCCTGATAGGGAGCCCTTGAAAACTGAATTTTTGACTTCCACCCATGAAGATTTTTATACTTGAGAGGCCAATATCTTGAAAGTGAAAAGAGAGGTATATTTTGACAAGAGATTCTGAAAGCTTGCACCCAAAACACACAGGATAACAAATTTCAGCCCATACCTATAATTGGTTCCTTGGGGCATGGCCCAAGATTTTTGGGGGACCGTATCTCAGAAACCCCTTGAAGTAGGAGCCTAAAATTTTGCAAGTATTCATTATGAATATAGAGGTACTCCCAACATAAATCTGAGCCAAATCTGAGTTGGTGACCCGGGGACTTCATATGGAATGACCCCATATCTTAGTGTGTTCAGAGAACAAGCTACATTATAGCATATCCATCACTATGTTCCAGGGTCACAACTGCATCATGGTATACCGCTTGTCTTGCTTGCAAGGGAGCTGTGTGTGTGCTCCATTCCTACAACAGGACATGTTCTGAGTTTGATGGGCTCCATATTTTATTTGGAGCAGTCAACAGGCTAACTCAACTACCTGCTTTGTGAAAAAGACCTCAGTGGTGCACTATACACTAACAATACAGTGGCCCTACACATAACTGCACAGTAAGTCCCGTCAAGTGCCAGTACAATGCCAGTTATGCTAAAGTCCACATTTCACCATGTTTGCAACAGGAAAAACAGAGCAAGGTTTAATATACATTTTCAAAAAATGGAAACACCTTTATCTATTTATTCATATCACTATCAACTATGTGAACATGATTCCTATTCTCATGCCAGTGTAGCTGAGAAAACTGGATTGTTGCCACATTATCGTATTACTTATGTTTTTATTGAGTATTTTGTGATTTGAAAATGTAGAAACAAACAACTCCTGCACTAAGAGCAGATGAAACATTATTCAAGGTACTTTTCAAATAAATCAAATATAAAAATAAATAAATATTTGGGAGTTAGCCAGGAACCTGAATTCGGCCAACATCTAACATAAGCTTGCAGAACAATGGTCGGGACCTATTGGCAAAGCATAGATATGAAAATGACTGATTTGACCTGACAAAATACTGCAGCTAGATTGCATTGGCAGATACTGCAAATAAAACATTCTCTGACTAAAAGCTATTTACACAGCCTAATGCTGTACATTAACCCCTTTGCGCAGTAGCCAAATCAGGCCATTTATGCGTTATCCGATTAAAGGATAATTCAAGATTTGAGCTTCACAGAGGGCTTAAATGAAATGGCTTAAATGAAAGAAGACACTTGTAGCATTTAGAATTACATCATATTTTAGTTTCTTTTCATCATTTTAGTAGAGAGTAAGGGCTGCAAACACAAAAAAATATTCATGAAAATTCAGCAATGAAATTATAAAGAAAATACTGAGAATTGAAAAATGGCAGGGAATTTAAATAAAACATTTCAGGGATGATAAACTCCTTGACTACTCGAGTAGTTCATCTGACAATGATATTCAAAATTAACAACTGTTTGTGAGCCAAATAACACAGCTCTCCAAGTGGCTCCCCACACTGTCAGAGCCCTCAAAACTGTGCACTGCCAAATCTTAAAATAATCTTTCTTTTTTTTTCAAATCAACTTGTGACTTATGAAGTTCAATAAGAATTAATGATTTAATTTAGCATGAGTTTATCAATATAGACCCAGATGGACCCAGATCCATTGGTCACCAGTAACCTCTCCATACCAAAACTATGGCTTTTCTCCATGATAAGATTTAGAACTTTGTCCATTTTTCTTCATGGCCCCATCAGCCAGCAGACACTCATTAAAGTCGTTGCTCATTTTACGGTCAGAACATTCACCCTGCAACGGAAAGCTAGCAGCTCTGAGAGCCTAGGTGAAACACAGGATGTAGCTATAAGCATTCTCCTCACCTTATGAGAAGCGAGACACAACTCACTGACACAGTAATATCTGAAATATACCTTGTTTTAACAAAACAGACATTTCACTATCAGGAAATATGCTACCCTAGATTGAACAGAATCAGTGCAATGAAATGCTTGAGTTGTTTGCATTTTAAACACGCAAATACCTTAGCATTCTATTTTGTTGCATGTGGTATAAATTCTAAACAAATAGCCACATTGAGCATAATGCCACCACATACAGCATTATTAGCAAAGGCTAAAGGTTACTCTTATTAACCAATGTGGCATAGTAGGTGAACTGAAAATAAGAAATAGTGAAAAAGCTAGCTTGAGGGCTATCAGTGGTATACGTATAGCTACACTATGCAAAAATAATTGTACTAACCAAGCATGAAGAAAAACTCCCCATCATTGAATTTCTCTTCCAGAGAATCAATGCTATTATCCCTCCAGTCCGGATCCATTCGGAATTACTCCCCTTATCAATGTCTATAGCACATTTCCACCTTGTAAATGTGACCTACGCACTTCTGGCTAACTTTTGGCAGTCTTTTTTTTTCAATCCATTCACCTCATTCAGATGCACAAATGTCAGAGGACACAACCTAACTTGCTGTTACACGAGGGTTTAAATACTTTTAGGGGTCCAATCAGCATCTTTCAATTACAAGGGAAAGTTTATACTGTCTGGAATTGGATAAAAAAGGTGTCAATCAATTGATATTTACTGGGAAAGTTTAACAAAGGCATGGACTACAGTTGTGCTTTATGCAGATAAGCCAGAGGAAGCATTAAATTGTCTAGATTTCAGTGAGGGATCATATAAGGATTTAAGTGAGCACTGAATTCTTCAAGGGACAAATCTATGTCAGTTAATGGTAGGCAATCAAGCATTTTTTACATCTGATGACTGTAATTGATAATAGGATGACATAGTATCAATACAATGTTGAATGTTTGCTTCAGAAATTTCATACATTTCCTGGGAAACAGGGATGGGACTCAATTCATCAATAATCTAAATCGTTAAAAGGCTTCCTCATGAAAATTCAATGACTATTTCGGGATTACGACAAATTGATAGTATAGTGTAACTGCATGCATAAACAAGGCAGCTCCATATCCACAGGCATCTACATCTGCAGAGACGGGTTAATAGTTTGGATACATTCATCATTCAGCGAAGAAACGAATGTCTGTATGTCTCTAAGGGATTTCATGCAATACCATTTTGACCATTTCTTATACTTCTATAATTTTACCCCACTTCAGTGAGCAACATCAGGCAATGGAATCAGCATTGTGGCATCCATTTTTGCTAAGCACTAAGACACATCTTGTACCTGTGGTGAAGATGTCGGAGGGACATTTCACCGGTTAATAAAATAAGCCCTAAACATCCAGATTGGACCTGGGCCAATTGCATTATTGTATAAAACCCTATTCTTCTCGATACTTCAATGAGTTGGTTGGAATCAATCACATACTTTTAAAAAGTGCAAAGCCCACCCTCATCTACTCCTCTAATTTGGATCAGTCACACCAGGTCTGTACAAGGATGATTGATTGCAGTCAAGGCATAATAGCATAGTTAAAAAAATAACTTTTTTACCAATTTTGGATTGGCAAGTTCACCTCGTGTGCAGTTACCCATGGTAATGAAACTTCTTCCACATAAATGTATACATGTTGATTTTATTTGTTCAAAATTACAACTTGTTTTCTCATCTCCTTCACAATTTAATCATCTTATCAAATATAGGCGTTTGGGGGTAAAAACGTCCATTATTATCCCCTTTGTTCTGCAACTACTTTTGAATAGACAGTGCCTACTCATGAAAAAGTTACATCATTTCCTAAGATTATCTGACATCTGACATGCTGTTGCATTCCTTTCCAAGGATCTCTCAGGTATTGCATCAGATCGCACATGTACTGCATCATCTTCCATTTTGTATTGCATCTCCTCTGGTTAAAACACTAGGGTAGCTAATTAATGAATTCATTGAAATTTCAGCATGACTTCTGACAGGTGCAAAATTGGGATTTCCTTGGATAAGGAATGCGACAAACATACAAACTGCAAAAAGACAGGACGAATTTCATTCAGTGGCTTTAAACCAGCTGACAGACAACTTTTGACTTGGGGTGCAATGTCATATTCAATGAAGATGACCGAGTCTGTTTCCATCACGAAAAAGTGTATTTGTGACGCTTTGAAAGTCAAAAGCGGTCCTGTGCCGATCCATTTAACCATCGTGTAAAACACATCACAAGTACGTTCATGGTGACATCATCCTGCATTCCTTCTTGCATAACAGAGAACGGATGCTATTAATTTACTGTAAGGAAGTTAATTTCACTCACTGTGATACACTTTATTTTCAGAATCCCTGAAAACTGTTGAGGAAGAAATGGCTACAAAGTTAAGATTGAAACCAGGACAGAAACTGCCCTAATTCAAAAGAAGATACATCATTTGTATAATAAGCTCTTTTGTTGTGATCTGTAGTCTTGGTTGTCAGTTGGAGTCTAGCTTTCTTGCATTTTTGATCATTTATAGTCAGTTGTGGGCAGATGGCCATATACCAAGTATCTCACCTAACCAATAAGGTGAATTTTAAGATGGTACTAAAACAATAGCATATACAACTTATATTAGCTTCATGTTATGGCATTTTATCAAAACAAAAGTCATAATGGGGGTGGGTGGTTTGCAAAAAAAAAAAAACAAAAACCTATATTTCATAGCATGACTAAATAGTGAAGGAGATGAGAAAACAAGTTGTAATTTTGATCAAATAAAGCCAAGATATATGCATTCATGTAGAAGTTTCATTACGGTAACTGGCCACATGTTGAACTTGCCAATCCAAAATTGGCAAAAAAAGTGACTTTATCTGCTAGGACCCATTTCAGGGTCTCTTAACTCCTAACTCTAATTATGCCTTGGATGTAGTCAATCTTCCTTGTACAGACAGGCCGGTCCTCAAAAGGAATCCAGCACAATGCAGCCACTGTAAGGTATCCTGGCCTGATAGGGAGCCCTTGAAAACTGAATTTTTGACTTCCACCCATGAAGATTTTTATACTTGAGAGGCCAATATCTTGAAAGTGAAAAGAGAGGTATATTTTGACAAGAGATTCTGAAAGCTTGCACCCAAAACACACAGGATAACAAATTTCAGCCCATACCTATAATTGGTTCCTTGGGGCATGGCCCAAGATTTTTGGGGGACCGTATCTCAGAAACCCCTTGAAGTAGGAGCCTAAAATTTTGCAAGTATTCATTATGAATATAGAGGTACTCCCAACATAAATCTGAGCCAAATCTGAGTTGGTGACCCGGGGACTTCATATGGAATGACCCCATATCTTAGTGTGTTCAGAGAACAAGCTACATTATAGCATATCCATCACTATGTTCCAGGGTCACAACTGCATCATGGTATACCGCTTGTCTTGCTTGCAAGGGAGCTGTGTGTGTGCTCCATTCCTACAACAGGACATGTTCTGAGTTTGATGGGCTCCATATTTTATTTGGAGCAGTCAACAGGCTAACTCAACTACCTGCTTTGTGAAAAAGACCTCAGTGGTGCACTATACACTAACAATACAGTGGCCCTACACATAACTGCACAGTAAGTCCCGTCAAGTGCCAGTACAATGCCAGTTATGCTAAAGTCCACATTTCACCATGTTTGCAACAGGAAAAACAGAGCAAGGTTTAATATACATTTTCAAAAAATGGAAACACCTTTATCTATTTATTCATATCACTATCAACTATGTGAACATGATTCCTATTCTCATGCCAGTGTAGCTGAGAAAACTGGATTGTTGCCACATTATCGTATTACTTATGTTTTTATTGAGTATTTTGTGATTTGAAAATGTAGAAACAAACAACTCCTGCACTAAGAGCAGATGAAACATTATTCAAGGTACTTTTCAAATAAATCAAATATAAAAATAAATAAATATTTGGGAGTTAGCCAGGAACCTGAATTCGGCCAACATCTAACATAAGCTTGCAGAACAATGGTCGGGACCTATTGGCAAAGCATAGATATGAAAATGACTGATTTGACCTGACAAAATACTGCAGCTAGATTGCATTGGCAGATACTGCAAATAAAACATTCTCTGACTAAAAGCTATTTACACAGCCTAATGCTGTACATTAACCCCTTTGCGCAGTAGCCAAATCAGGCCATTTATGCGTTATCCGATTAAAGGATAATTCAAGATTTGAGCTTCACAGAGGGCTTAAATGAAATGGCTTAAATGAAAGAAGACACTTGTAGCATTTAGAATTACATCATATTTTAGTTTCTTTTCATCATTTTAGTAGAGAGTAAGGGCTGCAAACACAAAAAAATATTCATGAAAATTCAGCAATGAAATTATAAAGAAAATACTGAGAATTGAAAAATGGCAGGGAATTTAAATAAAACATTTCAGGGATGATAAACTCCTTGACTACTCGAGTAGTTCATCTGACAATGATATTCAAAATTAACAACTGTTTGTGAGCCAAATAACACAGCTCTCCAAGTGGCTCCCCACACTGTCAGAGCCCTCAAAACTGTGCACTGCCAAATCTTAAAATAATCTTTCTTTTTTTTTCAAATCAACTTGTGACTTATGAAGTTCAATAAGAATTAATGATTTAATTTAGCATGAGTTTATCAATATAGACCCAGATGGACCCAGATCCATTGGTCACCAGTAACCTCTCCATACCAAAACTATGGCTTTTCTCCATGATAAGATTTAGAACTTTGTCCATTTTTCTTCATGGCCCCATCAGCCAGCAGACACTCATTAAAGTCGTTGCTCATTTTACGGTCAGAACATTCACCCTGCAACGGAAAGCTAGCAGCTCTGAGAGCCTAGGTGAAACACAGGATGTAGCTATAAGCATTCTCCTCACCTTATGAGAAGCGAGACACAACTCACTGACACAGTAATATCTGAAATATACCTTGTTTTAACAAAACAGACATTTCACTATCAGGAAATATGCTACCCTAGATTGAACAGAATCAGTGCAATGAAATGCTTGAGTTGTTTGCATTTTAAACACGCAAATACCTTAGCATTCTATTTTGTTGCATGTGGTATAAATTCTAAACAAATAGCCACATTGAGCATAATGCCACCACATACAGCATTATTAGCAAAGGCTAAAGGTTACTCTTATTAACCAATGTGGCATAGTA
Organism: Gymnothorax reevesii; assembly: GCA_029721435.1. Taxonomy (NCBI): domain Eukaryota; kingdom Metazoa; phylum Chordata; class Actinopteri; order Anguilliformes; family Muraenidae; genus Gymnothorax; species Gymnothorax reevesii. Next base: position 53,436,791 of record CM056585.1, read on the forward strand.
GGTGAACTGAAAATAAGAAATAGTGAAAAAGCTAGCTTGAGGGCTATCAGTGGTATACGTATAGCTACACTATGCAAAAATAATTGTACTAACCAAGCATGAAGAAAAACTCCCCATCATTGAATTTCTCTTCCAGAGAATCAATGCTATTATCCCTCCAGTCCGGATCCATTCGGAATTACTCCCCTTATCAATGTCTATAGCACATTTCCACCTTGTAAATGTGACCTACGCACTTCTGGCTAACTTTTGGCAGTCTTTTTTTTTCAATCCATTCACCTCATTCAGATGCACAAATGTCAGAGGACACAACCTAACTTGCTGTTACACGAGGGTTTAAATACTTTTAGGGGTCCAATCAGCATCTTTCAATTACAAGGGAAAGTTTATACTGTCTGGAATTGGATAAAAAAGGTGTCAATCAATTGATATTTACTGGGAAAGTTTAACAAAGGCATGGACTACAGTTGTGCTTTATGCAGATAAGCCAGAGGAAGCATTAAATTGTCTAGATTTCAGTGAGGGATCATATAAGGATTTAAGTGAGCACTGAATTCTTCAAGGGACAAATCTATGTCAGTTAATGGTAGGCAATCAAGCATTTTTTACATCTGATGACTGTAATTGATAATAGGATGACATAGTATCAATACAATGTTGAATGTTTGCTTCAGAAATTTCATACATTTCCTGGGAAACAGGGATGGGACTCAATTCATCAATAATCTAAATCGTTAAAAGGCTTCCTCATGAAAATTCAATGACTATTTCGGGATTACGACAAATTGATAGTATAGTGTAACTGCATGCATAAACAAGGCAGCTCCATATCCACAGGCATCTACATCTGCAGAGACGGGTTAATAGTTTGGATACATTCATCATTCAGCGAAGAAACGAATGTCTGTATGTCTCTAAGGGATTTCATGCAATACCATTTTGACCATTTCTTATACTTCTATAATTTTACCCCACTTCAGTGAGCAACATCAGGCAATGGAATCAGCATTGTGGTATCCATCTTTGCTAAGCACTAAGACACATCTTGTACCTGTGGTGAAGATGTCGGAGGGACATTTCACCGGTTAATAAAATAAGCCCTAAACATCCAGATTGGACCTGGGCCAATTGCATTATTGTATAAAACCCTATTCTTCTCGATACTTCAATGAGTTGGTTGGAATCAATCACATACTTTTAAAAAGTGCAAAGCCCACCCTCATCTACTCCTCTAATTTGGATCAGTCACACCAGGAAACATCAATTGAGAACTGAAAGCTATTTGAATCCTAAATGATTACGTAACTTGACCCGGGATTGCTCCCAAGATTCTGTGATCCGAGTTTTGTGAACACGCCACAAAAGGCTCGATTACTGCCCTCTCACCTCCCTGAGATGCCTGCGGTTTCGCTGGCCCCTGCAGGCAGCACTTCCTTGTTGTGGTTGTAAGAACAGGTCACCCCCTTTGCTTGGGTGGGTGGGTGGGGTGTTGCAAATGCTGCAATTCACTACATAAACACAATCAACCAAACATGACTATGTTTTTGGCAGAAAATTACCCAAGAGGAACACCTTTCTTTGCGTAAGAAACTGCTCTAGTAGGTAAAAGTTTGACAATGGTAGGAGGCAATAAATACCAAACAAAAATAGTCTTAGATTACAGTATTTATCTTATAGAACATTTCAGGACCTGTCATTACACGCTTAAACTTAGTCAAAGGCTCATGCCCAGTGAAGTGTCAGTATCGAAGGGTTCATGTGTTTATGAACAGAGGATGTGTGCGCAGCCTCAAGGCAGACTACTCACTACTGTTGTGATGATAAGTTAATGTTAAAATTACACTTCATTTTAGTCAAAAATGACTTTTTTGGGACAATAAAGCCCTGCATGAGGACAAATATCCCATGATTTCTGTGTTGCGTTTTGTTGAAACCAGTAGGTGGTGTCGGCCTTGAAAAGTTCCGGAGAAACAAAGTGTATATGAGAAAGTCTATATGCGTAAAAATTGCTGAAAGCAGTTCGTTATGACTCACATGGCCATATAAATATATTAAAATACTACAGTGCTCGCTTCAGAACCAGTCCTTTCTGCCTTGAAGCTGCATGCACTTCGATTGTCATGTGATCGGCAAATCCATCTATAGCATCACTCACCAGTTATTATTTGAACAGCAAGCACGTTTCCTGGCATATTTGCAAGCAAGATATTGTGCACACAGATTTTGAAAGACTACTATGCAGAGGCAATCACTGCCATGGCTAGAGTCTTGAAACTGTGAAAACCAGAGATACAGAGAATTCACTAAATGAACAGAATGCATCCACACAAACAGTTCATCAAATGACTATATGAACTCTATTGGCTCCTATAGAGTTTCCTCAATTGTGATCCTCCAGCACCAAACCAGTCACATGGGTCAATTCTTAAAATATGAGTTTTTGGGCTCATATTAAATGCCCTTTCAGATGAGCCCAAAAACTCATATCTGTAAAACTGACCCATGCGACTGGCTTGGAACAGGAGGGTCAGAATTTTCTAATGCAACTTCAAAATTATTCTAAAGGTTTACTCATTCAAAACTGAGATCCTCCTTTCCTGACCAGTAATTTTCATTAAGTTCTCATTGTGCCAGCGGAAAAACTGGTTGAGTTATAGTTTCATATTTTATAAAGTGTAATCATGAAAGTTTTAATTTCATGAAATAACACAATTTCATTGTTTGTGAAAAAAAATACATTGTTTCATCTCGAAAGGTTAGGGTCTGAGCTACCATCAAATTTTATGGGAGCACATTCTGCGCATTATGACAGGCATTGAGCTACTTACAAAATATATTCATAACTATGAAAGCAGCTCGATGAAGCAAGGCTGACTGGACTGTTGCATTTGAAAATCTTCTCTCAGTTTGCAGAGAATATATTTATAAACTGTATTTTTAAAATATTTTTCAATTTTCTATTATCTTGTGTTAAGCCATTTTGACATTTATTTTACCTAATATGCATGTATTATTATTGCTGTGAGGAAAGATCTAAATCTTAGATTTATATTGTTTATTTATATTATTGTTAATTAATCATGTATGCATGGAAATGACAGATCAGAAGAGGTGGTTGAATGGTAAGATCATCTGTATTTGTACAGGGAGTGTTAGAAAGGATGACAGCTAGGGAAGGCACACAGTTTTTAGACCATGCTATATCCGCAGTGAATGAGTTCTGATTTATTTATATCCCCGCCCACTGTCACCATCTATTTTCTTCACATAGTTATGCACTTGGGTATGTTGCTGCATCAAATTCCCTTTTGTTTGGCAATGAATCCGTCTATTTCATTTTGGAAGGACATGCATCGGCTGATAATTTCCCTTGTGGAACGATGGCAAAACCTTTAAGATGTTATTACATCATTACTATATTTAAAATTCTTAACTCATTATTACTGTTTCAGTGCAAAACTGACATATTGACAACAGCTTGCTAACTGATTGATTTTATATAGAAATTGATTGAAAAGTGATTACCAAAACACAGCACCCCATGCAGTTAAACATCTATTATGTCTCAGATGCGTACAATTTTTGCCCCTTGCAGTCATTTACATGAGCTTGTTTCCAACAAAAAAAATCTGCCAGCCTTTATTATTTCAGTAATAGCATTGTTAAATTCGAACTTGCATCTTTACCAACTGATTGACAGCAACTGGACTGCTGACTTCAGATGAACATTTGTGAACTCGGCAGTATTAATTTATCTTTTACATCCCACAAAATAATGTTGAAAGGCGCTGGAATTCTGTCACATTACGTCCATTCAAAATGCAGGCCAATTATATGAAAATAATTACAAGCAGTTTCATAACTAGTTTCTTTCTGTAAAGGTATCTCATCACACCAAAGTGACCAAGGGCACTGGGAAATTCAATAAGCAAAACTCAAAAGGACAGCTACGCTTATTTATTTAATGAACAGTTACACAGGTCATACAGCTCAAACACACACATTTTTTTTTAGTTTTTCTAATAAAAAAACGTCTCCTTCAAAAATGTCTGATCTGATTATTATTTCGTTGATTTTTGATATATTAAGCAGCATATTACTGACACATTCTACATTAAGATCAGTTTTTAGTAAATAAAAACAAAAAAAACACATCATTACAACTCTCCTTTTCACATTCCTATACAAGCATGCATGAAAGAAAGAAAATGTAAAATAAAATTTTTGAAAAACGCTGTAGGCATCAGTGTTGTTGGGGTTGGGATTCGGACCCCAGGCTCTATTGTTTTTTAAAATCATAATTTTCTCTTGTTTTTGCTGTTTTGGCTACAATCGGGGGCAGCTTCACATTCATCCCTCATTCACCTCCCATTCATTCTCATTCACTTAGCAACAGTCACGTAAAATCAATACTTCAGGGAAGGATGGTGTGCGTGTATGTGCGTGTCTGAGATAGCTGAGAGAAACTTAACTAAAACTTTCAATAACAGTAATTTTAGGTAGGTTTTTTTGTGGTGGTCAAACTAACCCCAAGCCGAAAAATGTAGTAAATAGAAAGATAATAGGATGTTTATTGATAATAAAAATATAAAAAAATAAATAATAATAATAATTATTATTATTATTATTATTAAAGGCTGAGTAATGTTGCATTCAGCGCTAAAAATAGAGCTTTGTAATGCTGAAGAAAGTGCAGCATATTGTAACAGGCAGGTCATCAGGACAGCAGTCAGCAGCAGCCAAAGCAGTACTCACCCAGACTGAAGTAACATGGACATGTGCTTATGGATTATGAAGACACAATAGAGCAAAATGGTTCAACTTCCTCAACTTGCTTTACATCTAAGAGTAAAACTGTTAAAAACTTTTGGTGATTTGTGCAAGTAGCAAACAAGGAATAAGTACAATGCCAAAAACCTGCCAGAAACCAGTCCCCAGACCAACAACAGCTTTTTTTTGGGAAGGAATCCAAACGGCTACAGTGCCATTTTGTATTTACACATAAATGGAAGCAATTCCAGAAATTTTATACAGCTTGGGAGACATTATAATCAACTTATTTTAAAATAACAACAAACAGAACCGATCTGTCTTTCTGTTCAGTAATAGAAACAGCATGATATCAAGTTAAAATTTTATAAAGACAGAAAGTAGTAGCATGGTTGCCTGTGATAACACTAAAAAAAGAGAAAAATCCACCAATACAATTAACTAAAGGGCGTATAATAAAGTGAAGAGGAGGCCAAGCTGAAATGTTCTGTTTACTTCAGAGGCAATTTATTTATTTGCTTATGGATTCATTCACTCATCTACGCTACAAATATTCATTTGCCTGTACATCTACAATCGTGCACATTCTGACAGAATGATTAATATGGGTGTGTGTCAAGCCAAGTCGTGAGTTTTTATATGTCGTAGATGCATCCAGGAGAAGGCAGTTCTGCAACAGAGGAGCAGTTCCCGTACAGCGAGACTCCCAGAGGCTGCGGCCCAGGCCCCAGGTTTTAATGAGGGAAATCTGAGGTATCAGCATCCTCTCTGTCAGAGGGCTGAAGTCACGCATTTATTTGTTTTTTAACACAGTAAACGCCCACCCGCCCCTCCACTGCACTCAAGAAAAGGAAAAAACTCTAGCTCCAATAAACATGCTTCTTGCATTGTGTGTATTAAACACCATATTTTGAGTAAATACTCAGATATTTTACTACTGTTGTGTTTTTTAAGGATAAAATATATCAGCACAGATGAACACATCTAAAGTACACTGAGTAAACTCTAATACCAAACCACAGTTAACCGAAGCCACAGAAAACTAGCGACAGCTGAATTCAAGATGTTTTCTGACAAATCCAACTACAAGCGGTGAGCATACAGATAAAAAGGTATTCACCTACAGTGAAATCAAATAAAGTACACTTTTGGTGGATCCACCACATATTAAAGGTGAGTGCTATGTCGTATGTAAGTATATGCACTAAACTTAATAGTGCTATGTCGACTGGTTCCACAAAACTGAGTTAAGTACATTCCACTCAATGCAATTAATGAACCTATTGCGTGGAACCAGTTGACGTAGTATTATTAAGTAAATCTAACATCTCATAGGGTTTCATTTTTTTTTGAGTGCAGCTATCAATGACCAGGAACTAAATCTGCCACACAGAGACACAAATCTATTGTGACAGAACAGGCCCACAAGAAGCCAAGTTTGAATAAACTCAGACTTGAAACTCAGGGCTGGATACTCAGAGTTCTATGTTTTAAAGAAACTTCCTGGGATTGTTAATGCCTGCTGTTATTTATCATCATTCAGCGGCTGAATCCTGTTATTTGATACACACTCCTTCAGGGACCTCAGACTACCATGGAGGAGTAGTAGTGTGTATGAAGACTGCCCTCCTGTGTTTATCACACACACTGCCCCTCCAGGTATTGGTCACAAACAACTTCTCCTCAACTTCTTTTTCCTTCTTTTTCCTCCTGCATCCTTGTTTCCTCCTTTTATCCTACTACCTTCTTCTTCCTAAGTGTGATTCTTCTTATTATTATTATTCTTGTATTGATACCAAATGTTTAAAATGGCATAGTTACAGAAGCCTCCCCGGTTAATTACTTGGGTCAACGGCAGAACTGCAAAGCCCAACGGGGTACTCAAGACTGCAACCCGCTTGTAACAAGCCCCCAGATTCCTTAATGACCAATCTTTGCCGCCTTATTATTTTTACTTCACTCTGGGCTCGACGGCCCAGGAGTTTGTACTGAGCCAAGAATGAGATCCCATACAGCACAGACATGTGGAGGGAGGACTGCGGAACAATGGGATCAGTGAGTGAGGGCTGGTTTAATGAAATGCCATACATACAACTCTGGATATTAACAGGTTGTCATCTTTGCCTTACCAGAGAGAGCGCTCAAAAATCCCAGAGCACGTTCAGCAATTCCACTACCACCAGGAACACCCACGGTATCTTTTGAAGCTGCAGTATTAAGGGTTTATTGACATGCGCTTCAAATTGTTACCACTTGGCCCTCCTCATCTGCAGTTTGCAGCTGAGAATAATACACTCATTCTCAGCACAAACTTGTAGCTTGGGGCAGGGAGCATTTTAAAGCTTATAGTTTGTTGAATGACTAAGGTGCATCAACCCCCCCCACCGGCTTTTCAACACATCTAATTACTAGTTAATTGAAGTTATTGCATTTTCTACTCTTATCCCAACATTTCCATCAGAAAGATGAGCTTTCGTAATTCTTTAATTCTCTGATTTGCTAACTGCACCACCCGCAGTCTACCACAAGCCAGAGTAAGTACATTGTATTATATTTCAAGATTAAATGATTTTACCACATGATAGTGTGTTAGTTTGTGCATGTATGTTTTGTGCATGTCCGTGTGTAAGGGTGTGAATGTGTTCATGCGCGTGTAGAGCACGCATGGCCGCAATCAATGTAGTACACAAGTATTACAGATGAATTTGTCCCGATTTTCCTTATTAACCCCTTTGCGCAGATAGACGCCAGCGTCACTATTGTCCTAAATTTAATCCCTAAAACAATTCTGAAATTGAATTTCCAAATGTCTTGCTTCACTGGAATAATTTATGTCTCTGTGACATAAGTTTATACTGAGTTCTAAAGCCTTGAATAGGCTCATGCATAACAGGAAAATATTGGAAATATTTGTATTCCGCGCAAAGGGGTACAAAAACCTACCTAATTATAAATGTCTCCACCAAAAAATATTCTGGAGGCCACCCTATGAGTTGCATCAGGCATTCCATCCCTGAGTCGAGATTCACTCTTAATTTCGATAATTAATTTAATGAAAAATAGAAGAGAGTCTACACAGGCAGCATCAGAATCTCATAAGCAAGGTCCAATCCCCTGTCCTGGCATATTTTATTTCTCCACAGATGCTCCAAAGTCTAGTCAAACAATTGCTCTTACATACAACTTGTTTTCCAGTGGTCTTCCATGCTAGGATACCAAATAGTTATACTATCAAACACAAATTTTCACATTTAGCTTCATGAGGCAAGAGTAGAGAGGCGACATCTTGCAGCGCACTGGATGCTGAACACCTCTGGTCTCCTAAACTGAAGGCTTAAAATATTAAGTAATAGAGGATTTTACATGAATAGTCCTCTCATATGAGATGACTCCTCTCTAAGAGATGACTAAGAGTACAAGATTCTGTTTATCGCATAACTGAATCAGGTAATTTTATAGAAAACAGAAGTAATCTTACATAATGATTATGGAAAGAAACAGCATGCACTTTAGCTACTTAGCTAACAAACTTTAACGTAGTTATGAGAGTGGCACTTAGCTAGCTCACTACAGTGCCAAGCCATACCAATATAACTAACCTTACACTTAGTGCTCTGTTTAGCTGAATATTAACCTGAATTGGGAAGCTTTCGCTTCATCATCGAGGAGTTTGTTTCCACCCATGGGCTGCCAGAGGAACAACCAATCACTGTTCAAATTGACATAACGCAGAGCGATTTTCTTTCCCTCACTCTCAGCCAATGTATTTTTGCAGCAGTGTCATGTACCAAGGGTAATATCAAAATTATGTAACGTGCAGGGATGAATGAAAACTATGACAGCTATGTGATAAATATTGATATTAACTAAATGGGTTTTATAGGTTTGGTCACAAATATCATTACGCAAGAGCCTACACAGTTCTGTAAATCGTGTTAATTGTGAAAACGTACACAGAAACGATTCATTATTAAATTAATTTACTACATGTGACATTAAATTCATTATATCATGAGAGAAGCCACATTTTCACATACTGAGTCTGCTGAATGGAACTGAGTCTTCTTTTTGCAAAGATCTCCATAATCAAATGTAAAGCCTACGTCTTCCATCAACGTTGAGACGAGAATCAAGGCAGAAGAAATGAAGGGGGGAGTGTGGTTGGGTGGAAGGCCTCTGAGGAGCAGCAAGACCTCAATTACTTTGTGTGTCTTTCTGACTGGGCCACTCCGCTGAGCTGAGCTTTGCCAGGACTCCTTCCCCTTTTAAAAGCAGGAGTACAACTCAAACTGTCCCCAGAATCTCTGATACCCTGAGAAAGCCAAGATGACGACAGCTCTGCTCCGGTCATGTTCCCCGGTTCACAAGTTCTGCACCTGATTACGTCCACCACTTATCATCACCAGTCACACAAGCCACTGAGAATGTGAGTGACAGAGTCGCTTCCAGTCATACTCATCAGGATCGCTGGATGATATTAATATCAATACCGTGCGACAAACGAAACACTCGATCTAACAGCAGCTGCCAGAGTCTGTCTGTCATCCCGCCGTGCGAACCGCCACACCTCCAGAGATACAGTTGCCAGGCCTGAGACAGGAAGTGAGGTGTAAAACAGAAGTGTGCCACCAGATAAAACCTAATCCGCAAACAATCAACTTATTAATCAGCCACTTTTCTGTACGGTGTCATACTTCTCCTCCACTTTAATTAAAACTTTTATGTTGTTGCTGTTGTTTTATTGGGAAGCAAGCCGATTACCTTTTCTTTCCAAAGTCCATTCACCCCTTCGGCAAAGCAGGCTTCAGGGGGCCAAACCGTCTAATTGTTTGGGTGCTTTATAACGCAAGAGCCTCACTTAAGCCAAAGCCTCCTGGAACGAAAGCCAGCACAATGCAGCTCATTAAAATTCTCACCGGCTATTTTTTTTCCGACTGCAACAGCGAACTTCTCCAAATTTTCCGCTCATGCCTGGGATGGAGCCAGTTGGCACCATGAGGAAGTGAATCTGCTAGTGGATCTAAAGTCAGATATATTCCCAATCCGAGGGTGGGGGGCAGGTACATAAACTCCAGTGAAAAAAGGAAGCAGCGTGCAAGAACATAATTTTAAGATTTCTAGCACGCCTCATAAGTGGACATACATACGATGTATAGCCGCACTCTTCTGAATTTAGGAGCGGTTCCCAAAGCCTGGACCACACACAGAGGGGGAGATTCATTCCCCGCAGTGTCACAGTGAAAATATGTGCAGCGAAGCCTTCAAATCTGTCCCCAGCACCGGCTACTTCCACCCGCCGCTCCATCATGGCGGCCGGGGATGTTCACACGAGCCTGACCCCCCATACACGTCTGAGTGAACAGGCACAGGGGTCCGTCTGTGGCACCCAGCGCCCCCCTCGTGGGCCTGCTTTGTGTCAGAATCACCTGCTGACAGACAGGTCCTCGTCTCTTCCCCAAAAAAGCCCAGCCGCTCTCCTGTCCCATCGCACGGGACCATATCCTGTTTTCTATTTTTCATGCAGGGAGACGCTGCGGTAGGTAGATGCGGGAGAGAGAAAAGGAAACTTTATTATTGCCATTAATTTCAGCTGAGTGACCCCTTCACCCCCACCAGCCTGCTCAAATGTCCTTTCTGTCTTCAGCGTACCTGTGGGCTCCAAAAATGTGTAGTACACCTCCCACCCCGCAACCAGCCCTACTAGTGCATCCACCCCTCCCTCTCTCTCTCCCTCCCTCCCACACCTCTCCTCCCCCGTTCCTCATCCTTCGTTCCCTTCTCCCCTCCCACCATAAACCTCAATAGGTTCCTCTGAGCACACAATAATGGCTGAGGGGAGAATAAGAATTTGCTCTCGTTACGAGGGGCCAGGACTGCACCTGGTGAGGCCGGCTTCCTGGCCATGCTGTGAGGGGCTATTGTGCGGCATGTCAGCAGCCCACTCTTTTAATGGCTCTGTATATCATCGTTCAGATTATGGCAGATGACGGGGGCTGGCCCAGGCGCTAAGGAGCAGAGAGGGGTGCGGGGGGTGTGAGGAATCTTGGCTTAAATGTAGGACCCCAAATCCCATCGGCCGAAATCCTAGCACTTAACCCCAGCTCTGGCATTGTGTGGTGGCCTGGCTTTCATTTTTCCCTCGTCTTATTCTATTTTAATGGAGTCCGCTGTCCCTCCTCTCTTCCTTTCCCCATTCATGCGCTCTCTTCATTCCTCCTTTTTTTCCTGAAGATTTTAGGGTTGACTTCTATTCGGGGTAGGAGAAGGAAGTCAGACGGGCACCTGTCCCTCCCACTTCCACATTCTTCAGCGAATGCAGGCACAGAAAACACAATAATATTTGCAGGTCCGTTACTGAGATTATTCTTCCCACACTGTCAATAAACTAGCAGGTCAGCCTTTAGTAATAATCAATTTACTGTCATAAACAATAATAAAGGAAAGCTACAGACCAAAAAGAGAGTGGAAAACAGCATGCATGCATACAAACACACGTAAACACAACTGAATACATAGACACACATATTCAGATGCCTCAATAAAACTAAGTTTGTTGTCAATGAGCTAAATTCTCGGCTAACTAAATTAAAAGGAGGGTACTGAGCACAAATCAGAACAAAAACATGTATATATGCTATGTATTTGTGTGAGCGTGTGTGTGTGTGAGCGTGTGTGTGTGTGTGAGTGTGTGTGTGTGGGCTTGTGTTTAAAAATGCATTTACTCACACAAACACAGGCACAGACACATATCATAGACTGACACAATATTCAATCACAGAAAGATAGACATCGAGACATTCAAGCACGCACACACAAATACACACACGCAGACGGGCTCACATTCATACAGTATTGTTAAAATGTACTTGTTTCCTTCCTGATTTCTTCTATTTTGCCTTATTTCTCATATTAAAATATTTCAGATCATCCAACTAATTTTAATACAAGACAAAGGCAATGTGAGTAAACAAAAAATGCTGCTTTTAAATTATCTATTCATCTATTGAAGGTAAAGAGTACTTCAAAACCTATATCTCCATGTGAAAAAGACAAACTGCCCCCCTAAAACTAATAAGAGGTTATGCGACCCTGGGCGGCAACGACTGCAATCAAATGTTTGAGATGACTGTGCATAAAATATATATTATTTTCAAGCATAAAATATACTCAGCCAAAATAAAAACTTCACACTCGTTTGGAGGTCGATAAGTTGAACATACAAGAAATGAGGTTTTAAATAATGATTTTATTTAATTCTGTACTCATTAAAGATGGTGTATCATAAACATAATGTCCATAATGTAACCAGTTCCAGCGGAAATGCTACGGAAATGTCCAAGAGTAAAAATGGTAAGTTACAACTTGAATAAGAGCAGTGCGCAGGCGATTACGTATGGTTTGGGCAGTCACACGACCTCTAAACAATTCATTCCTACTGGATGTTGCAGTGACAAATCGATTATGCAAATGACGTAAGACAATTTGTCGGTCTTCTGCTTTTGACATCACACATGGGCTACCAGAACGAGGTCGGTCAGCTGTGGTGCCAGTTTGTTGGAGACGTGTCGGAAGATCATGGATAGTCCGTCGACTGCATCCCATAACCCTTGCGACGTCAGTGACGGACGTTTCCGTTTTCAGCATGCCAATGGCACGTTCACGCTGAATGTTTGACAGCCATGGCATTGAAAATTAACGAATAATTAACTGTAAAAACTTGTTTTTCCGAGATGTCACTCTAACGTGCTAACGTTAGCTCAGTTGTTCATCTCTCATATGGTCACGTGACTAGGAACACAAGAAAAAATGGTTTTAGCTTAAAGTACGCTCGCACGTGCTATGTACCTGTGCACGTCAGAGTTGATGATGTCTTTGACAACGAATTTACCCCTAGTGATAATAAAAACTCTTTTATTAAAAGTTTCAACAAAATATTTACAAATTTATGAGTGTGAAGTTTCTTTTTTGACTCAGTATACTTGTTTCACTCATTCCCTGTGGAATACTTTTATATAAAATTGTCGCATTTGTACAGAAAATGACACAATATAATGTATTTACGTACAGGTGGCCCATGACTGCGATCGTCAACTGATTTTGTGTTTTCATCGGACTGCGAATGGTCATCCACGCCGCTGGCACTGGCTTACCGTAGGGAATAGTAGAATTCGCCGCGCTGTTGGCAGCGGCTTGCCGTAGGGAATGAGTCAAGGCATAGCATCTCCATCGAAATCAAGTGAAGACTTTCAATAGGCCACTACATGACTTCCTTTTTTTTCTTTTGAGCCATTCAGAGATGGATTTGCTTGTGTGCCTCCGACCACTGTCCCGCTGCTTATCCAAAATGCTTGAGTTTTAGTACACAAACTGGTGGGTGGACATTCTTCTTCAGCATTTTCTGGTAGAGAGCAGAATTCATTGTTCCATTAATTATGGCAAGTGGACCAGGTCCTGAAGCAGCAAACCAGCCCCAGACCATCACACTACTACTACCATGTTCGACAGCTGTTATGATGTGGTTTTTTGGTATGCCGTGTTAGCTTTACGCGATATGCAACAGGACTGTGTCTTCCAAAATGTCCTAACTTTTGACTCATCAGTCCAAGAAATATTATCCCAATAGTCTTTGGGGTCATAAAAATGTTTTTTTTATTTTTTTTGTTGCAAATGTGACATGAGCCTTTGTGTTGTATTTAGTAAGCAGTGATTTTTGGATCATTTCTGTTATACAACCCCAATTCCAAATTAGTTGGGACGAAGTGTAAATGGAGAATAAAATCAAAATGCAATGACTTTCAGATCACATGAGGCAATATGTAATTTGCAATAGAACATAGATAACATTTCAAATGTTGAACCTGAGACATCTTACATTTTTATCCACAAAATGAGCTTTCAAATTTTCTGGCTGCAACAGGTCTCAAAAGTTGGGACACAGGTAAAAAAGGGCTGAAAAAGCAATTGATATATAAGAGAATCAGCTGAAAGAACATTTAGCAAGTAATTAAGTTAACTGGTATCGGGTGTGTAACATGACTGGCTATAAAAAGGGATGTCTTAGAGAGGCTGAGTCTCTCAGAAGTAAAGATGGCCAGAGGCTCTCCAACCTGTGAAGGCTTGCATTAAAAAAAATGTGGAATACTTAAAAAACAATGTCTCTCAACATCAAATTGTAAATGCTTTGAAGGTCATGTCATTGACATCATCAAAAGATTCAGAGGAAACTGGAAAAGTCTCTATGCGTAAGGGACAAGGCCAAAAACCTTTACTGGATGGCCGTGATCTTCGGGCCCTCAGACGCCACTGCATCACTCAACGGCATGATTCTGTCATTGAAATTACTAAATGCACCCAGGAATACTTCAAGAAACCACTGTCTGTAAACAGTCCACCATACCATCCACAGATGCCATCTAAAACTCTATCATGTAAAAAGGAAGCCATTGTTGAGCATGATCCAGAAGTGCTGCTGTGTTCTATGGGCCGAGGCTCATTTGGAATTGACTGTAGCAAAATAGCAAAGTGTCCTGTGGTCAGACGAGTCCAAATTTGACATTCTTGTCGGAAATCATGGGCGTCCTCTGGGCTAAAAAGAAGAAGACCACCCCTCCTGTTATCAGCGTTCAGTTCAAAAGCCAGCATCTCTGATGGCATGGGGATGCATTAGTGCATATGGTGTGGGACATTTGCATATTTTAAAAAGCACCATGAATGCTGAAAGGCAAATAAAGGTTTCAGAACAACATATGCTCCCCGCCAGATGACATCTATTCTAGGGAAGGCCTTGTGTATTTCAGCAGGACAATGCAAAACCATATACTGCAGCTATTACAACAGCGTGGCTTTGTAGTAGAAGAGTCCATGTACTGAACTGGCCTGCCTGCAGTCCTGATCACCGATTGAGAACATTTGGCGCATAATTAAATGAAAAGTCCGTCAAAAGAGACCCAAAACTGCAGCTGCTGGAAGCCTGTGTTTAACAAGAGTGGGATTCTAATGGCTAAACTCCAATGGCTAAACTCTCCTCAATGCCCAGACGCCACCACTCTGTGCGAAAAAGACGAGGGGATGCTACACCAACAGGCCCCTGTCCCAACTTTTCTGAGACCCGTAGCAGCTATCAAATATAAGATGAGCTCATTTTGTGGACAAAATTGTAAAATTTCTCAGTTTCAACATTTGCTATGCTTTCTCTATTCTTTTGTGACTAAAATACTGGCTGGTGTGATTTGAAAGTCATTGAGTTTTGTTTTTATTCACATTTACACTTTGTCCAAACTATTTCAGAATCGGGGTTGTATTTGAGGTGAACAGAAGGGTTGACATTGAGTTTGACTTCACAAGTTCACTTAAAGGTCAAGGTCATTGTTGCCATTAGATTCCCCATACATAATTTCCTATTACTGTTCCTATTACCGTTTGGCTGCAGGGGCACTCTGAAAATGGTGATGCTGAGTTTGACTTTTCAAGATCACTTGAAAGTCAAGTTTACCGTGCCAAAAGAATTGTCATACCCAACTTACTATTAGTTAATGATAGTAACTGCATGTCTATCTTCAACCAATTTCAAGGTATGGAAGGCTTTTATGCAATGTTGCTTCTGGATGCGAATAGGCATCCAGCGTATTCTTGTGTGATCCAGAAAGCCCATCAAAAATCCAGAACTTATGTTAAAAAACTATAAATGGAGATGGCTTACACCAATATTTGGTGTCAATATACCTAAAATTGAAATCAGTAATCAATTTCAA
The DNA here is from genome assembly GCA_029721435.1 of Gymnothorax reevesii. Lineage (NCBI taxonomy): Eukaryota > Metazoa > Chordata > Actinopteri > Anguilliformes > Muraenidae > Gymnothorax > Gymnothorax reevesii. Next base: position 53,452,312 of record CM056585.1, read on the forward strand.
AGACGTTAAAAATTTTAGAGGTTTTCCACCTGCCAGATCCGGATTGTGATCCAGATCGAGCTCAAACTGTCCATGAGAGTTGATCTGACTGAGGTGCAGTGATGTGTTGATGTTGAAATGATTCCTGATGTTTTTGACTGGGTTATTGAAGAAAATGCAAAAAGTCATCTGACTGATCAGTTTTTTAGGAGAGGTACCCAAGATTTTGGACTGTTGCGCATGATCCAGACATCGCGTCACAAAACCCAGAACTTATGTTGCACAGATATGAATGGAGATAGCTGACACCAAATTTGGTGTCAGTAGAATTAAGATTGAGATCAGGATTGACTTTCAAAAATGGCCAAAATTTTATAGGTTACAGGTTTTTCATCCAGAAAATCTGGATCATGATCCGGACCAAACTGTTCACGATTGTTGACCTTAGTGTGGTGCTACAGTGAGTTGATCTTGAAATGAGTTCTGAGGTTTTTGACTGAGTTAGTGAGGAAAATGTTGAAAAGGGCAATACCTCCCAATATTAACGAAATCTTCAATATTAACGAAATCTTTAAAGTTACCCAGAATCCAGGATTTGATCTGGATCTTCAACAAAATCTAATCACATCTTCCGAGGTGAGATATCTTTGTACCCTAAAAATTTCAGGAGGATATGACAAAAACTGTGGCCTGTAGAGCGTAAACAAACAAACAGACAGACAAACAGACGGACAAACATGATGAAAGAAATAATGGGACTCACAGTAATCATGCGGGGGGCAAATGGGCAATTACATTATACATAGGGCCAGGGAGGGTAGGATATCTTTTTTCTTTCAAAAAATAAAATGATCATTGAAAAAACTAAATTTTTTTGTGAACTGAGGTTTTAATTTGTCTAATACTAAGATTAGTTTGATGATCTGAAACATTAACATGTGACAAATATGAAACAATTAAAATTTAAAATCTGAGCCAGTAGGCTGTCCTTTCTGAGAAATGACAGATTGGAAGATGGAAAAGCTCCCCACAGTGGCTGGAGGACAAAAGAATAGCTCCATCAGAAGTTCAGCGCATTTGGCTATGCAGCATGCTATCATTAGACTTGCTCAAAAAAATTTAATAAAATCCCAGAGCAGACAGTCCCTGCAGCACAAGTGGGAGACAGATACACTGCTTGAAAGCACAAAACTCCCATAAACATAAGGTGAACTTGGTCCAACTAAGAATTTCCATGTCATTATCTCTCCTTATTTCACACCACAGTCCTGCAGGGACAGCACTGTCCATAACTGCACGATCGTCCTCATGTCATGGCATAATCTCAAATGTCTGCACACAGGCAGCATATTATGCAGCCAACAAAGCCAGTCCTGTAGCACTGGTAAGCAACAGAATTTGTGCCAAGCCAAACTAGCGCAATCACCTCTAGAAAATGCCACCTCAATCAACCTCATGTTCTCTCCTCCCTTATACGTCAGCCTCTCCTGCACTCACTCATCATGTCATACTCCCTCCATCCTTTTCCTTTTTCACTCTCTTCATTTCCCTCTCAACAATTGACATTTTACATTATTGCTACACTGTAAAAATTTTTACATTTGACTGAACTTAAGAAAGGCAATCAGCTGCAAATGATTTTTGAGCATGTTTAACTTCAATCCGAGTAGTTGCACAAACTCATGTTTGAAAGAACCTGGAACGTGAAGATAAGCTAACTCAACTTTCTATTTTTTCAGTGCAGCCTTTCTTCATACAGATTATTATAACAGTATGTTTTTGTACAGTGCAAAAAAAAATCTTATCAAATCTTGTATTCATACTTTAAATACTTATTTTATTACCTTTTTTCTCAGTGAAATGAAAACTTGGCCATTGATGTAAAATAATTTTGACTCATTTCTAGATTAGTTCCAGGGACAAGTGAAATTTGTTTACCCCACCAACAAATCTAGAAATTAGTCAATAATGTCTCTTTTTCTAAGAGAAGAGGTAATAGAAATAAATGCTTTGCGTCTAAATACAAGACTGCAATGCATGGTAAGATGTTTTTGCAGAGTACTTCTGTAATGCTGAGTTATTCGCTGCCAGCCAGCACAGTAAGTATAACAAAATGCATAACATTCACTACAATAATACAATCCGTTTCAATGCAGATGTTACATCACTTTGTACATAAAAACATATTTACTGGAGACAACCAAAGGCCAGCAGGTAATATACTGAGAGTACTGTTCACCCCATAAAACCCATATTTGTCAAATGCAGCAACTACATTCAAACCTGTGGAACTTCTGGCCCATTTTAAATTGTAGTAGAGACTTACAAATAACACCAGCCAGTATTTTAGATTTAGAACAGACATAACATAGCAAATGTTGAAACTGAGAAATTTCACAATTTTATCCACAAAATGGATAATTTCATTTTAAATTTGATAGCTGCTACAGGTCTCAAAAAAGTTGGGACAGGGACCTGTTTACCATGGTGCACCATCCCCTCTTCCACACAGAGTGGAGGCGTCTGGGCATTGAAGAGATACAGTAAGTTATTGAGTTTAGCCAATGGAATTTGATCCAACTCTTGTTTAATACAGGCTTCCAGCTGCTAAAGAGTTTTGGGTCTCCTTTGTCAGACCTTTTGTTTAATTATGCCCCAAATGTTGTCAACTGGTGAAAGATCAGGACGGCAGGCAGGCAAGTACAGCACACGGACTCTTCCACTATGAAGCCATGCTGTTGTAATAGCTGTAGTATGTGGTTTTGCCTTGTTCTGCTGAAACATACAAGGCCTTCCCTGGAATAGATTTTGTCTGGGTGGGAGCATATATTGCTCTAAAACCTTTATCTAGCTTTCAGCATTCATAGTGCTTTTTAAAACATGCAAGTGTTCCACACCATATGCAGTAATGCATCCCCAAACCATCAGAGATGCTGGCTTTTGAACTGAACACTGATAACAGGAGGGGTGGTCTTTCTCCTCTTTAGCCCGGAGGACACAACGGCCATAATTTCCAGAAAGAATGTCAATTTTGGACTCGTCTGACCACAGGACACTTTGCTACAGTCCATTTTAAATGAGCCTTGGCCCACAAAACACGGCAGCTCTTCTGGATCTGTGATGGTCCTGCCCTGCAGGCCCTCCTCCCTCCTGCTGTCTGAGAGATGGCGCCCCAGTGTGGTCGGGAGAGGTGGTGCCCCAGTGTGGTCCGGAGAGGTGGCGCCCCATTGTGGTCTGGAGAGGTGGCACCCCAGTGTGGTCCGCAGAGGTGGCGCCCCTGTGTGGTCGGGAGAGGTGGCGCCCCAGTGTGGTCCGGAGAGGTGGCGCCCCAGTGTGGTCCGCAGAGGTGGCACCCCAGTGTGGTCCGCAGAGGTGGCGCCCCTGTGTGGTCTGGAGAGGTGGCGCCTCAGTGTGATCCGGAGGTGTGGCTCTTGGCATGCCAGGAGGCGTGCCTTGGGGGGAGGGTCCTGTGATGGTCCTGCCCTGAAGGCACTTTCCCCTCCAGCTGTCTGCACCTCCACCTCAACAAGCCACATCTGTTGCTCCTTGAGGTGGAGGTGTTGTTACGAGTATATAAGGGCTGCACTGCAAGTTCGGCAGTGCAGCTGCATTTTGTGGTTTTACTCTTTGTGTATAATGGAGCCCTGTTTGTAGCCACTGCTCTCCTCTCTTCTTGTTTTAAATTAAATCTTTATTTATATTTTTACCCAGCCTGTGCATTTGGGTCCCTTTTGTTTGGTTTGGGCACATGGTCCCAGTGCTCGCCGGCTTATTGCCTTCTGCCGGCGGGAACAAACCATGACGAGATCATGCTCAACAATGGCTTCCTTTTTGCATTATAGAGTTTTAGGTGGCATCTGTGGGTGGCACAGCAGACTGTGTTTACAGACAGTGGTTTCTTGAAGTATTCCTGGGCCCATTTAGTAATGTCAATGACAGAATCATGCCGGTAAGTGATGCAGTGGCATTTGAGGGCCCGAAGATCATGGGCATCCAGTGAAGGTCTTCGGCCTTGTCGTGTACATGCAGATATTTTTCCAGTTTCTCTGAATCTTTTGATGATGTTATGCTCTGTCGATGATGAGACCTTGAAAGCCATTGCAGGTTCCACAATTTCTTTACGCAAGCATTCACAGGTTGGAGAGCCTCTGGCCATCTTTACTTCTGAGAGACTCAGCCTCTCCAAAACACCCCTTTTACAGCCCATCATGTTACAAACCTGATGCCAGTTAACTTATTTACTTACTAAATGTTCTTTCAACTGATTGACTTACATACGTACAGTATTAATTGCTTTTTCAGCCCCCTTTTTTTGCCTGTGTCCCAACTTTTCTGAGACCTGTTGCAGCCAGAAAATTTGAAATACCTGTAAGCTCATTTTGAGGATAAAAATTTAAAATGTCTCAGTTTCAACATTTGAAATGTTATCTACGTTCTATTGTAAATAACATATTGTCTAATGATCATTTTGATTTTATTCACAGTTTACACTTCGTCCCAACTATTTCAGAATTGGGGTAGTATGTCATGCCCTGGCACCCACAGATGTTAGATGGGCACCAGGGCAAGAGCTGAGGACCCATGTGCAAGGATGTGGATTTTATTGAATAAAGGTAAATATAAGGGAAAAAAAGGACAAAACTTCAGGAATAACAAAAAGGGAGCGCACTAAATAAACAGGGGAGACCGACTGAGGCTACCTGCCCGTGAAGGGGAAACTAAGCTTTCAAATAGAAAAGGGATCCTAATGAACTAAACAGAAACGGTTACTGTAAACTCTGACCAGTGTGGTGAACTGAAATATTTTCTGGAAACCGATAACCTCAATAAAATAAAATTTTCCAACTTAATGATCTTGTGTTCACAGCACTTAAAACATGTTCAAAAAAAAAACTACACCTTATTTTCTTTAAGTTCCTTCCACGCAATGCAATTAAAGCAATTCATACTTTTCTGGCATGTGGCACAGCACTCAGTAAAAATTTGAACATGAACAACTCCACCTCCCTCCAAGTCCCACCCCCTTCCCCCTGCCTGACCTCTGAGGCTCCCCTCCTCCCCTGCCGCATGCAGTGAGAAAGTGAGCAGCGCGAATGAAGCTGCTTTCACACCGGACGCAAAACGAATTTTTTGCGCAACAAATTACATTCAAAGTCAATACAAAGACGCGAATCTTGCCCGTATTTGCGTCTTAGCATTGACTTTGAATGTAATCTGTCGTACGAAAAATTTGTTTTGCGTCCGATGTGAAAGCATCTTGAAACGGGGAAATGGAGTCAGATTCAGAGGCACAGGTTAGTGAAAATTAATGAACAGAAATTACATAATATTCATTTCTATATGTGGTAAAAAATAAATTGTCCTAGTAACGTCTGACGAACTACCATTAACGTTATTATAGTAATTATATCATTTCAGCACCTGTTGGTTTGCAGTCAGATGCATCGTTTTTCGGCAAAATTCATACATATTTTCCTGCAAAACTGCTGTCATAATGTCTTACCTCACCAGAATTGTCCTGGTATCCTTATTCATTAAATTAGGAGCAGTTGCAGCTGTTTTATTTGCAGGCTAACTTTGTTGAGTACCTGTTTTGTGAAGTGTAAAAATGCCAGAAAGGTAAGAATTACTTTAAGTTTGACAACACTTTTTTTGAGGAAATCTGTTTCCAGAAAACATGAGATCACCACACTATCAGGGTTGACAGTGCGCAATTAACTGAGAGGGACTGAGGATTATTGATTAATTAGGTAAGGGCAGCTGGCCAGGTACCGGAATGCCAAAGGGGAGGGGCATTACTATGTAATATTGCAGCCATAAGGACATGGAATCCTGGGTTTGAATGATGATGATCTGTATTGCTGGCATTGACCAGTGGTAGAGCCAGATCTGAAAATAGGGTGGTCACAGAAGATACCTGTCAACAAATTATTATTCCTAACTTGTTCTCAATAATTTTCTGTAATTTTAAGCATATTATGTTCCCGCGGACAACAATCTTCACTTTTATGTGTTGCCCGTGCTCCTTGTTAAGGTAAGACACGAAGCAGACAGCGTCATTTGGATGTGCGATTTGGTGCATTTCAATCGGCGCAATTCAAAATGATGTAAAGGTGCTTCAAAAATTTGTTTTCTTTAATTTAATGTCAGCAATCTTGAAGCACAGGTCAGATCGCCTGCATTGCAGAATGTGCAAAAATGTAGCAAAGAAATTGTACAGTAGTTTACCGGTTTTGTAAAGCATACCTTGTGAGTTAATTATATTTCTGAAATAATTAAGCCTACTATTTAATCACCCTTACATTGCATTAAGAAAGAAGCTGTATTTTAATCTGCCGATGGGTTATTCTTATGATGGTGCTAATAAAGTAAAATGATTGCAAACAGGTCAGGACTTAAAATCGGCTTAAAGGGATGTTAATTTGCCCACCCTATATTCAGTTCAGGCTCCGCCACAGGTACTGACCATTTTTTTGGTGCGCAAGCAGACGCAATATCGCCAGACTCCAAACATTACACCAAGAAGTAACCTTTTATTAGCTTTTCCCCGCATGAGCTAATGAACCAGAAAACACATTAACAGCAGGCCAAGAAGCAGCCATTATTGTCAAATTATTTTATAACCTAGGAATGGGGGACCATGAGGATAAAAGGGTCATTATTCCAATGTGACATGGGTGGAAATGCTCTGGATTCAGAGCTGAAAAACTGCACTTTAACTATGACACATGGTTCCATTTCCTATCCAATGTTCAGGAGAACAGACCCAAAAGAATGAAATTTATGCCAGGTGAAAAATACAGACGGGCTGCACTGTTTACAATCCACATACATTTTCTGCACCCAATTTCACACAATGTCTTTCAACATCATCATACAAAATACTCTCAGCAAGAAAGCCATTTCTCTTCATCTGTAAACAATAAAACTAAGCAGCCAGCATGTTTTTTAAGCTTACATTTTTATTGTTTCAGTTTCAGAGACTACCACATTAAATAAACAATGTTAAGGCACACTTACTTTGCAATCTGCATTCATTTAGGGGGTCCAAATTAAATCTAAAAAGGTTTCAGCAAAGTTAAATCTGGGATTATAAAATGAACTTTTGGATAGTAATACTTATTTGGTAATGATACTAATACAATTCAGGATCATATTACAGCAATACAAAAGATGAATAAGACGCAGGAATAAAACACCTCAATCTACAGTTATGTTTACTGGTGATAAACAATGACAATTAATGAAAGATAGATTTTTTTAACCCAAGTTGGGTTTCAGAACATTTCAAACTCTTCATTTTAAACAGCAAAAATAAGCCTGCTGACTTTTTTGTGGTTTTATAATGGACAATTTTATCAGACTAAAAGTCCGCAATCGCGACACAGTCTCTTGAAATCTGGTTCTTATATAACCAAATAAATATAACGGTAATCTTTTTTCCAAAAAGATTTTTTTTTTCCAGATAGTACCCTACTACTGAGTTAAACATGGTCAAACAATAGGAAATATGAAATATGTTTAATTCTGAGCATCTCATGCCTTTTTAATTTGGTTTGAGCCACAGGGGCAGCTGAGCAGGCGTCGGAACAAACACAAGAAAGAAACGTCCCTCAAACTGCAATCCTAAATGTCTCCGCAGGTCAAAGTTGACTGATCAAAAACCAAAAGTCTGCTTCTTTTAATCTTGCCTCGGTTGCCTGGAGCTTCCTGGTCGTAGCAGAGCTGAGTGAGGTGAAGTGGAAATGGAAGATTTACTGAGTGTGAGCACTGCTGGAATATTTCCTACACAGAGAGACTGAGCAGCATTCAAACAAACTAATTAACTCTCCAGGGAAGTTTGCAGCGCACAGAAATATATAATCTCTGTCTCAGTTTCCCATGTAAGGCCTTTCTAAACACTGTAACAGCTCACATTCCCTCTGTGTGCCAGATGAGAACCAGCTAATGTGTCAGTAATTGGACAAATTGTATTTTTAGAAAGGTTTTCAAATATCTTGCAGCATGTCAAACAGTCCTAAAACCGTAACGCCAAGCCGCCCCCCTGCCCCCCAACACCCAAAAACAGGGAAAAAGATTTAATAATCATATATACTATAACAGACAGCCACACACACACACACAAATGAATGTGCACACACACATGCGAACATACATGCATGCACATGCTCGCTCATACAAACACACAAGCATGCACGAAAATGTACACACATTCATGCACACACACACACACACACACTCACACACACACAATAATTCATACACATGTACACATATACAAAAACACTTGCCAACACACACGCATGCGCGCGTGCCCACAGACACATTTACACTATAGTCCAAAATATTACAAACACCAGGCCAAATATTATGAACACCCTGCATTTTTCAGAATTTGGCTGGTTTAAATATACTTAAAGTATATTTTCTGCCAAATCAAAAAACAGAATAACATAGAATCACATATTTTGCTACAAATGTGCAAAATTATTAGCTAAGAAATATACATATTCAAATTTGACTTTAAACGAAGTACCCTCCCTTAGCCTTGATTACAGCCTGACCTGTCTTAGGCATTCTTTCCAGCAGTTTAAGGAGAGAACTTCCTGGTAACTCATTCTAGGCTTTCAGGAGTTCCTTCATGAGCTTTTTTGAACTTGATGGGTGCCCTTCTCTTACTGCCCCGTAAAGTTTATCCCAAATCAATGGGTGACAAATCTGGTGGTTGTCTGGGCCACACTATCTTCTGAAGCACTGCTGCTTCCTCCTTTGTGTTGAGATATCTTTGGCACAGCTTTGAGAAGTGCTTGGGGTCACTGTCCTGCTGAAGTTCTCACCAACCAGTCTTTGTCCAGAAGGCAAAATATGCTGGTGTTCAGGTTTGCTAACAACAAAGTACAATCTTGATCAAGTTTTACAAAAAAGTTATTATTCGCAAAACTGTTAACCCATGTCTGTGGGCCTCTAATCCAGGCTAAAGAGGAATATTCATTGAAAGTTCAATCACGAAGACTCCGGATTTTAAGGAAAGGAGATTTATTAACAATGCAATGACAAGAAATTCAGGATTTGGCGATGACTCCGTCCTCGAGGACCCTCAAGCGAGGAGAGGCGCTGATCTGCCTGGGTAGCAGGCAGGGGCGAAGCCATCCCCCGTTGGACAGAAGGGTCACACGGATGAAGTAGATGCTGAAGAGGCCGGAGTCGAGAAGTTGGTGGTGGTGGGGAGGCGGTGGGAGATGCGGAATCTGTGCAACAGCAGACAGGAACATGTCAGAAGCATATATAGAGAAGACCGAAGGCGCTGATTGGGTAAGTGTAATTGCATGAGAATCCTACGTCTCGTGATTGAACTTTCGTTTACACTTCCATTTGAATTTCTAGATGTACAGTTGTTAGCAAGCAACACTTTTAGTCATACAACTGTCCCTTTGTTGCTCAAAAATAACTTTAAGATGATAAAAATCAGCCAAATTCTGAAAAATGCAGTGTTCGTAATATTCTGGTCTGTAGTCTACAAGCACACATCACACAACACACAAGCTGAATAAACCACAGAAAAGCAGTATGCTTCAGTTTGAGTCCTGTTAGACTGTATGTCAGTGAGTCGTGCGTGCAGCTTCCAGACCGGGCCCTCACACACTCCACTTAAAACAGCAACCGTCTGAAATCTGTGAGGAAGTGAGAGCCAGCAAATGCAGGCTGGGTCATTAGTGCATTTTCCTGGACGGCTGCAGAGGAGCCAGAGATACCGCAGCACAGTCAGACAGGCAAAGCGGGGCTCCGACATCAGCATGCATTCAGTCTGATTATTCCCAGAACCCCCATCTACCAATGCAGCATACCCCAGACTCTGCCCGACCCATCTGTATACGGACACCATTCCATGCATCATAACAATGTCAAATACCCTCCATTAAGCACAAACTCTTTCTACACATACACCTCTGTTTTGCTTAGGCCCTTGGACATCACTTGTGCGAAACTTGCCCATGAATCTCACGAGGACTGAGTGTGATGACACGAACAGGCTTTAGTTTCCTACTCGTTTCCTAAATGGCCCAGATTACTACTTTCAAACATAAAACTCGAGGGAGGATTCCTGAAAAAAAAATACAAGAAACAAAATAACTGATACTTTTTTAAAGAAGCATTTTTTCACCCCAGACAATCAGCCTTAAATATGAGATTTCAGTGGGGGAAAAATATCAGTTTTTGCTTTTAATCTTGAAATGAAGAAGAAAAGCAATCATACATAAAAACACTTTATCTCAGGCCCCATCTGAAACACTAGCCAGTCTCCCACAAAACAATCAGTCTGCAGTCTAGAATGGCTCGCTGGAAGAAAGGGCTGGTGTGGCAGGGTTTGCAAACACTCAATCCTGGCTGTAGTTTCTGCCATATAAAACTGTAAGGCCTGCTAGTCCATAGTAGGACAAGTATCACAATGTTCATGCTTAAAAACTGTCCGAAAGCAAGAACAACAGGAATATCCCCAATCACCACACAGGCATTAAATAAATCATTCAATCTCACTGAGGCCTCATCTGCACACAACCAGAAAAAAAAGCAGTTTGTTTATTCCCATAAACAAAGATCAATTGCAGGTTAAACTACCAGCCTCAACAGCACTTATTGATCTCACTGCCCCTAGTTGAAGGAAAAGCCCATACTTTTGTAATCTTTCGTTTTTATTGTGCTGTAATTGTGCAAAAAGTATGTTTTTCATTGAAGCTAAACAGGCTTGAAATTCATATGTAAATATATGCCACGTGGAGATTCATTGGATAAGCATAGCAAATTACCTATATGGTCACAAAAAATGTACCATTCAAGAAATATTTTCAAACTTAAACAGAACTAAACCAAATGTCAATCCTGATTAATCTGTCTGTTCATATATTGTATCATTTGTTTTTGCTGCCAGTCAACTTTCTAGTGAACATGAAGTCCATTTTCCTTGACGTACTCTCCGCAAGTGAATTTGATGGAAAAGGGGATGGCAGTCTTTCAGATCAGAAGTTACTCACACTGTTGGCGCACCATTTTCAACATCAAGTTTTTCAACAACTGGAGCTAATGCTTTTCAGATACTGCAGTGCATTACTATTACATGAAAATAAATGCAAGATAAAAAATTGTCATGAAAATAGATCACCTTTCAAAATTTCCACATACAGTCCATTTTCCCAGTGCAGCAACAGAGCAATATTTCTCTCACTTGGGTAACTACCCCAAGTACAACACCTAAAAGCCCTATAACTCCAACTCACTGCCTTCTTATTATTCACACTATAGAGAATACAGAGTAAAGCATTGATATATAAAAACACTGCTTGTTGCCCATTTTTTTGATGAAAGAAAAAAGGAGAAAAACTTTCGTGCTACGTTAAGTGCACCATAATTTTCGCATCAACATACATGGTCAACTTTAAGGATCAAAGAATTGCGTCTAGTTCGCGCTTTGCCACCAATCACCACGGTTATTATCAATTAAAAAAACACATTAATGACCCCCTCATTTTTGAAAACTACAGGCAAGGAAAATTTACTCCAAGTCTTACAACATCAGCCACTTCAGATGAAACCTTATTTGATATTAGTCAATAATTAAGGGGGGTAAACTGATATTTGAGTTTGAACGTTGAACACACACGACTACTGCAAACATGGGAAATAGACAACAAACGGGTGCAATGCATGCCCATCCATGCTGAATAATGGATGAAGGAATTGAACCTACTGCGCAAATTCTCAAGTCAAACAGTATTAATGTAGCCATTAGTCTATTAATGGGGAGATTTTGCAGCTCTTTGAAAAGATTTACAATGTGTTGCACACCCTAATACATCTCAATATTATATTTTCTTGGCAACAAATGAGCTTTTCCGCTAAAGATAAATACAAGGCTATCGCCAATTTGGTGCTAAAGGGAGAAGTGACATCTTATGTCTGAAATGTTTTTGTGATCAGTGTTAACCCAGAGCCCGGATAAATATTTGACTGTTGCGTGAAAGCTTTTACTGACTGCAATTACTCTATTTGTATTTGTGCGAACAGCGAATGGTTACTTGTGTTTAACCTGTTTGTGTATGCTCTAGCTCGAGCATATGGCTGGAAATACAATATTTGAATCTAACAAACTCACGTAAGCTTAATGCATCAAATGATCATTAATGCACTCAAATGGGTTTAAAAACAAAATATAATGCACCATTTTTAATTACTCTTCCATGACAAGTCACAGACATTGTTGGGTTTTACGAAATGAACCAATCGCAAAAACCAGTAGAATACAAAAAGGAGGCTTTATTTCTGAAGGGGGAAACCCCCCAACAGAGCTGGCAACAGTACAAAGTCCGCAATCCAAAATCAGAGTCCAAGGGGCGAAATCCAGAGTCATACACAGGGCACCAATCACAAAATCGAAGTCAGACAAAAAGAGTTCAAAAAACAAGAATGCGGCAGAAGTACAGGGAATCGGCAAAACTCGGTGACTAGGGCAGTCCAGTCAGAAAGATAAATCACAATGAAACAAGGCGAGAGAAGCATAGCACAGGTAACATGGAAGAATGATCTGACAAGGAAGTGAATCAAACAGACATCTTATATACACATCCGGGAGAACACACGATCAAGGAAAACAGGTGCAATCAATGGTACAATAATCAAGGAGTGACACATTAGGAATAAACTAATCACATGAATTTGGCCGTAGCCAAAACGCAGACAGGGATCACAAGACAAACCTATGAACAGACAAACAGCTCCAGTCACGGAGGACTAAAAGTGCATAGTTTAGAGAAAGGAAAGCACAAAGTATTTGTGGAGACCCACAGAAAATCGCAGCAGAGATAATTAGGGAAAGGCAAGGAGGCGGAGACTAGAGTAGGGCGACTGCTGAGAGATAGTTAGTCAATTAGTAAGTGCAGCTATACAATCCCCGAGGGCTTACTAACTTAGTAAGTTAGTCTAAATATACAGGGTTAGTGTTGGTTAGTAATTAGGGAAAATAATAAACTGTTAGTCTGTGTTAGTAAGACAGTAAAAGAGTGAGGAAGGAAGAACACAAGATAATGAAAGAAGATTGAAACCCAGAAACCCAATAAATCACCCGAATGAGTGGCACGCAAGACAAGGGACCGTGAGCGAGGATACGCACCAGACAAGAAGAGGGAGACAAAGTGCAAAGCATGGCAGGGAAAAATAAACATGGCTATGAAAATAAAACATGGCATGGAGACTAGATAAACTAAAACATGAAAATAATAAAACAAAAAATCCTAATAACCGAATACACAATACATAGTCCAAGAATAGTCAGTCGAAGCAGTGGTCACTAAAACAAAAGAATTAATAATTCATGGCACTAGGCCAGGCACAGAACTTGAACTAGACATGATCATAGACATGGGACATGGCATGGCAAAGACAGAAAATGCAGGATCACAACAGACATGTTTTGGAATAAAATTCTGCAAGTAACATCAAAGTGGAACCATAAAAAGTTTGCAAATATTAAAAGCATCCTTTCTGGGTGTGTGTATCTTTTAGGGAGTTCCCGAGAATGTAGGTTAATGAACAGGGCCACTCCCAATGCGCCTTCCTATTCGTCCTTACGCCTATACATACCTCCTACATTCCCACAATCCCCGCTCGTCTGGTTTCTACGTCCCTCCCACCCTTTCCCTCTCCAAGAAGGAAGCAAGAAACAGCCACCAGCTGGGACCCCGGGGGGCTTGGGAGCCACACAGACTCCAACAAGAGATGCGAGCCCCATCCTGAGTCTCGCCACCCAGGGGGCGCCCAATGTCCGCACAATCACAGTCCAAGTCCAACAACACACCTGCCCCGATCTCTTATCCGCCCGATCTCCTATCCGCAATCCCACCCAATACTCTCCTCTACTATGGGAGAGGTCCAGAATTGATTAAAAGAGAGTTTTTATTAACACATTAAACTGTAGCTCAAGACTTCGTGCATGCAGTCTTCAGAGCAGAAAATAGATATTTAATAGAGCCAAAAACAGCAGAAAAGCTTCTTTTTCAGGATTTTTCTAGTATTTTTCTTTAAAGTGACCCACATTTTTACTAGAGTAAGGGAAACAGACCAAAGAACACAAAGCTGCATGGGAAATTATCGTCGCCATATTAGCCAGCCATTAGACTGGGTTAAGCACACTCCTCAGTACACTGCTCTCTCATTTTTCTCCCCACTTCACTGACTCAGTCAAAAATGTTTTATTCCTGAATCATGGATATACAGATCTGCTGAATAAAAACAGTATCTCCTATACAAGACTCCCAGTCCACAGAAATGCCAGGAAGTATAAAACTTGTGGTTTGCATTGAAACATGTAAAGTGTAACATCATCATTATAAAATTTCTTATACAGAAAATGGCAGCATTTCCATTATTACCAGGAAACCAGGAACTACATGACTAATTTTATTCATGGAAAACCTAAAACATAATGAAATAGATATTTTCTTATTCCTGAAAACCCTATCCCGTTAAATGTAAACAGAGTGAATGTACAGTATCTTGTATAAACTACAGATGGCTCCATTCTGGTCTGCATGAGGAGCATAATTACAATGTCAGTGTTGAATTTACATTGGGCAACTGTGAAGCATTTCTTCCTTTGAAATGAATATTCATTAAAGGGTGCAGTTTCCTAATGAGTCACCAGGGGGAGTGCCATTTAGGTAAAGTCCTCATGACCCTTGCCCAGAGGTCAAATGAGCTCCATGAGATTCACAGGACAGAAAATACCACAATATTTGATAGAGGTTCTGAAAATACTTAACACAGAGATGTGTGCAGTCAAATAAAACTTACTAAAAATGATAGCAGTTAAGTTAACACTCCTGATGAATGTTACAGTATATTTTCCGGACTCTTTATAATACAGCCAGCCACTAAGTTGCAACAACTAACTGCTGACACAAAAGATACCATAAGCAAATTCACAACAAGCAGCAAAAATTATTATTTTATTTGCTTATTTTTTTGAGTTATTAAAAAGGTGACTTTACCCAGCATAAGACATCAACAACACAGATCCATTAAACAATGTATATTCTGACACCTTAGTGCCATATCTTTACTTCAGAAAACAGTGAATGAGTTGGGGCTCAGGGAGCCTGCACCAGGGCTGCCAACTTTCACGCATCCGCCGTGAGTCTCACGCCTCTTAGAGGCATTCACATTCCCATGCTGCAGTCAGCAATTATTCAATTGATGCGTATTTAAGAGATTCTCACATGGAATTGAATCCTTGAGCATGGAAGTTAACTAGTTTCACATGCATCACGGTGGATTTCACCACTAGAGACCAGGAAATCAATCATGACTCTGGAATTCTCACGTTTGTCTTTACACAGGGGTTGGAAGCAATGGAACTGCATAAAGACATTTCAATTGGTCTTATTTCGTTTAAACAATTTAAACGATCATGAAAACACACATTGCTTCCAAACCCTGAGCGAGGAAAAGCGCACGTTTGGAGTCACAACCGCTCCCATATTACTCGCTGTGAAATCCACCGTACTGCAAGTGAAACTGAAACTTCTACTCACAAGGACTTTGATTACGCGTCAGAATCTCATTAATGGTTGGTTGAATAATTGCTGACTATGGTGAATACGCCTTCAAAATGCATGAAACTAACACCGTAAGCGTGAGATTGCGTAGAAAGTTAGCAGCCCTGCTGCACCATTGCATAAACCAACTGGATGGCAGACATGTTCTTAAGACATGCTCACAAAAGCATTGAAGCAGTGCACTGAAAATTTGGCGGAATGTCACAAAAATTCACAAAATGAATATCAATATATTATCAATATAAAGCTAATTACACAACAGAGAGCATCTCTTCACATAGAGTAATCATACTGTGCAATGGCTTGCCAGGTCACGCACAAGAATAATAAACTCTATGGCTTTTTAAGGCTTGATACAGCGGATGTGGCTACAGCCTAATTTGTATTTAAGTGGTGAGGACAAGGCACTGATCTTTGGAGGTATGCAAATGCAGCATAGTGCATTTCCAGACTGACCTGTTCTTATCATTATATTGTGTGCACACAACACACACACGCACACACACACGGCAACAAAAGACACTACCTTGTATTTTCTTCCCTTTCAAAGCCACTACTATCATCTCCTCTTCCCAATTTCTCCCTTTTTTTAGCAGCAGACTCAGGCTCTTTGAACGATTAACTTCAACTTCCTGTTTAAAGGGCCTGGAGGGGACGGTGGCGAGTGGGGACACCTATCAGGCCCTCAGGGTGAGGATAAACACAAGCAGGCCATTTATTCACACAAGCTTAAATGGAGGAGCATATTGTCCCCCCCCCTCCAAGCCCAACACCCAAAAAAGAACACACTGTTTAAAAAGTGCTGCCTTAAGCAGAACCCCTCGGTAATAAATCAGGCAACTATTTTCCCCATTTCCAGTTAATCCCATAAATGTTATTACAAAAGCGCCTATTGGAAGCAGACCTCCGCCTCAGTCACGTGTTTATATTAGACTAAACGATTCTAGCGGTGCTAAACATAGATCAGTAATATGTCAAAATTAGGAACTATTCGTAAACATTTAATTAGCCCAGAACTGCTAGCTTTGTTACAATTCAGTATACGGTTCATTAGAAACTGTAAACCTGAGAAACAAGGCCCCATTCGTTCTACAGCAGGAAGAACTAAGATGTGGCCATGAGGACATCTGTATGAATTCATACAAATTAATCACAGTCTAAATTCCACCTGACTGGCCATTAATCAGAGGACTTGATGTTCTCAGATCATCAGACTGCTTTACATTCATAAAACTTTTCACCTGCAAGCATTTACCACAGAGGAAACACAGGCAGTCAGTGTCTGTGCAGCCTTCCATTTCCCGCCCATGAATCTCCCTCCAAACTCGCAATCGTTGGGAGTGCCGGATACGTTAAGCCCAATAACGCTAAGCTGGAAATTGTTTGTTGATGTTCAAAATCAGAAAAACCCCATGTGAAAAGCTGAAAACATATAAAACATCACTTGCGCATCTGGCTTAGAAGTTAGCACTGGGCCTGGCTAACGGTTTTAATATGAATCGTACCATAAACACGGCGCAGACATCTGTAACTTACTAACCTCTAAATGTGTTTGACTGCGACAAAGAGAGGCTGCTTACTGATAACACACTTTCACAGCACACGCGGGCCCACGGACCGGAGTGGCGGTCTCGGGCACAAACGAAGAACAGCCTTGGCTTACAAACAATACAAAGCAAATGAACCATCAGTCTTCTTTTTGAACCAAAAAATTGCAACCAAGCATCTCAGCTCATGCAGTAAAAAAAACAGCCGGCACATTTTTACGTGTTTCTGAATAAAAATGAATGTTTAACAAATATATGTAAATACAGTAAATGAATACAAGTACACGTAAAGCATACAAGTACAATCACAAATAATTCCAACAATGTTTCTGGAACATTTTCTTAGCCCGAGTAAGCTTACTTCATTGGCATGGCATATTTATGCTGCATCAACAGAGAGATATGAATGCCATGTGTCGGTCTGTTTTTATCTGTCTCCAGTGCTTGGCAATCCACAGAAACACAAGAAACACAAACAGAAACACACACTCTCCTTCTCCCTGTTTTCTTTTGTCCATTTCAAAGTGTAAAAATTATCAGTTTGATCTGAATTTTTGTGTTTGAAATCAAACTACATCATGCTTTCAGTGGACAGCGAAAAGTGCTTGCACTGTTTTTGTTGTTTTCAGTACACTGTTTGGAACACTACATTCAATGTTTGTAGTATTCTCTCTGTATGACATTCAAACACTTATCCTACAAACCCCGCTGGCCTGCTTTCATGAAATTCTGCTTGTGCAAGAAATTATGCTTACTTACTGTGGTCATTCACATGTTATATATCATAATATTCCACCAAAAACTACATTCTTTATCTCAGTGCAGTGATCAGAGATACAACTGATTATCTTGACAACAAATATCACTTCAGCAAGATTATTGAAAAGGCAGGAACAAAATATGCCCCTTCTCAAAATGCCCACTTTTCTATCCAACATTTATATAATAAACATATATAATAATTCATATAATAAAGTTCAAAGACAGATGTAATCACCATCCATCAGCAGTATCTGAAGGATATATCCATAGCTGCGGTGATGACAATATTAAAATGATAGTTGAGTAATGAAAGCCTGTTGGAAAGAGTTTAGTCTTCAGAGTACTGCTGACAATGACACAGTGATCCCTGAAGTATATTTATTTATTCATCATTCCGGAGAGCTGAGACACTGTGCTGGCTATTTTCATATTCGCTTCCAGATGATGAAGTTATCAATAGCAGCTTCTGGCCTGTAAGAAAGGAGTGGAGAGGAGAGAGCAAAAGGGAAGAAGGGAAAGAAAAAAAGGGGGAGAAAGAGAGAGAGAGTGAGCAAGGATAAAAGAAAGATATAAAAACACAGTGTGTGAAAGAGATCAGGAAGATAATGTGAGCATGTCAGTAGGAATGAGAATGACTGACTGTGAAGGAGAGCGAGAGAGAGGGGGAGAGAAAGAGAAAGAAGGGAGGGAGAAAGAGAGATGTAGAGAGGGAGAGAAAGCAAGACAGAAGGAGAGATGTAGAGAGAGAGTGAGAGAGGGAGAGCAACAGAGAGAGAGAAAGATCTTTGCGTGAGTGTCTCTAATTGGCAGCAGAGGGGAGCTGTACACTGACATCTGCAGCTGATTTTTGGTGATAATAAATCAGTTTTGTTTCTCAACTGGCTGCTTTCCACTCCGCTCTGTGTTCCCTGCCCCTCCGGAAAAGCCGAGCCTAGCGCTGGAGGCCTGGAGCCCTCAGCACCCCCTTTCACTTTTTGGGTGGCCAGACAATTTGAGCCCTGAAACACTCTGGCCAAAAGACGAAGACGGGTGTTTGGGGGGTAAGAGAGAAACAGATCTTGGAACACTGTGTGATTATCAGTACATGCGGGGCTCGCTCAGACGTGTGATCGGCCTCAAGCCCGACATCCCCCCCATCCTTCAGTCTGACCGTTCACATGGGGTCTATCCTCAGCCAGGGCTCTTCCAAACACAGCGCTCTGACTAAATCTGTTTATTTATCTAAATGTCCCCCAGTCCAGTACAAGCTGTCACAGAGTCACGTATCTTATTTTCAGAATCGCTCCGTCGACACATGTAAATGCACATGAGGGGCCCAGCGTAATTGGAAATTCAAATACAAGAGGCGAAAGTCAAAACGCGAAATGTCTAGCACATCCTTTTGTGAAGAAAAGTCACAGGGAACTGCCATGGGACAGAGAATGTTTTGTTCAGCTGGCCCACATTCCCGATCTTCAACATTCATAATATGCAGTCAAAATACAACAACAATTACCAAATAAAACTACTAACACAGTAATGTGTGGCACGCATCACCACAGAAATGTGCAATAAACTATTCCATACAGCTTCTTAGAACATTGAGAAAGGCATAATTACCCTAACATGGGAATTAGACATGGCATCTTTGATCTGCATCCTTGATAAATTCTGACTTTACCCATAATACACACACCCAGAAAAAAGTTTATATGCTAATCTCCACAGAGGAAGTTTTTAATTTTTCATGAAACCCTCCATCACAGATATGTAGTGTGAAAACTCCCACATAAAAACCACTTTGCCCAACATAGAATGCTTGACCTAGATTGGGTTCCTATGAAATCACAAGGTTCCTCCTGGAACCTTTTTTAATATGCGAACAAGGACAGACATTGTAGAGGAGCCAAGTAGAGTCAATGGTATAAATGTAGCTCTAGCGACAGTTCAGCCAGGAAGTCTCTTCTTTTACATGGTTCACCCCATAGTTTATTTCTCATTCAATCTGCTTTCATTCCTGTCATGCATGATCACTCATAATTCCTGTTTTCAATGACTGGGGCTGTCAATAGAGACATCAGCTGATCACATCTATCCGACAGCACAGCAACACATCCACATTGTTAGCCTGTCTTATTGCTTCCGATTTTTAAATGATTCGCTCTCTGTATTTAGTGCAATCATGTTGCTGTTTTGTGTGCCCTCCGTGCAAAATCGGCTCCATCAGTCGCATCAGCCTATCAGTCAGCAGTCAGCAGCCACCACCATCACCAGTATTAAGACTCCATGGGCGGATTTATCCTGCTGCAGCTCAGGGAATATGCTCCTCAATTAAAAACTCTCCCCATTGGGTCCAACTGTCAAAAACTTTGCCAAGGCTATCATCAAATCATCAGTTAACCTGTACATTCAGCAATCTGTAATAAACAATTATCTCAAGGTAATTCATTATTCTGCCCTGATGAACCATTTTTATTTTTTAAAAAAGTACATCAAACATTTCCACAGACAGAGGCCTTACTCACTGTATCTATCTGAAACTATTTCAAGACACATTATCATTATTTTATTATGCACTTCCCACACAAATAAATAAAAAATTCCAAGGTCCAGAATTTGACCTGGATCCAAAAATGAAATCACTTTTAAGTTGGGCTAAGACAGACCTTGATATCTTTATCTTTTGAAAGAGAGGCATCATATGACTACCGCAGAAAGCCATGATGTTTTGGTAAATGCCACCAAAAACAAAGCCATTATCGCCAAAATGGGGGCTGGGCCCGACAGAATGCATAACAAAAGCATCATTACAAGCACAGGGACTTTGTTTCAACAGTGCTGTGTCAGCGTTATAACCTTTAAAAATTTTTCTGAATAAAAAAGCAAACAATTTAAAAAATGGAGAGATGTGGCTTCTTACATCCTTGGTTGATATTCCTCTGGGGCCTCTGATAACTTGAGGGACATCAGGGGTACACCTGCTGCTTTTCTCTTCCCAAATTACAAATTTCACATGGGGCTTGGGGGAGATAGCAGGTGAGAGGGATCCATTCTATTCCAGTAGGCCGGTAAGGGATGTGCTGGTCACATCACCCCAGAGCTGTTGTATTGGAGAGTGTAACGAATCGGTTGAAAAAATGGCCCTGATGAGTCCTGGAAGGGCTCAGTTAGATGAAGTGCAATTTTTGACCAGAGGGGTCTCAAGCCCCTTTGTAGTGAAAATCAAATCACAGTTCTGGGCCGGCACTCAAACCCTGCCGATGACACTTCACTACGATTACTGGGGAAAGCGAATCCTCCCTGCGCAGCCAAGGCCTAACAGACATATCCCTGTCTGTCTTTAGGGGCGAAAAACATTGGGCCCAGCTTTTCAGCATCACTCTACTTTATGCACAACTGTGCCGACATCTTCGCCACATAGCCTGGGATTCAATAAAAATACTGAGAAACATCTGCGACCCAAATTTCTCACCCCTTCAGCGCGTTAGAGGCTTTTATTTAAATGGTGTTATAAAGAGAAAAGACATCCTTCATTTTGTCCACTTCCACTCGTTTAGCTCGCTTGATCCCCTTCTGAAGTCGCACTGACATCCCCATTAGTATTCACCAGATGTCATGTAAATCAGACCCAGCTGAAGGTCGGACATAAAAGCAAAACACACCATTAACCCTTCTCGACTAAGTAGCGTTTGGACAATTAATTGGAAGCTCGAGTCCTCAATCGGGTTGCGAAGACTGTCGAGCCCACAAGGTGAAATTCTGACTGTCAAGCCTCGTCTTTGCTTGGGTAAACTCTGTCGAGGTCAAACAAACGCCAGGCTAGATCGCACTGGACAGCGCGTTGCCAGTTTTACACCAAACAGAAGGAATTCAAAATGACTAGTGATTCCCAGAAATGAAACAATTAAAATTCATGTGATTCTGTTCTTTTTTCATCCTGCTCACTAATTTCTTCATTCATTCTTCCCAAAATGCGAGTGAGTTGCTCTTCAATTGAATGCTGTGACCGACAAGGAGCTAAGCCAAGGTTGTGCTTTAACAGAATCCTGTTGGAGAAAGAGAGCCAGGAGAGAAGGTGACTGTGGGTTAGCGAATGTTACTAGAACAGTAACCGTAAATGAGTAAAACAATCAACATTAGGTAGCTAGATAAAACAGCACTCACCATAGTATGTGATTGTATTCGCACAACCAGACTCGGGGTCAAAAAAATTATTCTGAGGACATACATATATATCCTGGGTCACTACATGGCTGAGGCAAGGACATATATGCGTCCTTCGGATGGAAGGGATTAATTTTAAAATAAATGATGCTGGTCACTTTGATTATTATTATTGTTATTATGATGTCCAGAGCCACTTCAGACATATGGTTCAGTTATTATTTAAAATGAAACATTAATGAAAATCTGTAAAACCCAAAATATGACAGATAAAAACGATTCAGAGAAAAAGATTGGGATACCATGAAAACCTGTGCTTAGTTTTACATCAAGATGGCAATGAAGCCTTCACTAAAACACTTGTGATTATTTTCAGCTTCAACGCTATTGTTCATACCGGGGCCTGTACTACAAAGCACAGTCAACTTGCCTGGGATTTCTCTTAGTTACCTGGCTTCACTTAATCAGACATCCGCGATCCAGATAAGCAGTCATACAAAGATGGTCATCAACTTGTTAAGTCAACCCTGGATTTTCCAATGTAGCTCTGTGCGCACTCACAAAAAAGGGGCGGTGTTTGCTGCATGCGACCAATCGCAGACATGGAGAAATCTAGCCGAGCAGCATATTTCACTATGAAGGCGAAAACAATTATATTAACAAAATATGAGGAATATAAGCATATTATCCAGGCCAGAAGATACAATGTTGCAGCTGCCAAAAGCCGAAAGGAAAGCTGGCAAACAACTGAGTAAATGCGTAAACATCACCACCTGTGTTAATGTGTAATTTAGAGTGATAATATTATTACTTCCCCGTCATGAGGACAGGAGTACATCTGAGTATATTAACATTTTTGTGTCCAATAAAATCAATGTGTTGTTTAAATGTATTCTTATGGCATGTATGACAATTTCAGCCTTATTATTTCAGCTGCAACCCTGGTAGAGAAAAAAGAAGAGAGTCTATTATTTCATAAAGGGCATCATCAGATTAATCAAAGTGGATCTGGCGATCTCTGAAATTCTTTCTCTCCTAAGAGTTCCTCTTACTATATGAGCACCAAGGTCTACACGATTTTCGAGGAATGGACAGGCCATTTTCAAAGAGAACTGACTGGTCAGCAGGCGGTGCTTTCTACCCGTTGATTATCTCAAACTTAACCTGCTACGGTGCAGGTTAGGCATTCAGTGTAAGTTACCATGGTAATGTACCACGGTAAAAAGTGAACTGCATTTTTAACACTGAAAACCCAGGGTTACTCCTGAAGTTGCCTTGCTAAGCCCAAATCCTGCTGTGTTGTGCAGGCCCCAGTAAGTCGGGCATGAAATTGGCTGGTTTACAGTGGTCTGTCTTGTGGCCGTTAAACACATGCAAGCACAAATGCAAACACACACACACACACACTTCTTAATTAGAAGGGCCTCTATCATGGCTGAAGTAGACAATGAAGACAGGCAGTTTTAAGACACATCAAATTTGTAGTGCGTGCCAAGTACACAGAAAAGGGAACTGCTGGCTACCAGGCAAGGCACACTTCCATTAATATCGAAGTTTCAGAAGACAAGTCTCCCATGATCAGGAAAAGAAGCTGAGTTTGACCCTTATTTGAACTCACTAGTTTTTCCACTTCTTTTTATCATACTATCATGTACAAAATTGTCTGTATAGAGGATATTCCACTCAGGAAAAAAGCATTTTAATTAATTCATTTTAATTTTATTAATTTTTTTGAATGAAAAAAGTCGAGAATCAACCTTATTTTTCTTTAATTGCAAGAAACTTGCTTCAGTCGACTACCTAGATTTTTCCAGATTTCAGGAGATGTTTCAGCACTCTGGACAGAGTGTGAAAAAAATGGCGGCTGCATGTCTCTAGAAAGCTGACAGCATTAAAAAGAAAAAATTGAAATCTATCACACGGACAAAAAGAAATCATATGTCTTTGTTTTAGCTACCTGTGGCAAAGATGGACAAAATCAGTAATCTTTGCTCCAGAACATCAATGAATAATTTAAACCTATAAATCAGTGGCAGCTGGGCAATGTATCAATACTTTGTTGACATGTCGTTCCTGAGAATCAGCTGGTTCTATGTCCACTTTTCACAGAAATGGAGTTAAGTTTACCAGGACATTCTAAAATCAGTTAGGTTTATGTCACTTAGTGCTTAGCTCCAACCTAAAGTCAACACCATATTAACACATAGAAACATTTAGTTTATATCCTGAGTGGGGCTTGTTACAAATCAGCTGGTTTTATGTCCAAGGAACCAGTCAGGGTCTGTACCTGGATCATGTGACATTCGCTCAAATGGCCAAGGAGCACATGTAAAGCACAAAATGAGAACTCCTCAAAAAAAACGTTCGATTTTGATCCGTTCTGAAAGACTAATGGATTATTTGGATGGGTAAGCTGTTCACCAACAATGTATACACACTGTAAATCTTAATTTTGTCATGTTAGGACTGGTGAGGAAAAGTCACATTCGCCAATATGCATGGACATAAAACTACTTAATTCTCAAATTATCAACTCTAGGCCTAGTATGCTAATGGACGGTGCACTTAATAATTTGTCAGCGACATCAGGGCAACCCAGGGATATCGGGGGAGATCCCCCTACCCCCTCCCCCGCCCGGTTGCCTGCCCCACCCAAAACCCCACCCCACCCACCATTTAGGCCCTAGCTAGGCCAACCCCAATATTGTAGTTGATTTTGAAGAACATAGGCCTATGCTATTTTCACAGAAAGTCAAATTTTATCCGGGGGGGGGGGGGAACCCGATCCCACCACCCCCACCTAATTTTCTCCATACATAATTGGGTAACATTACCATTGATTTATTATTGTATTATTGTATCTATGTAAAACCTGTACCTTGTCCTAGTAATTTAATCCAGTAAAGTTCCCCCTCAGTCTTATAAACTTCGTTCATGGTGTCCCAGTACATTTTTTGTGAAATAAGTATACAAAACAGGTGACCATTCATTGACTAAAACGTTCTTAGTTTGTTCATAACTTTTTTAAAAACATCTCTGATGGACATAGAACTTCCTGATTTTGATCATTCATAAAACCAGTAAAGGCACCAGGTCCTATGTTGAACATAGAACTTGTTGACCAAGGGCAACTTACGTTCCCTGGAATCAGAAGTACATTTTTGATTGCTTATATCTCTAAGCCTATGAAGATTTTGAACATGTTTGTGATATGTTTAGGATACCTTCCACAGTCAACAATATTCCACACAAAATAAATTTTGATAACTCTCTAAACATCAGAGATAAGACAGTTGAAATTTTCAAACTCCATTTTCTTAAAATGAGGAAAAGTGGGCATATAGACCCAGCTGATTCTCTGATTCTCAAGGGACGATGTATACTAAGATAAGAAACGCCTGGGATTTAGAAAGAGTTGCCTTTTCTGGTTATGAAGGCTGTATTACAGTAAAGGGATGCAGTTCTCTGCACTTATTAAACTGTTCTAGTTGTCGCCTGTGCCTACTTGGTCATCATAGCCGCATTAATAATGAGTATTTATAAAACGTATCAATGTGTAAATATTTTGTGATAGCAGCGATATTTATCCATAAAATATCACCGCAATATTGAGATCGAGGAAATCAGTAGAGCTATTGTGATAGTTGATGTTGTTCATATTGCCTAGCCCTAGTGGCAGCACATGCTGAATTCAGTTTATGTGAAACACTTCCCATAATCCCTATCAGCTTTGACCAAATAAAACAGTGATCCGTATCAGTAAAATAATTCATACCAAGTTCAGAGTACCGAGCAAATCCCATCCTGATTTGTGTCGGCCTTGTTTTAGTGCTGCAAATTAACCACCTTAAAAAGTAATGAAAGAGAATGTCTCAAATGAACTGTAAAGGAAGAAGCAGTATATGACCAGAACTGGTATATCATTAAAGTGTGTGGAGCATTAGCCACGCAGCAAATATGCTTTACACCCATTTTATGATACCTTTACCTCTAGCTGGCAGAACAGCAGTGATTTCTTTATTGTGGTGTGCAGTTAGGGGGGGCTCAGCCTGGTCAGAGCGGGGAGCAGAAGCAGCGCTGTCATGTGGATACCAGAGGGACCCTGAAACCAGGGAACTTGCCTTTGCTAAACCTGCCCCCCAGCCCCCCCCCGACTACAAAGAAGAGCACAAACCCCACCCATACCAGCTTTCACCTCAGGGATATAGTGTATACACTGAGGAACTGTGGGGTTATTAAGGAAAGCAGTATGTAATTACACCCATGGTTTCTTCTTAAACAGCTAATTCTGGCCAACGGGCAACTTCAAACGCAGCACGGAAACAAGTCGAGTGTCAGACATACAGGCATGGCTCTACACCCATGGCACCCATGGCATGGCATACACGTCAGCATTTCCTCTGCTCAATAAACCCTAAATGCTTCTTCTCCACCCCATTCCCCCAGCGGCCATTTTGGCTCAACAGATTCAACACCTCTCCCACCATTTGTAATAGGGTTTGGGTGAGCTGGAACTATTAAGAACAACTTGCCCAACTTAAAACCTAAAGCTCCCACTCTGCATAGTCATGGTTGAACTAAGCAATCTAAATCAGGCTTCATTCTTGCACCTTATTTCCTGGTCTTCAAGAGCAGTGGGTCTACATGTCAGTCCTGACGACCTCCAGTCAGGGGCGGAATGGCCATCTGTGCGTTCTGGAGAATCACAGAATGGCCGGTACTCCAGGACAGCCGTCATGCAGTCATCACCAGTGCCTATTTTTTCCCCCTGCTAATCAACTTCTTCACACTGTAATCCAGGGGCGGAATACCGGGAACCATATTCCCCGGTGAACCGTACCGGTCGTCGAAGAAACCCACCATAGACTGATAAGTACCCAGACGGCCCACGACGGCGCGATGAATGGCCCTGTACTAAATTGTGTAAGAGCGCCATGGAACAGCCCTCACACTTTGCTTCACTAAGAATGGACACCTGATGAAAGTGTAACTTGCCTCATTATGGCGACAGATAATCTGTCGAAATGGGCGTGGTAGCGGGGGGAAAAGTGGACCTGACTACCCAGGGCCCAAGTAGGGAGAGGAGCCCATGAAAATCCAGATTTTTTCTTGGGATGTTTTTACTTCCAATGAATTGGGCCCTCCATTAATTGGTGTCATAATTTATTTCAAATATATTGAAAACATCAACTGAGAGAGTGAACTTTATGTCACAGTCCTCCCAACATATTGGACATTCAGGGGGCCCCCTCTTGGAGGCGCAAAATGGTTTAGTCCGCCCGACAGCGACCGGCGACAAGTGTAACGTCAGTGAGCCCAGTGTTGCCAACTTAGCAACTTTCTCACTAAATCTGGCGACTTTACAAATCATCTTGGCGACATTTTTTGTCAAAAGGGACTAGCGACAAATCTAGGGTGTTTGGCGATTTCCAGCGACTTTTAGGACAGCCAATAGCTACTTTCCTTACTGAGGAGTTGGCAACACTGAGTGAGCCCAGATTGAATGACCTGGGGGCTAGACATTATGCTGCTCAAAAAGCATAAATCGGGGTATCAAAAGAAGAAAGAGAGGAAAGAGAAAGAAAGAAGGCAGAATGAGGGGAGGCAGCTGTTGACTGCTTTCTTTCCCTAAGGTGAACCGAGTTTGTTTGTTATGCAAAGTCCAATTAAAGTTAAGGTAGTCCACTCCAGACAGCTGCTGCTGTTTGTATGCTCACGTGAAGTCTTTAGCTTAGCTAGTTGCCAATCAGGCTGCTTGCAGCTGTAAGGCCAGCATTTTTTTATCTTTCATTGCGGGCCTGCCGATGGCCGATTGAGCCGAATTGAAATAAATTAAAAATTTTATTTTTTGCCGTTTTCGCGGGCCCGCCGCCACAGGATCACCAAAATATGAAAAAAAAAAAAAAAGAATTTTTATTTTTATTTTTATCCCGACCCATCGGGCTGGTAAGCCAAAAAACAGGGCTGGATTTGGATTTAATGGCCCAGTCACACAGCGAAAACGCATGAATTACGCACGAATTACGCACAGATTTTCGTTTCTGCGCGGAGCGTACGTCGTATGCGTAATTCGTAGGAGGTACGAACGTGGACTGTCAGTGATTGTAAGTGGATGTGCGTCGAAGGCGGTTTGTGCGTGATTTTGAGTTTTGAACGGTTCAAAATTTTTCCGACGCACAACTGTGCGTTGGCGTGCGTAATTCATGAGTCGGCATGCGTAGTTTATGCGTCGAGTATGCGTAACTATGCGCGGGACACTCGTCGGCCGTCAGTGCTTATGCGTCAGAACTGGTTTGAACCCGCGCACGTCCACGTCCGTCCACTGATGCCCCACGTTCATATCATGCATGAAACGCGCATGCATAACGTTCATTCCACTGACATCCACTGACAATACGTGAAGCGTTCGTGTTTGGACGTGCTCCATCGGTGATTCATGCGTCGGGCGTGCGTCGAATGTTCGTGGAATACTGCACCGTATTTGCTAGTATGCGTCGACATGCGCGATATGTCAGTGATTCGTCAGTGATTGTAAGTGATACATGCGTGGTTCATGCGTGATTCATCAGAGATTTCTACCCCCCGACACCCCGAAAAATTGGTCAATTTCTCAACGCACAAGCACGTACAAACCCAATCTGTGCGTGATTTGTGAGTGATTCGTGCGTGATCGGCTGTGTGACTGGGCCATTAGGTCCAAATTGGGTGATCTCTGTTCTGGAGTAATTACATCACCGTATCTCACAAACTTCGAGAACATCTTGGAATTTACAACAGTACTGTGGAGAATGCGCCAATTCTTGAATCAAACCACTGATAGCAATTAACATGCGCCGGAATATTAACGGTATAGACAGAACATACAGTATATTTACACGTATAAAAACACTGGAGATTTACAATACTTTTTACTTTACTTTTTATGTTGCAGAATGGCTTTATTAAGAGACATGCGAATGTTTATGAGTTCCAGAGCTCTTTTCATGAATTGAGCATTAATCATTTATATAGGTCATGTGGAGTGGGGACAGCTCCTTGTTCCCAGTGCCATCACAGCCCCAGAACACTCATGCTCATGCACAGAAGCATCAAATATCTAGCAGAAAATCCTCACACCGAGATAATTTTACAGAGCACTTAAAATCTGCCGAACTCTCTCCTTAAGAGCACTATCTCCAGTAAGATCTCCCTCAACTTAAAACTGAATATGTTTTTCACGAGAGAAAGGTGCAAGATTATTGACTGCAGCTGTGGAGTGACAGAGCACAATTTGATTCCTTAATGACCATAAGACAGATTCCACTCAAGATACAGACCACACACTCAGCAGGGCACAGTCCAAGTAAAGGCACTACAGATCTATGTCAACTTATCAGCGATCTCCACCCAGCACCATCTCAAAGCAAAACATTCATCCACAGCACCGGAGGCTGTCCGCTTATCTTGACGCTGATACCACCATACTGCATGGAAGCTGCCTGACATTGCCCGTCATACAAATAGCTCCCATTCAAGGAGAAGCATGTTGTCATGTATAGGAAAAAAAAAAAAACACTTGAGGCAGATGTTTATTCTAATCCTGTTCAAACCCTGGGAGAATATATGTCAGTTTACAGGCATCACTTCCCTTGAGTGCGATTTTAGCTGCTGACTGCCCCACTATATTGCGCAATGCAGTCCTCCAAAACCTGACACGCCACTCCACCAGCGGCCTCCAGTACAGATTCAGAGGTGCTCCCCTCCCAACCACACTCAGAGTAAGCGAGAGGCAGGGCCCATGTGTTTTTGTCTTCATTGCTAACACTGTAGTAGTTGTTTAACAGTTACGATAACCAACATCGCTGCCCTGATCGCACCTTAGCCGAGGAGGAGAAGCCATAAAGGCAGACATGCGCATCGCTAACACAGCACCGCAGCTTACTCTGCCGCCAGCTCCGGTGACTCCCGCCTCTCCGTCACCCGACACCACAACTGTAAATTTTACATAAAGCGTGTGAAATCACAGACGCTCGTGTCACGTCGGAGTCGTAAACTGAATTTATTCAGTCAAACATGAGAAGGTGAGAACCTCACTTCCCTACGCGGGAAGCCTTTTTAAAAAAACTCATTTACAGCAGTCAGCCATTTTGCAGTGAGGTCTGTGGACAGACACAATTCCTTGCTTTTTGTCTCTGTACTGTGCACCAGAACAATGGATTGAAGGTCTAATAAGAGGCCATCAGATTTTATGTACAGGTATTTGCACCTATTTCATACAAATCATGTGGGAAATGGAGCCCTCTGTACACAGCATCACTGTCCGAATACCTATGGTCAGGTTGGTATTATTTCGCCAGCCCCTGATTTCATTTGATGTAGAAACCCACAGGTTCTGCTAACACGCGGTTGATGTATCAATAATTAACACATAATGAAAAGCATCACTTGAAACTAAATGCTTTAAATTTAAGCGTTTCATTACACCACAAAGTGTTTCAGGGCCTGAAAACATAAAATTCAGGAGCACTAAAATGAAGCGAAAACTTTCGTACTCTGGAACAAATCACAGAAATCACACTGCTTAGCTGGAAAGAGAGAGACCACGGAGAAACACTCAGAAACAAACAGCCATTTATAACCACTACATTTGTGGTCCTACCGTCCTAACATCTCATTTTTCATCGCAAAAAAAAATCCCTCATGTCCATACAGGCATATATGATTTCTCCAGCTATACTGTAAGATTAACAGCAGTACAAAACACACGTTTCATCAATGATATGTACAGGGGGAAGACAAAATACTGGAAGCACCCTGGCAAAACAGCATAAACAAGCTAAAGTTCTCTGCCTATACACACCATTCTAAGAAAAAAAACTTCTGAAACCAGTTTTTAATGGTAATGCATTAATGCTTGGACCAACACAAACATAAACTGTATGTAAGGCAGAAAAAGTGTCTGTCTTCTGTGTGCTCTTAAGAAAGCAAACACAGAAACGACTTATCATTCAGTCAAAGGTGGGGAAACAAGTCTTAGGGTTTCTTTGTTATTATTTTTTGTTTTTTGCATTTCCCTTGTTGGGAATTGAAGCACTGATTACTAAAACCCCACACGTCAAGTCAAGTCAAGTGTGACTTGACTTACCTTTAGTAATAGGTGCTTCAATTATTGTTATTATGTATAGTATGTCTTCATCATTTTCAGCATACAAGAAGATGAAAAATCATTCTAACTGAAATTACACAAACAAAAGTTATTTTCCCAGGTTAAAGATAAGTGATCGGGAGTGACTGCTCAAAAAGTTAATTTTTCTTCAACAAATTAGCAATAAGTTCAGCAGATGCAGCTCCAGAAATTCTTGCAAAATACATTTTTTTAAAAAACTAAAGCCGACAGAAAAATATCAAATCCCATTTCAACAACAAATACGGAACTAGTGCTCAGTCACATATGAATGTATGGCTAATTTTGGAAATCATTCTTTTTTTCTGAGGGGTGGGGGCATGGAGTAAAGCCACTGCTTCAACCTGTTCGTTAGTTTTACCAGTTCTGCAAAAAATCTCTCTGAACTTTTTGAAACAGTGGAAGATTCAGCAGAAGGGTGCATCACTCCTTTGTCACTGAGCTGTGGCTGCTATCCCAACGATCTAGAAAAGTATAAAATTTAAAATTCCCCTCTGCCTTAAAGTAAGGAGGTAACAAGGGGGTTCAGAGGGCCAAAAACAAACTTGGCCCCAAGTTAGGCAGCAGACATGGCAAAACAATTCCTAAGACAGACACATTCAGCAGAATCAGTATACCTGCCTACACAAGTGGCAGCTGCGGAGCTTAAAATAAGGGAAGTAAGTGACAAAAAACCCTCTAACTACTGATTCGTCTGATTTCGTCATTTTCAATCATTTTTGAGAATATTTTAACTCCGAATACACTCAACACAAGTCAGGTGTAGCCAGTTCTCCATATTATGGTAAGACGGCGAGGAACAAAGCACCTAATTAACACGCAAAATTTGGCACAATGTAGCCTAAGCTATGTTATTCGCAATGGCAGATATGTGCAGCAAATAATTGTTTTGACTTCAAACGGTCAAACACAGGTAGCCTGCATTTCAGGATATTCCACAAGCTAAAAGGTAAATGACCGAGTTGTCTATCTATTCGTTTGCGAAGAATAGGCTACTTTGGGAATAAAATATTTTTTTCCAATTTATGTTGTAATACCGCTTATTTTTTATTTGCCCTAATCCTGCACTCAGAAAGAAGGTGTGCGTTTACCTGCCAACTGATTATTTGAAAATTCAGACAGCTTTTTTTAATCAAGGATAATGACTGAAAATGGGCCAGTACTGATTATCAGAAGGTGCCCTCAAAAAAACATTCTAAAACCTAAAGCGCTGTTTGGAATCAATCGGCTAACACCTGAGGGTTCTCTGAAAAACTTGAGAGGATCGTAAACATTCACTGAAACCTTTATGTCTCAGCCTCTGTAATGGACAGAAACATGAAATGAAAACCACTGGAGGGTTTACACCTTCGGTTTTTGTTGAAAATGATTCCATTTGCCTAAATGCTCATTAACATTTTTTTATCAATAAACTTTGAATCGTTTACAAGTGACAACATACAAAGAAAATGGGCACTGCAATATAAAGCCAATGTTGCTTCCGTTGCTGAGCTCATCAGCCATTGTCACTGTCTGAAAATCGCCTTTGGAAACCTTTTCTGTGGTCCACATGTGGCTAGAACAAATTTAAAATTACAAATCCCAGAATGTATTTTGCCTTCCCTACTTAGATTTTAGCGTATCACAATGCACTTCAATAATCAAGTTTCTTAAAAACAGTGTCATCATCTGATACGCACTCGCGCTACCCTCGGTCTCAAGGGGTTGGAGAGGGATTTTTTCACGTTTCCCCTTTTTTTAACCGACCATTTGTCCCTGGAGTACACGCACACTTGCCACATGTAGACATCACACTCATACATGGACTTATACACAGGCATACACACCTGCTTCCACTGGAACTGTGTGAAACAGTCTGTTTCTCTCTCTCTCCATCCGTCTGTCTCTCCATCTCTCCCTCCCTCGCTCTGTCTCTCATCAGCAAACAGCCAGCCTGCAGCAGGGACAGAGCAAGGTAATGAAGTGGGAAAATACTGGGCCTCAACAACACAGCTACCATTCTGTGTTGTGTTTTGTGCCTCATTTTGCATTAAGTAAACAGACAGACGGCCCATTCCAGAGACTGTCAACTGCAACCAGCTGACTGCTCATAAAACACACATTCTCAATGATTTTAATCAAAAACATGGATTCAAACCTGCGCATAGCATTAAATAAGAAACACAAACGCAAGGCACTGACTGCAACATTGTTTGGGCCTTGCGAATGTGTGGGTTTTGAATGTAGCAACTCAACACCAATCATTTTAACCACCCGCAATGTTAAAGCCGAAAAGAACTAATTCAAGCCTTTCCTACTCCACTGTTCATTTGGCCTGGTCTCAATAAATTCATACAAGCAAACCAGTCCCCAATGTGAGCTCGCTCATGCTTGAAAAAAAGACCGCTGCAAAAGGTGCATTTAGACCGCTGGTTTGTAAACTGAGCCGGGAAGTTTAATTGATCTAAAAGAATTTAATGTGGCGTAGTGAATCGTAGCTGACAGCGCAGATTTATCGCCCGGGCTCCCCATATGAACATAATATTGCGGATATTTTACAGCAAAGGGAATTTTTAATTATGGCCACTAAAATGATTTACCTTGCGTTGACTTAAATTACAGAGCCGCAACAGTCCTGAAATCCACTTTTAATGCCACTCAGAAGGAATGAAGTCAATTAAATAAGAACAGAGAGGGCAGTTAGAGCCTGAATCAACACAATACGTCTCTAACTTTATGAAACTCATTATACAGATGATCTTCTCAATATTTATTAGATTCCATTTTCTTTATGTTACAGCCTATTGAAATTTCTCATATTAGAGACATAAAATGTATCGATCTGTTAGACGAAAAAAATAAACCATTTTCTGGATAAACTGCAGCTTAACTGCCACTGAAAACACACGCAAGGTATTATGAAAAATTTATCCAAAATGTTGATCATAACCTGGATATTTGCTTTCTTAACCTCACACTACAGCACAGCAAGTTCAACCATTCTATTCATTCTGCCCGAAATTCTTTGGATAAGTGTCTTGGATTTGATGATAAACGAGATTACCACTCTGATGCAGTTGAATGGATTCAGTACAGTCCAACCGTATGTATGGTAACTGTGATACGGATACAACACTGAATGACATTTCTGATGTTTGACAGCAACTAGTCTGGATAGTAACATGAAAATACTATTCTACCATCACAACAAAAGGCAAACTACCAAAAAAAAAGTCAAATAGTGAAAGATATCCACCCATCAAGGATTATACCATGCTAGGGTTATAAAAACAAGTCTGCATACTTAGAAGTATTTGTTTGTAAAGATTTTATTGATCTAGTCTCCACATGGCTAGCCTGAAAATATCATATTGATTCACTCTTTTTTGGCGGGCAGAATATACAGAAATCGATGCGCGCGTGTGTGTGTGTGTGTGTGTGTGTGTGTGTGTGTGTGTGTGTGTGTGTGTACGTGTGTCTGCGTGCGCGCGTGTGTGTTTTGTTGGCGGAAATGGGAGCTGCGGATTCTGAAGGGCAGATCATGTCTCTGGCAGCGTCTCATTCTCTGTGGAGAGCACCAGACAGGGGCGGGAGTGGGGGCGGGGTTGCAGTGGAGGGAGGTCGGGGATGTCGATACGCTGCATGCGAGTTTTATTGTGCCGGTAACGGCCCTGCTGACCTCTCTGGGAAATGTATCTATGTGAGTGGGCCAACAAATCTCCCAGTGATCCTGCGCGATTGATTTGTCATTAGAAATGGGATCCGGCTCGACCACTGCAACAAGAGTCAAAGGAAACGTGTGGCGGCCTTCTTTTTTCGAAATACGACACCACGAAATAGGGGAACTACATAGAAGAGTGCAGTTTCACAGAGCGTCAAGTCACCGCAACGACCAGACCTCATAAAGGGGTGCAGAAATGACCACTCTTAGATGCTGGTCATTCGTCTGGCTGTCTGCCAGTATTTACGGCCAGGTCAGATCAATGCACATCTATTACTTTATTACTTTTACAGGTGTTCAGCTATAGAGCATAATTATAAATTGCTGCTTAGCTGGGGAGAATTTACACCTGTGGAAAGACTCACGTGAAGTCCACACATCCTGCATTTTCATAAATTCACCCCCAAGCCTGAGGTAACAAAACCTATATCACAAAAAAACAAACACCCTTTCATCAGCATGAGAGTCCTGTTTGCATTAATTTTCCTACGCCTCACACACTCCCTCAGTGAGGAAGGGTTTGTCTTCTGTTCTAGAGACGTGCTGCAAAAGCACCAACCAAAGCCAAGATGTGGGGACTGAGATACAAGTGGCCTCCTTCAGACTCATTAGATACCAATTTTCCGTTCGTTCCCCCAGCCTGATAGACTTGCAGTACCAAAGCACCTCCCCCACATGTGGCCGACAGTGGGACGTAAACCAGCTGATCGTTTTTCTTTTCCCGCTGTTAATTACTCATTACCATAATGCATTATCACAATGTGTCACGATGCAGCGCGCCCTAATGATGATTAGCGTCCTAATTAGTTGTCAAAAGCCAAACAAGCCACAAATGGGCAACCCCTCGGCTTCAAGCGGCTTTTTTTAACTGCAGAGCTAAATTCACAGAAACTGGAGAAAAAAGCATGGAAAACAGCGCAGGAATATTTGTAAGTCAAAGTCCCCTCCAGGGGAACACACCCTCGATCCATAACCAGTGAAGCTGTGGGCAGCTAGAATCTTTGAGTGTGCTCATGCAGACCATTAATACACGTTAGACCAAATTAATTTGATTGGCAGTGCAACTACATATTGAAAAAGAAGCAAGGACTAGTCGTTACACAAGTTGGAGGAATCGTATGCCATGGCATCTTCCTCCTGAAACGACGCAAGCAGGTCATAGTGGTGGACTTAACAATTCAGCTGTGTTCATAGAGGAGGGAAAAAGGGGAAAATTTCCCCCCCAAAAAAGATACACCTGGCCATACCTGACCGAGTAGCATGGGGCGGAAGTCAGCCAAGGTTTCTCAGATTACTTTCATATTACATCTTGGCCAGCTGACTTGCTCACTGTCTAAACAGGTGTCATTAATGGGCAAAACAACTCCCTCTAACAGGAATCTATTCACTCCTGCGACACTGCGTTGCATTTAGCATGTCATACAGCAACCAGCTGACCAATTGAGATGTACTACCCTGGGAAGATCTAGGAAGCAAGTAAGGGAAGTTCTGAAGGTTTTGGAGGAGAATCTAATTGAGGGATAATAGCCCAAACAGATAATAGTACAAAAAAATTAACCCCTTAAACTCTAACTTCAGTTTTCCCTTAAGTAGGAATAAAGTCAGAAAACCTTTTTTTTTTATGTTACAGGACAATATCACATATATATTCTGTATCTGCTGGTTGTAGCGCTTTACTTAGGCTACGTCACATTTTATTGAGAGAAATATTCACACCCAGGACGCCATGTTTTTACCGACAGAGCATTACATCTAATGGAAAATATCTAGATATCGAACATCAATTAATACACATGCCCTAAATTTCAGTTGGACATACTTGGGATTGCAGAAAACATCGGGATCTCCACTAGAATTTAAATCAGGCCAGAAGTTCCAAAGGTTTGAATAAAACAGCTGCATTTGTTGCACCTGTATGCGTTCGTAGATTTTACAGGGTTAAACATTACTTGACTTCAGCATTTGTGTACTTTATCCAACGATGTCATCTACCTGAAGCTTGCATCCTTGAAATAGTACAGCAGTGAAATACTTTGTGAAAGACCAAGAGAGCGGTGAATGAAACTGGGTGGGGGAGGAGGTTGGGGGAGCGATTGTACAGTGAGATAGAGAGACTTACTGTATGTAAGTAAGACCTCCTGGCATTCAGCCAGTATTGCCTGCAAGGCAGCACAAACAAGAAGTGCAATCAAATTAAAGGCTTTCAGGCCAGCTTGTGCTTTCCAAAAAGAGAATGCAGTGGAATGTTCGAAGCAGTATGTCAAAAACTGGCCCACAACCAAGTCCTCCAGCATTTCTTCTTCTTCTGCTTTTTCGTCTTCTATTTCTCCGAAATGGAAAAAGGGAGCTGCAGAGACCCGGCTGACCAGGCTTGGGGAGAGGGGTGCGGGCATGAAATAAACTATTCCGTCCCACCTGAAGCGACTCAGGGCACCCAAAACCACCGCTGTCATCCAGTAGGCGACTGGCGGGGGCCCTTTGATGCCGTCCCATTATTTGCTTGAGTTTAGAAT
This sequence comes from Gymnothorax reevesii, assembly GCA_029721435.1. Lineage (NCBI taxonomy): Eukaryota > Metazoa > Chordata > Actinopteri > Anguilliformes > Muraenidae > Gymnothorax > Gymnothorax reevesii. The sequence goes on from CM056585.1 coordinate 53,489,724, forward strand.
TCCACAAGACTGTTTCCACTCCAGTGAACCTGATAAGTCATTCCACAGTTAACCGTAAATACCCAGCAAAGCCGCCGGGAAGAAAAGATCAGGAATGAGACAAGAAAGCGGTCAGCCTTTATCTTTACCTGCCCCCCTCCTAGGGGGGGGAGCCAAGTTAAGCAATGATCATGTCTGTGAGTGTGTGTGTGTGTGTGTGTGTGTGTGTGTGTGTTTCTGTCACTCTGTCTGTCAGCCCATGGCCATTACCTGGCCCCCCCCTAGGGGGAGCCAGGTTAAGCAATGATCATGTTACAAGGAGAGTTAGCTAGTTAGCTAGCTGCCCTGGATAAACTACGCCATGCCACGGAGACCAGCGCATTGTTCGTCTGTCCTCGTATTAAAATGGAGGCCGCTGCGGCTCGTAGGCCTATTTGCTTGATGCCTGAGGAGCCTGGATTGTCGTGTATTATATTGTTTTCGATGTCTGCTTAGGTAATTTTTGTATTATTTTTGCGAAATGAACATTACGTAGAATTTCTGTGAACGTTTGTGCTGTTTGTAATTATTTTGTTATAAGTCTGTAGCTAGCATGCTAGCAAGCTACATGGAGCTCCGTGTTGTGACACGGACCCATGCGAACCATAATCGCGATGCATTTTCATAAAACAGTATGCTAGTTTGCATTAAATTATTATGTTTCCTAATTGTATGAGATTTCTCGTTTGTGATGTTACGATTGAATTTGTGCTTTTATTTCTATTTGCGTTGCATTATTCCGCATACTTTCGCAGCATACTGCCCGTTTTTCGTTGGCGGACAAAGTGATCGCGTTAACACGGATCTTGCATAGAATTGCACACAGCACACAAGGTCCGCTTTCCAGCCTGCTGGGCTTGCTGAAATCACCGATTTTTTACTTTTTTTTTTTTAAAGATGGTATAACGTGTTCTATCGTCTTCTGTGTCTAGTTAGCATTTTGTTTTACCAAGCTGGACACAGCTAAGCATTTTTGTGGTCATTTGTGCAGTATGAATGAATTTGACTTATACTACAAGGAGAGTTAGCTAGCTAGCTAGCTGCCCGGGATAAACTACGCCATGCCTCGGGGACCAGCGCAGTACACCGCTCTTCGTATTAAAATGGAGGCCGCTGCGGCTTGTAGGCCTATTTGCTTGATGCCTGAGGAGCCTGGATTGTCGTGCATTATATTGTTTTCTATGTCTGCTTAGGTTGTCTTTCTATTATTTTTGCAAAATGAACATTACGTTACATTTCTGTGAACGTTTGTGCTGTATGTATGATCGTGTCTGTGTGTGTGTGAGTGTGTGTCTGTCACTCACTCTGTCTGTCAGCCCTGTCTGTCAGCCCGTGGCTGGGGCCAGGTCTGCTATCTCTGATTGCCTTGTTTTTTTAATGTATGCAATTTCAGAGCAGGAATTTTACCAGAATGAAAGGTGGTCTTAAATGCCTGATGATATGTGACTTCTACAAAGTCCCTTTCTTTAACTGCTTCCTCTTTTGTAGTTGACATTTAGCAGCAGTCAGGAGCATCTGACCAGAGGAAAAAAAAAATAGGACCAATGGCTCTGTAGCTCACCGGTATGACAGAATTAGATGCATATTTGAATGATGACAAAGAAAAATTCATTAAAATTGTTTTGAAAAACTGGAAATGTGGACACCATTGCCATAATTTATATTCACCACAGCCCCCGACAATCATGCAACGCAGTGGAATTGTCCTAAGGAAGCTCCATACCATATTTGAAGTGAATCCGACCGCTAGCTTCGGAGAAGAAGATTTATAGAGTTTTAGATGAGGAAAAAAAAATAGCAAAAACATTTTTCGAAACTGTGACAAACCTTTGTAGACATTGTCCAAAGGAAGCTCCAAACCAAATTTGAAGTGCACCTGGCCAGTAGTCTCAGTTTAGAAAATTTAAGTTTCAGCTGAAAAAATAGAAATAATTCATAAAAATTAAAAAAACTATATATATATACTCAGCAACAAAAGTTTCTGTGACACCATTTATGTGTATGTTATAAATGACACGCAAAGATCTCAATGCAATCAATATGTTTATTTAACAGGAGAAACACTGACTTTTCAGTGCCAACGTCACTCAAAACGAAAAATGTCATTTTCATGCGTCGTGAAGCACTTGTCTGACGTCTAACCAATTGTGACCTTCACACTTCAATACCGGGTGTGACTTCCTCGTGCCATGATGTAAGCAACGCATCTCCGGCGCATGGACCGAATCAGATGTGCCAGAAATTGCTGTGGGATGTCATTCCAAATCTGACGTAGACGTTGTCGCAATTCCTGGAGTGTAGCTGGCGGGTTATCCAACCGCCGCAAACGTCGATCCATCTCGTCCCAAAGATGCTCGATTGGGGACATGTCTGGGGATCTGGCTGGCCATGGCAGGACATTGACATGTTGTTGCATCAGATACTGCTGTACAATCCTTGCAACGTGTGGTCTGGCGTTATCATGTTGCAGCGTTATTCCGGGACCATGTTGCATCAAAAACGGTACCACCAATGGCCGTAGCACTTCATCGCGATATCTTTGACCTGTCAGATTTCCATCAATAACAAGCAAATCTGTTCTGTTTCTAGCCGTGATCCCTCCCCAAATCATGACACTACCACCTCCAAAACGATCAAATTCCTGAACACAGTTGTTGGCATAACGTTCTCCACGTCGACGGTATACACGTTAACGACCATCACATCGGTTAAGCATGAATCTTGATTCATCAGTGAAGAGTACAAGATCCCACTGACGTTGGATCCACCGTCGATGTTGTTGCGCCCACTGTAGACGCAGTCGTCGGTGTTGTACTGTGAGTATTGGACGTCTTGCTGGCCGACGTGGGACAATGCCAAAATGACGGAGACGGCGACGGATTGTCTGTGCAGACAGTCACCTCAAACCAGGTATCGTTCTTGCAGTTATGGTTGCAGGTTGGAATCGATTTCGGAGATGGGTTGTTCGAATCCAGTTGTCCTGTCTGGGAGTGGTTACTCGTGGACGGCCGCTGCGAGGACGGTCTCTGACATGTCTTGTCTGCTGATGACGCTGCCATAAGTTCCAAATGGTGTTTCGGTGGACATTCAGGCGATGAGCAACTTCCCTCTGCGAGGTTCCGGATTCAATCATCCCAATGGCCCTCCACCAATCATTTTCAGACAGTCTTGGCATTTAGAGGGTAGAGTTCCTGATCCGAAATGGCTGTGTTTTCGATAAGTGATGCTTCCGTCGTTCATCAGGCACAATGTGAACATTCCAAAAATTCTCCTCTTTTATTGCCATCCACAAGCATGATTTACGCACATTTTCACGTGCAAAGTCATTTTCTCGCATTTTCATGATTTCCATTTCAATGTTGTGTTTACGTGTACTGTTTCAGTCTGATATCACCATGTATGACAATTTCATAATTGCGTTATGAAAAATAATTAACAATATTGGTGTCACAGAAACTTTTGTTGCTGAGTATATATTTTTCAAAACTGAAAACATGCTTTGTAGATATTGTCAAAAGGAAGCTCCATATCAAATTTGAAGTGAATCTAGGCAGTAGTTTCAGAGAAGATCTTGCTAAAGGACATGGATGATGCAGACAAGGACGATGCTGGATGCCGTGCCACAATAGTAACTGGCTGGCAATCGGCCGGTGAGCTAAAAACAGAAGTGAACTCATGCTTAAACATAGGAAACAAAGATCACATCAGACCTATTTACAGCAGCATTATGACAGCTGCACAAAAAACATATTTCTCATTAATTAAGTGTTTCAATCATATAGTTAGACTTGTATTGCTATGCAATTTTTACTAATCATACTGCCAAGAAGTTGAGAAAGCTTTTCTTATTTCAAGATTTGTTTACATGGGGAAGAAACTTTCAATGGACAAATACTTCCTAAATATTAGCTAGTGTTTTCTACTTGAAAGAAGGAATCATTTTAAATCTCAGAACAGCACTGGAACACTTTTTCAACAGATACCTTTCACTGTTCAGCTTTCTCAGGGATGGGCACTTAGGTTCTGTGTTTTTGGACTTCTTAAAAGTATTGAAGTGTGGTGTTGTCAGTCGCACCTGAAGAACACCACGCTCAAATCACAAACCTGTGAAAAATTTTTGGTAATAGAACAATGCAGAACAATTAGGCGCTCGCATTGAGTCGTGTATTACAGCAATGACTGGTTCAGACAAGTTGACTGTTTTCTCCCTCACCCTGAGCCCTATCTGATTCTTGCATTACCTTGAGAGTGTGCTCGGTGGACATTAGGAGAAAACTTAATAGTGTGATATACGTTGTATATCATTGCCACCCAAAATTCTAAATATATGACACCCAGCCATATTACCCATTGGGCTTTCTCCACTAAGCATCACCCCAGGTTATCTCACTCCAGAATTTTCACACAACGCCCATCTGATATTCTCTTATTCACATGATGGCCAACAGTGATCTCTGAGCAAACGTAAATTATCCGAGGTTAGAAGTTTTGGCAAAGAGGTTAGGAGGTTATTAAAAAAAACAAAACCCATGCAGCTTTAATGACAAACATACAGGGGAGGGGGGTCCCAGATAATATTTTCTGAAACCTTTTATATTTTAAAATAGATATATAGTCCTCGTGAGCCCATCTCTAATGACTTCATTTCTCTTTTGTTTTAAAATACAGTTTATAGAGGTTATAGGCAAGTTTGAAATGATTTATGGGACGGTTGAACAATATGCGATTGAGTATGATAAACCAAAACATATTTTTTATTAAATTAGACACCCCTCTCCTCCTCCAAAATTGTGGTACAAGTAAATCCCGGCTCTCATCAATACAATCACCGTGCATTATGACAGCATGACAGCACTGCAAAACATGTAAGCGCGTGTTTATAAACACATATGGGTGTTTCTACAGAAAAGGGCACAATTACACTAAAGACGATCTACTCATTTTTTTTCACAATGGAACTTAGCTTTCCTATTTATTTGCGGGCTGGAAATATTAGGCATTATATTTGCAATTAGGGGCAACTTTAAAAGGGATACGCATTCCAATGACCTTGAAGTCCAAGGTCAGATTATGACGCAAATGTCCATACCGTAATCATTCAAAATTGAGCCAACAGAAAATTAAGCTGAAAAATTAATCCGTTTTCACTGATGACTCAGACTTGCCACCAGGAACAAGTCTTCTTTAGAATTTCAAGTGACATTAGAATAGCTATTGGTTCAGGAAAAAAGGGATTAACCCTTTCCCCCTGACCAAAAGCAGGTGTCCGTTAAGTTTGGTTTTCCCTGTCTTTACCGTAGTCAGTCAGCGATTTTAGTTCTAAAGCTGTCCACCAGATGTCAATCCTGCCCTAAAACTAAAACAACAACAACACTACCAACAACAATACAAAAGGAAGCAATTTTAAAACCTGTGGGTGTGGTGGCTGAGTGCCAAGTCTCAGATAGTATCCAAATTTTTACTTGCCGGCAAATCAAATGTATTTGCCGTAATCATGAAAATATGCTGTTGTAGCTAGTGCTTCTTTATGAGGTTATGCTTGATTAGAAACCTTTTCAGAGAGGTAGGTAATAAGAAAAACTTCAGCCCTCACTTTGGTTGCAAATTTCCATGGGGCTGCATTATATGTCTTTACCGGTGTCTTTACCGTTATCTTTTGGAATTACGGTAAAGACATCAAAATTACGGTAAAGACAAGATCATATAAAATCAAATATTGATGCCTGAGACCCGTGTCCGTGTCCACCTTTTCAAAACTCATTTTGCAGATTATATTTTTCTGCTTACGATCGGACTCCTTAAATCCAAACCAAGTACACATGACAGACGTTGCACCTGTGTTTCCACTAGGGGTGTCAACATCTACACGTGTAAACAGTTACACGAATAACAAATCATAACCGTTTGGAAAAATCAATAACCGTGTGCACAATATTTTTCCTCCTCCTCGTTCATTTCTCACCAATACATGAAGTCGCTTATTTTTAGGGATGATAATGTTGCCTGAAAGCTTCAGATAATAACATTAACTAACTATACACTTAAATGTTCCCACTAGTGCATTTATCCGCATACAGATGCATGGGGCGCAATGTTACCTTGATATAAAAAAAAACCCCGCAGCCACAGCCAGTGTCGCGCCACTTCAAGAATTGGCTACGGAGGACTTGAGGAGCGCGGCGCTCATCATCTTCTCCATGTGCAAATGTTGTGCAGCGGAAAACAATACTGTTAATGGCTTGTTATTTTAGCCTATATTGTTGCGTGTTGTTTTACGTTATATTGTTGGTTGGTGTTCTGTTGGCTTTTCACGACCTGACCGCACATCCTCGCGTCTAAAGAGGAGGAAGAAAACATTTTTCTCGCCAATTTTAGTGAATAATTGTGAGAGTCCCCCTCTACTTTTTTAACTTTGTGGATATAAAGGCGAAGTTTTTTCCTCTCACTTCAGCTTACTTTAGCTTCTATTTGAGTTGCTTTCTCTTGCCAATTCCGCATTACTTTTACTATGAGGCGTATATTAAAATTCAGGCGCAGCTCTCGTTGCGAGAGAGGGATGCAGTTTGCACTTTAAGTTTTAAAAAATGTACATAAGTGAGCAATAGTTAAAACAATGATTAAACCTTTTTCAGCTTTTACTTGTACGTTTTCTTATCTGTCAAAATGATAGAGGATTTTATTTTCAACTCATTTTACTTTCTGTGGTAATATAGCGATATATAACTGCGATAGAAAAGGCTCATAAATCTCCAACGTATAACCAGGTACACGTCAGTTTCGTATAACCCGTGTACACGTGTAGAAAAAATTGTAAACGTTGACACCCCTAGTTTCCACGAGCCCCCCCTCCTCCATGGGGGGTCCAAAAAAGATACATAATGTTGCTAACATTGACGTGCTACATAAAGAGACGTACGAAATCCCTAGCTCTATGACTTTCGTTATTATTGAACTATAATGTCATTTCACACTGATATGTCTCGGGAAATGGTTGTTTGTTCTTTTATCAAACACGTTTTTATTGTTTGACTCATGTTAAGTTAATTAGCTGGTTAGGAAGGCAGGAAATTTGCAAACATGCACAAAAGCATTTCACAAGCTCAAAACTTTTTTGCACCCACACAAAACTATTTTACAAGCTCAAAACTTTTTTTTTTATGTTGCATCTCCAATCCCACTCGAATCTGGAATGTCCAACTAGGGAACTATGAACAAGGCTTTTTTTCGCATATGCGGCCCTCTATTGCCAACTCAGGAGAGTGAGAAAGCTTGCGGCTCTCCCCCAAAGCATGTGCCCGTCGCCACCGCTTCTTATTCACTCATCGGTCGAAACCTCGCAAGCTCAGAACGAGGGCGGAGCATACCCGAACATGAACAAGCTTATAATCTTCCATCTGGCAAACAAGAGGCGCCTGAGATCTTGTTATTTACAATAGCCTATCCCAGCAGACCCTTCCTAATTTGCATCTCTGTAGTGCATTGACCAATTGCGCGCTACTCTGAAAGGAACTGCCGACCACTGCCGGGTGGTACAAGGCGGGGATAGAACCCGCACCATGATAGTCACTTCTGCTTTGCAACACAATGTTTTACCAAGTGAGCTATCCAGCAACTCTAGCTCAAAACTTTTTTGCTCACGCAAAAACTATTTTACAAACTCAAAGCTTTTTTACACAAGCTCAAAACTATTTCACAAGTACAAAACTTTTTTACACATGAACAAACCTTTTGGCTCGGTAGAAACAGAAGTGCATGTACAGGGAATGTCAAGACTGCAAAGGTAGGGTAGGTAACATGCACAAAGAGGGCAAAAAGAGTATCGCCAAAATGTCAAAGGGGAAGAAATTACTGTGAGTATTCTCTCAAAGGACACCCTAAAAGATTCCATAGAAAATCTCTATTGTTCACTTGAAGATGACCTTATAATGCTTTTGCCACACCAGCATCGCATTTTTCACCAATATGCTTCTTTCCTTAGCCTCAAACAGAAACTCCTGGATCATGATTGTGCGCTCAAAGTGGATTTCAGTGAGATTTATGCTTGAAAGGCATCAAGTGAAATTCAGTCTATGCATTTTGGGGCCAGTTGAACACAAATTTCACTACACACCTGTCACGCCACATTCAAGGGTTTGAAAACAAAGTGTTACTGCACCCTAAGTTGAGGACACCAGGCACAGCCCTGAATCTGCTTGGGCTCATTTAGAGCCAGTTCTGAAAAAAAGATTTGAGAGATCGGGGTGGAGCAGGTTCCACTTCCAGTCCAGTCAGAAACAGAACTAGGCAGAGTGGACCATGTAAAAGAGGTCATGACCATTAGGGAGAACTTTCCTGAGGTGCCTCAGTACCTGGCTATGCACTACACATCGAAATGTGAGTCAAAAGGGACTTTCTATGTTGGTAGAGTCATGAAGAACAGCCCAGAACAGGATATGGTCACCTTAAAGTTTCTAGAGAGAATAGGGGAAAGAGCTACGAAATGCACATACGATTGACCTAAGAGGTCAAGATATTGAAACTATGACAAAAGCTTTGGTTTTGACAGAAGTGAACTTTGATGGTCCCCTGCCTTTTACCCTGAATGAGCATCAACTGAAAACTATTCGAGAGAGTTAGGACATGCCAGGAAATTGGAAAAAATAAAGCATTCACAAACCGTCCCCGAATTGAATTTCAGATGCAATTTTGTCGAAAATGTTCCTGGTTTTGAATTTTAGTTGTTGTGGAATGTGTGGAAAAATTAGAAAAAAGGCTTGATGACTGGCCTATTAGCCATGAAGGATTTTACTTTGGCTGAAAAAATTCACAATCGATTGCCATTTTATTTTGAGCATGACATTGTTCTATTGTTTCATGTTGATCATTTTTAATGAATGAAATTTAATGAATTTGTCTCCATTGTTAAAAAGTACTGTACCCTGACTCTCTGACATAAAAAGTACTCAGAACTTTTTAAGCATATGTAATAATCAACTGCTCTGCCAAGGTAACCGGTGTTTTCCATGCTAAAAATTTTTATGTTTCAAGCTTGCATTTATTCAAAATAAACTTTTTATGCAGAATATTGACTCACTTGAAAATTCACCGTCTTGACGCATTCATTGATTGTGAAGGGTGAAATATTTGAGGGTCTGGCAAAATGGATCATTTTGGAACATATAAATTACTGGTTCTTTACAGTATAGATTAATTATGCAGGGGCATGTTGGAAGATAGTTAATTTGGCATTTGGGCCCTTCCCCCAAAATAACATAGTCTGCAAAAATTCCTCAACCTTCACCGCTAGTGAATGTTCATACAGCAAAGACGGAGATATGCCTTCTCACACTCAGACTAGAGTTAACAATGAACCTTTCAATGCCTTTGACATGTTTGAATGACCAAAAGATTCATACAGGAAGTATGACACTCCTTCCTTCACTGCAATTTGCCAAAAACACTGATTACGGTAAAGAGGTATGTCACTTCGTCTTCACCGTAATTTTTGATTACGGTAAAGACACCTGACCATGATAAAGTTTGCTGAAAAAAATGAAACCAGCCATAACCCAGCTTTGCCATTTTAATACTGACTGGTACTTTGGAAGGCCCATGTGAGGAATTTTAAAAAAGTGGAATCCCAGTGAAAATTTTTGGTTGACATGACTTCACTGTAATCGTGCCCTTTTCTGTAGACACGGCCATATGCACACGCAAAGAAAATATGGTGACTACACATTGTATATGGATTAAGATACTCAGGCACTGAGAAAGATGTGAACCTCACATAAAAAGGCTCTCAAAGACAGTTTTTGTTATCGTGTGATTTTTTTATGCAGGATTTTTAGAAATGAGCAGAAGTGTGTGGCTGTGAAGGGGAGCGCACATGATCACAATGCCTCCATGTTTGTGTGTGCCGTGGCCTGTAAGGAGGTAAAGTGTTTACTTATTTGCTTCTTATTTTTTTCTGTCAGGTACATCACCTCACAATCAGACATAAGACTACAGCACTACAGACCTGAAAGAGGCTTGAGCCTGCATCTCCAGTGGCTACGGCGGCAAACGGAACTCTTCACTCGCCACAAACCAACTTCCAGTCCCTTACGCTACCCTATGGGCAGTCAGAAATCACAACAGGGAAATGTGAGGTACAATGCAATTTAATTGCGTAAGACTTCACAAATATATCCATTTGACACACTGCACAAAATAATGGCATCAAAAATACTATAATAATTTCTGCAATAGGCCCATCCTCTCAAGCTATCAATTTGTAGACCATTAAAGACATTAGAACAACATCTGCACATTTTTATCTGTCAAGCTTTTGTTTTGGTAGTGCATGTCTGAACGGTCTGCTGTGCTAGTCTGCACTGAGCATTACAGCGACAGACATACAGTCCTCAGCTCTACTCTCACCTTAAAGGCATTTTATCATGATTGTGTGATGCCATTTATGTTATGATTAAGATAGGTTGCTACAGGCAGTCAAAGATCTGTATTCATTTTCTTTTTACTGTGACCAATATGTAATGTCTCATTTGGAACTAGTTTGAGTATAAGCAAATATGTGTATGTGTGCATGCCTGTGCTTGTGCAAGTGTGCAAAATCTGCATCTGCGCTCATGAATAAGTGTGTAATCGTGCAAGAGTGTGAAAGAGAGCATATGCATGCATGCATGTGTAAGGCTGTGCACAGAGAGAGAGTGTGTGTGTGTGTGTGTGTGTGTGTACGCTAGTGTGTGTGCATGCATGTGCGTGCGCTTGCACAAGCGTATGTGTCTTTGCGCAAACAGGCAAGTGTACTTGTGTGTGTGTGTGTGTGTGTGTGTGTATATGCATGGATGCGTGTGTGTGTGCATGTGCATGGGTGTGTGTGCATGGGTGCGTGATTCAGGAGTCAGAAAAATACATTTAGTAAAAATTTTATATGGCGATCACAGAATGCATAAGGGAAACGTGGTACAGTGCGCCATTCCAGAAAACCAATCTATCCTTCACAAAAAAATTACAAAGCCACACCAAATCTTTTCACATCACAAAATGTTTACACAAATCCTACTATATTTCATTATTTGATTTCATAAAAAGGGAAATTATACATCTTACAATGGGCACGCAATGAATTACAGGCCTGTACAATCAAATGAATTCCCGTTTTGTCTTCATAGCCCAATCTATCCATATTCTGGAAACACTGCTGGACAGTATTATACTGGCTCTAGATGCATCATTTGACTTACTCTAATTATTGGCTGGCGCCCCCTAGTGACCATATCACCAAAGTCCCTCTGAGCATAAAAATGCACTGACAGAGACAGAACCATCATCCTGCCTGGAATGCACAAAAAAATGGCAATAACAAAGGATCACACCACTCAGGGCTGATCAGAGAAATAAAATGGTTCTCGACAATTACCTGTGTTCATACACCCCAAATACAACAGGGTTTCTCTCAAGCACAGACTCCTGAATGATTATATAACTCACTTCTGAGCTCCCCTGAAACTAAAGAGTTTGTTGCTCGTGTCCCCCAAGCAAAATAAGGGAAGGGTTTTGCCTGGATATGCTATTGACTATTTATTTAACTTGCTCCACTTCGCATTATATGGAACAAAAAAAAAACTGAAAACAGGCAAACAGAAATACGGTTTTGCCTTTTCTTCCTGAAATTCAGTCAAATTAAAATACACGTCAATGAAATTTACGCTATTTCCATATGTTCGTTTTTTTTTTCCTCTTATGAAACAGGTTAGCGCTCACAGTCATCCAGAAAAATAACTGAAGCATTTACCGACATCTCCTTAGCATTACTTGGAAACATGACAGAGATGGAGCCCTTTCCAGAATACATCAAGATTATAAAAAATAAAACTGCCGGGATAAAGACCTTGTAGTAAGCAAATATGTCATGCTTATTTCGTCATGAGACCCATCCATTTACATAACCCCTTATCTGCTGCATGCAGGGAGTCCATTAAAACTCTTCGTTCTGGTGTTTTCATCTCTCTCACACTTTGCTCAACAGAGCCTTTCCTGCTGCCCTCACACTAGATTCTTTTATCACCGGAAAAAATACACGGCCACATATTTGCACGTTTTAATATTCACTCATGTAAGAGGTGCTGTAAAACAAGCACATTCATAATTCAGTTATTTTCCTGTAATAAAACATACTTTTGGACCTCTTTTTGTATTTTCCCGACATTGTAGTTCCATTACTTTCTCTTTAAACATTAACTAGCGCCCACTGCCGACTGCTTTGTTTACCAAACACGTCGTCTCTCCCACTCGCCTCCTCGTTCTGCTTAAAGATTTAAATGTCTGTCATATCCATCAGGTAATGGTGCCAGTACACCTTGATGGGGGCTGAGGTGGGGTGGAGGGGGTGGAGGAATGTTTGCCTAAAATCTGCTGAAAATTCAGTATTTTTTCTCGAGCCATTAATAGGGTGCTGGGTCTGCGATTTGCCCGAGCAGCAGTGCTGACCGTGAGGTTTGCACTCAGTGGGTTGATAATGAACAAATGCCTTGCATAGGGAGACTGTCTTCCATTATCCCCACACGTAATGCGCTGCCTGACTTCATTCAAATTTGATACTGCCCGACCCTTTCTTAGAAAGGCACTGAGAGGGGAAAAAATGCTTGTAGGCATTTAGCAGACTGACTTTGAGCGCATATACTAGACATGCAAAAATATACGACTTTGCACAATTATTACACGTGCATGTCAACAGAAATGGAAACAAAAACCAAGCGCACTTATTAATTTGCGGAGGTTGACTGTACAGTCATCCAGTCCAGTTTGTCTAGCCCCGAGATGTATGTGCATATCTGTATCCATCTTGTACTAGCACCGTACATCGCACTTTGATCATGTGTTTATGTTTGAGAAATTGTATGGATGTTTTAACGAAATTCCTATATTTCATATATGAACCGCTGCACTTTAACTTATGCACACCAAATATGCGTGTTTTTTTCTTTTTACTTTGAATTACGCTCTCGAATATATTGTATAATTGAATGTATGTATTAAGTCCTATGTGACCTATGAGTCCTATGTGTCCTATGTGACCTGCCAAGGAACAGAAGATGCAAATTAGCAATATGCTAAGTCTGGTATATTTACATAGTTATTGTAACTATGTTCATTAATATACATTGTCCCTTTCAAATAAATAAACAGCCTTCAACAGCCTGATCGCAAGTATATTCTGGCCTTTTTTTCTGGACATAACTGCTACAAAATACATAAAAGCCTGCTTAAAACACCAATCTCATGAATCACTGAACCAGAGACAGAAATAACTTCACATTTTTACTTCAAACAATGTAAACCTGGAAGTTTGGCTTTGATTTAATTTTGTTGAACCTTCCTGCTCATTCCAACAGCCCTATCAAAACAGAGATGCTGGAGGATCTGATTTGCTGTCATGACGATCCATGGCAGGCAGTTGATTCTCAGCTCAGGGAAACGGTACCCGTACCGTAATTATTGTGTTTGCTGCACTGCATGGGCTGCAGGGTTCACCTCCTGGTCATGGGCAGAACACAAACAAAGCCACATGTTTTCACTCCCCCTATCCAGCCTGACTGTTCTAATGAACGTACCATATCAGTCGCATTAAATGGATGCCATGGATTATGCATTTTTGGTCTCGCTCGCATTGCAGTGCATGACAGGAAGTCGATCTGAAAGTCTCGCGCTGCTCCAGTGGAGCTGGGCCACCTGCCAACTTTGCGGTAGCTGGTAAATTCCACGATACGCACTCGTCGAATTGCAATTCGGTTTTCGGAAAAGCCCTCTCCCTTCTTGGGACTCAGTCAGTCAGCCCACTGAAGTCAAAAAAGCTACAACACAAGGCATAATACACACGTCACAAATAACTATCGAGTAGGGTGTAGAATTTTACACACTTTCCAGTGTTACATAATCCCCTTTAGCAAAAAAGTCAGTTTTACCACACCGCAGTTTGACATAATTAGCACAATGCATTGCTTAGGCTTGCTTCAATACTGCAAGGCAACTGCAACTGCTTCTTCGCTGAATACCAGTGATGTACGACACGTCACCTCGTAACAGCTTTTGGATATGATCTGCACTGAATAATATTAAGGAACCTTAATATTCTCCCCAACAGGGAGAAAAAAAAAGTACCAAGATTTACAGTCGAACAGCGAAATCATGAATATGCGTCACATTCAGCAGAGCACTGCTGGATAGTGTGGACTCAGTGTTGACAGGATCATCCTGGGAGAATAATGCTTGTTTAGGTGGGTGAGACACTGCACTTGCCTTCGGGTGAATGGAGTACTCTGTTTTCCATTGTGACAGCTTTCATTATGGGGCATTAGCATTGCATACAGTTGTACACTGTGCCCCCCCCCAACCCATTTTCAATTCTGCTGACTCCAGCTGTAGGCGGTGATATCCAAGATGCAAAGAGGGGGATTGTGGGATGATCCTGGGTTTCAGGGATTTGCCACTAGATCAGCTTGGCAAAAAGTTAAGTCTAACCCAAAACTGAACCAGGGAGAAGGGCAGTCTCCTTTGCCAGCTAAATTTTGTTAACCCCTTAAACTGTAGTTTTTACCTTAAGTTTTCCCTTCAGTTGGTTAAAAGTCAGAAAAAGCTTTTTCCATACTGAAGGACAATATTCTATACCTGCTAGTTGCAGGGCGTCACTGAAGCTACTTCACACAAAATTCAGAGAAATATTCAACCTCAGGATGCCATGTTTTTATGGCCACAGCATCACATAGGAAATATCTAATGGGAAATGGGAAATATCTAGATTTTGTAAATTGTCTTATTTTCTGAGTTGAATTTATTCACTCACCTTACAGAGCGCCCAGGTTTAATGAAACATAAAAATAAAAAATTATAGATATTTTATCATTTGGACCTGGGGGAGTCTGAGAGGTCCTTTCTAAGCTGGTAATCTGGTAGCAACAGTAGTTTCTTTCAAACTGAATTTGGGGCACCTGGTACAACTAGTTATGGAGAGCACCTCTTGCTGCTGAATGATATAAATTATAGCGGATCAGCAAGAGCAGGATAGGACCCCCTTCCCTTATGGTCAGTGCTCATCCTTCCATTATCCAGAGATACTGTGAGACATTCAACTCAAACCCATGAGGAGGTCATTTTTATAAAACACACAAGGCAGAGGAGCAGAGATACATCTCTAAAATAACACTTGTATAAACACAATTGTGAACTTCTGAACTTGAACTTCAAAGGTTCACTCAGTTAGAAAAATTTTTGGCTATTTTTCAAAGAAATGGATGATATGTAGCAAATTAATATGCATCACACATTTGTAATGCTTTCTATAATTTTTTATCATTATTTGAAGACTAAAATTTGGCTTGTTTGTACGAGTCATGGAACACGGATCTCGTAGTCATATGACCTGTGACGTGTGAAAATTAAGTTGCAAACGTTCCAAGCTGATCAACCAGTGGTTTGCTCAATACTGATAATTGATTTCGCCTTGATTTTGTTGATTTTCAGATAACATTCATCAACAAGCCAAATAGGTGTGTAGTGGTAGGATGTAACAAGACTCCAAACATGGTGTGAGTTTACATCACTTCCCAAAAAAGAGATGCCAAGTCTCACGCATTTGGTACAGTCTCTCGCCTCTTAGGGCACTAATTTCTTGCCGCAGCGCAGGGTGGCGTAGTGTGGCGTAGCTTAACGCAGCCCACGCAGTGGTAATTTCATCCAGCGAAGCCCGCGCAGTGGTAATTTGTTGAGGTGCAACACCGTGCGCAGCCTTTGGTAGACAAACGTGTTCCGAGATGGGTGTGGCGGAGTAGTAGGGAGAGGTGTCACATATTCATCAAGACGCAGTGACAATTTAGAAGAAAAAGTCTTCGCTGCAGTTGCGCAGAAAGCTCGCCAGCCCCAGCCTGGTTTACTTTCTGTGCAGTGGTAATTTGGCTGACCTGCGCACAGTGCGCACACGTCACCGAAACCTCACAGGCAGGTTTCCAGAATGTTAGGCACATTTCAATACATTAAATAATTACAGCAACCACTGTTTAATGTAACCATCTGAATCAGCACATAAATTATAGTATCTATATCGATTGTCCTGATGTCAGATCAAAGGCGGTTGGCACGTGTAATGGAAATTCGACCTGGCTTAATCAACGCAGCTGAATCAGTGATGCAAATTAACGACTTCACATCTTTCTCAGCCAACCACAAACTGCCTCGGCATCAGGCAGTGTGTATAATGCTTGCGTTCTATGCTCAGTAAAGCCGCTTGCACACTGGACGCGAAACAAATTTTTCGCACGACTGATTACAGTCAAAGTCAATTCAAAGACGCGAAAGTCGGACGGGGTTTTAATATAGCTCCCTGTCCAAAAGTCATAAAAGTTCAAATTTTTTGAGTATTCCAGGAATTATTAGATGTGCAAACTTGGCCATGTTTGTGTTCGACCTTCACAAAATTCAAATCGATAGCTACCGACTTTTCTTGATCTTTTTAGCCTATTCGTCTGTTTTCCTCCGTTGAAGACAAGTCTTTACTCTTTAAGTCTTTAAAATAGTGCTTGTAGTCGGTGAGCAAATCAATTCCATGACCATTGACATTGTGAATGAATTATCGCATGCATGATCAAGACTGTCCGACGCGAAATGCAAAATACTCCATGTCCGGCAGCCAGCAAAAAGTAAAAGTATTGATATGAGAACAGATTTATAATGAAATAAAGAATAAAAATATATCACCAACAAACAGAATATCCAAAAAAGATGACCTGCAAATAAATAAACTGCAGTGTTCCTTGGATGTTCTGTTGTTAAAATATTTCTTTTTATTCTTTATTTCGTTATCAATCTGTTCTAATTGTCCTCTTTTTTTTTTGGCTGTCAGACACGAAGGTATTGTGCAATGTTCCGCGTCAATGTCGACTCAGAGCAGAGCTTAAACAGGAACATTGATTGAAATTCTCGGTACTCATCTTGACGAACTGAGCCCTCTTATCAAAACAGTCACATTTAATATCTAAAAGAGTCAGTAGATTTGCAGAAATTAAAAACATAATCGACTGTTGGACAAGGAGTTATATTGTAACCATTCGACTGTTGGACAGGGAAATATATTAAAACCCAGACTTTCGGACACGTAGACACTGCATTCAAGGCAAACTGTCGTGCGAGAAATTCGTTTCGCGTTCAGTGTGCAAGCAGCTTAATACTAGGCTCCTATTATTGTCACTTAGGTTTTATTGTTTTTAGTGGGAGAAAGGAATACAGCCTGATTGCTATGATCTCGTACTGAGTTCAGATCACATATTGAAAATAAATGTGTAACCTATCTTGCACTGTTGTCCATTTATGTTAATCCCAAAATTTTAAGCAGCAACAGGGTGAAATAATAGGAACACGCCATCCATCGTTTCTCTTCCCAATGATGTAGGCAGAAGAAATAAATGTTCAACAGGTCATATTCCATTCCAACTTCATAAGTTTGAATGATCTGACGTAGATTCATTTTGAAATTCCATTCAAGTTCACTAATGGTAATAATTTGCGAATGCCTTAGCTAGCCAGCTCACTCATATTCGTAATGCTTAATATAGACATAAGCGGTGCAGAAAACATGCCTGAAGCAGCAAATAAATGCAACATTAACGCATCATGCAGATATAGGACAGAGGCTTCTATATTCCAACACATTAAAGGTGAGGTGAGGAGGATTTGACTCAGCTGTGTTATACCCCAACACGCCTTCTTTGCCACAGCCACACGGCAGGAGGGACCGAGGCGGGACAGAGGAGTACTTGCGCAAGGCTGCACCGGGCACGAAATTGCAACATACGCCTGGACACCCCCCGTTGGCACAGTGCACCCCTCATTCGCTGCGCCTGCGCTGTGTCTGCACCTGGTCTACGAATTTAGAGCCCTTAGTGGCATTCACCATCCTGTGCCGAAGTTCACAATTTTCCAATCAATGTGCACTGGAGAAATTAAATCACAGAATTGAAGTCATTGTGCATTAAGTTAATCAGTTTCACATGTATTACAGTGGATTTCCCCACTAGTGTCACGGAAATCGATTATGACTCGGGAATTCTCATGCTTGTCTTTACTGAGAGATTGAAAGCTATGGAATTGCATAAAGACATTTCAGATGGTCTTGTTTCATTAAAACAATTTAAACGATCATGAAACACATGCATTCCCTGAGTAAAGAGAAGCACGAGAATTCCAGAGTCATAATCGCTTTCCATGTTACTTGTGGTGAGGTTCGCCTTTACGCAAGTGAAACTGAAACTTCAATGCGCAAAGATCTTAATTCCGTGTGAGAATCTCATAAATAAGCTTTCATTGAATAATTGCAGACTACGGTGAATAAGCCTAAAAAATGCGTAGGACCTACGTCGAATGCGTGAGACTTGGCATCTCTGAGATCCGTTCTCGTGCTTACTCCCCACTTGCTCAGCTGCTACTCCACCAAGCCTGGTGCGAGTTGCCCACGGCCCAGACCCGCTGTTTGGCTTTGATGTTAATGTCTACGTTAGAGTGCTGTGAAAACGAGCTGACAAGTGAGCTTGTTTTTACGTAGCTTTGTTATTAACTTAGTATTGTTGATCATTGTCGTTGTTTTTGATGATGACATTCAAATTTTGCATTTGTGTTTGTTTCTGAAACACTGGCCATATCTTGATCCTAGTCACCGGGGACTACTAGGACTTTGGTACGACACATATCTGAAAGCGAAACCTAAACATAAACACAAGCGACCTGTCCATGGGAGTATGAAGTATCCGTACAGTCGCTTACTATGTCTGAAGTCCAAGATTAGCACTCATTTTGTGTAGTAAACAATGCAAGAACGCGTATAACGATTGTACACGCGTTTACAACCAATGCAAACTTTTCGTTTTGCAATCCCAGATGAGATCAGAGCTTTGTTTGCGGAAAAGTTAAAAACCCACAAAATCTGGACAGTTTGTGTCAAATAATTTCATTGGGTATGTAGAAACTGTATCGATAAGAATATTCGTCCCAAATACGATAACTATAACTTGTCTTTCTTTCACAAATTGGCTGTTGAAAAAAGGAGTGAAATAAGTCATTTTTCGCAATAGCTCCGGTGCAACTTACTTCTCATATGTGGCAGCCGATTAGCCAATCGCTCGCGAGTTTTAAGGAGAGGTCTGAAAGTGTCTAGTTTCTTTATTTTCTTTGTCAATATGACATACAATTCGAAAGTTAAATGCTGGATACATTCATTACAGGCAATAATACATGTCTGCAGCGTTTATTTTTTTTCTAACTTAGTAGACCTTTAAGGCTGGGGCTCGCTGAAACCGTTCCTGGGGATTCAGTCCAGATGGTGGTTCACTCCAACCTTTAAATTGCACACCCAAAATGGAACTGCTCAACAGCAAATCCAGGTACTACTTAGAAATTAAGGTTAGTGTAAAACTAAGGTTGGAGTGAAAAGCAAAAAGATGCTTGATCACCAGGAACAGCATTAGGCAATCCTAGTTTTCAGACTAGGAAGAGGAGTGACGCATTAAAAAACAAGAGAGAATGCAGCCAAACCAAGCATGCAATTCCATCTCCTCGGCCGTGATCCCCACCTTTCT
The DNA here is from genome assembly GCA_029721435.1 of Gymnothorax reevesii. Lineage (NCBI taxonomy): Eukaryota > Metazoa > Chordata > Actinopteri > Anguilliformes > Muraenidae > Gymnothorax > Gymnothorax reevesii. Next base: position 53,509,340 of record CM056585.1, read on the forward strand.
GTAGCCCAAAACCGAGAAGCGCTCTCAGCACACATTTGAAGTTCAGAAATCCACTCGTCCTCATGTAAGCTAATAGGCCTAAAATCACTGAGCCGATTTCCCTTTGAAACTCATTTCTGTTTTTTTCCCTCCTTTTTTATTTTCTTTCCGGCTGAATATAAAATTACCAAAATTAGATAAAGAGTGAGTAACATGGCAGAGAAACTACAAACCCCTCAGAGGTCAGGGAGCCTATAAAAGCGGGTGAAACTCAATCGAACCCGGGGGAGCAGGTGAGCCGGGTCCTGCAGCTTTGATGCCCCTCACACATAATAAAAACACATACAAAGGGGCTGCTTCTGCCGGCTGGACTGCGGCTCCTTTCTCTAATAACAGAGCAAAGACTAATCAGGCCAAGTATCCTTAACAAAATGAAGGATAACATACTATTTTACGATCATTCGCCCCATATGAAAGCTGAGGCATTAAGAATAATGGTACAGTATTTTCTTTAGGCTATATGAGCAAAATCTTCTTTCAAAGCCTGTGAATAGTCAGTCACTATTACAGCAGTGTCTTTGACCAATGACAAAGATATGCACTTGCTCATTTTAAAAGAAATTAGCCAAGTAGAAGGGGTTCATTTCATAGTCATTTGGATGAGATACCGATTGGGTTGTCCTTTCTGTTCACGGTCAGATAACTTCAGGCACACCTCCAGAAACGTCTCGCCGGGATGGGGCAACACCATCTCGATGTCTGGCCTAATTGCTTCATGCCTCGCTAAGATTGTAAGAAACGTCCACGGCTATCTCCCGCCATAAAAAAAGGCACCTAACTGAATTACCACTCATTAAATTCATTACGCGCCGCGCCTCATCACGAATCGAGGGGACAGGAGGCTAATGCAGAGCTCTCGCCGCGCTCCTCGCGGGCGGACGCGGTGTAGGGAGGGTGTCTCCTTGAACAAGACGCGGGAGGAAGAATGACAGCAACAAGGAGCGCGTGCGGGGCAGCGAAATTGAGATATCATTAGCGGTTGATGGATCTAATAACAGCGACGAGGAAAGAACGATCTTCCGGCAGGGGAACATCAATCCTGCAGAACAACAACCAGGCCAGCCGAATAGAAGATATAGATCAATAACTCTTTTATGGGGGTAAAGGGAAATAAGGCATAATTTGCTTGATAAGTATGGTCCTGACAGAGGCAAATAAACGAGCGAGGATTTATCCCCTAAGTAGCAGATGAGATGACTGCAGTTTGGAGGTCCTTCTGCACTCATAACACCTCTGGCAGGCTGAATAAAAATCAACAACTCGGCACGCGCTGATAGCAGCCATCCGTTATTGGCAAATTGAACTGTCACCCTCGGTGTCATTCTCAGCCAGCCTGATGAAAGAGATATTCACTTTGCTGATCACACGGCAGTAATGTTCTGCTAAATTAATTCCAAATGGAAAAGACATTACGGGCATCAAACAGATAGGGCCAGAGAAATAAGCCTGGTGGAAATCTGGCATTTTACACCTTAAAGACCTGCAGCAACGCCATCTGAAATGCTTTAAACTTAAATATACTCTCTTTACTTTCAGAAAATGTTAATAGGCCCATCATTCCGTGGTTTTCCCGTGGAGAGAAATATATTTGGCAGTAAGTTGCCACGTATAACCGCCACACAGAGACAAAACCTGGAGATGCAAGTTCACAAAAAAAAATTATGACCCAAAAGCTGATTATTTTACAGCAAGTGTTGACTGGGTTCATGTAAGCAAATTCCTCAGCAGTTCATGGGTGATATTCTGTGGCATTAGTAGATGAATTGTATGTGTAAAATATGGGCCAAAAAGCACAGACACTAGGCACACAGTCAACAGCAACTGCAATCTTGGACCACGATAAAAGAGCATAATTTTCATGATGTAAAAGGCAATGAGTATAAATACTTCCTGTGATGAAATCAGTCTCCACAGGATTCTACCTCACACAAAACATGATGAGCAATCAATAATTGTAACCAGGCTTACAACAGCCTCCAAGAATACCTGTTATTGTATATCATCAGATTATTTTTTTCTGACTTGCTTTAAAAATAAACCTGGCTTGTGCACTCAGAAGTGGGGAATTCAGCCCAAGACTATGATTAATTTAGTTTGCTTATTTGGCAGAAAGGCAAGAATAATGCTTCCAATGAAATGTACATTTCATTCCAGACCACTGTAGCCTATAATCTTAAAGCAGCACTGGAGTGTTTAGTATTAGACATGGCAAAAGTGTGGGCAAGCGTGGTGGGGACAGCTGACAGGGGCAAGAGATGGATCAGAGCACACAATGTTATAAAAACATTACCAAAGTTATCCCGACGCCATTACAACCTGGACAACCCAAGCGAGGAATGAGAACCAGCACGCAGGCAGCAGTTTCACCGGGGGGGCCTCGCGTCAGAACATCCGCTCCACTCTTCACTCTTTGTGCCCACCCACTCAAATATTTATGAAGATTCCTATTATTGTATTAACTATTTATTGATTTATAATTTAAAAGATTTATACTGGTCCATTAAAAATTTCTAAAAACGACTTTCACCAATACGAGATGTCAGGGGCCATTTATTGTCTGTGAATGTCAAATCCAACCCCTTCGCCCCTCGGCATTCTGGGAAAAGAGAATTACTTTGCAACCTCGTTCAATATTCATATTGTTTGGATGTTGAGGAGTGCGGTGCGGGCGCTCCCCATGGAACTGGTCATGCTTAGTCGGGCCAAACTGTCCAGCCAGAATGAAAATGCATGGCCTGGGCCGTTCCCTCTTGTTACCCTTATTGATTTACATCTGGGATAAATTTAGTCTGTTCCCTCACTTGAGTTGTTTTCTTGATCTCTTCTTCTCACCTTTGTTGCTGGGGCGGGTGGGGGGTTAGTGCTGACTGATTATACACTGCAAGCGTGTAACCAGTTCTTAATTCTCTTCTTCTTCTGTGTTTTTCCACCCCTTCCACACGACCAGCCATTTTATAGGTTTCGGCTATTGGCTTGTGCGATGAAAAAAGGCCTGTGTACGGCGTGTGAAACCTCTTTTTACACTGTGATGTCAGTTGCATGCTTCTGCATCATTATCAAAATATTTTATTACTTTTTTGGCAGAGGGTGGAACCTGGAGTTACTGAAATTGCTTCATTCAAATCTTTGGTGCAAAAGGCTGCTGTCAAAAAGCTTCATGTTTATGGTTTGAGAGACACAGTATTATTGCAGGCACAACTGCTCTGGCTGGAGTCACCGGCACACCAGTGGTTGAAAAACACAAATGGAAAAGCTATACCAGAGAGATGTTGTGACGTCTCAGACTTATGACAGAAATTCCAGACTGTCCATTGGAAAAAAGTAAGGGGGTAGTATCAATGTGAATTTTCATGGTGAGGAAATTATTCAATGACTCATATTTGACAAGTACAGGCGTTTTCTGTGGCATGTCAGTGTGTGGCTTGTCAACCATCGTCATCAGGTTCCTGATATTTCCAGAAAAGCGCGTCAAAGGTGCCAGGCATGATATGATTGCAGAATTTAAACTGCGCCCAGGGTGGTTTTTCTAGTCAAGGTAACTTTTTTCAGTCTCAGCTGACCTTTGCCAGATCACAGCTAGAGGGGTAAATTTTTTAGAAATAATAAATGACTATCATTTAAGAGCTCGGCCAGCCCCTGAACCCCATGGGTGAACTGTTAGAGAAAATTCTGGAAGATGTGGACAACAAGCTTTTGGCACAGAATGACTCCATAGGGACAAGTTGACTGGTCAATTTGGTGTGAAATGAAGCCAGAGAGACACAAACCCTCTTTGGTACTAAAAGCTGATCTGTCACTCAAAACTGCACAATTACATTTGCAAAGTAAACTGCCACACATAAGTGACAGGGAGCTGTTTTTCCAATAACAGACGACTGAGCTAAAAAGAACACATTTCACCAGTGCCTGATAAATTCCAACAGCTGTTTTCTGCTTGTGCAGTCTGAAGAGAGGAGAGGGTCAAATGTGGTTGAAGTATCTTTAAAATCTTTAAGCAATTTTACAAACAAAAACTCGCCTCGCATACCATTTGGAAACGAGCGCTCACTGTGCGGTTAATATGAATAAAGGAAGTGAGCAATTTGTTCTCCCATTTGGGGCCATAAGAAAGATTTCATGGCAGAAACTCAGCGGATGCATCATAATTCCCATCAGCGTACTCTAGAAAGGGATGAAAGAACCGTCTGTAGCAAGCTCAGTGGCCAACACCGCGAGCGTGCAACAGAAAACACTTCTTCAAAAACTTGAAAAGAAAAATTTTTTTAAAGGCGGGGGACTGACAAGGAAACCATTAAATCTCTCCTTCTGTGAAGGGATTAAGTCTACACATGCTTGGCTATTATTTGACCTAATTAAGTCTTTTGGCCAAGATTTTCTGCAGAACAAAAGAGAATGGGAGAGAGCGAGAGAAAGCAAAAGACTGCAGGAGAAACAGACAGAATGAAATAGAGAGAGAGAGAACAGCACATTGGACACCTCAGTATGGATTCCAGAGTGGAATATTAGTATGTCAGTACATTTAGGTATATAATTCAGTGCATTGAAGCCAGGGAAGTCGAATTAATCACATATTTAACAAAGGGTCTCCGCGGAGTTCCAAAGACTTTCTTTTGTACCACTAATCACCAGGAATGGGCCCCACACAGTTGCTGGATAAAATGGGCCTTTTAGCCATAAAAATACATTTCACTTTTGACCGTTTACAGAACTGTGCTGCTTGACATAAAAAACAGAAGATGAACGTAGTTTATGTTCGCCTTCATATGGGTAGGACCAGTGCTTTAAGTGGAAAAAAAGAAGTGCCGGTACTCCCCCTTTTCAACTACTGGCAAGTAAATTAGGGTGGTCGGTACCAGCAGATCATTCAGTGATACATTCAAATGCTAGAACATGATGCTGATTTTAAGAAAAATTGTTTTAAAACTCCACTAAGAGTTCTAACAAGTAGTTTCTTGTTAAAATCCATCTATGAATTATCTGCCGACAAAACTTGTCCAATTGAAAGGAGATATTGCCCAACACTCCGAGCACAATGACACAGTTCTCTGGTTTTTGGGTGAGGCATGATATAGCCTAGAGTGTAGAGCTTGTCAAAGAAAATCTTACAATGGTTAAGTCCACAAACCTCCTTGAGAACATCGCCAACTGCCAATTCCAGATGATGATTTGAGCAGTGCCACACAAACAGGTCTGGAAATCTGGTACAAAGTTGTGCAGCAACTCTTCTGTTCGGTTACTTATGCTCCATCACATACAAATGTCACAAGAAGTAGTCATCAAATCCAATTTTATGAAGACATGCAGGCAGTTTCACTGTTATATCATTTGCTGTGGTCCCATCCAACTCAAGCTGGTCAAAAAATATTGTGTCTGGTTGTGCATTGGTAATAGCTGACCACAAACACACAACCAACACAGACTTTCCACTGATTGTGGTGGATTCAATCAATCAACGCACACGATTTTCGTCTGTTTTTGACTATGTCATCAGCCACTTTTTTTGTAATCATGCTAGCTTGCTAATAGTTGAAGAAACCAATATGGCTTCAGTGCACCACACTCTCCAGTTTCCTATATTATACGACATGTAGATCCAACCGAGCAATCTGATTGGTCAATTAGACGTTTAGAATGTTCTCAAATGAGCACGACAGTACGGTAGCGTGTGCTGAAATGAAAAATACCTCATCACTGAAAATATTACTCTGCCTTTCTCTGGTGCCAAGCCATTGATTTCATTAATTTGTTTTATTTGTACTTTGAAATGAACATTTAATAAATAAATAGATTCGTGAAAACTGCTTATTTCGGAGGTAATTTGATGTAAGTTTGAAAAGGTGAATAGCGAAAGCCCCCGAGAGGTGGGGCTGAAATATTTAACTCTGTTCAGCCTTAATTTTGCTGGTTACTTTTGCTGCTTGGCCACATTAATCAGAGCTAAAGTTAATTAAGCATTATTACTCGCGAGGATGTGCTTGACCGTCATTCTTGTCACGACAGTGATGCGGCCAGCGCCTCGTTCCATTATCACTGAAGGGACAAGAATGACGGTCAAGCACACCCTCCAGTGTAATAAAGCGATCATACAACTGTTACCACTAAAATAAAATTTATAGGCCTAATCTAAATTTATTCATACTATGGGAATTTCGCTCTCAAAATAAAAAGTTTTTTTGCGAGTATTCTCTCCATATCCATGGAAATACATGAGTTCTGACGTTAACTAGTCCTTGTGAGGCAGCCAATTTGGACCTGTTTTCTAGACATCGTGATTTCCCAAAACTGAATAAATACCGCACATAGCAACACAAAACTGCTTTGCTAGCTCAATCATGTCGTAACTAGAATATCCGCTGGAAATTTTTTTTTTCATGGACTGATAGATACTTCTGCCGACATCAGTAATTTTTAGGCTTACAGGTGCCGTGACAACGACTCCGCTGATCTTTATCGAACAAACTTATATTAACGGTTTTATTTAAATAAAGGCAACGGCTTTCCAGCGTCGGCGCCAGGACAAAATCTTTAGATTAACTTACCAGCAGATGTTTCATTTCAGATGCGGGTGTGTCACTCCAATGAATATAATGGATAAATCTGAGCCATTTTCTTTTAAATTAAAGGGTCTAGTGCCGTATTTTCAACACATATATAACTAGAATGCATACAAGAATACGAATCAATGGGTTATTTTGCATGAGACCGTGTGATTATAAAGTGTTGGGAGTGTTGTTTTACTCATCACACTCAACGTTAGTGCGGCCGATTGGTTGTATTCAGTAATGACGACGAATTGCTGATGAATTGCCGACAAACACCATCATGAATTGGTTATTTGTCGAAAGGAGGTGACATTACGTAATGTGGATGGGCGAACAGTAAACTCGTCTTTTCTGTTCTCTAGCCAGCTGGCATTGGTTTATGTATTTGGTTGTGGGTATTTTGAGGATTAATATCGATTCCATGAAAGTTAATAGTTTGAAACATCATCTGGCATGCAAGATGATCAATTTCCACGTGTTGGCAGGTAGCTAGCTGGCATGATTACAAACACCCCCACCAAATTAGCTGGGTAGCTAGGACAGCTAAAACCCGTCTCTCCGCAGCAACACCCATCCACAATGAGTCCGATCTACAACCAACATTACTTGCTACTTTCCATTGATCATTCGCGATGAGACTGCCAATGTATCACGCGGCTCGCTCTAATAATGTTTGAAAGACATGCCACTCCTCCTTAAGATCTCCTTGCGAGTGACCGTCTCGCGAGAAAAGGAACAGACGTGCGGCGCGTACTAGTGCACAATGGGTAATGTAGTACAGCCAAAGGATCATGAATCGCCTAGAGAGAAATAGAGCAGGGCAGGGTACTACGAGCTCGTGCGAAGTCCCAGTACGCCCAAAAAAGTCCCGGTACGCCAGGCGCTAAAATCTAGAAGTGCCGGTACTCCGTACCGGTGCGTACCGGCCCACTTAAAGCACTGGGTAGGACAACAAATGTATTTAGCAGTGGAATGGCCATGACGGCAAAACAATGCAATGCTTCATACTGGTGTACTATACCATAAAAGAGACATCAGTGTGTCCAATATGGAAACAAAAATCGTTAATTTCAATGTTTGCAGCGTAATGCAGCAAGTAAGTAAAAGAAAAAGTTGATGACAGGCAACCACCCTTAACACTGCTATCATCATGTGATCAGTCTCCAACTGAGCATGTATAGAAGCGAAATACACGGTAACAGAGGCCCTGTACTGTTGTGCAGCAGAAGATCTTGGCATCGTTGCCCTTTATGTACTGAGATTGTGCCAGATTCCTTCCATCTCTTCATGATACTACACAATGTAGAGACTGAAATGCCCAAAATCCTATCGATTTATCCCAAGGGAACGTTGTTCTCAAAATGGTCGATTACAAGCTTGCACATCTGTTGGCAAATTGCTGTTGGCCATCTTTGCTTTTGGAGTGGAGGCATTTTGGAGTGTCCTTTTATACTATGACACAATGGGCTCAACTATCACCTCACTACTGTTACTTTTCACATCATGATTAGTCTGACACTGCCTATACGCTAACTTATTTGGAGTCTGTTGCGGTCATCAGAGTTGAAAGAGTAAGTGCATTTTTCAATAAACAATTGAATTCACAAGTTAAAGCATCAAACAATGACGTATGGCAGTGTTTTCAATATAGCAGAGGTTAACACTCCTTTTTAATTTTTGCTTAGATTTTCCATTGTTGCCAACTTTCACTGAATTGAGTTTGCACTTAGAATCCACTGAAATTATTATTATTTTTTTTAATCTAAATCTAACAGTCCAGCAAGTCTGGCAGTTTTTTGTGTATAATGTAAACTGTGCAATAGAAAGAAAATGTACAAAGTCCTCGGGGAAATAGGCCTGTTCAGCAAGGAGACACTGAGATATCGGTGATGCTACAGCAAAGGAAAAAAATCGTAAGGTCAAGCAAATCCCTGAATCAATTACCCATATACATACACCTGCATTAAAATTTCAAGTGCTGGGACCTGGTAATACAGTAGCGGGGGGGGGGGGGGGGGATAACAAGGTCTGTTCCAGGAGGAGAGACCCCACACAGTTCACGCTCATGCAGTCTGTCGCGTGTCTTGCTGGGGACATCACCAGTTAAACACACACACGCACAGACACAGTGATGGCAGTGGTAGGATCAGATCAAGGCCTGACTGACAGACAGGAGGAGGTGACTTTAATGGGAAGAGACGCCTCAAATGGGCCATGAAGTGGAAGACCTCTGGAGACGAGGAGGGAGAGAGAGAGAGAGAGAGACAGAGCCGAGTCACGTCTTTCTGGATCGCACGCAGTCACTGTCTGCCCTGTCCTGTCGAATCACAGAGCCATCAGCTGATGAAGCTGTCAGATAACAGGGGACAGCCAGAGCAGAGGCCACAGACCACAGCTCTCTGAAATGAACATCACCGCCTCTCTATGTAATTTACGCTCAGCAGACACTTCCAATTACAGCACAAAATTTGGTCCATTCTGTAAACATGCGAACGAGTCCCAAATATCTCCTTACGAATCACTTTTCTTAGCAGCAATGTAACAGAGTCTCCTGAGGAACACAAGGGGACACAGTCAGTCAGTCAGCCAGCAGGGTTCGAATTTTGCGGTAGTCCGCTAGTCCATACACTTGAAAAGATTATGGCTGACTTGTCTCACTTTTGCCATGTACAACCCCAATTCCGAAATAGTTGGGACAAAGTGTAAATTGTGAATAAAATCAAAACGCAATGATTTTCAAATCACACCAGCCAGTATTTTATTCTCAATAGAACAGAGATAACAGAGCAAATGTTGGAACTGAGAAATTTTACAATTTTATCCACAAAATGAAGTCATTTCAAATTTGATGGCTGCTACAGGTCTCAAAAAAGTTGGGACAGGGGCTTGTTTACGATGATGTAGCATCCCCTCTTCCTTTTAACACAGAGTGGAGGCGTCTGGGCATTGAGGAGACAAATTTCTTGAGTTTCGCCATTGGAATTTGATCCCACTCTTGTTTAATACAGTCTTCCAGCTGCTGGTGAGTTTTGGGTCTCCTTTGACAGACTTTTCATTTAATTATGCGCCAAATGGTCTCAATCGGTGAAAGATCAGGACTGCAGGCAGGCCAGTTCAGCAAACGGACTCTTCTACTACAAAGCCATGCTGTTGTAATAGCTGCAGTATGTGGTTTTGCATTGTCCTGCTGAAATACACAAGGCATTCCCTGGAATAGATGTCATCTGGAGGAAAGCATATCTTGCTCAAAAACCTTTATATACCTGTCAGCATTCATAGTGCTTTTCAAAACATGCAAGTGTCCCACACCATATGCATTAATGCATCCCCATACCATAAGAGATGCTGGCTTTTGAACTGAACGCTGATAACAGGTGGGGTGGTCTTTCTCCTCTTTAGCTCAGAGGACACGACGCCCATGATTTTCAACAAGAATGTCAAATTTGGATTCGTTTGACCACAGGACACTTTGCTACAGTCCATTTTAAATGTGCCCACAGAATATGGCGGTGCTTCTGAATCATGCTCAACAATGGCTTCCTTTTTGCATGATAAAATTTTAGGTGGCATCTGTGGATGGCATGGTGGACTGTGTCTACAGGCAGTGGTTTCTTGAAGTATTCCCGGGCCCATTTAGTAATGTCAATGACAGAGTCATGCCGGTGAGTGATTCAGTGGTTTCTGAGGGCCAGAAGATCATGGGCATCCAGTGAAGGTCTTCGGGCTTGTCCCTTACGCACAGAGATTTTTCCAGTTTCTCTGAATCTTTTGATGATGTTATGCACTGTCGATGATGAAACCTTCAAAGCCTTTGCAATTTGATGTTGAGGAACATTGTTTTTAAAATACCCCACAATTTTTTCATGCAAGCCTTCACAGGTTGGAGATCTTTACTTCTGAAAGACTCAGCCTCTCTAAGACATCCCTTTTATAGCCAATCATGTCACACACCTGATGCCATTTAACCTAGACACTTGCTAAATGTTCTTTCAGCTGATTCTCTTATCTATTAATTGCTTTTTATGCCCTTTTTTTTTTTGCCTGTGTCCCAACTTTTTTGAGGCCTGTAGCAGCCATAAAATTTGAAATGAGCAAATTTTGTGGAAAAAAAATAGAAATTGTCTCAGTTTCAACATTTGAAATGTTATCTATGTTCTATTGTTAATAACTTACTGGCTCATGTGATCTGAAAGTCATTGCATTTAGATTTTTTTCACAATTTACACTTCGTCCCAACTATTTTGGAATTGGGGTTGTAGAACAAGCACAGATGTAAGCATGTAATTTTTTGATCAGACAGAATTATATTTTATTATTGAAGTTTTACAAAGGATTATAGAAACGTGGCTTAGTTATATCGTTCAAATGTAACTACGATTAAATTAAAGAAATCACGTTCAAAACCGCATACATACACGTAATTTATTGTCCATTTGTACCGCAAATCAAGAAATGCATTTCCTTCTGATTTTCCATAGAATGAAATCTTGTTTGTGGACATTACATCACTGCATGTCTCATTCACAGAATGTCAATTGACCTTTAATTGCCATGTAAACAGGTGTTTTACACTGAATATACATTTCCACGCGTGTTTAATTAGTGTTTTCAAAATAACTGGACAAACCAGAATTTTAGATCATGTCAATACTTGGCTAGGGATTTCTCTCTGTCCAGGGTACTGAAGGGCTTTTGAAATTTGAAGTTTACCCCCAACGTCCCAAGTCATGCTTTTTCCGTTGGTGATTACAGAAATGATCACATTCCGAAAATCAATTCTGACAAAAATAACAATACATCTATGACACTTAGCACTGCACCTCTCCATATATTAGAAACTATGTGTGGCAAATTTGAAAATCCATTACATAATATTTGAGATATCAATCAGACAATTTGACATTGAACCCACTCGAAAATTTTTTAAGTCCAAAAACAGAGAAACGGCAATATTTTTGTGAGGAATCATCCCAGATGGTCAACACTTTGCACTGCACTTCTCCCTGCGGTAGAAAATATATGTGCCAAATTTGAAAAGAATCCAATGTATAGTATTTGAGATATCAATCAGACAAATTGACATTGACCCTACTTGAAAATTTCTAAGTCCAAAAACAGGAAAACGGCAATATTTTTGAGAAAAATCATTCAAGATGGCCAACACTTTGCACTAGACCTCTCCCTGTGGTAGAGGATATGTGTGCTAAATTTGAAAAGAATAAATTGTATAATATTCATGATATCAAACAGACAAATAGTCATTGAACCCACTTGGAAATTCCTAAGTCCAAAAACAGGAAAACGGCAATATTTTTGTGAAAAATCATTCCAGATGGCTGACACTTTGCACTGCACCTCTCCCTGTGGTAGAGTATATATGTGCCAAATTTGAAAAGAATCCAATGTATAGTATTTGAGATATCAATCAGACAAATTGACATTGAACCCACTTGGAAATTTCTAAGTCCAAGAAAAGGAAAACGGCAATATTTTTGTGAAAAATCATTCCAGATGGCCGACACTTTGCACTCCACCTCTCCCTGTGATAGAGAATATGTGCGCCAAATTTGAAAAGAATCCAATGTATAATATGCAATATCAAGCGGACAAATTGACATTGAACCCACTTGAAAATTCCTACGTCCAAAAACAGGAAAACGGCAATATTATTGTGAAAAATCATCCCAGATGGCAGATACTTTGCATGGCATCTTTCCCTAAGGTAGAGAATATGTGTGCCAGATTTGAAAGGAATCAAATGAATAATATTCAAGATGTTGATTGGACAAATAATTTCTTCGGATGGAATGACGGACGGATGGAATTCTTGATATATAACTGTATACCTCCACATTTCATCGTCAGGGGTATAAAAACAAGTTAGCTGTTTTACTGTAGGGCTAGTGTCATCTGTCTCTTACATTTCATGGCATGTGAATTTTCATTAGTATTAGAACATAACTGGAGTAGAATTGGCATAGATGTAAGTTCTATTTCGAACGTGCTCCGCCCTCTAACGGGCTTCGCTATTGGTTTACCCCTCCGAGGCCCCACCTCGGTGCCTGAGAAAGAAAATTGAACTCACCGGCGGTCTGTCTGAAACCTTTGCAGCGGCCCTCTTCCGGGACGACGAGCTCCCTTCCGTGCTCAAGTGACGACTTCACCATCGGCCTGCTGGTCCAGCCGAAGTGATGACTGTGGCCACAGGTGGTGTGTCTGAAGATGTTGCGTCTTCGCTCAGCAGCCGTCGTCACTGGTCTGCAGAAGACCGGCCCTCTGCGGGCTCCTGCCCTTGTCTACCGCCATCACAGCCTTGCCAGAGCCGCACCAGGGGTGCAGCATCAGGTTGCCCTGCTTCTGGAAAGTTTACAAATAAAGGCGTTATTTGTGTATGGCTTCTGGATCGTTATGATTCTCGTGCTAAACACATTGACACACTGGCTGTTTCAGATGTTAGCATTCATGGTCATTTGTGACACCCTAGCAGGGGAAAGCAGAGTGGCTCTCCTTCTGTTGACGGGGTGAATAAGAGGGACACAGTGTGTGAGGCTCGTGTTTTCTCGGCATTTCCATTCGACATAGATCCGCAAATCGGTGCTTCACCAGCTATAGCCTGTTTATGAAACACTGGCTAGCTAAGCGCCGGTGAAGTTTGCGTTGTTCTACCCGCGGGGATAGTACACGATCAAATAATGTGGCTAATCAGAATGCTGATGGTGACACCCACCCATCATATACTGGCGGGTGGGTTCAAGCTAAATCCTTCAATTCGATTCACTCGTTTCGTCCTGATGCAGTACCGATAAGGTTACATTCATGAACTGATGCATTTTGCCAGTAATTCCTAACACTGCTTGCTGGGCTGGCTCCGTTGGCGTGGTTAGTACCCCTCAGCATGCTCCATCTTCTTCCGGGTCGCGCAGAAGTGGAGCTGTCCGCCATTTTGCCGCCACGGCTCCTGAGATGTCACACAACGTTCACCGTGCATCCTGAAAACAAGCGGTGGGAGGTTTACACAAGTGTTTCTAGACACTAATGTTTCTGAAGTTAAACGTCAGGAAGGGCTCTCGCTTAACTTAGAAACGCTGTGCCCCCGCCGTCCATGGTGAGTGAGTCGCCTCTCAGCCTTTCGGGCAGGGCCCCTCGATCAACCCCTGCCACAGGGGGAGGGGCGTCGCGGGAGGATCCAGGCTATCGGAGACCATAGAACCAACTGCCTTTCCACTCACAAGCCACATGAGTCTTGGGTGAGTTTGTGCGCCATCCCTCCCAGTCTGGCTGGACAGAACACTGCGAAGGGATATGCACTGCAGTTTCCCTGCCGTCCTCCTCCATTCAGAGGCATTGTGCAGACAAGCCTCCCCAATTCCACCGAGAGGGCGGTTTTGATGGGAAAGGTGAACTTGCTTCAACGAAAAGGGGCTGTAGTGCCAGTCCCCCAGTCGGAAGCTTGAGCGGGGTTCCCCCCCCCCAAAAAAATTTTTTTTTAAATCAGGAGACCTGGAGACCATTCTGATGCTGACGGTGAGGTCTCTGCTGGAATGTGTCAGGCCAGGCGACTGGATGACGTCAATAGATCTGACGGATACCTATTCCATGTCCCAATTCTGCCGCGTCATCAGAAGTTCCTTCATTTTGTATTGGAAGACCGGAGTTTCCAGTTTTGGCGCCTCCCATTTGGATATTCCCTGGCGCCTTGGACATTCGCCAAATGCGTACAGACAGTGGGAACGCCGCTCCGGCAGAGATAGATACAGATCCTGACCTATCTAGACGATTTCCTGATCCTGGCCCCTTCCAAGCAGATGGCAGCTGCCCATACGATGCTGGTAATGCAACATATGGCTCAAATGGGCTTTGCTATCTACAGCAACAACATCACCCAGCGGCCCAGCCAGACAGCGCTGTATCTAGGGCTGCTGTTGGGCTCGCAAACTATGACCGCACATCTGTCACTGGACAGAACAGAGGCGATCTAGTCTCGGGCCCAAGGAATACTGGACGCAGTCTTGGTACCAGCGATGGCAGTCAGGTCGCTGCTGGGAATGATGGTTGTAACCCATTCAGAAATCCGCCAGGGGCTGCTGCACATGAGAGATTTTCAGCGCTGATTCATACACCTTCGTCTGGACCCAAGGCGGGACCAACAGTGCATGCTCCGCATACCAAGGCGAGCCATATGAGCATTTGTGTTTTAGGCCTCACCCAGCCGACTCCGCGAGGGGGTTCAGATGGGGTGCGTGTCTCACTACACCCACATATGTGTGGATGCCTCCCTCACAGGATGGGGCAGGACTTGCGGCCCTGCTTCTGTCGCAGATACATGGCAGGGGCCCCAGCGTCATATCAACCTACTGGAACTCATGGTAGTTCACATAGTGTTGCATCATTTTGCCCCACAGTTGGAAGGCACGTCCTAGTGAGATCGGACAACACAAAAGCGGTGGCCTATTTCAACAGGCAAATGGGGATCAGGTGTTGGCCCCACACAAGCTGGCCGCTTCCATCCTAATGTGGGCGGATCGCCATCTCTGATCCCTGAGAGCCTGGCATGTTCCTGGCATCCTCAACACTCGGGCAGATGGGCGGTCCACGGGGGCGCTGCCTGAGGAGGATGGGAGCCTCCCACCAGTGACGGTCTAACAGATCTGGAGGCTGTTTAGTCAACCAGTGGTGGATCTGTTTGCAAGCAGGGAAAACACTTTGTGCCCTCTTTGATTGTCCCTGAGGCCTACTAACAATCCTCCCCTGGGGGTGGATACGTGGGCCCATCCAGTCGGGACAGTGGGCCTGCTGCGTTCCCGCTCCGGCGGCTACTGATGCCACTGCTCCGCAGAGTACGGAAACTGCACCTGTCCATAATTATTGTGGCACCAATGCGTCTGAGCGCTAGGTAGTTTCCAGATCTCATCCAGCTGGCGGGAGCAGGCCCGTGGAAGATTCTGGACCTTCCCTTGACCAGGATTCGGGCACCGGGTACCATTCTCGCCTGCCTCCTCATGACTTGGGAATTGAAAGGGTGAAGTTGAGCGAGTTGGGCCTGCCTGAGGCAGTGGTGTCCACAATTTAGTGTGCACGTGTCCCAGCCACATCCAAGGCTTATGCGGCCTGTTGGCAGATTTTTGTTGGCTGGCGTCAGATGAGAGGCCTGAACCTGCGTTCATACCCCTTCAAGGGGTGCGGGATTTCCTTCAAGGATTCTGCAAGGGTGCCGCAAAGCATCCACTCTGGGGGTGTTTGCTGCAGCGATCACAGCTGGACATGACGGTTTTGACCACTTCACAGCCAGAAGTCACCCCTTGGTGAAGCGCTTTCTGAGAGGAGTCTGCAGGATAAGACCGCCCACGCAGCGTGTAATCCCGGAATGAGATCTGCAGACAGTGTTGGAAGGCTTAGCAGGGACACCATTCAAACCCCTGGACCAGGGGACCTGCATATTTTATCCATCAAAACTGCCCTCCTTTAGGCCTTGGCGTCAGCTAGGAGGGTGAGCAAGCTGGGCGCCCTCTCTGTTCGGTGGAGCTCTGTCCTAAGCCGTCCTTCCGGCCGAAGGTCATCACCACAGCTTTCAAGTCATTGGTCATTTGACTGCAGGCCTTCTGCCCACCTCCTCATGCCACCAGCAAGCAGGAACAGATGCACAAGCTGTGTCCAGTGCGCACGCTCTGTCTTTACATGAAACGCACTGCAAATCTTAGGAGGGTGGATCAGCTGTTTGTTTGTTATGCCTGGACGGGCTCAGGGGGCCCTTCTGTCAGCAAAGCGCCTCTGTGATGCTACCTGCAGAACCTATTCGGCCGTGGGTCTCAGCACCCCAGCAGGATTGACTGCACATTCTACCCGGGGAATTGCAGCCTCTACAGCGCTTTTTAAGGGCGTATCCGTAGAGGAGATTTGCAGGGCAGTCTCTTAGTCCCCTGCATTGACCTTGCACCTTCATATCTCAGGGATATGACAGCCAGCACGGTCACACATTCAGTCCTGGGATACCTGTCAGCAGGGTTCCCCTCCAACACTGACTAGTGTGTTACCACTCCCTGAGGCGATGCGCTCTGGGGGCACCCAGCCTGCAGATGTGGAGCCTTGTCATCAGAAGATGACAGCTAACAAACCCTCCCATTCAGTCAGGGGAAGGGATCCTATCGGAGGGGGGTACCCTTCCAACATTGACTGGTCTTCTGTCCTTGTGGCATGCCACTGTCTAAGGCGATTCACTCTGGCGGTGCTCGCCTGTGGGTGTGGGCGTTTCTCGTTGGGAGATGACAGCTAGCAAGCCCTCCCATTCATTCTATGAAGAGACCCTATCGGAGGGGTCCCCTTCCAACACTAACTAGTAGTGGATCATGGCCATAGCCTGAGGCGAGGCGCTCCTACAGGTGTGTCCTACAGCTGTAAGTGCTTGTCATGGGGGAATGACAGTTGGCGTGCTCTCGCAGTCGTCTGGGAGGGGACCCCATCAGGGAAGGGGTTCCCTTCCAACAGCGACTCGTTGTCTGTTGATATTGGTGCCACGACCCGAGGCGAGGCACTTTGGCGGTGCTCGCCTGTGGTGGGAAGCTTCCATGGGGAGATGACAGCTAGCAAGCCCTCCCATTCATTTTGGGGGAGGGACCCTATCAAGGGGTGGGAGCCCTTCCAACATCTTGTCTTCTGTTTCTGTATTGTGCCACGACCTGAGGTGATGCACTCTGGAGGTGCTCACCTGAGTGTGTGGGGATTTCTCATTGGAAGATGGAGGCTAGCAAGCCCTCCCATTCAGTCTGGAAAGGGGCCCTATCGGTGGGATCCCCTTCTGACACCAACTTGTGTTTTGTGTTGCTTCTTTGTGCCATGACCTGGGGCGAGGTACGCAGTCTGGCGGCAGTGTGTGTGGATGGGTTTCTCTTGGTTTTTTGGATGGAACTGTGTGGTCGGGGTCCACCTGGAAGCACATCCATCCCTAACGGGCCTTCGCCTTAGGTGTAAACCAATAGCAAAGCCCATTAGAGGGCAGAGCACGTAAGAAAAAGAACTACTAGTTACCCTGGATGTAACTCCAGTTCCACGAGTATGTAAGTAGCCCTCAAACAACCTGCCCAGTTGGCCCCGAGTGAGATGCTGAGTTTCAAAGGGAGAAGGGCATTGGCAGAGGATTTATAGGAGGTGAGTATGCTACCCACTCCCACGGAGCAGGTCAGTTCAATTTTTTTCTCAGGCACCGAGGGGCAAACCAATAGCGAAGCCTGTTAGAGGGCTACGCACATACTCATAGAACTGGAATTACATCCAGGGTAACTAGTAGTTTCAGTAGTAAAAAAACAAATCAAATACATTTGAGATACAGATATTTTACTAGCGCTGTACATTAAAGAAAAAAGGCTGCTAAGTGAAAGATGGGGAGGACTAGTAAACCTGAGTTATTATTAGTCCGGATGTCAAGTGAAAAAAAAAAGCCAATCTTTAACCCTAGTCAGTCAAGCTATAAGTCAGTCAGCCAGCCAGTTAGTCAGTCAGCCCATCAGTTAGTTGGGAGACATAATGCTGAAGCCTCCAAGTAAAACGATTATAATAATGGAAATTTGAGGGTTTTTTGTGATGTTTGAAGTTTTTTTCCTTTCAGCTTTAAAGAACACAGAACAGCTCAATGTCCTTTTATCACCTCACAGGTGTGCAGTACATCCAGTGAACACATGTCCTGGGCTTCACTTCCTCCTTCGACCGCAAAAATGTTCCATCAAATACAGAAAAGAGAGAAAATCTCTGGCTACGTTCAGCTGAGTTCATTCACAGAGATCTGGAATTTAGGCTAATGAGACTTACTGAAGCCAGGTATCTGTGTTCTGTGTGCTCTCTGAAAGCACTTACAGTATTCTGGGAATAAAACAAATGGGGAATTTCCTCAATCAGGCACATGCACCGCTGTGAGATCCTAGCCAAGTGAAAGATTAAACACAAAGAGGCGAGGACAACTATGGGTCTGTTACCTCTTCACAAACAGGCTGGTGCTGGTGCTGAGGGACCAGAAAATCTAACGGAGAAACAGCCGGCATTTCCATGGATTCTAGAGCAGAGGTGGGCAGTGAGGGCCGTATCTGTCCCTGGTTTTCACACCAACGTCTGGTCTTTAATTAGTTGATTGTCTCAATTAGCCAAACCATTTATGAAATCTGACGTTTCCTGCGCATTTCTTTAAATTATCATGAAACTACAAAGACTAGTCTTGTCTCCCTTCATAAAACATTTTCCTTTGATAGAATCATTGCGAAATCTATATTTGTGCATGCAATCAATTAACTCAATTAGTCAGAGTAATTAATAGGAATAAAAACCTGCATACACACCGGCCCTCCAGGACCGTGATTGCCCACCCCTGTTCTAGAGCGAAGCGGGGACATCTCTAGAATGCCACAAGAGAAGAAGAGAAGAAGACATCCCATATAGCAACCATAGCAACTGGGAGGCAGCAAACAGCAGATCTGGTGCTTTTTTTTTTGCTAGTGTTGATCTTAGCCTTGAAGATATGTTTGAACATCCAAAGCAAACTGCGACTGCATCTACAAATATTTCGCTATCATCAGCAAGCTAGCTATGTGTTTATCTACCTTAGCTAACGTTCTGAGCTGTGAACGCTGTTTCACATAACATTGATTAGCTATTGCAAGGGTTTGTTTTCATTGTCACTACCAGTATCATTGAAATCAGGGTATTTCAGTAATGTGCCTTTTTTATCTTTTGATGTCAGAGATTTCAGACATGTCAGAATTGTTTTTTTGAACATTTCACACAGGGTAGAGTTAGCTACTCTGGTAATGTTAGAGGCAGGTCAGAACACCCCCTCTCACTCCCACTCAAGCCTCAGCATAATAGGTTCCTTGGTTGGGATCAGCTGGTTTGTGGTGCTGGTCCAGAACCAAGCTCTCTGGTACTTTTTCGGTGGAAATCCGCAAAACGGTTCGGCATTAGAAACGTGTTCCAGATACAGCACCAGCCCAGTGTCAGTGGACAAGGGGAATAAGTGGCTATATGGTCTCTGGTGAAAACTCACCTTTTCTCGTTGGCCTTCGTGTCATGTTGAGCTTTGCATGATATATGGGTTTTTTTTTTTTGATGTTTGCTGTCTATCTTATTGTTCTTATATTATTTGTGCCCATACTTCACAGAACTTTGGTCAACCATGGTTGTTTTTAAATGTGCCCTGTAAATAAAACTTTACTTGACCTGAAATGGAGCCATAAAACGGTATGTAATTCTGTCATTATATTCCATATGAGGATTACAGAGCAGATCCACAGAAGACTGCACAAGGCAAACATAAACATCCTCACAATCACAAACTAATCCCTGCAAGCACCACTAGCAGCAAAAGCACCAACAACACAGATTCAGTCAATTTAAAGATAATTCAGCAACTTCATAAATCACTGTCTTGTATATCTCAATAATCAGTGACAACAGGGGTGCACTGAAACCCAGGGCAGGACAGCTTACTGGTGATGTAATAACTCAACAGTAAAGAGTAAGGCATTAACATCCCAGCATTCTAAAAGACAACACTGAGTACAAGAGAGAGGCTGAATTGTAAAAACTGAGCAGAGAGTGGGGGAAGCCCATTTTTTTGTGAAGTAAAAAAAGAGAAAATATTTTCCAACCGATAAGTACAAAGTAATGACTTTCTGATTAATCAATTCCTGTGATGAGAAATAACATGAGATTTATCAGGTACGAAGTGCATTGATATAGCTGCAATGTCAGTTCAAATCCATATTTCGGATGAAACCAAGGACATGTTTGAGGTCTTCTGAAAATTCTTCATTGATAGCATTGAGTTCAGTTTTAGTTGTTGTAATTTTTTGAAAAGATGAGAATTAATCCTAACAAATAATAATTTATAGCCTCCATTGCAAGAGATATTTGAGCCAAGATGTTATAAGCACAGCTGCTGAAAGCTAGTAAACGGCTCTGTAGACACGCACACTGAAGTAGAACCAGATTTCAGAATCAACATCACAGGTTGCAAGTTCTAATGCTTCCCGTTTTTTAATCTTGCGGGAAGCAGGAAGCTGGATGAAGTCCAGATGTGGAGCGCATGTGGCGATTCATCAGAACTTCTCTCCATGAGCGTGTCATGGTGATGTCAAAAAAGGGTAACCAGATGACAAAGGCCATGAGATCCTCAGTCTTACCTGAAGTGGGATTCATCCCAAAAGCCCTGTCAGCACAGCAAGGTATGTAGTGTGAGGTCCATAAGTATTTGGACAGTGAAACTATTATAAGACTGAATAGATGTAAATACATATTCATGAAATAAAATCCCAGAGGAAGAAACAATATGTGTGTATTTTGCTCAGTGTAATTCATCCCTCCATTACCAATACCACTTCCTCACTCGCATCGCGGGGGAGCTGAAGCAAATCTCAGCTGATATTGGGCACAAGGCAGCATACGTTTGCCAGAATGGAATCTCAGGATGTCTCACCCCACTAACCAGGTCAACCCGACCAAGAGGAAACTACTTACGGAAGGAATTCATCCCATCGAACTAGCTTGTTGCAAACAAAATAATCTAGAGATTGCTTGAAGGTTTGATGTAAATATCTTAAACGGCTTCCGAGTTGCAGCCCAGAAGCAGTGGGAATGCCTACGCGAATGCCGACGGGAAATCATACAAAAAATATATATATCTCCCCTCCCTCCTGGGGGGAGACAAAATAACTGATGGGTATTTCTTGCCATTGACACAAAAGGTAAAGTCAAAGACACCACTTCAATTCAAAACACCACATTTAATTATTCAGCAAACTCATCGTAAATATACAGCTGTACTTGCATCCAAATATGAGTACATTAGTGTATACTGAGTACAAATGAAAACGCACCACTTGAAAAAAGTCAATATTTAAGTTCAAATGAACTTCAATATAATTTTTATACAACAACAATACTACAGTGACGTCACCCGACATGCCAGGTGCAAGAAATGCGAGAATTTCAAGTTAACTGTAACGCTAGGCAATTTTTTGCAAAAACGCAACATCTTGCACGCACACCACGGGAAAAATGAATTTCATTCTGAATTTGTGCACACATTGCCTTTAAAAGCATGTGAATTCGAATAAAATTTCATTTCTTCACTGACACTTGTGAAACGTCGACACTATGCCGCGACTTACAGCCCCTGAACGAGAACGTGCCATAGGCATGCTTCAAATTGGCGCCAGCACCAGGGAAATTGCCAGACGACTACACTGTGCACACACAACGATCGCAAGACTCCATCAAAGGTTTCTGCGAACAGGGAGCACTTGGGACCGTCCTCGACCGGGTCAACAACGTGTGACAACGGCACGTCAGGACCGTCAGATCGTACGGGATCATGTCCGAGACCAAACACTACCAGCGACAAGAACGGCTGCTCAAGTCCAAGGACGACGTGGATTCATTCACCCCAACACCGTACGGAACCGTCTGCGAGCTGCAGGCCTGCGTGCACGATGTCCTTATTTCGGCCCCATATTGACGGATCGTCACCGAAACCAGCGTCTACAGTGGGCAAACAAGCACCAGAATTGGTGACTACGACAATGGCACGGTGTCATCTTTTCTGACGAGTCACGATTTCACTTAAGGACCTCAGATGGCCGTATACGTGTTTGGCGGAGATGTGGTGAACGTTATAACGCCGATTGTGTCGTTCAAACGGACCGTTGGGGTGGTGGCAGCGTTATGGTGTGGGGTGGAATAAGCTCCCATCACAGAGCCCCTCTCTATATCTGCAGAGGAAGGGTGAACGGCGTCTTCCACCGGGACCAGGTGCTGCAGAACCATGTTGTGCCGTTCTTCAACCAACACCACGATGTCCACACGTTCCAAAAGGACAACGCTAGGGCACACACTGCAAGGGTGTCCATGCAGTACCTTGCACAGCAGAACATCCCTGTGCTTCAGTGGCCAGCTCTGTCACCCGACCTCTCCCCTATCGAGCACTTATGGGATGAAATTGGACGACGTCTTTCACGTCCATGCCAGATGGACAACATCCGAGAACTTGAGGTTGCCATTGTTCAGGAGTGGAATGCTATCCCTCAGAACACTATCCAGAGACTGATCAACTCCATGCGACAACGATGCACCGCATGTGTCAATGCAAATGGCGGTCACACCCTTTATTGACTTTCCTGTTTGACCCCTACACCAGTTAAACCTCTCTCGCGCATTAACATTATTGTGAATGAAATTGAATGATGTTTACATGTCTTCTTAAATCATTCATTATCTCAAATGCATCATACGTATATACTTCACATATCAATCCGTGGAGCTCTTTCAGATTTTGTGGGAGGTGCATTTTCATTTGTACTCAGTATATTTGGATCACTAAAGGGAACTGTAAATAAAAGAAAATCATGGCATTATTGAAACTTCAAACCTAAATGAATTCATTGGGAAAACCTGAAGTGATCTTGAACGATACACATGCAACAAGTGCGGACAAGCCTCAATTTGAACTATCCCGAAGAATTCTGGGAACAGCCTAAGGACGTCTCAAATGCCAAATGCCTTAGACTCAATAGGCTACAAGCCTGAAGAGAGTACTTTTATTTGTTACAATCGGTGATGCCACAACTTTATTTAGCGTCTTTAGCACAGAGATTCTGACCGAACACTGACCGAAGCGATTTCCCTCAACTGGGGTTCCAAGCATGGCCAGCCCGTTCGTGAGTCGCCAGCTCAGTGCAAAGTAGTATCTGGGGCGATCTCTTAGTTGAGAATATAGCCCGGCCTGCAAAAAGCTTTTTTCCCCACTCTCACTCAGTTCTGAACACAATTTCAGAACACAATCAACATGATTAAAATAACTTGTTGTGAATCGCCTTCTACGTGATCAAGAGACAAGCAGTTTCGACGTGGCAGAACGGTTAGCTTCTCCACGTAGTTCATATCAGTTGCAGTAGATGGAATATCGTCTCGCCTAAAGACAATTAATTATTAATAGGAATATTCTAATTCTACCACTTGTCTGAAACATGTCTCAATGAAACTTGTATTTTATGTCCTATGGGCTCAGATTTCAAGAGAGAGCCAATAAGGGAATGATATGTGGATATCACAAGTGGATCAGCGGGGGATGAAATCTGGCGACTGTTGAACTTATAAGAGCGGAAAGCTGGCGAAATGATTCTAAAATAAATAAGCAGAGCCACAATCACCAAAATATGTGTACATGTATTTCTTTCAGGCTAAATTTACTCAAATGCCCAATTTCTGATAAACAAGTTTCAAAAGCCGACACTCAGACACCCAGGGCTCTCAAGTCTCACGCACTGAGCGTGACACTCACGCATTTCAATAAGTTCACATGCTCTCATGCCACACATGACATTTCTCACGCTGAGAAGTGATAAAACTCGCCGCACATTAGTAACATAAACTGTAAAAGAGATTAGTAATCTATGAATGGATGAGGCGAAGGCAGACAGCTCTGCTTGAATCAGCAACCTATCAGCCAATCAGAAAATAGCATTTCTTGTTGCCAAGTAAAAAAGCAGCGCCGTAATTACGTCTTCTACACGTGGGCGAATGCTATTGTGTGCACACGTCAAAGAAGAGCTGGAAGTGGAAGCCCGAAATCAGGTAATCACTTCATCACTTTTTTTCCAATAACTGCTAATTAAAGTCGTGGAACTATGTAAAATATTTGCTTTATGGATCATTTTTTACCTCACTTTAACAGCTTTGGACGGTTATGGTTAGATGAATTGACTTCTAACTTGTTACGGGGAGTGTGGGGGCTCTCTGCCCTCCACTTAGTGTATTTTGGCTGAAAACAAACCGAGCTCCAATGTCAGAGGTGGTACCACAACATCTCGTTTGTGACGGACAAAACGATACAAATACCTTTAATTTAGCCTTTATTATACTGGGGAGTCCAAATGAAATTAAAAAAGCACAGATATTGGGGGGAATGAAGAGTCACTTCTTATTTCAGCTTACTGGCAGTAGTAAAATATTCAATAACTGTTCGTGGTCTGCCATCTAGTGATAGAATTTTGTAACTGCGTGCATAAATTTGCAGCTCCACGTCTAACGTTAATGATTAACGCCCTGTGTCCGCTAGGTGGCTTTGACGATCGCTCCCATCAGGGCGTTAAAGGAAAGCTACCTCGCGGCGCTTCGCCTGAAATTTTTTGGCTGGACCAATCAGCAGGCGGCTTTGGTGTTGACGTCATTTCCTTCTTCAAAAGCCAATGCATTGCGTCTACATTCGGCTCGTAGATTACACGAATCGAAAGTGTAATCACACTGAACACATGCAGAGTGCAAACGCATTGTTAGACATAGTGCACCTTTCACTTTGGCGAGGCTTTGGTGGGAATTCTATACAAGAGGAATAGGGCAATTTATGTTGAATGAATCCAGTAGTGGGTGGTAATACACCAACAGGTCTGTAAACACCATAAAACCAAAAATAAGAAGAAGAAGCCTCCAACTCATAACGAGGCGGCGCGAAGCACTTTTAGAGCTTTCCCATACAGGCGTTAGTATAGCGACAGTCAGTCAACGAGGAGCGCAACGTAACGACTGTATCATAGAGGTTACTCCACGTCCACTGGCGGACACATCTGCTGGAAGATACACCGTTGTTCCTCTCGAACACGCCGAATCCAGATAATCAGTAAATGATGAATTAAATTGATATTTTAATTTGAAACGAGTAACTGAGTTGCCAGTGTCAAGGTAACGAAGTGAAAGTTTACTACTTAAATAGTGTAACGAAGTACATGTACATCGACACTATGCACCTTTGAAAATGGGAGTATCATGCACCCCCCCCCCCCCCCCCCCCGAAGAAAATCTCACTCTAGCCGGTATTCTGACAAATTTTGCTACCTTGTCAAAAAATGCAACCTTCATGCAAAGCGATCGTAAAGTTTTTGTTTTCGCCTTGATATTGTAATATGAATCAGTTTACAGTAGTAACTGTTGTTTGTTCGCTTTTTATAACATACGCATATTTTGTATCGAGTTGGATAAGTCTGTTTGAAGAGGAAACAGCCCGAGATTTTAGGTTTGCGCAAGCGCAGAACCGCGGGGTAGCACATTTTGATGGGTAGCAAAATTTGTCAGAACACCGGCATTCAAAACTTGAGAGCCCTGCACACCGATACGATTAAAAACTACTTGAAGGGGCTTCGAAAGAGGTATTAAATCTAGCAAATCAGTACAAGGCAGAGCCTTTTGAAACACATAACAGAGCACAAAATGCTCTTGGACATCTACGTTATCAATATAAGCGCAGATCTACCTCAAAAACAACTCTTGTACAAGTGGACATTGTCCAGTTATACCACAAGCTACGAGACTTGGCTATGGCGCCAATGTGTGGGGCACAGATAATGCCTGTGATCCACTCACGATTTTCAGGCTTCCACACGCAAGCAATCGTGGCCAGTCGGATGCTTTTGGAAGCGGCGGGAACCATCGGAAACTCGCGCAAACAATGTAGGAAGTCAGAGTGACTGGGGGAAAAAATTTATTCCATGATCCACTGACGCGAGCATTTCCGATTGATCAACAATAAATATGCCGGTTGTTTTTGTAAACGGTTCCTAATTGGCAAATTGCGGCGGAAATATTCACCACCTAGTTTGCACTTGACCAACCGCTACTCCCGCGTCCTTCCGACAACTCAAACCTTCCGATAAAATCAAACTGGTTTGATTTTGTCGGAAGAGGGATCCGCACCGTAATCTGATCCAGTCGGAGCCTCTGTTATTCAAGCGGAAGGGTCGGTACAGGTCAGAAGTCATGATCCACCGATGTCTTGGGTAAAGCCCGTGATCCACTAATGCTTTTAAGGCCTCCGATTGTCCCGATTCTCCCCTTCTGACCAGTTACGAGCTATTACGAGCGTAAATTTCTGTAAAACGGAAAACATAGGTTTTGTTCTATTGTTCTATTGCTCTGGTAATGCAGGTACAACTTTAGTTGTGTTTGATTCCAGGGAAAATTAGATATCGAAGAAAAAGCAAGGAGTTGTCTTTTATTATCGTAGCAAACATACAGATGTGGAACGAATTATGACACAAAACGCTAACAAAAGATTGAACTCCAGCTGACAATACAACATACCATTTGCCTCAGTCGTGCGCATCTAATGAAGGCTTTACAGTTGCTCGCACACTAAATTCAATTTACATTGGAAATTTAACAACAAAATAATTAGATAAATGACAAAATAGTAATGAGAGAAGGGTATTTTGCTTCAACTTCTGAATTATATTATCTGCATCTAACAATGCATTGGACACTCACTAAGAAGAGTACCTCCTCGTTGTTTGCTTGGTCTCCAGCAGCTGAGGCTGCTTTTCAGTTGTTAAAGGGGACGTATTTTGCTATATTTAAAAGGTCATATTTTGATCTTGGACTCCCCTAGAGTACTCCTGATCGTTTTAAGTCCAAAACAGGGTCCTTATTTAGCTCATACTGCCATCCTCAAAAAACCCTATTTGTAGCCCACTGTAGTTTCTGCCTGAAACGCTTCGTTGGGGTGGCTCTTCTGCTATGGCCCCCAGTCCCCGTGTGCCCACTTTCTTCTGACTGGCCAGCTCTGTGGAGGGCGGAGTTGGGTGGGACGAGGCTGCAGAACGCAGTTTTCCGGGTCCGCCTCCCCAGAGTGAAGCATGAGATACGGCTGTCATCTGATAAACAATTGGCGGGTAAATTCTGAAATTTAAAGCTATACTTAAATATATATCTATTGAAATGAACTTGTTCTAATAAACAGCAGGCGAAAGTGGAGGACGCAGTGCAAAAGTCTGGCAGCTCGAACTTGCAATTGGCTACAGTTTGCTACAGCAACAGTGGTGAGTACTGCTTCTTTTTTTTCCACATTACACAACTAAAGTCCCTAACAATTTTCTGTCTCGAGACCTTACCGGCTAAAGCGCAAATGTAACACTGACATTCTAGCAACGGAAGCGAGGCAGAACTGGAGCTTAAATAGAGTCCGGGCACCGCCCCCAATTGATGCCAGCTGGCCAAGGAATCCGATTGGGAGCAAAACGATATTGTCCCGGACGAGAGCAACAAGAAGAGCTCTCAATGCTTCCAAACCATGACAAGGAGACAGAGACAAAGTCTCTGTTAAAGGCAAACAATTCTCTGCAAAATTACTGCACAACAATCCATAGCATAACAACAGCACTAAACATAAAAAGCTGAAAAGCATTGCATTAAATAGAAAAGCTACCACAATGCCACAACCACCTGCATGTTAAGATTAACAATAATAAAACATTGTCAAGCTAGGAGCACTAAATTTCAAGGAAAGACAGCAAGAAAACCCAAGATTAAACTTTCCCATAGTAATACATTATTACACAAAGATACCAAAAAAAATAAATTATAAAACAAACTATGCAAGTTCATGTGTTTCAACCTGATGAGAACATTATTGTGTTGATTTTAGCCATGATTTTATCTTGTGTTTAAATTCAACGAAGCTGCTGCACTCTCTGATATTACTTGGGACAGAGTTCCAGGCATTTGTTGCTCTGATGGAGCAGGCTGATTTACCAAACTCAGAATGTCTGAGCTGAATTAAACAGTCACCTCTGTAGGTTGTCCTGGCTGTTCTTCCTTTATGATCACCAAGGGATATAAACTCATTTAAAGGGCAGG
Organism: Gymnothorax reevesii; assembly: GCA_029721435.1. Taxonomy (NCBI): domain Eukaryota; kingdom Metazoa; phylum Chordata; class Actinopteri; order Anguilliformes; family Muraenidae; genus Gymnothorax; species Gymnothorax reevesii. The sequence goes on from CM056585.1 coordinate 53,537,581, forward strand.
GAGCCTGACCATTGACTACTTTGTGTACCAAACAAGCATCAGAAAAATTTATAAAATTTCAAAGGTTAAGAGGTCATACCTCTGAATGATTTTACAGTAGTAATAACTTTTTGGCTTTTTGTCCAGTACCCTCAGTGTTTGTTTGTTCATTGTTTTAATGGGAGCCAGTATTGTTTTCCCAGCTTGTGACCAGCTTGTGATGCAGTATGATATATGTGAAAATATCATTGAATGCAAAAAGAGTTTTGCTGCATCAGTTGGTAACTGTTGTTTAATAAACCGGAAGGTCCTAAGATTATCTGACCTTGTTACAGAGTTGTTTCGTGTGTTTTTTGACACATGACAACTGTGAGTCTATGATAATTCCCTGGTATTTAAACCGTCATGTTTAAGTTTTGAGTATTTGCATGCATATGTAGTGAAGCACATTATGTAGGCATTGCAGCACTTTAGACTTGTGTCACTGTCCGAATTCTTACAAACTCTAAAGGAACCATGTTTGTTCCATATCAACCGTCGCCACTAGTGATTGTATGCTCTTGGCTGTGAGTTCCATAAACGCAGCCACACAAAGTCAAGAAGGAGCTGCAACAATTCAGACCTATGACTTTCAGAGTCCGGTATCCAAAACAGTTATGCAAAAAAATTACTCAAAATTTGAGCAATTGCCAATACAAAAAAAAAAAACCCAGATGTGGCTTTTTCGCAGAAATTTCTTGCACTTCTGGGACTGCCACACTTCCGATGCGCAGCTTGCATAGCGGCAAGATAACAACATTTTAGCTATACTTGAGAAACTGCAAATGATATAAATGCTAAAATCAAGCCAAGAAAAAGCACAGGAGGCACGAAGAATTAATATGACTTCTATGCTCAGTATCATATTTCCAAGCATCCGTGATCATGCAAGTTAACACAACTTTCCCCCCGCAGCTGCGTGCAACTGGAGGCAACTTGACCACCAAACCATCCCATAAAGCACTGGAAATGGGGCTTGATTGCAACATCCAGGTATTTTTTTTTTGGATTGTCGATCGCTCGAATTGGTCAGCAGTGTTTGCTGATAGGCTTGGCCTTGCTGACATTAAGGTCCAACATCCAATCCAATATCCCAGCCTACCTTGTTCATTCTTTTTTGGGTTCCTTTTTTTCCTTCACATAGGCTTTGTTTGGAGTCCAATTATCCTCTGCCTTCTGTTTGGGGCTGTCCCTGTGCTTCTGATAAAAAACAGTAACTTCCAAAGCAAACTGCTTCTTAATTTCCACTGACAAGCTCATTTAAACACGAGGGCGGAATCCATGCTCTAATTGAAAGCACATTCCTATTCCAAACAAATTAAGCACAATTAAGGCCCCTGAGTTATGAGTATCTATCAGTACGAGATGTTTTTGTAAAAATCACCACATTTAGATCAAAGTCAGTCAACCCGTTCCTTAATTGCCTCATTAAGACCCTTTTGCTATGAGCTTCATAAATATGGACCCGGCTTTTGGGAATTACTCCAAAAGACGACCCTTAAACTAATCATTCCCACATTTCCATAAAAGGTTCATCTGTTTTAGGTGGAAACAAAATGAGATTTAAAAAAAAAATGAGAACATAATTTGGGGGTCTTTTTATGTTACAGTGTGATTTATCATTTCCGTTAAAAAGCGACCACTTAGGCAGCAGAAGAGTCGTTGGTGTTGCAGACCAGCAGCACGTGCCCATTCTCTACAGCACAGACTGACGCTCTCCTCGCCTATGTGAAAATACCTCCAAACACAAATTCAGCCTCTCCGACCCACTTCACTGAAGTACCGTCTTGTTATTGTTGCTGTGATTGCTAAGATCAAAAACACCACTTCCAAAATGCGAGAGCTCTGCTCAGGCTTGGAGAACTACATCTAATGTCTCAGTGAACGGGAATAGGTGTCACAGAGTAATCACATGACAGGAAGTCAGTTATGTACTGCTGGATTGCATTAGCGTTCGCAGAAATGCAATCTGAGCCTGACTGCCTTTTAATTCAAACTTTTAAATTAGGCGTTCATCTCTGTGCAACATGCTTTTCCAATTTGGGCTGTAACAGCAAAGCAGGGAACATGAACTGGCAGAGAAAACAGTTATGAGGCACATACTCTGTGTGCTAATTTTATCATTCAGATCACTACAGTTAGGTAACTGACTACTAAAAGCAACTTTATTTTATTTTGTCACTTTTGTCACCTGCACCATAATAAATTGCCTAAGTAATTGTGTGCTCCAAAATTTCTTTCTTTGACTCTGACTATTTCAGATTTGGTTACTGTTCATCACCTGAGGTGCGTATTTTGTACAACGTTATTTTATGTTTGAGCAGCATTCTATTATTATTATCGTTATTACAACTAATAATAGTGTAACCTTAACTACGACTATTAAAACCACCATTAGTACCAGTGCAACCACTGCTACTCCTACTACTGCGAATAATAATAATAATAACACTACACTAATAATAATAATAGTATGACATGTTGCAATGCCTTTGTTTTCCCTGGGCTCAGTTATGCAACACGTTGGCAAAGACACCGCCTTGCCGCGAGGCAGTGGACAGGCTGTTAATTTGGAGGACAGCTCAGAGTCATGCACATAAGTAAGCTCCAGTCAGATGTGAAGATGACTGATAATGCTGGAACAGCGGGACCCCTCGCTGGGTTTATTGCCCCCTAAGTGCTCTTTGCTGAATGCGTTTCTTATCTGGCACTGACAGCACTAATAGAATATGCATAGCTCTATTAGCATACAAGGTAATGGCACCCTCGAGGGGGGCTGCTGACATAAAACTTTAAGTAGAAATCAAAACAGGAGAGGCAGAGGAGAATAAAGGAACACTATCACTGAGCCAAAACAGGGCCTGGGGCAGACACACGCGGCACGGAAACGCACACGTACGCATACTCGTGCGCACACACATGGACACACAGGCCTGTGGATATGCAAACAGTACAGATACACACCTCAAAAACACACACACACACACACACACACACACACATGCATGCACATGCTCTCTTGGGCACAAACATTCACATCTACAGATAATACAGACACACACTATAAAAGCACATGGGAGCGTGTACAGACAAGATCACTCAAACACACATGACATACATGCCGACACAAGCACATACGCACACTAATGCACATGTATACATTCATACACCTCACCCCACATGTGCACACTGGGGCACAAAAGTACACACACACTCATCCTTCTTGCCACATGCTAAATCTTGTGTTAGTGACATGGAACAGAATCCCCCGACAGCCACCAGGTTCCACAATTAACTGGATGGCATGTTGCCACCACCCAAACACCACAGCCACTCAAATAACCACAGAGTCTTAAGTGGTGTCTCTAAGCAAGCTGTAAGCCAGCACAGAACTGAAGACAATCAAACACTGTCTTTAGGTAACATTTTACCGCAGACCACATGGTATTCAGACAAGACAGCAGAAAAAGTGATAACAAAGGCTGCAAAAATATATGCCATTCCCAGGCTCAGTTCTGTATACAGTATAATTTCACATCACACCACAGGTCACGTAACAATTGTTTTATTTTGCCGTTTTAAGATTTGATTAAACTGTCTCTAAATAAAAACAGGCACAAAAGTAGCCCAGCGATCCTGTAAAAGTTGCCACAAACAGGTAAGGGATGAATAACAGAGGGCGAAAATAATAATGAAAACTGTTCCATAAGTAAGCAATTATGGCCAAACTTCAGGAGAATATGCACTAAAGGGCCTATGGAAGTGTCATTTGGTCACATCCGAATATGGTTTGGTAGATTACTCCAGGTTGCATACCAGATTTAGTGAACTGCATTTCCAGTTATTGACTTTTATTACGTATCTGTTGACCTTGGTTAAAAGTCAAAGGAAGCCGTGTCAGGAACGCCTGAGAATTAGCGCCTTCGGGGCTAATGGATAAGTATCTAGAATCACTCACCTTTTTCTTCAAAAAAAGTCTCTCAAGGGCCGTGTCAAAATTGGCAAGGACCGCAAATTCAAAACTAACACAGCAATGGAGATAATTATGCCCATAATTACACTCATGGTGATTAGAGGTTCTTTCTTTAAATCAAGTTTTTTTTTTTTTTTTTTGCTTTTGACATCCATACCAGCCATGTGTGAACGCTAGACTGGGGCCATCTGGCCTACCATCAGCCAGTCAAAATTATTCCACAGCCAAGTTCATGATGCAAAATCTGACCGGGGCATCATTTGCAGTTCATAAATGATTCAGCTGGCAGTGTGCTGGACTGCAGGAGAAAATGCACAGACGAGAGCAGAAAGAGCAACTCCAGCCCCAAAGCACTGGAGGGGCCTGATTTCTGCTGAGATCAAGATTGCAGATAAGGGGTCATTGGGAAGGGCCCCTCATCACACTGGAAGTCAACAAACAGTCAATTTAACTCTGACAGAGGAAAAAAAAACACAGGGATCCATAAATAATCAAAAAGCAAACTATATTTGCATTTTTAGCTGTGTGCAGTCAATAATTTTCGATTAAAAAAGAATGAAGCTGCAGTAAAGACAGCTACGTTTCATTTGTGGTTACTTGCATCCATACTGTGTGATCCAGTAAGGAATTCCAGTCCAACAGAGTCTAAATATATATGAACTGCAGTAAGGGCCATAAGTACTTTTCAGGAGTTATACGCATTATACAGAGCTCAGTCCAACTTTTCTGACCAGCTGAACAACTCCTGCAAATGCAGTGACAAGAACTGAGCAGCAGTGTCAAACTTTCTTGCTTCAACTTGAAAACTGCAGTGCCTAGGCTGCCTTAAAATTTTCAGTTGAATTAACTGAAGGAGACAATACACAGCGATAATTCCATTCACGTTGCAAATCACTAATCCTAAAGTCAACGAAAAATATTAAGACGGCCCAAACACAAACATTTTATGTTTAAACATATTTTTCTTTTTCTCAGAGATGAAATTCTCTCATTTAGATTAGTGCAAACACACAGTAGCAAGGTTAGCTACTAGTTATTCAATTCAAATCTGGGCCAAGTATAATATTTCAGTGGATGCATAATAAAATTTAGCAAATCTTTCACGCACCAAAGTATACATCCTAATGGTCACATGACCTGATTTCAACAGACCTATAAAGTATGGCTGCTGCTGGAACAGTCAGTTTGGGAAAAAAACAAAAGCTAATCCTTGGTATTTTCTTTCATAGTGTATTGGGTGTCAAGGATGATGGAAAGCAGGTCTTCTCTGGAGATGAGTTTGATGGACTAAGTTTGCACGGCATCGCGCGGAGTGGAATGCTATAATGCTATGAATAGCCCATTTAGCCCTCTCATTCTGGACCTGACCACAATCACGCTGCTGAAGGAATAAACATAAATTCCCCAGTCACCCATAAGCGGCAATAAAGCCATTTCCGCAACATGCTCTCTATCTGTATTCATACTATAAAAGCATATACAGTGACAATCCTTTCATTTTGTTTCTGCTGTTGAATGAAAAAGGTATTGACAAAGCAAGTTAGCTGACTGACACATTTGATTGCAAAACTATGACAGGAAAATCATACACAGAGTACTTTATGATATCATATTATGACTCTTCAATGACATAATACAGAGGCAATTTTTAAAAAAACACAACGGCAACGATGACAAATTACAAAATTACTGCTCTCTGAAAAAAAAGTCATAATTCACTTTTCTGTGTGTTTACAGCTGCAGGTCTTTAGCCTGCAATAGAAAGTGCAAAGTCCCACCATTGCAATGACGATGTAACATGAATTCAGCTACTATGGCTGCAGTGTGAATGCCTGGTAGCTCCCTCTGGTCCATACAGATGGTTTGGCACAGAGACAAAACAAACTGGGCCCAGAACCAAAATCCAGCTTCTTTTTCATGGTGGCTTAGCACTTTCTCTTTCACAAGATTACAGTTGCAATATTTAAGGTGCTGAAATTCAATTCGTTGGGCTACTTACGAGAAGAACATAGAAACCAATTGGCCTCGAAATCAACACTACTCAAAAGCGTCAGACAAGAATAATAGCATATATGTTTCACATTTTGTATTTAAAGCATATTTTTAATAATTAATATGCTGTATTTTTATATTTCAGTAATACGTGTATTGTTATCATTGTTTTTAACAAGAATATCTGTAGCACTGGAGGGGGAACATCATAGTGAGTGTCACTATGATTTAGTCGAATATGCACCTTTGAATGAATCACATGCATTTGAGGTTGCAGTGTTAATACATACAAAATGGTCCACTGAGTGGAACCATACAGGCTGGCGGAGCGAGGCTGTGTATGAATGTGGAATGAGAAATGTAATATATGTAGTGCCTGTTCCCGAGGCTTTCCCAAGACGCGGTCAGGAGTTGACGCACCACCTCAGTCACCGCCATCTGATCCCAGGATTTCCTGGACCCTGACACCCCTGAAAACACTCCTCACTTCCACCGGGAAAAATGAGGTGCCTCTCACAGAGTCTATTTTCTGCTGGCCACCTAATACAGCGTTTGGCTTGGCTTTTTTTCCACCCCCACTGACAGAAAACTCTGTCTGCATTGCTAAAAAAATTGGCTTTTTCAAAACAACGATTTGCAGGCAGTCATTTTGTGATTATGTGTGTGTGTGTCTGTTTCAGGTCACTTCGAGCAGCACCACAAAGAACAAAAAATTTTTCACCATCCAGGTCAGTTGAGAGGGAGGCTACAAACAAGCCCCAGATTGAGGGATCAACGGAGCTTGTGTGACGTCTTTTGGCTTCAAAAATTAAAAATAAACGGGAACCTATCCCAGTAGAGCCTAAAATGGAATTACAGGAAATGGAGTCATCTACCTCCATTTTAAAGCGGTGGGACAAGTGGCCAGAAATGGTGCGAGGGCGGGGGGTGGAGGGGAGGGGGAAAATTAAACTAAAGAAAAGCCAATGCCAATGTTCTGCATGGAATGTTCTGGTAATTAAACTATGCTGGAAGGGGGAAAAGAGTGAAGGCTTGAAGGAGCCAATATACAGCGAACATGAGAGACAGAGCGAGGGTAGGATGCGGGCCGTGTGTGTGAGTATGTGTGTAAGCGCTTGTGTAACCAGGTACACTTTTGTGTGCGCAGTGTCAAAGTGTGCGTGCAGCGTGTGCATCTATGTCCATGTACTGTGTGTGCTTTGGTGCAGAATTGCGTGAGAAGGATACTGAATGAGTGTGTAGGAGTGTGTGTGTGTGTGCGTGTGTGTGTGTGTGTGGTGGGTGAGACAAAGAGAAAAAAAAAAAGTCAGTCTGGAGGGAGTTACTAATACAGGTAAAACACATATTATTCATCCTGTTTAAACCTTAAGAACCTCCTGTCTACACAGGTCTCGGACTCAGAGCCTGAGAGGAAGAAGTGTGTCAGTAGGGGCCCCCCAACTCGGAACACACAGCACCTTTCTCCAGGGTTCAAAGGGGGCCGACCTGCACCGAAAGAAAGCTAGCAGCGGCCCCACCCCAGCTCACTTACCCATGAGAGTGAGAGTAGGGGTGCACTGAAGGTGCATTGTTGATTACTCATTACTTAACCTGTAATGCTTTCCACCCACTATGTTTTTCCCTCCCTCTCTCTCTCTCTCTCTCTCTCTTCCTCAATAAATGGAAAAATATTCGCTGCCCAAGGCGAGAGCTGAACTCCTCACTTCCCTCCACAGGAACGGCCTCTGAGGCCGCCATGGGCCCCCGGAGCGGAGAGAAGGGCCGGACCTGAGGACGGTGCACGTAACCTCCAAAGCTGCACTTCTTAACCTTGGTATTTAAAATCCAATAACACTTTATGAATGTTTTGGTTAGGAGTCATTAATGCAAGTGAGCCTCTGTTTCCAAAAGAATACAAATGAGCCCTGTCCTGGAGCAGACAGCCCCTCCCCACACACACAGACACACACGCTCCCCGCCACCCCACCACAGAGGGTCAGTGTGCTGGATTTTAGCCACTCTGGAGCGTTAAGCCTGGCTGGTTTCGAAAAGGCCACACCTCAGCGTGACATGAGCTCCGCGGGTATGGAGGACTTCCAAAGGTCAGCTGTAGGTGAAATGACTCAGCCCAGCGGCCAGCGGCTGGGCGTGAATGCAACCTGCGGTCCTCATTCATTGCAAAAGAGCGCTCGCGGGTATTTTAGTCACACTGTGTATGAAAAGGAGCAGCCAGACCTCCACAAAAAAGACTGCCAGAAGGCAAAGCCAAGCCAACAAACAAAAATGCTCTCACAATGTTACTGAAATGTTTTGTCAGTGTTGTAGTACTGATACAACATTGCAGCAACATTGAGAGAACACGAAACATGGTAGAACATGGCTGGGATGATGCTTTCTCCCCTCTCTCACTCTTGTTGCCCTCAGAGCAATGCAGTAACAAGAAAGGCTCGGCGTAACATCGGCATAAACGCGCAAGTCTGGCTTTGAAGATAGAGCTCTACACCCACTCCATCCTTGGACATCTGGCCCTTTGTTTAGCAGCAGTATTTTCACATGACAGCTGTGCACCATAACCAACCCCCTGTTGAGATTAATCATTTTTCATTTAAGCACTCGCCAAAAATTACCTAAACCTTTAACAATCAAAAAGAATCTGTCAAAAGGCAGTCATCGAAACAGAGGCCATTAGCGTTCAAACTAATTTGATCACATAATGCAGCCGCTTAAGAAGCGTATATCAGAGAGGCCCACTGCAGACAAGGAGCGGGACGCAGTAAGTAGCACAATAATGAAAATGTTCCACGCATCCAAAAGACACTCCTACAAACTCTCCTGATTAACATGATCTAACAAAGGGCAGAGAAATAGATAACATTGCCACACCAAGAAAACAGTGAGTTTCATATGAGCCCAGTTTCATCCTGATGCTTCATAGAGTGACACTATCAGACCAAGTGTCAATACACAATGCAGAAGGAGGCGATTGGCGTCTTTATTTGATGCCAGTTTAAAACGAACCCTACCCTTTAACCCCTATCCCTTAACTCAAACCCTAACTCTAAGCGTCAACTAAGGACGCCAAAAGCCTCCTTTTGTGTCGTATATTGATGCTTGGTCAGGTAGAATGACTATATGAGGAGTCAGGATGAGAATGTGTTATTTATACAGCTAATTCACGCGACTGCCAGTCTAAGACAGCAGCACCAGCTATAGTCTGTTTACGGGTCTCCAGCTTCATGTTCCAAGCTCTGACAGGAACCGGCGGTGGGAAGGGATCGGACCGCGGAATATGGATGTCGCCGCGGCCGACGGTGATGGAGTGTCTACAAATATGACTCAAAACAGGTCATTGTGTTTTGGCGAAGTGCGAGGGAGAAAAGATTTGCTAGTTAACTCCTGACCTTTTAAGCAGGCCCTGTGAAGGCAGCTCTCGAGATGGCGGCGGGGAGAGGCTGCGCAGTGTCAGGCCCATTATGACCCTATAAAAACACTGTTACTCTTCAGCAAGAAGCCATCCATCACGGGCCCTCCTCTAATCAGCATGTTAGTCACTGTAACTAAACAGTGGCGTAAGCCACACCGCTGCACTATTGGCTGTGACAGGCAGAAATAAATCTGCCTCCAGCCAATCGGCTGTGGGCAGCAGAGCGTGACAGGGAAGGTGACAGCCAGTTGAGGTCTCAACGAGCGAAAGATTAGGCGAACAGGCTCCGACTCTTAGGTGAAGGAAGCCAGGAACATTTGTAGTTCTCTTGGCGGCATCCAAGTCCTTCAAGAAGCATCACCGCTACGCCGCTTTGTTCGCTACAAACAGGTCCATTTGTTGGGTTAAAAGAACTTTGGTCACTTTGTACAGGACAACATACAGCTGTCCTGTCCCCTTTACCTGAAACCATCACAGTGAGGCCTCTCTCATGGAACAATGAGCTTAAATGTGGCTACAAACGGCCACAAAAGGTCATAAACACCCTTTTTGCTTGAAAAATCAGGACAGTTTTATTTGCTCCTTGCTCACCAGTAGACATCATTTTCAAAGGGTTCTCCACAATTCCACAACCATTTGGGTTTAACATGACATACTGGCGTTTTGGACCTCCTTTGTATGCAGTGCATTCAGTCAATCATTGACAGACCACAATTACTGGAGTTCTCTCATCTACGTGGGTGCAGTATATGACAATTATGTGGAAACCCTGAGCATGAAAATTGATAAAATTAGAAAATTAAAATTTCTGCTCACTGGATTAATTCTTGTTTTTTTATTGGGTTTGCTGCAGTCTGTATAAAGCCTCCAAGGGCAGAGTACAGTAGCTCAGTGTGGACCAACTGGCCACTTGGCTGGACTTCCTCACAGCAGAGGTTACCAGCTGTAGGTCAAACGAGGCCCGCCTGTTTTTATCGCAGCCCTGTAACCCAAGCAGAGTTTGTTCAACACCCCATCTCGCCTGCACCATAAAAAGAAAACCCTGCCGCTTTTCAGGAAATCTCAACAGGCACCGTTATTTTGGGGGGTGGGCTGGGGGTGGGGGGGTGGGCAGGGAGGGGTTTGATGGCCCACATAACAACAGCAGACCTCTTTTTTGGCTAAACCCTGGGCCTGATCCAGTACCAGACCCAAGTGCCTTTTGCAGCATTAACCTTTTACAGCCAACACCCCTCAACCCCTTCCAGAGTCTGCCACATTCCCATAGCTCAGACTTCTCCATCTCCCTCCGGCCACCAGGGGAAACGATGGCAGAAAAAGTACTACATAAAACTCAAGCATGGATATTGTCGCAGATCTGACTGTTGGAGCCATGGGGAGGGAGAACAACTGGCTCTCACAGCACGCCTAGGACCACACTCTCACTGCAAACATGGTGCAATTTTTTTAAAGTGCTCAAAAAATATAATTACATTTGCAGCCTTTTTCAAATTTTACAACATTAATAAACTTGTTCCTCCCCGCCATATTTCTTTAGACCTTTTTTCTGCACGGACCTTTCAACAGCTTAATGTCCCTTTCGCAGCAAGCAAAAGTCAATAATCTAATCTTCGAACTTCATCAAATACAACAGGGTAAAGATTTAACATCTGCAGGGCTAGAGCTCAGCAGAAACCTGTTTGCTCTGATGAAAAACAAAGGATATGAGCACGTTATTTTCAAAGGCTACTTCATTCTTTCTCCACAAGACATTTAAATCACCTGCAAGTGAGAAAACACATTCAGTTTTTCTACCGTAATTCCAGATTTTAAAGGGGCTATGTCAATAGCTGGGCATGCACAGTTCGATAGCAAGTTTTATCTTTTCTGTGGGCCACGGGAAAGTCAAGCGTTCGCTATTACAAAGGGGGAGCCTGACAATCTCAAAGAATCTAGCTTTCTTTCATGTCATCTGCGCAAAATATTTATAAAAGAAGAATGCTGCATTATTAGGTAATGTCCTGGAAAGAAATTTTTGGTTATTTTAAACTTCCCAAAGCCAAAATATAGCTTTGAGGAATCCCAACGTGAGACGGGGCATTATTGGCATACCGATGTGTTGGAAAACAGGATTTTTTGGGTATTTGCAATCTGAGGTGAGCCAGACGGTTTGATCAACAGATAATGAATGTGTATTAGGAAATAAAGAGAAGCCGTCTAGTCCGGCAGGACATATCACCTATTTTTTACTTCCAGCTGAGATCTCCATTGTCTTCAGTTCCGACAGGACACGATATGCACTAGCGCCTTTTAGTTGGAGGTTCCGTATGCCCACATATGGAGCTCACTTCCGAGGGTTGGGAGTCTATTGAACCAATAAAGTTGAGAGGCTCAGGAAAAGCCCAATTGTGGAATATTCCTTTTTATCAATGTGTAAATCCTAGGACCAATCAGCAAAAACTTCTGATGACATTAAAGGAATCATATGCAAATATCTGTACTTTCAACATGTATAAGGTTCTGACAAAATTAGGGAATTTTGAACTCTGCATCACGCATTTGTTCCCACGGCCGGCTGTGTAATAAACTTTTTCCTGCTTTTGACACAAACAATCAGAGTCTGCTTCTTCATCGGGACAACGTTCTTGGTTTTTTTATTAATTTGCCAACAGATGCTTAAACCCATGCATTACAGCAAGTTCGATTGAATTCTCGGAACTGTGCGCAGCTGAATGACCTGAGTATGAAGGAGAAAAAAAAAAACTTCCAAAACTATCCTCTAAGTACCTAGGTTACATTTACGTGATGGCAGTTTGATTCTGACATGGATCATCTGAGTCATTCTGAATGGAACAGTACAGGAAGGATCCTCATACCGGAAGACTCTGTTACACTGTTTATCTGAAGGAGGACTTCATTGATAGAGACTTTTGCTTCTATTTGAGTGAGAAGAATGGAGAAAGAAGACATCCTTATGGCTAGCTGTTTTTTTATTTTTGGTTTACCATAGCCGTGATGATCACAGAGCTTGTTTGCCACATTGGTTAGTATGAGTAACCGTGAGCCTTAGCAAATTATAATGTATATGGCAGAATTTTGTTCTGACGTAAGTCAAGATCAGGGTGTATTATGCTTTGTTATGCTTTTACTGTAAGACATTACAGACTGACTGGGGAGGCTCAAAACAATTCCTAGAAATGAATGATTGGTCAGAACCTGTTTTCAATCATTCATTAAATTACCATCACAGAAACTCTGAAAACTCTCAACATTATCAGGTGTGGCCAGTTTTCATTGATAACGCATGCCCGCCAACTCTCACCCATTCAGTGTGAGTTTCAGAGGCATATTTGGGTATTTTTCTCAATATGGCCACTTTTTTTTTTCTTCTTCTTTTTTTTCCCCAGGGGTAGGGTTGCCCCTCAAAAAACCATGAGGCAGAACTTTAACCAGGGCAGAATTTTTTGGGCAGGCCATTTTAATGTTGCCTTGTCCTCTGATCCACTCAACTCCGTTACTATTTCAAGTGAGGCTCTCTCCTGGTACATTGTGATATACCAGAGTTCTGAAACTGAGTGAATGTCACCCTTTTCAGTGCCTCTGATTGAAACTGAAAAATTCAACTTTGCATTTGGCCAATTTGTCTTGTACCTGGGAATTCTGGCTGAAACAGAAACAGAGTTGAGAAAATGGTTATGAAGTTGAAATAAGGTAACACATAAAGAGCCAGATTTGGCTTCTGCGCAAAGGGGTTAAAGCATGGCCTTGGGGCATGTTGACACACCTGAAGTAAAATTTCATACCAAAATCAGAGGTTTTTAAAAAACACTGGCCTTTCAACTGCTCAATTTTGGGCACACCCTCTATTCTCTAAAGCAGGGGGACACTGTTTTTAGAATTAAAGGCAATTAGACTGATTTTGTTTTGCAAAGAGGGGATTTTGTTCAATCTTAGGAGGAAATGATGGTCAACTTAAGTTGACTGAAGAAAAAAATCACAATTTTTGTCAAAAATTCTATCCATTGTCAGAATTTGGGCATCCCTAATTAATTTGCGACATACTGTAAACTGCACGTGATTGAGAGGCCTGAAACTTATGTACAATATATTATATAGAAGTCATTGTGCAGGCTGGAATACAAGTATGTCCCTGACCTGTATGTTATCAATGGCCATACTGATAATTTCTGTGTTATTTGCTCCAATGTGGGAAATATATGGTTCTTAGCCATGAAAAATAACTTTTGATGACTTCTTATTTTGATATTTTCAACTCCGTTACCAAATGACTCAACTCCACTGACAAAGCAATGAAACCTGAAGTGAAGACTACTCCTGTTTTATCATTTCTGTGATATTTGCTCCCTTTTTAAAACCAATATAGAACTAAACCAAAAAAACAATACCTGCCCTGGTTTTTGTGACTTTTTGGGCTGGGCGGCGAATAGCGGCGAGGCCCTTATAAACGCGAATGTCGCTGAGCAAGTGACTGACTGACTAGCTACCTGAGTGATCAAGTTCAACGATTGGTCGGCCGGCGGGAAAGAACTTAAACAATTGTTTGCCGACAATTGGCTGGCTGGCTGTTCAGCGATTGGTCGGCTGACGGGGAAGAACTTCAACGATTGGTTGGCCGACGACTGGCTGGCTGGCTGGCTGGCCGGGCATTGACATCATTTGTATTTAACATGTTTAAGTGCACTAGGGTGCCCCACCCTTTGCAGCACTTCCTGGTGGCGGCTGCAGACTTACAGCATTCTCAATGTAACAGTAAGTTTGAACAGTAAAAATTAAGACAGAAAAATAAAAATATGAATTGGGTTAAAACTGTTTTTTACAATCTATGTCTAAAACCTTTGTTTAAAAAATCTGGGTTGAATTTTATTTATATTTTTAATTATGTATTGAGGGGACGCTTTCTCAAAGAAGTGGAGGGTGCTTACACAAACGCAGAGGGAAGCAAAAATGGCGAACAACAGTAAGCAGAGAGGGATATACAAAACCCAAAACCAGTGAAGTTGGCACGTTATGTAAATGGTAGATAAAAACAGAATACAATGATTTGCAAATCCTTTTCAACTTATATTCAATTGAATACACTGCAAAGACAAGATGTTTAATGTTCAAACTGAGAAACTTTTATTAATTTTTTTGCAAATAATCATTAACTTAGAATTTAAAGGCAGCAACACATTGCAAAAAAGTTGGCACAGGGGCCTTTTTACCACTGTGTTACATCGCCTTTCCTTTTAACGACACTCAGTAAACTTTTGGGAACTGAGGAGACCAATTTTTTAAGCTTTTCAGGTGGAACGCTTTCCCATTCTTGCTTGATGTACAGCTTAAGTTGTTCAACAGTCCGGGGTCTCCGTTGTCGTATCTTAAGCTTCATAATGCGCCACACATTTTCAATGGGAGGCATGTCTGGACTACAGGCAGGCCAGTCTAGTACCCGCTCTCTTTTACTACGGAGCCATGCTGTTGTAACACATGCAGAATGTGGCTTGGCATTGTCTTGCTGAAATAAGCAGGGGCATCCATGAAACAGACGTTGCTTGGATGGCAACATACGTTGCTCCAAAGCCTGTATGTACCTTTCAGTATTAATGGTGCCTTCACATATGTGTAAGTTGCCCATGCCTTGGGCACTAATACACCCCCATACCATCACAGATGCTGGCTTTTGAACTTTGTGCCTATAACAGTCCGGATGGTTCTTTTCCTCTTTGGTCGGGAGGACACGACGTCCACAGTTTCCAAAAATAAATTGAAATGTGGACTTGTCAGACCACAGAACACTTTTCCACTTTGCATCAGTCCATCTTAGATGAGCTTGGGCCCAGCAAAGACGGCGGCGTTTCTGGGTGCTGTTGATAAATGGCTTTTGCTTTGCATTGTAGAGTTTTAACTTGCACTTGCAGATGTAGCGACGAACTGCAGTTACTGACAGTGGTTTACTGAAGTGTTCCTGAGCCCTTTGTGGTGATGTCCTTTACACACTGATGTCGGTTTTTGATGCAGTACTGCCTGAGGGATCGAAGGTCACGGGCATTCAATGTTGGTTTTCGGCCTTGTCGCTTACGTGCAGTGATTTCTCCAGATTCTTTGAACCTTTTGATGATATTACGGACTGTAGATGATGAAATCCCCAAATTTCTTGTAATAGCTTGTTGAGGAATGTTACTTTTAAACTGTTCGACAATCAGCTCACGCATTTGTTCACTAAGTGGTGAGCCTCACCCCATCCTTGTTTGTGAATGACTGAGCATTTCAGGGAAACTGCTTTTATACCCAATCATGGCACCCACTTGTTCCCAATTAGCCCGTTCACCTGTGGGATGTTCCAGATAAGTGTTTGGTTTGATGAGCATTTCTCAACTCTGTCAGTCTTTTTTGCCACTTGTGCCAGTTTTTTGAAACATATTGCTGGCATCAAATTCCAAATGAGCTAATATTTGCAAAAAATTACAAAGTTCACCAGTTCGAATATTAAGTTACTTGTCTTTGCAGTGTATTCAATTGAATATAGGTTGAAAAGGATTTGCAAATCATTGTATTCTGTTTTTATTTACGATTTACACAACGTGCCAACTTCACTGGTTTTGGGTTTTGTATTTTTCTCCTCCAAACAATATTTAAAAGAAAAGGAAAGTAACTGATACAAACACTTACGTTACTCGTGGATGCAAGGAAAGTGATGAAAACAACATTACAGATGATACAATTAAGCAACAATACTGTCACCGCAATAGCTTGCACCGAGCACCAGTTAGCTTGTTACTCCGGTGAAGAGCATCAGCAGTGGATCATTAACTTTAGCACTGCCATGCTCTTGGGATCCTTCCAACCAAGCATTGCATTTCCTGGAAGAAAATTCAGCATGGTGTGATTTGATCGATCCTTTCAATGTGGTTTGTTTGAAAAATGGCAAAAGTTGCATTGTGTTAAGGAAACCGACAGTATTCTTTGATTTATCTGCACAACTACGGTGACAGTTTGTTTGTTCAGGGGGGATTGAGCAACTGGGAAAAGACAAAAGAAAACTTGGTCAATATAAGTTGTCAGGCCTGCACTCTGATTCATTACACGTGTTTGCTATGATATGAACTAATCAGCGGTATGCTGTCGGAATTTGCAGGTAGGAATCATCTTACTGCTAGGACAGTGTTATAAAATTTATTCAGATCGTCTGAATTCTTGGGCCATGAAGGAATACCACCCAGAGGGCACAGTTATCGCGACAAGTACTGCGTCAGCTTATGTTTGAAAGAATTCACTTGTTCCTTAAAGATTGAGAATGGCTTTCATGTGCCCACAATGAAAAGATGAAAATAAAATAAAATTGCTGGTTTCGGAGCATTTTAAGGCTGATGATAAGTCCAAAGGGAACGATTATCAGGCAATCATTATTTTATGCCTTTTATGGCATTAGCCTGCTGCCTGGATGTTTATGTTGGCGAAAGTGACAAGTTACATTCATTAAAGATAATTGATTGAATTAAACAAGAGTTATCAGAAGATAATGTATCCCCCCGGCCCCTGATTATTTGCAAAAGTCATGTCAATCCTACACCTTCAAAGAAATTCAAACAAGAATGTTGAGGTGATTTTCCTCTGGAATTATCTGGAACTCTGTACTGGTAACATCTACCAAAGACTATGAACCATAAGTTGACAAAGGCAATAATAAAACAAGAGTCAGTGTTTCCCCTACATTCATTCAGCAGCGGCACAGCGCCGCTGTTGGATTACGAGCGCAGCTACTGAAATTTCGCATGATCATTAATATTTTCACTCAGCCTGTGCATTTGGGTCCCTTTTGTTTGGTTTGGGTACATGGTCCCAGTGCCCGCCGGCTTATTGCTTTCTGCTGGCAGGACGAAACCATGACAACCACTTCCGTATATGGGTAATACACATGCATAGTTTCAGAGAGATATATTGAACGGTTTTGGAGTTCTGCTCCAGAAACAAACCTATCTCTGAACAGAGTCCAAATCCAACTCGTTTCCATGGAAACGAAAAAAAAAAAGTTTTTTTCAGAAATCTGAAAATATCAAAAGGCACTACTTTAGTATGTGGGTAATACACATCCAAAATTTCAGAGATATAATGAACAGTTTTTGAGTTGTGCTCCGGAAACAAACCTATCTTTATACAGAGTTCAAATGCAACTGTTTTTCATGGAAACAAAAAAAATTTAGAAATCTGAAACTATCAAAAGCCATCACTTCGGTATGTGGGTAATACACATGCAAAGTTTCAGAAAGATATAATGAACCCTTTTTGAGTTGTGCTCCGGAAACGAACAAGGCCTGATGAGCACTAAGTCCAGATTCGTTTCCATGGAAATGGCAAAAATAGTAATCCCCGCCACAATTAAATTTTTCTTATTTTTGGAGTTGCCAATTCACTCTTGCAGTCATAAACACCAGACAATGGACGGTTTGTGAATACAGCCTGTTGTTACAAACTCTGGGGCAGTAGGTAGTGGCATGCACGGTCACTCCGGTACTAAAATCAAGGAAAAGGGGGAGCAATGCCTATCGGTTGTTGGATCTCCCGCTTTCCCAGTTTCCACACACTTATAGAAGACGGCAGGTGAAATTAATCTAGAGACAAAGGTCAGCATCATGGACAACTTAAGTTAATTTTGGGACTAGAGTTATATTCTCAAAAAAAAGTGGCCGAACAAGTCCAACTCCTGACACTTTCTGAGTCTGTAAGCAGCTGTGTCTGTGTGTGTGTTGAAGAAGTTAGCAGCTTAACAATACGTAGCTGTCAGCCAGAAGAACACTCGTTTTAGTGGTGCTAAGCTAGAAAAAAATGGGCTTGGACCAGACCTCCTCCCACTACACTTGAGTTGACTGATTTTCTGGTCTGGCATTGTGACATTAAAATAAGCTTAACATTGAAACAGAGCTGTTTGTCCACTGAAAAAGCAATTAATTAATAAGCAACGCAAGGGACTAACTTAACAATTAGCCAAGCAGCGCCATGGGCAGGACAATTGTCATTGTCAAGCATCGTTATATCAGTAAGCAAATTATTTCAGTTAGCTAACGTTCAATTATAAAAGCCTAATTATCTGCAGAGGTCCCCTCCTCTCCAAAACACACCTGTAAACACGGCTAACACAGCGGGGACAATGTCAGAGTGAATAACAATAATGTAGTGGGAATGGAATTATCATAATTTATTCTGAATATCAGGCTGCTTCTTACATGTTGAGTGCTGCTTCTTCAGGTGAGCACACTGACATTATATAGCACAATGGTTAGTTAATATCATAAGTAATGCTTTTATTTTTAATTTTTTTTTATTTTATTTATTTATTTTGAAATCTACTTAACTGAAGCAGTCAGTCAGAGGCTGCATGGATAGTGCTGATTTGTCATGTGATTTCATGCCCTTTTCCCACTGTTTAGCCAAAAATAGCCATTCTTTGACCAATCTCTCGACGCTTAAATTAGCTAAATGATGCTTGTGAATTAGTTCCCCAAAATTCCTCAAATTGTTGCCCAAATGTTTCCATAGATAGAACAACTGTGACTCAAAAATGCATAGCAAGCCATGGAAATTTGGAAAAAACTTACAGGGGAAAATGGAAAAGTTCTGGAATTTCTTTGGTCAAAAAGGAGTGGGGACCCTGCCTAGAAGCATCAGCATAAAATTTTGGGAGTGATTGCCTTTTATAAGCTTCCTCTACCTGTAGATCTTCAGTTTACACTTTTATTCGCTGTAGCTGTTTGTCATTTCACTTTAATTTTTACCATTCTTCCCGGCATGCAGCCTTCATTATGTCCAATCAGTAGGAAATATGTTCTCCTAGACTGCAAATAAAAGTATTCAAATGAAATCAAGTCAAACTCAATTCTTTGACAATATTAAAACATAATTCCGAGCTATGTCAAAGTACTGTGGCAACTGAAATATTTGCAGGGGTGCAGCTTCATATGCAGTATGAATAACTTCAGGTTTGCACATGAGCGAATGATACCACCACACATACTGTGGGAAACACTGGGTGCCCCCCTTTTGAAATCGTTCTGGCAAATAAAAAGTTAAAAAAAAAAAAAAACAGAGGTTGGCTACGAAATTCTTTCCCCCCGACGATATAGACTAAGCTCCAGAAGTGCACACTTATTCATGTTGAGAGGAGATTAGGATTGTGTGTTCTTGCCGGTTGTTTTGAATAGTGCAAATGTTACAAACTCTGGGGCAGTGTTCCTGCGATGAATTTGCACTATTCAAAAGTGCAAAATTCTAGCACCCAATATCTCAACTTCACTCAATGCATCATTCATTCATTCTGAGCATTCATCTCTCTCTCTGGCTTTAAACCAATCTTCCATTCCATCACTCCTGGACATCACTCATCCCAGTACACTTTTCAAGCCATGCTGAACTCTCTCTCGGTTCAACCATCTCACTAACTGGAATGGGATCACCTTCTATGATTACGACACACAGCTTTATACTGATACTGCACCTCAAGTCAGTTTTTGGGGGTCTCTATGATGGAAAGCCATTTGCAAAGTAGCCTCTAAAGATTTTCAGTGAATGCTGTTGCTTTTCCCATCATGGTCGCAGCCATTTCATCGCGCTTCCGCATGGCCATCCTCACACTGATCTGACAGCCTCACAGTTATTGACATAATTAACAAAGGGCATTCCAACACCCCTTCAATCATGCCTTTTACATGCAGTTGAAACTGGCACTCCGTTATACACTCTCGACAACGTCCAGTCAAATCCCTATATGCTGCTCGGTCTACACATCCATCAACGTCATCTGGTCTATGGCTCCACCTCAGTCCGACGATCTATTCAGGGCTGCCCCGTCAAGCTGTCATGATGACCATGTGTAATGGCCAGTAGAATCTGGAGGCCAAGCACAGCGGCAAGAGGGCCAGAGAGCAGTACGGACTAAAGATAAACACAAAGAGTAAATAAGACCACATGACAGGAAACGTACTCGCGCTTCCAAAGGACATCCTCCAACTATACGGAAGCAAAGCAAGAGAAATAGAAAGAAGTAGAATCTGGGGAACTAAGAAAAACAAAGCACCTCAAATAGTGCGATACGGGGAGTCATGTGACGTCTCGGCAGCGATGCAGACGTGAACTCTCGAGCTCGCTCAAGATTTACCCCAAAATTACTTAAAACTCATAATACCTCCTCCCTCTTTTCTCTCTTTTCCTTACCCAAGCTACAATGACTACCGCGCCAACTAAAAGTAGTTACAAGCGAGAACTGGAAATGTCGCCAGCGAAGAAAAAACCCAGAGACAATAAAGCGATTTCCAGGGACGACCTTGATGCGGCCATTTTAAGTGGAATCAGCCAGGCACTCAAGGAACAACAACAAATTTTTGATGCTTCGGTTGCCCAAGCTTTAAAAGAAACTTTGGAATCTGTTCTCATGCCACAGCTGGACTCGTTGAAAGGTGAGATTTCGTCTGCTATTGAGGCTACTCGGAAATTAACGATGGATTTGGAACAGCACGCTAAGCAAGCTCAGAGAACGCGAGCCACTGTGGATTCTGTACAAGCGGCAGTTCGGTCGAACAAACATGACCTTAATGATCTGTCCAATAAACTGTCCGTTTTACAAAACAATCTGATTGAAATGCAGGACAGAAGCCGAAGAAACAATCTCTGGCTAATCAATCTACCGGAATCAGTTGAGGGTTCCGATCCTGTGGGCTATCTGCAGGCTAATCTTCCTAAGTGGATACCGTCCCTGACAGGCCCTGTCGAGATTGATCGTTGCCATCGCATATACGATGGCAAGCCCAATGGCAGCACCCAAAAGCCTCGCACCGTTATTTTTCGTTTGCTAAGATATTCGAACAGACAAGCTATTCTGAGAGGAGCGCGCAAAGCCCACCCGATTAAGCATGGTCAGGCCATTCTCTACTTTTTTCCAGACTATAGTCCCCCTACTGCTGCCAAACGAAGAGGATTCGCACCAGTGATTAAAAAATTCAATGCTGCCCGACTTCGGCCCTTCCTCATCTATCCTGCTACTCTCAAAGTGGAACACCGAGGTTCTCAACTGATTTTCAATTCCCCGGATGACGCAGAGGCCTTTTTGCGGTCCCTGGATATGGGTATGTCGAAAGGACTGCCATCTGCGGCCTATCCCTCTGCTGCTGGGACTCAGGGTCCCGAGATGAATGTGCCCTCTGCACCTGTGCCACTCATGGACGTGTAGCCTGTGATTGCATATACTAACCTTGTTATGATCGATTATTTCGGAAAAGCTGTGGCTATAGCAGTTTTGTATGATTTGGATTAGTCTCTATTAACGTTGTATCGGGTAGATTTCTGTCACCGTTAGCTTGGAGTCATATGATTTTATTTGCGTTGGGTTAAATTTACCAGGGTTGGTGACGAGGAGAACGCTTTTGGGTTGGTGACGGAGCTTTATTTACATATTGTTAGGTTGAAAAAAGAATTGGGTAATCGCTAAGTAGGATTTGCTCTTATACTTGTATTGTGGGGTGTCTTGTAGCGGATCGTATGGTCTGGCTTGCGTTGCTGTTAATAATGCCACGGACCTACACGCGTTTTTGTTTCGCAAAGCCTGTTGGCGTAAATTACGTCCTCGCGGCTTGCAACTATTTGTATATAATTTCCCAATTCCTCTCCCTATTTTCTTACCTTGGCAAACAGGTTTTTTTTTTTGGTTGATAATTTTTATAAAGGGTATACGGGCAGTGAAGGAAAATATGAATGTTCCTTATACAGTTTACTTACCACGATTAAGAGCAGGGACCGAACCTTTTTCAGGTACGTCTCTTGTATATGGCACACTTCGTTTTTCGTATGATGGGTGATCTCTCCGTAATTTCGTGGAATGTAAATGGGTTAAATTCACCAATTAAAAGAACAAGATGCCTGGAATTTCTTCACCGTAAAAAGGTATCTCTGGCCATTATACAAGAAACGCATTTGAAAATTCCTGATGTTCCTCGCTTTCAAAATAGACGATATAAAATTATAACATATTCTTGCGCCCCTAACAAGACGAAAGGTGTACTGATCTTGGCGAAAAGGAATCTCTCAATAATTGTCCATCACACTTTTAGTGATGGTCAGGGCCGTTTTACTTTAGCCGTCGTTACTATTTATCAGGTCAAGTTGGTATTAGTTTCGGTTTACGCTCCCAATAACTATGATCCTCACTTCCTACCTGTGATTCGTGACAAATTACTAGGGATGCCAGAGCCTAATCTTTTGATCGGGGGTGATTTTAATTGTACCATCAATGATATAGATCGGACCTCCCCTACCACGGATGTTCAATCACATTTGGCTCTCAAAAACTTTATCTCGGACTTAAATCTTACTGATATCTGGCGATTCAATAACGAGAGTATCAGGAACTACACTTTCTTTTCTCATCGACACAGATCATCCTCTCGAATTGATTTCATTTTTTTAAGTCAATCTCTGGTCTATTTAGCTCAGTGTAATATCCTGCCAATTCTGTTATCGGATCACGCTCCTGTCCTGTGCTCAATACATCTTCAACATTTGCCTAAAAAGGCTATTAGATGGCGTTTTAATAATTCTTTATTGCTGGATAATGGATTTGTTTCACAACTGCATGAAAAACTGGAGGAATTTATTGAGATCAACAAGAGCCATTGTAATCCACAGATCTTATGGGAAACCACCGAATGTTTTATAAGGGGCTTTTGCATCTCTTTCTCATCGCACTTGAATAACTCAAGGAAAAAAAGATTTGAAGAATTGGAATTAAAAATTGGAGTCTTGGACTCAGAACAAAGACAAAATCCAACTGAATTTAGAGCCAATTTACTTTCAGACTTGCGATCTGAGTATAAAAAATTAAGTCTCTCCAAGGCTGAGTTTATATTGCATCGTACCAGGCAAAAATACTATGCCGAAGGAGAGCGTCCAGGCCGTCTGCTTGCTTTAAAGTTGAGAGAAAATGAATCCAAAGCCAATATATATGCCATTAGAGATTCAAACGGTCTGGTCAGTTCTGATCCTGCCATTGTTAATGAGATTTTCAAGGTGTATTATTCTGATTTGTATACTTCAGAAATTAGTTGGGATCATTCGCAAGGTAAAGCTTTTTTTGATCAACTTGATCTACCAAAACTCACTCCTGATGAAGCTGAACAATTGGAATCACCTCTTACATTGGAGGAGCTGAGTGATGCACTCAGATCTCTAAGTAAAGGCAAATCCCCAGGATTAGATGGCCTACCACCTGAACTGCTTTTGGTTTGGGACAAAGCTGGACCTCTTCTCTTTAAATCACTTAATTACGGACTCGAGAATGGTTGTTTTCATAGAGATCAAAATAGTGCACTTATTTCTCTTTTATTAAAGAAAGGAAAGGATCCTCTTGAATGTGATAGCTTCAGACCCATATCCTTAATTTGTTGTGATGTAAAACTTTTCGCCAAGGTGCTTGCGCATAGAGTGGAGAGGTAGGCAAGTTAATAAATTATGACCAGACCGGTTTTATTAGAGGGCGCACAGCAACAGATAATATACGTAGACTCTTGCATATCTTAAACTTCGCAGAGACTTCCCCTGACCCTATTGCTGTCTTTGCTCTTGACGCAATGAAAGCCTTTGACAGGCTTGAGTGGGAATACATGTGGGCGGCTCTTGCGAATTTCGGTTTTAGCCCCAAATTTATAGCTATGATCAAGACTTTATATAATTCACCTACTACATGTGTAATGACCGGCGCTAAGATCTCATCCCCTTTTAAATTAGAGAGAGGCACCCGTCAAGGGTGTCCTCTTTCCCCTATTCTTTTCTGCTTATGCCTTGAACCTTTAGCACAAATGATCAGACAGGTCCATATATCCGGTGACACTGTATGGGAAGGATCATCATATATCATTATTTGCTGATGATATACTTTTGTATTTATCGAAAATTGAATCTTCAGTTCCCCAAGTTTTAAAGCTATTTGACAAATTTGGCCATTTATCAGGTTACAAAATTAATTGGAATAAATCTATTTTGATGCCACTCAACAGTCCTGCACAATCTAGCAATATTCCCTCATCAGTCCCCATTAAAGATTCCTTCACCTATCTAGGTATCCATATACTTGCAACGAATACAAGGATCGTGAGGGAGAATTTTGTCAAGGTTTTGCAAAATATACGTTCTGATATTCAAAGATGGAATGTATTACAATTATCTTTTCAAGCCAGAGTCAATATCGTGAAAATGAACATCCTGCCCCGAATTAATTTCTTATTTTTTATGATTCCTTTATCACCTCCGTCCAATTACTGTAAGGACATTCATTCATTGATATCTCAATTTATTTGGAATGGTAAGCGTCCAAGAATAAAGCTAGCTACTTTACAGCGAACCAAATCACTCGGTGGTCTTTCCTTACCGAATTTCCAATTCTACCATTGGGCATTTCAAATTAGAGCCTTGTATGTCTGGTTGGATTTACAGTCCAAAGTACCCTGGAGATGTATTGAAGATGCAATAGTAAAGCCCCATAGACTTCAAGATCTTCTTTTCTCTGGTCCTGGTCGGATTGGCCATAACCTAAAAGTAGGCAGTATAATACTAAACTCTCTAAATATCTGGAAACAGGCAGAAAAATACATAGGTGGACCATTCAAAATTAATGCACAAGCCCCTCTCTGGCATAATCTTAAATTTCTGATTGGTGGTAAGCCATTTCACAGTTCATTGTGGTCCTCTCTGGGCATCAATACATTTGGAGATATGTGTGATGATCATGGTCTCTGTTCATTTCAGAATCTTCAAAATCTATTCCATTTGCCGGCATCCTCATATTAGGTCTATCTACAACTACGCTCTGCTCTCAAAGCATACGGTGTGCCATGGGACTGTCCGCCAGCGGTCCACCCAATGCTTGAGTGGGTCAAACCATGCGAAAATCTGCGAGGTAGAGTCTCTTACATTTATAAAGCTATTTTAAATAACTCTGCTCAGGCTTTGTGTATTGAAAAATTATGGGATAGGGAACTTTCATCATTTAATCATGATCTGGATTGGGACACCGTTTGGTTCAATTTATCACATACTTCCAAAAATTTAGCTCACCAGCTGATTCATTACAAAACCATCCACAGAGCGTACGCAACTCCGTATAGGAAATTTCGGATGAATAGGACACCCACTTATATTTGTAATATATGTAATGCCTCTTCTGGTATATTCATTCATATGTTCTGGGAATGCCCCAAAATTGCAGATTTGTGGACCTTTGTTGTGAATGAATTATCTAAATTGATTAACATTACAGTTCCAAAAACACCACACCTGTGTTTACTAAATGATGACTCTGGTCTTGGATACAGTATGATCCAACGGAAAATGTTGATGGCAGGTTTCACAGCCTCTAAGAAAGTCATTTTACAACTATGGATCAGTCCTGAGATATTACCTCAGTAGTTCTGGATAAGCTATTTGGATGACATTGTGAATATGGAATACAGTACCGCCAGATTTAATAAGGTTAAATTGCCTACTTTGAGAATATGGGAGTCTTTTCTGTGTACGATTCATGATCTTCGACAGTCTCCTGTAGGATTAACTGTTTCACTGGGGGGTTTTGGTCCCCCTTTTTTTATTATATATATATATTTTTTTTTTTTTTTTCTCTTTCCTTTTTCTAAATAATTAATTTATCTCTCTCTTCTGAATACGGCCACATGTCACATGTATATTTGTATTATTTGGAGCTAATTTTGTATGTGTTAGGTATGTATCTGTATATGTATGAGTATCTGTATATGTACGATGCCTTGCTGCTTTAATATACCCTGGAATGGTATAGTAAGTATGTAGATGTTCAGAACGATATTTTATTTGTAACTGTTTGCCGCCCCCCCCCCTTTTTTTTTTTTTCTTTTTCTTCTCTTTTCTGAAAACCAATAAAATGTTGATCACAAAAAATAGTGCGATACACAGCTAAGAGAGGAAAAGAAGAAAGGGGAATATCCCTAGAGAAATAGAAACTCCGAAAATAACGAGAAGCTATAGAGGGCTGACTGCAATAAACAGTTATGTCCAATATATAACATCTGGACATAACTGTTTTTTGCATGAGCCCTCGATATAAAGTCAAATAAATCCTGACTACAGATATCTTCGGCTATCGTGCTTAACTACAAACAGACACTCAAGCAAAGAAGGCGTGGCGGACTTCCGGCTTATATAGAGTCCGGGGAAGTGCAGCCCCAGTTCAATCAGCCAGCTGGGTAAAGAATCCGATTGAAAAGGAATTTGATATCGTCCCGGGACGAGAGCCACAAAGAAAAGTCCAAAACACATGCACACAACCATCCAGTATCATGACAGTACCCCACCCCCCCCAAGGGATGGCCCAAGATGGCTCCTCAGGACCACATCCCTCCCAATTCCAAAAACTGGACACCGTGACCAACACGCCTCTCAGCCAGAACGCGACGAACGGTCTCAAATGGGCCAATGAAACGCGGGGCCAACCTCCGTGACTCGACTCTAAATGGAAGGTTCTTAGCAGAAAACCAAACCTCTGGCCAACCCGATAAGCAGGTGAAAAACGGCACCACCTATCAGTGGCAGCCATCCGTTTATGCACTGCCATAGGGACAGACAAACAGCCAGACGGCTCCCCACCAGAACCTGGGTCGGGCCGCAAGGCCTCCCGTACAACAGACTCAGTATCCCACTGCATGGGAGCCACAATTTGAGCTGCCAGAATAATCGGCTCAGAAATGGGATCATGGCCCGAGCAATCATAAATCCGTGACAGGGCACCAGGCTTGATGTTTTTGGAGCCAGGGCAATAAGTCAACATAAAGTCAAAGCGATTGAAAAACAATGCCCACCGCGCCTGCCGGGAATCACTTCGCTTAGTCTGCTGGACACACTGGAGATTCCTGTGATCCGTCCAAACCACAAACGGATGTTCAGCCCCCTCCAACCAATGGCGCCACTCTTCTAATGCCAACTTAACAGCTGACAACTCCCGGTCACCAATACTGTAATTCCATTCAAGTGGCAACAATAACGGGAGAAGTAGGCGCATGTGTGCAACTTACTGTCCCGAAGCGGGCGTTGGACAAAATGGCACCCACCCCAACCTCCGAAGCATCAACCTCCACCACAAATGGGAGGGAGGGGTCGGGAAAAACGACAATAGGTTCAGAGCTAAATCGTTTCTTCAACTCCTGAAAAGCAGCCTCCACTGCTGGAGACTAAGCAAATGACGAGGAGGACTTCCTCTTAGAGAGCGCAATGATAGGGGCAGCCACAGCGCTAAAATTGTGAATAAACGTCCTATAAAAATGAGCAAAGCCCAAAAATCGTTGAACCTTAACATTCTGATGGGCAGGCCAATTACTAACCGCTGCCACCTTGTCAGGGAATAGTTTGATCTCACAATCGTAATCACGATACAGAGGCAAAGACGAAGCTCGTTGTTTGCCAGAATCCTCCATGAGATCAACATAATCATCTGGAACGTTGGGAGGTAACCCAAGGTTCAGCGCAGCTCCTACACACCAATCTTGTTCAGAACCCGACGCCTCCCTAATGGGTTGAAATTCGGGGCGACTCACTACAGTGAGCCCCACTGGACGATTGGGTTATTTTGACTGCCCAAAAAGATCTGTGGCCTATGTTTAAGCAGCCACGAATGACCTAAAACCACAGGACAAACCGGGGAATTGATTAAGAAAAAACAATCTTCTCTGAATGACCGCCAAAAGGGATAAACATAGTCAAAAAATCAGAAACCTTAGTTATAAGTCCATCTCCCAACGGTCGACCATCCAAAGCTTTTATTGAGTGCGAATGTGAGAGAGACCGGATGGGAATGGAATGTTTTCTAGCCCACTCCGTATCCATAAAACAATCAACAGCCCTCGAGTCCAAGAAGGCCTTAACCAATATTTTCTTTTTCCCCATAATCAACTTTACTGAAATAAAAGTTTGAGCGGGAAATTGGATCTGTCCCTCTAGCGCCCCCCCCTACCGCCAGAGGGGCTTCCCGTCTCTCTTTAAGCTCGGGGCAACGTGGACGGATATGTCCTGGTTTGTTACAATGATGACAAATTATTCGTCTGTGAACAGGCTTACGAGCCCGGCTCTCATATGAGCTATCAACCTACATGGGCTCACTAGAAGTGGAAATGTCAGTGGACGGAGTTGGCGCTGTATGTGTGCTGCAAGGAACATTAACCCCATTGCTACCAAGAGCCAATGCAGTACATTTATTCTTGTTTAATTCGCGGATGCGATTATCAACTCGCACTGCAGTACAAACCAACGAATCTAAAGACACGCAAGGCTCTAATGCAGCCACAGCGTCCTTAGCCTCCTCAGCCAAAGCGTGAACAAAAACTGTCATAAAAGGTGCTTCTGGCCACCCTGTCTTTGTGACTAAGGAGCAAAACAAGATAGAAAAATCAGCGACACTATCAGAGTCCTGCTTCAAACGCATAGCTGTGTCCTGACCACAAACAACCTGATCAAAAGCATTAATCATTTCTCTCACGAGAGGCTCCACTGAATTTACTACCTGCGATCTAGCTCAAATGAGTGGCCCCACCAAGTGAGAGCTGTGCCAGTCAACAGTGATAAAATAAACGAAACCCTTGATTCCTCATTGGAGAACCTGAGGGTTGCGCTTTAAAAAATATTTCACATTGAGCAATGAAATCTTTACATTTTCCTGCCTCGCCTCCATATCTTGGGGTTAATTGGAGTTTAAACTCTCAGGGAAGGTGTACTGATTGTGCTTGTGAAACACTTAGTGTAATCTGAGCAGACAATGCTCTAATACCCTCAGAAAGACTTAATAGAAGGCCTTCCTGTTTCTGCATAGTGTTCTCCTGAAGGCGAATTCTCTCTGTCAGCTCTGCCAGCCGACTGCCCAAGCTAGAAAGACCCTTGCCATACCCAGTGAGAACAGACTGCTGATCAGCAACCATCCTCTCTAGCATAGCCGCTACTGGCGACTCCATGTCTGGCTAGAGTGTTCTGTAATGTCCGGTAGAATCTGGAGGCCAAGCGCAACGGCAAGAGGAGAACAGAGCAGTACGGACTAAAGACAAACAGAGAGTAAATAAGGCCACACGACAGGAAACGTACTTGCGCTTCCAGGGGACCTCTGAACGTCCGACTATACGAAAGCAAAGTGAGAGAAATAGAAAGAAGTAGAATCTCGGGAACCGAGAAAAACAAAGCAACTCAAATAGTGCGATACACAGATGAGAGAGGAAAAGAAAAAAGGGGAATATCCCTAGAGAAATAGAAACTCTGAAAATAATGCGAAGATATAAAGTCAAATAAATCCCGACTACAGATATCTTCGGCTATCGTGCTTAACTACAAACAGACACTCTAGCAGAGGAGGTGTGGCGGACTTCCGGCTTTGAATCCCATGTCAATAACATTACTAGGTCTGCATACTTTCACCTGCGAAAGATTAATCATGTCCGTCCGTCACTCACTCCCGCCAGCACTGCCATCCTTGTCAATGCACTTGTCACCTCCTGTTTAGATTATTGTAATTCCCTCCTCTCCGGACTCCCACAAAGGGTCACTCAAAAACTTCAACTTGTCCAGAATGCAGCCGTCCGGACCATCACTAGAACCGTAGCTATTGATCATATCACACCCGTTCTGCAACAACTTCACTGGCTCCCCATCAAATTCCGAATTGATTTCAAGAATCTCCTCCTCACCTTCAAAGCTCTCCACAACTTGGCACCTCCTTACATCTCTGACCTTTGCATCTACACACCCTCCCGTGCTCTTCGCTCCTCCTCGTCCATGCTTCTCATCACACCTCCTCCGTTTAATTACCATGGGGTCCAGAGCCTTCTTCCGCACAGCTCCTCGTCTTTGGAACTCTCTTCCATAATTCATCCATGATTCCGATTCTCTGTCCTTATTCAAATCTCGGCTCAAAACCCACCTTTTTAGACCAGCCTAGTCTGTTTAATTGGACAATTGTTTTCTTTATTTATCAATGTGGTTGTCTATTTCTATTGCTGTTACTGTCATTTTTATCATTGTTTTTATTTTCTTTTCTGTCTTCCTTTTAATTACTGTTTGTTCTTAATATTTTGTCATGTTCAGTGTTTTGAAAGGCGCCTTTTAAATAAAATGTATTATTATTATTATTATTACAGTATATTGAGTACGGGAAAGCGCCGCCCCAGTTCAACCAGCCAGCTGGGTAAAGAATCCGATTGAAAAGGAATTCGATATCGTCCCGGGACGAGAGCCACAAAGAAAAGTCCAAAACACACACACACAAACATCCAGAACCAATACACCATGTTGTTAATCACAAACTCATATCCTCAGCCAAAGAGAGGAGGATTGGCCTCCCCCTTTTAAGCCTAGTTTCTCCCAAGGTTACTTCCTTTCTATCTGTGAAATGCATTACACAAATAAAGAAGAAAACTTCATTTAAATTATCAATCAATGTAAAGCCACCACTAAATCCTCTTAAGACTCTTGGCGATTACTTGCAATTCTGGACAGACTGTCCATCTCTGGGTCTCAACAAATGGAGATTCGATCCTGGTTCCATTAGCACCTTCGCTACATTCTCTATATGGCCCTTCTCTCGCCCATTACTCATTACAGTCCTTTCAGATCAGACCCACTATTTCAACCTCCTGCAATGGTATCCCCAAACACATATCATTGGTTGATAGTCCTACCAAATGTAACACCGCTACACTCACTCTGATCTAAGATTTCCCAATCTTCTCTGAAATGACTGGAGGTTTTCAGGGGTCCATTGTGCCCCCATACTCCAGAAAATTCCCAAATTTAGCTTACCCAAACTCGCGGTCAACAACGTAGAAGAGGTCTTTGTGAGTCCCTCTCTCAAACAACAACTATATTGTCTTCATTAAACTTTAAAATGCATCATTTTGATCGTGTAGACCTTGCTAGTGAATTGAAGCTATCAAGCAAAGTTTGAGGAGCAGAACAGCACCTCAACCATGATACATTCGGAATTTCCAACAAATACACGCCTAATCCACTCCTTCCATTCCTCTTTAGAATTATGTGCCCCTGTTATCCATCAGGTTCCTTTCCTCTCTCCCTTCCCCTTTCTATCTGTCCCTCTGGTAAGGTCCTGGAGGGGGGGGGGGCGGTTAGTCGTGCCTGGGTGCTATGGCGAATTCCCTATTGTACTTTCCCCCAAACCCCGTTCGACAAATCAACTATGTACTCATGAATTAACTTTTAAAAACATCTTGTAGTTCGTGTGGTCCAAGCTAATGAAATTGATAAATATTTCAGTCCTGAACATAAGAACAAAATACTTTTCATATTTCTCCTGTTACGCTAATTTATTCTTGATATGGAATCAGGTAGACACCAGATGCGGGGAGATGGGAATGAGGATTTTATTCAAAACAAAACAAAACAGGCACGAGGGCCAACGAAAAACTTGGCCCAAAGGGTTGCAAAAGACAAACTAAAGTATGCTACACAGAGCTGGGAAACTAAATAGCAAAAAATGGCAAGAACAAAAAACCACTGGAAACTCCAGGTAGAAATTCAAGAACGAAAATAAACAACAAGACTAGGGCTATATACACAGGGACTACGAACAAAACTTGAAACCATGAACGAGGACTTGAAAGCATGAACATGAGCGACAAAACTTGCAAACATGAGCTAGAACTTGACTATGAAACGAGACTTGAGACACTGTCTACCAGCCAACTTCCACCGCATCCAGATAAAGGCTAGAAATCAAGACATGAAGGGCAACACCTGGAGGAGGAGAAACAAGAGGCATGGCAAGATCAAGACATGGACAAAGGTTGGTTGACAAGACTAGCTCATTAAGAGAATGAGCGTGCTCAGCTTAAGTACCAATTAAGTATGCAGTTTGGAAGCAAGCATGAATGTTAAGAACAGAAAAGCACAGCAAGATCTTGAAATAGCAAAGCAGGAATCATGACAATAAACTCCCTGTCTAAATAAGTAATATTAGTAATGTGCCTGTCTAAGAATTACACCACCCAGTGAATGTTAGTAAATGTTAGTAACTTAAAAACAGTTAATTGTCAATTAAGCTTAGAGTGCCCCGAATCAGCACAGCACAGAAGGAAGGGGAAATACCAAAGCCAACCATAGCTCAGAAATGTGCAACAACGAAGGCACGGGGCGGAACGCAGACAAGCGGTGGAGTGGCATGGCAGACCTGGCGAAAACAAAAACATGGAAAAGTAAAAACATGGACAATGAACATGAATTATGGAATGCAATGACTAGATACAAGAAACTGTTAAAACTGTGACATGAACTATGAACTATGAAATCTTGAACATGAAACTGTTAAAACCATAAATGCTTTCCTGGCCAAAGGCCAGGACCCCAGAACACAACAATTCTATACAAAATAAGACCATCATTATTGTCTCCTCACACTGGTGTTCCCACTGCAGGAACCTAATATCACTGACACCACCTACTCACCTCTGCATGCGCACATCACTGACAAACACCTACTCACATATGTGCCCACTACCCACAGGGCATTAACAGCGTCAACAATACCTACTCGCGTCTGTGTGCCAAGCACAAGCCTAAAGGCACTGCTTCACACTGTGACTGCGGCCTCCTTGAGATGTGCCAACCAGTGATGGCATCACCTCTCTGCTCCAACAATGTGCAACAAGAGCTGCTACAGCATAATTTAATGGATCACTGTGGCAGAAAATATACTGATGTGAGTGTGTGCATGTGCTGGTGAGAGTGTGAGCCCGTGTGTGTATGTGTGTGAGTGTGAGTGCGAGTACACCTGTGTTCTTAGCCATTTATGCATTTGCGAATGTGCATGTTTGACTGTGTGAATGCATGTGAGTACATACACGTATAAACATGTGTACATTTCTGTGCAGTGTTTTTGCATGAATGCTTGAGTGAGCATGTGTGCATGAATGAGCATGTGTGTGCGTGTGTGAGTGTGTGTGTGTGTGTGAGCAATGGTGCGCATGTAAAGAGTGTGTGCGCGTGTGAATGCAAGAGTGAGCGCATGTGTGTGTGTGTGTGTGTGTGTGTGTGTGTGTGTGTGTAATTGTGGGGTGTGGAGGTTCCCTTTTGGTCACCGAATATACAGCTGTACCCTCAACCCAGCCTAAACCCTGCCCCTGCCCTTGTATTGGTAGATAATGGTTTAATAGGAAGTCTGTTTTTTATTTTAAACACTAGTAGTAACCCCAGATCACATTTCTCACTCTGTGGGTTTGAAAAAAAAAATACATACGCTCATTTCTGCAATGTAAAACGACACTATATCAAATCAAGCATTTCCATATGTGGGCTGCTGACGCCGGGGTGTGCGGTGGACGGATAGCCGAGTCAGGAAGGACAGCAAGGCAGAGGGAGGACCATGCAGTGGGGTATGCCTCCCTCTAATGGAGCAAGAGGGAACCGCACCATTCCACAATGCTTACCAAAGACACAGCCTCCAAGCAGAGGAGCTAAGTGTAAGTGCTCACTGGATTGCTAGGTTTGTGGAAGACAGATTAAAACAGCGATGATAATGCCACTGAGCCTCAACTCAGAAGGAAGAGAAATCAGTCATTTTAGCCAGTGAACTTCGACCTGCAGATCACTTTCATTCTACTTCTGTATTTGTTTTGTACATGTGTCCTTCCACACAGCTGTAGGTCATTCAATTATTTGGAAAAGTACATAAAAACACAATCGCCTGCTTTTACTGAGTCACAATTCATTTTGCAGCTAATGCACAAAACAAAAACGGTTGCTAATCACGAACACTGCCTTTCAATACATAGTCACTGCTAGTGCTTCTGTTAAACTCCCTCAGAATTGGTGGGTGGGACCCCCTGGACCAAACAAAAAACTGAGGGGGAATCCCAAACATAAGGAGCCCATGCAGCGCGACACAACCTGACAGCGTCTGAAGCTTCAGGGGTCAGGCGCACATACTCACACATGTGAATTGGCCAGGTGTTTAGTGACAACATGTCAGGGGATAACCAAATACAGAGTGATGAGTGTTCAAATATGGGGGAGTAAAAAAAGGTGCAGGTAGCAGCAGCGGGGGTTAGGCACTGCCATGCCCTCCTCAGACCTACATTTTCCCCACTGGGTAGGGGGGGTGGGGGGTAGTACATGAGCTGGCACATGTTTGGAGTCAGGAAGTCCAGGAGACGCCTCTGTCTGTCCGCCCTCTTGAGTGTAACCCAACACCAGTGACATAGCCAATACATGTCATATTCCTTCAGCCTATGTGAAGAGTTTATTTTTCAAGCAGGAATTTCAACCTAAAGCCTGCTCTTTATAATTATGCTGATTTGCTCAAAGAAAAAAAAAAACTCCAGGTGGATATTCCTGGTTCAACGGAAAAACAACAGACCACAGTAGTTTGAAAGGCAAAGTGAGGAAAATTCTGAATGGCAGAAAAAAAAAAAAAAAACTGCGAACGTCCCATCTTTAGGACATGTGCAACGCCAACCCAGGATTTAACCTTATCTGTCCATTTAAAAACATCAAGACACCAATGGCTATACCCTCCCTGTGGGTTGAAAACACAACATTTAAACACAGGGTGAGAATGCACTTCCACAGACAAACCCATAACTGCAGCCTAGGATTCATACTCTTTCTCAGAGCCTTAGGGTGCTTGGAGTCGTTCCAGGAGAAGTCCCGGTAACCCAGGCCACGAGGAGAGGCCAGGCAAAGTCAAATTCTCCCGACGCAGTGGGAATATCTCACTGTCTCGGGAGGAGTTTTATGAGAGAACCACAAGAATTACCTTCTTTAAAAACTGGACAATTTCCCAGCGCCATGCTGAATTATATTGTAGGAAACATATTTAAACTGGTGCAACTGAAAGTTTAAATTGTCTATAAAATTGGATGCCTCCTTTTTCTGGCATAAACGAAAACTGCACTCATCAGCCAGTGAATCAGTGCTATGCTATTCTCCTAATCTGCCAAAGATGTTTACTTGCCTTTAGCTAAATCCAAACTGCAACACAAAAGCATGATACAATGCATAAACTAACAATCAGAAAGCAGAACCCAAGGTTTTTACAAAGGAATTAGTCCGAAAAGTTTAATAGTAATTGTGAATCTGTTCAATTAGTAAAGCCATTCAAGCACCTTCATTTCAAATTTGCAAGGATTGGAATGCATGAAATATAGAAGAAAATGAAGAATAAAATATGCAGATTACTGAAATGAGCAATTACAAAAAAATGTACTGAGCAAAGCTTTTGAATTAAACATTATTCAAAGAGTATTGTTCCATTTCTGAAAGGAACGTCTAAAATGACTGGAGTTGTTAATTACAAAATGAATAGATTGGATGTAATAACAAAAAACATGCTACCTCATGCATTGTATTTTTATTCGTTTTGAAAAACAAAATGGCAATGCTGAGCAATGTTGATTAAACGGCGTGGCCAGACGCGCTGACAGAGAGACACAGGAGAAATAAAAAAGGAGACTGTGCCTTTAAAGTTTCGCCTGCACAGCTGACACCAAGTTGGTGAGGCTTTGACAAAACATTTTTCAGTGTTTGTTCTGTTTAAAAAACCCAGCGGTATTAGGGTGCACTAATCTTTAAAAGGTTAATTTATTCATAGAGATTTTGACAGAGATGTATGGCCCAGCCAGCGTCTCAGTCACCTCTTCCCAGAGGGAGACGGCTGGCGCGAAGAATAGAATTCAGAGAGAGAGAGAGAGAAGAGGGGGAGTAACAGAGGATAGAGAAGAGAGAACAGCTGAAGCAAATAATTTTGAGAGAGCGATGAAGAGAGAGGGAGAGAGGCAGGTAGCAAAGAAGGGAGGATGGAAAAGAAAAGAGGCAGACGTCAACCTAAGAAAGGGGTTGAAAGTGTTTGCGAGGACCAAATGCCCCGAGTTCAAACATAGTGACCTCAAAGTAGCTGGCAATGAGTGTGACCTTTAACCCAGTACACTCATACCTTCTGACTGCCCTCATTTGGGCTCCCCCAAGTTAGCAAGAAGCTGGGAGGGGCTAACTGCCAGTCCATCACATGGTGTGCTGACAAACGCAGAACGTACATCTCTGTGCCAGAATATGAAGCCCCCTGAGGAGTATCAATGCATCTTGTGGGTTCACAAAAAAAATCTCAGTTCAGCAAAACACAAACCTGTGAACATAATTCCGGACTGATTCACTTCATGGCAACTTAATTGTCTGAAGAATAAAAAGTTATAAGACGTTCATCAACCACATTCTAAGTCAGGGATAAGTAAATGATTTATCACAGCTGACAGCCAAAATGAATATTATACTAAATGTGAAATTTTAACTAAATGAAACGAGCTACCGCGCTCAAAATGCGTGCTTCATTGAGTATGCTTATAAACTTTGCTAGCAAACACCAGTGGAATGAAGGCGTACTCCCACATAAATCACTCAGTTTAAGCTCAATGACGCTTAAGAGAAAACAGTAGGATTTCCATAATTTTATGATGAAGAAAAAAAATAATAGATTGTGAAAATAAATACCAAAGTCAAAACGATCTCGACTTTGCATCGCTGGCCAACAAAAACCTGCAGGCCATAGGGGTCCTTTAGAAGGTTTGCAGGGCTGCCTGCGGAATTGGTTTTGAGGGGAATGAAACGATTCTTTGTGAAGCTCTGTTTACAACATCCATAGTGCGGCTGCGCTCAAATCAATCATCCTTGTCAAACACTATGAATGTGGATCTGCTGCCGTGAGAGACTTGCCAGGCGAGACATGATTTAATTTGTCCCGTTTTTAATGGGCATGCATCACTGATTATTCTCAGGTGGGGGGTGGGGCAGGTGTGTGTGTGAGTGTGTATGAGTGTGTGCCAGTGTGAGGGTTGAAAAACCAGCATCATTCAAATTCTCTCTCCTCACCACACTCCTCCAGAGGACAATAATTCCATCTTCCCCCTTAAGTTTCCCAACAGCGTTGTAGTCTTAACCAAGCTAAAACAGGGTCTTTTCTCCCTCTCTTTCGAAAGGGATGCACGCGTTTCTGCACAGTAATTACCCATGAAGCCCATTAGAGTGACTAAGCCAGTGTTTATTTGGAAGCCACAATGCTGCCCCTTTGAGGTGGCCCCCTTAAACGAGGTGTACTGTCGACCGTGGCAAGCGACGACGTGTCATATTTACGGCCATCGGCGAAGTGTGAAACGGCCCGCGCTCTGAAGCATTTGTTCAAAAGCTCAGCCAAGATTTAAAAGCCAGACGTCCCAGCTTGGTGTCCATCCACTGTGTCTCACACAAATCTCACTGCCTATCTACCGTCGGCGCGCAACCAAAAGGCCTCTTCTCGCAAAGCGGCTAACCCTTAGAAAAGTGGCCCTATCGCAGAATATCGAGCATGTAATTGCTGCGCGTTTGTCTTATTTAATGCTCCGTTTGGACCGAAACCAGATTACAGAAATGCCCAGATTACAACTTCAGGCCAGTGCGTAAACTTCCAGAACTTACCATTAACTAGATATCATCTGTCTGCCCCAGCCATGTAAATGGCATTGGTTTGGTCTTTTCCAAGAGTGCACTGCATAAGTTCAGATGGCAGATTGCTGCTCTAAATTGCCCGTCTCCGTACAGCTACAGAAAGACACTTGTGATGCCTTCCAAACTACACCAACCAAAATCAACCCTCCATCACAAGGCCGTTTTTTGTTCAGGGAAATCTCCCAGATAAAACTGCCATTGAAGGCTGAAGATGCCATCATCAATTATGCCCGAGTTAGAGATGCGATAGGAAAGCCAGTATGATTTTTATTTATTTTTTTTGAAGAGTTTCCAACTCTCAAAAAACTACCAAAAAACACACAGAGTTCTTTATACAGTGTCTATATTATAGCTGACATTTTTTGGCCTGGTGCACTGGTTTGCTGCCCCCCCAAACCCGCACAGGTCATCAGATTGACTCCACCTGGGACGACGTGCACACTAAAAGCCCCCTTGCCTTTCGATTAGCACCACTTAGAGGTGACCCACGGCCGGTCAAGGGCCCAAGGCCCAGGTCAGCCCAGCTCGAAATGGGAGCACAGTGTTGAGCCTTCTCCTCGTTCCAATCTTGCGGCAGGTCTCCCCTCGCTCACTCGCTCGCTTGCCCTGGGCGCATCTAATTGAAAGTGATCTTCAGACTCGGAGAGTTCCGCTCCTGCCCTAATCTTCCACCAGGAAAGCTCACATGGTCCCAATTACCACAGCACACAGGTCCTGCTCACTCAGTCTCTCCCGGGCTCTTCTGCCAGGAGTTTATGTTATTAACTGTGCACCGCCGAGTTCCTGTCTGTCACGGGGGCCCGGAGATGTTATCGTCACCGCCGACGTATACGGTTACCTCCGAAAATATTCCATAAATTAGATTGAGATTGGCGATTCAGAATATGGAAGTAGAGACGAGGTGGGCGAAGGGCGGGAGGGGGGGAGGGTTAATGTGTAAGCAATAACACGAGAGGATCTTCGGCTGTTTACATTGGACAGCTCTTTGCTGGAGGTATGTCACTGGCCAGCATAAAAGGTAAAAACCAGAGAGGAAAAGTGCTTAAGGGATTCAGGTTGGAGAGAAGAGACAAAATAGTTTTTTATTTTCACAGAGATTCCCTGAGTGTTGAATATCTGGACGCCCAAAGGGCAGGAGACTACAGTCCATAACTGAAAGCCGGCAATAGGCGAAGATCATACCCTGTATTTAGAAAACTGGCTTCTCAGCTTACAGACAGCTTTTACAGTCACGAAAGCAGGTCCAAGCACTCTGATTCAAACACTGAGAGGCAGCAGAATAATAACTATCCATCCCTGCACAGTCAGAAATACATCACTTACTCATTTCTGCATAGATTGCTCAGACATAACTGAATGTAGTCATGTCCCTTCTTTGTTTAATTTCACAGCTAAAACTTATCTGAATAACTGTATATTGTCTTATAGATTCAGATTTCACCAGCATACACACATTTTCATTCATATCTCTTTTCAAAAAACTATACAAATACTATATTTATCACAGGTACACACTTCAACTTCACCTGGATAGAGATTTTAAGGCAAATATCATAATGATAAGTAATTATAATGACATAAATCTACATAAATTTTGCTCCCTGTCATTAAAATGTTAATTTTATAAGTATAATGGTATAATTTCGATTTCTCAAATTCACAAGATCAAGTCGCCACCTATGGTGGCAAACGAGCAACAAAATTCCCCACTATTCAGAGAATACTCACATGAACAATGACAATGAAAGGGCACCACTGCACCTTTGTTGGGCGTAATGAACTTGAAATGAGCCAATAAAAGAATTCAGTCTTACTTGTATGACATATACTTTTTCATTGCAAAGAAACTTCACTAAATCTACAAATTTTATTCAAATAGTCATCCACACATAAAGGTAAATGACAAATACCCTGTAGGAATCATACTTTTGTATATGACAAAATCATTTCCCATACATGAAGTCATGACAGGAGCCCAAAGCAAACTTTGCAAGGTAACTCAGCCACACATGCATTTTACATGTGACAACTGCTCAATACACCTGACCAAAAGAAAAGGGCCTTCTATTTTTTAGAGAGCCGACATGGGGCAGTCAAAAGGCATGCCTTTCGTCAAAGCCACAGTTAGTCTCTAGAGGAAGACACACCACTCCCTTCTCATCCAATAAGAGCAGCTCACCCCGCTTTCTGCTGTCTCGATAGGCCGCAGCAGCATGATAGGTGGCATTATGACCCAACCGGCCAGCCCACTGCACTGAGAAGGTGAGAAAGTGGGAAAGACGGCTGGCAGTAGATTGATGTTTGATCCAAAAAAAAAAAAAGTAGCATCTGTGAAAGCAATTGCATACAGCCACAGCAAAAAGCTCTTTTTGCATGTAAAATAAATAAAGAAATAAACAATTTGACAAATACATGGGCAATGCTCAAATTGGGGCCCTGATGAGGAACCAAACAGAATGCCCCCAATGTTAAGAATCTTGTTATTGTCCTGAGATGCATTGCATTTTAGGAGTGAATGTCATGGAGGGTTTTCCTGTTGGCTCCAAGCTGCTTTGAGCAAACCAATCAAAGACCATCAGAGAGCAGTCAAGGTTGGAACCCCAGGAGATCAATCAAAGCTGGCCAGGTAGACCTGTGACAATAGGAAGACAAGGCTAAAAAAACAACTCATGTTTTTCATATTCCTTCTTCCTCCCTCACGCACGACCTGGCAATTGACCGAAGCCTGCCATCATTAATCCGTTAAATGAGTCAGGAAATAGGAATCAGAAGTTTCAAAAGTATCTTGAGCAAAGAATGATGACGCCATCCTTTGTGGAGGTTTTTCTTTTCATTTTTTGGTACATTTTTTCCAATACCTGCAATACATAAATGAATTGACCTGCATATCTTCCTCGTCTCATCTGCCATGGCTGTAACTGATTTCAGTTTAAATTAATGTTTGAAGGAGTGAGGATGTTCCCTTTTACAAATGCATGTTTCTTAAATCTCCTTTCCACTTCTGTTCCCCAGTCTTTTTCCTAATCAATTCATCCCTCCATCCTTACTCTCCATACCAGAGGTAGGGAACCCTGGTCCTGTAGAGCAGCAGCCCTGCATGTTTTACATGTCCCCAACACACCCAATAAAAAGGAGTGCTTCATTATTAAGCCCTTGACAAGCTACAATCATTTGAACGGGGTCTGTTCAAGAGAGATATATAAAACATGCAGGGCTAAGGCTCTCCAGGACCATGGTTCTCAACATCCACTCTGCACTCTCTCCTTCAGTCTCTCCCACCCACATCATCTCACAGTCACTCCAATGTGCACACAAACATTCATAAACAAACATGCACACATACACACACACACACACACATATGCTAGTGCTACTACGCGCATGTATGGTTATGTTCATCCCTGGCAGTGCACTAACTTTTACAGAAGTGAAACTGATTACAATAGCAGTGGCATGGACATTCTTACAGCAGCGATGGCTTATGGTGCCCCTTATGAGCTCATGCTGTGAACAGATGCACAACAGAGGAGTGTGGGGAGGAGGAAATGAGAAACTCTTTACGAGCACGCACTCACATACACACACGCGTGCGCACTTGCACACACACGCCGCTAGGATGAGGTGGAGAAGGTCACAGGTTCATCCCCCGCTTAGGGCAAAGAACCTCCAAATCACATTACCTACTTGACTGAAATGCTATGCAGGGCTACGGCAGGCAAGCTATTCCTTAGTTTTAATCAGGTACACCTCCTGCAGAGACGTAGCTAGGTCGCGTGGCGTAAAATCGAGCCTGTCTCTACAACACTGACCCCAAATAAGCCCTGTGGGCAGCCATGAAAATACGTCAAACAAAAAACAAACAAAAAAAAAACAATGGCACACCCCATCCCACAAATGAGGCGTTCAAATATTCTAACTAAAGTATAAAGGTAGGTCAAGGTGGGCACAATATATTGCACCTAATTACCACTACATGTGGATGGAGGATTATAAAATCTTTGCCTCTCCAGATGTTTGGGTTACACAGGTGCCCATTTTTTTTAATCTACTCGCGGCTCCAGACTGAAAATTCGGCATTCCCGCCACATATGGAAAAGCTAAAAACTTGTGCATGTGTCTCAGTTGTTATCAATGAGGAAATGTGAGTATCATTAAGAAACGCAGGCAATAGACTGCTTCTCTTAACACCAGATCCCTTTGTTTTTACACATAAATCTGTCACTGATTCCACCCTTGCACAGTTGCTGCCGGAGAATAGTAGGTCTACTGTGCCAGACATTGTGTTTGCAAAGGCCCCAGGGATTACATGGGAGTTTAAGGAAGCCCGTTCAAAAGACTCACTTAACACCCACAAGTCTTTATTAAATTGGTGTGTGTAAAATAAACTGGATAATTTTTTTTTTTTTTGGGGGGGGGGGGTGTCTCTTTAAACATTCTAAACCCAGAAAGCAGGCATATCATAAACCTAGACACACCTTAGTGGTTATGCATCCAGTTCAGACGAAATTAAACCTTAGTTAGGGATGGTAAACGTACAGAAGTCAATGAATTTATGTTTGTTGCAGGCAGCACTGCTGATTTATACTTGGACTAAATGACAGATGAGTGGCAAATTAAAGTAAAAAACACAAGCAGTGACAGGCACAACAAAACCACTCCTCACACATATTTTAGTTGTTCAATGAGTTGATCCACTTTACAGGTACATGAGCTCTTGGGTTTGTCCTTTCAAGATCACTGAAGGTCAAAGGTCATGAGGTCATTTGGAATAATGGTAAACCTGCCCAGAAGTGGCAGGACTATCAAAATTCCTCCAAGACTGTATTAACAACTCATGCAGGTCACAAAATAACCCAGACTAAGACCTACAGAACTTCAGACTTTACTTGTCTCAGTTATAGACAATGTTCACAATTCCACAATAATAAAAAAGTCTGAGTTAAAATGGCATCCATGGGAGAGCTGACCAAAAAGAACACAAAGGCTCATCTCACATTTGCCAAAAACATCCTGATGACCCCCCAAGACTTTTTGGATAATATACTGTAGGGAGATGAGTCAAAAGTGGAACTTTTGGGAAGACATGGGTCTCATTATATCTGGCGTATAGTTAACAGCATTTCATGATTAAAATATCATCCCAACATAAAAGCACGATGGTGGTAGTGTGATGCTCTGGGCTGTTTAGTTGCTTTAAGACCTGGGAAACCTGACATAGCTGACAGAACCACGAATTCTACTCTCTATCAGAAAATCCTGAGGTAGAATGTCCACCCATCAGTTAATTTACCACATCCCAAGCACAGTCGAGTTAAGCAGCAGGACAATGATCTGAAGCACACAAGCAAGTCTACCTCTGAACGGCTCAATAGAAACAAAATGATGGTTTTGGAATGGCCTAGTCCAGGGATGGCCAACCCTGGTCATGGATAGCCGCAGTGTCTGCTGGTTTATAGTGTTACTCAGCACTTGATTGTTGAATTAAAGCAGTTAATTACACGCTTCATTTATCTCACCTGGTGTCATATAGAGGTGTCACGATTTGGTTCGGTTCATCGAATATCGGATGGCAAGTTATGCGGTTCGATTCGATTTGTCCAGCATTAGTTTTGGTTCGACTCATAAATTACTTACTTGACATTTTATTTCATCTTGAAACGCAAGAAATCTAGATGTAAATACATTGTCATTACGTTTGCGGAAGTGCACGTTATGTTGATAGTGATATGGGTCATGCTCAGTAAGGTTAACTCTGATTGGACCATTTTTTGCAAACAAAACGGGCTGCGCGCGTGTGTTGGCAACGGAAGTATGGCGAACCATAATAGCTTGTCAAGCTATGCGAAGGCATTAGCCATCAAAGATCGCAAATTCTACCTAAAAAAAGTTAACATTGACAAATGGCAACCA
Source organism: Gymnothorax reevesii (assembly GCA_029721435.1). NCBI lineage: Eukaryota > Metazoa > Chordata > Actinopteri > Anguilliformes > Muraenidae > Gymnothorax > Gymnothorax reevesii. The sequence goes on from CM056585.1 coordinate 53,581,380, forward strand.
ATTTCCAGATCCGAGTGGTAACAGTGGGCGGGTAGATGACGTTAGTTAGTGGCCCAGTATTCCGTGGCCTGATATTTACACCCATTTGATCGAGAAACCTGCCGTGTACACTAGGGAGGAACTACGAGCATACAAGTCATTGGATGCTTATGACTGCGATATCTGCGGACATAAGCAGAATGATAAATACCACGACAGACTTGGAGTTTCGTGTCCCGAAATCAGAGGTCCTTCCTAGTCAAACACAAGGGCCTAAAACCGCCTTGTATGCAGAGATGCCATTACGTTTCTCCTCTTAGTGGCATTTACGTTTCTGTGCCGTAGTCAGCAATTATTCAGTCAAAGCGCACTGAAGAAATTCACTCGCGGAATTTAAGTCATTGTGCATCAAGTTAATCAGTTTCACGTGCATTACGATGGATTTCCCTACTAATGACACGGAAATCGACTATGACTCGGGAATTCTCAGGCTTGACTTTGCTGAGGGATTAAAACAGGGGTGGGCAATCACGGTCCTGGAGGGCCGGTGTGTATGCAGGTTTTTATTCCAATCAATTACCCTGACTAATTGAGTTAGTTGATTGCATGCACAAATATAGATTTTCGCAATGATTCTATCAAAGGAAAATGTTTTATGAAGGGAGACAAGACTAGTCTTTGTAGTTTCATGATAATTTAAAGAAGTGCACATGAAACGTCAGATTTCATAAATGCTTTGGCTAATTGAGACAATCAACTAATTAAAGACCAGACGTTGGTGTGAAAACCAGGGACAGATACGGCCCTCGCTGCCCACCTCTGGATTAAAAGCTATGGACCTGCATAAAAACTGTTCAAATGGTCTTATTTCATTAAAACAATTTAAACAATCATGAAACACATGCATTGTTTCCAATCCCAGAGTAAAGAGAAGCACGGGAAGTACGGAGTCATAATCGCTTTCCTTGTGATGAGGTGCATCTTCACAAGTGAAACGGAAACTTCAATGCACAAGGATTTTAATTCCGCATGAGAATCTCATTAAGCATTCAATGAATAATTACGGACTACGGTGAATAAGCCTAAAAAAAGCGTAAGACCTACGCTGAATGCATGAGACTTGGCATCTCTGTTTATGACGCGTAATAAATAAATAATAAATAATAAATAAACAAACAGAAAACTACGTCCTGACAGCTAATTGTACCTGCATGGCCGGCTAAGTATTATTTTGTATTGTTGGCTTGCTAGCTAGCGAGTTTGACTGCGTAGTTGTCAGAAATCTGCTTCGGTTTACAATTATTCTGTCATATTTCATTTTAATGTCTGTAACCGTGAGACGCGCGTCAAAAAATTGGTTACATCAATTTCAATAGAGCAAAGCCCACTGGCAGCGTGTGACACGCGTCAGATTTTTACTTTTCGCCATTGCTCAATTTCTTGAGTGTCAACTCAATAGAAACGCATGTGTCTTTTAGGATAGCTATTTAACTATTTCGCCTTGTCATGGTTGGTGGCACACATGCATGCAGTTGTCGAAACCGATATACCTACTTTTTAACCAAGTCGCAGTTTTGAGAGAAAATCCATTATTTTGTGCGCATTTAAGTTATCAAACGATCTACAGTTAGAACCTAACTCCAGGTACACTGGTAAGAATTTAACACTGCTAAGTTAGCTAGCTAGCTAATCTGCTGCTGGGTGAAGTAAAGTGAATCATAATCTTAATTTACTTGACAGTATTTCTCGTTCAATGTTCCTTGTTGCTTAAGTGAGCCATTGAAAGCCCACTATAAGGACTGTTCTTAACTTCTTATTCTTAAGTAGACTACTGGTTTTTGTGCTGCCACATGTGACATATTATGAAATTATGACATATAGTGATAACAGAAACTGGTAAGGTTTTTCTGAATGCATCTTTATTGCATGTTCTTATTTTGTTTATGTTCACTGTGAGTGACAGTGAGACTGGCTGAGCATTAGTTGCCAAAGTAAAATGATATTACTCTGTATTTTGACTTGTCTGTAATGAAGGTGAATCGAACCAAAATGAATCGTATCGAAGGCCTTGAATCGAGATTCGAATCGAATCGTGGGATAGGTGAATCGTGACACCCCTAATGTCTTATGTTTAAATCGGGTGGAGGAAATCAAACTCAGCACGCCCTCTACAGGACAAGCGTTATCCTCCCCTGCTACTTCTACTTTGTCTGCCATACCACTACGCTAAATATCCAACCACATTGACAAATCTTGGTTAACACGTAGATTGCTGTCACAACCTGCAAGTCTGCTTCATTGGCTCTAGGAGTCTTGTGGGTTGTTCCAGCTAATTGCTTGATTGGCTTATTATTACCTAATTAAACCTGAGACACCAGGTGAGATCAGTTAAGTGAGTAATCAACTACTTTAATCCATCAATCGAGTGCTGAGTGACACCAAAAATCAGCAGACACTGTGGCTCTCCAGGACCAGGGTTGGCCACCCCTGGCCAAGTCAAAATCTTGACTTAAATCTGATTGAGATGCTGTGGCTTAATCTTAAACAGACAGCTCCTGCTCGAAACCCCTATCTATATGGCTGAATTAAAGAAATTCTGCAAAGAAGCGCAGGCTAAACTTTCCCCACAGCGATTTCAAGGACTCATTGCCAGCTATCACAAATGTTAGATTGCAGCTGTTGCAGCCAAGGGCGTACAATCAGTTATTAGGTTTAGGGGGGCCATTATTTTGTTTCACATGGTGATATAGGTTTTGTATAATGCTTTACCGTCAATTCACGAAAGAATCTTTTAAAAGCTGCATCTTGTGTTTGCTCACACTGTCTTTGTCCAAACAATAAAATACGTTGGATAATAAGAGATTTTTAAATATGAACACAAAACTGCAAAATCCATTCCCTGAAAATGCACCCTCTATTAAAGCCTATTAGATCTCCTCCTCTTAGATTCTTAATCCACATTTAAAATCAGCTGGGCCAAGTCAGCATTTTCACAAACCATAAGTTTGTAGTATTATACAGTATATGATGGAGCCTGTATAGACGCATCAGTATTCGCAATTTTTCCCCACTAATTTGGGGTCTTGCCTTTAATTTGTCACTGATTTGAATACAGATGATCTAACGACTACCATTTCAGGTAAACGGCTACCGCCTAGACGAATGGCTGACACTGCAGTATGGTTTGAAATGGTTCCCCTCATTTCATACATTGGTGTGTGGTGTGACATAGAACAAAGGTAATGCATCGTAGGGCTTAAATGACAAAAACTGTGCAGTACAATGTCAATTTTGGTGAAATGTCCCATTTTCACCACTAATATTTGCAGATTCTCTTCAGAACTGGTTGACTGAGTCAAGTCTGAAAACAAAACCCCCTAAGAATAGTGTTAACTACACTGATATCCAACAAGTTACTATGTTGAAATAACTCAACACACCGTGGGCCCATCTCCACTTTTCATCAACAATTATGTTCTCCCATAGAAATAATCTCAGTATTAATAGGTACTATATCCTGACGTCATTTTTTCAATGATAGATTGCAGCTGGGAGAAACATCCAGAAAGTGCATAGTGCTTTATATGAATTTTCAGTCCACTTCAGTTTAAAAAGTTCTAAGTCCACATTGTCCAATCAGGGAACTGGACATAGGGTCACCTGATCAGGCTGACAAGATCGGTGAGCAAATGTTCTATCCACTCTACCATTTCAAAGCAAAATCCCTCTAATATACCAAATAGAAGGTTGTAAGATGATGAAATTTAGGATATTTTAGATAGGTAGGTACTACAGCACTTGAATGAAGCGTCTATGTCTGAAAACCCATCATTTCCCACATAAAAATTTACTATAGTTAACTACAGTTTACTGCAGTAAAATTGATGCAAACTATAGTAAACTACACTTTACTAAATTAAACTATAGTTTGTTGCAAATATACTTTAGTAATTGAATATCATTGCTATGGTTTACTATAGTAGAGTTGGACTTTTGTTGGTTTACTTCAGCAGGTTTACTATAGTATATCTATAGTAATTCTGCAAAAATACCATAGTTATTACTATTGTTATGCCATTACCGACAGCAAGGGATGACAGACAAAATTTTAAAACTTAAAGAGATTTAAAAAGATTTAATAGCACAAAGTCTGACCAAGATTGGAATATAAAGAAAAAAAAAAGATATATTTACAGTTCCTTTGGTGGGGTTCCTTTGCGATGTTCTGGGACAGGAAAATGCTCCAACACAAGCAAAAATCTACAAAAAGCTTCACAGGTCTTGAAAAAATGACAGGTCTGGTCAAATGTATCCTTCCACTATTTCTCCTTGCAATTTCTCCTACTACTTTACTCTCTCAATTTTTCTCCTTATATACTCTTTTCCAGCCCCCTCCCACCTTTTAGACTTTTTTCAATTCTCTGGGACCTCCCCTCTCAGGCATGCCCAGGACATGCCCAAAACCTAGCTCCAGACTGGGCTTAAAGCCACATGCTCACGGATTCACTAATTAAGACTTAATTTTTAGAATTTTTTAGTTAATTTTCCTATGTTCATAATGGCTAGATTAACGAATATGAAAAATCGCACGATTTTAGAACCCCCAGGTCCAGCAATATAGATAAAACTATTGAGGAGGTTTCCCTTGTCGGCAAGTTGCTAAAAATAGACCCGGAAGGAAAAATAAGTGTGTCGCACAGAGCTTGCTGGGAAAGTATTCAACAAAATGGGGGAAAGATCAAAACGAACAAGGAAGCCAAGTCGTTGTCTTTTGGATTCTTGGTTATCATGGCCCATACGCTCGCATCTTCCAGCCGCGCACGCGGCTTTTCTCCTTTTCCGTTCTGAATCGCTCAGAACTCGCAGTCGCCCCAAATGATATCCATCGTCTGCCTGTCTGGCCGCCATGTTTGGTGAAGTGTGCGGGGTTTAGGGTATCCCCAAGTTCATGTGTACTACATCACGGAAATGTGTGTGTTTACTTGTCGAGCGAGAAGAAGTTTGGTTACACACTTTGGCGGTCAAATACAAACATTTCCCGATGTATTTGATTTTTTTCAAAGGCATCACTGCATTGCGGAGAGATTAATCTATATGGTAAACTATTTTAGAATTTACCCATCGAAGATGAGCATGTGGCTTTAACAAAAAAAAAATGTTAATACTGCCATCTAGTGGCTTTTTTTTTTTGCTTCTTTTTCCCACATTACACCTCCATTCCAAAAGGGAAAAATTTTGACTCATAAAGGCAAAATTTTTCTTTTCAATACAAAAATGGTTAAGTAGACACTTGTGTATATACAGTTAGAGTAAAAAGTATTTGATCCCTTGCTGATTTTGTTGGTTTGCCCACTAATAAAGACATGATCATTCTATCTTTTTAATGGTAGTTGTATTCTAACATGGAGAGACAGAATATCAAAAAGAAAATCAAGAAAATAACCTTAAAGAATATATATTCATTTATTTGTATTTCATTGAGGGAAATAAGTATTTGATCCCTTGCTGATTTTGTTGGTTTGCCCACTAATAAAGACATGATCATTCTATACTTTTAATGGTGGATGTATTCTAACATGGAGAGACAGAATATCAAAAGGAAAATCCAGAAAATAACCTTAAAGAATATATATTCATTTATTTGTATTTCATTGAGGGAAATAAGTATTTGATCCCTTGCTGATTTTGTTGGTTTGCCCACTAATAAAGACATGATCATTCTATACTTTTAATGGTAGATGTATTCTAACATGGAGAGACAGAATATCAAAAAGAAAATCAAGAAAATAACCTTAAAGAATATATATTCATTTATTTGTATTTCATTGAGGGAAATAAGTATTTGATCCCCTAGTATGCATTAGGAGTTCTGGCTTTCACAGACCAGTTAGACACTCCCAATCAACTTGTTACCTGAATTGAAGACACCTGTTCTAACTAATCACCTGTATAAAAGACACCTGTTCACAGAATCAGACAGATTCCAAACTCTCCAACATGGGTAAGACCAAAGAACTCTCTCAGGACCTCAGAGACAGGATTGTTGACCTGCACAAATCTGGAATGGGCGATAAAAACATTAGCAAGATGCTGGGTATTAAAGCAATAACCATTGGTGCAATTGTGAGAAAATTTAAGAAGTATAACATGACCATCAATAGACCTCGGTCTGGTGCTCCACAGAAGATTTCACCTCGTGGGGTAGCAATGATCATGAGAACAGGGAGAAATTGGCCTGCAACCACACAGCGGGAGTTAGTGAATGACCTCAAGGCAGCTGGGACCACAGTCACCAGGAAAGCAATTGGCAACACTTTGCGCCGCAATGGATTAAAATCCTGCAGTGCCCGAAAGGTACCCCTGCTTAAGAAGGCACATGTGGAGGCTCGCCTAAAGTACGCCAATGATCACCTCAAAGATGCACAAAGTGATTGGGAGAAGGTTCTGTGGTCAGACGAGACCAAAATTGAACTATTTGGCCTAAACTCTACTCGTCATGTGTGGAGGAAGAAAAATGCGGCCTATGATCCCAGGAACACTGTGCCCACCGTCAAGCATGGAGGTGGAAACATTATGTTTTGGGGGTGTTTCTCTGCCAAGGGCACAGGGCTACTTCACCGCATCAGTGGGAAGATGGATGGAGCCATGTACCGTGCAGTCCTGAGGGACAACCTCCTCCCCTCTGCTAGGAAGCTGAAAATGCCCGTGGCTGGGTCTTCCAACATGACAATGACCCGAAGCATACAGCAAAGGCAACAAAGGAGTGGCTCAAGAAGAACCATATTAAGGTCATGGAGTGGCCCAGCCAGTCTCCGGACCTCAATCCAATCGAAAACCTATGGAGAGAGCTGAAGGTCCGAGTTGCCAAGCGACAGCCCACCAACCTTAATGATTTAGAGAGGATCTGCTAAGAAGAGTGGGCCGAAATTCCCCCTGAAATGTGAGCTAACCTTGTGGTGAACTACAACAAACATTTGACCGCTGTGCTTGCAAACAAAGGCTTTGCCACCAAGTATTAAGTGCTTTTGGATAGAGGGATCAAATACTTATTTGCCTCAATGAAAAACAAATAAATTAAAATAAATTCTTTAAAGTTATTTTCTGGATTTTCCTTTTAATATTCTGTCTCTCCATGTTAGAATACATCTACCAATAAAAGTATAGAATGATCATGTCTTTATTAGTGGGCAAACCAACAAAATCAGCAAGGGATGAAATACTTTTTACTCTCAATGTGTGTGTATGTATATATATATATAATATATATATAATACAATACGCTAATAACATGTGATATATACACATACTCAAACACGGGATAAGCAATCAGCAATTACATTGTCAGTACCCTTTACATGCTTAATTTCCAAGTCAAACTCCTGTAAAATCAAACTCCAATTCAACAATCTCCAATTCTTGTTTTTCATCTTACTCAAAAACATTAACGGATCGTGGTCAGTGTATACAATCATTGGCTTTTGCCCTGTACAAACATAAAACTCAAAGTGTTGTAAGGATAGAACCAGAGCCAACAGCTCCTTCTCAATTGTGGAATAGTTCTTTTGATAGCGAATGAACTTCCTGGAGAAGCATGCCACGGGATGCTCAATGTCATCAGAGTCACTTCTCTGTAGGAGCACAGTTGCTTGGTCGCTAGCATTGACCGCGATGGTCAATGTTTGTTGAAGTCAGAAGATTTGACCACGGGGAAGTGACACAGCAGAGACTTCAGGGGATCGAAGGCTCTTTGGCTTGCTTCATCCCAATTGAACTTTACGCCTTTCTTCAGTTGGTTGGTGAGACTGAGAGCAATCTCAGCAAAGTTCTTGCAGAACTTGTGGTAGTATCCGACCATTCCAAGGAAGCGGCGCAAAGCTTTTTTTGTTGCTAGGAACTGGAAAGTCCATGATGGCTTGTAACTTAAGCATTTATGGGTGCCACCTTACCCTGGCCTATGACGTAGCCAAAATACGTGACAGCAGCACAACCAAAGTCACTCTTGTTCAGGTTAACAGTCAGGTTAGCCTGAGTCAAGCGCTGGAACAACATCTCTACATCTTACAGATGTTCTTCAAAGGAGTCATTCCATGTGATCAGGTCGTTGATGCACGCACCCGTGTGTGGCAATCCGGGGATTGTAGACTGTATCATCCTTTGGAACATGGCTGGGGCATTTTTCATGCCAAAGGGTAGGACTTCATACTGGTATAACCCAGATGGTGTGGGCAAAGCAGAGATACTCTTGGCCCTCTAAGTTAAAAGCACACACCAATAACCATTCAATAAATCAATCTTGGTCAGAAACTTGCCCTACTCTATCGATACAATCATCAATCCTAGGTATTGGAAACACATCAGTTCTAGTTACAGCATTGACTTTGCGATAATCTGTACAGAATCTAGTACTTCCATCAGGTTTTGGAACTAGCACACAGGGTGAACTCCAATTTGAGTTAGAGGGTCTGATAATATCATGTTCTAACATGTACTCAACCTCTTTCTCAGCAATCTTTCTCTTTTCAGGATTCATCCGGTACGGATGCTTTTTATTGGTTTGGCATCACCAACATCTTCACCATGAGAGGCTATAGAAAGTCTCTTTCGAACATCAGGATATAGATCTTTATATTTTTTTGATCAATCTCTCAAACTGATCTTTCTGTGAGGGTTCTAAGTGCTGGAGTTTTACATCAAGATTTTGCAACACTTCAGAATTTGACGATTTACATGAAAGAACTTCAGCTTTAATTCTAGGTTCATCATCTTGAAACTCCCCCTCATCTTCACAAGTCTTAGCCATAGGAGTATCTGAAGTGACAGCTGCAACCCTAGCATTCCTAACGTTATAAGGCTTCAGCATGTTAATGTGACACGACTGTTTTGGCTTTCTCCTATCTGAAGTCTTCACAATGTAATTGGGGTCATTGAGTTTTGGCAGAATTTCATAAGGACCAAAAAATCTAGCCTGCAATGGATTGGACTGCAAGGGAAACCCCTTTGCAGCCAAACCCCTTTGGTGGGGTTGCTTTGCGATGTTCTGGGACAGGAAAATGCTCCAACACAGGCAAAAATCCACAAAAAGCTTCACAGGTCTTGAAAAGAGTGACAGGTCTGGTCAAATGTATCCATCCACTATTTCTCCTTGCAATTTCTCCTACTACTTTACTCTCTCAATTTTTCTCCTTATATACTCAATTCCAGCTCCCTCCCACCGTTTTGACTTTTTTAAATTCTCTGGGACTTCCCCTCTGAGGCATGCCCAGGACATACCCAAAACCTAGCTCCAGACTGGGCTTAACAAAAAAATATTAATACTGCCATCTAGTGGCTCTTTTTTTTTTTTTTTTTTGCTTTTTTTTCCACATTACACTATATAAAACTATAGTATTTTTACTGTAGTATTTTGTAGTAATTTTTCATATGGGTTGTCTTATTCCAAGGGGCCATTTAAGATAGTATTACCAGATTTTCAATCTTGTATTTTACGTATTGCAAGATGCATGTGTATGCTCATGAACAAGTATAACATGGACATAGGACTCGTTGAAACCAAGCACAAGGCCAGAGTTTGTTTACTACGTAGTGCACATCATGTCTGCATTAAATGTACTCAGATGAAGTTGTGCTCGTTATAGAGATAGCAGCAATTGACACTGAACACCCTTAAGACTCCATAGCTCATTTCAGTGCTACAAGGTTTGTTTCTTATTTATTTTCAGGCAGGACTCAGCTGCCTATTTTCTATGATTATTGTCAGATACTCTGTATTTCTTTCAAATTCTGTATTACCTTTTACCATGAACATGTAATTTTCAGATTTGGGTGGAGTCACATTGTTGTGTTCTTTTTTAAAAAAACACAAGGGAAGACAGAACTTTGTGGCTTAACATTTCTGGAAATACAAGGAGCTATATAGGAGATAGAACCATATACCTACAAAATTATTGAAAATTATACTTTCAAAAATTTTGAAAATTACAAAGGTTTTTCTTCATTTACATTTTCCTAAATCCCCTATCTAAAATCATTATACTAAAGGTATAATGGCATGATATTATACCTTCCAGTCCCTAAATATAAATATCTGAAAAGTAGGCTTGGAGTGAGAAATTATGATGCAGGAAAATTTAACATCCCATTTTCTTCATCTAGTAAAAAGTGGAGATAGGTCCAGTTAATTCTTAGCCCATGACACTTTGGGTATAAAATCGGAAATCTTTCACTGACAGAAAATTCAGTGGGAAGAAATGTGTTTAGAAATAGTGTTCAAAAATCAGTGAATGAGATGTGCTCATCCAAAAGGTCTCCCACCCCCCCGCTGTTTTCATTTGCTATTGTTGCAATGCAATACAATCTGTTCCTCATTTGAGCATCTCGATACACGTGAGACAGCAGCGGACCAGCGCGTGGCTCAGCAGTCTGGTCTCCCGGTTCCAAGCTCGGCTCTGCAGCGTGGAACACGTTCTACACTCCAGAACATGTGGTTTTCGTTTACGGAATGCTTTACCGCTCAACAATGTTTCTGCCTCGCAGCGCAGAACACCACATAAAGAGTACTTTGTCCTCTGTGCCCACACACCGGAGTCCACCCTGGGCCTTACAGTGCAGCCAAAATTGCATGACATCAGCACCGCTACTCCACATGGCACTCTCAACTTCGATATCCCTTTTTCGCTGAGGACGAAGAACACGATACGGCCTCGTCTCCCTCCTCTGCCCGCCAAATGATTTACTTCCCTCTAATCTCTCATTATAGCAAAATTGCTAATGAAATGTTTTCAGTTTAATAACATTTAATAATGACACTCGATGACTAGATGATCTGAAGAGTAGCACAGACACCACTGAAGTGCTGAAAGATCACAGAGCGGAGATATCGAGGTGCTGACAAACAGATCACACAGCCCAGATTTCACTGCTAAAAGCCCTGCTAAGTTATACAATAAAGGTCTTATTTCCCGAATGGTGGATGACTGGTAGATCGGAAGGACCAGACAGTGTATCACAAAAACCTGAAGTGCGCGGACAGACCACTTTGCCCCGCAGTGCAAAAGGCTGTTCATCATTAAAATGCAAACACATATCGTACGACTCCACCAATGAGACTCAAATGTCCAAAGTTAAAACCTATGTCCAAAACTGGAGAAAGACGAGCACCTGGAAGTATGTGAATGTACTTCTGCTGGTAATATCACTGCTTCCCACCGACTGCATATTCATTCCCACTTGGCGTACAATCACACATTCACAGAGCATGGTATCTCAGATATGTGATACGAAGGGCGATCGCGAACAGCCCTTTTACTGTGAACTGTGATATTCAGCACGAATAGGTCTGAGGAAGCCTGGATCCCTGTAAGAAAGAGAAGCCCTACAAAAGAGTCTCAAAGCCATTTAAGAAGCTTTATGTAACGCACCCGTTTAAAAACGAGGCCTGGTGAGGACTGACAAGCTTTGAGACGCGGAAAAGAGGCTGGCATCTCGTCACCTCAGCGGTGAATGCTAAAATGTTCTTCTCAGCACTTCACTATAATTTACGAGAGACAACGTTTCTCCTACATATTGACACAGCTGCATCAGTGCAGTTAACAGCAACCTGCATTAGCAGTTCCAAACTGAACGTCCTAGTAGCCTGTCTTCTGAAATAGCCTGAAACCCTCATCATTAGCATATGGATTACAGCAAAACAAGCATGTCAGCAGAATTCTGCTACTGACTGCTAACTTCAGGCAATAATCCCATTCTTTTACAGCTTCACGATGGATTTTTAATTTTTACTAACCTCAGAAAGAATTGCACTGCACTGGTACTTTACAATGTCAGATAAATGAACCATTTAGCAAACATGAAAGCACTGAAAAGTAGTCACTGAATCATCAATCTTACAGACACCAACTCGCGACCTTAGAATTACAGGGTTCTCACTGACATTTTGGTCAAAATTGAGTTAACTAGTCCACATAACTGGTAATAAATAGTTTTATCTAATAATTAAGTAAAGGTATTCAATTCATTTGCTAATTTGGCTTCAGATCAGAATTAAAAAGTTCCAGTTCCCTGAGCAGTGTACACTTAGAGGCCAAACTCGAAGGTCTCGAACTGTTGCAAAAAACTCAGAGGTGACCTTTCTTTTTTCTGTACTGTAACCTGAGGAAGACTGTGACCGGAGCTGATCTCATTCTGAGCATCTTGGTCTTGGTTATAATGAGGTCAACCGCAGTAAAGAGTTTTATTTTCACTAGTGTGACCTGCCCTTGGCAAACCACAAATGCAGGTGTTTAAGCAAGAGCGGCAGCCTGTTCCACAAAGCAGGATTACTAAATTAGCTAGATACCTGGATAACCTGGAGCCCTCCCAAACCTGGAACACACACTGAGGTAAAAAGGGCTGTTCGATATTAACTGTTCTTCCCCATCATTCTCCCCTTTCATCCAGACAGTCAGTGCAGGGCTCGAAAATGCGACCAAAACAGTCACATATGCAACCAATGCGACCAAAATTAACACTGTGCGACATTTCAATTAAAATAGTTGCACCTGTGCGTCCAACCCCCCCCCATTTAAACACATTTGGTAGTCAGAAGGCATACAAACTGCAGCTGCAGGTTGAATAGAGATGCTACCGTTAACGTTAAAAAAACAAAAACGAGTTGGTAACAAAAGTTACTGAAACTGAGAATGACTACAACGGTGATTCAGATGAACCGGCGGCAAAATGAGTTTATTATTTTTGCAATGAGTGGCTTCGAAATTTTCAATGGCTGAAATGGTGAAGGTGAAGTTGAAATACTTGTAAAGATTATAGTTCAGATCTGGCCATAACAGCGCGTTAGCAACGGAGTACAACCACTTTAAACGTCAAAGTCCCTCCAAATGTGGAGAAAGCGCGAAACACAGAAAATGCTGTGACAAGTGTGCGTCAACGAGCAGGTCCGGTGTTCTGTCAATTTCTGCAACCAATCAAAATATGCTGCTTCGCGGTTCTGCGCTTGCGCAGGCCTAAAACCTTTGTCTCGGTTTCTTCGCCCATATCTTAAGTAGCCTACCTGCAAAAATCATAAAAACATATTTTTTCAGCACCTTAAGCGTTTATATATTTGTATGTACGCGCTGGGAGTTCCTGAAAATGCAGAAATTTGATGACAATGGCGTGCGGCATATATCTTAAAACAAACGTTTCCGTCTCATTATAACATCTGCTTATGTTATAATAAGTTAACAGATAACGAAGTTACCTCTCTAGACTGACTCATATTGAAATATTAAGGCGAAAACAAAGACTTTACGATTTTTTTTTCAGATCTGCATTTAACCCTAACACAGTTGAAGATTTGATTTGGATCAGTGTGGAGAGTCCTCCTCTGGACATATGCAATACTCCATAGGCAGTGAAGAGATTGATGGAAAGGCAGCGAGCCAAAAGACCCAATTTTAAATCCTGGCCTCAGGATATGGCAAAAAGCTAATGTAGTGGAAACTTTTGTTCATCAATTAACTCAAGACTATGATATTGTTTCATGACTTTCATTTAATGGAGATAGTTGTGTTGTTAATGCTAGGTGTTATATTGTAGTTTTTAAAACAAAAAAAAACTATATATTGCTGCTTCTTAGATTTTCGTGTGTGCGCTCCTAAACGAGCCCCTGAGGACAAGAGTAGTCTAAGTCTGTTTTTCATAGTTTTGAGATAATCTATGCCAAAGTTCAAGCCCCAGATAAAATTCAGGGTACATGTAGGGTATGCCATCTGTAGTTAACCTGAGAGTTTATGACCATTTTTTTCCAAGATAAGACAACTTCTTTCCGCTAAAGTATTGGATGGTGCCAATGAAAAAAAAAGGGGTTCCCTATTTTACTCAATGCAGTTATCTAGCTGACTTTGTAATCCTGCTTTGTAAAATCAGGCTCGTTCTCTCAGTGAGGGACGCCATACCAGTGGGCAAGACCGGGGTGAGCGCGCTCAGTGGCTCAGTGGTGTTGTTTTACTCAGAGGAATACTGCCAGAACACAGTGTCAGGACTGGGGAGTTGATCAAAGTTACATTTGATCAAAATTAAGGTTTTGCACCTGAAACACCCGCCCCCCAACACTGAATCACACACGCACGTACACACATACACACACACAGACACACACACACACCTCCAGTAGAGAACTAAAGCGGCTGTTATGACTTAAAACCAACCAAACCACTCGTTGGGTGTGATATTAGCATGGGTTCCAGATTCTGAGCTTCTGTGTGTGATCACAGCACATATTCAGTGAGCGCAACTCAACATCTGCACAGTCTCTGCAGCCGGCACAGATGTAACAAATCAACGCACGGACGCGAATTACACTGACGGGATTCGTTTTATTAGCCTTTCAGCTTTTTATCCACTGACAAGTGAACATGCACAGCTGGTATACTAAACTTCAAAGAGGCGAATTTGTGAAAATCCCCGCTCAAATGCAGCCCTAATCCTCGGTCCGTTGCGACTATAGCCTTCTCTGCCCATTATGCGCAATTTACCTTGAAGTCTGGTTAAAGGTAAACACTCTTAATGTGCTAATGGTAATACCCGAACGAATGCAGGAGTGGGAAACATCTCATAGCTGCAGATTTTTTGGTGGCATTAACATGAAGCGACCTTATAATTTTTCACAAAGACTATACTGTACCCCAGATTCACTCCCCACTCAGAAATGACTGACTCATGTTTGCCAGGAAAAAATGAGATAACTTGCATCCCCCCAATCCCTTAGTTTGGCTCCTGGATGCTAGCCTGGCCAAGGTTCTGGGCAGGGCAATTCAGTGTGCCTTGAGACTTAACCTGACAGGCAAATCTGATAGCCAGACAGTCATTCTGCTAACAATACTCCTTGATACGCCAACATAATTTTTTTGTATCGGGAAGAAGCTAATTATCCGGGTATATACTCATCCAGAAAAGAAACTATACATTGTTTTTAGCACCAATTTATTATACATGAAATGTTTTGACAAATGTGGAAAAAATATTGAAATATACTCTTCTACAAAAGAAACTATACAAATATTGAATTATTGATTACACTTTCTTTTCAATGTTTTCCACATTTGTCAAACATTTCATGTATAATAAATTGATGCTAAAAACAATGTATAGTTTCTTTTTTGGAAGAGTATACAATAACCTGACGTCGTCGTGGGAAGGACATGTGGAGGTAAGATAATTATTCGTCTAAACTAAACATTTGAATCGTGTCACGATAATGGCATGTGGCATATATCTTTAAACAAATGTACCCAACTCATTATAACATCTGATTATGTTATAATAAGCTAACAAATAACAAAGTTACTACTGTAAACTGATTCATATTGCAATATTCAGGCAATAATCGCTTTGCATTACGGTAGCATTTTTTGACTAGGCAGCACAAATCGTCAGAACACCGGCCTACTTCACCATCTGTGCCGCCTCCTCCTCCACCACCCCCCGCCACCTCCACAGCCACAGCCCCACCCCTGTCCTCTAAACATCGAGGTAGGGGGTGGAATCCAGAGTGGGCTGTGGACCCGAAATATAAAATTCAGGTTGGTTATATCACACAGAACACGGTGAGTGTAGTATTAAACTTTTCTCAAGATCTCGTAATTACAAGATAAGGTGTATTTTTTTATCCTGTGAATGCAATGCGCTTACGTACATAATACCATTCTCCTCTCCCCAAACATAACCACAACCACAAAGTATTTGGGGAATTGAAGTCAAAACAAATCCATTTTCCATTCTTACATTAATTTTCGTTTAACCCTTAGGGACCGTTGTGCGCATTTTACGCGCTTTTCATTCTTCCCCTTTTTTTTTGATAATTTTGGCTGTGCGCATGCATGTAGCAGGAATTTTGGTAAGATTGTGTGTTTTTATTTGATCTTGTTATTTCCAGCTCAGCTCTTACAGTAAGGCTAAAATACACTGTGTACAAGCAAGTGTTACACTAAAAAAAAGTTACAAGACTGTTGGCTTTGTCACTTTGTTATTGCACTTTAATTGCTTTGTTTATTCATAAAGAGTAAATAAACCACCTTGACTAATCGATTTTCTGCGGGAAAGAGGTGTGCTAGGTGTGCTTTAAGTACAATTGTCACAAAGACAGAAAGAGGTCTGATCCTATGCAGGGTTGCATTACCCAAAAGGTTAACTGATATAGTTCATGCATTCACAGTCAATGGGCCCAGCTATGTAAGGTAGGATCTGTGGTTTCGGGAAACACACCCCAGAACAGGTTATTCTCTGAAACTGGGTTAATATTGCATGCTTCACTTTGCAAGTTAATTTACCAGAAAATGTTATTGAATTAATATTCTTGCCCAAAATACCCCACATGGACATGTTCAACTGTACAGAAAAAAATATTACGATACATTCAAGAAAGAAAAAATATTGGATTTTTTATTTGAAAATGGTGGACGAAAATTCGGACATGTTTAATTCCACCCGAGGCTGTTATCGAAAATATATCTCCCAACACATATAGTTGAGCTTAAAATAAAGATCTGATACTGAAATTTATATCCAACGTTGATTTTGTTCTCTCCTCATTACTTGCAGCTTGAAAATCCGGCCTCAGTTTACCGTTCCGTGCGTAACCAGTCGTGTCCACTGCAGTTACGTATAGATCACAGCACATTTTCACCGTCAACAAGTAGTTTCACATTTGCAGCATGCTTTCTATCAATGAAACACTACATGATGTACATTTATACGACACACAGTCAAAATACCTCTTCCTGCAATTAACTTATTCATTATTATCCGTTACGTCGAGAAATTAATTTCAAATTCAAGATTAGGAAGTTACTTTTACGACAACCGGACCAGCACAATTTCCGACATCAAGCTGGTCACATGACATCGGGAGCGTAAACAGCCGCCATTGTGATGCAGATTTCGATTTTCGGCTGCATGAATTCATTGTGTCCCTCTTGCTACGCCCGAAACCAAAGTTACATCGGTTGTATTTCCAATTACATGGGAATAAAGGTAAGGTGTTGTAGAAAGGGTTTTGTACTTTGACATCCAGAGGTGTACAGCACTTATGTAGTTTTTTTAAGGATTTGCACTTTACTTGAGTTTTTTCTAACCAGGACTTTTACTTTTACTCTACTACATTTAAAAGGTGAAATGTATACTTTTACTTTGTTACTTTGACACTGGCTACTTCGTTACTCATTACAAATTAAAATATGAATGTAATTCATCATTTAAGGATTATCTGAATGTGGCGTGTTTGAGAAGAACAACGGTACTCAGCAGGGTATCTACGGCGCTTTGTGCAGATTGTGTCCGCCAGCGGACATTGAGCTGCAAATTTATGCACGCAAAACAATATTCTCTGACTAGACGGCACTACCGGATCAGTCATTGAATATTCACAAGCAAGCCGCGTTCGAACACGGCTTAAAATATGGACGAGTTCACTCCAATCCCTGTTTTTCAGCAGTTGCCTGAATTAAACTCCTCAGCTAAGCCTGATGAGCAACTGCTCAATATACAGTACTTGGCCATAGTGTCTATCCAGCAGTTGAAAAAAATTATCTCTTGCCACAGAAAAAATCATTGTCCTCTGTAGCAACCACGACAGCTACAGTGAGCCAATTGTATCCCAATTAGTAGTTAGTCAGTTTTTTTTTGAAGCAAAAATTCGAAATGGTATTGATACTACGTAATTCTACCAACAATTATAGTTAATTATAGTAGTTTTTTTAAACTGCCAGTTAACTCAAAGAAGAAACAGAAGTAGAAAAAAAAGAAGAAGTATATGAAGGAGAGAGTGCCTGTTTGTTTTTTGAATACTGTATCTTTCATTCACCTGAAAATTGATTAAAGAGCACGAGGAGAGAACAATGCATGGTTGCTTTGCTTCTTTCTATGCGTACTATGAAAAATACTTTGTGCACTGTTGATACTTAAATATATTTTTTCAGAAGATACTTTGGTTCTTAAGTACATTTAATGTGAGCTACTTTAAAACCTTTACTCAAATAATTTTCTTATGGGTGACTTCAACTTTTACCAAAGTAACTTTCAGTTATGGTACTTCTACTTTTACTTTGTTATTTTTTTCCGGTACTTTATACACCTCTGTTGATATCTGCCGATGAATTATGCCAATGTTTTCCTTGCATATCTGGCCGATGAGAATGCACTTCTCAGTGTAGTGGACCTTGTGTATTGAGTCTGTGTTACGTACGGATTGAACTTTGTCACACACCACTGGTTGTTCACATTCTTTTTTGGTTACATCTCATTTTTTTTATTGTTTTTATAGTTCACTTCTTATGTAGAACGAAAGTCATTTGTCATTTGAAATATGAATACAGTTCCTCAATGTTGTTCCGTACGTAACAGAACTACACAGAGACACAATGCTACCTGGTGTCTATGTTACGCATGAAACATAATACTGGCAGGCTGTGTGAAGATGAACCATTTTTTACTGCTGAACAAGATAAGGCCATTTGACGGTGACAAATGGGATACAGTAAAGTGGCATTGCACAGATTTTACATTGATGTATTCTTGTGAAAGAGTTTCAAATTTTAGATGGTCAAAATCTGCCCGATTAAGTGACTCGCCATATTGAAATTCTTATTTTTATTGCAAACTTTTACATCCTTTTTTCTGAATTTTCAGTAGTAGTTGTTGTTTCTTAACAAAGTGCTGTGATGTGTATGTGTTGAATGCATTTTCAAAGTTTTCCATCGACTTCTTCTGCTGTAAGTTTGGTGTCCAGGTTATATACGGATTTTTCTCTGTTCATTACAAATAAATGTGCAGTTATGTGCATGAAATAGTTCTCGTACTGTCTTTATAGCAATTGCTCATGAATGGGTAAATCTACAACCCCAATTCCGAAATAGTTGAGACGAAGTGTAAACTGTGAATAAAATCAAAATGCAACGACTTTCAGATCACATGAGCCAATATGTTATTTACAATAGAACAAAGATAACATTTCAAATGTTGAAACTGAGAGATTTACATTTTTATTGTCATAAAGAGCTTATTTCAAATTTTCTTGTTGCAACAGGTCTCAAAATAGTTGGGACACAGGCAAAAAAAGGGCTGAAAAAGCTAATAATATATAAGAGAATCAACTAAAAAAACATTTAGTAAGTAATTAAGTTAACTGGCATCAGGGGTGTTACATGATTGGCTTTAAAAGCGATGTCTTAGAGAGGCTGAGTCTCTCAAAAGTAAAGATGGCCAGAGGCTCTCCAACCTGTGATGGCTTACGTAAAAAAATTGTGGAAAACATAAAAACTATGTTCCTCAACGTCAAATTACAAAGGCTTTGAAGGTCTCATCATCGGCAGTGCATAACATCATCAAAAGATTTAGTGAAACAGGAAAAAATCTCTGTGCATAAGGGACAAGGCAGAAGACCTTTACTGGATGCCTGTGGTCTTCAGGCCCTCAGACCCCACTGCATCACTCACCGGCATGATTCTGTCATTGACATAACTAAATGGGGCCAGGAATACTTCAAGAAATCACTGTCTGTAAACACAGCCCGCCGTGCCATCCACAGATGCCACCTAAAACTCCCCTCCAGACAACATCTATTCCAGGGATGGCCTTGTGTATTTCAGCAGGACAATGCAAAAGCACATACTGCAGGTATTACAACAGCATGGCTTCATAGTAGAAGAGTCTGTGTGCTGAATTGGCCTGCCTGCAGTCCTGATCTTTTACCGACGAAGAACGTTTGGCCCATAATTAAACAAAAAGTCCATCAAAGGAGACCTTAAACTCTCCAGCAGCTGGGAGCCTGTATTAAACAACAATGGGATCAAATTCCAATGGCTAAACTCAAGAAACTTGTCTCCTGAATGCCCAGACGCCTCCACTCTGTGTTAAAGAGGGGATGCTACACCATGGTAAACAAGCCCCTGTCCCAACTTTTTTGAGACGTGTAGCAGCCATCAAATTTGAAATGAGTTCATTTTGTGGATAAAATTGAAATATTTCTGTTCCAATATTTGCTATGTCATCTCTGTTCTACTGTGAATAAAATACTGGCTGGTGTGATTTGAAAGTCATTACGTTTTGATTATATTCACAATTTAAACTTTGTCCCAACTATTTTGGAATTGGGGTTGTAGATGAAAATGCACTGAAATACACCTGAGTGGTGGCATTTTGAAATTTTCACCCCAGTGTCCCACTTTTAGTTACCAATTTCAAAGAATGACCCAGTTTACACTTCTAATCCAGAGTTTTCAGAGACAGTAAGCGGTTGCGTTGGCATCTTATCAATAATACTATAAGTCCAAGCAGGGTATAGCAAGCAGCAGTGTGGAAACTTAGTAATTATTATTTTTTAAATTAATATATAATTGCTTGGAAAAAGACCAGATGGCAGTACTAGCGTAATTCAGACTAAGGGCCAAAATGGTTTGGCCATATAACTGTTTTTAATTGATCTGCAAATGTACACAATACAAAAGAATGGACACATTAAAGCAGATAACATGGCCCTTTACGAGTGCAAGATTTTTATTAGCCTATAACAAAGCACATTGTGGCTAATGGTGATTCTCGCGTGACATGTGTGACATTTGGAAGGTATTTTGACATTTTTCAGGGCACTATACTTTAATTGAGTTGCAGATGGGGGTCAATGTGGGATAACCACAAGATATTTGCGCACTCCTATCAATGTGGTACATCAACTTGATATTTGCCCAAAACATTGGACACTTCAATGATTTATGATTATGACACTTTGGCTGAATCAACTTCAGCAATAGTTATTCCTGTTTGCATTACTTAAAACTTAAATAAAAAGACCTTACTATTTTGCATACTACAAGCTCATTTGCATACGTTAACGTGTGCGGCGCCTTCATTACGTGTGTGACCGCTTGCAAATACTGCAATGTGAAAGTATATTTAATTCAAATAAAATCATATGATATCTGTGGCTATTGTAGGTCCTTTTAAGTAAGCATGGAGATGTTTAACATGCATCCTTTGTACTAGCCAATGTTCATGATCAGAATATTGGGTTTGGCAGTATTAACATGGTGGAAAGAAGTGAACAACATAAACATTTCACATATTAGTTTTAGAATTGTACTTTTGTAATTGTAAACGGCAAGGTTTCCGTCTGAGTGAACATTCTGACTATAAAATAAGCAGTTCCTTTAATGAGTAAGTGTGCTTGCTGATGCCGTTTTGCATAAAAATGGATGAAACTCTGAACTTTATCATGGAGAAAAGGCATATTTTTGGTTTGGAGAGGGTACTGGTGACCATTGATGTCCAGCAGTGCCTGTATTGAAAAACTCTTGCTAAATTAAACCAGAAAATCATCCATTCGTATTGAATTTCATGCATCAAAAGTAGATTTGTGTTAAAAATATGATTATTTTATGATTTGACAGTGCACCATTTTGAGGGCTGTTCGTGTTTAAGGAGGGACCTGGAGAGCTGTCTCATTTGGCTTCTTCTTTCGAAGCCAAATAAGATTTAATGCTCAGATGAAACATAATTGCTGTTTCGGAGTTAAAGATGCCAAAAATGTATTGTTTTAACCCCCAGCCATTTTTCAATCCTCAGTATTTTTTGATTCATTTCAATGCAGACTTTTTTTATGTTTGCAGTCCCTTTTCTCTACCACAGTGTTTCCCAAACCTCTCCTGGCATACCCCTTGTTCTGCATGCTTTAGATCTCTCCCTGCTCCAGCACAGGTGATTCAAATGATCAGGTCATCATTAATCCCAGAATCTGCTTGATGATAAGCGAATCATTTGAATCACCTGGGCTGGAGCAGGGAGAGATCTAAAGCATGCAGGATAAGGGGTACGCCAAGAGAGGTTTGGGAAACACTGCTCAACTAAAATCATGGAAATAAACCAAAATACAATGGAATACTAAATGCTGCAAGTGTATTATCTCAGATGAGCCATATTTCCCCTCTCTATGAAGCTTAATTCTTGAATTATATAGCATTAAATAGGGTAACACATAAATAGCTATACTTGGCTTCTGAGCAAAGGGGTTAATTAACAGCATTTTCACATTACTTTCTGAACATTACATATTCCATGATATTATATCTAAATTTGTCCCCCTTTGCACATGGGTATGGACATCATTTTGCAAAAATCTGGCAAAATACTTAGGTCAAGTGATGGGGTGGCTGCCCTACATATTAAAGGCTTTAGCCGTCATTGCTCTTGTTCTGCATGGAGATGACCTAGACTACCTTTTGACTGAAGTGTGAACTAAGCCTTTATTAGTCTAAAGATAAAGGAAACCGGTCAATAATGTCCTGTCATAGCATAGGCTTTGTACTTTGGTCACACATTTAATGTCAAAGGTCACACATGTAGCTCCGCGTTACGTTTGTGACAGTTACATTTTTGGCTATAAAACAGATTCTATTTGTGGGACTGAGGAAGATATGCCCTCCAAGCACAGAAGGTATGGTATTCATTCATAATCTCAGGTTTTTCATATTTTCCCTTGGATTTATAATTTAATGAAAACTTTTGTTGCCATGAGTTACGTGTGTGACGTCATTCACCGTCATTCACATCCATATTTTTTGAGCACTTAAAAAGTGAAACTTTTGAGTCTGCAGGGACTTTTGCTGCAAAAGTTGAAAAATAATGACCTCAACAATAAATTTTTTCTGCTGCTGAGTTTGACACTCATCCAGGCATAAAAAGATTACTTTAATTTCAAGAATGACCCGTATCTCAAAAAATGGTGAAAAACTAAAGGACTTTAAAGTTTTGCCCCAAAATGCAATTTTTCTGAAATTGGCATCTGCTGTCCTTAATCAGAATAATAGTAGCTAGAAACACACGCGCTAGTTATTTGATGGAGCTTATTTGAAAATTTGCCCTTCGAGGCTCATATTTCAGAGAATGGCCCCTAAGTGAAACCAACATTTTTGGAAGAGTAAATATGTAAAGAGTAAATGCCAAAGATAGGCTAGGCTATATTAATCAGAATTCCAGTTTTATTTCTCTTATGAAAAGCCCCTCATTAATCTACGTATGGGTATTTTTCTCAATATGGGCACTATTAATGAAATGCAGAGTCCGGGTCCCTTATTTTTTAAATAATCCCACAGAGTTAGTTTTTTATCTGTTAAAATACAGGTGTGTGTCCTTACTAATTGGAAATAAAGTATCGTGGGTGTATTTTCATTCTATCCATCATTTTCAGGGTAAAAAAGTGGATTTTGGGGAATTTTGGGAGTGTCCCAAATCTGGATGATATTTTTGAAACTCACAGTACTCCAATGTTTCAATTCCCTTTGGCTGGAAACTGTATGCATAACCATTGCTTTGTAAATGGAGTTGAGTCATTTGGTAGCGGTGTTGAATATATCAAAATATGAAGTAACAAAATTTGTTTTTCATGGTAAAGGACCATATTATTGCCCACATTGGAGAAAATAATACAGAAATTATCAGTATGGCCATTGACAACATACAGCACTGTGGTATATCACAATGTACCAGGAGAGAGCCTCACTTGAAAAAGTAACGGAGTTGAGTGACTCCAAGGACACCACAAAATTAAAATGGCATTGTTGTGATTACGTCTTTGCCATGCCTTGTCCCATGATTTATGTCCATGCCTAGTTTAAGTTCTGTGCCTGGCCTTGCCATGATGATTGATTCTGGTATTTAGTGACCACTGCTTTGTCTGTCTGACCATTCTTAGGATTATGTATTGTGTTTTTGGTTATTTGGATTTCTGGTTTATTTTCATGTTTTAGTTTCCATAGTCCCCTTGCCATGTTTTCATTTCATTGCCATGTATCAGTTTTCCATGCCATGTCTATTTTCTATACTTTGCACTTTGTCTCACCTGTCTTGTCATGTGTGTATCTTTGCTCACGGTCCCTTGTCTTGCATTCGGGTGATTTATTGGTTTCTGGGTTTCAATCTTCTTTCATTATCTCGTGTTCTTCCTTCCCCGTACTTTACTATCTTACTAACACAGACTAACAGTTTATTGTTTTCACTAATTACGAACCCACACTAACCTTGTATATTTTGACTAACTTACTAACAAGCACTCTGGATTGTATAGCTGCACTTACTAATTGACTAACGATCTCACAGCAGTCACCCTATTCTAGTCTCCGCCTCCTTGCCTTTCCCTAATTATCTCTGCAGCTATTTTCTGTGGATCTCCACAAATACTTTGTACTTTCCTTTCTCTAATCTATACACTTCAGTACTCCTTGACTGGAGCTGTTGTTCTGTTCATAGGTTTGTCTTGTGATCCCTGTCTGCGTTTTGGCTACAGCCAAATTCATGTAATTAGTTTATTCCTAATGTGTCACTCCCTGATTATTGTTACCATTGATTGCACCTGTTCTCTCTGGTCATGTGTTCACCCCGGATGTGTATTTAAGATGTCTGTTTGGTTCACTTCCTTGTCAGATCGTTCTTCCTTTGCCACGCTTCTCTCGCCTTGATTCATAGTGATTTATCTTTCTCCCTGATTTCGTCCCTGATATCGAGCTTTGCCTATTCCCTGTACTGTTACCGCATTCTTGTTTTTTTGACCTCTTTTGTCTGACTATGATTTTTGTGATTGGTGCCCTGTGTATGACTCTGGATTTCGCCCCTTGTACTCTGATTTTGGATTGCGGACTTTGTACTGTTGCCAGCTCTGTTGGGGGGTTTCCCCCTTCAGAAATAAAGCCTCCTTTTGCATTTTACAGGAGTTTGCTCTTGGTTAATTTTGTAAAATCCTCACAGGCATGCCCAAAAAATTCTGCCCCGGCTTAAGCTCTGCCTTGTGGTTTTTTGAGTACCTTAGGGGCAACCCTACCCCTGAGGGAAAAAGAATCAGACAACTTTTTTTTTTTTTTTTAAATGACATCCAAAAAGTGCCCATATTGAGAAAAACACCCGTATGATCAGCGTATATCTAATTGAGAATGAATTGGTGTCTTTCAATTAGGTCTGTTAAGCCCACAATCCTATTTAATGATAAAATAAAATCATCACTCACCCTGTCTAGTACCTGATGAGGCAATCTCGCGCAAAGGTCTCCATTGCTATTTCAGCAGTCGTTAATCAATTAAGTAATATTGCAGTTTCTATTCCTTCAAACTTAGGAAATCCTCTGGGTACGAATGAATCATTTTTTTCCGCTCTACTGTCTCATAAACAACTATAATGTGGCATTCACTAATTTAGCCTAACTTGCATAATTTATCAATTAAACTTAGTCGTAAAATGTGAGCATGTTGGCCTTTGGCCTGCTTACATACATATATACATACAAAGTATTACATTGTTGCAACCGTTGGTGGTACAGGAAAAGGAAAGTGGCTCTTATTCCCCCCCAACTATTGGTGGTACAGGCTGTCTTGGGGCCGTTTAGTGGCTGTTTTGGTAAGCAACCGGAACAAGGGCATAGAGACATAATCCGGAATTCGATTGATGCGCCAAGCTAATAAAAAGCAGTGAAACTTTTTAATTTCAAGAATATAATTTTGTACTTCCATCTTTAAATAAATGAAATGTTTCAAAAACGGACACGGAAATCGATGGTGCGCCAGAATTTAAAGTTTTATTTTGGTCGACACTTTTACTTTAGTGAATTTGGTGAATTCCAGATCCGCTCTCAAGATCGAAATCAGAATTTAGACAAAATTCAGAGTGAATAGAAACCAGGCTCTTCTCCCCTGTATGAAGAGCCTGGTGACGCGAAGCTCGGTACAGGAAAAGGAAAGTTGCTCTTATTACCCCGGTACATCTGAGCACCATTCAAATGGCGCCAAAAAGTTTTACCGATGGAAGTTGCTCGACAGTTGAAGGAATAACTTTTGCCTTTCTTTTTTTCATTAGACTGCCTAAATATATGCCGGATACAACTACAATGGATGGACAAGCTTATCATTAAAAACCTACATCTTTAAGTAAGTTTACGCCTACCTTACTTCATTCCTTCATCTCAGTTTCTCAGCAACGGTGACAAATAAAAACATAAAAAATAAAATAAGGGCAGGCTCCAAGGACGTCTGGATATACAATCGCGCGCAAGCGGCATTTGCTTTTTTAAAATTAATAACATGACAAAGACTCATGACAAAAAAAAAAACCATCAGGCTTCATACCCAAAACGAAACAATTCGTAGTTTAGCTGCGCTTGATAAAATTGTTTATATGATTTCAAAATCCAGACCCAAACTGTTTGATTTCAAACCGATATTGTATGGGAGAAAGCTGAAAAAAGCTGCAAGGCACGAGGTTCTGAGAGCGAACCGCGCGAAACAGGCAGCCTTTGTGACCCCACCGCGATGGTCAGTTTGGCTCGAGCTGTTTGTAATTGGACGCCATTGATGTATTTTACTATTCTTGCTGTAATGGTTAAAGAACGGGCTTTTGTAATCTGGGTCATTTTTAAATACAAATAAATGATAGTTTATATTCGAAATAAGAGTGCAGCCAAGTGATACGTCCATCCTTGAAACACTACTGACCTCGAGGCTTGATAAATGGAAGTCTTACAGGGGGCTGTCGGCTCGTTTAAGTGGTATTTTGCTGCCCTCTTTTGGAAATATTGTACTCCAGTTATTCATTGGTTGTGCAGGGATTTGTCAAGTAAATACTAGGTGATGGCCTACGGTGAACTGAGGAAATTTCTGTCACCTGCTTCGAGGAGGAACCGTTCGTGCAATGATTAGCCTACTGACGTTCAGCGTCAATAATTCGATGGCGAAGCCTATTTCACATTACAATAATTTTATTTCAATAGGCCCAAACCTGCATTTCTCTTGCAATACGAGGGTTATTCATATAACGATTAAACAAATATATTGATGGGACGACAGCCAAAATATAGCCGTCTCATGAAGGTTTACTTACGGTGACAGCATAAGCTACAGGAAACAACAGCATTTATTTAAAAACATGGCAGTATTTAGTCGTTGACCTCCTGAGCTTCCAACAGCAATTGCAACGGGGTTACCCGATCATAATCTGACTTAATATATTCCTGGGGCCAATGATATATTAAACTGTGGAGAATCTGCGCGTAAAAAATGATTAAGTTGCTAATTAAGCCGTTTAGGACTTGTTTCCCCTGCCACTAATGATAATTAACATGCAAATGAGCTTGGGGATAAGAGTGAGTCACAGTGGTCCTCACTTCGTTACTGACTTAATTACTGCTGGAGCAGTGCAACATCATGGTTATAAATTGTACTATTTCAGGGTAATGGGCAGAGTAATAATTAGGGTTATGACACTCTGAGAAATTTGTTTTGTTCGTTTTTCTGCCTCAGAGGGTAATAAATGGAGATCCGCCATGGGTGCGCCTTGATGCCCGCTTGCTTGACTTACCGGAAAGGAAAAGGCGGCGGAAATAAGCACCTGTACACGATGAAGGAAAACCAGCTTGAACTCCCTAAAGACCAGGCGACTGACGTTATTCGACTAAAAGCGCTATTTGATATTATAAAGAAAAATGGCACTAATTAAACCATCTGCTACTGTGTAGCTGCGGGAATGGTCGGGGGCAACTTACGAAAACAAGCAATGCGACTATTGCCGCCGTGGTAGCCCTTACCCCTACCCGATCTGTTACATTGATTGGACTTTTTTTTTTTTTTTGCCAACGGAGGTGTGAAAAACATTAATCCCCAGAAAAGCTAATAAAAATTCAATGGACCAAATTAAGTCACAGTCCAAGAACGGATACGGCCCTTGAGTCGTTATTGTGTGCGCAGAATTTTCGGTAGGGACTCTCCGGTGAGGAGCATTGCCGATAGTCTCTAGAATGCTTTGTACGTAGAACTTCAATGGTCCCTCAGTTGAACAAATCCCTCGTTTATGAAGAATCTGTTCTCTCAGATAGGGGAAATTTGAAGTTTTTTTTTTTTTTTTTTTGTCTTCATGTATACGCATTCCTCTTTGTCTCTCATATAGGCCCACATATATTCATCAAACAAAAACATTATGAGCACCCATTATGACCAGTCCTCTGAGGCATGGACTCTGGACTTTGGGATGCCGGGTTCAAAGACCTGAGTAGTAGATCCTTTAAGTCCTGTTGGCTGCCATGGAGAGCCCTTGCGGATTAGACCTCTTGTTCCACCACATCTCAGAGATACTTTATTGGATTGAGATTTGGGGAATTTGGAGGCACAGGGATACACCTTGAGCTCTTTGTCATACTCCTCAAATCATTCCAAAACAATTTGTTCAGTGTGGCAGGGTGCATTATCTTGCTGAAAAAACTAACTGCCATCGGGAATACCACTGCCAGGAATGGGTGTACCTTACATATTAAGAGCCATTCCATGAGAGATTGACATTCGGTGCACAGTTGACCCCCCTGGAATTGAATGAAACTTGGCACATAGGTAGATATGAGTGTCTCGCTGACAAGGCCGAATTTTTAGGTTTGTGCCTGCCGATAGCGCCATCTGGAATCCACTTAAGTGGCTCAGTTTTGCCGTTGACGCCACATTTTGCATCAACTATCATGACTTAAGGGTACACAGTACTAAGTATGTTATACTTTTATCATGACCTGTGACACTTTAAGTCCGGTTAGACTTTAGCACCACATCAGCGCCAATCTGGGTTACTACATTATCGAGCCAGAATTTTTTGAGAAATAACAATAAAAATTGAAAATGGGAATGGGAATAAAATAATACCCCAGACATATACCAAACTAGAATGCTGTATTATGTGTTTACACACAACAAGACTACCATTTTCAATGAATAGCACCTTGGTATTTTGCTGTATTTGGGCAATAGATGGCCAGAAAGATGATTGAAATTCAGTTTTGGTGCATGATTGTGGTATGTTTTCTTTGTTACTCAGATTTGTAATGTGAGGGTAAATGCTGTTTGCTATGCTTTGGGAACTCTATTTCAGGAATACCAAGAATTTATTTGGTAGTATCTACGCTTACAAGCTAGATGGAGCCAAAGTTGGTGGAAAACTCAAAATGGACCATTTCATGGCAGATTGTGCCTATGTTTAGGTGGCATTATTTTGTTTATCCAGCAAGATCGAGATCTGAAATTGTCTGGATACATAGTTCCTTTGGGGTACATTACAGCATTAGTAAAATCTTAATGGTAGTATATTCAGTGTAGATGATTTTAAACATCAAAAGTCAGAAAAAATCATCTCCAGGGGGCACTGTATGCTGGATGCAAGTACTGCCCATCCCCAGCGAAGTACCAAAGAAATTGTTTTTGAATTGTGATGCACACAGCTAGTTTTTTCTGAAAATGAAAAGTTTAGCTTGGTACTATTCTGGAGCATATTTCCCAAAAGCATAGTTGCTAATTAAGTTAGCAACTTACATAGTTCATCCTTTCACCGTCAATGGGCCCAACTATGTAAGTTAGCATCTGTGATTTTTGGAAACGCACCTCTGGGTGGATAGTTATCTGACCAAAAGTGGTGCTCTAAAGGCCTAATATTTTACCGACCTAATATTCCATTTTCCCAGACATATACCAAAGTTCTGTCTTTTCACATACAAAAAGTATGTGCACAGTTAAACATAAAATTTGTGATCTCTTTGGTAAAAAGCTGGGTTGGTTGTATATTAGAAAAGAATATTGGTGGTGATTGTAGCATTGCGTCAACAAGCAAAACTTTTTCCTGTAGTCAGTACAGTGTACAGTTTTGTAGTGTTGGAGAGTTTCAGAAAATAACAAATTCTCTGCATTTTTGCATTACTCTTAAAATCAGAAAACAGGCTTCAGCTTTAGTTCTTGGATTTCCCTAAGGTATGGTGCTTAGGTATGGAAAAGGCCACAGCAGTCACATCTAGTGAGTGGTTATTCTGATAAAGGGCACAGAGGTCCTAGCAAGCAAGTAGCAGCCTGCCAAGAAAAGGGCAGTTCATTCGTAGAGGTCACTTGCACGCCTTCATTCCTAACTCCTGCCCATGATGTCTAGCCTACGGGATGCCCGCTGGGTGGGAGGGTGGGATTTCTTTTACAGACTTCCCATTTCCGTGCATACCAAGCCATGGGTGTTGACGCAACTATTGTGCCATATAGGCTGCAGCCCTCTATTCAATTCAGAGACAGACATGCTCACTATCAACAGCCTGTAAGCTGCCTTGTAGAGACCCAGGATGCAGTGTTGTAGGGTTTGCCTCAGGCTCGACTGGCTCCGTGAGTAACATCGACCCAGAACCAGTGAAGAAGGCAAAAATGGTTGCTCAAGGCCAAGGCCAAAGAGCACCTCTGGTGCGCACCACCAGGTGCCGCCAACCCACAATCCAATTCCAAAAACAGACTGACGGACAGAGCTAGTCATATGCTGTGTTGACATAATTTTGCTTCGGATAACACAAAAAGTAAAAAACAGTTTTAACGTTTGTACTACATGTTCTGTATTCATGTGCATGGTTGTGTGACAAAGATTTTTTTTCAGAGTTCAAATTATGGACTGTTATTTTATGTAAGATTATGTATTTTGTTGACGCATGTCAGCATACTTACTTACGGTGGTACGCCTTTTACATTAGCTCTTTTTTGGCATTTAAAAATTTTGGACTGGTCATGTTTTATAACGTGCCGTATTTCTGACTGCGCTGTACCCATACTTGGTAATAATCCATGTATTGTGCATTTGTAATGCTCAGAGTCACCACCAGTTTACAACTAAACAAGCTTTATACCAAAGGCATTACAAATTTTATGTATAACTGTGTATGTGCTTCATATATTTCAAAAGACATAACTTTGGTATATGCCTTTAGCTTTTAGAGCGCCACCTTTAGTCAGAAAGCTATGTACCCAGCATAGTACCAAACCAAGCTCTTCACTTTCGGAGAAAACTAGTTGTGTGTATCACAATTCAAAACTATTTCTTTGGTACATTGCTGGGGATGGCCCAGTGCCCCCTGAGTTTTGATGTTTAAAATCATGACCACTAAAAATACTACCATTGAGATTTTACTAATGCTGTAATGTACCCCAAAGAACTATGTACCCAGTGAATTTCAGATCTCCGTCTTGCTGGGTAAACAAAATAATGCCACGCAAACTTAGGCACAATCAGCTATGGAATGGTTCATTTTGAGTTTTCCTCCAACTTTGGCTCCGTCTAGCTTGAAAGTGTATATACTACCAAAGAAATTATTAATATTCCTGAAAACAGAGCTCCAAAAGCACAACAAACAGCATTTATCACCATGGAACATATCTGGGTTACTGAGAAAATGGACCACAAACATGCACCAAAATCAATTTTCGCCATCCATCGCATGAACCCAGCAAGATACCAAGGGAATATTAACTGAAAATTATAGTTTTGTAGTGACTAAACACATAATAAAGCATTCTAGTTTGGTATGTCTGGGATATTATTATTACCTCCGCCAAGGAGCTTATGTTTTTGGTGGCGTTTGTTTGTTGGTTTGTTTGAGTACAACATAACTCAAAAAGTAATAAACAGATTTTGATGAAATTTTCAGAGAAGGTGGGTATTAAGTCAAGGAACAGATGATTAAATTTTGGCATATCTAGGCCAAAGTACTGCTGAGATATACGCCAAAGTTCAAGATTTCAAGTCTTTCCAATGGGCCGGAGTTCCAATCGCCGTGCTTCTGGGTTTTGCTGCCCCCTGGCGGAGGTCTGCGCTCTCTGAGTGCTCTTTTAGTTTTATTCCTATGCCCATTTTAAATTTTTACCGTGATTTCTCAAATAATTCTGGCTCAATAACATAGTTACCCAGCTTGTCACTGATGTGGTGCTAATGACTTGAAGTGTGACAGGTCATGATAAAAGTATAACACATCCCGTACTGTGTACCCTTAAGTCATAATAATTGATGTAAAATGTGGTGTCACAAGCAAAAGTGAGCCACTTCAGCGGCTTTCCAGTGGTGTCACTGGCAGATTTCTTGAGATACAAAGCTAAAAATTTGGCTTTTTCTGTGAGACTATCAGTTTCATTCAATTCCAGGGGGGTCAAATCCTCAACGTCTTCAAAAAGTGCCATTTTCTCACGGAATGGCTCTCAAGTTATTTAAGTAAGGAGCAGAAGTCAAGTTGCTTTCCACAAGTGCCAGGGGCCAGGGTTTCCTAGCAAAACATCGATCACAGCATCAGACCTCATCCAGCTCATCCCTCTGTGCATCCTCCTGTCATCTCATCTTCAAGTGACCAGCGTACACATATCCAGCTGATGAACACGATGTAAAAGAAAACGGGACACATTGGGCCAGGCAGCCGACTTTCATTGCTCCACGGCCCAGTTCCTACATTTGTGTGCCGATTGAAGGTTCTTTCAATGGTAGGCAGGGGTAAAAATTAAATTCTGACCAGACTTTAATTACTAAGCCCCATAGGCAGCAGTGTGGGGTTCCCTGTGTGGACGCATTTCTCCAGTAACTATCATCAAAATTTTTAGCAAGCTGTGCTATAATAATCCTGTTGGTTCAGACATTGACAGGATGGGCTTCATTGCCCTCCCACATCAATAGACCTTGAACACCTAGAATCCTGTTGCCAGTTAATGGTTTGTCACTCTTCAGAATGTAATCGGTGGATAATCACCATGTGCCACCCAGGAGCACTCCATAAGGATAGCCACTTCAAAGATGCTCTGACCCAGTCACCTTTTTGCCAGCATCGAACATGTACAATATCACAACCAACTGTTTGCTTACCAGCTGAGGGCTGTTCACAGAGCTTGTCATGCATTATTGTTACATATCCAGTATACATATTTTTTTCTGAAAAAACATGCATTGGCACTTAGCAACAAAAATAATCA
Source organism: Gymnothorax reevesii (assembly GCA_029721435.1). Taxonomy (NCBI): domain Eukaryota; kingdom Metazoa; phylum Chordata; class Actinopteri; order Anguilliformes; family Muraenidae; genus Gymnothorax; species Gymnothorax reevesii. The sequence goes on from CM056585.1 coordinate 53,614,139, forward strand.
GATGTGTAAATAACTATTTTTCAAATAGACAGTCAGGTCACCTGCGACTGCATGGGTGTAGCCCCTGAAAGCCTGCTTCTCCCCTTTTTTGCACATTATTTGGCAAAATACTGTCATCATGGCAACCAAAATTGATAGGTGTCATAAGCAGAGGCGTACATTTGCTCTACGCAGACTACGCAGTTGCGTAGAGCCCCGAGGCAGAGGGGGGCCCCCTGCTGGGCTGCTTAATAATTACGTTTCAGTCTGCTGCTGGTTCGTTTTTTCCCCCACTGTCCTGACAACATGAAGCAGTATCAATTACTACTACTATTTCCGGTACATTTTCAAAATAAAACGTGTGGTGAATGATCGATAGTATAATAGAAAGTTAAATAGGCTCTTGTTTTGAAACGCGCACCGGCACCTTTGAGAGGAAAGAGGAACGCCAGGCAGCGCGCGGGGGAAGTGAGCGAACGTCGCGTCGGCAAAAAGTCGCTCTCATCCATCGTCCTCCTCAGTTAGCTGGTGAGTGGTAAATAGTAATAATAAAAATACATTTAAATGCTGCTGCTGCTGTTGCTGGTTGGCAAAGTTGCACTGCACAGTTTGCACTGTTTAGTCCCCCCAGGAATCTGCAGAGAAAAAGTGTTGATTCCGCGGAGAACATTCCTGATTCTGCGGAGAGCAATTCTTGATTCCGCGGCTTGAACGTTCATTTTCCGCGGGCATTAAAAAAAAACCTAAAATGACCAGTTATAAAGCAAATTTATGTAATAATGAAGCAAAAATTCTCTTATGAAATTATTTGCAATACCAAAACACTGCGAAACATTGTGGTTATAAAATAAGCAGCATCAACATTCTTTTTGTCCCTCTTGAGCAGATTTATTTGCATAACTTATAAAGTGCAAAACATTTCACCAAACTATGGGTGAACGAGGCTTAGTAACTGAACAAGTGCCAAAGATCAAAGTAAAGATTTAAACAAAGTGTACACTCTTCACTGAATCCTCAGGATATTGTGAACGTTACTGCATACCATAGACGGTATAAAAAGATGGATGAAGCTACCGTGATGTCACCCACTGGTTCGAAGATGAAGAAGTGAATCGAAGATCCGGAGAGGAACGTGGCTCTGGATCTGACCGTATCGGACGAGGACCAGAGAATAGCGACGCCCCAGAAGCATATTCTGGCTTTATACTTTATTCTAGTTTATATGGGACCATAATTCACGAAAATGAATGTCATGATATATCAAAGGAGACCTGAAACTTGCTATAGCTAACATAAAATGATGTGAAAAATCATTATTTAAATTAAAAATCAGGTCGGAAAGTAGGATCATTTTCTCATAGACTTCTATTGCATTGAACTTCTTTCTGCAACTACTGACGTCGCCATCTGCTGGCCATTAAATAGAATGCCATTCTACGGTACTTCCACATGGGCTTCTTTTTTCAAATCAGGGTGCTGCGTCCATCTTTTTATATAGTTTATGCTGCATACAGCAGAAAAAAATCAGTTTCCGTAACCGGCAGCACCAGCTGTGAGTCTTAGATCCCGTTTATCTGACCGCAAAATCTAGCGGCCGGGATGAAAAATACATGTAAAATATAAAATTCTGCACCTCGCCCTATATTCCGGGGACTGCTTTGATTTCCGCGGAGGGCTTTGAAATCTGCGGTAAATTCCGTGATCGCGGAATCGCGAATTCCTGGGGGGACTAACTGTTGCAATGTGGGCTGTGGCGTTGCATGGCTCTTTTTTGTCTTTTGTTGTGTTGTTTGTGCAAACATGTTTAGGGTCTTTATGGCAAAATGTAGGTGATATTTTATTTCATAATTTATCCCATCATGATAAATCAGTGATTTGTCATGATAGCACAAAATATGAAATAACATAATGACCTATTTGGTTTTCAAACAGTGGTCCAGGGTTTCCAGGTGGACTGGTCCTCAGCTAATATGGAGAGTTGGTAACCAAATGAACCCTTACCCTAATTTAGCTCCTAGCATTAGCAATTTACATGTATATGCACATTCAATTTGCATTTATGCTCTCAGTATTTGAGTTATTATTATTTACAGATTATTGTTAAACTTCGTCAAATTCAAATGGTGATCTGTGGCTCAAATGAAAAAGGTTGAAAAGCTCTGACCTTGATAATGAGTTTGTAGATATGCATTTTTCATGAAAATGGCTGACATGAGAGACATCTTATCTGGCTAATAGGTCTTTCTTCCTCTCCACTTGAACACAATGAACAGTTCTCCTCCTTGTTACAAGTTACTGAAAGTATAGTTGCTAGTTCTGCTGTAGGTAGGTGTGTGTGTGCAAGTGTGTTGTCTGCGACTATTAGTGATATAAATAATACACAGGCTATTTCTGTTAAAACAAACTCTCATAACTAACTGAGCTGTTTTTGATTACAGTTGAGCCAAGTGAGCAGACAGGACAGGACGTGTATGATTAAATTTAAATTCAACTGCTCTTCTTCATTGTCTTGTCAAGTTCTTCTTAAATCATCGCTATTTCAGAATATGTATTGAGCTGGGGGATGGCATTTTTAATTAAGACACCTGACCCAACACAAAAAACACACAATTTGAAAGCATGAGAAAACAGCATAAAATACCGTAAAAACATCATTAAAAATCATTAAAAAATTTTTCCACGCGGGGGGGGGGGCCCCTTCCCGACCTTTGTGGGGAGCCCCCTGAATGTAATGTCCGCCCCTGGTCATAAGTGAAGTGTAACAGATGGCCAGACCAAATATGAAAGTAAATGGTCATGCACTGCAGCCTGTGCTGCTTCCACAAGGAAATCTGTTCTGCCAATAATTTGCATATTATGCAGCCAATATTGTCGTCATGGCAACCAAAATCGATGAGTGTCATAAGTGAAGTGTAACACACGTTCATACCAAATATGAAAGTAATCGGTCAAAAATTGCAGCCTGTACTGCGTCCACAAGGAAATCTCATTGTTTTGCCCATAATTTGTATATTATGCGGCCAATATTGTCACCATGGAAACCAAAATTGGTAGGTGTCATTAATGAAGCACAACACATGTGCATACCAAGTATGAAAGAAATCGGTCTAAAATTACAGCCTGTAGAGCGCCCACAAGAAAGTGTATATGGACTCAGACATGTGAATCCATAGTAGCCGCCCAACGTCTATCATAATTACCTATTCCAAATGGTTGTCAAATGTCAGGACTCAATTTCATAATTTTGACATTAAATTCAGTTATCCTTTGGGGGTGCCCCGGTGGCACGTCGGTCTAAGTGCACGCACGATAGAGGCCATGTCCCTCCAAGGGCGACCTGGGCTTGATTCCAGCTCCGGTCACTTGCCGTATGTCTTCCCCATTCTTCTCCCCTACTTTCCTGTCACTTTCGACTGCATAACTATCAAAGCAAGGGGAAAATCCCAAAAAAAGATTTTAAAAAATCAATTATCCTCTATATTTGTCTACCCAACAATAGGAAACAAAAATATTAATCAAATCAATGCATATGACTATAAAGTCAGCAGATAATGATAAAGTAAGACTAACAGTCCCAAATCATATTTGTTTAAGACTGACTGAATGACTTTGATTAGGAAATATAATGCATTATTACAGTATGTAAACATTTACATCACTGAAGAGCAGCCAATAGAAATCACAATGAAATTGAATCGTTTCCTCTTTCCAGAACAATCCTAGAAGAACAGTTTACTTATCCGTAATTCTTGAAAAATTAGGATCCAATGAGTAAATAAAAAGGAACAGATGTGACTCATCAACTTTACTGTATTTGAAAATATTATTAATTTGAAAATGAAACACCTCCAAATGAAGTTGAGACAGGTGCATATTGGATTTATCTCCTTTTCCCCACCCCGAACACATCCAAACTCTTACAACCAACGCAATGACCTGCTCCCAACAACTCAGGCAGAGGATACTTTGGTACGTGATTTCTCTAACTCGTGATAACTAGTCCTCACTGCTTTTACAAAATGCAGTTGCACTGCCTATGACGCACTGCCTATGCCATCACAAGACGATGCAGTCAGCGTACAATTAGCTTGTACAGCTACACATGGCTGGCGAGGAGTGAAACTTATCCAGAAGCGATGAGATGAATGACCTCCAGCCATAGCCTGTCATGGTGTGGCTGGGATGGGAAGACTTGACCACAGGACACCCAGACAAATTTCTAAGCTGTGAGTCACTCAGAGGCCACCACCTCCCCCTCTTAATAGGCTTAATAGTCATTACCTCCACCAAGGAGGTTATGTTTACACCCCTGTTCGTTGGCTGTCTGTTGATAGGATAACTCAAACGGTTTGGCACTAAAGGAGGTTTTACAGGGTATAGGCAAATTTGCCCACAGCCCAGTTTGAACCATCTTTTGGTTATATGTACCTACTTGCAGGACTGTCCAGAAAACACATTTGAAATGTGATATTTGCATACAGCATTGAACTGTGACCTATTTAGTGATTTCAAGATTTTTGTGGGGCAAGGCCCTCGAAAAGTCCATATTTAAACCCATAAATGATTGTTCTGAAAAACCAGATGATTTTTAATGGCTATACAACAACATGACGGACATTTTGATACAAAACATAAGTATAAACAGTTGCAATCAAAATTATTTAACCTCCATTGCAAATTGGGTTTAATATCAAAATTTACAAACTTTCAGCTGTTTGGGATAAACAGATTAAACAAAAACATTTTAAGTAGCTCAACACAACTAATATTACAAGTGGTTTCTCCAAATGTAACACAAAATTCCATTTTTAATGACTACTGCAGTCTCAAAATTATTCAAACCCCCCGAATAGAATCCATTTAAGAGCATATTTGCAAATTCTGTGTTGTCTAAAGCACACCTAATGTAGCTAATCAAGAGCTTAATTAGCTGCATCATGTTAGCTTGAGATCAAATACTTGCACTTGCTAGGGGTTTGTAGACAGTGACATTTGATTGCATATTAGAAATATGACTGTCAAAAGAATTGTCCAAAAAGCTAATAGAGGAGATCATTGCCTGGCACAAACAAGGAAAAGGATACAAAAAGGTAGCACAGGCGCTGAATTTTCATAGACATACAGTTAGAAGCATAGTTTGCAAGTTCAGAGTTAAAGGAAGAGTGGCTACAGTACCAGGATGTGGCAGAAAGAGGATGATATCAATGGCTGTCACCAGATTCCTGAAGAGTGACCCTCGAGTGACTGCAGGAGATCCCCAACAAGCCATGGAGGCAGGAGGCACTGAGGTTTCAGTTTGCACTGTAGGGCGCAAACTAAACGTTGAAGGTCTCCAAGAAATATTCCACGACTGATCCAAAAGCACAAGCTCCAATATGCTAAAAACCATATAAATAAGCCACAGAAGACTAGGGACATTGTTCTGTGGACTGATGAAACAAAACTAGAATAATTCGGGCTTATGAATCAGTAGTATGTCTGTGGGAGGAATAAAGAAGCAGATGCTGAAAAGTGCACCCTGCCTACAGTGAAGAATTGTGGGGGCTTTTTGATGCTCTGCAGCTGCCTTGCTTCCTCTGGCACTGGAAATCTGCGAAGTGTGGAGGGCAAGATGGATTCAGTCAATTACCAGGATATCCAAAGAGAAAATGTCATGCCGTTTGTCGGGAAGCTGACGCTTCGGCATCATTGGACCTTCCAAAAGGACAGTGATCCTAAGCATACCTCAACATCCACCATGGCTTAGTTTCAGAAGAAGTCTGGGAAGATTGTAGAGTGCCCATCACTGTCGCCTCTCTTCAATTCCACAAAAAATCTCTGGTAGGAGTTGAAGAAAACAGTTGCAGCATGCAAAACCTAGAATATTTATGAACTGGAGACCATTGTCCCTGAGGACTGGACTAAGATTCCTTGGGAATGCTGCCAAAGCTGACATCTGCCTATGTATCACATCCCCAACGGGTCAAAGCAGCAAAAGGATGCTCTACAAAGTATTAAAGATATTTGCCATGAAGGGGGGGGGGGGGGATAATTTTGAGCCTGCAGTAGTCATTAAAAGTGGCATTTTGTGTTGAATTTGGAGATCCACTTTTAATATTTTTTGTGTTGATTCATTTAAGTTGTTCTTGTTTGATTTGTTCATTGCAAAATGCTGAAAGTTTGTCAATTTTGCCAGTAAACCTACTTTGCGACGGGGGTAGAATAATTTTGATTGCAACTGTGTGTGAAAAATTGAAGAAGTTTCAGACAATTTTCCATTGAAAAATGCATGTCTTGACCAAAATTGATGCAAAGCGTAAAGTTAATCTTGAAAAACAACCAGTTTCCTATGAAAACACACCTAAGATATTTTCACAAAAGTTGCCTCATATAGTTGGCGAAATAATGTGTGAGTTTCGTTAAATTGTGAGACCGATAACATGGATCCAGATTGCGAAAAATGGAACTATCCCTGTATTCAGAAATTATTACTATCTCTTTTGGGTCTCAAAATAGGTTACTAAATAATAAACATGGAATGCTTGTTATAGATACTTTTCCAAATTAAGAGTCTTAGAGTATATGTAAATGATTGATGAGACAATGGCCTACAGATCATTCTGGATCATAACTACAATTCATCTGAAACAAATTTGTCCTTTTAAGATTAGACAAATATAGATTGTTACTACTGTATATATAGTATATACTCCTATCAAAAATATAAATGCCCCATTTGACACTTTTAAACTTTAATTAGCATTAACCCTATAATGCCCCCCCGTATCTTATATGATACACCAAATTTGAAGGACTATGTCCACCTGGTAAGATGCAACACAACTACGACTGCTCACTGTATCATATCTGATACACAGTGTTGCCATCTGGAAGGAAGAAGTGAGATTACAAGAGTATCTCTCCCTCAGTCACTCACTTTAAGGTAGTAGCTCCCATGTGAAGGGGAATTCATGAATTTCCTTGGACTTTGGCAGAGAAGTTCGGTAAATATTACTTATACAAAAATATAAATATTACACAAAAACTTAGTCTTATACATGTTAAGGGATAGCTATAGATAGTAGAGAAGAAGTAAGCCTGTATGAGCGTAGTGCTTAACCCCAGTTTCCATGGCATGAAGCGACTAGGAGTATTGCTACTCCCCCTGGATGGGATGCCAGTCCGTCACAAATACTCCCCCCGGCTCTTAGTCAAATTTCCCTGACTATTTGCTGGTACCCATTTATACACCTGGGTGGAGTGAGGCATGGAGTGTGGGAGTAAAGTGTTTTGCCCAAGAACACACCACAGAGGCCGTGGCCAGGGCTTGAACTCATGACCTTACGATCTCAAGTCAAGCCTACTTGACCACTGCACTACCGTACTCCTGGAAATAGAAGAAGTTCTGTTCAGCAATGTATATTTTGCTGTCACAAAACCTGATGATGAACAGTGGATCTGAATACTACCCTTCAACACTTCATATTACCGGGTCATACTTTTCATATAATGATGTCTGTGTCTGGGCATTATAGGGTTAAGGGTTTTACAAAATATTTAGTCATACACAATTCATTTTATTGTTCAATATGCAACAGATTACTGTGCATTAAAGCAAGATAGTGGTGTATGGCAATCAGGGATACTCGTAGACACGGTTGGGATCACAATGAGGAAGACGAGCGTGTAGGTTCGCTTCTCCCAGCCGGGTCCGGTCAGTTTGAGGTGTGATACGTCTGTTGTGCAGACCAACTGTTTCATCAGCTGTGTGTGTTGCAGGTCTGAGGCTATCACGCAAGTGGAAAAGCCGGATGTAACGATCTTGTGCTCAAGTGGTCACACGTGGACGACGAGGGTGAGGTCGATTTGCTGTACTGCCAGTCTGTCTAAAACACACTCTTAAACACCCAACTGTGCGACAGTGAACATTCATCTGTGCAGCAACTGCTCTGGTGGATGTTCCTGCATCCAGCATTCCTATGGTGCGTTCCTGCATGATGTGCGGCATTTGTGGCATGGTTACTTTTGATAAAATTTGACATTTTGGCTTGCTTATTCTGCTTCGTCCCAGGGGGGGCATAGGGCATCTACAGTTGCTTTCCATCTCACTCTGGGTCGAGCTGTACTCTTTGCTTCACTCCAGGTCAAACCAATACTTCTAAGGTCAGACTCTAAACCTCTCCGCCAGGTGTTCTTTGGTCTTCCCCTTCTACGTTGTCCTTGGGGGTTCCATTCAAGGGCCTTCTCATTGATGTTTTTCTCTCCCTTGCGTAATGTATGACCAATCCATTTCCACCTTCGAGATTTAATTGTTGTGGTAATAGGCTCTTGGTTTGTCATTTTCCATAGGGCAGCATTGCTGATAGTATTTGGCCATCTAATGCCCAGTTTTAGGGAGTGTCTGAGTTCTGTTCATGCTATTTGAGCAGCGTCTGCACATGCCTCACCTGTCTTGTGGGTGGAATCAATGCATCACTAAGCAAGTACTCACTGGCAGAGATGAACGCAAATGTTGTAGACAGATCAAGATAAATAACCATTTTGCACAATTAAGACATTATCAGCGCATTTGAGGTTACAAATTTCATGTTACATAAATAATTTACGTGGGGCGTTGATATTTTTGTTAAGTGTAATTGTATGTTTATTTGTTAGGATACCAACCTGGAACCTGGTTACTTTTCAAGATGAACTTTACGTTTTGCATCAATTTTGGGCAAGACAGATGCATTTTTCAATGAAAAATTGTCTGAAACTTCTTCAGTTTTTCACACATATACTTATGTTTGGTATCAAAATGTCTGTCATGTTGCTGTGTAGCCATTAAAAATTATCTGTTTTTTCAGAACAATTATTTATGGGTTTAAATATGGACTTTTCGAGGCCTTGTTCCACAAAAATCCTGAAAACACTAAATAGGTCACAGTTCATTTCCTGTATGCAAATTTCACATTTCAAATCTATTTTCTGGACAGTCCCAAGTAGGTAAAAATAACCAGAAGATGGTTCAAATTGGGCTGTGGACAAATTTGCCAATAGCCCGCAAAACCTCCTTTGGTAGGATGATAGGTGGTAGTCCAAAGATGAGTTGATTTAGCTTTGGAAGTGACCGAGAACATATCATGAAATTTGGCAGGATGACAGGTAGTAGTCCAAGGAAGAGTTGATTGAATTTTGAAAGTGATCCAGAACATGTACTGCAATAAAAAGAACAGATATATGGCATGGAGGTGGCATGCACTCTACAAAGTGCCCTCTAGTATTGGAACCAAGGGCACTGATAAGTCACAAAAACAGCATTTGTACACATTCTTGCCTGACCCAGGACTTCAGCTGGTCAATAGCCTAGAGTCTCTGCGGTTGTATTTTGCACCACACAATCTGCCATATTTTTGACGGGAGGCAGGTAACTCAGAGCAAGACAGTCTAGACCCGCAACTCTGTGAAGTCATGTTGTAGTAATACCTGCATAAAGTGGCCAGGTGTTGTCTTGCTGGAACAAGTAAGGGCATCTTGAAAGATCGTACAGAACTCGAAATAATTTGTTTTAAAATGCACGAATACTCTTCTGCCTCAACTGTACCTTTACAAATGTGCAAGCTGCCCATGCCCAAGATACTAATGCAGTCCAAATCCATGCCAGGCACTGGCTTTTTAACATGTCACAAATAAGTCTGCATGGTCTTTCTCCTCTTTGGCTCTGCAAATACTGTCCAAAAACCAGTTTGTCCAGCTTGAAAGCTGGACTCATTGAACCACAGCATATCTTTCCACTTGGTATCAGTCAGTTTCAGATCTGCTTAAGCCCACAGAAGTCAGCTTTGCTTTGGATGGTGCTAATGTATGGATTCCTCAATATTCGATCGACCATTTCTGAAAAGTGCTGTATTTATGGGGAAAAAAAATGGATGAAATAATGACATTTTGGGACCTATACCATGTGATAGGATATAGTCCTAGGTGCTCACCAAGGGGTTCTAGGTTTTTGGCACCCTTGTGCAACTTTTTGAAAATCGTGATTTGCCCCCTACTGCTAATTTTTCATTTTGATCAAGGTTTGCATCATACATAGAATTGAGCATAACTTGTGAACCAATAGCAATAGAATCAAGATTTTGGTGTCTATATATAGTGTTTCAATCCCAAAGAATCGAATAAACATCATTTCAAGCTACTTGGAGCAGTTTTTCATGACGAAAATTCAATATGGCCACAAAAAAAGGCCACCAAAATTGGTAATTTTTACCAAATTTTACACAAACTATACAAGATATGAAAAATAAGGACTATGTGATTCTGTGAATGAAAATATATCCCTTAAGTAACCTTTCTGCATCAAAATCTGCTTACAGTTGTTTGATATCTTGGCTTAAGTGTTCAATCAGAGATCATTTCCAAAATGACCCCCTCAATTTCACGACATTTTTGGAATACACAGTTTCAAATATCTTTATTTTATTTCGAACACGTTAAAAGATAAAACAGAGATAATTACCAAAACTAATGGTCACACCTTGCCTATACCAAAACAAAAAGGCAAATTGTTGACAACTGTCTTGCATGAGCAGCAAGATTATATGCTCGAAAAGGAGTAGGAAGAAGTAAGAACTAAAGAAGTAAGAAATATCTTGCCCACTAATCATCATACAGATAAGATTTTGGTGACCAAACACCTTTTCAATGTGAAGAAATCCAATAAACTCACTTCCAAATACCCAAAACCAGTTATTGTAAAATTCAGGATGACTGATAAAAAAAATAACTATTTTTGGTGGCATTTTTTAATCAAGCTGCTTCAACTTTTTTATTCAACACCAAAAATGATAAATATGCACATTCCATATGAAATGAATGTGACAGCATTATTTCTACAAAAAAAAAATGCTGAGTAGTCTGCATATCTTTGATCTCAGAAGTAGTGGTATGCATCACCAACTTTGTAATGGCACCATTTTCGTAGCCACCTGTCAAGATAAGACGCTGTTTTTCATGCATGGCTGGTGGTGCATTTTTCTCAAAGTAACTTGACATAGAAAGGCTGAATGCAGTCTTGTTTTCGTCACCCTCGAGGAAAGTAGTCCACTTTGGGAGCGGTGCGCTTGAAATAACCTCATACTTCTTGGGTGTGCTTGTAGCACGCCGTCTCTTCTCCCATGCCTTGATATCAGTAGCTTCACCAATCGATCAAACATACAGATTACTGTGTGTCCATGTGTGAATTGGTGAATAATGTGTTGTTGGTAAATTAATAAAAAACCAAGAATGTTGTCCCGATGAAGAAGCAGACTCCAATGTTCGTAGCAAAAGCAGGTAAAAATTTATTACACAGCCGGCCGTGGGAACAACAGCGTGATGCAGAGTTCAAAATTCCTTAATTTTGTCAGAAACTTTATACATGTTGAAAGCACAGATATTTCCATATGATTCCTTTAATGTCATCAGAAGTTGTTGCTGATTGTTCCTAGGGTTTACACTTTGATAAAAAGGAATATTCTACAATTGGGCCTCCACCGAGCCTCTCAACCTTATTGGTTCAATAGACTCCCAACCCTCGGAAGTGAGCTCCATATGTGGGCATACGGAACCTCCAGCTAAAAGGCGCTACTGCATATCATGTCCTGTCGGAACTGAAGACAATGGAGATCTCAGCTGGAAGTAAAAAATAGGTGATATGTCCTGTCGGACTAAATGGCTTCTCTTTATCTCCTAATACACATGCAATACCTATTAATCAAACCGTCTGGCTCACCTCAGATTGCAAATACCCAAAAAATCCTGTTTCCCAACAGTCCCTCCTGTTTGACCCAACAGACAACGAATGATGAGGTAAACTTCAGAGTGAAATACTTAAGGAAAATTATGCGGATACCAGGCCAGAGACTAAGAGAGCAAGCCATAGAGGCGACAGCGGCAAGGAAAAACTCCCCAGTTAAGTGGGAGAAACCTTGGACAGACCCAGGCTCTCGAGGCCCAATGTCATCTGTCAATGACCGGCACTGGAAGGCTATATGAAATAGGCATGAGTATGAGATGCAGAAGACCCACTGTTAGTGATCGGCTGTGCATAAGAGAAAAGAACAGGCAAGAAAAGTCAAAGAAACATTCCAAAAATATGTCATGTACATGGCCTATTACCAACTACAGGCATTGCTACTTAAAAGTCCACAGACATAACAGCTCTGATTTGTTGCCATGCTTGGCTGTCATGTGTACCGGTCGCATGTAAATGTTATTATTGTCCATGGCAATAATGAGTCCTAAGACTGGGATCTTTATGTTGAAGATCATCATCTTGACAGGGGTGGTACTCCACAGCGGGAACGTCGGGTGGCGTTCATTTGATCTTCTGAAGGAGGTGATGTCCTGGAGGTCATCAAGTGTTGTTCAGCACAGATAATGTTCAACCCAAGTGGTGATGTCAGCGCAGATGACGATGTTCAGCGCAACAGGCATCATTCAGCACAGCAGGCAGTGTCAAAAAGGTGGTCGGATACCTGCAGCTCAGAGGACAGACTCAAGGATTAATAACACCAAGCTGGCGCTGCGCAGCCGAGGGTCATTTTTGTTAAGCACAACAGTGACTAGAGTATAACGCAGCGCAACTAGGGTCAAGCATTGTCCAGAACAGGAATGCCTTTAGGCAAAGGGCTTTTACCATGACCCATTGCCCAGACTCAAATATCTGTGCATTCTATTCCCCCTCCTGCTGTTCATCTCTTGGAGCCTGTAATGATATAGCATGGTTAAGTTCTTCAAAATTTCAGTCAGGTTCAAATACTGAAAGAACAACACATCGCTTGGCATGAGACAGTCTTTTAACCCTCCACAAAGGCCAGGGGCAAGAGACATTGCTCTGCCAGTGACCACCTCGTTCGGAGACAGTTTGGTGATGTTATTCAGAGTTGGTCTCATTGCCGTCAGTGCAGCCGGGAGACTCTGAACCCAGTCCCCCTTTTGCGACAACAACACTTTTGTTAATTTCCTTGAGAGTTACCTTTCGAATGAGTGTTCACGTTCACAACAGCTGAGTGTTTGAACAATCCCCCATTGAGGTGCCTGACCAAGGCAGGAAACCTTGAAAAGACCAGTTAAGCATGTTGTGAACTGGCCAGGTTCACAACAAAAGAATGAATGAGTGTAATAATTGGGGCCAATAAGATGGCTTCCCATCGAGTGCAGTGGGGCGGAGACTGTCACTGCTAAGGCAGCAGGCTGCGCTTCCTAGAGACAAAGTGAGAGACTGGAGGCCGCAGCGTCCAGGTGAGAAGAATGATATGTAATAGGGCCCTGCACATCTCCATGGAGCTGAGTGTGAACAGCTGTTGCATGCCCTTGTTTAAAGACTGACCAAAGAAAGAATGGTAGGTCAAAGCAAGACATTCCTTTTCAGTGCTTCCAGTAAAGCCTGCAAAGAAAAGCAGGTTATCAACGTATTGGAGGCTCTGCGTCCCTCCATACTGAGAACATGGCACTGTAGCAAGGACTGACGCCATCACACAATGGAAAAGCGCAAGGCTATAGTGAGAATGCTCAGGCATGCGTGTCCAGGTGTACTGTGTACACCGTTGGTGAAAGCAAACCATGTAGCAAGTCTTCAGCAATGGGCGAGGTCCAGAAGCCATTTGCAAGATCTATGAAAGAAAACACACAGTGAGTGGGTTTCACATCAGCAGCAAAGTCTTAGGGTCAGAAACAATTGGAGCAAGTTTATCTGCTACAGCATTAACTGTGCTGTGTTCAATGGTCAAGCAAACCGAATTATCACCAACGCCCACAAGATCAATGAAAGGCTAGTACATGCAAGCGGTAGGTCAGTAATGCAAACAGAAACACCGGTAGCAATTAGCATATCGGATGGCCGGCCACCTAACAACGCACTTAAATACGGTCCACAAGGATTGAGTTTCAATGCTTATGACTGAAAAGGAGGCAATCAATCCCAATTGTTTTAAGTTTTCCAGCACGGCGACAAGCAGTTGTCGACTTTGGTGCCAAGAGTCGTCTTTGCCAGTTCTTTATTCTGAGTTTGTACGCGAATTTGTTATTTAATCGCGTTTTGCCTACTTTGTTTGGTTTCAAATATAAGTGTACTATGTGCGGCTATTTATTTATTTATTTATTTAATTTACTTATTTATTTTGTTTAGCCCACCATTCTAGCGACTCCGGGGTGGATCCGTTCGGATCCCAACCAGTCCTCCCCATCTCATGTAATTCTTTTACATCGCCTATTTTTCCTGTAAATAAATAGGAACACATATTCTTGGGAATCCGGCGTTTCCTTTTTGGTGGACATCTTTAGTTAATGCGTGTTATTTGGAGGGCTAATAAATGTAGCTTTTCACTTCTATATAGTCTGATAGTTATTATTATAATAGCACCACATTACAATTCGCACTTACAAGCCAAATAGAATTCATAATACTCGGGATATTAAGCTCAGAGCGAATATGGTTTTACTTGTAAGCGCGTGTTACTTGGCCAAAAAACCATCAAACATTAAAAGACTCAGCATCAGTATAAAAACTCAAGATAGACATTAGCTATGCTGAACAAAAGACCCAGGACGAACAAAAAACACAACATTGGACAATAACGAACGATGACGCGAGTCTCCCGTACTTATTCTCCAGTTAACTAACTCTAAAAGTTATGAATGTCACATGGAGAACCCCATCAATCGCCATACGATTCACCAGACTCGCCGGTGCAGTCAGTTGAAATCACGTCGCACAAGAGCACGCTTCTTAGATAATGTGATTAAATAACCACTTCACCTGATACTCTACAAACAGAATTACTGTGGACAGTCGTAGACCGGGGTCTAAATTACTCAGGTTCCCGGAACGTAGCTCTATACTTCCAGGTACAGAAAAGAATTCTGCTACCTGGAGCCAGGTGCTTCCCTCAGCAATCACTGGACACTCAGACAAAGACAAACCAGCAACGAAACGAATTTCGTAATTCTGGGCTCGGGTCCTAAATTACTCAGTCACCCCGAACACGTAAACAAAGACAAAAGTACGCTTCTCAGATAGTCTAGTGTTTTCACAGGAAACTCCCCAATACCCCAAGAATAACTAATCCGTCGTTCTTGGACCAAATACTAAATTACTCAGGTTATTCGGAACGCACTTCATATTCCCGGGGCTTCCCTCGGCCACCGGACACATAAACGAGACAAGAGCGCGCTTCTCAGGCCGCGTCCCACTGCAGACAACAGACCTAATACCACAGCAGCCGAATTACTCCGTCACTCTGAGGCGAGCCCAAATTTCTTGGTTCCCCGCAACCCGCTCTTTTAATTCCCAGGTCCTAAATTACTTAGTCACACTGGGACCAGACTTCCCTCAGTTCTGGTATACGCACATCAGTATCGCTATTAATACGAACAATCAAACAAACAGCATTACAGAAACTTCAGATACTTGAAGCAGTACAACAGACAAATGCGATATGATGCACAACTTTCCAGCAAAATGACACAGCTTTTGAACGTGATTACGGAATCCACTTCTCACGGGCAATTCAACGTGAATTATAATAAAGATCCCTACCACTGGGTGGAGCGTTTCCGACCTCTGCAGGATTATCTTCCCATAACGCTAGCTAACTGGTGGTCAATTAAATGAACTCACCTTCCTTCGGGTGGGTTGGGAAACCTGGCAGAGTGTTAGAGGAGTTAGGGGAGTGTGTTTGGGGAGTTGGTAGAAACCCTTTTAACGTCTTGCTATAATACTGTGCAGGTGACTTATGGAGCAGCACCATTACGTCGACAATATAAAAACAGTCACTTGGGTTGCATGGTGGCCATGATGATGTTGATGAGATGCCTTCCTGCAACACGAGTCAAGTCAGCCTTCGTTGATTTTCTCATTGATCCATCTTCATGAAACATTGACAGTGGAGCTCCACCAGTGGGCAAACTTAAGACTGCCAAGAGATCAATATCAGCCCAAAAGCTAGTAAGAGCAAGGCAGCCAAGGAACGAGATGATGGGAAAGTACGCAACCTGGTTGACCACATTAAACTCAAAAGGGTTTCTCGTAGTTTATCAAGATACTATGTACTGATCAACATATCTATGCCACTCTGGCTGTAAAACAGTCCCTTTTGAGTTGTGTAGAAGCAGGAAAAGTCACAGTAGAGAGGTTCATTGAGAGAGCACTGTTAGACACTGGTAGACAGGGCAAGTTCCATGATGCGATAAAATAAAGCAAACTGAAGACTTTCAAGGACCGCAGCCAATTTCTTAAAGCGAAGACAAAACAGGGAGTCAAAAAAAAGAAGATCAACCCAGAGCTCATATTCAGTAGATCTATTGCTCTGGTCCTTGTGGGAATGAACTTTCTCATCAATATTCTTAGGTCTGGCTCTATCTTTGATTCCTGCAGCCCAGTCTGCAGTGATGTGGCGTGTAAGGCTATTGCGCACCAAAGTAGATTGCTTACTGGCAATATTCTTCAAACCAGAAGACCCTTTCAACTCTTTGATTTTGTGCTCAGTACCCATATCTGATGATGTGCCAATGAACGAGCCATGTTTCACGAACGCTAAACTCTCCTCTCTAGAATACAGTTAGGACATCATGTGGCAGGGCAATCATATCCAACAAATATACAGGGGTCCATTGCTTATAGTTTACAGTCATGGCATAGTATGGTAGTGCAGACGGTGAGGCCAGTTTCCTTCTCTCTCCCCTCAAAGATTGAGAAGTACCTGAAATCCTTCTATGAAGGAGTCCCATAGTTTGAAGGTAGGTGATTTCTCTGACATCTTTGCTCTGAGTTCAGACCTTTGTGACGGAACATGCTCCTCTACCAGGTTCTGCAGGTGTGTGATGGCCGACTGGGCTTTTGAGCCAACCACCAGAGCTCCTTTGTTACATGAAGCTACTCCCATGGCTCATCTGGGAGTCACCTGTTGTTCTGCCTGAGCCGTTTTAAGAACTCTGAGAATCTAACTTTTGACAGTGCTTCGTAAGCATGTGTGAATGCCGTCACAGCTCTGTTGAACTCCTTGCCCCAAAGAAATAGTTCTGCTGTACCTGCTGCATTGAGGCCAGAATCATCTCGCAGATCTCGAAGACCAGCGGTGCCCCAGATTTTCCCCATGCTAGAGAGGAAGGACACCATTGCATGGAATGATTCTACTTGCAGGATGTGTGATGAGATTTTATATATTTATTGAGACTTCAATAAAATTCAAAATTCAGTGCCTGCAACAACAAGAAATAGCGTTTCATTATTCCCAGGGCTTACATTAAAGGTGTTTTATAAGGTTTTTCTTGTTTCAGAAATAATGCCGTTACATTTATTTCATATGGAATGCGCATGACTATTGTTTTTTTTTTGGTGTTGAATGAAAATGTTGAAGCAGCTTAATGGGTAAAATAACCATTTTTGATGGCATTTTTTTTTATCAGTCGTCTTAGATTTTACAATAACAAACTGGTGGTTGGTATTTGGAGGTGTGTATATTGGATTTCCTGACACTGAAAACTTGTTTTGACACCAAGAACTTAGATGTATGATGATTAGTGGGCAAGATATTTGAAAATATATATTCCAAAAATGTCACGAAATTGAGGGGGTCATTTTGGAAATGACCTCTGATGGAACACTTACGCCAGTATATCAAACTTTAGTAAGCAGATTTTGACACAGAAAGGTTAACTGAAGTAAATATTTTCATTTACACAGTCATATAGTTCTTATTTTTCATATCATGTAAAGTTTGTGCACATTTTGGTAAAAATGACCAATTTTGGTTGCCATTTTAGCGGACATATTGAATTTTCGTCATGAAAAACTGCTCCTAGTAGCCTTGCAGTGATGTTTATTCAATTGTTGCGGATTGAAACACTATACATTAACACCAAAATCATGATTCTATTGCTACTGGTTTAGAAGTTATGCTCAATTAGATGCATGATGCAAATCTTGATCAAAATGAAAATTTAGAGGCAGGGGGTTAAGTAAATCACGATTTTCAAAAGGTTGCACAAGGGTGCCAAAAACCTAGAACCCCGTGGCGAGCACCTGGGACTATATGCTATCACATGGTATAGGTCCCAAAATGTAATAATTTCATGACAATTTAAATCCCTCTTTTCTCATTTAGCCGATCGACTACAAGTGGTCTCAACTTGCATTTGCTGATTCCACAACAAACTGCGTTCGTGGACACTAGCCTCCTGAAGCATTTTTGAGCCAATGTGATGTCCATTGCAGAAGCAGGTCAGTTAACGCAATGCCGTCTGAGAGTGTGAAGATCACGTACAAATTTGCCATTAGACGGCAACATTTACGCAGTGACTGTGCCAGCCTCTCTGAATCTTTTCACTATATTGCACTGTTGATTGCGACATCACATAATTCAGAACAATCATGTTGATGTATTGTTTTCATAATGTCCGACTGTTGATCGTTTTGGCAAACCATCTAGCAGGTAAATGACCGAGGCTTTTGTGGCTGCTCATTTTGCTAATTTTATGCCCAGGGATAACTGAATCACCCATTACAGACTCACCTGGTTACCTTTCCATTCCTATATCCCAGTTATTTTGGATTTTGGGACATGTTGCAGGCAATAAATTCCAAATTTGCCTATATTTACAAAATCAATACAGTCCATATGGTGATATTTTGTTATTTTTCAACAAAATCTGTGGAAAAAAAGAGAATTTAAGAATCACTAAATTCTGTCTTAACTTGCATTCTGCATACTGTTACAAATCTAGTGGAATTGAGGTTTCAAACTTTGTTTCTGCACTGAGCCTTCAAGAGGTTTTCAAAGTGACAGAGTTTTCCTCATCAGACAATACCACTCCAAATTTTCAAAATCTATTGCTATACCAGAAGAAGGTGGCATGTGTGGTGAAGATCTTCAAAATCCTGAAGATTTTGCCATCATCTTAATTTTCTTCCCCTTTAAAGGGCATCTAAAGTTGATTCTCAGACGGGACATTGAACGTCCAATGTTTACAGAAAAATCACTTGCTTTTGTTGACATCTTGCATTGTCACACAACCAACTTCATTCATATAAACAAATGTTTTGAGTACAAGCGTAGATAATCCTATTTCAGTTCGTTTGCGCAGGTGAGGCTCGCTGATTGGCCGATAAAAAAAAAAAACAATGGGAATTGACTTAAGATGCCCTTTAACTCGTCACATGCACAAATACAAATGGTTGGCAGAAACCAGGGCATCTCAGGGAGCTGAAGAACTTGATATAGATGTTTAGCCATGTATGGCTCTTCCACTCAAGCAAAACAATAGCTAGCCTAACTGAACAATAACACATCCTAGCACTGTGATTGAATCCTTTACTGCATTTCTGTTTATTTTACATTCAGTGTGACCACACAATTTATTACAACAATCACTGCATGCAAGTCTAGTACGTAGAATCAACCTCAAATGTCCATTTTCATCTGCAGTTCATTTGCCATCTGGTTTGGTCATTATAGAACACGAGGCAGAATCAAAAATAAAAAAAAAATACAAAATATAAGTGAACATAAAGTGCATCATCTCCATTCTGAACGTACAGAGCCACCAGTTCGTTCAAATTGCTCGGTAACACCAGTGTGCAACAGATTAGCCACAGCACCCAGCACCCAGATGTCTTCTCTGTAACAAGGTAGCTATGAGTGGAGCGCTATGTATTGATTCTCAGCAATACAACAGAAATGCAAGCGCCTGCCTGAATGTGCGATAGAATGACTTTTTTTATCCCCAATTCCTTCATGTTGGGGTTCTGCTGTTTTTTGTTTATACTTGCACCGTGACCTCAAAAGATATGTTAAGGACCACCAGTCCTAACTACTCGCTTCCCTTCATTTATATGTTTAACAGTTCCTCGTGTCACACATAACCAAGATCCTGCGTACAGTGGCTCCTACCTCCCCATCATTTAATTAAATCTCAATGCCACGCTTTAGGTCCGCTTCCAGGCAGAAAAATTATTCAGCCTGGTATTAAAGGCTCCGCAACTATCACTCCCTTCTTTTTTCACACAAGCTGTGCAGATGGACCACACAAATCCTTTGCACTGCAATGTGATCATCCCATGCATTTCTACATCGTTTTTCTCATTTTAGTGTACCTATGCTATAGTGCTCCAGTAAAATTAAGACTCCGGCCAAAGAATGAGAAAGTAAGAGACGTGTTGCTTTACTGACAAAAATCAGATTCACTTGAGACTGAGACGCAAGACATCACTCTTAGCCGAAGCAGCATTTGCTCACTTCCTACTTACAAATATACCCACAGCTCTACCACAGGGATGTGCAATAAGTGTTGCATTTTACCGGGCGACATAACATCCCCAAAAGGTGGTGCTGTTCGCACAGGAGGTAAAAAAAGAAATTAAAGTGTCCTAGGAGAAACTGACATCCCGCCATGATCACCAATTTTTGGAAAGAGTTCAGGCTCTGATGCTCCAATTATGCCATTTCATAAAGCACAGTTCATATCATTATCTGCGGATTAAGAACTCGTCAAACCATGGAAACATCTTTCTAAACAAAAGGCTTTTACAGCAGTCGTTTACTGACCTAACATGCAGGCAATTTCATTGCGAATGATCAAGAATGAAATTTCACCGAATAGTTTGTGGATTAAAATGAGAATAAATAATTACCTTATATGCCACAGACATTTAAGCAGCTAGTTATAAACAAATCAAAGGTATTTACAAAATAACAAAAATAGTGCATTTTTGATAACCTTTTTGCAAAATGGCACAAAGGACATACACTGGCATAAAAATGCATCTTATTTAACTCATAAGTATAATGGGGGAAAAAAAAATCAAGTAATTTTTAGACCCTTTTTAGACCCATCTCTTCTTGCTGAGTAATATATTTGGTATCAAAGGTTTTTTTCTCCTAAAAAAGCAAAGGTAAAAGGTCTTATGCTTAAATTAATTAGAAGAATGTTGTATAAAGTTACTAGCAGAAAGGAGGACTATTCACAGTTCGGTGTTAAATGTTAGAGGAATGAGGGCAGGGCTTGAGGCAGGTCTGCCCAACCAGAATCAGGCTTGCTTCTTCTGAGCCTCTACCGGCCCTGCTGCAGGTACTGCTGCGTGAACATGTTCAGCTCGCTGTCCAACCAGCCCGCCTTGTTCCTGAGGGGCACCATAGAAGAAGAGAAGCTTTACATCAAAAAGTGCTCATTACTGAAACCAACCAGACTTAGCCAGACAGGGAACACACCACTGCAGTTCCCCTGAATGTCTGGAACCCCTACACCCTTTCACATTCTCACTGTACTTTCCTCTTAATAGAGCAGCATACCATAATGGCCCCTACCCCCATTTCCTGAGGGAAAGAGACATACACATATATATAATTCCCAAATCCACTTAATTTTGTTTGGAAATCAACAGGGTTGGAACACCTTTTCCACAGTGAAATTCTGGTACTTTTCTAAGATTTTACAAGTATATCTTTAAGCTTCTCCAGAAACTTGGTTATTACATTTACAATTACTCAGTCAAACAGTGATTTATTAGAGGAGCAAGTGTCAAGCATTTTATTCAAAATCCAAGCATTTTTCAAACCTTGAACATGCCACTTTAAAATTCTAGCTTGTTCAGGGATTTCCAGCACCTGAGGGAACCCTGTTTACTGGTTAAAGAGGAACACCTCTCGCCGCTCTGTTCCAGGGCCCTAAACCTGTTCCGTCCACAGAAAGAGCTCACAGAGAGAATGGCAGCCACTTACCGCAGCAGTTTGGCCTTGCTCTGTAGAGAGTCCAGCAGCTCGATCTTGCTGTTCATGTCCTTGATTTCGTCCTCTAGGTTCTGTCTGGTCACGTCAACCTGCTGGCACAGTTGGGCAAATGTGCCGGCCAGCTCCCTGTGTGCACATACGCAAGGTGGGGTGTGGGCAAGAGACGACAGACATGCACTCGCGCAATACACCACTGCTTCACACAGGCCTTCACCAGTGTCTGCAACCATGCAATCAAATCCACAGTCTATACAGTCAGATTATAAGCATTGGACAATGATGCAATTTTTAAGGGCTACAAATCCTAATTGATTACCTACATATAAGGCCATATGAAAATTTTTTTTTGGTGAACATCTTCGCTCGCCCCTGAAAAACTCTCCTGCCTCCATTTTTTTCCTAAATTTTTTTATTTTGAGAGAATCTGTTAAAATATCACAAAAAAGAAAGTGAGAAATGCTCAGAATCCCTGTCCATGCAGCAGATGATCTGTCAGATTTCAATCATTGAGTGACTAAAGTGCAGAACAGATTTCATTATTATGTTAATACATGTACTTGTGATTAGGATTTGTAGTGCCATTTAGATCTCAAATTCTTATTACACTGTAATAAAAATAAAAAACCTCCTACTGCACCTGAAATTGCAGTAAGAAGGATGAGCACCAAATAATTTATGGCCTAAGGGAGTCAAAATATGCTAATAAGAAATTTAGCACATCTTTTATTCCATTCAGAATTTACAATATTGATTCTGGGTTAAATTTTCTGGCATTGAGCATTATTGCACATAATTTCATAGAGAAACAGCATGCACAGTTTGAATTAATTCTCTCCACCACTTTTCTAGCAGTCATGGGGTGAAGTTCAGAAGGACCCCATGTCTGAGGAGTATATTTGTAACATGTCAGTACACCCCTGAAAGAAATGTATACTCACTGCACAACTGATGAAATTTCCACATAAATATTTTAAGGTACAGCACATCATGTATAAATCTTTCAATAAATGTACTGAAAAATTTCACAAAACGTGTCTGCCTTCTTCAAATTTTGACTTTAAATCATCTGTTCCGGACGTTAGGTTGTCCGTCAAACAGACGACATAAAATGTGGTTGGCTTTATAGAATACAGTCATGTCTAAAAGTACATTTGAACAGATCACTTGATTGATTGATTATCAAAAAGCAGTTCATGTTTGCCAATACCCACATCTCGGTTGATATCCTTCACATAAGTTATTTTGAAAAAAACCATCTCTTTGTCTGTCAGACCTAACACGCGATCGAACTGTCTGTCTTGAAAAACAAGGAAAAACAATTTTTCTACACGTGTATAGTTTGCAAGTTGATATTATATGCTTGGATTATGATCAACCGATGTTACTAGTTGATTTAGGTAGTTTGATTAAGAAATAAAGAATTGCATTTTTTCACATTAATGTTACAAAAAATTACTTATTAGCATATTTTGACTCAAATACGAACAATGATCACATATTTCTCCAATTTCATTTGGGTACACAGATGTTCAGCAAACAGTGTACAACTTAGTCCTTCAAAGTTGAGTACGTTGCAGTTCAAGTATTTATGGGACTCATTACGCGTATGTTAATCAAAGAGTATGTGAATCAACAGCAGCTAATCTTTCCTGCAGCAGACAATCTAGTGTAGTATGAAAAAAATAGAAATAAGGTGGGCTAAACAGCTCCTGAGACGTTATTTCCACATGAATAAGA
Source organism: Gymnothorax reevesii (assembly GCA_029721435.1). Lineage (NCBI taxonomy): Eukaryota > Metazoa > Chordata > Actinopteri > Anguilliformes > Muraenidae > Gymnothorax > Gymnothorax reevesii. Next base: position 53,637,577 of record CM056585.1, read on the forward strand.
GACAAGACTTTCCCTTCACATGCTGACAGTGGACCAATCACCAAAGGCTGGATATAAAAGGTATTAAACAAAATCCCGAACAGAGGATGCATAAAACAAAAACAACCGCAGAGAGCTATTCTGAGCAGCAAACACAAACATCAATAGCGCAATGTTAAGTAGGAGGCAGATTAGGGTGCAATTATACTCTCTAGCCACTAGATGGTGACTTTACTACCCAGTCTCAGCAAAGACGACAATGCCAGAGGAAATTTACTCATAAAAATGAAAGAATCCAGGCGATGGTGTACGCCCAACAACTAGATTTAGCGGCACAAGCAAAGGCAACAACCCACAGACTACATCAGGCCTGCCCAGCCCTGTTCCTGGAGATATAACATCTTGAAGGCTTTCATTTTAAGCCTTACTGTACAAGGCACACTTGCTCTGACTAATTGGCAGTACAAAAACATTGCCTACTGTTGAATGAGGTGCGCTTTGTTAGGCTTGTGATAAAAACTGCACCAATTAAGACCCAAAATCCTTCTAAATCTTTACCATGGATGTAAATAAAAGGAGCTTTGGAACACGTCTTCGGTATGGTCATCCGGATCTCAGTAATCCTGCATAGTGATACAGCTCCCACGTGTGTATCCATGAAACAGATAATACTTCTTCATCTAAGGCTGCAAATGCACTGAAATGAACATTGCAGTAAATGTGCTAGAGTTAGCCAGGGAGACTAATCTGTATTTCCACATCATGAGTTACAGATGAAAGGCTCATAAACCTCATCACAGAACCTGGCCAATAAAAAGGGCACTCATTATGACATCATTAAAGAACCACTCGCAACCAATTGTCAGATGGTTCTCAATGAATGAACTACGGTGCATATATTTTGACATTATGAATGATGGTACATGGAAGCATGGCAAATGGGAGGCACCCCAATTAGTTGGAAAAAAAAAACTTCATTAAAATCTGAAGGGGAAGAGAGGGGAGATTGAAGAGACCGCATGGGGCTCATAAACTCCTTATGAGGGGCTGACCCTGACTCAACCAACACACCAAAATCTAAATTTAGAACCCCTTCTGCCAACCTCCCATCTGAATAAGTGAGGGGGGAATAACGAAAAAAAAAGTCAGTTGTGTACTTTCTGGAAGGTGAAAAAAAGACAGAGGAGCACATTCCACACAATAAAAAACCCGCTGCTCCCACCCCCTCTGACTGCCCTCATCCGGCTGCTCATGCCTTTGTGAATATAACACTGCGCTCTGAAATGCTCCTGAACTGTCTGTACTTGCCCACACACTGACAATTCTGCCTAGCGCGTCCCCAATGTAGCAGTGCGCGAGCACAGATGTCTATAGAACCGCTTTCATAGTGACAAATTTTTCTCAAGCGTCCTCACTGCCCACTTCGGCCTTTCAGCCAACACAAAGAAACCCCGCAAAAATTAATAAATTAATTAAAGAGGATCTTCGGGATCAATTTTACCCTAAAGTCTCGGGTCACGTCACTGTACAAAAATAGGGCAGCAGTACTCGTGTTTGAGAGGAGGGTTTGCAAGTTGTCCTGAGATGACAGGTTTCGTTCCCAAGTGTAGCATTCCAATTTCACTTTCGTGGAACCCATTTACACCAAATCACTACAGCATTTATGTACAGAATGTGCGCAAAAAAAAAAAAAAGTTGTGCAATTATTTCTGTGGATGACAGTCGTCTCTAAATGTCACATAGTGAAAAACACTAGGTGAAAAAACACAAAATGTTCTCACAATGAGGAAAGCACTAATCTGACTTCTTCAATCCCGATACTGATACTAGGGCTTTTAGTATCGGCAGAATCTGAATACCGATCCAATTCCAGCTTTCAATTCATAAGCTGCATGCCTCACTGCGTGAAAGAAATTGGGATCATTCTTTTAAGCGTAAGACAACAGCAGGCTGGACAAAATAAGAGTAACAAATAAATATATAGATACAAATATACAGAATTGAAACTAATAGCAATAACGGAATCCCATACAGGACTGGCAAATTGTCAACAATTCCTGACCCAGCCATCAGTGCCACTATTTGACCAATATCAATATCTGATTAGTATCGGTGTAACTCTATTCACAATGTCACCAAAATATTTAGCAAAAGTTTTAATGCAGCCCTAATTCTGCACCGCCAATTAAGAAAGGTTTGCAGTCGGGGATCAGAGAACTCACTGCTGCACTTGGTGGCTGCAGTTGGAGCCGGTGTAACTGACGATGAGCTGCAGCTTTTCGCTGGCGTAGTCCACAAACTGGCGTTTGAAGGCTCTCTCCTTGGCCTTTGTGGTCCACGTAAGCCTCTCGTACACGTACAGCAGCGCATACAGGCCCACCGACAGGGCAATGAGCCGCCAGCCCACGGCCTTCCAGATCTGAAATAACCAACGCACACAATGAACCCTTCAGGGTTATGAACACAATTGTGTGTACATACATAAACAGCACTTTTGAGCAACATGCACGCAGACACACACAGTCACAAATCAAAAACACTCACCACGCCCCCCACCACAAGAATTCCCATGGACGTCCTGGACGTCAGGGAGGCCAGGCCTGTCACCATGGAGACCATGAGTTCTTCCTGGGTCATGGAGCCCTGAGGGAACGGGGGCATGCTGGTGCTGACCGGAGTGATGGCCAGTGGTCGAGGAACCTAAGGAGTTCCCATAGACTGTCAGCAAATCCACATTATGAGCTTTGTCACACAGTTACACAGCCCACACTGAGATGTCATGTTGCTAGCACACCCACGCTGTTAGCATAGCCATACTGCCCACTATTCACCCAACCATACTGCTAGCACACCGTTAGCAGAGCCATACAAGGATCTTTAACTCTTAGCATACTGGTACCATAGTCATTATGTTAGCACTGGTCACACATTGAGATCCCGGATTGTTAGCACAGTCATATGGCTAGCTTATGCACACTGTGAGCACAGCTATACCAAGATCCCAAACTGTTAGCATACTGTATTAGTAAATATGCTGGCACAGGTCACAGTGTTGGCACAGTCACACCATCGGCAAAGCCATACCATTGGCACAAGCACACTGTTAGCATAGAAATATAACATTGATAATGCATTGTTAATGAAGCCCATACAAAAATCATACATTGTAAACACGCAGTCAGCAGAGTCACACCAAGATCCCAAACTGCCACACTGTTGGCAGAATCACACCAAAACTCCACATTGTTGGCACAGTGCCCCCTAAAAAAATACGGACATCAAAAGGAAATTTTCCCTGCTGAGATGTACCTGGTCATTGTACCCCATGAGCGCCCGGCGGGTGTTTTTGGGTCCCAGGAAGCGGTTGACCAGCATGGTCCAGCCCAGGGAGAAGTGGAAGCCGATGTCCTCCTGGAAGTCGCTGCACAGCTTGTCACAGTTCAGGTCGTAGCTGAGACTGAAACACTGACGGGGGACCAGCATGTCCACCTGCTCTCGGACGGGGGCCGGAAGAAGTGGCTTCAGCCCCTCTGATTGGGGGGGGGGGGTTAGAGAGCAGGAGCATGACATCATCCATTGCCAACCAGGTCACACCCTAACACACTTACACCCCAACCAATCATTAACTTCATGATCATCAAAGCACATGTAAACCCAACATCTCAACAGCTACAGTGCGGCTGCCCAACCATTTCATGGAGTTCAACTGCCCAAGAATAAAGAATTGCTTCAGAAGCCTGAGCAGGGCTGACCAACCCTCTTTCTGGTTATTCACAATTTTTACTCAAACCCCAGTAAGCACTCCTGTCAGCAACTATGGCTGAGGCTATATTCATTTAATAGCTGGAGCAGGGCTACATCACTGAGGCAAAGCAAGCGATCTGCGGTCATCATCAGATGCCTGTTTAAGTGCGAGACAGTAGAGAGAGAATGAGGCAGCACACTAACCGATCATCTCAGTCTGTGTGTTCTGCAGGGCCGAGGTGATGGCGGTCGAGCATCTCTCTGACATGTTCCTGCCGAGCCCCTCCTCAATGTGCCTGTGCAGCTCCTGCAACGCATCAGATTGCGCTGGTCAGAGATGGACACAAACAGGGCCAGGCACAACGTATTATGGTGTAACGACATTCAACAGTGCCAGCTTAAGCTGCTTTCACACCGGACACAAAACAAATTTTTCACGCGACGGATTACATTCTAAGTCAATGCAAAGACGCGAATACACGCAAAACGTGTTTATTCGCGTCTTTGCATTGACTTTGAATGTAATCTGTCGTGCTAAAAATTTGTTTCACATCCGGTGTGAAAGCGGCTTTAGCAGTCAGAAATTAGCGCGTCACGTGCTGTTAAAATATGAAAGAGGCAGGTAGACTTCAGAAGCAAAATAGTAATCTGCTCTGGAGTGACTGGGGAATATGAACAGTCATCAGTTGCTATGCCTCAATTTTCAACATTTGGACAAATCACTTTTCCATTGATCTGCAGGGGGAGAAAAAAAAACAAAAAAAAAAACAAAGGGCAACGCAAAGCGTAGCATCCCCTCGCCGAGTACAAATGTTGGACATGCACAAGTGTATATGTCAGAAGGTACTTTCATTAGAGTGTACTATATTACTAGGCCACGAAAGTTCTTAATACCCAGGGATTAGATGTACAGGAAGTAATAAAGTCATGGATTTACAGAAGAAGATTAAAGCATATATGAGGTGACAAAATGAAAGAAGAGTGAAAAGTGAAAACATAATATGAACGTATCCTTGAACTTTCAAAGGTCAGTACTGTATAATATTTGAAACAGTGTAATGGCATGGAAGAAATCTTGGAGGTAATTAAGAAGCAGCATTCATGACAACAAAATGATAAGGTCCAATGGGACAGTCATCACATCATACTGTTGAATCTTCTGGAAACTGTTTTTGCAAATTTCATGAGATATGACCCTTCACCTACATACTCCAAAATCAAACTTAGCCTGTATTTTGATATAAAGTACCTTCATATGAAATTTTATTAAAATCCGTCAAACATTACTTAAGTTATTGAGCGGAAACCAGATTTGTTACGGACGTGCAGAAGGATGGGCGGAAAGACGGACAGTGGCATTACTATATTCCCCTCCGACTACTTTGTCGGCGGTGGATAAAAAAAGAAAAAGAAAAATAAAAAAATAAAAATAAATAAAAAAAGAGTAAAACGTTTATAGTCGTTAACATGGTTCAAACCTGAGCCCTTAAAAAGTTCCCTCTTAACTTCCATTCATTTTCTCCAGCAAATCTGAACAGGGCACCAATTGATACAGCCCTTCCAAATGAGTGGAAAATCTGCCAACTCTAGCGACCATTCATTTATAGGAGCACTTTCTGATTCAATAAGGACTGCAAATCCACTGCGAGCAGATGAAGGCTCCGGACACACTGACCATCAAAGCCTTTTATCCTGTGATGTTCCCTTTGAAGTTGAAAGTGGACACCACATGGCACAGCACACTTCCCTGAATACATTACTTAAATTATAATGCCTCAGTCTCTGGTCAGTTACATTCTGCGGTCAGAATGGAGGGCTTCTCCAGCTAGTCATTTAGGGGTCTATTCTCCCATGCGCTTAAGTCGAAAAAAGCGCGTAGCTACGCGCTTTTCAGCCTACGCGTATTCTCCCCTCGACTTAAGTCTGTGAATTACGCGCCTTGAAGGCAGTTACGCGCTTGGGGCGGAGCAAGGCCAAAATCGGGGCGTTTCCGGGCGTTTCTCATGCAAATAACACTTACGCGTATTCTCCCCCTGACTTACGCGCTTTTTCTGTTAAGCGCTTATGAGGGCTGTATTAAGGTCAAGCGCCAACATTAGGCGAAATTGAATATTGCGTTTGATGTCGGTTATAGGCCGAATTTTAACATTACTTTTATTTTATTTAACATGGTAAAGGGTAAGACATTTAATATTCGATTGTTCTTCCTTATTTCTAAACTACATTTCTCAAAGCCATGATAATTTATCAAACGAAATCATCACATGATATTACGCATCAGCCTCTTCTCCAATCAGCAAAACAATTAATTAATACGAGTATACATAAGACCATCACTCTACCATGCCCTCAAAATCTAAAGCCAAAATGCCAGTCCTGCATTTGCTTGCACTCTTGCGTGATTGGGAGAGTAAGAGGAGCGCGCCGAGCTCGAAGACGAACACGCATATATCGGCTTCGTTTGGACATCCTGTGAATCGAGCGCTTTCGCCTGGACCGTGCATGAGGCAATCATCTATCTTTGCCGACTTCTGGATGAACAGCTATCCAGCCGCAGCAATTATCCACAAAACATACCCGTGGTCATCAACGTCAGAACTGCACAGTCGCTCCTGGCATCTGGGTCGTTCCAGAGAGTGGCTGGTGATGGCATTCACATCACAGGCGTCTGTGTCAAGGTGTCTGACGCAGTTCGTTGGCGCTTCAAGTTCTTCTCCATGCACTTTCACTGCAAAAAGAGTGGATGCCATCCCCTCCTCCTGCGCAGTGAAATGCACAGGGGATGATGGTTGCCCACCACCTGTTGCGTGTACACTTCTCCGGTGTGCAGAGAACCTGGCTTTTACAGCGCCCCGCAGATCTCTCCATTTATGCTTTAAATCGGGGATACTGCGCTTACATCTCCCCACCGAAGCCACATCCAGAACGATTTGCAGCTTAATTCCTCGGATCAGCCTTCATTGCTTGCTTGCCATACAACACCAACATCTGTGAAATTTGGTTTTCGGCTTTGGCTCGACGTCGCCATCATTGTCTTCCATGTTCTATTAACAAATGCGACTGCCCTGTATGTTCGTGATAATCTAAAAAGTTGTGATATTCTCACGAGTGAGGGGATTGATTTTCTAATTCAGGATATCTGTATTAACTAACTCGAGTCCTAGTAATTTTTTTTACCATAGGTAATACTGTGTAATTTAATGTGTGAATAAAGATATTATTAAATAGGCTACTCTAGATTGAGCCCTACCCTGGCAAATACCAAAGCACTATCCATTTGTTAATCAATTTTAGCCTTTAAAGAATAGCCGACATGGGAAGAATCATTATCAGTAAATGGGATAATTGATTATAGTATTAGGCACAAGTTCAAGTGAATGTGTCGCTCAAATTAAATAGGATGATAGGCTATGGATATGGAATTCCGTCATTACTGAGGCGGTTTCGGGGCGGGGAGATGACCGCGTGCGGGGTAAGAATCCTTGTCGTTTCCATGTCCTTTAGTTGCAAACCTGACATCGGAGTAGTTTTCAAGTGTGCAATTTCTAAATGAGATCATATAAACTGTCTTTGTGTGACTCTCTTTGTCTTCTTCCCTGTCTTCCACGGAACAAACAGGCTGGTGTAGGAGGGGCACATTTTCAATGATCTGATTGCGCTGATTGAGAAGCGCTAAATTCTTTATTTATTATTTCATTATCGCGGCAATTTGTTTGTATGGATAGCTTTAATGCCATGGTGGCTAGAGTAAGAAATAACAAGTGTTTGTCACTAACATATCCCCCGCCGCCGCAATTTTATGTGTCCGTACGGACGGAACCCAATGCTATATCCCCCGCTTCGCGGCGGGGGATAAATGAAGAGATGTCTGAATTACTTCTTGTAATTGGTCCGGCCTACTATTACAGCGCATATAAAACCTCGTATCTTCACAATGACAAACTTCACAGGAAAATAAAAAATAAATCTAAAATAAAATAATAATAATTATTATAATAATATAAATGGATAAATATAGGCCTAGTTTAAAATAAAAATGTTTAATTTTGCATGTAAGAATAGTGGACATACGAGTTTTCGTTTCTTATCAGTTTGGAGATACGAGGTTTCATCAGCAGGCCGACGATATTCAAATTTAAAGTTTGGTTTGCGTTTTCTATGGACCACAAATGCGTTTTCATGGTTTATCAGAAAATCCTTTTTCCATGTTTTCCTGATAGCCATAATCAATGAGCTTTGTACAGAGTCGGCCTCTCTTTTGGATCAGTCACACCTCTTTCATAAGGCCGCCTACATTCTGAAGTTAAGCGCTGTGGGCGTGATCGAAGCGAGTAGGGGAGAATACGCGTAACTCAAAAGCGCTTAACTCGAAGCGCGTAAAAAAAGACTTACGCGCTAATGGGAGAATAGACCCCTTAGTGCATCCCAAAAGAGTAAATGGATTATACCAATGCGCCCTCATACTGTCAAATGCGACCACTGATCTGCAGTGACCATCTTGCTGCTGCCATTACAACACTCTGGAAAGGGAAGAGCGTCCCCTTAGCAGAGAGAGGCGTAGAGATCACCTGTGCGGCGATCTGGCAGAAGGGCCAATTCTGAGCAGTCCAGCCTGCCTACTGCTGCTGACCCAAGCATGACCAGCTGAAAAGGACATTCACATTGTCCCAATTTCTAAAAATTACTCAAAAAGTGATCGAACATTTGATTTCTGTGGGGTCTGCTACGGCCACATTAATAGGTTTTACAAAGTAGTTTGATTGAGGGCTCAAGTGCTTTGTGACTATGCTAGGGTTAGCAATATATTATTATATTATACTGATATGGCGATAAAAGATATCGTCAAGGATTTTAGATATTGTAATATTTTGATATAATACGCATTAGTGTTATCTCTCCGGGTATTAAAGGCTGTATTACAGTAAAGGAATGCAGTTTTTTTATTAGTCTGTTCTAGTTGTTGCCTGTACTTGCTTGGTCATCTTAACCACATTACCAATGACTTTCTCAAAAATACTTGTGTAAATATTTTTGAAAAGGCACCAATATTTCCCCCAACAATTTCTCCACAATATCAATACTGAGGTATTTGGTAAAAACATTGTGATATTGGATTTTGTCCAAATTGCCCAGCTCAAGTCTACTCCTCATGACCATGATCATGAGGGAAGACCAGTGGTCACACGGGATCAATCCTCATAACGTCCCCGAGTGCAAAAAGGTGTAAACATGATGACATCACTGCAACACAAGCATTAACAGGAAAAGGCAGTGTGACATCACCCTGGTGTTATAAAAATTAGTACTGCAGACAAAGAAAATGAGTACATTTAAACACTAATCTAATCACTTAAAGTATTAATAATATTTGCAGGTACTCCACAAATAACTCTCCTACAAGCACTCATGGTGAAAGATGTTTTTCTCTCCCATTGCATCCCAGGAGCACAACTGAGCTTCTGATAGAAAGTTTAAAAGCAGCCAAGAAAGAGTCCGCAGTAGAAGACAGAATGAACAGCCTGAAATGTTGGTCAGGATTGTAACAAGATAGTGCTTGATAGTGTGACACCAGGACAAAGTAGTTGAGAGAATATGCAGAAGAGAAAAAGGACTGTCTGTGCACCAGGAAAAATAGAGGTAAAAATTTTCCTTGAGAGAATTGCATAAAAAGAAATTGTCTGCTTGGAGAAACACAGTACATGTATACGGAGGGGAACGGTCTCTCCCATTTGATAAAATATAACCAATTAACAGGAAGTTCGCTTGAGTTTCTGCCTTTTCATGCTTCACAAAACGCAGTCACATTTATGGTGGAAAAAATTCTAGGACAGTTTCACAAATGGATATGAGGCCGAGGATTATTACATCACAGTCATAAAAAGGATGGGAAATCACTGGCATAGGGAGATCACTGGGGCATGAGAAGCCTGAGGACAAGGCCTTGACAGTGTGGGCACAATCAGAGCAATGAACACACAGTGTAACATTACAGCGGAACTCACATTCTTGTACACCTTCAGAACCACAGGGGAAGGGTGGAAATCCAAGTGGAACTCATCCACCAGCACATACAGCCTCCTGATCTCTTCAGCCATGGCATTGGACACCTACAAGAACATATCCCACACAACAAAAAATGAAACAATCAATAAAACACGGTGGATGTATCAGGTTAGCTCAATCGGTTAAGGTGCTGCATTTGCGAAGCAGTAGTGACTACCATGGTGCGGGTTCGATCGCTAGTCGCACCAATCGGCAGTCGTCAGCAACTTTTTCAGAACAGTGCAAGATTGGATAAGGTGCTGTGGGGATGCAAATTGGAGGGGACTGCATGGAAGGGAAATTTAAAATAGTTGCCTTGTTCACCGCTCAAGCGCTTCCTGTTGGCCAGTCGGGCGCTCGTCAGTGAGATTATAAGCTTGCCCATGTTCGGATATCCTCTGCCCTCGTACTGAACTTGCGTTAGTTTCGACCAATGAATGTAAAGATGCTGGGGCTGACGGGTACATTCTTCAGAGGAGAGCCGCAAACTGTCTCCCTCCTGAGCTGGCAACAAGGGGTTGCATACGAGCAAGCCTTGTACATAGTTCTCGGATTGGGCATTACAGATTCGAGATTGGAGATACCAAATTTATTAAAAAAAAAAAAAAAAAAAAAAAAAAAACCACATGGTGGATGTATGGCCCCTCCACCCCATTCACCCCCATTTTCACAGACACAATAAGAGCAAGGCACCTATCCATCACTCTGCATCATTCCAACTTTTGGAACATCTTTAGTCGATGTAAAAATGCCCACTATCAAATTCAGCATGAAAACACAGTTCAGTAAATCTCTACAGTCTAAACTGTATTTGATTATAAATTCCACAAAATATTTGCGCACAGTCAACCATGAAACAAAGTTGTGTAATAGTGCATCCACACCACTAAATTTTAATTTTAAAATACATAAATTTGCACTAGTCTCACCAAGCGTCCAAACTACTTTGGCGTTTTTAAACCCCTAAAACGAGGACTATCAAATACACTGCTAAGCCCATTTCAGCCCAGGATTGCTTCTTCGTGCAGATGAAGATTGTTTTTGTTATAAAACACTATTAAAAAATAGTGCCGATGCAGCCTAAGACCGAAAATTGCAGAGGTGGTGGAGCAACCAAAGCACAATCGAGCACCCATCTTTTCATTCATACATCAGCCTCTCCACCACCTGGGAGACCAATCAGACACCCATATCCCCTTGCCTCCAGATCACCAGGCCCTCCCCAGACTCCCAGATCACAGACCTGTTTCTCCACCTCTTCTGTGATCTGCTTGATCTTGACCTTGCAGTCCAGAGTCAGAAGGTCCAGTTGCTTGTCGATGAACTCCATACGATCCTGACGCTCTTCCCGAGTCTCAAGACAATGAACCCTGGGAAACGGACACAAATTAAAGGAGAATTCCAGTGTGAAATTGACTTGGGGTGCATTGAAACATGATAACGAGTACTAACTTTTGTCGAATACCCCACCTCCGTACGTACGCAACATTTCGAAATGCATAGCTTTTTAGCCAAAGCTCCCAACAGGCTTACAATGGTAGAGAATTGGGCATAGTGTTGCCATGCAAAGAAATCGCTATTTTTTTCAAGGCTTAACAAGGCTCAAAGTAGCTCCACACTTCATCGGTAGAATTCCGAGGGCCCTGACATTTAAAACGAGGCACAGAGAACTTTGAAAATGCACAGGTCTTTTATTAATGAAAGACTATTTAGGCAGTAACTTGAGGTAGTTTCCAGTCGACTCCATCTTAAAGTAACAATAAGTCTATTGACGAGCACGAACGAATAGGAAGGATGGGGAACAGATTGCAATCTATTCGTTCGTGCTCGTTAATCGACTTATTGTTACTTACAAGATGGAGGCAACTGGACACTACCTCAAGGTTAACCACAGTTAATAAGGCTATTAACCACATCCATTGTAGTGAACGCTAGCTAGTTGACAAGCTAGCAAACTAATGCACAATTCAGCATATTTTCCTGGACACCGGCAAGTGCAGAAGACAAAACTCAATCTTGTTCCCTACTCTCGCAGCTGGTTGTAATGACTTGGCCGATCGGCGTGAGTTGAGAACAAGGAAGCTCGAAAACCGAAACAAACGTAAAATTATTTAACAGGGCCTTCGGGAGACCGAAGGAGACATTCAAAATAGCCTGCTTTCATATCTACATTAACGACCTTAAATAGCCTGATGTGACACAATGGCGCTGGATAAAAAGCAATCTTAGGGTCTGTGTTGCTTGTCAACCATTCTGTCCACTCTATCTTGCTTGTTGGAAGAACAAATAGTTCCCAATTTTATAGTTGAATTATTACCAATAAATTATTGATTATTTTTCTTGTGCGTTTATTTAATGGACTAAATGTAGGGTAATAGTTTTATAAAGGCAATAAACCCCTTGAAGCAGTGGATTACAGTGATTTTATAACGGCGGGGGGGCACAAAGGCACTCTGCTGCGCATCGTGCCTTGGAACGCCCCTCCGCCATTATAAAGTCACTGTAACCCACTGCTCTTCGGTACTTATTCCTTTATTGGACACGCAATCAAGCTAGATGACTAGCTGACTTTAATTTCCTGCAGTACTTACTCAGATAGCTAGCACCACCACTTCGGATCTGCCCCGGCTCTAAGCCGAATCAGCTGGAGTCGGCAGGCCGGGGCAGATCCGGAGTGGAGGTGCTTGCTATCTGGGTAGCCAGCTAACTTAAGTTCAACATAACGTTAGATTTTCATGAATTTCGATTATGAAATTATACAGCAAGCATTCAGTCCAGTGCTGAGATAACTGTCAAGTTACTCACTAACCATCTACCTGCCAGTTTAACCCCTTTCTGCAGATATAGACGCTTGTGTCTATAGACCTGCAAATTTAAGCATGCTGATACTCTACTCGATCACTAGATGGCACCCCCCGGATCAGTTATTGAATATTCACAAGCAAGCAGACCTTGAACGCGGTTTTGAATATGGGGAAGTTCACTCCACTCCCTGTTTTTCAAGAGCAACATGAATTAAAATCCTCAGCTAAGCCTGATGTGCAAACTGGTCAGTATCCTTGCCCATAGTATCGTTCCAGCAGTTCTTGACACAGAAAAAAATTGTTATCCTCAGTAGCAACCAGTTTAGCCACAGTGAGCAGACAGTATTCCAATTAATCGTTCAGAAAAATCAGTTTTCAGTGGCAAAAAATTCGACATGGTATTGAATTCTCTCACATTCTACTGTCAATTACAGTCGTCACATACAAAAAATTTGTAGTTCCCTACCGTGGATTTATGTGTAGATTCCTTCATTGACAAATTCAATGACATAAATAGCCAATCTGCACAAAGGGGTTAAAACCCCTTAACACTCCGACGGCCCATATACGGGCCCATCAGGGAAGTTAAAGAAGAAAAGATTTAATTTTATAGGCATAGTCCTTTATAGGCATTATAAGAAAATGTTACCGGAGTAGCGGGGGGTTAACTAACCACCTTACCCATTTAGCAAGCTAACGTTAGTTGGTGACAATTGCGTGCATTTCCCTCTATCCAGTCGCCCCGGCCTCGGTTCAGGCTGTTAGCAAGCTTTATGAGCAGCGCGTTTCGTGTATATTCTCGTCTTTGCATTGACTTTGAATGTAATCTGTCATGCGAAAAATTTGTTTCACGTCCGGTGTGAAGGCGGTTTGGCGCCGCCTATTCTGGCAAATGTTCTGGCGAATATTCCAGAAGTTTAATGCCATAAGTGGTTAACTTAATTAAATTAGCAGGGGAGGGTTACTGTCACAGCTGTCGAGTAACCGCTGTCGTCGCGATATGAGCCAGATGAACTCGGAAGGCTGTATTGTGATGCCTGACGCCGGCTGTGCTGTATGAAGTGGGCATCCATGATCACAGTGGAACCAACGCTGGCTTGTAGGCTTGTGACTTCAGCCACAACATGCAAGCAATATTTTTTAATGAGCGAGTTATCTTGATGCCTTATTGTACCCTTGTCATTAGATTTACACCCGAGTTTGGATAGTTGCCCTCATGTCTTGGTAAACTTGGCCCTAATTTTGACCCCAGGGATCAGATTAATGGAATCCAGTATCATAAGCAAAGGAGTATTCTAAATTGTATGTATATAACTTGTGGCTATTTTCTTCAAGCAAAGAAGATTTCTCAAGCCATTTTGACCCTTGGGCCCTGCCCCTTAGCCCCTGGGTAAGGGAAACTGTCAAAAATATGATCATATCATCTCATTGTTGTAATGTCAATCAAGTGTGAATGATTTCCAGTAGAAATTAAACAGAATATACTAAAAAGTATCATTTTCCTATATAAACTATAGTAAACTTGACCCCCTCCCCAAGGGCAAACAAGGAGCCTGGGGTCATGAAATTCACAATTTTTATAAAGCACCTCAAGACACTTCCATCTATAAAGATAACTGGTTTCCAGCATATCTAGGTATAAAAAAGTAAATGCAAGACAATAGTTATTGTGTTCACAATGTGGCTTATGATGACAATATAACAAAGGGCAACAACTCCATCAAATTTGATTGAATCAGTCTGGTTTTCGAACTTCTTTGAGATCTTCTAGATATAAGCCAGCATGCAAAGTTTCATGAAAATTGACCAATATTTACTAAAATTATTGTGTTCACAAGGTTGCTTATGATAATAATACAACAAAGGGCAATAACTCCATCAAATATGATCGAATCAATCTGGTTTTCGAACTCGTCCAAGATCTTATGGATATAAGCCTGCATACAAAGTCTCATCAAAATTGGTTCATAAATACTTAAGTTATTTTGTTCACAAGGAAAAGTTTACGGACGACGCACGACAGGCGACGCACGAAGATGGACAAAAGGGGATCGCAATAGGTCACGCCTTTCGGCTGGTGACCTAAAAAGTTCTCCAAAGTTCACTGTTCAAGAATTGCAACAAATGGTAGCATCTAGGGGTCAGATCATCAGGCGCTATCTACATGCCAACAATCTGTTTGGGAGGCATGCACGGAAAAAACCTTTTCTCACTCAATCATCTACGCAAACGTCTTGCGTTCGCAAAGCGGTACTGGGACCGTGTGCTTTGGTCAAATGAGACCAGGATAGAGCTTTTTGGCAACAAACGCTCTAAGTGGGTCTGGCTGAACACAAAAGATGAGTATGCAGATAAGCACCTAATGCCCACTGTGAAGTATGGGGGAGCATGGGTGATACTGTGGGCCTGTTTCTCTTCCAGAGGCCCTGGGAACCTTGTTAGGGTGCATGGCATCATGAACGCTTTGATATACCAGGACATTTTAAATCACAATCCGGTGGCCTCTGCCCGAAAGCTGAAGATGGGTCGTCACTGGGTCTTTCAGCAAGATAATGACCCTAAACATGTGGCCAAATCTACAGAAATGGTTCACCAGACACAGAATCAAGCTCCTCCCGTGGCCATCTCAGTCCCCAGACCACAACCCCATTGAAAACCTGTAGAGGGAGCTGAAGAGGAGAGTGCAGAGGAGAGGACCCAGGTCGCTGGATGATTGAGAGAGATTATGCAAAGAAGAATGGTCGAAGATCCCTCTTTCTATATTCTCCCATCTTGTGAAACATCATAGGAGAAGATTAGGCGCTGTTTTGTTGGCAAAAGGGGGGTACAAAGTATTAACATCAGGGGTGCTAGTAATTGTGGCTCACATGATTGGATGTAAAAGAATTATTTCTTAATGTTGGATTTTTTTTTCCCCACTGAATAAATGCACTTGAATTAAAGGTTGTATTTTCCTCTTTTTTTCATTGTGGTCCTATATTATTTAGAGACAAGAGCCATCTGGCAATGGCGGATCGCCCCGGCTGTAGGTTGTGTAACCTACAGGTTGTGTGGACAGAAGGACAGACCAAAACCCCCATAAAGGCACAACTAGACCATAAGGAGGAGCACCATACCAAATTTGGTGTTTGTAAGTGGTATAGTTTTCGAGTTCTGGTCCGGAAACGATTTTATTACAGACGGACGGACAGACGGACGGACGGACACACTGATCGCTATATCCCCCCGCATTATATGCTGGGGGGATAAAAAAAACTGAATTTATTAGAAGCTATAGAACACATCTTAACCAGGGGTGCCAATAATTATTGAGGGCGCTGTAGCAGGCTCATACACGAAGCAAACACCCTAGAAAATGTGTGTAAATGGACCGAAGAGATTGCTAAGGTAGAGGTGCTTTCCTTTGATGACGTCATTGGAACATGTGACTTACGTCTCAGAAACGTCCTAACCCTTCAGGGGGCGGGGCGTAAGAGTGCAAAAATATCACTTTTATTCCTTAAAATTGATGGATTTTTCAGCCATTTCAGAACTTGTGAGTGCATAGAGATATAAATAATCATATAGAATAAAATAAACCAACAATTTCAGATGGTGTGCCTCATGTCAGGGAACCCTTAAATGATTTGCAAATCATTCCATTCTGTTTTTATTTACATTTTACCCGACGTCCCAACTTTGAGGGACATGGGGTCGTACTAATCAACCTCTGGAGTCTTTACTGTAGACCTCAATCATTAGAATCAGGTGTGTAACTGCTGGGCTCTCACACCAGCCCTTTCCTGAAAACACTGAGGACCTCAGGGCCAACAGACAGGACGCTTATTCCAGGACCTACCTCACTCACTCCCAAGGCCCATTTTGGGGCGCAGACCTGTGCAAACACTGAGCTACACCTTCGTTCATTGTAGAGAGGACTCACCTCTGCTCCTGAGCAGCGATGTGAACAGAGTCCATGATCAAGCGCAGCGCCTCGGAGATCTGCTTCGCCCTCACTGTGTGCTGCTCAAACTTAGTCTTCACTGCTGACTGAGAGATGCATTCCTGCGGACGCACGCACACACACACAAAGTACAAAGTAGAGGATAAGGAGTTAGAGTTCACTGCCCATTGATCCAGCCACATCATTCTCACACCACAGAGCAGACCCACCTCAAATCTCCTCTCAAAGTTCTGGAACTCAAACATTCTCGCTTGAAAGCCCTCAGCCAGTGCACCTCCTGCAAAGAGAGGCAGAGGACCATTGAGGAGGAGTAAAAGGAGAAACAGCGAGGAGGAGCTAGAGCCAAGAATAGGAGTGAGGGAAGAGTTAGGGCCAAGAGGAGGAGGAGTGAGGGAGGAGTCAAAGGAGTAGCAGTGAGCAAGAGTCAGAGCCAGGGGGAGGAGCAATGAGGTGGTATCCTCCTGAATGACAGCTCATAGACGCCCCCTGCAGGGCAGTATGGTCAAGACCGCGTGTTTCTTACCAGCTTCCGGCATCCCCTGGGCCTTCTGCACTCTGGCCTGGAGCACCTCCTTAGCTGAGACGAAGAAGATGCGATCGCCTGCCTGCGCCCGGTCAACCACGCCCAGCTCATCGACCAGGAAGCTGGTGCAGCGGTCCATGTGCTGCCGTCTCACCTGTAGGGGGCAGCGCAGGACAGGTGTCAGAGCATCTGTACCTGCTCAAATATACCCACAGGAGCAATCGCAGAGCAACAGGACTGAGACAAATCACTTAAAATACCACAGACGAAATAGGGTCTCATTAATACTGTATTAAAAGCTAATAGGGAGAGCAGCGAACTCTCAGTGCAAGGTATACATTTTTTTTTAAACATAAATTTGGCATCTCCAATCCCACCCGAATCTGGAATGCCCAATAGGTGAACTATGTACAAAGCTTGCTCGTATGCGACCCCTTGCTGCCAACTCAGGATGGTGAAGACAGTTCACGGCTCTCCTCCGAAGCACGTGCCTGTCAGCCACTGCTTCTTATACACTCATTGGTTGAATCTTCGCAAGTTCAAAATGAGGGCGGAGGATACCCGGACATGAATAGACTTTGAATCTTCCTAAAGAGCACCCGCCTGGACAAAAGGAAGCGATTGAGCAACAAACAAAGCGGTTTATTTATTCCCTTACCCGGCAGTCCCTTCCCAATTTGAAACCCAGTGCCTTAACCGAGTGAGCTATCCGGCAGCTGCAAGGAATACATTTTTAAATTTAGTATCTAGTCGGGCAAGTGGCTTGAGAGTTAACCCTAAGCTACAAGGATGTCCTGGGGAAAATGTGAGGAGCAGCTGCAATTAGAAAGAGTCCGAGAGAAACAGGGCTAAAGCTCCTGGGTAGCTTTGGGATTGAGGGCCTTGCTCAAGCCCAACAGCAGAGTTCTTCCAAACTCCTTCTCTTCAGATGCAACTCAGAATCCCAAACTCCACCGTGGGCTTGAACCAGAAACAAGCAACCTGTATCACAAGGCTGTACTGCCACTGCAAAATTTCCTCAGCTATGCAGCAGACAGCTGGTGCGGCACGTACCTCCTCCATGTACTCTGGCTCTGATGCAGAGGCATCCCAGCGGTTGTTTAGAATGAAGATGTTGGGACTGGAGAGGCGCTCGTTCACTTTGTGAAAAAACGATTTTTCCTAGAGAGGATAAAATGGACGTTATTGCAAAGATTCAATGAAAGAGGGGCAAGTGGCAAAGATACTGCTCAAATTAGATTTAGAGTTTGCCATCAAAACACTGACATGGTGGAAGGAAATTATGCTTTTGTTTAAAATAAACCACCTGCATAAGTTCTCTTGAATTCATTCATACCAAGTTAAAGACAGCCATGCAAAGTGTAGCACACGCCCATTTGACAGCCTTGTTCATGACATAGCACAAACCAGAAATGTCCCCATCACCTAAATCAATGAGGATCCTCTTCGTATCACTATTGACCCACAGATCAAACATGAAACAGGGACAGCAATAAGTGTACCCTGTGGAGTGAGAGCAGTCTATATGCAAGCCATGTCTAGAGATATGCCAAGTTAGGTGCCACAACGCCGTGAAAAAATTTCCAATCACTACCAAAATCAATAGGCATCCTATTCATATTGCTATGGACCCAGAAAACAAAAATGAAAAGGATTCAGCAAAACTCGCACCCTGTAGAGAGTGAGAACAACCCATATAAGCCATGTATAGGGATGCAGTAATTTTAGTGGCACAGCTCCATGACAAATTTTCCCGATCACCAACAAAATCAATGGGGATAGTCCTCATATAACCATTGACCCACAAAACAAAAATGAAAAGAATCCTGCAGAAATTGTAGTCTGCAGAGTCAGGACGTATTGTGGATGGAGCGACAGACGGATAGGGGCGATCGCGATGTACACCCATCCCGTGGAGTGGCAAATAAAACGGAAGGTGACATTATATCGTCTCGGTCTACAAGTATTCATATTTGGAGGCTTATGATTTGTGTATTACTTCAGAATTGAGAGGAATAAACTAGCTAACGAGTGACAAACAAAGTGATCACATATCAGTCGAATTACCCCACTGCACAAGTCTTACCGTCTGCATCAGTGTGGACTCAGAATTGGCCACCAGAACAAAGACGTCAGCATCCAGACAGAACTTGTCGATCCAGCTGTCCAGCTCTGTAGTGACATCAATGCCAGGGCTGGAAGCAGACACAGGAAAAATTTATTTAAGCACAACACTAACCCTGAATTACACATTATTAAATGTGCATCCAGCAAAAAGGGAAATATAATTACATAAATAAATGCATCCCATCAGGAAAAAAAAAATTATAATAAACGTGTCTTAATAAAGACATTATAATAAACATGTAAATCTTTCAATGTTCTTTAGCAAAACAATACAAAAGCCATACGGAAGAGGAGGAAAAATGGCTAAAATAAAAATATGTAAAAAAAACAAAATGGCAAATGGCACTGCCACACCATACAGTTGACGCGTGCACCAGATTTTATGAAAAAATATACAACGGGTTTTAAGCTATGTTGTGGACAAAGACGTTTACGGACTAGGGGTGTAACGGTAGATGTATTCGAAGCGAACCACTGGCTACAGGACATTCGGTTTGAGTATGAAAAAAAAAAAATAGTCCAGCTTTAAACACGCAGCATGAAGTATAACTAAAATTGTGTGTAAAACTTAGCAATTGAATAGCAGGAAAGTAACCAGCGAGCGGAGCACATTAGCACTAACACATACCAGCTTCGATGGTATTATGCCACAGCAAGCACGAAATTGCAAATGCAAAAGCCTGAGCTGAAAAATCCACCACTATCATTCAGGTGCACATTTCCATGAAGTATAGTTGCTAACTACTTGGCTACATAGTTTTAACTAGGACTAACTTAGTTAGCTACTAAGCTTTTGGATAATGAACCCCAGGTCTCCTGATGGCAACATGCCAACATTGTCCCACTGAAACTACACGTCGTCGGCAGTCCGTCAAAAATGTCGGCTCATTTATGTTACCCAAGTGTGAATATCAGGGATGAAAAGAAAAACACCTGTTCAGGAAATTGTGATTAATTGGCCACAGTATTTAGAGGCCTGTGACAAAAATATTCTGAGACCAAAATGCTGTTTACTCTTCGATTGTGTTTAGATGACTCTGTGTGTGCAGAGACACTGAGAGTTTGCTTGACCAGACTGCAAAACATTTTATCACTCTTGGTGGCAGACATGTATAAGAAGAAAGAAAATACACATACATAATGAATTCAAGCTGGCCCAGGACTGTCCCACTGAATCAGTGTGAAGCTGAAAGCTACTGATGTTCAAAATATTCTACCAGCTGCACTTAAATGGATATTAATTTGAAAAAATTTGTATTTATTCCAGAAGTTTTGTAAGCAGGTTACAGCAACCAGTCTTTTAAGGCGCGCGAAAGTACGTGCGCAGCATAGTAGTGTGCCGAAAAAAATTGAGGCGAGGAAACAAGTGCGCAGCTCACAAGTACAAAGCTTGAAAAAAACGTGCGCCTCGAGGAGACTAGACTGGTTCCGTCTCGATCACTACACGTGGAAACTATACTGGTTCCGTCTCGATCATTACACGTGGAAACTATACTGGTTCCGTCTCGATCATTACACGTGGTTCCGTCTATCATTGCACTTCGCTAGTAGACATTCGGCATGATACAGAACAGTAGCGCCAACACTGCTTTTTAGAAAAGATGGGAACAAGTCTACGTACATACTGGGAAACCCAACCCCTGACAAGTGACCATTTTTGAACTAATCGCCTATGTTTCATTTTCGCCTTCAGAGCAGCTGTAGATGGCGAACATAGCCGTGAAACATGCCATTAGGGAAGAAACCTTTGCAAAAAGGGACAATCTGTGGTGAATCGCGGCTTTCAAGAATGCTTGTCTGCAGCACATATAAAGCAATAGAGTAAACAGAACATCATGTGCAATGACACTAATAAGACCCCTCAGCCTAACTACAATATCAAACAGATTAGAATCATGAAAAAGGTGCTCATGGATACCTAACATAAAGCCTGGAGGTCAAAGTGACCTAATCTGAACAAAACCCATTGTTTGCATTATGAGCATAAATGGGACAAAGTGACAAAAACTGAAAAAAATACACATTTTTTGCAAAATCCCGACTATACATAATTATGTCATTGCTCCGAAACAAAAAAAATTGTGAAATTTGTTTTTTTTTTTTTTTTTTGCACAAGATCAAAAAATTATTCAAGGTCATAGTGTAAAGGTCACATGTAGAATACAACCAGACAAAATGCACAGGTCCTTTCAAGGTGCTTTATATACAGTCAGTTTCACATTGTTGGCATTATGAATTGCTGAGAAACAGCCAGCACAATATTTCCCGGGTCAAGGTCAATGCATCTAGGTCAAAGGTCAAATCCTAATTAAACCAGGTTGTTTCAAAACTACAGCTAAAGTTCCTTAGTAGTAATAAGTATGAGGTGTTTGACAGTAATAGATACGGTGTACTGCCCTGCACAAAATGGGCCAAAGACAGACCTCCAGATGCCATCATGATGTCAATACCACATCATGGAATCCCAATACAAGCCCAAAATACTTTTTTTCTGTTGTCTTGCATGTTTTTCTTTTTGCAGCGCAGAGGTTATGGAGATGTTGAAAACCAGGCTCACCTGTCCACCAGCACCAGGTCGTCCCGCAGCAGAGCGCACTTAGCTTTGGGCCACATGACACACACCAAACTCCCTGCGTCCAGATCTTCATCCTGGTGCAGGGCGTGAGCCAGCTGGTTCACAGTCTGCAGGAGAAGACACACAGAAATTAATCAGCACAAACACACATACAGACAGATACTGACAACACCCTTATCTTGTACTGTACCATGACCCAGATCGCACAGCTAAGCCAGTCCACAGTCATACTGTCCCTTAAACCCCCACCTCCACATTTGACACCCTAAAAAAGTCGGGGCATCCTTACCAGAGTTAGACGTACTCAATTCCAAAGAATCACACACCAGGTTAGGCGCGAGGTTAAAGCAGACACACCATTAGAGAGTGCGTTGACACACTACAGAGTTATTTATGCCATATCTCAGGTCGTTCAGTATTTACAGTGACACACATTTAGCCCCCATTCAGGGGCTATCCAGCAGACAGACCCTGGGGATGTAAGGAGAGGCATTTCACACTGCACGCTCAGGGGAGAAACCGGAGAAGCAGAGGCGGTATTTCGTGCCCTAGATCTGAGCAGGAATGCAGATCCGCAGGAGCAGACATTGTTTCTGCGCTATGTTTGGATGCAGATACATGGCCCCCACTCACGTGGGCATGCACTGGCATTCCTGCACTCTGCACACACCCAGACCAGGCACAGCCATGTGTAGGGCTGCAATTCTTTTCCTGCGTCATTTTCACCTCCCAATGGAGACATGTTAGATAAGTGCAGGGCTGGTCAACCCTGGTCCTGGAGAGCCGCAGTGTCTGCTGGTTTTTAGTGTTACTCAGCACTAGATTGATGAATTAAAGCAGTTGATTACACACTTCACTTATCTCACTTGGTGCCTTGCGTTTAAATCAGGTGGCGAAAACCAAACTCAGCACACCCTCTGGCTCTACAGGACCAGCGTTATCCACCCCTGCTCTGTAAACTTTCATCTGTACTCTGTACTTCTACTTTGCATTACAACGATGCTAAATATCCAACCACATTGCAAATCTTGGTAAACACGTAGATTGCAGTTACAACCTGCAAGTTTGCTTCATTGGCTCTAGGAGTCTAGTGGGTTGTTCCTGCTAATTGCTTGATTGGCTCATTATTACCAAATTAAACCTGGGACACCAGGTGAGAGTTAAGTGAGGGCCAGTTATGAGAGTAATCAATTACTTTAATCCATCAATCGAGTGCTGAGTAACATCAAAAACCAGCAGCCACTGCGGCTCTCCAGGACCAGGGTTGGCCACCCAAGGATAAGTGTTAAACCCCAACACAAATCTAAAAATCAAAGAGGAAGATGCTCCATTGGCAGAGTCACAGGAGAAAGATCTGGAGTGTCACTGTGGCACTGCCTGTTCTGGGTTTGGTGGTTTAATTACAGCCCCCAAACCTCAGTCAAGTCACCATCTCAATGAAAATTTTTTTATGCATCCACACTGATGCTCTTAAAGTGGGAATAAAATATTTTTTTACCTCTTCTCATAAAATGATTGAGATTGTGATTTACCTTTGATCAAGTGTCCAAATACAAAATTATTCCAACTTTATGGGCAACATTTTTAAGAAAAATGAAGATGCAGTCAGGCTAGCCTTTGCCTCAGTCTGGGAGGGTTGGGTACCGCGATGGCACCAGCTTCCACACAACCGATACCTGCCGGACACTTTTCACAGCAAATTAATTTCACTAGCTAACGTTGCACTCCCTAGGTCAACTTGGAGTCCCTTTATACTACGAGTAGCGACATGGGGGGTACCCAAAATACAAAACCCAAAACCAGTGAAGTTGACACGTTGTGTAAATCATAAATAAAAACAGAATACAATGATTTGCAAATCTTTTTCAACCTATATTCAATTGAATACACTGCAAAGACAAGTTACTTAATGTTCGAACAGGTAAACCTTGTAATTTTTTGCTAATATTAGCTCATTTGGAATTTGATGCCTGCAACGTGTTTCAAAAAAGCTGGCACAAGCGGCAAAAAAGACAGAGAGTTGAGGAATGCTCATCAAACACTTATTTGGAACATCCCACAGGTGAACGGGCTAATTGGGAACAGGTGGGTGCCATGATTGGGTATAAAAGCAGCTTCCCTGAAATGCTCAGTGATTCACAAACAAGGATGGGGCGAGGGTCACCACTTAGTGAACAAATGCGTGAGCTGATTGATGAACAGTTTAAAAGCAACATTCCTCAACAAGCTATTGCAAGAAATTTAGGGATTTCATCATCTATGGTCCGTAATATCGTCAAAAGGTTCAGAGAATCTGGAGAAATCACTGCTTCTAAGTGAAAAGGCCGAAAACCAACATTGAATGCCCGTGACCTTCGATCCCTCAGGCGGTACTGCATCAAAAACCGACATCAGTGTAAAGGATATCACCACATGGGCACAGGAACACTTCAGAAAACCACTGTGAGTAACTACAGTTTGTCGCTACATCTGCAAGTGCAAGTTAAAACTCTACAATGCAAAGCGAAAGCCATTTATCAACAGCACCCAGAAACACCGCCGGCTTCGCTGGGCCCAGGCTCATCTAAGCTGGACTGATGCAAAGTGGAAAAGAGTTCTGTGGTCTGATGAGTCCACATTTCAAATTGTTTTTGGAAACTGTGGACGTCGTGTCCTCCGGACCACAGAGGAAAAGAACCATCCAGACTGTTATAGGCGCAAAGTTCAAAAGCCAGCATCTGTGATGGTATGGGGGTGTATTAGTTCCCAAGGCATGGGCAACTTACACATGTGAAGGCACCATTAATGCTGAAAGGTACATACAGGTTTTGGAGCAACATATGTTGCCATCCAAGTAACGTCTTTTTCATGGACGCCCCTGCTTATTTCAGCAAGACAATGCCAAGCCACATTCTGCACGTGTTACAAGAGCATGGCTCCGTAGTAAAAGAGTGCGGGTACTAGACTGGCCTGCCTGTAGTCCAGACCTGTCTCCCATTGAAAATGTGTGGCACATTATGAAGCGTAAAATACGACAACGGAGACCCCGGACTGTTGAACAACTTAAGCTGTACATCAAGCAAGAATGGGAAGGAGTTCCACCTGAAAAGCTTCAAAAATTGGTCTCCTCAGTTCCCAAACGTTTACTGAGTGTCGTTAAAAGGTAAGGCGATGTAACACAGTGGTAAAAAGGCCCCTGTGCCAACTTTTTTGCAATGTGCTGCTGCCTTTAAATTCTAAGTTAATGATTATTTGCAAAAAAAAAAAAAACGTTTCTCACTTTGAACATTAAACATCTTGTCTTTGCAGTGTATTCAATTGAATATAAGTTGAAAAGGATTTGCAAATCATTGTATTCTGTTTTTATCTACGATTTACATAACGTGCCAACTTCACTGGTTTGGGTTTTGTAGTTGGTCAGGTGACATGTGAATCTATTTTGTATCCATCAGGCTGATCAATTTATACTACTTCCTAAGGAATTCTTCTACATCCCTGCATTTCATGTTTTGAAAACTGAAAAAAAATGACTGGCTGTTGTGTCTGCTGGTGTACCAACAGATCTGTAAAGGGGTTAAAGATGTCTAGTTTTCCCTCTAATCCAAAAAGATGACAGATTTGGGAAATGAAGGTTAGCAGAGCCGGCTGGAAACCCACTTCATCTTCGTTTTAGTGTCAGGTAAGCTGCCTTGACGATGGAACAAATGCGTTATGCGAGTTACCCAAAATTTACTGAACCACTTTCATAACTTTCTCATACTGTTTATCTCATAACTGAATTGCAGAATTTTATGGAAAGCAAAGGTAATTTTCCTTAGCGCCCAATGTATGTTCGCACTGCGCTAATTACTTATGTACATCGCTCTGCTTACTCAGTCATTGAGTCAGACATTCGTGGCTGAAAGAACAATGCTTTGTACATTCAGTCAACTGAGTAGCTAGCTACTGTTAGCTCACTGGGTAACAAACTAATGTTAAATATTGGTTTTGAAAAAGTATTGTGGGCACGCTGCCTAGCTAAGTAACGTCAACTTGGTTATGTCAGTGGCGCTTAACTAGCCTCCTGCAGCACTGAGCCATACCGATTCAACCAAAGTTACACTCTGTATTCAGTTTGGCTTATTAGAAACAGCGAGACTCATCGCTTCGCGATTCTTTCCCCCCCACACGCTCTCAGTCAATGTGATTTTCGCAAAAGTGATATATGGGGTAACATCAAAAATATGTCATGAGCTGGGTTATGAGAAAAGTATTTCAGTATGCGATGAACCTTAAATTTCTTAAGAGCCATGTTCACTCAGCAAGATTACGACTGTGCTGCCTTAGTGGAGGTTTGCGCTCTGGGACTGCCTCTAGTTAAATTCTGCGCTTGTTTAGCTGCACAGATTTGGGTAAACTAGTTTGCGAAGCTCATTTAGCAATAAGACACCAGAATCGGTTCTATATTCTGAATGTAGTCATGGTTAAAAGGCGTTGATAGGCATGATGCTGAGTGACAATCCAAAAAAAAAAAAAAAAAAATACACATTTAAAAATTTTAAATTATAAATACACACAAAAAAAAATCCGGCAAGTAAAGACCCTTCTTGTAAATATTATTATTTTGTAAGGAGACCTGTGCTCATCTGGGGGGGTGGAAAAAGCTGACAGCTTACTGTGCCATTTGCGCGCGCACTGAAAGATGGAAACAAGATGGCGTTCTAATACTGAGTTGTCACAACTCTCAGTAAAAAGGGACTCTAGGTCAACTCCGTCAGCGGCAGCAGGAAGCAAGAGCAAGCTTAAAAACAGGTTAAACTTGACTGAAATGCTAAAATAAATAGTATAGCTAACTAATGACAAAGTATCATTTAAACATTTGAATTATTCAATGTCCTTATACCAGCTTGGGCACCATTTTATAAATCAGTACCATTTCGATCGTTCTGGTATCTGCGTCACTGAAATCTACCTACCGTGATATTGATGGGTAGTACAGAGAAAAGTATAAATGTTCACTCCAGCAGGAGCTGCTGAGAAGTCTGGGAAGCCAGATGTATTTGCCTCAGCCTGACTTTAATTATAGAGGCTTGTCAGCTGATGTGCACAGACCTCTGGTCACAGCCCTGAATCAGTGCACTCCTGAGACACATGCAATGGATTCATTTTCCAACGAGCCGCTGACAGTACATTCAAGTCGCAATTAACAGTAAACAAACAAAATTTAACACAATGTCTGAGGGACTCCTGAGAATGAATGCAAGGATTTATGAGTGACACACATAACCGTGACCGCCAAGTGCTGAAAGCCAAAAAGATTCCCATCTCTGAGGATCAGTGAATAGACTGCATGTGATGACAGCCATGATTTCAGAGGCTGGTTTGTCAGAGCAGTTGGGTTTTAGAGGTCACCCAGGGCATTCTTCATGGGAAACCAAAAACTTATTGAGTGCAACCACTTTGGCAGCAGCACCCAAATCTGAACCGACACTCAGAGAGTAACTGTACCATGCAGATAGTGAATGGAGTGAAGCTTAAATGCCTTCCATAGATCCCATTTATCTGATCTTTAATGGGATTCACTTCACACACTGTAATCAATCACATAGGACCACTTTCAGAATAGGTTGGGAAATTGTATTTTTACGGCGTCTTCGACCCCTCTGTGAGCAAATCGGGAGTTGTATTTCTGGGGTGTCCTCGACCCCTCTGAGCAGATCAGTTTTAAATACTGATAAAACAACGTTCATGATCTTTTCTGCACAGAATGCAATTATGCCAGGTGTAGGCATACTTAAGTACTGTAACAAAGTACATGTACTTCGTTACTGACTATCACAAAGTGCGTTAGGACGCAACTAATTTTTTTGGACAACCAACCCCTCCGGTATTGTCATTTTTCCGGAACGGCAATTTTTCAAGCTTTTAGCCCTGTGAATGTTGTACTTTTGATTAAAAAAAAATAATTTTTTTTTTAAAAAAGGGCAGACTGTCGGTTTTCTGTTTTATTTTTCAAAACTCCGCACGGCAAAAAGTAATGTGACAACCCACGGATAAGGTCGCTTATGCCCCTGTCTTGTTTTTTCATGCCCAAAACAGTTTAAAACATGCTACTTGTATTCTTGTAGGAAATAAATGTTACGGTTCTACCTCAGTAAAGCCTCGACTAAAGTTGCCTTTTTAAAAAGGATGTTTAATAAAAATTTAACATTTAAAAGTCTCATTTTTTATTAACACTGCCTTTATCAATATTGGACATTACAGCCATTTTTGAGCCTAAAATGAAGTAGTTCAGTGAAGATACAATATTTTCCACCCTCAGCATTGCTGCTGCTGTTTAAAAAAAAGGCCAACAATTCAACAATAATTCGACACTTGGGTATGTCTGGCCTTCGGAGGTTCCCTCGCTCAGTGGTTAAATTCGGTCCCACCCCCTTTAGTGAGGCTTCAGTTTCAATACTCTACTGCGGGTATCCGGTAGGAATCAGTAAACCATCGGAACCGACGCCTCTACGGGCACCTGGTTCTGAAAAATATTGATACCCGGAGCCGGTTCTCGATTTTGAAATCGGGTAGAACCGGGTACCCGTCGGAACCGCCCAAGCTTAGCCAGGTGACTCCATTTTCTCAGTGACTGGTGCTCAAATTGAGCTGGTTCAGTCTGACAAATATCTGGGAATCTGGCTGGACCATGACTTCTCTTTTAAGATGCTTGCGTCCAACCTGTCCTAGAAACTTAGAATGAAAATCGGGTTTCTTTACAGAAACAGGTCCTGTTTTTCTTGGGACAATAGGAAGAGGATTGTCGAGGCAACAATATTACCCATATTTGATTATGGAGATGGCCTTTTCAGGCATGCCTCTATTAGTACCTTAAGATCTTGGATGCAATCTATCATAGCGCATTGCGCTTCATCACAGGTGATGGTTTCGAAACCCATCACTGTGCTTTATGTAATTCTGTAGGGCGGTTTTCCCTTCATTTTAGAAGGAAGTTGCATTGCATTTCATTTATTTATAAAGCTTTGCTATGCAAACTTCCCTCATATCTCGCGTATCCATCAAAATCAGAAGTCAGCATTCCAGATCAAAAGAATGGTTTTTGTTAGAGGCTCCCAGGACTAGAACAAATTTGGGCGGTACCTATATATATATATATTTTTTTTTTTTTTAATGTTTAATTATCATTTAAAACTTGTTATTCCTTTAATCTGAAATTGTTGTTTGTGACTTTTGTGTATTTTTATGTTGTCTTCTGTTTGTCTTTAACCTTCCATTGTAATTGTTTTATTGTAATCAGGGCTCCCCTGTGAAAGAGACCTCTGTCTCAGTGGGACTCCCCAGCAAGGTTACTGATTGATTAAGATCGGAAGTTGTATTTTTGGGGCGTCTTCGACTGTATTTTTGGGGGGTGTTTGAACCCTCAGTGAGCAGATCAGGAGCTGTATTTCTGGGAGGATGCTTGACCCCTCTGCGAGCAGGTCAGGAGCTCTATTTTTGGGGTGCATGCAGGGCTCACTTTAACGCTCTTTCTCTCCTCGGACCCCTCTGTGAGCAGAAAGGACTCGTTCCCGTCGGTTCCCTCCACTCGGAGGAAGCAATTGGTGGTGTGACCAATCCCAGACGGCAGCACCTTGTCCCACAGCATGGCGTTGATCACGGAGCTCTTACCATTACTCGTTCTGTCAGGGGCAGAGCACACAGTCAGGTTTACATATAATTGGACAAAGACATTTCATAGGGCCATAGTTACTCCACCATTTCTACACAGTTCACTACATAAGGATATGAGCACAATCAGATTAACAGTCAGCTTTAATTTGTAGGTATTTGTGCATAGACGTACATTTAGCAAGTAGGGGTAAAAGCCTTTTAAAAATCATAGAAATGTCCATATACTTACAGACCACATTAAATGTACAAAGACAAAACCACATGCATGTATGCACATGCAAACACAAACAATGCACATGGACACATTGGAAAAGTCCCAACACCCAGACATTTCTGAAGAAATTCTGACATGACGTGGAAGTGTTTAAATCTGATAGTCTTATATCAAATTTATCATGCTGGTGAAATGATCAGCAAATGATTGAACAACTTTTATAAACAAAAACCAACTCAAGTCTGTGGCCTTTTGGTACCAGACAAGAGACCCTAAGAATTGGCACTCAGAAATTTAAGACAGAACTGAGCAATTCTTTATAGCAAATTGAGCATTGACTGGACACGGAGGCATTAATGAAGGGAAAAACCAATGAGCAACCGACAGGGGGTTTTGGAGGGACATTCAAAAGATTACAATTAATGGGAGTAGTGGGTGCTGCCAGGTACAGAGACAGAATGATGGTGGGAGGTTAGGAATGCTTCCTTCCTGCATAAGCGCATACTTCACACAGTCCTTACCTCCCAAAAAAGGCCACCTTCATGTGTCTGCGGGCCAGCACCTCCGCAATCCCTGCCACCTTGTTCAGGAAACCTCTCACCTCCAGCACCTGCTCCTCAGTGGTGATGGGATCCAACTGCTCATTCTTGTAGGTGTCTGTGCCACAAACCCAAAAAAAAAAAAAATAAATAAAAAAAAAGGACAGGACAAGCAGATTTACGATTTACCGTCCTGCTGCCATAGCGTACGCTGAGAGAACTTCATCAGAAGATTTTCTGCATTTACATTACAGTGAAAGTGTTCATCGTAACTATAACAACCAGCTGCATCACCCTCTGAGCAGGGCTCTTAGAGATTTGCTTCATTTAAAAATCCATTGCTAAAAATAAACTGCATTTAACCGGTGAGACCTGTGCATGCCACTTTGAATAAGCAATCTTTCTGAATGCCAACAAGTGCAGGAGTGAACAGGTATAATCTCGACTTCTGAAGAGGTCCGGACACAGGCCATGTAATAAGTACCTTAGTAAACACTATCCTTCAAATAAAAAAGAAGGCACTTCTATTTTATTACAAGTCACCATCAATGAAATTCAAAATATGGAATCTCTGGATCTGTTTTTTAATTATCACAAGCCATGGTGATCATACTGTAAACTACATGAAATGCATTTAATGTCTATTACACTCCAATATCAGCAGCATTGCAATGAAGACGGATAGTTTCCTCTAAGAAACATACAGACCGTGATCGGTCATTTTATGAATGGAAATAGGGTCAATTGCCGCTTGAAACGCTCTTTTGTTGAGACGTGGACAGTGCTGAAAGCAACAAACAGACATTAACAAAGAATGATTACGACCACCGTTGTGGTACCAATTATCTCTGATAGCGAGTTCAGGGTTTGTTGAGCCAGCTCACTCAAATATAACCCGTCTATGTTGAACTTGCTTCATATTATACCCCCCAGGAGATACGAGAGACAAACGCCCCGCCAGCCAGTCAGCTAGTCATCGGCCAACCAATCGTTGATGTTCTTGCCCACTGGCCAACCAATCATTGAAGTTCTTCCCCGTCGGCCAGCCAATAGTTGAACTTGATCTCTGTCTGTCTGTCTGTCTGTCTGTCTGTCTGTCTGTCTGTCTGTCTGTCTGTCTGTCTGTCTGTCTGTCTGTCTCACTCACTCACTCACTCACTCACTCGCCTTTATAGTGCCCAAAAAGTTACCTTCCAAGAACGCGGAGCTCTCCTTAATGTACGCCGCCAACTGCTCGAAGATTCCGTTAATCTTCTTCTTGGCGGTGACGAAGTGTTTGAGCGGGGAGGCGTTCACCTCAGCCATGAGTCTCTTGTCCTTCTTGCCGATAGCAGTGGAGCTGGAGCGTGTGAAAACCAGAGACATCGCACTGCCAGGACGGAAACAGAACAGCAGCAATAAGCTATGAAAATGCAGAGACTTCAACAATCATAGACCAACAAACACAGATGACCACAAAACAAACAAAACAAAACATCTGCAGACTTTAGAAATATATTCATATAGACTTCCCTGAGCAACTAACTACTTACAATGACTACGCCATTTTGTATACATTGCTATCAATAAATAAAACATGAGTTGTCAGAAAGACAACAAAGCTCGCCGGGGCAAGGTTAAAGTTTTTCTGCACGCGGACGGACGCGGACGCCGGGGGTACGACAATAGCTCTCCGGACATTATTTGTCCTGGTGAGCTAAAAATAATAATAATAATAATAATTTGCATACATACATACATACATCTCTTGGGGAGACTGGCACCTGATGAGCCACGGGGGCCAATGAGCCATATGAAATTCGTCATAGATGGCTCCTTGGTCCCCGTGGCATTTTGTCAATAGATGTCAGAGCCACAACAACAAGTGTCTGCCACAACCATGGCAATATCCCCCACCGCCTCAATTTTATGTGTCCGTACGGATGTACGGACGGATGTAGCCCAATACTATATCCCCTGCTTCGCGCTAGTCGCGCGGTGGGGGATAAATAGGCAAAAAAATGACATGGCTCATTAAACTCCAGTCTCCCCTGTACTCAACTGTACTCTGTTGTATGTACAGTTCACTGCTCAGAGCCACAACAAGCTCAGCTGTCATATCTTATCCGACAGATCACAGAGAATGCATCTGCGCCTGCCGATGAAACACCCACAGCATCACCAAAAGCAGCAGGCAGAGTTACGGTTCGCCTACATCAGGCTGGTTTTATACAGTCATCCTTCCCCACCCCCGCCTTGACTCAAAGCACATGAGGGATTCCCCCAAAAAACCATGCAGTTGAGTGCTAGGGGATTAGGCCTCTTGTTCTCGCTTTCCTGCTGTTGTTAAATGTACACAATGGTTGCCTTAACCATTAGAACTTAAAACTGGCTCCTTTTAAATCTTCTCCATTGCCTGTCTCTCTCACTCTCACACACACAAACTCTCTCACACACACACACACACACACACACACACACACACACACACACTCTCTCTCTCACACACACACACAGTCTCTCTCACACACACACACACACTTACTTAAGAAAATAAACAATCAGTGACTTTCTCCCACTACACCCTGCATTAACAAGTCCCAGCCTGGTTCTGCTGCCCATTTTATAATGGCTAAACTGGCACATGGACAAGAGGCTGACTAATGCAAGGTGGAGCAGCACAGTGAGTCATTATAACCGCTGCCAAAATGCAGATGAAAAACCTCCAGAAGAACAGGGCCAGAAGCCCCAAACTTCCCCAACCTGAATCCAGTTCCCACAAGCATGCTGCCCTTATTAGGGCAGACCAAAGTGTAAAACTGACCTGTGTATCCAACGAACCTACTGGCCTCCAGTTAATGAATGTTCCACATGCAGAATGCAGGCTCTGTCACAAAGCTATTCTGGAAAAGCCTTGTGGTGCCCTCATGTGTGCACCCGCTGTTAACCTCTCTTGCATTCAGGCAATGCAGCCAGAATAGGAAAAAATCAAAAAAATTTTTAAATCACATGGTTGCTCAAAAAATAAATAAATGAAAATAAAAATCGCATGGTTCAGAGCCTGGTATAATATGGCCTTTCAGGTAGAATTAACACATTTAACAGCATTGAAACTGCCTGATGTTTCTTGTTTGTGCTTATTCAAATTCTCCACCAGCACTGCACCCAGTCTTTAACCTGAACTCCAGAGATCTGGCTGTGCTACGTGCTGCAGAGATCATCTGCTTACCGGCCAACTCCATCCATGGGAATATTTGGCCTCGGATCAGGGGCGTCGGGTGTCTGAGCTCTGACTGTAGACTCCCGTGCCAAGGGCCCTCACTGACCTCTGATATTAAAACCATGAGGGACAGAGCGAACGATCGAAAAGCAGAGTTAAAGGCTCATGCATCTGAATCCATGAGCCTTTCCCAGAATGGACAATAAAAGCAAACCCTGTGACTGTCTGCTACAACAGAACTTGGGCCAAACCGAAGGGCAGGAGGACCGCAGTGGCCTGTGGGAAAGTCACCTTCAAGACCCAGGGAAAAAAAAAGCACTGCTTCACCGCCAGCTGAGTCCAGGGAGACGCTCATTTCGACCCACACCGCCATCCGCAATACAAACCAATAAACAAACTCCCAGCGAGGACCGCTACACACCAACATGCAGGCCATAACAATATCCACATTAAAAAAAAGTGATGGCAAATCCTCCACGCGATGTGCGTTAACAGAGTCTTTGTGTCAAGCTTTTCAAACTGCAATACAATATTCAAGTCAAACTGTCAAAATGGGGTGCGTACTTTTAGTCGAGTAATCTGAGTTGTGTAAAGCTTTTACATGGTTATTTCCTCTCGATTCCCTTAATCACAAGAAAGAGGCAGAAGACTCAACGAGATCAATTCTCTACACAGAAAATTGGAAAACTCCCACACATGGCTGCCAATTTCCTCATCGACGACAAGCACCAACAACTGAACCATTCGATAATACCATATCCTTTTCCACCACCCAACGACACAATTTCTATATGTGCTAGGCTCATAAACAACAACATCAGCAGTTGACTGACAGTACGAGTTTTAAATCTCACCCAGACATCATAGGAAGTTTCTTCCGATGTAACAAGAGAGAACGCAGCTCATCAAAGTCCTGTGTTCCCAGCAAAGCTCACTCTCAGTTATTCCACATTGCTCACTCATACAGGGGGAGGATGTTCCTCAAAAGCAGGGAGCATGAAGCCTTTTCCACAGGTACCGAGGAGGACAGAGGCACTGTACCAGGCAGCATCAAGCTAACGTTCCCCCATTACACGTTTAGTCCCCTCAAATTGCGCCTGTTTCCAAGGGAACGGCAGCACAGTGCGACTGGGTTAGCTCTTATGTGCTGAAGTGTCAATATCTCCCTGACATAGCAAATGCATGCCATGTGACCTTGCTAGCTGCAGAACCACCACCCACTACCAGCCCCTCCCTCCATCTATGACGGAGTGCAAACTAGGCCTCCCTCTTTTTGGCACAAGCAATTTCAACTTTTATCTGGTTGAGAAAACGCAAAGCTTCAAAACAATTTAAAAAAAAAAAAAATCAGGGCACTTTAATCAATACAGCTGCACAATACTGGTAACTAAGTTTCAAAAGTGATCTATCAGACATGAAAAACAACTCTAAAGAATACAACTGTGTTCTTATTGTCTTGAATTTCAAACCTATTCAACGTGAAAGAAGTCACTTTGTTAAGGGAAGCCGACACTACCCCGCAAATTAATTTCTCTTGAATAGTTCACCTTTGGTAGGGATTTAAAAAAAAAAAAAAAAAAATCAGGTTGGACAGATAAGCACAGTTACATCACAGGGTCATCATTACGTGTCAGATCATCAAATGGGTTTCACCACCACCTTTTCAATTTTGCAAATTTTTTGTATGCAGCTGTATAAATACGTCTATATCACGGACAAATCCAAAATTTCAGCTCATTCGGACTAAAATAAGGGTATTGTCCCTCGGTTTGTCAACTGACATTTTTCTTGTGTTGAACACAGCATAACTTTATCATGACATTTATAGCTTTGAAACTTTGCATCTAAGCTAATGTTATATTGCTTAATCAGAAAATGCAGCCCAAATTACTTTATCTTTCTTGGTTGTGACTCTATGAGGACACCAAAAGTGCCTTTTGTTCAGGCAGTTCCATTATTAGGTCCTCAAAGCACCCCCAGTATAAACCCTAGCATAGGCTCTCTGGCATTTTTTCCATTCATTTTTGTCTGCTGAATATAAATAAGGCTGAATTCACCACAAATTCATCACCAACTCCAGTCAGTACCTAGCCAAATGTGTAAAAAATGCTAGAATGCCACCCGTTCAACCCCCGTATCTCCAGGGGCACAACTTGGATTTTCTTCTGTTTTTTTTTAACTGTTTCCTCTATTATAGCAGAAAGTCCACTCCAAAAATTGCTGATGTGTTTTGACCAATATAAATTTTGCAGGTGTCTGAACAGGGGTGGGGTTATCTCAAGAATCACGTGGCACTTTAAGCTTCTTACACATTTAACTATGCAACATTTTGAGTGTTTTCAATCATTAGGCAATCACATACTAAATTGTACTAATTCCTGTATTATAGTAGACAAATCAAAACAAAAATTGTTGATGTGACTTGAATGACATACATTTCAGAACTGAAGGGGTCAGGCAATTTCTGAAAATCACACTTCTTTGCATTCAGTAAAATTTACTGACACCAATTCTTGTAAACTGATTGTCAAATTAAAACTTTGACTTCCGTGCTATGTTAACAGTGTTACTGCTTCCTAAATGCAGCAAAGAGCACAACAATGTTGTCTGTGCCAGTTTTGTCCAACTTTTACTGCCGAGCTGTGCATCCAGTGACATCCAGGGTTGGAACAGTTCGGAGAATGTTATTGAATGGCACCCAGCATTTTTCAGAAGTCCATGTTAATGCTTGTGTTCTCTGGTTTCGATTCATGAAAAACAATAGCAATAAACAGAAATTATTGATCAATAACTGGTTCAGTTTTCTCCCTGCCAACATGATCTACCAACCTGCATATACTGACCTTTCTGTGAATGTGTCATGCATTGATGAATTGAGAACGTAGAATTATTGTGATTCAATTATCATTAATATTGTGCAAGAAGCGGAAAATGCCAAGCGAGGTCAATCTTGAGATTGCCCCAGCCCTGTTCAGACACCTGCAAAATTTATATTGGTCAAAACACATCAACAATTTTTGGAGTGGACTTTCTACTATGATAGAGGAATCAGTTAAAAAACAGATGAAAATCCAAGGTGTGCCCCTGGAGATACGGGGGTTTGAAGAGGTGGCATTTCCCCCCCGCCACCCCACCCCACCCCCACATTTGGCTAGGTACTGACTGCAGTTGGTGATGAATTCATGGTGAATTCAGCCTGATTTATATTCAGCAGACAAAAATGAATGGAAAAAATGCCAGAGAGCCTATGCAAGGGTTTAAATGTGGGGTGCTTTGGGGACCTAAGCATGGAACTGCCTGAACAAAAGGCACTTTTGGTGTTCTCATAGCTCCACAACCAAGAGAGATAAAGTAAAATGGACTGCACTTCCTAATAAGAAATATAACATTAGCTTAGATGCAAAGTTTCAAAGCTATAGGTGAAACAATAAAAAAGTGATGCCATGTTTAATACAAGAAATGTCATTGACAAAAAAGCTGACGAACAGTACCCTTAGAAAATAATTTACCAAAAATTCATTTTTGGTTCGAATGAGCTGAAATTTGGATTTGTCCATCACTAATGCATATTTATCTAATGTGAAAATATGGAAGCAATCTTGACAACATGGTGACAAATGTTTTGTATATCTGATGATTTGACATGGAATGACCCCACAGGCAAATTGAACTACAAAACCTTTATCCAGTGTCTGAGGTTGGGGCAGTGGGTTATCAATATTGTTATCAACTGATTTTTTCACTGCAAACTGATTGTGTCAAGTTTTTTTCATTTGCATTTTCATTACCAGCAATGACCCGACGGCACTGTCATTTTCCCATCCCAGCAAATATCATTCTACTAACATCACAAAAAATTTTTTTGAATCATGCAGAACCACAGAAGACATAACGTGCATTTATATAAAGCATATTCAGCCTGGATGCAGCCATCCTGTAGAATAGTACAGCATAATTTTTATTATTAATCTTAAAATGGTGATTTATTTTCAACACCAGAGGTTTGTACTACCAAGCAAGATTAGTGAGTTAGCGGAGTATGTTCAGCTTAAAGCCGGGATCTCCAATGTCACAAAGGTGGCCCGCTTTTAACCTGTCATGTTAACTTATGGCATCTCCACTCGCAAATTTAGGCAATATCGCGCCAGCTCTCGCAG
Organism: Gymnothorax reevesii; assembly: GCA_029721435.1. Lineage (NCBI taxonomy): Eukaryota > Metazoa > Chordata > Actinopteri > Anguilliformes > Muraenidae > Gymnothorax > Gymnothorax reevesii. The sequence goes on from CM056585.1 coordinate 53,675,055, forward strand.
AGAGAGCCAGGCTAATGTTGACCTTGCGTCGCAGTACATCCCTGAGGGCATATTTTCAATTTCCCACATATCCTGCAGCTTCTTATGAACATTTTTATATTTGGAAGGTAAGTATCAAGAGAGCAACATGTGAGGCCAGGGCCTTAACCCTAGAAAAATATTGACAACAATAATGCCATCTTCAATAACAATAACAGTTTCCTCACACAATTATTAATAATGGTAGTCCTGTGAACAATTGTCAATTCCTCATCGCCTACAATGGTGCACACCCCCTACATTTCATCCCTTGAGAATCAGCTGGTTTTATGTCCACTTTTGGCTGAAATGGAGTTACGTAAACCAGGACATTCTATAATCAGTTATGTTGATGTCATTTAGTGCTTAGCTCCAACCTAAAGTCTACACCGTATTAACATGTAGAAACATTTAGTTCTATATCCTGAGTAGGGCTCGTTTCAAATCAGGTGGCTCTATGTCCAAGGAACCAATCAGAGTCTGTACCTGAATCATGTGACATTCGCTCAAAATGGTCAAGGAGCACATGTAAAGCACAAAATGAGAACTCCTCAGAAAAAAAACATTTGATTTTGATCCCTTCTGAAAGACGAATGGATTATTTGGTTGGGCAAGTTGTTCACCAACAATGCACACACTGTAAATCTTAATTTTGTCGTGTTAGGACTGGTGTGGAAAAGTCACATTCGTCGATATGCATGGACATAGAAGTACTTAATTCTCAAAAGATAAACTCCTGGCCTAGTGTGCTAATGTACAGTGTGCTTAATATACAATTTGTCAGCGACATTGGAGCAACCCAGGGATATCGGCGGAGTACATTTTTTGTGAAATAAGTATACAAAACAGGTGACCATTCATTGACTAAAACATTCTTAGTTTGTTCATAACTTTTTTTAAAACAACTCTGATGGACATAGAATTTCCTGATTTTGATCATTCGCAAAACCAGTAAAGGCACCAGTTCCTATGTTGGACATAGAACTTGTTGACCAAGGGCAACTTGCGTTCATCAGAATCAGATGGTTCTACGTCTATTTTTGACTGCTTATATCTCTAAGCCTATCGAGATTTTGAACATATTTGCAATACGTTTAGGGAACCTTCCACAGTCAACAATATTCCACACATAATAAATTTTGATAACTCTCTAAACATCGGAGATAAGAGTTGAAATTTTCAAACTCCATTTTCTCAAAATGAGAAAAAGTGCACATAGAACCAGTTGATTCTCAAGGGACAATTTGTTTCAGCGCTGATGCAACTTCGCAATTCATGCACTTAAGATAATCGCAGACAGGCAGACGCAGATGACAGCTTAAAGTTCGAAGTAAAACGTGAATGTCGCAACAAAACGGGGTTCACCGGCTGCGACCTTTCACCCACATTGCAGATGACAGACAGCGTGCTGCTACAGGGGTGTGATTTACGGGAAAGCTAATGCCTTAGCCACAGTGTGGCCAGTTCAAGGAGTCAAGCTTGCCGCAGCAAAGACACGAGAGGGGAGGAGAAACTTCAAGCCGCTTTCACACTGGACGCGAAACGAGTTTTTCGCGCGACAGATTACATTCAAGGTCAAAACGCGTGTATTCGCGTCTTTGCATTGACTTTGAATGCAATCCGTCGCGCGAAAAATTCGTTTCGCGTCCGTTGCGAAAGCAGCTTTAGAAGAGCATTTTCACAAAAATTACGCACAGAGTTAGACTGCGGTCAAGCCATCGGGTCAGGCCATGCGGCACTCAGAAATGCGAAATCGGCGTTAGACTCAAGAGCATCGGGCAGCTCATCCCGATCAGCCAGACAGCGATGTTAACAATAGCGAACATCAGCTAGCCAAACTACACACAGGTTCAGCAAACACGCTCACTAAGCAGCCTATCAAATCCAAATTCATCGAGCAAGCCTCGGAGAAAGGACTAGGTTAAGGTAACTTAACGGTTAATACATGACAAATAGTGGAAGTCCTGAGCTGAACGGTGAAAGTCCACAGGACCCACCGTAGTTAACATTTTGACTTGCGTTGCCCATGCGTTTACTGGCAACCTGTGTCGCAACGAGATTCTTCATGTTCAGTTTGCCAGCGTTAACCTCAAACCATAATTCATATTAGCTAGCCAACATAAGGCAGATGATCGCTTGTTAGCTAGCAAGCGTTTAAACCCTTTGAGACTGAAGTTAAGCCAACTGATACCCGGCTAGCTACATATGATTTTAATATCAAAATAGCGGATAGAACGGTTAATTTAAGTGGATAGCTAACGTTAGCTAACCAGATAGACTTGGAAGAAAAAAAAAACAAATCCACTCATCTGACAATAACCAGAAATGCCTCCCATATTAACAAAAGGTAAATATCGATTTAGATGCTAGCTAGCGTCTTCAACGAAAACCAAAGGGGGTCAGGCGCGGTTTTCCAGTCAACAGAGATTGAGCACAAAGAAGCTAACGTTATCAAGCGAGTGATGTTTTACAACTTACCCACTGATGAAGTGCAGCTCACAGGCTGTACATTTTGGTTTCTTTGTTTCAACAGAACGATGCGCAATACAGGTCAATTAAACCTTGAAGATGTGAGGAGCTATTTTTGCTTGCTAGGCGGGAATGGCTATGCTAACAGCATTTAACGCTACGCCGCCGGCTATCTAGCTAGGCTAACAATTGTCCAAGCTAACCATCACTAACTGCGTGTTAAAAATAAGATGAATGGGTGGGGTTCACAATATAAAATAACACCAGGTAACCAACACAAGTGTGTATTGGTAAGCTAAATACAGCCTGAAAATGAAGAAGTCATGCCCTATAGATATTTTTCCCATCTGAAATATTCACTCACTGAACACTCCCACCTTCACCCAGCACTGATCACGCACTAGTGCTGCTGCCATCAAAAACTGCGTCACTTGGATGCGCCAAATAGCCAATACATTTTTTATTTTTTGAAGAAGAAATTTAACTAAAAATGAAAAGTGATGCATCAGCGGTAGGTGGCTCTAAAGAAAACAGAGCACACAACAGAATTGTAACTTATTAAATGGCACTACTAAAAACAGCGAAGGCGCTTCTCATAATCTTAAGCTTTTAATAATGTTCAATAATGTTGATGCTTTTTCATTTACCTGAGCGATGTGCTGAAGCTAGAGTGCTACAGTAGTTGCCCCATAAAAATGCAAGTAATGGTTGTCTGAATACATTAAGATTTGCGGATAAAATACACACCTAATATAAAGTATTCTTCCAAATGTAACGTATCCACTATTATGATTCCAAATGTAATAGCATTTCTTGTAGAATGAATAAAAAAAATTTTAAATTACAGCCAATCATACAAGTCACAACGGAAAGTATTCAAGTCAGAGGAAAACCAAGTGATCCGTAATTTCTAACCTTCATCACTGGGACATGCAGTAATTGTGGTCACAGCTGAGTTTTTTTCGACTGAGTTATAAATCGTGGAATACTTTGAGATGAAACTCTTTTTCTTTAGGTGATAGGAGATGGGCAGGGAGAAGGGGGTTGTGGTCATCGGTTTGTTTACAGTTGCACTGAAAATACAATTTTTTACAGGACACCTTAAAAAAAATAAGACGTTGCCTCAGATGTTATACATCTATCAAATTGGTGACAAAAATCAAAATTTTCTTCATATAGACAGTGAAATATAAAGAGCAATTTCTGAATAAAATGGATCTGGATTTTGGAATTTTGTGTGGTGGGAAATTGTGTTTGTAAAATAGTTCAAGTAAAACAGCACGGAATGGAATGAGGATAATTTTAGGGGTAATTTCGGAACAAAAGATAAAGATATTGATTTTTCAATAATGTATGTAAATTTCGAAACACAATGCCAAAAGCTGCTATTTATTCAAAAGGATCTTTACCATTTGATCTTGAAGGTTCCATTTATACTGTCCAAGTCAATGGTCTGTAGACCACCATCTTCATTGTCTTTAACTGTGTTTGCCATCTTTAAATAATGAGGGTTTTTTTCCCCCAAATATACTCAAGGTTTTTGTTGATTGGCTTCAAGGATTGGGGAATTTCATGGATATACCTCTTGCTGTTGGCCGCCTACAGCATAGGCCTAGTTTATTTATTGTGTTGGTTGTTCTGAATTTTGTTTTCATGCAGTAACTGTTAACAGACCTCTTCATCTGAACGTGCAGCTGCGTTCAGCCTGCACTGTTGTTGTCACATGCAGATATTCCAGGCTTCAGTCTGTAACGTCATTGGTATTCATCAAAAAGCAAAAAGGTAACTTTTGGTGCACAAAAAGTGGTACATTGAAAATTCAATATGGGCATTTTTGTTAAACCAGTCACTCATCATGTGTGCCAAACACTTCCTTGAATGATTATCATAAAAAATATGTAAAAACAGGAATTAAATTCAACGACAATAGCCCCGGTAGAACAATTACCCACCATACTGCAACTCATTGAGCATGACTGACCCCATTTTGCCCATTTACACATTCCCACAAATTATGAAACAGAACATCAGATGGACACAGAGATGGGATCACAGCAATTTAAGAAAGTTCATTCATTGTTTCACAATTGCCTAAAACACTACTCCACAGGTCTCGCAGTGTAGACCATGAGTAATTGAACAAGTGAAATGCACAAACCAGAGCAGAGGCCATAGTCAATGTTGGTGTTTTTTTCTTTATTTCAATGGACTCAAGGCCAAAACAGTGACAAGCATAGCACAATCTATTCTTTTATTTGAATGACAGAATCAAGAAGCCCATACTGTTTTTTCCCCCAAAATAATGGCATTAAAAACATAAAATAAACATAAAATGGCATGTTAAAACAATGGCATCAAAACATCTAAAACAAAATTTAGAGGCCATTATCAATCATGACAAACATTAGAAGTAGCTAGTTTTCATCATAAAAAGTAAAACTACACGTTTTCACAAACAACTCTTGCACACTCCCACATTTCATGTCAAATGTTTATCCTGTGTGGCTTGCATGATTTAAAATCATTTTAAAAAAATGTGTAAATATCATAGGCACAGGTCATCCTTGGCGTGGAATTGCATAGTACTATTCAACAGAGAACTTCAAAAATATTTGAATTTGGAGTATCAATACAAATGATATCAAGAATGGACTGCCCAAGTGTATTGTCAATTTTGTTTAGTTTCTTGAATAAAAAATGTTCAAATCATGTAACCAGGATCACAGCCAATTAGCCTTTAAAAATCTGTCCATCGTGACATCACTAGGGAGAGTGACCCCCAGAATAATGAAGGAACTGAGTAACTGGTTGGCTGAAGTCAATAAGTCCTTCTTGCCTTCGCGCAGTCAATTAAGCATGTGGCTAACTGACTAAAGCTGGAGACATAATAGGGGACCCTTAAAAGAGACCAGAGCGTCTTATTAAAAATTCACTGGCTGAGTTAAAGCACCTTTCTGTGATCAAACCACGCTGATCACCTACTTTTAGGAGAACTGATATCTCCAAAAGAATTCCCCCCCCCATCCTCTTCCCTTTCCTCCCCTCCCTTCTTTTCAAGTATTTGGTTGCACCTTTGTGGTTTAAGGCAGAACTTTCACAGAGTTTGCTTTGCATCTCCTCCAAAACCAAATGTATCTAGAAGGAAATGAGAGGAAAGAAGAATTTTTTAAAAAGCGTAAGTGTTTCAGGGATCCACAAAGGACACAGCGATGTAGCGGACGCCCGCCGTCGTGGGCAGTCCCTCGTGGTAGTGAGTGAGACGCCCTGGGTGCAGGAGTGTCCATCCTTTCCGTGGAGCCTGAATTGAGCAGTCGTATCGCAGAAACCTGCATCCTCCGCCCTGCAGAAACGAAGCCAAGGATAGAGAAAGGTGGGATGGATTGTCTCAGCAAAGCAAAAGTGCTCACTATCACACATTTAGACAGATTTGTGAACAATGTTTGTGGGAAATGGTAATATTGTGCATCTGGAATGAATTTTAGATCTTTGAGTCCATCTCATGACAAAGGGGAGCAAAAACAAAAGTGTTGCGTTTATATTTTTGTTGAGTGTAATTGAGATACCAATGTGTAGTGGACAATTCAGAATCCCTCTCAATTTGGGTGACTGCTGAATGAGGTGAGGTGAAATAGGCTGGAGGCAGGAGCTTAGCTAGTTCGTGAGCTTGCTCCAGAGCTGGCTAGGTCCACAGACTTTGTTTCCATAGTAACTAGTGCCATGGCTTAGCTCACACGCTCTGTGCAACCGAAATGGGGCTTGAGATCGGGCTAATCCCATGCCGATCCTGGGCTAATCCCTTACCCTGCCTTTGTGCAATAGGCCCCAGTTCTTAGTTTATTTTTTTTCTTTATTGTTTATAGGTATTAGTTTGGGTCAAAATTAAGTAGTTTCTTTTCATGTTCCCCGGCAGGACAGTGAGCATTTTCTTATCCTTTTTTTTTTGTTGTTTCAGTTATTCGGGTCATACTTCATTTCCTCCCGTCCTGCCTTTATGACAGCTATGGGAGATATACTTTGTTTGTGATTTATCTTTTTTTTTTGATGTCTGAAATCCCACTTTGGTTTTACCCCAATTAGTGAATTGGGGCCAATTTCAGCCGTATCAACAGCATTACATCAATCAGAAGATATCATCTTTACACATTTCCCTGTAATTCAGCAGGACATATTTGGGATTGTTGGAAACCTTGGTGGATCTGGTGGATCTCCACCAGAACTTAAAATGGGCCAGAAGTTCCACAGGTTTGAATACAGCAGCTGTATTTTTTGGACCCATTCATTTATTATATATATATATATATATATATATATATATATATATATATACGTCTGAAGGTTTTGGGGAAAGTGCTTGAAAAATGTTTGAATTTGACTTTGAAAAAGGTGTAGGAACCCAGAATAAACAACCCATTTTAATATCCCTGACAGCGAGATGCAATCAAAAAAATACCAAGTGAACTGAAGGATAATTTGATAATATCATATTCACAAGAAGAGAATGCTTTCCTGTTTCAACACTCCGTACCGATGATGAAACTGCAAACATCAAAAACAGCTGTCTTTTACATTAGCCATAAAAGAGGTGAGTAAGGAAATGCAGAAGTAACCAATCAACGAGCATTAAACATGGAAAACAGTCAAGAAGCAATGGTGCACAAGAACAAGGCACACACTCACCTGGTAATCAACCCCCCCTTCGTTGAGTGCAATGTTTATAGTGAATGTGGACGCGTCATGATGCGGTCTTAGAAATGGCTGTTCGTCAGGCTTATATCTCACCACAAATGCCAAGTCAAAGTGAGCCTGCGCAGGAGGACAGCAAGAGAACACAGTCAGGCAGCATTCAGAACAGGGAGAATCCTCAGGGGGATCACTGAGCAGCAAGCTCTTCGACCAGCAATTCCATGACAGGAACGGGACAGAGCAGATAAAACTCAGGCCTGCATATGACGCTGTTCTCAGCTCACTACAGCATCCTGTCAGACAGCAGACAGTGGTCCTCTTACTTGCGAGTCAGCAACTTCTTTGTTAAAATAAATATTTGTCATCTCAAAACTCAGTGAACTGTGTGCAAGCATGCTTATACGCGACTCATGCTGCAGTCATGGGAGAGCGCACTTAACGGTTCTCCTCCCAAACACGCCACAACCTCTTTTCACTCATGGTCACAGCCCTGACAGGCACAGAATGAAGCTGGAGGAATCTCAAACTTGCCTGCTCAGAGGGCAAGGAACAAACACCCGGCGCCTGATCTACAGACAATGGCACTGAAATCAACTGAATCCCACCCATATCGCTTCAGCAGTGCTAAACCAACTAGGCTGCTGGCCTATGGCACTGCCAGATTTGATCAGAGACTGCATTGGTCACTCCTGTATAGCACAGAGAACCTTTTCCAGATGAGCCAACCATCCAGTCATTTTAAGAGCCGTGTTAAAAGTGAATTTACAGGTGCAATTTTTCTCCTCAGTGAGCTACTCTTACCTGGGTGTAATATCCAGGGTACATTTTCTCAGTGATGGGTGCGATGTATTCCAACAAGAATTTCCGCCACTCTTTCTCATAGCCAACTTGATTCATGTGGATGTCGATGGTGGGCACATTTTCATAACCTCCTTGGATCCTTGTGTCCTGTGATATAATAAGTGCCAGGCAACACCACAGAAATTTTCAGGACAAAACGATGCAATACAGCCACGACTCCTTTCCTTCAATGTTTTTGAACAAAGTAAAATACCGTATTGCCGCCTTTTGACCACTGGCCAAAGTGTTCCATCTCCTCAACAAGGTGGTCACAGCCAATGTCAGTGAAAATGGGAAACCAGTAAACATCTGGGCAAGGCTGTGTAAAGAATGCCAGGGACAGGTCAGCAACTTCTAGGGTGAGTTAGGGAAAATACAGTTTAAAAACGGTTTAACATAAAGGACCAGTGAATACTTCAAGGGAACCCCAACTATTATGATTTGTAGGCCTTAATAAGCCACAATTTATCTCTTATACTAAAATATGTTGTTACAAACATGTAAAATATTGTCCATCCTTTAAAAATTCTAAATGTTTAGTACATATTTTTACCTACGGCGGACGCCATTTTTTACATGCGCAGTGCACTCTGGGAGTGATGATGTAAAAAGGTTGCACTCGGGAGAAGAGCAGTGTTGCCAACATGGCGACTTTCTCGCTAAATCTGGCGACTTTCCAAATCATCTTGGCGACTTTTGTCAAAAGCGCCTAGCGACCCTGTCCGAAAGAACTAAAAGTGTGGAAGATGCACGAATGAGTGCGCAATATGAATGAAATGAACTTCGTCTCTCCCCCCCCAGTCAAAAATAAGGCTTTGAAAATAAGTTGCGTATTCAATGGTGTAATTATTCTTTTGACCAAGCCACGACGCCCCCCTGAGTTCAAATTGAAGAGGCTGAATTGATGTCATTTTTCTCGCTGTAGAGTCACAACTACGATACCGGCAAACTGACAGAACTGAGTTGAGCAACCATTTGACGTCACTACCCAAACTGCATAGCAACATAAAACAATGGCGACCTACGAGTAAAATTATATTTCCAAATTTCATAAAAACGAAGACGTCGAGGATATTTTTTTTAACTCACATTAATTAATCTCATGAAGCCAACAAGTCATTATAGTCGGGGTTCCCTTTCAGAACAGTAGGTTTTGTCAACTGCTAGAGTGAAGGAGACTATCATTTTTTTAGTTCACAACAATGTATCTGGTGCAATACTTTCTCAAAGAGCATGCAAATTGCACGTTGCTGAACTAATTATAAATCATTCATGGTAATACTAGGTAATGTCAAGGGAAAAAGTAAATTCTGAGAGAAATAATTTTATATAAAACGGAGTAACTCCCATTAAAACAAAATGTAAAAGACGCAAGATTATACTCACATTTTCTACTAATTTGTCTTTCATTATTCTGCTGTAATTAGCATGAATGTACCGTTCTTCCCAGTCCTAGGGAAAAATAATAATAACAGAACTATGCATTTGTACTTCATCCTTCATTTCATGAATTACCATCTTGCAATATACATGGAACAAGCCATGTTAGCCTTGCAATTTTGATGGTAAACAATGACGTTCAACATAGGCAAAAAAACAAAAAAATTGATGGAAGCGTCCAGATATGCAAAATATTCATGGCCAAAAGTATGTGGACAATCCTTGGTTTGAGACTTTGTCATGAATTGATCTCTTAGCTCCACAGGAGGAAAACATTGATGCTGTGGCACGTACAGCCATTCATGATGATTCTGTTTTCACAACAGTTTGGAGCAGGCCTGCCTGTCTCAGAATGACATTTCTTGTATTCCCAGACGGGTGTCCATACAGGGTTTTTTGAAATTGGGGTGAAATAAGTTGAGTGGCCCGCATAAAGCCCTGACCACAAAGAAAACAAACCCCATTAAGATCAACTAAATGTCAAACTTCAAGCCAGGTCAAATCAGCAAACAACACAGACAAACATCACATAAATACCCTGTTAAAGTTCTTTATTTTAACAGGAGATGTTGCATGATGAGGTGTTACATACTTTTGGTCATTTACGATGTTTTAGTCCATTTACCCTGCACGAACAAAACTTGCTAGCATTACAAGGCTAACACATTTGAGGGTTGCTGGTCTGAAAAACAAAACAAACAAAAAAAAAAAAAAAAAACTACATTTCATGCATTTCCAAAGCACCACTATTATATTTCAAGAGGCCAGATAAATAAACAGTTCTTCAGATAGGAACGCATAATCAGTCTCCGGGCACCAGACGAAATGGTCCCGAGCAGAAATAATGATAGTTCACCATTTTCCTTCATATAATTCATCACATTACATTCCTTCGCAGGAATGCGCCAATAGGTCCCATAAAGCAGATGTTATGCAGTAGCACTCAGCTTGAAAGGTCATAAACAGCATTCACAGGCTTTAGAGGTGTATAATTGTGTGAATTGTATATTTATCATGGTTTTACTCCGTTCAAGTCCTCTCCTACCTCCCCTCCCTCACATAGTCTTAGTATTTCTTACCAGAGGGTTCTCAAAGATTTGCCAGAGGTCATTATGCAGGTGTGTGGTTTGGTAATTTTCTGTGGACAAGACGCGTCCAAATATGTGCCTGTTGGTAACAAACATGAAGACTCCCTGCAAGAAAGTAAGGGCAGTGAGCAAAACATCTCCAGAGCAAAATACAAGGTCGATGAAAACAGAAAATGAGCCTTACACACTGCCCTGTCAAGCCAGATGGCAGTATCTGCAAAAATCTCAAAATTGGGAAAACCTGCCATCAACCCTCTACAGCACCAGCTCCATCTAATTTTAGTCGAGATTATCCTGATCAATACACATGTACAGATTTATTGCATGCGCACGTTTGCAGTATCTACAAAAGTATGGCAGGAGGTAAAACTTTGAGGCAAATTTTCTCAGTTTCACCATTTTGCAGATACTGCCGTCTGGCTTGACAGGGCATTACAGACCTCTACAGTCCTAAGTATTTGGACAGTGAGGTGATTTTAATCAGCTGCGACTGCTACATTATACGCTCTACATGGATGTAATTACGCACAAATAAAAACTAATCTTCTGCATTAATATCACATGAATTGAGTAGAAATTAAAGCCTGTACTATTGTGGCACTATTGTGCCCATGCACACCAGTACCTCACCTCACATATCCGAGGCCAACAGAATAGCAGATTGAGAAGATTTCTGTGTTTTTCCAAACACCAAATAATTTAATTTCCGGTACATAAAGCCAAATGAGAAAGCCATGCTTCGCAGGGATTTTGGAGTGTCACGGACGCATCACTGACCAGATTCCTGACTTTGTGGCAGAAGGTCATATCCGAATCCAAGGTATCCGACCGAAAGAGGTTGTTTGCGGAGAGTTCCGTCTTTAAGACACTGGCCTTCACCAAGTAAACACTGGATACATAGGGCACATTCCAAATGCCACTGCAATAAATAAAGACAGAAAATTACACACTGACTATACCATTCTGGATTTTAAGAGCAATGTCAAACAAGGTACAACTCAATGCAAAATCGATGAATGCAGTGACGCCTTCAGTTGATATAGCGTGGATAAGACATTTGTGATGGATGGTTCCACGGATGCACACACTGATGCACATACAACAGGAAAACGGTACACTTTAATACAAGAACATCTATTTTGGGAGCTGAGCCTAAATGTTCTTATAGTTTTTGAGGATTTTAGTATCACGTTCTTAGTTTTCTCATTTTTTTCAGCTTGGAAATCTGTTGAAAAATATCATTTTTTCACAAATAATGGCTTAAAGGAGAATTTCGGTGTGAAATTGACTCGGGGTGTTTTTGATACATGATAATGAGTACTACCTTTTGTTGAATACCCCACCTCCATACGCACGCAACATTTTGAAATATATGGCTTTTTAGCCGAAGCTCCCAACAGGCTTACAATGGTAGTGAGTCAGGCATAGCATTGCCATGCAAAGACATCGCTATTTTTTTCATCATTAACAAGGTTCAAAGTAGCTCCATACTTCATCGGTAGAATTCCGAGGGCCTTGACATTTAAAACGAGGCACTTGCCTTCAAATTCATGCCTTTTTATTTCTTGTTTGGCTTCATTATGTCCCCCGCGAAAGCGGAGGACATACTGTTTCACTCTCCATCCGTGATTCCCCAATTCCAAAAGTCTGAAAAAAACTTATTTTCCGGGCAATATCTACAAAACTATTTGAAACTATTTCACAAAACTTGGTACATGCCCAAGACTAGGGGTGAACTGATGCCCTTTCGCCATTTTGGTGAATCTGGAATCTAGGGGCAGGGGACATCACTATGCATCACATGAACATTACTCCAGTTGCATATTATCACCATTCCAAGTGAGGATACCACCCTAAATGATTCCTCGAGTATGTTAAATTAAGAATAAATCATACATAAAATGCTGGAAAATCTAGCCAGATAATTTGGCAAGCACTAGAGTGTCTACCTGGAGAATTCAACTAACCTCATTATAAGAAGTTTCTTATATTGAAGCATTTATGTTGGTCCTTTGATGATCTGGACAGAACTGCTTATCCCATTGACTTCACACTTTGCTGGCGCATTGATGAGAAACCAAGGGAGTGCAGTGTCCAGTGTGAAGTTATTTGTCTGAGCAGTTCTCGAGAAGCCTCAAACAGCAACGAGGAAGAATTCGAGTTAGATCGAATTATATACACCACGGTTGCATGTCCATTGTTGTCCAATTGCTAGAAATGAGAGTTGTAATGTGATGACGTCACAGCTACTTAGCTTCTGGTGTAGGAAGTAAAAACCCAATGGGAATTTATTATGGGGTTTGGACACTTTCCAGCATTGCTCGAACTCGTATTAATTTTAAAAGCCGCCTCGCTCCGAGATTAGCCTACAGGGTATACAGATACATATGATCACATCAAAGTCGTAGTTTATTGCCAAAAATTATATGCTTTTGCACTGGTAGTCCAGTTTGAAGTCTACTTCTCCGAAATGCATATCCACTGCACAAGTGGGCGAGAACCCCGTGATTTGTTCCAAGACAATGAGGTACCTCAGTTTCAGCAAACATTCATAATGTACGACAACAGTAGCCAATCAGTGCCCTAAATTGCTGTATGTCCGTGCACCTGTTCCCATGTAGCCAGCCACTATTAGCAAGCAACATACCTAGAAATGAATGGAATCCAATGAATAGTTATTTCGCCATCTAGCTAGCTAGCTAGCATTAAGCTACGCTAGCGAACCACCTAGCTAGCCAGCTTGTGAGCTTATTACATTTTGTGCACATAGCTAAACCGATGAAACAGTAAATGGTTAGTTTACTGTCACTTACTGTTATTTAGCAAGCTAGCTAGCAAGATTATTCAATAAATATCACTAGCTAAGCAAGCGAAATAGCTAGCTTGGTAGTTCGCTAGCCTACCAAGCTAAGTGAATAAAAACTGTTAACAGTTCAGTCCCAGAATGTGCAACAGTGAACTTAATACTTTTAAATTCAAAGTTTTCTGGAAGTCAGGAGCAGGAAAACACACTTACACCCTGCGCGCCTGAACAATGTCGACATAGTCCTCCGACCTGGCATAGTACCCATCCGCGCTGAGCGCTCCCCAGAAATTTGACCACAGTTTTCCAGGCCGTGTAACCATGGGAGCGATGATGGGTCTGCAGGGGAAATATGATGCAGAGTTCAGATGCCAGTCAATTCTCTTCATATGCATTAGTGTGTAAAAGTCCAACGCATATTCAGAATAATTGAGGGGGACGGTGCTTTCAAACATCACAAAATAAAAGGTCTCAATATTAAACAATATACATTTAAGACCTAGGAACTGTTGAGAACTAAATCAAATCAATATTTAGTGTGACCACCCTTTGTCTCAAAATGAGGAATACAGAGCTGACGTTTAGTCGTTTTAGAAGATAATTGGCTGTTCGGTTACTCCAAGCATGTAGAAGAAACTGGTCATAGTTCTGCAGACCAAGAGTCTCAAATGAGTTGGTTTTTCCAAAGTAATCCAAGAGAGCCTTCAGAATGTTGATATAAGGGCTCTGTAGAGGCTATATCACCTGAATCAACTGTCAAAATACAAACATTTATTTGCAAAATAATTTTCTTAAATTAACATTTGGCCTAAATTAGCTTTTTCCTCAGTTTCACAAATGTGAAGAACAAACAATAAATATCTATGACCAAATTTACATTAAAAAAAAATCTAAGGTGACAAAGACTTTTTCACAGTGCTCTACATTTCATCCCTCAGAGGAATTTCCCAAGAGGCACCACAGAGGAACACTACTGCCACAGCATGGATGTTTCCTCACTCACCGATTTTGCTCAATGAGAATTTTTAGAGTGTCAGCATTCTTCAGCACCACATCAATGTCCACACTGAAGAAATATTCGCAATCGCTGTCCTTACGGCAAACGTCACTGGGAGGGCCACATAAGCAGAAGTAAGCAAAGTCATTGATAGCCATTCAACACTTAACATTAAAAAGACACACGTTGAATGCTGCAATGCAATGATGTTGTATATTTCTGCAGTTCTGCCATTGTCTGTTATATGAACCATATTAATTAATAACAATGCTTCTCATTGTATTACATATGTTCTGCATTATGAACAAACAGTGCTTACATCCACAAATCCTAGAATGGATCTGTTCTGATAGTGCATATTATCGGGGCAATGAGACCATCCTGATTCATCTCTCCAGTGGATAGCTCCATCTCCCAACACAAAGAGCTTAGCAAATCATATAAATCCACTAGGTTACCATGGTACCATGTTCACCTCCATCAATCACTCAAATTACACAAACATGATGGGAACAGCAATTGAGACTATTAATCAGCAGATGGAGCTGCACTCGTACACAAGTATACTTAAATGTTCATTCACACAAATATACCCCATATACTGTCATTTTCAAAGCCAGAAAAGGGAAATGGTTTCTCAAAACATCCTCCAGGAATGCACCAATACATGAGATGCATGACACTAGCAAAAATTTGCACCTTACTACACCAAACGGAATGACTTCTATGGTTGGCATTCGTCTGATCCAAGAACATTATTTTTCATTCTTAGTTGAAAGTGAGTTAAATTGGATTACAGCCTAAATTGACAACCTGTGGACGGGGGCCAAAATGCAGGCTGGCTGGTCTGGTAAAATGCATGACCCCAGTATAAAGAATGGCAAATAAAGCTGCATTTAGTGACCACCACTGCTTCAGATCAAATCTCATGTCGTGCCGTGCCGACTGCGGCCAGCAGCCACATGAGAGCGACGCATAATTGGCTTAACACTGTTCAGGGAAATGGGTGGGACACAGTCTGTTTTGGTTAGCATTGTTTGCTATTCAGGCACCTCCTGCTGACAGCCAAGCGTGTGTCAGTTGCATTCTGAGCAGGCACATGTTCCAGTTTCCCACACCCTCGATCAATGTATGGGAGGTTTGAATCCATGGTGTAAAACAGTGGTGGCTGACAGGCGCATGTTGTAGTGGAACTCCTTGAATTGTCTCACTACAAGTCAAATACAAGCGTACTTGCACATAGTTTGCGGATTGGACATTCCAGATTCTGGTGGGACTGGATATGCCAAATTAATTTTAAATAAATAAATAAAAAGTGCCATGGGCACCGTTGCTCACTTGCCTCATTTCAGGCTTTAGTTTTACGTAAGCTCACAAGTGGTAGTATTTTTAATGCAAAGGTCCAATATTGGGAAAATGAAGACACCTCTTGTAATTTGTATAGGGAAAAAAAAAATAAAAAAATTGCGAGTAAAATTCAGCATGATGGTTTGATGCTTCGTCATGTCATTTTTTTGCAGCTCAGTGCTCTTTTCTAGTGCAGCTCCATTGAAATATCAAGCCCTAAATATCAGATCATTGCACCCCTCATTATATACTGAGGAGCTGGCGACTGGGCTTAAGTGTGTTGGACAGGGGAGTAGTACTGTATCACATTAAG
Source organism: Gymnothorax reevesii (assembly GCA_029721435.1). Taxonomy (NCBI): domain Eukaryota; kingdom Metazoa; phylum Chordata; class Actinopteri; order Anguilliformes; family Muraenidae; genus Gymnothorax; species Gymnothorax reevesii. The sequence continues at coordinate 53,691,053 of CM056585.1, forward strand.
AGCCAAGCTTCTTATTAGCATTTCCTCTAAAATGTGTATGTACAAGGTTTCACCACTCCATCTGCTTTCAAATGCTCTCCAGCATGATATGGTGCAATTTTGAATGTGGCCGGCTGGCAGCCATGTTCCGAGTCGAGTTTTGACTCCTCAAGCAAATTTTAATCTGAGCTTCCATATGTACCACCCCATCAAAGGCGGCGTCCCATTATCAGAAAGAAATCCTCAAGAATTTTTTTTTTCAAATTTCAATCAAACCATAGCTGGGAATCTATCATTTAGGTGTTAGTCTGCCTAGAAATGACAACCAGCCATTTTCACCAATTTTAGTGGATTTTCCGGCATTTAAGTCCCGAAAAACATAACAGCACACAATAAGGCCTTTTTTTTTCTTATTTGAATATACATATACCGTATATGACCATTTAGTAGCCCAGGGGTTTATTTCACAAAAGCGACTTGGCCCCAGGCGTTTGCAAGAACCAGGAGGGTATTCGTATCGCTTCATACATGATTATCTTTTACTATGGCCATCAGTATGTAAAAATTATCAAGAAACTCATGCATGACAGCTGAGTATGAGACCTATATTCCAAAAGCAACTCGTAACATTTTGCTTTCTTAATCCTTGGAGTTGTTTATTCATGAGATGCGAGTTTCGCTCATTCTTGACATAAGCAATAAATGTCAAGAAAATATATCCAATAAGAATTGCCACGATAATTGTCAGACCAATCACATTGTGGGACATATTCCACCAATATTAAAAATACTAACAAACATATCCCAAACCAATCAGATTTCAGAATACAGAATTCATTCATTTCAAGTTTCAGAATTCATGAACCAATCATCTCTGGGATATTTTTGACCAATGAACACACGAGAGGTGGTATTTATAGCGGAGATTTGGAATGGGCTTTGTCAGTACAATGTTCCAACATGGTGAAGTACCACTGCTGTATTTTATGCAAGAAGAGGACCACCGCTGCAGAACGAAAAAACCAATAATATGCTTATTGGTTGTAGATACCCCAAACTATAGTATTCCTGTGTACTGGACAGAGTCGCCATTCTGGTAGGGCCAATTTCAAATGTCAAAATTTCTAAGAAATCTGCTTGCTAACGCTTATCAAATAGTTTCTGATATATTAGAGGGTATATACTAGTATCCTAAAAAGAAATAATTTGGAAAATCAGGAGGGCTGATTTTGATGCTTAATGGGACGCCTCCTTTCACAGTGATCCCATCAGTGGTTTGGCAGAAGATCAAAGTTAATGCAGATGCCGATGGTGCCATGTGACCCCATAAGCTCCATTTGATCTGTTGGACCAAGTGAGCTCAAGAAAGAAAAAAAATCAAAGCTTAACAATTATAGTTTTTTGAAATTATTTAGTGGACTCACAAGCCAAGATTGCGTGAGGTCGCACTGTCCATCTCCTCCTCTGGACCAACCACTTTCACAGCCTGGTACTGCATCCCATGATTCTCTAAGAAGGAGCTGACATGTTTCTCATGGTGCGGCTCCTAAGAGAGAAAAAGATTTGCAGAGGAAAGCAAATATAATATATCGTTCTCATTTCACTTATAAAAGCAAACAACATTAGTTGTAAGTAAAATATTTCCATTAACATAGATTTAAAGGGGACCCATTATGCTACATTTCCAAATTTATATTTTGATCTTGGACTCCCCTAGAGTGCCCCTGATCATTCAAAGTCCAAAAAAGGGTCCTTATTTAGCTCGTACTGCCATCCTCAAAAAACCCCATTTGTAGTCCATTGTAGTCTCTGCTTGAAACGCCTCGTTGAGGCAGCTCTTCCGCTATGGCCCCCACTCCCTGTATGCCCGTTTTCTTCTTACTGGCCAGCTCCGTGGTGGGTGGATCTAGGCGGGAGGGGGCAGCAGAAGGCAGTTTTCCAGGTCCGCCTCTACAGAGTGAAACAAACGTGTCTGCCATCTGAGCGGGAATCGACGGGCAAATTCCGCAATCAAACGCAGTACGCATATAGATCGAATGAAATGAATTTGTTTGCAACGGTGAAGGTGGAGGAGGCAGTGCGAAAGTCTGGCAGCTCAAGCTCGAATTTGCCGTCTACCAACGGCTACAATGGTGAGAACACCGGTGTTTCTACTGTATAGCTAGGATTGAGGGAAAGCTAGAATCCACCCCATACAGGCACATTTGTAGAACGGGTCGACATACCCTAGAGTAGACCGGAGACTGTAGAAATCCGGTGGGTCTGAGTTTAGAGGGAAACAAGGACAGTGAGGGGCAGCAAAAAGTGGACCAACAACTTATGGACTGCTTCGGTGTGCATTAGGACCTGCTGGTCCGTGTGCATAACTGTGGTGTCTTTGTAGCGTAAAGTAACGAGTACATTATTTGCCGTTATATCCTTACTTACAGCTTGTGGCTCCGAGCACTTGATCAATGCTACTCCTTCAGGTTTGAGAAACAGCTGAAACACTTATCCTGTGTGGAATTATCCTTTATTGACAAAGCTGTCTTTGCTGAAATGCTGATCACAAACCGCTAACATTCCCTTTGGCCGTGGCAGTTTGCAGCCAGCAAACAAAAAAAAAAGCTACCCACTGATTTCTGGTGGCATCCTCTTTTGGAAGAGAAATGGTGCTTTTCCTCACGTCCAAAAGTAAACGGACAAGCAGCTTTGGGAGAGATACTGACAAAACTGCACCTCAAATGATCTGCGGTTCTTCTTTTGTATTTCCAAATGTGTAGACGCAGTGATCAGATTAGGTGGATTCGCATCGCAAAATGCAAATCAAAATTCAGCAGTTTTGACAAAATGCTTAGTTCCCAAGCCACATAGCAACAGCAGAATTTTTTGTGACTTTGCTTGGCTGGAAAATGATGTTTATTTGCATACCGTACAGGCCAGCAGATACTGCCTAATTCCCACAAGACATCTCTTGTATCTCTTGTGGATTTCTCGTGATAAGCTCCTCTTTGTCGCGTGCCATTATCAACCTCGTACTCTGCAGAGACAAACTTCGCAGTCGGCGGGCCGCTGAACCCACGAACCTACACACGTATGCCTAGAGTCTGCCAAATGTGTAACATTATGTAGTCCGAGTTCGGCCTATGCACGATCGTTACTGAGAATTACTTTTCATATGCAGATTTAATGGGTATAATACATTGTTGAGTTGCTGCGTTGTTGTTGGTAATTGCTAATCAGTAATCCGTGAAAATCGAGGGTAGGGTGGGCAGAAGAAGAGTATACGATATCCAGCAGCCGTTGGAGAATCACTTTGAAAATCTCAGTATACACGTACCGCTGGTCTGAATAAAACATAATGTGCTTCATACATGCAGATTGTAATTTTGCATTTATTTCAGCCTTTTTACACCCTGTTCACACAGCTCTGCGACCTTACAAAGACCATGCCGATCACCCCGATCTGAAAAAGTAATCAAATCGGGGCATTATTGCCGTCAAAACCCAGCAATTTGGGAAATTAAAGACTACATCAAGACTGTACTGACTGTATTGTACTGTATGCTTCTACGTCAAAAGCGCTGCTGACTTGCAGCCACTAGGATTACACCTAGACCAATGCTGACCAAGTGGTCCTTTCTACTACGTTGCAGCTACAATGTACAGGACCATACAGGTTGTTACACAGACCTAGAAGACTGTAGGACGATGTCGCTACACTGGTGCTGACCATATTATGCTTCCAGTACGATTTGTGGGGATGTCTATGGAATTGGAATTACTGTATGCATTGTATTTCTTTGGAGCATCTACTGATTTTGTGATGTGTAAGCTAAATACAGTGAACGCAGAAAATGCAATACAGTAAGCAAAAGTCATTGTACTTACAAAACCCAAAACCAGTGAAGTTGGCACGTTGTGTAAATCGTAATTATAAACAGAATACAACGATTTGCAAATCCTTTTCAACCTATATTCAATTGAATACACTGCAAAGACAAGTTACTTAATGTTCAAACAGGTAAACTTTGTAATTTTTTGCAAATATTAGCTAATTTGGAATTTTATACCTGCAACATGTTTCAAAAAAGCTGGCACAAGTGGCAAAAAAAAAACAGAGAGTTGAGGAATGCTCATTAAACACTTATTTGGAACATCCCACAGGTGAACGGGCTAATTGGGAACAGGTGGGTGCCATGATTGGGTATAAAAGCAGCTACCCTGAAATGCTCAATCATTCACAAACAAGGATGGGGCGAGGGTCACCACTTAGTGAATAAATGCGTGAGCTGATTGTCAAACAGTTTAAAAACAACATTCCTCAACGAGCTATTGCAAGAAATTTAGGGATTTCATCATCTATGGTCCGTAATATCGTCAAAAGGTTCAGAGAATCTGGAGAAATCACTGCACGTAAACGACAAGGCCGAAAACCAACATTGAATGCCCGTGACCTTCGATCCCTCGGGCGGTACTGCATCAAAAACCGACATCAGTGTGTAAAGGACATCACCACATGGGCTCAGGAACATTTCAGAAAACCACTGTCAGCGAGTAATAAATTTTATTTTCTATAGTAATTACGCGCAAACTTATTTTCCGGTCTGTCTTTAACTTGCGTTTCTTTGATTGCTCAGTATATATTAATCGGGGGTGTTCAAGCATTTCTTCAGTTCTTTCCCAACTTCGAAGAAGAACGGACCTGATGCCGATTTGATTCAACTGGCTCTGCTCCAATGGCGCTGCATTTTTATTACTACCACAGAGATCTCACCACGATGCAATCACTCTTCTTGTACGATAATTGCGTTCCCACTAGGTTCTTAAGACTTTGCCCCGCTTTTTGTGGGGCACGACCCGGCTAAGCTTATTTTGTGCACGTTCAAAATAAGCGTGGGGAGAGCAAGGAAGTGTACAGTAATTAGGCCTATTAGTTTGATATTTGTTTGGCGTGCAGAATTTTCCGATGTAATGTACAGAAATGCAAATTATCACCGGCACTAGGCCTTTTACTTTTCCTACGCATGATATATGTGACTTGTACATTTACACTGAGTCGCAATATTCTCGTGTCTGTCTCGTGCATTTCTCCCGATAATCTCGCGTAGAAATGACACTGTCTGCTGGCCTGTACGGTACCAACCAATCAGCTTCTGGGAAGCGCATCAATGTGCTAGGGAGGCTTTCTGTTATTGTAATAATGTCTTGACTGCAGTGGGAGCCATAGCGTATTAAATTAAGTTGCTCTTTGGATATAGCCACCTACTTCGCTAGTAAGCTAACTAACGTTAACTAAAGAAAATCTTTGCAAATGATCATCATATTAAGGCAATATGATATATTTCTTGGCCCCAACTTGACTAACCTTACCAGCTGTCATAGGCACGTACTTATCTGAGGTTTCACGGCAGTTTCGTCCGACCAAACTGAACTTTTACATTTTTGGAACGTGAGCTAATTTGGTAGTGTTATGGCCCCAATTTGTTATTACATTTATAACACAACAGCAACAGCAAGGGATGACAAACACAGTTTTAACAACTAAAACACATTTAATTTTTAACGAAGACAAAGACTAATAACAACCTACAACTAAAGACCAAGATTGATAAATAAGAAAAAACAGAAATAATTACAGTCCCTTTTTAGTGGGGTGGCTTGGTGATGTCCTGGATGAAGAAAATGCTCAAACACAGTCAAAGAAATCCACAAAAGAAACGTCACAGGTCTTGAACAGAATGGCAGGTCTGGTCATCTTCTTGCAATTTCTCCTACTACTTTACTGTCTCAATTCTTTTCCTTATATACTCTTTTGCAGACCCCACCCACATTTAGACCTCTTTTTTTTAACTTTCTGAGACTTGCCCCAGACATGTCCAGGACATGTCTATACATGACTCCAGTCTGAGCTAAACAAAAAAAAGATAAATACTGCCATCTAGTGGCCTATATTCACATTACACCTCCATTCCAAAAGGGAAAAATTTTGACTCACAAAGGCAAAATTTTTCTTTTCAATACAAAATGGTTAAGTGAACACTTGTCTATATATACATATCATACAATATTCAAACACATGATATATATATACACATTCAAACACGGGATAAGCAATCAGCAATTACATTGTCTGTACCCTTCACATGCTTAATTTCCAAGTCAAACTCCTGTAAAATCAAACTCCAATTCAACAATCTCCGATTCTTGTTTTTCATCTTACTCAAAAACGTTAACGGATTGTGGTCAGTGTACACAATCATTGGCTTTTGTCCTGTACAAACATAAACCTCAAAGTGTTGTAAAGAAAGGACCAGAGCCAACAGTTCCTTCTCTATTGTGGAATAGTTCCTTTGGTGGCGATTGAACTTCCTGGAGAAGTATGCCACGGGATGCTCAATGTCATCAGAGTCACTTCTCTGTAGGAGCACAGATCCACAAGCTTGGTCGCTAGCATCGACCGCGATGGAGAACGGTTTGTTGAAGTCAGGAGATTTGAGCACGGGGAAGTGACACAGCAGAGACTTCAGGCGATCGAAGGCTCTCTGGCATGCATCATCCCAGGTGAACTTTACGCCTTTCTTCAGTTGGTTAGTTAGACTGAGAGCAATCTCAGCAAAGTTCTTGCAGAACTTGCGGTAGTACCCGATCATTCCAAGGAAGCGGCGCAAAGCTTTTTTGTTGTCAGGAACTGGAAAGTCCATGATGGCTTGGACTTTAGCATTTATGGGTGCCACCTTACCCTGGCCTATGACGTAGCCAAGATAGGTGACAGTAGCACAACCAAAGTCACTCTTGTTCAGGTTAACAGTCAGGTTAGCCTGGGTCAGGCGCTGGAACAACGTCTCTACATCTTTTAGATGTTCTTCCCAGGAGTCACTCCATGTGATCAGGTCATCGATGTATGCACCCGTGTGTGGCAATCCGGCGATTGTAGACTGTATCATCCTTTGGAACGTGGCTGGGGCATTTTTCATGCCAAAGGGTAGGACTTCATACTGGTACAATCCAGATGGTGTGGCAAAAGCAGAGATGCTCTTGGCCCTCTCAGTTAAAGGCACACACCAATAACCCTTCAATAAATCAATCTTGGTCAGAAACTTTGCTTGCCCTACACTATCAATACAATCATCAATCCTAGGTATTGGAAACACATCAGTTCTAGTTACAGCATTGACTTTGCGATAATCTGTACAGAATCTAGTACTTCCATCAGGTTTTGGAACTAGCACACAGGGTGAACTCCAATCGGAGTTGGAGGGTCTGATAATATCATGTTTTAACATGTACTCAACCTCTTTCTCAGCAATCTTTCTCTTTTCAGGATTCATCCGGTATGGATGCTGTTTTATTGATTTGGCATCACCAACATCTACATCATGAGAGGCTATAGTAACTCTCTTTGGAACATCAGGAAACAAATCCTCATATTTCTTGATCAACCTTTCAAACTGATCTCTCTGTGAGGGTTCTAAGTGCTGGAGTTTTACATCAAGATTTTGCAACACTTCAGTGTTTGACAATTTACATGAAAGAACTTCAGCTTTAATTCTTGGTTCATCATCTTGAAACTCCCCCTCATCTTCACACGTTTCGACCATTGGAGAATCTGAAGTGACAGCTGCAACCCTAGCATTTCTGTCATGATAAGGCTTTAGCATGTTAATATGACACAATTGTTTTGGTTTTCTCCTATCTGGAGTCTTCACAATGTAATTGAGATCATTGAGTTTTGTCAGAATTTCATAAGGACCATGAAATCTAGCCTGCAATGGATTGGACTGCAAGGGAAACAACACAAGGACCATTTCTCCTGGTTTAAACTCACGGCTTCTAGCCTTATGATCATACCAAGTTTTCATTTTTCCCTGACTTGATTTCAAGTTCTCTTTGGCAAGGTCACAAGCTGCACGCAATCTTTCCTTGAACTTGCTAACATAGTCTAACAGACTGATTTGCGGCTCTTCCTCTTGCCATTGTTCACTCAATAATAGCAAAGGTCCTCTCACTTCATGACCAAACACTAGCTCAAATGGACTGAATCCAGTAGACTCCTGCACTGCTTCTCTAGCTGCAAACAACAGCAAATGAACCCCTTCATCCCAGTCTTTCTCATGGTCATAACAATAAGTCCTCATCATTGTCTTGAGAGTGGAATGAAACCGCTCTAAGGCACCCTGACTTTCTGGATGATAGGCACTAGAAAGAATCTGTTTTGCACCTAGTTCATACACAACCTGCTGAAACAATCCTGAAGTGAAATTGCTACCTTGGTCTGACTGAATTTCCCTGGGAAGGCCAAACAACGTGAAGAACTTTATCAAAGCCTTCGAGATTGCAGTTGCCTTGATGTTACGTAGAGGTATGGCTTCGGGGAATCTGGTAGATGCACACATGATTGTCAACAAGTACTGATTTCCAGATCTAGTCTTGGGTAATGGACCAACGCAATCAACAATGACCCTAGAGAATGGCTCCCCAAATGCTGGGATAGGCTGCAATGGAGCTACAGGTGGGTCTAACTGGTGTTTTCCAACTACCTGACAAGTGTGACAGGTTTTGCAAAAGTTGGAAACGTCTTTCCGAAGCCCAGGCCAAAAGAAGTGTTTCATGATCTTATCAACAGTCTTGTTAACACCAAGATGACCTCCTAAAGGTAAACTATGAGCCATTGTTAAGATCTCATTCCTATAGACCTTCGGAACAACAATTTGCCTGACCACTGCCCAATCTGCATTGGCAGGGATATCAGGAGGGCGCCACTTCCGCATCAACACACCATCCTTGAGATAATACCCAACTGGAACTGCATCTATTTCTTTTTCAGGAAGGGCTCTCCTCTTTAGTACACAAATTTCAGGATCATTAGTTTGCTCCTCAATCAACCGCTTTCTGGACAGAGACAAGTCTCCAGACACATCAGAATCACCAGACCCATCCGGCTGGCTGAATAGAGAACTGATAAAAGTATCTGATAAGTCCTCAAACGGAGAAACCATAGTAGGCCAATCAGAGTCATGAGGCGAACCACCTGAGTCCTGACTATTCAATGTACTGGACGGCACCACAACATCATCTTCTTTAGCCTTCTTGGCCATAGCACGAGTCACTGCGCAAGAAGGATACAGAGATGGGTCCTCATCCCCATTTTCAGTGCTCGGCTGTGAAGTAAGATGTACAGGGGGAACTACTTTGCCCCCAGCCAGGTCATTGCCTAGCAACAGAGAAACACCCTTTATAGGTAGACTTGACATAAGTCCCACCTTTACCTGTCCTGTAACTAAATCTGACTTCAAGAATATAGAGCGCAGGGGTACAGATACAGTCCTCCCTTCAATACCTTGTACAAGTATGAAATCCCCTGAAGCGGTCTCATCACGTAACTCCAAGGAGTCCATCAACAAAAGTGACTGAGAAGCTCCGGTATCCCTTAGGATATATATGGGGACAGGAGTAGTATGCTCATTCAGAGCCACAAATCCCTCTGACACAAATGGAAGAAATTCCTCCCTCACAAAGTCAGCTGTATTAGGCTTTTTAGCCCCACAAGAAGCAGGTAATTTAGCAGATTGGTTATCTACTACAGGGGTTTCTAACCTTGTTTTCACAAAGGCATTTGGTTTGGTATCCTTTTCTTTTTCTTTCTTAGCTTTAAGGAACCAACAGTTAGTTGTAACATGACCAGATTTCCTGCAACAACTGCAAACTAGACCACTCTTGTCACTGCCAGCTTTCACACCTTGATCAGACCTATTACTGGATTTCTGAGCACCATCACCAGATTTGTCTCTGTCCTTGGGTGAGGAATCCTGGGTATCACCGTAACCCTTTTTCTGAAATTGGGACCATTTATTGTTACTGCTAGACTGAAATTTGGACTTATGAGTGAGAACATATTCATCTGCAAATTTGGCAGCTGATTGCAAGTTCAGTGCTTGCTTCTCATTAAGGTAGGTCTTAACATCATCCTTAACACAGTTCTTGAATTCTTCAACTAACACCATCTCTTTTAGTGAGTTGAAATCATCCTTGACCTCCATAGAAGTACACCAGCGCTCAAAGCAAACCTGCTTCTCATTAGCAAATTCAACATAAGTCTGATTTTCAGATTTCTTCAGACCTCTGAATTTCTGTCGGTAAGCCTCTGGAACCAACTCATAAGCTCTCAAAATAACCTTTTTGACAACCTCATAATCAGAGGAATCATCTGCAGACAAAGCCGAATAGGCTTGTTGAGCTTTACCCTTGAGGACAGTTTGCAACATCAGAGGCCAGTGTTCCTTTGGCCACTGGCAACTCTTTGCTACCTTTTCAAAACATTGGAAATAGTTGTCAACATCCTTTTCCGAAAATGGAGGCACCAGTTTTACCTCCTGACTAGCACAAAATTTATTTTTCATTGCTATTTTAATTTTTAGTTGCTCCATTTGGAGTCTTTCTTCTCTATCGAATTTCTCTAATTCAAAATCTCTCTGTCTTGCAAATTTTTCTAACTCAAATTCTCTTTGTTTTTCTTCTCTTGCTAATTTTTCTAACTCAAACTGCCTTTGTTTTTCTTTTTCTTCCCTCTCAAATTCTCTTTGTTTCTCTTTTTCCTCCCTTTCTTTTTCTCTTTCTTCCCTTTCTTTCTCTTTTTCCTCCCTTTCTTTTTCTCTTTCCTCCCTTTCAATCTCTAGCATTTTTAATTTAAGTTCCATTTCTATATTTGGATTTTCCACTGGAAACTGTTCCAGATCTCCTGGTGCAAACACATTTTCATCAATGTAATATTCAACTATCTCTCTAGCCAGTCTTGCTTTTCGCATGGCTGGTTTTACCTCTGTCAGCTCCAACTGTCTGCAAATTTCTAGCAGTTCTGTCTTTTTAAAAGACTTCAAAACCCCTACAGTTGGTGATGCCAAGAAATCATCCATTGCTGTTGTCAATATATATCTAGGAAAATTCACAAAAACAATTTCACAATTTGGAATGTTAGATTTTCAATAAATTACTCACACAATGGTCTATCCCGGACCTTGAGCCCCCAATTTGTTATGGCCCCAATTTGTTATTACATTTATAACACAACAGCAACAGCAAGGGATGACAAACACAGTTTTAACAACTAAAACACATTTAATTTTTAACGAAGACAAAGACTAATAACAACCTACAACTAAAGACCAAGATTGATAAATAAGAAAAAACAGAAATAATTACAGTCCCTTTTTAGTGGGGTGGCTTGGTGATGTCCTGGATGAAGAAAATGCTCAAACACAGTCAAAGAAATCCACAAAAGAAACGTCACAGGTCTTGAACAGAATGGCAGGTCTGGTCATCTTCTTGCAATTTCTCCTACTACTTTACTGTCTCAATTCTTTTCCTTATATACTCTTTTGCAGACCCCACCCACATTTAGACCTCTTTTTTTTAACTTTCTGAGACTTGCCCCAGACATGTCCAGGACATGTCTATACATGACTCCAGTCTGAGCTAAACAAAAAAAAGATAAATACTGCCATCTAGTGGCCTATATTCACATTACAGTAGCGATTCCAAAAGCAATCGGTTAGGTACAGCTTGCTGGCTAGTGAACCCTATGGTAACTATGATGCCTAATGGAAAAGTTTTGATGGCTCTGATGTGTCACTTTCAACACCATCGCACGCAGAGGATCTCTTTCAAAATTGATGACCCGCTTATTTTACCTAAAGAGCAAATGGACAGTTCAGTCTGAGACATGTTATTTTATGGCTAGTTTTAAGCAGCATTATCTTATGCGTGCAATCGTGTGTAACGTTACTCTTCAGATTATATAGCAAGCCATCTCCCTACCTTGCTGAGGCTAGTTAAGGGGAATCTTTGTAATCATTGCAATGCTAAAGCAATGTGATTTGGTTTTTGCCCTAATGGAAAAAAAAAATGCGTGTCTGACCTCCAATTTTTTCAGCATTAACTCTGAATTGTCTTGACTGGATGTACGCTTTACATTTTTACACACCCGAATGTTCCTCCACTCCAGCCACCCAAACATCATGGTAAGCCAATCAAAGTCATCAAAACTTCTCTCATTGCCATGTGGGTTTAGGGAATTGCAAGCTCACTGGCCTCTCCCAAAACATTCAGAATGATCTCTAATCATTCAAATACATGATGTTCTGATGTCAAAATTTGACTGAGTTGGAGAGTGCCTTGTATGACTGGATTTTAATGGGTAGGAATCATTTCACATCTCTGATTAGGCACTAAACAACATCATATGCTACAGTAAGGTATAGATATGACAACTGTACTGCAGGTTACAACTAGTTTTCAGAAGTTTCAAAAGGAAACAGAAGTGTGCTGCATTAAATGAAGATAGGGTAGTTCAGGGTAAAATTGATGCCTTTTGGAAAAAATTTGTTTTGCTTTCAGAGTGGAGTTGTATCTGTCATTAGGAAAGAATAAAAAAAAGCCCTTTCATTATTTAAAATCTGATTTACTGTTTTTTTTATTTTATTTTTGCTAATAATTTTTCAGATGTGCCAAACAATTGCTAAATCAGTCAATATAATGATTAGCAAAAAATGCTAATCAATTATTTTTTCCTTAATCTGATCACTGTAGACGCTACTAAGGCACAGTTTGATCTGCTGTTGTTAGTGCCTGCTAGAATAGTTTCCGGTGTGGGCAGGTCCAGTGCCGTGATTGGCTCTGGGTAGGTCTGTACTAATTGGATGATACAACCTGACATCAGCTCTTGCTCAGATCTTGTGAAGCTCTTGGGACGAGCTGTTCAGAGAGGAAATCACTTTCACAAAATCATGTTCTTGGATTACGGCAAAACCCCTTAATCTTATGTTTAGAAACTTTTCAGAGGTCGAGTATGGACATCCAACATTTTAACATTACCTATAAGTATTAAAAGAAGGATCAGCATAATAGGTCCCCTTTAAAGAAAAACCCAGGGCCTACTGATATTCAGAAACTACAAGTATAGTTTTCATGGGCCTTTTTCTAACTCAAATCACCATGGGAGAGAGAAAAAGAGAGTATTTTATATTCAGTAAATTTCTAATCATTATAAATTTAACTGATAAATGGAGATAATATACTCTTTACTGAATGCTGAAGGTTAGACAGTGTACCTGAACTTGAACACTAGAGGGCCCCTGATTTACACAAAAGCAAAATCTATATTCTCTAGCTTTCTAGAATAAGTTACATATCTACACCCACCTTGGAGACTACACAATGCTGTCAATGGCTGACCTGTCCCCCAGTTAAAGCATTACTTGCCTGATTGTAAATGAAAAGTTTCAGTCTGTCCTTTGGATATTTCAGGTTCAGCAGGCGCTCAAAGAACACAGACACAAAAGGAGTGGGCTGCTGGATGAAGATCCCAATGAGGACCAACGGATAATCGCTCTCCTGAGAAAGAAAAACACGCCTGTTATAATTGCTGCAGGACCGGGCCCCAGCAACACTGAGGCAAAGCCTAGAATTAGAGCCAAGGCACAGGAAGTAATGAACAGACAAGCCCTGATAAAAGACCAGCTGTGTTCAAAACATGTTGGCTCGTCTCATGAGCCGTACTGGCTTCTTAGTATTAGAAAAAGAATAATAAAAAAGGCTTTACAATTAATCCTTTTCATTCCTGACACACATTAGGAATGCCAGGGAAGGCATCTCCATTCCATTTTAGCGGTAATGGGCTATCAGTATAAAAACATGGGCTTACTCACAAAAAAAAAAAAAAAAAAATAGGGGAAAAAGAATGCATGCACTTGGGAAGTATCCCATTTAAAGTAACAGGTTCGAGGCTGTACAGTACTTTACAGTCTACCTTTAGCCCAGAGAGGGGCCTCAAGTCCGTATCACACACAGTGCAGCCCGTTTCAAATGTCCACACCTTTGGGATGTAATTACCGAGGTAGTTTATCTGGAGCTGGAAAACAAGAGAAGTTTCAAGTAAGCCGCTAGAGTAGGTGAATACAGAAAAGGTAAAAGCCCACTCTGCCAGTGTAACATGAATTCTGAATGAGAGAAATATCCAGATAAATATCCACAATCAAAATGATGAAATTTATTCCCAGGGAAAATGACAGAAAAAGACAAACAAAAGTGCATCTTAATTTTTGTAATATTTTTCAAACTAAGTGCAACACACAAACTGACTTAATATCAAGGGCCTGAAAGAGCCATTGATATTAAAAATACAAACCTATTAAAAATGATAACGCAAGGCTTTTAGGATATTTGACCAAAAAAAGACCAGTCTTTGGGTAATACTACCGTCTCGCAAAAAGATCAAAACTTGTTTTTATCAGCAAACCACAAAGCAAATTGCATCACTCGGCCGGGGGACCATCCGAGCACAAATGGAACCAACATCGCACCCCCTTCCCAAACAAAACCAATATGGCCAAACCAGGAGGCCTACAAGCTGAGATGAGCCATTGTTTGTGGCATCTTTTAACAGCAAGCCTTAACAGTGATCAAAAAAGAGCCAGCTATTATGACAATTAACATTTTTGACATTTTTGGGCCCATTAATGACCTCCATAGCCCAACAAAACTCTTGTATCATCTACTTTATCAAACTTGAGATTGTTTAAATTTCCCAATTAGCCATGGGCCAAAAATGATAGAAAACCATTATTTATCCTGTGATGATGCCAAAATCGCTGCGGCAGCAGACCCAGTGGCATTCTTCCAAAACCAAGCATTCCCTGAAAATCTTTGTGGGGATACAATAAGCAATATAATGTACATCCCCTTGTCTCCATAGCCCAATAGTGTTCTCACCTTAGTGGGTCCATTTCCATGAATGATGACAGGCAGAGTATCGTACAACACATTCCTTGCCCGGACCCTTCCGTCCTCAAACTTCAGCACCACCTCATCTGAACATTCACATAAGCCACAAACAAGGAACCACAGCTCAGAGGCTCATCAACCAAACTTCAACGCTTTGGAACAAAAAAAAAAACTTGTAACATTTTTAAAACCTCAGCTTCACGAATGGTTATTGCTGACTGTTACAACACAAGGATGTTTCATTAGTGTTCAGGCATGTTCTGGCTAATTACCCATTTTTACAGCTTCTCACTTTGAGCAGTGTCATTTAAGAGTAAAGAAAGACTTTGATAGGCCAAATATATCTCCTGAGACAAAATGTAAAATGCTTAGATTTATGCTCTCAGTCTGATATTCCCTAATGACAGAGAGTTCACTGTAGTTCTTACTGAAGTTCTTGCAGAAATCGCCATTAACATTTACTTAAACTGAACTAAGAGTATAAAAAATTCTGTAGAGAAAAATAATGTTTATATAACGCTCAGTTTAGCCTAGATGCACTTGCATCATGCATATAAAGGCTTCAGCACGCAGAGGTGCAGACGGCAGTTATTATTCCTGCTTGGAGACTAAATTAGAGCGCGAGGCAGGTATAATGCACATTCTCGATCTCAGCAGGCGCCAGGTTTATTTGACGCCTAATGAGGTAGCTGTGGTACTTCATGCGTGTACAGGTCACCTGGAGTAGAGGGTTCTCTCCAGCTACCTCTCAGCGAGCCCGCCTACGTGCATACTGGCGCATTTCGCAGCAAACTCAAAAATTCCACACGTACGTGCTGCCAAAATGGGAAGAGAGGCAAATCGCATAGAAGAGCCTGGCTCCCCTCCTGAAAGACTACTGTTATACTGGAGACAACAGCAGAAGTAAGACTTAAGATCCGCGCGATAAAGCTCATTCTCCCCCGCTATTCCCCACAAAAACCTCAATGTCTCTGAAAACTAATGCGCCATAAAAAAAAAGGGAAAAACACATGTAAGATCCTTCTGTTTCCTCCTTTTTTCATGGAAGGTTGATGCAGGGAACCCAGCACGATTTTTACTCTGTAGAAAATGTTCAGAGGACAACAATGCAGATTATATATAAAGCTTGGGCCAACTTTGAAGGCTGACATCTCATTTTTGGTAATTCTGGAATACAGGCAGATGATTTGAACACACTTATCTCATGCTCTCCAACTGAAGGTACGGTAATCTTTAAAATTTGGTTTTCAGTGAGAATTCTGCAAAGATTAATATTAATATGAAAACAAACTTTGATTCATTTTTTCCTATTGGAAACAGTTCCTCTGAATATGATTGGGAAAAACAAGATGCCCTTACCTATAGCTCCATGAAGATTTTGAAATAATCTGCACTTGCTGTCCAAAGTTATATTTATAGATTTCTGTAAGACAAGAAAAAGAGACTCATTTTCTAGGGTGGCACAGAAAGTCAAGTCATTTGAAGGAAGAATAAAAAGTAAATATAAAATTAATTTGAACTCTACCCAATTTCCTTCATTCCACAATATTCTCTCATCAGCCAGGATTTATTTAGCACAAAAAGTAAACATTTCATACCCTTTTTTCTGGGTTAATATAAATCTTGGTGTAGAAAAGTTGATCACTCTCATTGTCCTGTCCAGTCCAGTCTGCAACCATCTTTTTGAGGTTAGGTGCATAACCAATGAGTCCTTCAGACAGACAAAAGGAAAAAGAGCCAAACAGCACATAATTAGAGCAGAGGGGACTGAAGCAGGAACATTACAGGCACATTGCCTGTTAAAGTGTAGGGTTGCAAAATTGTCTTTATATTTAAACAAACATCATGATGCTGATGCAACAATCGCAAATTTGAACTTAAACTAAAGCAGTTCTAAAACAGCCTGAAATAACACTTCAAAACAGAGACCTCTTCAAAGCTATTCACCCATTTTCACCACTGTAGCTTTTTAACTGAAGGGCCATTCTCAAAACAGGGACACAGAAATTTACACTTGTGAGGCTTTCCAGAATTCAGTCTTGTACTGGAATAACAGAGGCACAGCCAAATTAATTCATGCCTACTGGCCTGAAAGGAGTCGTTGTCCTCCTGCTCTGAATCATGAGAACAGTGCAGCAGACTTCAAACTTTCAGCTGGAGACAAACTTTAGCTGAATACAGCATTTAATGTTGATTAAGGGCAGCTTTCACCTCCAGCCTTGCTCAATACATCAAATTCATTTTCCAAATGCTCTTATCCATAGCCACCTACACTACCAGTCAAAAATTTTGTCTAGTCTTTATCTTACATGTATGTTTACAACAAAGAGCACACTGGAACCCAACACTTGTTCATTACAAATAATAAGTTTACAAGAAAAATCCACAAGGAATCTAGCACAGGGGATTGCAATAATTAGCATGCTAGCAATCCCCTAAAGCTGCTTGATAATGAGTAGATAATTTCAATCACCTGTGCTGGAGTAGAGAGGGATCTAAAACATGCAGGACAGGAGGTACTCCAGGAGAGGTTAGAAATGCACTGGATTAGACCATTGTTACTGATCTGCTTAAATAATGACAAAATGACCCATCCGCTTAAATATTGACTAAATGACTGATCGTGGTTCTTTTTAGCCCTCATTCCCGACTAAGCGGTGGAGGGATATTGTTGTCCCCTTCACGGACGGGCAGCAGGCCGGAAAATTTTGTCCAGACCGTTTCTTTACAACTGCTTGGGTTAGGAACTTGATTTTGCATATGTGGACTTGCCTTGGTGGGTTGGCGTGCCTCATCCAGGTTTTGCGTCACAATGACCTTTCAATCTGGCTCAAACACCTTCACCTTTGATTAAGTGTGTCAGGGCTGAGGGGCATTGCCTATGCCCTAAAGAAGCTCATTTTCTCAACATAAATGGTTTATACATTGGGCTCAAGTTTCCTACCTTTCTGTTATACAACCACAATGACACTATTACACAAGAACAAAATATAAATTGAAATAATTACAGAAAATATTGGGGTGTGCAAAAACTTTTGACTGGTATTGTATAACGGAAGTCAATTTAAATGAGTAATGCAACCAAGAGTTATGCAACCTACAGTGCCAAACCACCAGGTTATGCCATTATCATTCCATTAAATAGAGGCATCATCTCATCTGTCATCAATGTTATAGGAATGTGATAGAAGGGCCCTAGTCAACCTACTAGCAGGATGAGAGGGCCATTATCATCAATTAATAACACCTAATTTCCTACTCTGGATCAATGACTTCCTTATTTAGAGACAAGCGAGGAGGCAGGGGTGGTGGTTGTGGGTTAAATTGACAGTGGACAAAACCCTAACCTTAACCAGGCCGTAACCATAGGCCTAATGGAATGGCCATTCAAGCGAGTGAAAATAGTCAAAACGGGTCGCAAAACCAAGCTAATAACATTTCTAAAAAAGTAAGTTTCAAAGCAAATTAATGAAGGGCTAAATGTTAGCAAACCTGAAAAATGCAAACTTGTGCAAGTGTAGGCCGTACATTCCAGGGAACACATCTTTTTATTGTGAAAGATATACACTTTGTTTGACATTTGTATGCATCCAGACTGTATTCTAAATGCCTATGGGGGAAGCATTTATACTGTTGGAGATGCTGGAAACCATTTGAAGACACTGCTTTCAGCACAAACCTCCCGAGCCCAGAAACCTCTTCCCCTCTCGAACGTGCGGATGCTTGTCCTCAAGGTGCCGATCAGGCCAGATCAGAGTCTCCGCAGAGAAAACCACCTTGTGCCCAGCTTGCCTGAACTTTTTCAGTAACTCCTTTGGGCCAGAAGCGAAGACCACATCGAAGCTAGAAGAGAGGGAAAAATATTACTTCACTATTAGGGCCGTTAAACCTAGAAAGAACGTAGAGGCCTGGACACTGTCAGCAACCAGGACTCTCTATATAAAAAGCTCTGAGTGTATATCAGTGACTTCATGACAGGCAACGAATGGATATGAGGTACTGCCCATGTACCTACAGTCCACCTATTGCTGCTCATGAACTAATTGACTGACACAATATATGTACTGAACCTTATCAGATCAATACTGCCACTCAGAAGTTTAGAATCGTTCCTGACTTCATCACAGATTCATTTGGTGGGCAGGGGGCGATAAAAACTGCATGTTACCAGCAAGACAAAGTCCACAAACATAAATCCAAACTTTTCAGGAACATTTTGTAGAGGAAATTGCAAAACATAAATTGGACAGCTCAGCGAACAGATTTGTACCCCATATAGTTATCGTGCCATCATCTAGATCAGAGGTGGGCAATGAGGGCCGTATCTGTCTCTGGTTTTCACACCAACTTCTGGCATTTAATAAGTTAATCATCTTAATTAGCCAAACCACTTGTGAAATCAGACATTTCTACTGCATTTCTTTAAATTATCATGAATGACCACCAAAGACTGTTCTTGTCTCCCCTAAATCGAAACATTCTACTTTGGTCTAATCTGTGCAAATCTATGTTTGTGTGCACAACCAATCAGCTAAATTAATCAGGGTAATTAATAGAAATAAAAACCCGCATACACACGAGCCCTCCAGGACTGGATTTGCCCACCCCTGATCCAGATCGTTGAGTTTCTGAAGTGTGTCCACTGACCGAATAATGAAAAAAAGTCTTTGTTCAAATTTACTTTGGGAGTCAAATTATGAGGAAATAATTGCGCGACAGTAACAAATAGAAGGATTGCTGATGTCTGTTGCAAATTTACATAAGAACAAAGTGGGCTGTACTTCACAGTATAGAGTTCATACTGAGCAGACACGAAAGAACAACTGGAGGGAAAAACCAGTGAGTGACCCACAGGGGGTTTTGGAGGGAAATTCAAATGATTACAATGGAAGGGGATAGTGGGGAAAGCCAGGTACAGATATAGGAGGAGGGGAGGTGAAAAATGCCTCCTTCCGTCACACCATCTTTAAAGATACATCTTTGGGAAATATTTTAGTCCTCATGAAAATTTGTTCAGAATGATTGCTCTATAAAATTAATATTACGAATGCCTAAAATATGAGAAGCAATAATTAAATGTCACAGGGATACTTTGATGAGAGATTACTAAAAGATATTGTGGTATTAATCATTACCTCTGCCAAGGAGGTTATGTTTTTGCCGACGTTGGCGAGTCTGGTTGTGTACAAGACAACTCTAAAAGTAATGAACTGATATCTCTGAAATTTTCTGGGTGTGTTGTTATTACATCAGGGATGGACCCTGTTGATTTACAAGTGGCGTGGCGGAGGTATGTGCTCTATCGAGTGACCGTCTAGTTCAGTGGTCGTCAACCCCGGTCCTGGAGGGCCGGAATGTCGGCTGGTTTTTGACGTTACTTTGCACTTAATTGATGAATGAAAGCAGTTCATTACACACTTAACTCATCTCACCTGGTGTTGTAGAACCTGAATATTTAATTTGGTTCACAATATATGTCAAAAATCATATTATTGGAACACGTGCCCATTATGCATGTAAAATCCGAATGTTTGGTTGATCTGGTGCAGCCCAAAAGCTAGCAGTAAAGTTTTATAACCCTGCCTGCCGGTGAGAGTGGCATCCTTTGTTCCCCACGGCGGGGGGTGAGAGCCATCAAGTCTAGCAGGCCCAGCATCTCTGGAACTCAAACTCACTGGTTTCATTGAAGTTAAAGCGCAGCTACCTTAATCGGCTTAAAACAACCTAAACTTCTACCAAATTCATAATATATTTCTATTCAATATCCTAAAAGGAACCTCTCATATATTTATCACACTATTGGGCTATAATATTCCATTTTAAGGCTTTTCCATGACAACTGCATCATTTTAGCACACATTCCTATCATGTTTAGTCTCTTTATTCTCAGGGGAGTCCAAGGAGTTGAATGGAACATGTCTCATTTCCATTGGAGTTATGGTTCGTTTGTAAGATTCATTCAAGCAACTACCCTAGTCTCCCTGTGCAAATTATCTTATCACCTAGGCCAGTAAAACTCTGATTCGGCCAACCTTCCCTCTACCTTTTTCGGAGGCGTGGTTTGGAGTCTTTAAAGGTACGAGATCCTGAGGGGGCGCTTCTCTTCTTTCTCTTCTCTTCTTGCTTCTATCCTGTCCTGTCTCTTCTCTGTCAATGTCTGAATCGTGTTGGTAAGTGGGGAGGGGTGACATGTTGCCTTGTTCCGGAGCGCGGGAACATGTGAGTTCTCCCCGACCACGTGGAGCGACTTTTAGCTCTACGTGGTCATTCATCTTTTCCAGGTATGAAAATACTCTAAATCCTTCTAAATTATATGTAACGGTAATTGGCTTTTCATTGATTTGTTTGATTCAAGTTGTGCCTACCTGGTAAATTAAATTATTGTTATTCCTTTTCCAGCCTGCGTGTTCTCATTGTATATTCTTTCTGGCCTTGTTGCGATTGGGACTTAAGGGGAGACTCCTACCAAGACATGTGTAGGTAGCGATACTTCTAAGTTAGATTGAGATTGGGTTCTACCTATTAAGGGGTTATGAAATTACCGGCTCTTAAGATTTAGCTATTGGTTAATCTTTCTAAGGGGCCCTTTGATATACATAAACCTAGGTTCGTGGTACGTTCATACTCAGAGCTAACGTTATTTGCCTGATGTTGCTACCATGCCAGTCTCCTCTATCCAATGGAAGTATTGTCGAATTAGACCAGGCAGTGACGCCTATTTTAACCCTAGGGGGTGTCTTGCTTAGTGACAATGGTTTTCGCAGATAGAGTTCGGGTGCGTAACTGCCCTGAGATTCACGCATGCCGTTTCAATTCTAATTCTAATTTGGAGTCAGATTTTTAACGAGATTATTGCTAAATTTTGTATTCTAACTGTTATATGGAGTCAGATAAATCGTAACCATTGCGCTTTCATGCCCCGTCCTCGGACGGTGAATAAATATCCATTATATTGTGATTCACACCAGCCAGAAGAATGCTCTAATTAAAGTTAGACTAAGAGAACACGTGAGGCCTTCAACCCGGGCAATATCCGCCTTTTGGTCATTGCTCTTTTGGGGTTTTACAGTGTCTTAGGTTTAAATAGGGTGGAGAAAACCAAACTCTAGTTTAAAACTTTTTAGGCCCAAAATACATAAAACACTGAAAAAAAAAAATAAAATTCAGTCAATTACATTTTGGCATTTGCTTCATGTAATTTCAATTACACAAACATGAATTGATTAAAATGGTAAGGACATCTTAAATAACAAGCAATTCCTAAGTTCTGAGTGGGAGAGCATGTTGTGTCGCCATTTCGATAACCTTCATTAATGACTCTCCGTATGTCACATTGCTGGACCTGCCAAATAAGTGTAGTACCTCTTGCAACTTTGTCCGTACCTGTCAATGAACAGAATAACCTTCTGCTCATCTTTAATGTCTTCCAGGGCAGATTTAAGCAGCCGGACTTTTTGGCCTCCTCCTGGGGCTGACATATAGTCTCCCCCTCTCCATTTTTCACCCCTTCCTAAGACCTGGAAAAGGAAACACAGTCGATTCAAAACTGTACACTTCCTATGATTGTCAAAAGCCACATTATTTGGCAGCTGTAACCTGCTTGTGAGCAGAAGTGGATGGATAATTAGCCAGGGTGATATTTAATACTAGTCAAATGCATACAGTAAAGATGCACTCATCTTCTGAGAATAAGTTTCAGTCATGGTAATGAAACATTGATAGAACAGTATGCCAATACAACAAAATTTGACATTTCCTCTTTAGTGTGATTAGCCAAGAAAAACTTTTGCTCAACTTACGGTAATTTTGCAATGAAGTAGCTGTCAAACCACAAAAATTACATGCCAGAAACTACTCATTTGCGTCTCAAAATTTTATCTGTAACCCATTTACAATGTACTATTCAGAGTGGAATATTTACCCCAGAACACAATAATAAATTTGCTTCATGGACAAGTGCTACAGGGCCATTTCATGGTAATTGTGAAGTGGCATGAAAAAAGTAAATGTCTGAATCTTACCAAAAAAACAATTGGGATGACTTGGATAGGTATCTGAACTTACAGGAAAAAAGAAAATTGAGTCGAAGTTCTTATTCCTTAAAAGAAAATTCCGGTATGAAATTGACTTGGGGTGTATTGAAACATGATAACGAGTACTAACTTTTGTCAAATACCCCACCTCCGTACGCACGCAACATTTCTAAATAAATGGCTTTTTAACCGAAGCTCCCAACAGGCTTACAATGGCAGTGGACAAATGTACAATGCACGTCAGACAGGACAAAAACATTGCGGACAGGATAAGTTAATGTAGTGATAATGGATTTGGCTTTTAGTTGGTATGGATATTCCCCCTCTACTTAGAATAAAGGCTTTTGATGTATTTAAGGCTTTTAAGTGCTAGGAGGTTGTTTCTTATTTAACTAATTTTGAGGCACTTTCAGAGGAAACAAATTCAAATGTAGGTATTTCTGATTGCATACAATAAATGTCCTGCAAATGAAGACAGAAAAAAGGGTATGAGTTTGGTGCAAGGATGGCTTGTTTTTCAATTCAATAACACAAATTTCAAGATTTTTATTATTGCTTGACATGTTTCAAGAGTATTGTTTTATTTCAGTTAACTTTCTAGGAATTTGAAAGGGTGTTTTCATAGCACTTGCAGGGCAGCTTGGTGTTGAATCTGGATTCCCTGTCTCATTTCATTAGGCACGCCTACTCATTTGAGTAATTAGTGTTTAACATGTTTGTGAGCCCTTTTCTCCCAAATCATTAACTAAAATGCAATTGCAATTAATGGCTCTTTGGACATCAGATTCTTAATTATGGTCCATGACTCCCAAGAATTAACTGCTATCTCACTATGACCTGGCAGCTATGCTCAAATGAATCCATTTTTTTTAGTAATGGAGTCTTAATTAACCAGGCATATTTGCTCATTTTTGAGCTGACTGTTGTTTTATTAATTTCCAGACACTTTGAATTTAAAATGACTGTTTTACAGGAATCAGATTTTGAACCTTGTCTGTACTGCTTATACAAACTCCATGAATTTTCTGAGAATGTCCTATCAGGTTGGTGGTGTTGTGGGGGGGGGGGCTGCTAAAATCTTTGATATCCTCTACAACATGTCAACTGTTTTATATAATGCAGCTTTATGTTCTAAATATGTAAATAATGCAATATAATACATTTTGTATGAACTAGATGTGTGTTTTTGCTCATTTTTAATCCAAGTGAAAAAGTGTCCTGTCCGACACGTCCTGTCCGCAACGCTCATCCCATTGGAAAAAGCCCCCCCGCTCACTGTTTGCGTGACAAATTCATAATTTCTTCTGAATCCAACCTAAGATGTAGAGGAACAAAATTACCTGGCTTTGGATTATAAAACTCTAGTGGATGGACAGAACTTTTCACTTCCCTCCGAGAAAAAAAAAACCAACTTCACTTTTTATCCTGTCCGCAACGCAACTTCCAGCCTCATTTTGAGAATTAAAATGAAATTCAAAACATTTGATGTTTTTTTTTATCAAATAAGGTACTTGGGTAGTACTTGCCTCTCACCAGTTAAAACTTTTCAATTATTTCCAGGAATAATTTCTATTCACGAAAAAAGCCTGTGAATGCCGTGTCCGCAACAAAATAAATACCGTGAAATGGCCCTGCAGCTACATCACAAGCACAGCGTTGCCCATGCACTATGTTTATAAAGTAGGTATCACTGGACAGATTCCACTAATAAAAGAGCTTACAGACTCACAACAGTTACAGTGTTTAGTGTTTCATTTAAATCAATTGGACAAAGAGTCTCTTACAAAATTGTCACAATTAAACTAAAACCAAAATGTTCTGTTGAAGTGTGCATTAAGCTATGTTGCTTTTCATACCTTGATAGAGTAGTTAAAATTCTTGGCAGAACTTAAAAACCGCCTGAAGCCATCTGTTTCTTTTGTGGCCACAGTCATAACAAGAAGATTGCCTGACAAAGAGAAAACCATTTCGATAGAGGTTTCAAAAGCTGTCATAACACCCAATATTTTTTTAGAATTGTAATTTGTGAACAAAAAAGGGCACAACCACATAATGTCGACTATAATGTCATAATTTCACATCTATCAGGGTATAGTAGAATATTGCTGGAGAAATGATCAGTCATAAGGACCACATGCATTGTACAGCCACTGTTTCATCTAGATTTGAAAGCAGACCTTCAAAATGAATTTATAGAATGGAACTTTCGTATACTCAGCACAAAAAAAATCTGATATGAAACACAGTATCGTGAGCAGTTCCTAAAAACTGCAATATTTTAATGCAGCGGAAATGAAATTTGCTTTCACGCAGTTAGCCTACTTTCCGAGTTCGGATATTTATGTGGTCCGTGTTTAAAAACAGTGTGTCCCAGGACTGATCGCATCAGTCACTTTTCGCTTGCACCTGATCAACATCTATTTTCATCCAGTATCATGAAAGTTATTCTGCCGTGCAGGATAAACAAATCACAACAAAAAGCGACAAATCCACTCCGTAGTTCCAGAAATCGCATGTTGTGCCTTCCAGTAAGACCTGCTCCATGGTTCTGATTTTTCGAGAGGAAACCCATTGGTCCCATTTAACCCCAACCACCAAAAATAGATTAAAATAATCCGTTATTGCTTTAAATTAACAGATCGTGATGACTGCGCAAAAAAACCCAACCATACAAAAAGCCTTGCATTTTCCCCATACCGTCCACGTCAGCACGAGCCAAAACTAGAAATCTCCAGAAATCAGTGAGTAATTCAAATGAGTTTAAGTGCAGCAACGACTATCGTCGCATGTCCTGCAGTTAAAAATCGCAGGCCTCTCCTCTATCAGTCAAGGAGTTCTGCAGTCTTACAGGCAACATTTGACTGACTAAGGGGGCTAGCTGTAAAGTTGTACTCAAGTTAAACGCTAACCAGTGTTGCTAATAGTCCCGCACACTTAAAATAGTGCGACTAAATTTACATTTGAGACCGCTAAAATGTCAGTGGCACGAAATAAATGTTCATCAAAAACAGTAGGTATTCAAGCAGCTTTATATTAAAATAGCCAAGGCACATTTAGTTCCAAACACACAATCATAGGAGCACGACATATATCCTGGCACTATAAGATCTTACCCTCTGGTATCGGACGATCCTCTTCACAGTTCACCGAAACCAGCATGGTGGCCATCCAAATCCCACAGAAAAATGCTAAAGCCCTAGTTCTCATTGCTTGCACCCGTCGTTGCAGTCTCGGCATCAAAAGCTCAGTGACACAATGTATTTTCTTTGATTTGTTAGTCAACCCTCTCTCACCCAGAGAAGATGGTCCGCAAACTAGATAATTCAGACCGCCCCTCAATATTCTTCATTAGATCCTCTTGAGTTCCTACGCGTAAGCAGCTGCGACCACAAAGCACATCTGGGAAAACGCCTGGAGGGGGTGGTTTTCGTACATGTGAAACTTAGTGGGCATACGACAAGAACACATTCCGCGGCAGATCCAGAAAGTACGGTATAATGTTGGTTAACGACGGAAGTCCACACAAGTATTTTAGTTTAAGATAATGTTTCATTGGAAAGTCAAATTATTGAT
Organism: Gymnothorax reevesii; assembly: GCA_029721435.1. Classification (NCBI taxonomy): domain Eukaryota; kingdom Metazoa; phylum Chordata; class Actinopteri; order Anguilliformes; family Muraenidae; genus Gymnothorax; species Gymnothorax reevesii. Next base: position 53,717,395 of record CM056585.1, read on the forward strand.
CGTCCTTGCTTAAATTATATCGACTCAAATATATAATCGGAAAACATATTTGAAAACATTCCACGGACAAAAAATGCGATGTTTAAATCATTCATTCATCGCCAAAACATTACATTCTTTGCAGCAAACGCGTTTGTACATGCCCCCAAGTGGCACCATCTCTAAAGCCTGAACTAGTATCTCTGATCCGGGGGGGAGAAGAAAGTCTGTCAGGGATCTTGCCTCCCGGCTGACTACGTGACGCCCTGCATGCGCTGCTCAGATCAACGTAACTGTGGTAATAAGCGTGGCATATACAGATGAAAATCGCCTACTTAACACTTTTGCACATTTATGTAAGCATATAAGGTATGTCTAATCACTTTATCGAGGAAAAACTACAATTAAAATTTTGGGAAGCTTGCTGGTAATGCGTCATTAAATGTTGCTAAGCCATTTGTACATCCTACTATAACCAACTGCTTCCTCATTTTGCAAGTGCTAAAGCAAGTCTAAATCATTTGCTGAAATTGAAGCAGCAGCAATATTGTTACAAAGTTAATTAGCCGGCGACAAGCAAAAAATAAATAAATAAATAAGGGAAAACAGCTGGGATTTCAGAAAAACCCAGAATCTGATAAGTCGCGAAAAGGGGCGAGGGACAAATGTTACGACACTTCCGGATTATGTTTCGTTTTTACTTGGTTTACGGCACTCAACCCAGAAGTGTCAAAACGTATGGAGTGATCGAAAAAAAAAATGGTGAAACGAAAACAGACGTTTACCAGGAAGGGAAACTGACGACCCCGCACTCAACATGCGAAAATCTGTCATATCTCCACGTTGGCAGGTGTAAAATTTCTAAAATGTAAAAGTAATGACGGCAAACATATTTCGTTTGCTAAGACAGCTACTGAGCTGAGTTTGTATTTGGAGGCGCGTCGACTTCTTTAAACTGAGTGGCTAGCTAACGCACACATAATGTTAGCTATGTGGGACAAGGTTCTTGCTGTCACCGTTTAAACGTAAATGGCGGCTAATCTTTTATACAACTACCATTAGCACGACACCGTGAAGAAAAAGTGTATTAAATTTAAAGATGACTTGGGTGGGAAACCTGCTTGCTGAATTAAAATGATAGCATTCATGTGAACGATAGCTGGCTAGCCAACTAGCTTCCTGGTCATGTTGTTTTTGCAGCTTGCTACTTTCTTAGTTAATCCTAGAACATAATTACCGAACTTTTTAGTGCGCCCTTGTAAATAATAGAAAATGCGAACAACTCCCTGCAATTAGTTAGCGGATCCGCTATAGAACTTGACTAGAACTTGACCTTTGGTTGTCACTGATAGATATTCAAAAATAGAAATCGATAAAATGTGGCTCCAGCAAAGACTAAAGGGCATGCCCGGTTTACTATCCAGCAGCTGGGCGAGAAGAGTTCTTATCGCATTACTTTTGTTCTTGATTTTTTACTGGTATCTCAGCTCTGATGGAATTCTGAGGTTTTTGACTGGCTCAGGGAAGTCGGGAGGTGCGGCAGGCTCCTGTTTACAGGCTGAAACTATGAGATGGAAGCCACTTGTTGAACGAGGGGAAGGGGTTGTCTTAGGTCCTCAAACCCAAGACGTTGTTCCTGTTGTGGTCGGGAACGGACATTTCTTGGTCGATATTGAATCAAACAAACTGTGGGTGAGTTCTCTCCCTCAGCCGGGGTCACCTCCAGTTCATTTCACTGAGTATGCCCCCGTTGTTACTCTGAATGTGCAAGACAAGCGTTCCGAGGCGCAGGATTCAGTTCTCTGGTTCCGGAAGGGTTCTGTACTTTCCGTCCGTTGCATTGTACCGGGATCAAATCCGCCTTCTCGAGACTGTGTCACCGTGAGAGAGGAGTTTATAGCGCACAGGAGCCGACCCAACGTGTTCCTTCAGCAGGTCTACGTCAATAACCCCTCGGACCGGATGATCACCTTCGACGTCACGTCGCCCTCTCCATCCTTTGGGAACAAATTCTCGGCTAGTTTGGAGAAGTCGGAAGATATGGAGTTCATATTCTCTTCCGGCCGAGTACTGACTGAAAAGAACCACATCGTTTTGGTGGTTGTGGCCGCAAAAAAAGTCCCCGTCCGGCTGCAAGTGTCGGCAAAATCAGAACACATAGAGAACATAGTGTCAGTGGTCCACACATCTGAACCAATCGAGTCGTCAAAACTTGAGGAGACCTTCACCAAGTTGAGAGATGGGGCCAAGAAGGAGATTGGTGACTTATTAAGAGCCAATTTGCATGATATAATTCAGGATCATCTGCAGGCTTGGACAGATCTATTCATTTCAGGTAACTTGCGCAAATTTTTTTCCGTGAAGGATATGTGCCATCTGGGTCTCTGCTGTAGCTGAGGATGGATATACCTCCCTAATTTTGATAATAAATCAGGACTTGAGAGTGAAATACAGATATTCTTTATTAAATAGGAAAACGATTTGGTGAAGAAGAGTCCTTAGTATGTAATGTTTCATTATATATAGAATAACCAATATATATGACTTGGCCTGCCCAGGTGAAAAAATACTATACTTGAATTATACTTTTTTAGACTGTATTAAGTATGGTGTATGTTTTTTTCGCTCCCTTTACGTGTAATTAAGTGTGCTCAAGTAGTCATTGAATACTACTTGTACTACTTCAGTACACTTAAAGTGTACACTTTCTAAAAGTATATGTTAAATATATTGCAAATTAAGCACAAAAAGTAAAAGAATATTTGTAATAACTTTTGTATGCAACAAATGTACTTTTAATATAATTAAGTGTAATACTTTTTCACCTGGGTGGGTATGTATTCAGTTCTGTTATTTTTCTTTGCAGGGGTTGAAATGAGAAAGATTACTGACTCTCACACACCCTCCAGCCACACAGTGAACACTACATTGTACTACATCCTCTCCACATCCACAGCACCCTTGCTGGACAGGAGGATAAGTGTGGAAGAGCACGCGAGGCTGGAGTCCAGCCTTAATTATGCAGACCACTGCTTTAGTGGCCACGCTACCATGCACGCCGAGAACCTGTGGCCTGAGCGGGTGAGCAGCGTAGCCCAGATCCTGCAGCTGGTGACGCTGTGGAACCTGACGCTGCAGAAGAGGGGCTGTAAAGTGCTGGTGGCAGCCGGGGCACATGGCGTCATGCAGGGAATGGTGCTCAGCTTTGGGGGGCTGCAGTTCACTGAAAACCACCTGCAATTCCAGGCAGACCCAGATGTCCTGCACAACAGCTACTCGCTGCGGGGAATCCACTACAACAAGGACTTGATCAACCTGGCCGTCCTGCTCGACACTGAAGGAAAACCCTTCCTCCACGTGTCCGTCAAGCCCCAGGAAAAGCCCATCAAGCTGTATGCCTGTGAGGCTGGGTGCATGAACGAACCAGTGGAGCTTACCTCCGAGGTGAAGGGACACACCTTCCCCGTGATGGTAACCCAGCCAATCACTCCACTGCTGTACATCTCCACCGACCTAACCCACCTGCAGGATTTGAGGCACACCCTGCACGTCAGGGCGATCATGGCCCACGAGGACCACATGGCCAAGCAGTACCCAGGCTTGCCGTTCTTGTTCTGGTTCAGTGTGGCTTCCCTAATCACGCTCTTCCACCTCTTTCTATTCAAACTCATCTACAATGAGTACTGTGGACCTGGCGCTAAGCCCCTCTTCAGAAGCAAGGTATAGACGCTCTGTGCTTGGTGGCGGCAAAGTTTTCCTCCCATCTTTTGCCTTTCCGGCTATGCCCTTGTCCTCTCCCTTGGCTACTTTTTTCTGTTCCTCCTCAGAATGGCTGTCTAGAAATTTGGGGAACTTCACAGGATATCAGTTTACAGGATTTAAGTCTGTAGAGTGATAGTTTTGCTGAATTTGCCTACTCTTTCCTGCTTTTTTGTGAGCAAACAAGCACCATGAACAATCATTGATTGATTGCGGAATCCATTCTGTGTCAAATGTGCGGCACAATAAATCATTAAATGTTACATTTCCAAAATTTACAAATTAAACTAACGTGGGTCTTCCTGCATAAAAGACTACTTCCTGAGAAGGTCATTCTTATTGCAAAGTTTAATGTAACTGAAAACACCAGCGTGAGCATTTAAATCACATTTTATACCATGAAATAGATTATTGGGAGGTTCAGTTGCATTCAACTAGAATATTGAGAGGTTCAGTTCAAGTGCATCTGCTGAACTGGAAGAAAACAAAAATTTAAAATTTGATATAAAATACAGTATGAAATTATGAAAAATGCTTTTTTGAAATTAAACCCAGGTCCAGTCTAGGTCTATTGTGCAGTATCAGGTGATGGTGCACAACAAAAACACATTTTGACAATAATTGATCCAATTCTTTGAGGAAAGGTTAACCTTAAACTTTTTAAAATGGTCTGGGTATGTTGAAAATGGGGGAAATAATTTTGGACTGGGGGTGAGACCGTTGAATCGCAATTTTAAAGTATAATAACATTAATTGTTGCTAGGGGGCGTGTATACAATAGTGTACCTTTTCTTTCTCTTGAAACATACTTTCATGCCTGAGGAGGTCCAAAACTATTCACATCGAAACAAGTGCGGCTATGAGAAATGCTTCCCGGAAAAATTGCGTAGAGAAGACAAATAATCACCAGTGAGGTTGCCTTTTAACGCTCGCTAACCCCCACCTGTTCCCGTGTAGTCCGCTTGAATAACAGTGAAGCTATTTATTTGCAGAGAAATTAAAAACTTATGTGGAAACTATGCTGTATAACAACTAAGAAGAGATACAGAAAAGCAAATATGCTTAATTAGGCTACGATGCGAGTTATTAAGTGTGACAGTAATGAAAATAATGAGGAAAAACTGTATAAACTTTCAGCATCTCCCTTGGTGGCATTTTTTGTAGAAATTCTCAGGTTTATTGAAAATGTTTTTGTGATGTGGAACTTAATTTTAATTTTAATTGGAAAAAAAAAAAAAAACATACTTTTGTAGTGGAAGGTATTGCATGCAAACTGAACCATTGTGTCATATAAACAACTAGCTGCTACCCACTACCTGGAGTGAAATTGCCATTTTTTTTGCGTGCGTGACCGTTTTTCAAAAATCAGGCGACGTGGATATTCACACCAAATTTGGTTATAATCGGTTGAGAAATGTGGGAGAAAAACGTGTACTTGCACACAGACAGACAGACAGACATCGACCTCAAATGAATTATAGATTTTCGCATTTATACGTAATGGCCAAATATACTGTTAGCCAAGCTAACACATTTATGCATACCTTCACTGTTTCATGAACATTTAAAGCTCAGAAAGCACTGACAGTAACACAGTCTAAATATTAGTTGGCCTGGCTACAACTTGGTCTTTGCGACTGTGTGAATGAATTGTTTAATTGCTTATCGAGCAAATAAATGGGAAGAGGTTAAGAGTGGGTTGCATTGGTTTTATGGTGAGGATGCTAACTAACACTGTGTAGTCCGTTTGATCAACACATTACTGATAGGTACTGATATGAATGAAGATTTTTTTTTTTCCCCCTAAAGCATTTCTCTTGGCCTCTGACATTTGGTAGCTGTTTGTTTACTTCAGGTATAAAGGTATGTTTCAAGGAAATGAAATGATGCACAATTTTCAACATGGCCCATGGCGGCCATAGTCTTATTATGCTTCTAAAAGATCGCAATTCAATGTGGTGACACCCCTGCTCTGGACCAATAATGTAATGTTGGCAAAATCGTCAGTGCTTGATCAGAATTTCATAAATATGGTCATATAATTTATGCCTTTTATTGAATTGACCCCTTAAAATGTCTAATTGCTGCATAATTTGGACATTTTAAATGAGTCATTAAATGGCCGTGTTTTGCTTCCACTGGTGTCTTCAAGGTGTCCCAAATTAATTTTGGTGCTGTGGCTTTCCGTTTTCTTTCCAAGACATGATTTTGCTCTAATTTAACTGCTTGTGGCTTTGGCTCTGGCAAGAGGCTCTATTGTGTTTTCTTCTGGAGTAGTTTTTACCATCTTATGCATTTAATTCCCAAAGACCTTTATTTAATGCCTCACCTGATTGTTTTCTTGTTTATGCCATGGCATAAACTACAATGTTTAAGGAAATCCTGATTTTTGTGAGGTCTTCTAGGCCGTGACTGTCCCTCATCTCCTGTTGTGTTGGAAAAATCAACAGGTAACACAGGATGGTACAAACTATTGCTTTAATTCAGAGTGATATTCAATGAAGTTTGTCATTTGAAATAGTTGCACCTGTCATTTGCAGTGATTTTCTGAAGAAATCAAGCATGGAAATTGGTGACACTGCGAATATATATGCATATTTCTTTGGAGTGGAGTTTCATCGACTTTGTTCTCCTTAACTTCGGTGAATTCAGACTAATAACTCAGTGGTGGTGTTGATTTTGTTTGGATCGTGTTTTTTATTGATTCACTTTGATTAAATTAACATGAACTTGCAGTAAGCTTGTCGTGTCATTAATGTTTTTTCTTCATTCACCACTGTGCTCCATGTGTTGGGAAGCTAAACGTTTATTCTGCATGGCTGGAATCGACAGTACCACAAATGACTGTTTTAATTATTGCTTTCAACCTCACCAGGTTCTGTCCACAAGTGAGGAAGTCAGTCCCTAAAGAACAGCAATGACATCAAGTTCTTGATGGGAGGCGTTCTACTCAAGTTTCTGTGAAAAGTGTGCTTTTGCTGTAATCATGAATGTATTCTGATAGTTGTGAAGTGGGAAGGGGGATGTAGTGCGTAATCAATAAGGTAAATTATTTTTTTTTCTAGTTTAGACATGTTTTCTGAACTACTGTTATGGCTTTAAGGCTGTAGTTTCTATATTTCAGTGGTGTTGGAGGGCACGTCATTGTAGAATCCAGGAAATGTGATGATTAACAATGCACTGATTTGTTTTCATAATAACCATCGGATTGTGGAGGTAGACACCCCCCGTTCTTGCTACCCTTGTACTACATTTTGCTGACGATTTTTATGACGCGATCAAAAATAGGGAAATTTATAGTTTTTGTATTTATTTTATAGCATAAACACTGACTGAAGATATGAAATCCAACCACAGAAATGGGCATACTGAGTTTTGAATACGAGATCCTATGAGAGCTGTCTTGTGTGTATCTAAAATAAAGACGCTATCAGAACTTGTTCCTAGTAGAAAAAGATGTTGGTCATTTGTAATGGTTTAGCCTCAAAAAGGTAGAGCAGCCATATTTTAAAACTGCACAATTTTACATGGCAGTGAAACATTTATTCCTCACCATACCTTGTAATATTTCATTTTTTCCACTTGTTTTTTGGTATAGTCACCCATTGCAGGTATAATGAATGGCTTTGATGAAGCTACCGTAAATAGTTTTTTGTGTGGTGAAAATAAAGCAATTTATGTGCCTTTCTTTCACGGTGGCCAAGATCATTCTCCAAATTACCAGTTGAATTGGATTTAATTCCAAAAGACAAAAAAAAATCACAAAAATGATTACTTGGTCCGTAATGCTAGTTTTTCTGTTTTCTTCGGGATTGTTTTTTAACATTCTCCCTTGCTAGTTACTTTGACTGGAGAACTACAAAAATAGTGAAGTGAAATGTGAAAGGCAGAAGACTGTAGTCATCTCTACTTCATAAGTTGCCCTTTAACGATTGAGTGAACGCGACAAGGAAGACGATGAGGGTGCACTCACTCTGCTGGGATGTACAGTATAGTGCTGCGCAATCCTCTTTGCAACGCAAGATGTATACGCTGACATACTGTATAGTGCTATGCAATCCTCTTTGCAATGCAAGATGTATACGCTATATCACCAAAAGTGTGAGGATGCTGAAACCTCACTGGCGAGCAAAGAAAACCATTGAAACTGATTGTAGTTTTAAAAGTGGGTGGAGCATGGAGCGCATACAAGAATGGCGACAATTACCAAATCGCGGAGAATTGTATGAAAATGCCCTCAAATGAAAGCTGTAAGTCTGCCCCATCAGCCTGTACTGATCAGTTCATTCCAAATTCAGTTAAAATGGCAGATGTTTAGAATAAAACAAAAACTGTTTTTCATTATGGTCATTGCTGTGCATTTTGGTTTCTGCATCCATTTTTCTGTGAAAAAGCACTTATTTGGAATTTTTGAACATTTGTGGAAAAGGTATATGTGACCGTGATGTTTGTGTGTTGTTAAAGCAAAAAAAATCCGATGGTGTAGCCTCCACAGACCACTGATTAAAACATTAGTGAGGTGAATTTCCTGGAGGGACAGAAGCAAGTGAGAGCCTATAAGAGAAAAGAAACAATTACCTGGGCATTTCCAATAAGACTACCCAAACAAAAACACCAGAGCAATATTATCTGCACATTTTTATTGTCAGAGAACGCCCTCCAGTGTTATACTTTGGGTAGTCTAATTGAAATGCCCAGGTAATTGTTTCTTTTCTCTTATATGCTGTCCGCTACTGTTGAGCACCACCAGGTCCTCATTTCTGAAACTTTGGCTGAGGCGCATTGGACTCTATTCTTGTGCAAGTGAGAGCCTGTTTGTAGAATTTTTCTGCAATATGCTGAGAACAACCTACCTGGAATGAAACTATAAAACTACATGACACTTAAGAAATTTTCTGCGAAAGAAGGTCAATCTAAATATTGATTTGATGCTGTCGGGGTGTTGCTATCTTTCGTGCCGTTGGGCAGGCGGGCGTCTCCAAAAACTTCGACATCGGGCTGAGGGGTATTCCGTGCATTGCATGCCTATTTTTTTTATTATTTTATTTTTTTAAGAATGGGTTTTTTCAGTCCTGTACATGCTGACTTTAAGTTTGTAATCATTAATGCTTAAAGGAGTAATTTGGGAAAGCATGTTGATCGCCCATCATTGAGAGTCAATAAGAGTTTGGCTCAGTTCATCTGACTGGGAATGCGCTCATGTGTGCCACTATACCCCCCCTCCTAAGACGGAGCCATGGCTCCTGCCAGTCCAAAATATTGAGTGCTAGTTTCACAGATGCATATTCAGCTTATTCCCAGAATAATAATACTTTTCCTACAGTTCCAATATAGACTTGCTATATGAGTGTTCCAGAAAATCTGGTCAGGGAGCCATTTTTTTCCATTGATATCAAGTGCTGTCTGAAAGTGAAGGAGTATTTTTTTCCCATTTTCCCCATGTCTCTTGTCGAAACATTGTCCCCTCTTGTGTCTGTTGAAACCATTGCGAGCTGGTTTATTGTTTATCCCCCTGAAAGTAATGTTTCCCATCCAAGAGTAGAATGAAAATAAATCCAGCAACTTCCATTGCGAGAAATAACTTGGTTTTGTGCGATGGAAACAAATTGCTCTTATTCTTGAGTTGTCACGACAGGGACTCTAACTTTTCTGTGATGAATCTCCAATCATAATTTGGTTGTCTTAGTATAGATTTAATGTGTATCTATAAAACTGGTCTAAGTCTTATTTTTACAATCCGAGGTACAGGTTTTACTGAGTGCTGTGTCTTTCTTTATGTAATGTACTTCCCATATCACCAGTTTATGGGAGGTGAAGCTCTGGGATTGGTAACATTGGTTTTGGATTTTACTATTATTATGGGGTTAACACATTGAAGAGAAACGAGGAACATCCTTGACCTACATGGCCTGTATGCGGAGTACCAGTCAAAAGTTTGGCCACACTTTTTGATGTGGGAATTTTAAATTGTATTCCTGAAAAAAATCATAGTGAGACAAGATGAGAGTAAATAGGATCCTTTACTTCTATTTGCAAATAGGGTCTTCGTTACAGATGAGAACAAAGACAATAGAATCTCTCCTTTGCTTTGGATATATATAAAAGCACGAAGTCAGAATCTCCTCCCCTTGGGGCTGAAAAACATCGTGTTGGTTCCAGCCATTCCTCTGCCAGGAGTAGGCGTCCCACGTACCACTGACCCTGAGAGCCACATCTGCAGTACAGAGAAGTCTTTCTCTCCCCCAATCACCTGTTGCTTATCTCGTGGTTCTGCAGGCTTCGCAGGAACTGTCTCCTGGGAGCACACACAACTCAAAATACACTCCTTGGTCTGGCTGGACCTCAAGGTTTCAGATTGAAAGAATACACAATAAACACAGTTAATGGCGTTTCTACTCTCATAAAAGTTAGATTATAAAAGTTTGCCAATCATGCGTGACCTAGGCTGCTCAAAGGATAAGCAATTAATAACACAATATTCAATAATAAGGAATTTATAATTGAATTCCACCAACACTTTTCCTGCCTTAATGTCTGTTAATGACCCAAGACTGCATAAGGTAAAAAGTAAATACTCCAAAAAATAATTTGCTTAACAGAACAAGGCAGAAAATTTTGAACCTCTATAGCCGTGTGGTGCGGATTCCACAAATGGCTTATCGATTTAATCATACAGCTACGGTAATGGAAAAAAAAATTCCCCTATTGTAGCCTACATCTCCATATACTGAAGTCATCATACTCTGCAATTATTATTATTCCCCTCCACGAAGTGTGAGGGGGGATATAGGTTTGAGCTCCTTCTGTCTGTCCGTGCGTCCGAGATAAATGGGACAGCTTTTCTCAGAAACTATTTGAGATAGGACAACCAAATTTAGTGTGTAGCTTCAGACCATAAAAGCCTTGATGGAGTTCAAAAATGAGATGCGCACAATTTTTTGTCTCGCAGTTATTGCCCTTGATCCATATTTTGTCCACAGCATCTCAAAAGCTTTTCTCAGAAACTATTTGAGATGGCATAACCAAATTTGGTGTGTAGCTTGAGCCCATAAAGACTCTGATGGAGTTCAAAAATAAGAAGCACAAGATTCTTTTTCCCCACAGTTATTGCCCTTGTGGCATTTTTGGGAGCCTCTCACCATGGTATCTTTAAAGAACACATTTTGGCGGGGGATGTTGTTGACCATGTCTACTTGTTGTAAATGGTCATTATTTTGATGAACTTAGTGTTTAGGTTTTTATTGTCAAAATATGTTTATTTTTTGCAAATTTGATTGCAAAAAAATGTGATTCTTTCCACACTTTTTACTGGCACTATTTGTATACAAGCCACACTGATGACTTCCAGAATCTGCATGATCTTCAAAGTTCACTGGACTTCATATGAAAAGTGTTCTCCAGGTCTGGTTTTTAAGTGAATCTTAGTGCCCAGCCCTGTTCATGGAAGTCTGCAGTTCAGTAGGTTTCCATTCCTGTCCTAACTGTGCTCACTCCAGTAAAAGCTTGAGTAGAATAATTAATTCGCTTTGTTACAATTGAAATGAAAGCCACGAAGATAGCAGGTCTTTCACGAACAGGTTGGGCAACCTGGAGTTACAGGTTTTTATTTTTTTTTTAACTGTTGCTGTTTATCTCTTTGGTGTCATGAGTGAGCTCAAAACCACTTAATATGCCATAGCACAGCTACATGAGGTTCATGTGCAGCTTTATTATACTGGCCAGTGTTTATTAACTAAATTTAACTTGAAGACTCTGGACAATCAAAAATATCAGGTGAATCTTAAAAACCATTTCAAACACATTTTATTCTCAGCTGCTGAATAAATGCTTGTTTCCTCTCTTTATACAATAATAAATTTTTGGAACACTCTCAGGGACTTGATGGCTTGTGTATGTGATTGCAATCAAACAACCTCTGGTTTATTTCATGAATGTTGTTGACCATTATCATAATGGGTTTCATCAAATGAACTTGGAGAGAAAAGTAACTGGTTCAGTAAAGCCAAGAGCATTTGCAACTGTTTAATTTTTGATATTGATTAAAATGGAATAGGTATATCTAAACAAAGAGTAGTCTCAAGATATCAAGCCACCTTATCTGTCTGTGCAACATGGTGAACTAGCCTCTTATGCAAGCTCTAGCAAATATGGAATTGCCACATATAGAGGATGTTTATCCAGCATTTTTACTTAAAAGCAAATTGCAGATATGACGCAAAACAATTTTTGTTTGTCAGCTTAACATTCACACATCATGATAAACACCTCAAACATACTAGATTAAATTACTTCAAATAATGGCATACTTTCTGTAATCAAGTAGTGGAAAAATATCCAAGCTAACACACGTCGCTAAGACGTCGTGGCAACGTAACTACTTACATTGTGACAACCGGAAAAGTTAAATTCCTAGATCCGTCGTGGCGACGTAACTTTGTTACGTTTTCAGTTCGTCTTCTGCACGTTGTGGTCACGTTATTTATCAAAGATCGCTAGTTGGTAACCTAGTAGTACCTTATTGCACCGCGATGCTTGCACTCGGCTCTTCCTTCTTTACGCTTATTGGGTGGGTTGCTCGTGCTTTAATTAGCACTTGCCCTGCACGACTTGATAGTACTACTAGAACTCACTTTGCGAAACGGGAAAAAAAGATAATAATAATAAAGAAAGGCAATACACTTGGCTTACATTGGCACATGCTTAACCCTGCTCAACTGGGAGCACATACATTGCAAGTGTGTTTAAAAACAAATTAATTTGCCACAAAACTCAAGTCCAGGAATACCCATTTCGGGTGTCGCAAAACTGTTAAACCCCCTGCAAAGTCACACATTTCAATTGATGACAATTAATACATGAATATATATACTCAACAAAAATATAAACGCAACACTTTTGTTTTTGCTCCCATTTGTCATGAGATAGACTCAAAGATCTAAAATTCATTCCAGATACACAATATTACCATTTCTCTCAAACAGTGTTCACAAATCTGTCTAAATGTGTGAGAGTGAGCACTTTTGCTTTGCTGAGACAATCCATCCCACCTCACAGGTGTGCCACATCAAGATGCTCATCAGACACCATGATTAGTGCACAGGTGTACCTTAGACTGTCCACAATAAAAGGCCACCCTGAAATGTGCAGTTTTTGCTTTATTGGGGGTCTGGGGACTCAGAACCAGTCAGTATCTGGTGTGACCACCATTTGCCTCATGCAGTGCAACACATCTTCTTCGCATAGAGTTTATCAGATTGTCAATTGTGGCCTGTGGAATGTTGGTCCACTCGTCTTCAATGGCTGTGCGAAGTTGCTGGATATTAGTGGGAACTGGTACACGCTGTCGTATACGCCAGTCAAGCTCATCCCAAACATGCTCAATGGGTGACATGTTCGGTGAGTATGCTGGCCATGCAAGAACTGGGACATTTTCAGCTTCCAAGAATTATGTACAGATCCTTGCAACATGGTGCCGTGCATTATCTTGCTGAGACATGAGGTGATGTTCATGGATGTATGGCACAACAATGGGCCTCAGGATCTCATCACGGTATCTCTGTGCATTCAAAATGCCATCAATAAAATGCACCTGTGTTCTTCGTCCATAACAGATGCCTGCCCATACCATAACCCCACCACCACCATGGGCCACTCGATCCACAACATTGACATCAGCAAAGCGCTCACCCACACGACGCCACACATGCTGTCTGCCATCTGCCCTGAACAATGTAAACCGAGATTCATCCGTGAAGAGAACACCTCTCCAACGTGCTAGACGCCTTCGAATGTGAGCATTTGCTCACTCAAGTCTGTTACGGCGACGATCTGGAGTCAGGTTAAGACCCCGATGAGGACAACGAGCATGCAGTTGAGCTGCCCTGAGACGGTTTCTGACAGTTTGTGCAGAAATTCTTTGGTTATGCAAACCAATTGTTTCAGCAGCTGTCTGAGTAGCTGGTCTCAGACGATTTTGGAGGTGAACCTGCTGGATGTGGAGGTCCTGGGCTGGTGTGGTTACACGTGGTCTGCGGTTGTGAGGTCGGTTGGATGTACTGCCATATTCTCTGAAACGCCTTTGGAGACGGCTTATGGTGGAGAAATGAACATTCAATGCCCGAGCAACAGATCTGGTGGACATTCCTGCTGTCAGCATGCCAATTGCACGCTCCCTCAATGCTTGCGCCATCTGTGGCATTTTGCTGTGAGACAAAACTGCACATTTCAGGGTGGCCTTTTATTGTGGGCAGTAAAAGGTACGCCTGTGCACTAATCATGGTGTCTGATGAGCATCTTGATGTGGCACACCTGTTGTTACGACCCCTGTCGTGCATTTGTGAATCTGCTCTTGAAATCTGTTATCTTTTTTTTTTTGGTTCGCCTAACGTCTGATACTTCTGTTTCCGGTTTACCCCTTGAAAAAGGCGCGGTCTAGTGTCAACCGCGGAGACTAGCTCTTCCGATCTATTAATAGCATTAACGATTTGTGAGACTTTTTTTCTGCCTTCTTTGACTCGGATTGCCTCTGGATTTACGATTCTTGCCGTTCCCTTTAATTGGTTTGTTTGAATTGTGGTGGCTGACCCTTGGCTTGTCCCATTTGACTAGAATTCCAGCCCTTGCGTTTTGGTTTGGTTGCTTGGTGAATTCCCGGTGTTTGACCTCGGTTTCTGTATCTGACTACCCCCTCTCGTCTTGCCCTTTTCGGTACGCTGTTAGGTCTACTCTGGTTAGTCAGCGTGCTCCCAGCTGGATCTCACAGTCCATCCATCGGGGCGCTTCTTTGTTATTTTGCTTTATTATTTTTCCTTTATTATTTTTAAAGGTGATTCCGGGCGGAAACTTGTTTCCATAGGGGGTACACTATTCGTTCCCTCAGTCTTTATTTGCGGACTGAGAGTTCGGGAGCTCAGTGTTTAAAAGCCGCCCCGAGCCCGGCGAACCTTCGAAGATTAGCCGTAGGAATAGTTTAGCTTTGGTTAGGCAGATAGGGACCAGAGTAACTGAGCAGCGTGCTATTCGTGCCTTTTACAGTTCTCCCCGCCCATCCTTCCCTTACTGTCTTTACCTGTTGCTGCCTGCCCTAGACCGGGTCGTAACACCTGTGAGGTGGGATGGATTGTCTCAGCAAAGCAAAAGTGCTCACTATCACACATTTAGACAGATTTGTGAACAATGTTTGAGAGAAATGGTAATATTGTGTATCTGGAATGAATTTTAGATCTTTGAGTCCATCTCATGACAAATGGGAGCAATAACAAAAGTGTTGTGTTTCTAGTTTTGTTGAGTGAACTGTATACATTAGGTCTATTTTTAAACCGTATATAATGTTTTAATTTACAATAATAGTACTTTCATGAATTACTAGACAGAAACATGCATTTTACACCACAAAGTATTTTATTAACATTACAAATGGAATATAGTGTTTGCAGAAGTATCCAACACTTTCTTTTTTCACTAAGGCAAACATCAGTTCAGTTAGGTATACTATCTTACATTCAGAGGGAACCTGATTAGTTGGGTTGTGTATTGTCGGGTATAATAATAAAGGTTCTGAATGAGCCATCACAGATTTCAACTGAATTCACCAGTTTCAGAGAGGACGCTGAGTTAGTTAATGAAACTTGAGGCAAAGACTCAATCATGAAAACCGTAACTTTCCGAAAAAGAAAAGGATCAGGGGCCTTACTTATAAAAATTTGTGTGAATTTCATACCTAAGTAATGCGTAGGCTCAAAAATAAAAATAAAAATGACATTTTGTGGACAATAACTCAATTTATAAACCTATGGGTAAAATAAACTGCATGGAATTTTTATTTATTTTATCAGGATAGACTTGGAATTCATTGTGCATAGTCTTAATAATTTCTCTTTTTATAATGTCAAGTTTGTTTTTATAAATCAGAAATCTGCAAAGTAAGTGACGTATGTATCTTTGTGCCTATGCATCGTTTTTAAATGAAGCTCCTGGTGTGGTTCAGTGTGAAGCTGTAGTGGCTCGAAACCTGACAGTAGATCTTGAAACCATATTCTGTAAGAAAGAGTATGACCTGGAGTTTTAAAACTGACCGTTAATTTCAGGTACATTTCCCCACCAATATAAGGTGGGCTCAGACGACTTAAGTTTTAGGCTGATGTGTCCTAGATTCACCCCTACCAACAATCACAGAAATCTGGCCCGGGACCTTGGTCACAACCAATCCTCAGCCAAGATTATATGGTAATGTAAGGTGTTTACAGATCCAGTCTTATTCCTCCCAAACTGCTCGCACACTCAGCAGGGCAGCACTGATAATGTCAAAAATTTTTGATATTCAGGATTTAGTCTGGAATATTCAGTCAGAAAATAAATTTTAACATCCCATTCAGGGTTTAAGAGCTCACGTTATCAAACAGCAATGGTAAATCCTTCGCCAATGAGAGGCTAGCTGAGTATCAAAAGTTATAAGACCTAATTAAAACTGACCATTAAAATTCTCGCCCTCAGCTGTTGAAGAACAAATTAACTGTGTTGCCCACTTTCCCTAACCTGTCCCTCAAAATCTTTGTCTTTAAACATCTGCTTTCTGCCTCCCCATGGTCACCCGAGTCGTGGCATACAGTAGCTCTTTCAGGCAAGATGACCTTATAATCATAACTTGTATGGTATGATGGGTTGCATATTTCTAAATGTGCAGTTTGAGCTTGTTTGGAAATTGAGGGAAAAAAAATAGGAAAAGTTAATCCTTTTCCTGTGAGCTATAACACAATTTCAAATCAGTGAGGACTTTAAATCTCCTGTAGTCTGAGCCCGGCTCAATGAGGACCAGAAAAGCCATGGCAAGCAAGGTCATGCATGCTGCAATTCTGGAATCACCACAGTGGATGTTCATTCAGCTTGTTTTCTTCAAAGCAAATCAACAAATTGCAGACATGAGACAAAACACTTTTGTTCATTAGCTTAACATTCAGGCTTCATGAAACACACAGCAAAGAAATAAGATTTTTATAAATGGCATATTTTTTCATAAACAAGTGGCAGAAACTTATGCCATCACTATAATTTGAGGAAAGAATTATGGAATCATCAACAAATCCAGAATTAATACTTTGTTGCTCCACCCTGGGCTTTTCTTATGGCCTGAATACTTGAAGACATGGAGATCACTAATAAAAACACTCCCAACAGCATCTGGGTATCCTGATGAGTCAGTGATGGTGTCCTGAGGGCCCTCCTCCCAGACCTGGATCACGGCATCAGTGAACTCCTGCACAGTTTGGTGTGGTACTTATCAGCATTGGATGCACTGATACATAGCATCCCACAGGAGCTCAATTGGGTTTAGGTCAATAGAACGAGAGGGCCAATCAATGGTATCAGTGCTTTTATCATCCAGGAACTGCCTACATGTTGTGACCACATGTGGCCAGGCATTTTCCTACACCAGGAGGAACCCATGACCCATTGCCCCAGCATAAGTTCACACAATCGCCCTGAGGATTTCGCCCCAGTGTCTAATAGCAGTCAGGGTAACGTTGGCAATCACATACAGGGCTGTGCAACCCCCTAAGGCACAGATATGTCCCTTTATGACAATTAGGACAGTCCTGGCTAGTTCTCAATCATTTTCCTTAATTGACGTGTTTTCCAATTATTGTAATTGGCAACTGAAGACACGGTTTCTCTCCATATGCAATCTAACAGCGATGAAATCATGGGGTAAATTCAGTATAACTGAGAATTGGGGTTGGCAAAACATCCGTTTTAAACAATAATTATTCCTGACCTGTTCTCAGTTATTTTCGTGATTAACAAAAGGCTTACTCCGAGAGCACTCCATACTTAACAGGTGTTGCTTGTTCTCCCCGATTAGGTAAGACGACAATCATTCAAATGGACGCATATTTGCTGAATTTAAATCAATGTTATTCAAAATTACTCTCGGTATTGAGTGAAAAAAGTGGCACACGCCAGTGAAATGGGCTATAAAAAGCATGCGGCTCAAGCTATTTGTGCAGGTATGCAATTTTGAATAACGTTTTAAATTCAGCAAATACTCGTCCAGATGAATGATTGTCGTCCTACCTAATTGGGGAGAACAAGCAACACCTGTTAAGAGTGGAGTGCCCTCGTAGTGAAACTTCTGTTAATCATGAAAATGACTGAGAACAGGTCAGGACTAATAATTGATTAAAAGGGATGTTTTGTCCACCCCAATTCTCAGTTCTGCTGAATTTACCGCATGATTTCCTCACTGTTAGATGGCATATGAAGAAAAACTGTGTCTTCAGTTACAAATTACGATAATTAGAATACACGTTAATAGAGGAAAATGTTTGAGAACGATCCAGGACTATCCTAATTGTCATAAAGGGATGTGTCCGTGCCCCCCCCTCTGGGGACATATGGTCATAATATGTTGCTATTGTTTTGAATACATCTATTCATCCAATTCGCGTATTTCCCCAAAGTCACGGATCATTCCCATCTGCTGCGTCCGGCCTCATCTGTGCCTAAACTGCATTATGTCCGCTCTGATTTGAAATTCTGGTCGAGACTGTTTGTGACTCATTGGATTGGCATGACGTTTTCTATAATCTGTTTGTTCCTCCAATTCTCTTCAATTTTATCAATGCTGCCCTTCCATTGGGTTTGATGGTTATTTTCAAGGTCACTGGTTTGCATGTAAATGGCCTCGGTCTTTGCCTAAGCTTAAATCCTCAGCACTGCACAAAGTTTAACCATTGCCGTAGCCGCTGCATTTGGATTTTTTGCATGTTCTGGAATTTGCAATGTATCGCAGTTCTTTTATTGCATACAATTTGCTGCGTGGCTGTAAGCAGTGTCAATTGATCATACACTGGTTGTTTTATTGTAGAAACAAAACAAAAAAAAACAAATAAACGAACAAAAGAACAAAACAGACATCTTAATAGCAAAGTTTCTCACAGGTTTTGGTACATAATTGCTCCAAGTCCCAAAACTACCTCTTCACATCTTGTAGATAGTCATGAACATAGTTGCTGCATGCCCACAAGCACACCTATGGTTTTTAACGGCGCACTCACATGCAACATGATGACAGCCCTCCCTGTTGGGCCCATCGTAAATAAGCACCATTTTAGGACCCTTACATTCGGGACATTGCAGGTGAGCATTTTTCACAGCGAAAGCTTCCCTGTACACCTTTTCCTTACGCCGCTGACACAAGGGGCATTTGTTTCCAGTCTTTCTATCGCAAGTTGCACAGGTTACATGCCCACACCCAAAAGCGTGTTCCGCTCTGTGAATTGTACAAATTGGGCACCACCACACGTCCTCTACTGTGGCCTCAGGAGTCATGGCACTGTTCACATGTATGATGTCATAATTCCCCTGTCCATTGAAAGTCTTCTCGATTTTCTGTTGGTGTGTGTCGTCCTGTGAAACAACCTCCGTGTTTGGTGACGGCCACACATCTCGATACAGTCCCTCCAGACATTCCAGAAATGTTCCGGAGATGCCCGTGTCATAATTTTGTGCAGTGCGAGAAACAGCGGCCTCTCTCTAGCAAGCCATATGTCATCGTACTCTTACCACAGTCAAAAGGTTGCAATTCCAAAAGTATATCCACGACGTGGAATTCGTCTCTTCGCGTTTCAAAGAAGTTGCGCGGGCCTCGGTTTGCGCTCCATAAGTCAAACGGCTCAGTCGGTGGACGACTCCTCACTGTTATGACAAGAACAGACCAGGTAACAGGATAGACGTACAAAGAGGAAAATGACAGGTAAGTCAACGTGGAATTTATTTAGTGAGAAGGGAGGCCGAGGCCATCGATGTTGATACTCACCAAATGTTTTTCTAGGGCCGTTTGTTTCCAGGTCGTTGAAAAGGAAAGGATTTTCATCCCTGAGGGCTGATAAGAAGGCCTCAGCAGTACATTCGTTTCTCACAGCATCAGTCAATATGACTCGCATGGCTCTCACCTTATTTGGGTACAAGTGGCCAAAAAATCTGTGGGCTGATTCAGACCTGTCAACCACATTTTCAGCCCAGGAATTCAATTTTTCTGATGCTGTCATATGCCCGACTTCCAATACTCTAAACTCTGTCGGACTACTGGATATGGTGTCCATAGTTAAAGACATTTCTGCACTGAGGTCATTAAGAAAGCAGACAAAATTGAGACAGGTAGGAATTAAGGGACACCAACAATGTCACTCAAGACACACTCATGCCTTGATATTTATGTCAGTGTACTCTAACCACGCCTTAAGTCAGACAGAACTGTTCCCACAAGAAAAGTTATTTAATGATCACTGTCTTCTACCCTGTGTACTTTGGTCAGCAGTCGATCAAGTCCTTCTCATAGCGCTCTCTCCATTGTCTATTGCCATCTTTCTTGTCAAAGTAGTCTTGCCTACTCCTTTTCGGACATCTTGCCATGTAGTTCAGTTTAAAACACCAGCGCCGACACGAGGTCCTTTGCCAGACATGTCTGCTATTCCTGCTGCCGAATCTCAGAATGGGGGAAACACACACACACACACACACACACACACACACGACTCGCAAGCCCACCCGCTGAAATGAAAAACTTAGTTAAAACCTACAGTCAACATAAAATTCTAGGATATACTTTGAAACTCACATTTTCCAGCTTTATACACACAATTTTATCATTTCTTAAAGTTGAGAAACTCTGCAGTGATGTCATCAATACAGTCCATGCCCACTTACAAAGTGAGCTCACTGGTGAAGCCTCATGTCTCTGAGTTGAAAACTGCCTGTTCTGGTGCCAAAAACAATTTTTCAGGTAAGAAAGTAAAAATTTTCATCGCAAATATTTTTGCATAGTGTCCATTGTGTTGTAGTTTCAATTGTTTCACGTACATAAGCTCAAGTAATTGTTTCTCTAGTTTCATTTGACATGTTGCATTAGTGCTAGCTTTGATGCTAAATGCTAAAAACGGTTAGCTTTTTAATGGTGGCCTGGCATGGGGAGGGTTGTAACTGTTCTTAAAAAGTGTTACAATCTTCCCCTTATGTTGACAGTTTGTACTGGTCCCCTTTTTACAGCATGCCTAGCATGCTTAGTTAATAGTTACTTGCTAAGTACTTCTGCACCTTGAAAACACAGTGTTCAAAAGTGTTTTGTTTATTTTCAATAGACAGTTCAACTGTTCAAATGCCTTTCAGTACTTATTAAGTACTAAGTGCAGCTTTGCACTACACAGTTCAAAAGTAGTTTGATTGTTCCACAGATCTCTAAGTGTTCAAATGCTTTTTCACATTAACCTGTTTCAGTACAAGTATACAAGTATATTTCGACTCATTGACTGCCTTTAAAAAACAAAAATCTTGCATATAATTTAACAAACTAACACACGCACACACACACACACAAACACACACACACGCGTGCGCTCGCACGACCAACATGCACTCCCGCTCAAATGAAAAACTTATTTAAAACCTATATTCAACATAAAATTCTACTTTGAAACTCGCATTTTCCAGCTTTTTACACACGATTTTATCATTTCTTAACAAGTTAAAAGACTTTAATATGATACATGATGGTTCAAACATTGACCTAAAAGGCCCTGTTTGTTTATTCATACTGAAAGAAAAAATAACGGGTATCTTTCGAGTCTTTGACTGTTTTTTAAAAACGAAGAACTTGCATAGAATTTAACAAACTGATACACACACGCACGCACGCACACGCACACACACACACACGACCCGCAAGCACTCCCCCTCAAATGAGAAACTTAGTTCAAACCTATATTCAACATAAAATTCCAGGATATACTTTGAAACTTGCATTTTTAGAAACAAAGACTTAACAAACTAATGCTGTATTGACATTTATGAAAATGGTTCATCTATAATTGAGTATATCGGTATTTATTTATTGTTACTCATTTTCAAGACTGGATGCAATATATTTCAAATGAAACACTTGTAAGTGATAAATACTAAGCATTATCAAATACAAAATATAGAAAATATTTTACACAGCCTGTTAAAAATCCTTAATTAAGTTGGTGTACTCGAGCCACACCTTCCGCATGCGCACACACACACACACACACACACACACACAGACACAGACACACACACACACACGACCTGCAAGCACTCCAGCTCAATTGTAAAAACTATAGTTAAAACCTGTATTCAACATTCTAGGATATACTTTAAAACTCGCATTTTCCAGCTTTCCACACACGATTTTATCATTTCTTAAAGTTAAAAAACTTTAAAAATGGTATAACATAATTGAATCTAAAAGACCCTATGCCTTTATTAATACTGAAAGAAAGAATAGCCGATATATTTCCACTGCTTTAAAAACAAAGATCTTACATATTATTTAACAAACTGATGAAGTATTGAATTTTATGAAAATGGGCTATTTATAATCAAGTATATTGGAAATTGTGTTGTTTATTTATGACTAATTTCCAAGACTAGATGCAAATAAAATATTTATAAGTGATAAAGCACTAAACTTTATCAAATACAAAATACAGAAAATATTTTACACGGTCTGTTAAAAATCGAGTATATCGGAATTTATTTTATTTATTTATTACTTATTTTCAAGACTGGATCCAATACATTACAAATAAAATATATATAACTTATTAAACATTATCAAATACAAAATACAGAAAATATTTTACATGGCCTGTAAAAAATCCCTCATTAAATAGATTTTGGTCGTCTCAGTATGTGTTTTATGGTGTCATTCTGAATCCTTTCCAGTTTCCTCATCATTTCTCCTTGAGGTGTACACAAAATAGTACTATGAAATAATAAGATGGTTTGACAGATTTTGGAATAAAAAGAAAAGAGGATAGCACTCCAAGTTTCAAGAGTTTATTGCCTGTATGCAAACGTTTCGGGCTGTTAACCCTTCTTCACAGTTGGCTTATTATAGCAACACTGGCTAAGGTGTGGTAATAAACGCAATTGAAAGTCGTTAAAACTCATTAACATCAATTGTCTACAGATGAATCTTCTACCCAAATGAAACAAGGTACACATATAGAGTAAAGAAATTGAAATCAAGAAAATCAAAAAATACTTAATCGCACCTGTTATGGCCCCAATTTGTGATGACATTAACGACAGCAAAGGATGACAGACAAAAATTTTAAGACTAAAACACATTTAATTCAATAATGGCAACTAACAACAAACTACTATGCTCTACAGACCAAGATTGATTATATACAACAACAGAAATATTTACAGGCCCTTTGGTGGGTTGCTTGGTGATGTCCTGGGTGAGGAAAATGCTTTAACACAGGCAAAAACCCACTAAAAGCTTAACAGGTCTTGAACAGAATGACAGGTCTGGTCACATGTATCCTTCTCCTTGCAATTTCTCCTACTACTTCACTGTCTCAATTTTTCCCCCTTATATACTCTTTTGCAGACCCCACCCACATTTAGACCTCTTTTTTTTTATTTTCTGGGACTTGCCCCAGACATGCCCAGAACATGTCCAAACCTAGCTCCAGTCTGGGCTTAAAAAAAAAAAAAAAAGGTAAATACAGTCATCTAGTGGCCTATATT
Organism: Gymnothorax reevesii; assembly: GCA_029721435.1. NCBI lineage: Eukaryota > Metazoa > Chordata > Actinopteri > Anguilliformes > Muraenidae > Gymnothorax > Gymnothorax reevesii. Next base: position 53,740,690 of record CM056585.1, read on the forward strand.
CACATCACACCTCCATTCCAAAAGGAAAAAATTTTGACTCAAAGGCAAAATTTTTCTTTTCAGTACAAAATGGTTAAGTGGACACTTGTCTATATATACATGTAATACAATATTCGAAGAAACGCGTGATATATATACATACACAGTAAAAAATGGAGTGTCAATATTCCAGTGTAAACCCATTTCCCTCTGGATAGAGTACTTATAGCACTTTGCAGAGTGAAATCGTCTAAATGGAAGTGTCAAAAGTGAGAGTCAATTCCCACTTCCACACAAGGACGAAATCTACTCTGCAGGGTGATGATTCCCTATAGTGTCAAATATTTTTACACACCTCATTGTTAATTTTGACACAAAATAGAGTAAAATTAACTATAAAAATCTTACACTGGCTGTAGAGTAAAATTTACACTGATTTTGAGTGGGACCAAATGTTATCTGACAGAGAGTTAAATTCAACTCTTAAAGAGTAAAATTGACACTATGATTTTTACTGTGTACTCAACCACGGGATAAGCAATCAGCAATTACATTGTCAGTACACTTTACATGGTTAATTTCCAAGTCAGACTCCTGTAAAATCAAACTCCAATTCAACAATCTCAGATTCTTGTTTTTCATCTTACTCAAAAACATTAATGGATTGTGGTCAGTGTACACAATCATTGGCTTTTGCCCTGAACAAACATAAACATCGAAGTGTTGTAAAGAAAGAACCAGAGCCAACAGCTCCTTCTCTATTGTGGAATAGTTCCTTTGGTGGCGATTGAACTTCCTGGAGAAGTATGCCACGGGATGCTCAATGTCATCAGAGTCACTTCTCTGTAGGAGCACAGATCCACAAGCTTGGTCGCTAGCATCGACCGCGATGGAGAACGGTTTGTTGAAGTCAGGAGATTTGAGCACGGGGAAGTGACACAACAGAGACTTCAGGCGATCGAAGGCTCTCTAGCATGCATCATCCCAAGTGAACTTTACTCTTTTTTTAGTTGGTTAGTGAGACTGAGAGCAATCTCAGCAAAGTTCTTGCAGAACTTGTGGTAGTACCCGATCATTCCAAGGAAGCGGCGCAAAGCTTTTTTGTTGTCAGGAACTGGAAAGTCCATGATGGCTCGGACTTTAGCATTTATGGGTGCCACCTTACCCTGGCCTATGACGTAGCCAAGATAGGTGAAAGTAGCACAACCAAAGTCACTTTTGTTCAGGTTAACAGTCAGGTTAGCCTGGGTCAGGCACTGGAGCAACGTCTCTACATCTTTTAGGTGTTCTTCCCAGGAGTCACTCCATGTGATCAGGTCATCGATGTACGCACCCGTGTGGGGCAATACGGCGATTGTAGACTGTATCACCCTTTGGAACGTGGCTGGGGCATTTTTCATGCCAAAGGGTAGGACTCCATACTGGTATAACCCAGATGGTGTGGCAAAAGCAGAGATGCTCTTGGCCCTCTCAGTTAAAGGCACACACCAATATCCCTTCAATAAATCAATCTTGGTCAGAAACTTTGCTTGCCCTACTCTATCAATACAATCATCAATCCTAGGTATTGGGAACATATCAGTTCTAGTTACAGCATTGACTTTGCGATAATCTGTACAGAATCTAGTACTTCCATCAGGTTTTGGAACTAGCACACAGGCTGAACTCCAATCTGAGTTGGAAGGTCTGATAATATCATGTTCTAACATGTACTCAACCTCTTTCTCAGCAATCTTTCTCTTTTCAGGATTCATCCGGTACGGATGTTGTTTTATTGGTTTGGCATCACCAACATCTACATCATGAGAGGCTATAGAAACTCTCTTTGGAACATCAGGAAACAGAGCCTCATATTTCTTGATCAACCTCTCAAACTGATCTCTCTGTGAGGGTTCTAAGAGCTGGAGTTTTACATCAAGATTTTGCAACACTTCATAGTTTGACAATTTACATGAAAGAACTTCAGCTTTAATTCTAGGTTCACCATCTTGAAACTCCTCCTCATCTTCACAAATCTCGGCCATTGGAGGGTCTGAAGTGACAGCTGCAACCCTAGCATTTCTATCATGATAAGGCTTCAGCATGTTAATGTGACACAACTGTTTTGGCTTTCTCCTATCTGGAGTCTTCACAATGTAATTGAGATCATTTTGTCAGAATTTCATAAGGACCATGAAATCTAGCCTTCAATGGATTGGACTGCAAGGGAAACAACACAAGAACCTTATCTCCAGGTTTAAACTCACGGCTTCTAGCCTTCTAGCCCTCTAGCCTTATGATTTTTCCCTGACTTGATTTCAAGTTCTCTTTGGCTAGATCACAAGCTGCACGCAGTCTTTCTTTGAACTTGCTAACATAGTCTAACAGACTGATATGCGGTTCTTTCTCTTGCCATTGTTCACTCAACAATAGCAAAGGTCCTCTCACTTCATGGCCAAACACTAGCTCAAACGGACTGAATCCAGTAGACTCCTGCACTGCTTCTCTAGCTGCAAACAACAGCAAATGAACACCTTCATCCCAGTCTTTCTCATGGTCATAACAATAAGTCCTCATCATTGTCTTGAGAGTGGAATGAAACCGCTCTAAGGCACCCTGACTTTCTGGATGATGGGCACTAGAAAGAATCTGCTTTGCACCTAGTTCATACACAACCTACTGAAACAATCCGGAAGTGAAATTGCTACCTTAGTCTGACTGAATTTCCCTGGGAAGGCCAAACAATGTGAAGAACTTTATCAAAGCCTTTGATATTGCAGTGGCCTTGATGTTGCGTAGAGGTATGGCTTCAGGGAATCTGGTAGATCTACACATGATTGTCAACAAGTACTTATTTCCAGATCTAGTCTTGGGTAATGGACCAACACAATCAACAATGACCTTAGAGAAGGGCTCCCCAAATGCTGGGATAGGCTGCATTGGAACTACAGGTGGGTCTAACTGGTGTTTTCCAACTACCTGACAAGTGTGACAGGTTTTGCAAAAGTTGGAAACGTCTTTCCGAAGCCCAGGCCAGAAGAAGTGTTTCATGATCTTATTAACAGTCTTGTTAACACCAAGATGACCTCCTAAAGGTAAACTATGAACCATTGTTAAGATCTCATTCCTGTAGACCTTCGGAACAACTTTTTGCCTAACCACTGCCCAACTTGCATTGGCAAGGATATCAGGAGGGCGCCACTGCCGCATCAACACACTATCCTTGACATAATACCCAATTGGAACTGCGTCTATTTCTTTATCAGGAAGGGCTCTCCTCTTTAGTACACAAATTTCATGATCATTAGTTTGCTCCTGAATCAACTGCTTTCTGGACAGAGACAAGTCTCCAGACACATCAGAATCACCAGACCCATCTGGCTGGCTGAACAAAGAACTGATAAACGTGTCTGATAAGTCCTCAAATTGAGAAACTATAGTAGGTCGAACAGAGTTATGAGGCGAACCATGTGAGTCCTGACTATTCAATGTACTGGACGGCACCACATCATCTCCTTCTTGAGCCTTCTTGGCCATAGCACGGGTCACTGCACAGGAAGGATACAGAGATGGGTCTTCATCGCCATCCTCAGTGCTCGGCTGTGAAGTAAGATGAACAGGGGGAACTACATTGCTCCCAGCCAGGTCATTGCCTAGCAACAGAGAAACACCCTTGATAGGTAAACTTGACATAAGTCCCACCTTTACCTGTCCTGTAACTAAATCTGACTTCAAGAATACAGAGTGCAGGGGTACAGATACAGTCCTCCCTTCAATACCTCGTACAAGTATGAAATCCCCAGAGGCGGTCTCATCAGATAACTCCAAGGAGTCCATCAAAAAAAGTGACTGAGAAGCTCCGGTATCCCTTAGGATATATATGGATACAGGAGTAGAATGCTCATTCAGAGCCACAAATCCCTGTGACACAAATGGAAGAAATTCCTCCCTCACGAAGTCAGCAGTATCAGGCTTCTTAGCCCCACAAGGAGCAGACAATTTAGCAGATTGCTCATCTACTACAGGGGTTTCTAACCTTGTTTTCACAAAGGCATTTGGTTTGGTATCCTTTTCTCTTTCTTTCTTAGCTTTAAGGAACCAACAGTCAGTTGTACCATGACCAGATTTCTTGCAATAATTGCAAACTAGACCACTTTTGTCACTGTCAGCTTTCACACTTTCATCAGACCTGTGACTGGACTTCTGTGCACCATCACCAGATTTTTCTTTGTCTTTGGGTGAGGAATCTTGGGTATCACCATTACCTCTCTTCTGAAATTGGGACCATCTATTGTTACAGGTAGACTGAAATTTAGACTTATGTGTGAGAACATATTCATCTGCAAATTTGGCAGCTGATTGCAAATTCAGTGCTTGCTTCTCATTAAGGTAGGTCTTAATATCATCCAAAACACAGTTCTTGAATTCTTCAACTAACTTTTAGTGAGTTAAAATCATCCTTGACCTCCATAGAAGTACACCATCGCTCAAAGCAAACCTTCTTCTCATTAGCAAATTCCACATAAGTCTGATTTTCAGATTTCTTCAGACCTCTGAATTTCTGTCGGTAAGCCTCTGGAACCAACTCATAAGCTCTCAAAATAACCTTTTTGACAACCTCATAATCAGGGGAATCATCTGCAGACAAAGCCGAATAGGCTTGTTGAGCTTTACCCTTGAGGACAGTTTGCAACATCAGAGGCCAGTGTTCCTTCGGCCATTGGCAACTCTTAGCTACCTTTTCAAAGCACTGAAAATAGGTATCAAACGTCCTTCTCCAAGAATGGAGGCATCAATTACATATTATTTTATTATTATTATTATTTTATTTTATATTTATTTTTTATTTTCCTGTGAAGTTTGTCATTGTGAAGATACGAGGTTTTATATGCCGCTGTAATAGTAGGCCTATGTATGTCCGTACCAATTACAAGACGTAATTCAGACATCTCTTTTTTTATTTATCGCGATTAGCGTGAAGCGGGGGATATAGCATTGGGCTCCGTCCCTATGGACACATAAAATTGCGGCGGCGGGGGATATGTTAGTGACAAACACTTGTTATTTCTTACTCTAGCCACCATGGCATTAAAGCTATGCAAACAAACAAATTGCCGCGATAATGAAATAATAAATAAAGAATTTAGCGCTTCTCAATCAGCGCTATCAGATCATTGAAAATGTGCCCCTCCTACACCAGCCTGTTTGTTCCGTGGAAGACAGGGAAGAAGACAAAGGGAACATTCTAGTCACACAAAGACAATCAAAGACAGTTTATGTGATCTCATTTAGAAATTGCACACTCGAAAACTACTCCGATGTCAGGTTTGCAACTAAAGGACATGGAAACGCTTTAACAAGGATTCTTACCCCGCACGCGGTCATCTCCCCGCCCCGAAACCGCCTAGGTAATGACGGAATTCCATATCCATAGCCTATCATCCTATTTGATTTGAGCGACACATTCACTTGAACTTGTGCCTAATACTTTATTATAATCAATTATCCCATTTATTGAAAATGATTCTTTCCATGTCGGCTATTCTTTAAAGGCTAAAATTGATTAACAAATGGATAGTGCTTTGGTATTTGCCAGGGTAGGGGTCAATCTAGAGTAGCCTATTTAATAATATCTTTATTCACACATTAAATTACACAGTATTACCAATGGTAAAAAAATTACTAGGACTCGAGTTAGTTAATACAGATATCCTCAATTAGAAAATCAATCCCCTCACTCGTGAGAATATCACAACTTTTTAGATTATCACGAACATATAGGGCAATCGCATTTGTTAATAGAACATGGAAGACAATGATGGCGACGTCGAGCCAAAGCCGAAAACCAAATTTCACAGATGTTGGTGTTGTATGGCAAGCGAGCAATGAAGGCTGATCCGAGGAATTAAGCTGCGAATCGTTCTGGATGTGGCTTCGGTGGGGAGATGTAAGCGCAGTATCCCCGATTTAAAGCATAAATGGAGAGATCTGCGGGGCGCTGTAAAAGCCAGGCTCTCTGCACACCGGAGAACTGTACACGCAACAGGTGGTGGGCAACCATCATCCCCTGTGCATTTCACTGCACAGGAGGAGGGGATGGCATCCACTATTTCTGCAGTGGAAGTGCATGGAGAAGAACTTGAAGCGCCAACGGACTGCGTCAGACACCTTGACACATCTTGTGATATGTGTATGACATCACCAGCCACTCTCTGGAACGACCCAGATGCCAGGAGCGACAGCGCAGTTCTGACGTTGATGACCACGGGTATGTTTTGTGGATAACTGCTGCGGCTTGATAGCTGTTCATGCAGAAGTCGGCAAAGATAGATGATTGCCTCTTGCACGGTCCTGGCGAAAGCGCTGGATGCACTCGATGTTTGTTTGTCCCAGGATGTCCAAACGAAGCCGATAAATGCGTGTTCGTCTTCGAGCTCGGCGCACTCTTCTTATTCTTTCCCAATCACGGAAGAGTGCAAGCAAATGCAGGACTGGCATTTTGGCTTTAGATTTTGAGGGCATGGTAGAATGATGGTCTTATGTATACTCGTATTAATTAATTGTTTTGCGTTTGTAACTTAACTGATTGGAAAAGAGGCTGATGGGTAATATCATGCGATGATTTCGTTTGATAAATTATCATGGCTTTGAGAAATGTAGTTTAGAAATATGGAAGAACAATCGAATATTAAATGTCTCAACCTTTACCATGTTAAATAAAATAAAAGTAATGTTAAAATTCGGCCTATAACCGACATCAAACGCATTATTCAATTTCGCCTAATGTTGGCGCTTGACCTTAATACAGCCCTCAAAAGCACATAACAGAAAAAGCGCGTAAGCCAGGGGGAGAATACGCGTAAAAAAAGTATTATTTGCATGAGAAACGCCCGGAAACGCCCCGATTTTGGCCTTGCTCCGCCCCAAGCGCGTAACTGCCTTCAAGGCGCGTAATGCACAGACCTACGGAACATTCACATTGGCGCGGCGCGTCAACGCCTGCAGACGTCGAGGGGAGAATACACGTAGGCTGAAAAGCGCATTGCTACGCGCTTTTTTCGAATTAAGGGCATGGGAGAATAACCCCCCTAGTGAGGAAGTAGCGGTACAGGTCATAGATGGATGGATATTGATAATCGTAATAATGACAACAACGCTCCTCTTTCAAGTGAGCTTGCCCAAGGCATATTTTACTTTTCTCTTTTTTCCTGCAATTAATGATTTTGAAAGATGAATCAGCGTTGATTTCGCAACGTTTTTTTACGTTGGGCATGAGTACTATACACAACCTCCATTTTTTGTCTTTTTTTTTTTTTTTTTCTTATTCCAAAACGATTTTAAAAGGGGGCACAAATACTTTTGGGGGGATTTTATGAGTGAGAAGGGGGTTTAGAATAATGGGGGAAATTTTTTTAAAGGAAGGGGTAGATGCGGCGCGAGGAAAGATAATCCTTGCCATAATTCCAGTTCCCACCACCGTCTTCCCTCGTGACATGCACTCTGTGCACGAGCTCTCCAACTTCTTCTGACCTTTTTTTTATTAGTTTTCTTTTTTCCCTCCTTCGATGAGGTTGTGAACAAAGGTTTACATGTTAAGTTAGGCATTATATTAGTCTCTGCAGCGGGATTCGAACCTGGGAACCTGTGGACAAAGCAATTTCAAACATCATACACTGTGGTCTTAATATATCTATCTATCGATTTATCTATATATATATATATATATATATATATATATATATATATATATATATATATATATATATATATATATAGCCTATATAAGAAATAATAAATTCACTTATTTTTCTTTTTTATTTATTGTTGTCAATGAGGAGACGTCATGTCAATATCCATTTTCATGTGTTTCATGCTGGTGAGTCGACTGATCCATTAACACTGGGTAGAATAATTTGAGCAGAACAGGGTTAGGCACAGGGATAGGGATACCATTCCTTATGAGTTCAGTTAAGGTTACGTATAGGGATAAGGATAGCGTTCCCTATGAGTTGGGTTAAGGTTAGGCACAGGGATAGGGATAGGGATAGCATTCCCTATGAGTTGGGTTAAGGTTAGGTCAACAGTCTCATGACTGCCACCTTTATAAGCTTGCCGCTTGTATAGACGCTCTATGAATTAAAGTGTAAATTCCCTTTACTGGATGTGCGCTCGGCGTTTTTCCACAGCTGAATATTTCACTTGGTATCAAAACATTAAGGTAAGCCAAAAAAAAATTGTGATTTTTTCGATTTTGCTGGAGGTTGTGTGTGGTACTCTTATCCAATGTTGTTTCAGTGCTGTTTCAACATTTAAAAAAATCTTGTTAAAATTTCAGTGTAAATTTGAGATCATTTTTATTAACCTTTATACAACCATCAGAGTTAGGCCTAAACGTTGTTTCAATAGCGTTTCAACGTTGAAACGACTATTGACATCATTTCAACCATATGAAGGTCGGCCGTGTGCCGGCTGGGTTACAACCATCAGAGTTGAACGTTGCTTCAATAGCGTTCCAACGTTGAAACGTCAACTGACATAATTTCAACCATATTTCTACGTCGAAGGTCGGATACGTGCTGGGTAGTTTAATCTCCAATAGTGAAAGGTGCATTAGAACCAGACATTTCAACGTAATTGGCCACGAAAGATAACCATTTGAAACCCTCATATTTATACAAAGGGTTTTTACGGACGTGTTCCCCTTAACAGACCCAAATAGAGACCGGACCGCGTTTTAACTACATTCAAGAAATAAGCCACAAAAACGTGGATATTAACCACATCAAATTTTGCATGAACGCTTATTATCTTCAATAAAACGACCTCAATCGAGTCCGATATTTCAGTCGAGTGACCGGCTTCTTTTGAATTATGAATTCTAAAATGTCTCTTGAAATCTGGCACTTCATGTTTATTTCACAACTTAGTATGGAGAGCTGACAAATAAGTAGATAATGGCTCCAGCCTCCCATTTCCAGTTTGACTGCTTTTAAAATAGCCCTATGGCTTGCTCTATTAAAAAAAGTAATTGGAAACCATTCTTAAATATTCTCCTATCAGAGGATAAATGTTAATTGTTAGAATTTCATGTCAGGTTGCTTCAAGACTTTTTATACAATCGCGCCACAAGTCTTAAAGTATGCAGGGGATGATTAAATATTGAGTCAGGTGTTGGAGCGAACGACTTTATATCATTTTATGCCAAGGTAAATTATTGAAATGAGCTCTCAGTTTGGAAAAGTTTCTGTGTGGTTTGCATATTATCGGAACCACAAAAAAAAAAAAAAATAATAATAATAAATGAAAAAATCACATAACCTCTTGAGAGGGAATTTTGTAAAAGGAGAAAATGCATGTTGCCATTTCAATTTGCATGTATAGGCCTATGGGTCTCATCAGGTCTAATAACACACTGCAATGAGTACCTAGCCTACTATCAAAGCCAGATAGTTATTTTTTAAAAAATTCCATAATAGTGATAGTTACAACATAGTCCGCTTAATTTGAGCTCTAGCGGAGGCTATCTAGATTGTTTTACGACTTCAGCCTCCAAGGGAAAATACTGCCAATAAAAAAAGAAGGGCCGATTTATTCATCATATTCATTTAATGGAATCAATATATCCATGGAAAATAAATAGCATTTTTCACGTTGTTCACGCAGAATGTTTTTTTTTTTCCTTTTATTAATTTTTTTTCGTTGCCGTGGACTCACCGGGACGGTGTCAGCTCTTCAGACTTGGCACTTTCAATCCGAGCGCTTCGCCGATTCCACTTTCACAGAATACAACCATGGAGCGGATGTCACAGTGCATCTCGTGGTATTACAATAGGTAAGACGGATGAATCTTATTATGGAGAGCGTTCACTCGAAAAGAAAACCGCAACCGTTAACAGCCACGATGAATGCAATATAGTCTACACCAATTAACGCAAGTAAATCAGATTTTTTTGGCCCTGTATTTAATCCAAAGTGGCAAAGCCGATGTCATCAGAGGAGTTCAAGAAAAAAGACTGTCTGGCTTCTGGAACGTTATCTTCTGCTTCTATGAAAAGAGCACTTGCTAAAATCGATCGAAGAAAGGTTAAGGCAAGAATAAGACCCTCAGGAAAATCTCAAGAGGACGCGGAAAGTGGCAGCGATTTTTGCAGGTAAATTGTGAAATGATGAAAAATGACGTGCTAGTATTACTGCTGATAAACCCTCGAAAATCTAGGGCCTATAATCATGAAATCTGTGCGCGTAATCAGAAACATTAGGACCGCAATAATAGTGCGCACGCTATTGACATGAGTCAATCGGCTAAAAAGTAAAAAGGATTTTCATTATTTTTGGTAGGACATACTATATTTACTATTACTATTATTGTTATTATTATTAGGCCTATTATTATTATTATTATTATTATTATTATTATTATTATTATTGGTAGTAGTAGTACTAATAGACCTACAAAAATAATAATAGGCCTATTAGAAGATCAGACCCTGTAATTACATTTAAGAAGATAAATACATTACTTAACGGGAAGGTATAGGGGATACTATTAATTAAAGTGAATTTGGATAGGATACTCAGTTCACTGATATCCGAGTGCCAGCATTTGCAAGTAGACTGCTGTATGGCTAATTAGTTTATCCTCCGGCAGCTTAAGCCTATTTTGACCACAGCCGAATGTATCAGCCCAAGGTGGATTGAACGCAATGTTTCACAGCTCTCGCTGATTGTTTCATTTTATGTTGCTGATTGTGAACATGAAGTACTAGCCTAAAATTTCTTCTGCTTTTTGAGTACTATTATGAAATGATTAGACGGGGAAAGGGGGGGGGGGGCAAGATTGTTGGAATAGTTAAACTCTCTCTTGCTTGTTTTATTTGCAAAGGTGTTCTGTCTCTGCTGGGGTGACGAACAGCCGCACAGTTCGCCGCATTCTGACGGCCTGCATCCTCTCATTTCTAGCCCTGCTGGGCTCGGTGTCCGTGGACTTCAGCACAGACATGGACTTATGGAGAACCATGCAAAATGCATTTCAGGAGCTTACTTCTTGCAGGACCAATATTATTCTCAGCCTTGTCGAAGCGCTTCAGAGTAAGCGTAGTGTGTGCATGACAAACTCAAGTGTCACATCAAAACCTGGAACGTGCATGCTAACAGCGTCAGATGTGCCGTACCTCGCTTTGCAGCTTTGTACCGAAATAGAAGTTCGTGATGACGAGCAAGGACTTCCATGCGACAGTAAACTCACTCAGTTTTGTGCGGATATCAAAGAAGACATGAGCACTTACATCGATGAAACTCAGAGAGCGAGTAACTTAGAAGTCAACTATGTGGCTGCCTTATCGCGGTCAATATTACGGCTCCTTAGTTTTTGGGGAGACCCGGAGGATGACGTCATGAAAGTCCGGCAGAACGCTGACTGGGCCGACGTCCTGTGCCTGAGACAGCTGGTGATAGCCAAAGAACTTGCTTACCAGTTAGAGGAGTCGCCCTGGTTAGCGCATGAGACAGGTTTTCAAAACTCCTGCCGTGAAGTTCTGAGCAGCCTGTCTTTCTGCAAATTCCAATCTGGGGCCTTTCATGAGTGCTGGATGCATACCCTCAATTCAGGGCTGAACTCCACTCAACAATGGCCCTATGATCTGTACCTGCTGCCGTGGGTAACGTCTGCTATCTTGAATCTTGCTCTGCCGCCATTTGACCTTCCCAGGTTGAGGGACTTGGAGGAGTGCTTGCAGGAAAAGGCAGTGCAGAGACTCAGGCGGAAATCCCAGGACTTCCTCTCAAGCGTCAGCCTCAAATTCTGCCTGTTGGCCATCGCTTGCCTTATCTATCCTATAGTATTGCTGTCCATCAAGCAGATTACAGAGTGGATTCAGAGCTATGCGGGCAGCCTAAGGGACCGGACAGAAGCCCTCAAGCAGCAGAGGCGACTGGCTGAAGACCTCCTGCATCAGATGCTTCCGAAATCAGTGGCCAAGCAGCTGCGCCAGCAAAAAAATGTCAGAGCGGAAAGCTACGAGAAAGTGAGGCCCTGCCTGGTCTGTGGAACAAATGCTGTGGGCCCTTATTGCATGCCACAGCTTTCTATTGTACAGCTGGGGAGGGGTCTCAAAAAAGAATTCCAGTATGACGGAAAAAAAAATGAGTAATATTATTTCAGGGAGTCCAGAATTCCAGGTTATACTCTCGGCCACAGTTTTAAGTCTTAACAGAAACATGTAACACCTAGCAAAGCATAGTTATCACTCTAATAAGCAACATGCAAGCAGAGAATGGGAGTTCTAGTGATATTTTGCTCTATGCAGCAAACATCCAACTGGGATAAAAAACATTACTCAAATTACATATAAACTTCAATCTAAAATTCTTATTCAGAGTCACCTGCACTAGTAAGCAACATGTAGTATACAATGTACTGTGTAGCTCAAAAAAATTTTAAAGGAAAGTACAAATGTCTTTCCAGTTCACTGAAAAAAAAACCCATTATATAGGTATGATAGCTATCGGTGCATGTAATATTTTAAAGATAGCCATGAAATGAAAAACCCACTTCAACAAATTTCGTTTCTGTTATGATTGCTCATACACCAAGCTGACCAGTTTTGCCACAAGTTTCTCAAAGCATGAAACTTAATTTTCCTTAAAACGTTTCATGTCTAGTCTTTCATGTCATAGGCCCCCTCCCACACAGGCAAAACACACAGCATTGAGGGGAGAAAGGCCCTCTCTTTCAGATATGTTGGAAAAAGGGTAACATAATCTATGAACGCACTCAATTTGTTTGTTCTCATTGTTGTTGTAATTATCTATAATTATGGTCTTCCATATTCAAGAGGAGATAAAACAGGATCTGCCAGGGAAAATGGTGCACATCTTATTCAGGGCAAATGAACAGCTGGGTCCTAAATCATTACACTCTTCTTGGGGAAATTGGATCTATTCACCCTCTGAGGAGTTTGTTGACAGTTTCCATGAGAAGAAAATATGTCCAATACGAGCATTGCCCATTTTTCCACAAAAAAACACAACAACAACCACAACAGCAATAGTAATTCAAACATCATTTATGACAACAGATATCATACAATCTAGTGGTATATCATGACAGTGACCGTAATTGGGCAAAAATAATATTCGATATGTTCCTGCATGATTTATCTTTCTTTTGTAGTAAACTAACTGCATTAAAATTATGCCTCATAATTATTGTTCTAGCCAACTTATTACAGCTGATACTGAACTGGATAAAGATGAGAGTCAAAAGACTGATGAAAATCCTCCATTGATTTGATCAGAGGTTTGTTTTTCTCAACTTAATTCCCAAGGTGACAATTTTCTTCTCAGACATCGTTGGCTTCACAATGATTTCAGCCTCGTGCACTCCCATGCAAGTGGTGGAGATGCTCAACAACCTCTATATGTGCTTTGATACTCGCATCGACTCCTATGATGTCTACAAGGTAAGCATGGGATATAATGGGCAGCAAGCTGTTGCAGTGGTTAGCACTGCTGCCTCACAATGAGGAGGCTCTTGGTTCAAGCCTCTAGGTAATCCCCTCTTGGGACCCCCAAAAGACCTGCACAATAGAAGCACTCCAGTCACGCCCCTGATGAAAGGGCCTGGAGTAAGAACTGGAGTTAGCCTAGAGTGCTGCACCGTGGCTGCTCACTGCAACAAGGATGGGTCAAATACAAAGGACAAACTAGGCTTATGCCGTCAGAGGTGACGACTGGGGGTATATCCCCAAATGCCCCCAATCCTCCAATTCCCCAATCCTTGAATAGACCTTGAATAGACTAGCATTTGAACTTAATTTCAGGTCAATCGGATAAATGGTTCTGAAGATATGGCCACAATGGTAGATTTCCACCACAAAGCGCCACCTGGTGGCAAAATATTGAACCATACAGGTATGATGTCATCATGTGACACGTTGTGAGGTCACGACCTTGCAGTTGCACATAGTTTCATGTCAATTGGAGAAATAGTTCCAAAGATATAGAAAAAATGGTGAATTTTATGTGACAAAGCTCCACCTTGTGTCAAAATTTTGAACCAAACAGGTATAAAGTCATCGTGGAACACATCCTCAGGTCATGACCTTTCATTTGCACTTGATTTGAGGTCAAACGGATAAATATTTTCAGAGATATGATAAAAACAGTGATTTTTTTCAGTTTTTGGACCCTGGTGGCCAATCTAGAGATCGTAAATTGTCCAAAATCGAATCAGTTATTCCTCTTTAGGATACTTACTTATATGCAAAACTTGGAATTTTTAATTGAAATATTACTGCAGTTATCGTGTTAACACGTTGTGCGGCAGCGGCGGTCGGACCAAAAACATAATATCTCCGGAACGATATAATTTAAATAATATAGGGTTCAATGAAAAAAAAACATTTTTCATTTAAATGTTGCAAATAAATTTTAGAGAACACAACTGTATTTTCCATGTTCATATCTTTTAACCTTTTCCATTCCATTCTTTCTCTCTCAACTCTTTTTGCAATGCCCTGTAATGCCCTGCAGCCCTGCTGTAACGTGAAGACTCATTTACAAGCCCATGGAAAAGAATCTTACAGAATTTTTGGAACACGAGCACCATTTTGATGGCACAAGCAATGAGAACTGTTAAGCTGAAAACAGGAGGCACAAAAATCCCTTTTATCTGATGATTAGTTTTGACCTATCGCCTCCGCAAGGAGGTGTTTCTCCCTGCTGGTTTGTTAGCTAGTTAGCAAGACTACGGAAAAACTAATGGACAGATTTGCTTGATTCTGGCCTAACATGGAGGTGATTAGATTTTAGAAGTGATCTGGATCTGGGTGTGTATCCAAGATTTTTTGAGGGATTCTTCACCATTGCAAGATAGAGCAAATTTTTAAATTATAAGTCACATCTTCACAAATACACAATGATATCTCACTAAATATCTCAAACTGATAAGGATCCAGATATATTTCTAGATCAAAGGATTGAACTTCTGCAAAACTGGGGTACGTACACACATTTTGCAATTGTACAGCAACTAACAGAGGTAGAGACTTTCAACAACCACTAAATTATTGCTGAGATGATGCTGATTGATTAGAGTGTTACCAGATTATGGGTCCGGCCAAATAAAAAGAACAAAACTATATAGAGAGTATTTGGCAGGAGTCTTGGTAAATGAACAATCGTTCAGCCTTGGTGGAGGTTTGTAATCTCACATTGCTCTTGTTTTACCTCCACATGGAGGTAATATGTTTTTGTTGGCATTTGATCATTAGTTAGTTAGTTTGTTAGTTAGATAATTAGCTCAAAAATTAACCTTTGGATTTTGGCGAAATTTCATCTGTTGGAACACATTGTGCTGACAAAGAAGTGATAAAAGTTTCAGAAAGATCTGTCATGTATTCTGGAAACAAGATCCATAACTACATTTCTAGCAGCATCATTCATCGCTTGGCTACTTCCTTGTTGACAATTGGGAGCTGCACGAGTTATCTGCCCTTCGCTTTTAAGCAAAACGTCAAATTTTGACTCGGATCGTAAGACAAAATGCAGGCTTTGTTGAAGTAAATTTACTCTCTGAGTACCCTCTCGCTAACAGTGTGCTAAATCTGAAAACACTTAACACTGTCAGGCATAGCTAGTTCTCCTCTTGCTGGTACAACAAGAAATAGATCTGATTTGCACAAGAAATTGGGCGCAGCATACTCCGCTATTTTCATAATTGTGGCTAGAAACAAACTGTAGCTGATACGCATTAAAAATTTAATTTTTTAATTTAACAATTAACGTAACATTGGTACGTAGGTTAGGCAGCCTACATTGCAAAATATGCCACAAGCTTAAGTGGAAAATAACATTACTGTGCATCTTTTATTGTTAAATGTAATTCATGAATAAAATAGTTACTCTTAAGTTGTGAATTACATTTATTTTGAATCTTCTTTGCATTGCATCAAGAAAGAAGCGGTGTGTGTTTACCTGTCAGTGGATTATTCCAATCTTTAGAAACCTAGATATTGAAAGAAAATTATTGAAAATGGGTATTTCAAATAAGGGGTCTTCAGGGAAAGAGTAGAAATTTCCATAATAATGTAAAAACTAAGAAATAAATGTACTCAACATGATTAACCTCAAAAAGTGTAGTATTTTGATAAAAATTTACATGATTGCCATGGAAAAGGCCCTTTAATGACAAAATCTGAAAATATTTTGTGGCACTGATATTTCAATATCCCATGGTCAGATTTTACTCAAATCAGACTCATATGAAAGGTTTAAGATAGTTCTATGGAATGACATAGGATTTTTTTGTTTGGCACATTCATGAATATTTAATGAGCTCTGTTATGTAACCATAATGAAAATTGCTATCATCAGCTTGCTTCATTTTCAAAATTAGCCCCTAGGAATGCTCCTATCTACAACCTATGTCATTTCATAGATCTCCAACAGATACAACTTCAGTCCAAATTCAAGTCAATCAGATGAGTATTAATGATTTTATGAACGCCACAAGGTTGAAAATCAGTCAAAATTGTGATTCTTGGTAATTTGCATTTAAAGTCACAAGATACAATTGAAGCAGAGGAAAAACATAGATTCTTGGTGTTTTCTGGCATCCCACTGCATTCCTTTATTTATTTTATGAGAAAATAAAAAAAGATTTTTTTCGAAATCATTAAAAATTTTTAGAAAAAAATTTGAAAATTTTACCCTGAAGATCCCTTGAAAGAATTTTTTTGCACCTTATTCATTTTCAGCTCAGCAGCTGCCACTGCATACAGAGCATATAAATTCTGCCATTTTTGAAAAATGCAATCTTAATGGTGACATGACTGACCCCAGCCTGTCTTAACCATAATATGAGCTCGCTGTCTAAATTGAGCCTATTCCATCCCTGATAGGAGTGGGGCATGTAATGTCATTGGATAAAAATGGCCACTAGTCAATCAGGTCCACAATGGTGGAATGCAGCTGGTTTCCTTGGTTGTTGTGTTCTGTGGGTTTTTGTGTTTTGATTAGTCAATTTTAGGTTTTATTATTTTTGTGATGTCTGTTTTTCGTCTGGTTTTAGGGTTTCCACATTTCGTATCTCTCCCGTGTAATTCCGGTCCACATCTTACCCATGTACGGTTTTTGTTTTTTCCCCTGTTGCGTAATGAGTTCGTTGCCGTTTCTGTCATAATAGATTGTGTCATTATTTCGGGTGATTTAATGGATTCTGGGTTTCAGCCTTCCTTCCGATCCCGTTTGCTTACTTCCCCTTGCTTTTCTATCTTACTAACCGTACTAACAGTTTGTTGTTTTCTAGAATTTACTAACCAAAACTATCATTGTATGTAAGACTAATGTACTAACGAGCACTCGGGATTGTACAGCTGCACTTATTAATTGACTAACGACCTCCCCGCATTCGCCCTGTTCTAGTCTCTGCCTCCTGCTCTCGCCTAATCTCCTTTGCTGCATTTCTTGCAGATTCTCTGCAAATTCTCTCATCTCTGTCCTGCCTCCTACTCTGTGCACTTAGAAGTCCTTATCCAGTTTATTTATTCCGTCTATGGGAGAGTCTTGTGATCCTTGTCCATGTGTTGGTGTTTTCCTGTTTCATGTAATTAGGTTTCCCTCGTGTTCCACCCCTTGTTTTTTATATTATTTTCAGCACCTGTGTCTGTCCGCGCTGCCTCCCTTTATATTTCTTGGCTCTGCAGAGCAGAGCAGATCTGACTTCAGTTCTGTGCCAGTCCCGTGCAGAGCAGTCCTTTGCAGTCCAGAGCAGTTCCGGCTAGTGCAGTCTGGCAGACGTCTCCCGAGCCCTCTGTGTCCAAGTGTGCCTATGCCTCCCGAGCCCTCTGTGTCCGAGTGTCCCTGTGCCTTCGAAGTCCTCTGGATCCGAGTGTTCCTATGCCTCCCGAGCCCTCTGTGTCCGAGTGTCCCTATGCCTTCCCGAGTCTGCCATCTGCCAGCTGTGCCTTCCGAGTCTGCCATCTGCGCCAGCTGTGTCTTCCCGAGTCTGCCATCTGCGCCAGCTGTGCCTCCTGAGTCTGCCATCTGCCAGCTGTGCTTCTCCGAGCTTCCTGTGTCTGAGTGTTCCAGTTCGCGCTGCCCCCTTGTGTTCCCGAGAGCCCTGTTTGCCAGCTGCCCCTCCCAAGTCTGCATCTGCCAGTTGTGCCTCACTGAGCCTCCTGTGTTCCCGAGTGCCCCAGTCCGTGTTACCCTCTAGTGTTCCCGAGTGCCCCAGTCCGTGCTGCCCTCTAGTGTTCCCGAGTGCCCCAGTCCGTGCTACCCTCCAGTGTTCCCGAGTTCCCCAGTTTCCGCTACCCTCCAGTGTTCCCGAGTTCCCCAGTTTTGCTAACTAGCTTTTCCTGAGTTTTTCCCCTTTTCTGTGCTTGTGCACGGTGGTTTTTTTTTTTTGGCCTGTGTGCCACGTTTTCTTTCTTTCCCGAGTCTTGAGTTTTTCATTAAATCTGGTTTTCCCTGCTATTGGTGTCTCTCCCCCCTGTTCTGTGTTTTCCCCGTGTTTCCTTAACAGTTGTTAGTGTATGAGGTGAATTTACACTGCCTTGGCTGCAAGGTTTATTCCTCCTTTAGTTCCTCTTGCTGACTTAACTTGTATACTACTTATCTGCTGTAAGAATTTATATACTCATCCCTTATGCCTTGAGCCCTAAATTTCTGATGTTTGCTATGGGGTTAATTTAGCATGGTAAGAAGCCATCACACATACAGCTATACAGCAGTTGTATTGTGTGTTGAAGATGACTGCAATAAAGGTACTTTGCCATCCCAAAATGGAGAAAACCCTGGCATGACCCAGTATTTGCCATAACTCTCCATCGCATGACTGTACGGACAGTGAGCACCATAATTCATGGGACGGTGACACATTTTTATCATCTCCTGGTATATAGTGTAGGGACATGTCTGCCTGACCATTTGTGCGTCTGTCTCTAATCATTTTTGTTGCAGGACCATAACTTAAGCCCCATTCAGTATTTTTCCAGGAAACTTTCTGCGAACAACAAACTAGTGCCAAAGTGATGCCTTTTGCAAATTTTGAGTTTTCATTTCATTTGCCCATAGGGTGGCAGAATGATAACAAACTTTGCGTTTTACCCTGTTGAACCACAGGTCTTAGAAATAAAATTTTTTTTTTGCGGGATTCTGTGGGTCCATACTGAATGCAACTATAGAAGTCATGACCATTTGCATATGTGTGCATTATACATTTTCAACCATCTTGAGTATATGATGCATTATATTTGGTATTCAATATCTTCAGACCAAGATGCTGTATACACAAAATTTCTACTCTAACAGACGTGGCCGCAGTAAGGCAATGAATTTTGTGGGTGTGACCTCTACTGCTAAAATATGCTCCAACACATAAAAGCAATGTCCAATCACCAAACTTGATATCCAGAGATAAAATGAAGTGTTCCTCTGGGCATTTCCACCCTACAGGTGGAGACTATAGGTGATGCCTACATGGTGGTGAGTGGTCTGCCAGAGTTAAACGGTGACAAGCATGCCGACGAGATCGCTAAGATGTCTCTGGACCTGGTGGCTGCGGTGCGGCAGGTGTCCATACCCCACATGCCTGAAAAGAGGCTACAGCTGCGAGCTGGCATCCACACGGGTGAGTGAACTGACTCGCACCATCAACGCAAGCGCTAGCGCTAATGCTGTCCCCCGGCATCACCATCGATACCAATGTGTTACCCAGTGGGAGTTAAGAGCTGAAATCTGAGGTGACGTCCCTTAAACTGATGACTATTATTGACCAGTTGTCGAACATCTTCTTTCTCTAGCAAGTTCTAATGATTTGAATCACGCATTGATTGGTAAACACACGGCTTCTCTGTGCAATGTTATGAGATTAAACAATATTCAACATAGAAAAATTATTTATTCATCAAGGACGCAAACAAAAAATGATAAACCAATCTGCAAACATGTATGTTAGCTTTGGTCACATCCTGCAATGCCGGTTGCTATTTTGTGTAACCTTGAATAGAATGTGTACAGTTCTGTGTGGAAGTATTTCATCTTGCATTTTGAGTAACTTGAGGAAACACTGCCTGTACCTGATGGCGTTGAGTACTACCTGAGCTAAAGATATTGTTAATCAAGGAAAATCAGTTCTCTGCCTCCTGGGTTTTGGCTTAGTAGCAGTTTCAACTGTTTCTGCCATTCAGGGCCACCGATAGAAGGAAGAACGGTGGTGGTGATTCTCGAGGGCGAGAGAAGACGCCCTCAAAAATTCTGGTGTATTGAGAGGGCCCAGAGGAAATAGTTTTCCAGGGGCCCAGAATTTATAGCTACACCTCTTTCTCCACTTTCATCATTGCTCTTGCTGTCTGTGCCTGTGGCATCACTATACCATCATCGCCACTGCTGTAACCGCAATCGGCGGTGCCATTATAGATATCGCCTCTAGATCTAACAATATTTTTTGTCCGGAAATTCAGCAACACAGCACGCCAAATTTTCTATCATTATCATGCTATGCTGCAGAGAATGCAAGATGTTTGGATTGGGCAGAAACACCTTAAATTAGATTTTTAAAAATGGAGAAAAGAAGTTGCGCTTCAATTAGAGGAATTCTACTGGGTGTGCCAAACACAAACAGGAACATATAGAGAATCTCAACAAGGAGAATGATCATACCTCCAGGAAGATAAAAAATCAGAAAGAATATTATTATATTACAACATATTTATGATCAGACAAACACTATACAAAACGCATACGCATTTTAGCTGGATCTGAATGAAGCCTTAACCAGAATGTAAAAACAAATATGAGATAATCTGAATATATAAGCTCCGCAATGCACAATCTGCAGCTATAAGCAACCTTTAAGTTTCATTCCTTTAAATTACAAGCTTGGGTACATTTACATTATTGATTCTAGTGCCTTGTGTCCCCAGGTCCTTGCGTAGCAGGCATTGTGGGATTTAAAATGCCACGGTACTGTTTGTTTGGGGACACGGTCAAC
The DNA here is from genome assembly GCA_029721435.1 of Gymnothorax reevesii. Lineage (NCBI taxonomy): Eukaryota > Metazoa > Chordata > Actinopteri > Anguilliformes > Muraenidae > Gymnothorax > Gymnothorax reevesii. Next base: position 53,761,643 of record CM056585.1, read on the forward strand.
ACTGCTTCACGGATGGAGAGCACTAGCTTGCGTGAGTGAAGTTTCTATACGGGGAGCATTTTAATACCCAGAACTATTTCTAACTTAAAGACTTCTGTTTTTATTTCTCTAAAAAAGTGTATTTTAATGAATATGTTGCTGAATAGAAAACTGTAGAGATAGGTATTTTGGGTAATATCTGAAGCTTCCCCCATTTTTTAAAACCTCTCAACTTGGTGCATGTGAATTTGGTTAGGCAGTGCTCAGTTCAGCTAGGCATACATTTATTTATAGCGACTGCATGCTGTCTTAAACAGCAAAACACCACGTACTCATCTTTCAAAAACTTACCTTTTCACCCCCCAAAACAGCTTCAGAAAGCATGATAAGCTGTTGGATCATAAGATATTCAATGTGAACAATATTGAACGATGCTGCATGTTTTAAAATTTGACTTGATTTGACTTGGCATCTAATCTAGATAAATTAACAACCACCTACGTAGTTACTGGCAATGCTAATTACCGTGTAAATCAGGGGTCCCCAGTCTTTCCCAGAAAGGGCCAATGTGGATGCAGGCTTTTAATGCAACCAAACAGCTACACAACTGATTCTACTAATCAGGCTTATTAGCAATGAGTCCAGGGGATGATTAGCAGTATCAGCAGTGTAATTGCTTGGTTGCAATGAAAGCCTGCACCCACACTGGCCCGTTATGGGAAAGATTGGGGAGCCCTGGTGTAAATATTGCCACTTTGACATACAGTATTTTGGGATTTTGTAAACTGAGTTTTGTTGATTTATTTATTTCTTTACTATCACTGGTCTACAGGAAATGCACTTGATCATTAGCAAGGTCATAGGTTTTGGGGCCTGTTCCTCAAATTACAGACCTTTAGGGACAAGGGCTGCTTGCTTTCTACACTCACTGTGCTTGAAGGTTTGGGGTGAATACAGTCTAGCCCAGGAGTGGGCAACTCCAGTCCTGGAGGGCCGGTGTGTATGCGGGTGTTTATTTCTATCAATTACCCTGAATAATTGAGTTAATTGGCTGCATACACAAGTATAGGTTTTTGCAAAGATTTGATCAAAGAAAAATCCTTTATGTACGGCGACAAAAACAGTCTTTGGTGGTAATTCATGATAGTTTTATGAAATGTCAGATTTCATGAATAGTTTCGCTAATTTAGATAATTAACTAATTAAAAGGCCAGAGGTTGGTGTGAAAACCAGGGACAGATACGGCCCTCGTTGCCCACCCCTGGTCTAGCCGATATGCATCATTAATTTTTCAGTTGATGAATTGGGAGGAAAAAAATGTGAGGAGCCAAATGGGTTCATTCAATCATCTGTGGTCTGGGCAGTTAGGTGGCTACTGCTTAGCGCTAATTAGACATGAATCTGCATCGCTGCCTCTCTATTCTTGCGTGACAGCTCAACGAGTCCATGCCAGCTCAGACACCTATATCGCCCTGATGAAGGACAACGCTTATGAGCTGGAGTTCCGAGGGGAGATCGAAGTCAAGGTCAGGCTTCATTTCTCCACAACTAGAACAGTCATTATCATTCATAACGCAAAATGGTTTCCAATTGGAAATATTGCTCACTGTTTCCTATAAAGGTTCAACGTTTTTGCCATTTATTGGGCAATTACAATGCAAATGTTGATAGACTAAATCTTTCACGTGCGAGAATGGGTGAACATACACAAAGTATATTGGCCAGGGTTGACGCAAATCTGCATATAATTTTAGATGAATGGCGACACCTACTCAATTCCGCACTGCATTACGCCAGCATGTGTAATTGGCTCATCCTCCATTTTGCCATTTTGACTAAAGTGGCACTGTAGCTAACACTGATGGAGAAATCTGATGGTCTGAACATCTCTGGATAGCTGCAATGGGAATGAGCCCAGACTGCTGGAGTGACCATAATGAAAGGGAACGTGAAGTGCATATATTGACACATGGGGTGGTATTGACAAACCTGGTACCGAAGGGCCAAACTCTTCTGGTTTCTGTTGCGTTTTTGCACTGGTGATTCATTCAAGTCTCGGATTGTTTGGAGTTGTCACAGTTAGTACTCGAGGCATTGAATGGCAGCTGAGAGGAAGAAGACCACTGAAGTCTGCTGACACTCACTACGTTCACATTACAAGCCGTTCTTCAATTCCAATTTTTTGCTTGGATCAGATTTGCCTACCTTGACAGTTCACATTCATAATTTCTGGTGACCTACTGTATATCTATCCTAGCCTTGGTTGCAGACTTCTTATGCGGTTTGCTTCCCTCACGCACCAATGTCTGGGCACTTGAGCCAGTTTTTGTGGTCCATGACGTAACGGCATTGTTCGAAATAAGCAAATCGGAATGCTTGTCAAATGATAGTGCTTTTGAGTTTCCCCACTCAAACATCAATAAAGAAATTCGGCTGGTACAGAAACTCTTAAAAATATGTTGATAATGACATTTGTTTGGTCTTTATAGAAAGAACAGGATTGAAGAAAAAGTATGTGGGACAAGGAAAAAGCCAACTCTATATTCCTTCAATGATATGTCATATTCTTTCCATAAATACTGCCATATATTCCATAAGCGAACTATTTGTGAGTTAATGCTCTCATCCAGTTGGTCTTTTAGTAATCAAGAATAAAAAGCCTACTGGATGAGAGCAGAAAGGGAATGAAACGACTTTAACATGATAGTGACCAGCCCCATGTCAAACATATAACTACCAAAGTGTCAACCGGAGTGCGCTGCTCTGTATCTAAAGAACTTGTGTTCGTGAAAACTACATCACAGAAACCTGGAAAAATTTCACCATTTAAACATTTAACATGTTAGTGTTATTTTGCCTCCTTTACAGATGTCTCACCTGTTTTGCTTACCTCCCACAACAGTATGTGCCTATAGCTTTGAAATTTCAGAGCTTCTCTCTGATCAGTTGAACACACAACCTAGCTCAAGTGCGCAGACATTAGTGTGTGAGGGAAGCAAACCACATAAGATGTCTGCAAATAAGGCTATATCTATCCGTGATGTTAACACATCTGCCCACTGAGAAGGAAAGCATGTGCACAATGATATGTTTTTGCATGAGTCATCTGTGTCAACAACAACAAAAAGCTGTCATGGTTCTGGTTTTTGGTCATGTTTTACGTGCTGGTTTTGTGTTCATGATTATTGTCTTTTATTTATTCTTTTTGATTATTGTAACTTTCAGGTTTTTGGTTCATTCTATGTCTCAGTTCCATTGCACTTGTCTCCCCCTTCTTGTGATCTAGTTGGTTCAGTCCGTCTTCCTGTCTGCGTGCTCACTGACTTCGGGTGATTTAAATGAAGTCCGGTGTTTAAAATATTCCTTCGTATCTCGTTTTCTTCCTTCACCCTTCTGTTCTGACTACTAACAAGACTAACATTTGTATTTTGTATTATAGTCTACTAACACAACTAACCATGTATATATATTCGATTACTAAATTACTAATGAGCACTCTAGTTTAAGTTGTAAAGCTGCACCGCTACTAATAGACTAATTACCTCTTCGCAATCGCCCTGTTCTATTCTCCGCCCCTTGTCTATCGCTGTCCTCTCCCTGAGCTTCAGTGAGAATCTCTCGCACGTGCTTAATCACTCTCCTGCGCTTGTTATTTGTGCTCATAGAGCTCGTGGGAAGAGAGAGAGAGAGAGAGAGAGAGAGAGAGAGAGAGAGAGGGAAAAAGAAAAGGAAAAAAGGAGTGGAAAATGACGATGATGAAGAATCATTTGTAGTTGGAGTGAAAGCAGTTGGAGAGTGTTGGCAAATTACCAGAACATTCAGTGATAGTCATAAGGTCAGAAAATTTGTGAAAATGAAATTGGAGATGTAAAGGCAGTAAGGATATCTAGAGGTGGTATTGTGATAGTGAAATGTAAAATGAGAAAACAAATGGAAAAGGCCCTAAAAATCAAAGTCTTCAACAATAAACGTATAGTATGTTTTCCTATGAAGTGACAACTGACAGTGAAGGGAGTGATAAGGGGGGGTTCCATTTTCCGTGAAAGTGGAATTTTTTTTTTTTTTTTTAGAGGTAGAGGGAGTTTGTTCCGCTTGGCGGTTGAAAAAATATAGTGATGGAAAGGAGACCAATAGCATGTTGGTACTCCTTGAGTTTGAAAAGGAATCACCAGAGAGGATTTTTATGGATTACGTTAGTTATTGGGTGTGGATATATGAAAGGGCTCCGCTTCAGTGCTACTGGTGTCAGGGCTATGGCCGCGCTGCAGCAGTCTGCAAGACAGAGCTGCAGGTGCAGAAGGTATGGAAAAGAGGGCTGTTTAGAAGAAGATTGCGAGTTAGAAAAGGAAAAGGCTGTTTGTCACTGTGGAAGCAGGAGCAAAGCAATGTGAACGGAGGCAATTGGAAAGTGAGGTTGAGCGAACACAGACTCTGAATAAGATGTCATACTCTGAGGCTGTAAAGAAAGTGAGGATAGAAAAGAGGGCTGTGGGGAAAGAGATGGATACAGTTGAAATGAAGGGGAAAGAGCAAAGTAGACAGGACAAGCAGTTGTTGAACATGGATAAGAGAAGGTTCTTGGAATTTATAGCAATGGTTATTAACTGTGCAATTGAAATAGAATTTGTAAAACGGAGAGGATAAGGATGGTGGTGTACGCAGCCAGGGAGATTTTAGAAATAACCGACGTGAAGGGGTAGGAGATCCAGGGAATTTTAGAGAAAGGACATGGAGGGAGTCAAACAATTAGTATGTAAATTATACATAGGAAATTATGTTTGAGTAAGAATGCGGGTTAAGGTGGAGGTTTTTTTTTTTTTTTTGAGAAATCAATTGGAAAAAGTTACCCTGAATGTACAGCAGTTGGTGGTAATACACACAAAGATTGTCAACTGCTTTAAAAGGGAAGAAGACAGCTATTGTAAGAACGTTGATCAATATTCTTTGTGCAGAGCGCCTCATATGCCATTGATTATTGTTTCGCATCTCCTGGATAGTCTGACCTTGATTCTTGCCATTGCCCTTTTTGTACTGTTTTTGTCTTTCTGGCTTTCGACCCATTTTTGTATGACCACGACTTTTGTGTTTGGATGCCCTGTGTATGACCATTGGCTTTGCCCATCGACTAAGACTTTTTGCCTATCGTTTTTGTACCTCTGCCCATCTGTCTTACTGGTTCTGACCCTGGCCTGTCTAGTCGATACTGTTTTTGGATTTCGTATTGTGGCTTGGCAATTCCTGTGTTTTCTGGCTTTCACTCGAACCCCATTAAAGGCATACGTTTTTTGGATTCCTGTCTCTCGTGAGTGGTTCCTGAACTGTACCTCACAAAAATGTCATTTGTTAGAGCATAGCCTGCGTTGCCGCCGGTCAGCGGCTGGCAGGAGACAGGAGAGGAAAGACCGCCTGCACGATAACGTAGGGATTTTGAGTTGTCCGTTCACCAGTGAACGGGAATTACTGATTGGCTTAAGAGGTTTCAATCAAAATTGAACTGTCATCGAATGTAACGCAACGCATGGTAACGCCGTAAACTGCCAGAAAAGTTGGCGAATGTACAGAACGACGCTTTGATAAAGAAATCGCTTGAATATCTTGAAATTCATGACCGAAAGATTACTCTAAAGAACGAACAACGACAGGCGATCAATCATTTACTAGATTTGATCTCCACGCATCACTTGTGCTCAAATTACACCCGAGTTTCATTGGTTTAAAAAAGGGGAGGTCCGTCGCGGCTCGTTGCGCAAGGAGGTGGGCGACTACTCAAAATCCGTACGCTATCGTGCAGGCGGTCTTTCCTCTCCTTTCTCCCACCAGCCGCTGACCACCAGCAACGCAGGCTAGTTAGAGCACTTATGGTATTAGAATCTGATTAAAATTGAGAAAATAGATGTGCTTGTAGTGAATGGATGGATGGGATTTTGCCCTGGACGATGGCAAACAGTTTGTCAGTTCTACTTGATGAGATTGAGAGAGCGAAAGTCAGGTGGCTAGCTTTTGGTTCTTTTTTATCTGCGCTAATCACATGCGTGCAAGCGAAAAACCGTAATATATTCTGAGCTGACCGTTCTCATTCATGTTGCATGGCTACGTATCAGATTTGTATTGATCTAAGACCACATTTGAAAGTGCCTCAATTCTGATTCTGATTTAGGTATAAGATAGGATTGCTACATCAGTACAACTCTGAAAACATCAGATCTGTGTCACATTAAGGCAAAAAATCTGATCTGAGTCACTTCAGCCTGGTAACGTAATGACCACGATCCCCTGGGACTTGGGTTGGACCCTCCTGGTCCATTGGTCTACACCAGCGGTCACTAACTCTATTCCTGGAGATCTACCATCCTATAGGTGTTCATACATACCTTTATTTGCCTGACACTACTAATTAGAAACTCAGCAAGGTCTCTGGTGGTTGAATGAGTGTTGTGAATTGGGTAAAAGGACCCACTCGAACAGGCTGGTAAAAAGTAAAAGGTTTTTAATAAATATTCACAAAAAACAAACAAACCTTCCCCAAAAGCACAGGGTAGCAGCAGCAACACAAAACACCGGGGCTGAAACCAGAATGCGGCAGCAACTGCCCTCTGGCAGTTGCAGTGCTTAAATAGCTTGCCTTCACCTCAATGAGCCACACCTGTTGCCCGTTGAGGAGGAGGCGAAGACAGCAGGAGGGGGAGTAACTGCAAGGTAAAACCATTGCAGTACCCTCCCCCCAAGGCATGCCACCTGCCGTGTCAGGAAGGCACACACCCCGCCGGATCCCGGACCACACCGGGGCACACACTCTGCCGAACCCCGAACTACATGGCACCAGCCGGACCCTGGAACACATGGCACCAGCCGGACCCCGGAACACACTACCGACCCCGAACGCATAATACCAAACGGACCCCGAACGCATGGCATGGAACACATGGCGCCCCTGGTGGGGCCACAGGAAGACATGGCGCCCCAAGGCCCTACACAAAAAACACTGCTGCTGCTGCTCCCCTAAAATCCAGCCTGGCTGGGTCCACACTGGCAGCAGCATTCTGTTCATTATTTTGTTCGACGCTGTCGCCCTGTCTGGGCCAGGGTCCGGTCCTCTTTGTTGCAATCTCAGCAGAGACTGAAGACCACTGCTGATAGAAGGCACCAGGTGGCCCCATCTTTTTGGGTTAGCCAAAGAGTTTGACTTTCTACTTGGGACCTTCCCTTAAAGGTGGAGTCACGAAAGTTGGCTCCTCGCTTCATTGGCCCTTTTAAAATAGTGCGGAGGATCAACCCTGTTACTGCCAGGTTGAAACTCCCCAAGTCCTTGCGCATCCACCCCTCATTTCATGTCTCTAGGCTAAAACCAGTTAGCACTTGCGTCCTGGCTCCGGTTGACAAGCCTCCGCCGCCACGGATAAATGAGGGGGGCTTATTTTATGCTGTGCGTCACATTTTGGCTGAGAGGCGTATGGGAGGCGGAGCCAAATTTTTGGTTGACTGGGAGAGATATGGGTCTGAGAAGCGGTGCTGGGTCCCTTCTTGGGGTATCCTCGATCCCAGCCTCATCTCTGAGTTCTCAGGGAACTTCTGGTGCCATCCCTTGGGGGGGGGGGCGGGTGGGTCCTGTCATGTTTTAAGCGTGTGTTTGTTTTTTGGGCCTTCGTTTGTTCTATCGTCCGGGACGATATCGGAGTTCTTGTCCATTGAATTCCTGGCCCAGCTGGCTGATTGAGCTGGGGCGGAGTTTTACGGACTCGATATATATGGCCGGGGGTTCGCCACACCTATCGCTAGAGTGTCTGTTTGTTTCTAGCACTTCGGCCTGAGAAAATCTCTAGTTAAATCTTCCTAGTGATTTGTTAAATTCCTTTATTGTTAGGAACAGCTTCTTTCGGATATCTTCTCTCATTGTTTATTTTCTATTGCTCTGCTTCCATTTCGCAGACTTTTATTTGTCCTTGGAAGCATAAGCCTTTTACGGAGTTTTTTTACCTCTTTTGTGTTTGTCCTTTATCTGGGCGGCTCAATGCTCTTTCTCTCACTGGTTGCAGCACCTGGCATCCTATCACCGCCCATTACAATGAGGTGCGCTTTGGTTGGGTTAGAAAGACAACCATAGACTGTGTAAAAAGATGGACGAAGCAACCGTGACTTCACCCAATGGTTTCAGCATACAATGTAAAAAGCCTCCATTTTGGCAATTTGAACAGTGCCATTTCATCATTTTGAGACCGGATGTGATTCCTATTGGAAGAGGGTGTGAATTGAAGATCCAGAGAGGAGTGAGGGGTGGATCTTCGTGTGGATCTGACAGTATCTGACGAGGAACAGAGGATAGACTTGCCCCCAAAGCATATCTGGCTTTATCCTTTATTAGAGCTTATTTAGGACCGTCATTTACATAAAGGAAAAAGGGGAAAACTTGAGGCCTCTGATAGATACCATAAAATAATGTGAAAAATCATTATTGAAATAATAAATCGGGGGAAAGTGGGGTCATTTTCTCATCAACATTATAGCATTGAATAGCATTATAGCACAACAGCATATAGCATTCTTTCTGCAACCACAGATGTCGCCATCTGCTGGCCATTAAATAGAATGCAATTTCAAGAGATTTCCGCATTGACTTCAGTTTTCAGACCCGGGTGCTGCGTCCATCTTTTTACATATTCTATGGTGACGACCTACAGAGTGCTAAATCTCCATGAACGGAGAGGGTGACCACTGGTCTACACTGTCAAAGAAGGGCTTGTTGCCTTGTCTTCAGAGAGGAATTATTTTCAGTTTCGTATGGAACCTCCGCGATAGTTTTGAAGTGTGAGAACTCCCTAAGAACAATTTCGCCCCTGTATAGAACTGTTGAACCAGGCCGAGCAATCTTAAGGATTGTTCCAGAACCAATTTTCTTGACACTGTATTTATCAAGAATGTTGTATTTCACTATTAGTGTATGTTTTCGCCATTGTGGATGCAATGTAATTTGATTTTCAGGGAAAAGGCAAAATGAAGACTTATTGGCTGATCGGCCATAAGAACTACAGCATTCAAAATGACAGCCTGGTCTGCCACTGGAACCCCAGCATGGCTCGGAAGAAGAAGAAAACGGTACCTGGTAGCACTGCATCTATACAACATGTAAGTATGAGGCTTCCACCGTTGCAAGCTCCATTGCCTTTAACTATCACATGGAGCAGGAATACTTTGGTTCCAAAGCATTGGGGGAAGTGCTGTCTTCACATACCACAGTGGAATTCTGCCTTTGGCACAGCAATCCTATTGGCCAGAATGTCTTTCAGGGGTACATACAGAAGAATTAATACATGTTGATAATGTGCAGTGGTCTGACTGCCGGGCATTGTGGGAAATGTAGTTTGACACATACACCTGTAGTGCTTTGTGGAAAATGTTCCTTGATATGCAAACCTACAGTGTTCTGGACCTTCTGTGCATTTTGGGAAATACGCTTACACACACACACACACAGACACACACACAGCAGCGGAGGTCGGTCTCTCAACGTTTCCAAGGCCATACTGTCATGTCTCCTTGTCTCTTGCAGTCCAATGCAAGCAGCCTGTTCCCTAGCCCCGGTGAAGCCACCACCCCCATATCACAGCAGGACTCAGACTCCCTCAGGACCCAGGAGACCGAGGGGCCCCTGCTGGTGAGGGCCCAGGTTGAGCAGTGCCCAGGGGGGTCTAAGGGGCCGCAGGGCTGCAACACCATCATCAAGAGTCCCCAAAAATGTTCAGGGACTCCTTTCTCCACCGTACCGGAAAGACCACACCAGCTACCGGGGGCTGTCTCACCCACCTAAACCATTCTAGATGCTTCACATTGTAACAGTGTCACCTTTGAATTACTGCATGGCCAGAAATGATTTACTCAATATTGGCCCATAATGTTCACTCACAATTGAATATAATTGTTTTGTTTAGTGGGTTCTGTGGTCATAAACCATTATGGAAAAAGGTTAAATTTCCTGGCATCCATATGGAGCATTGTCTTCAATGAATCCCAGCTTTTCATCTTGCAACAGTTTATAGATGTTTAATGTCTAACCAGTCGTAAATCTTCTGTAAAGTTACCAAAAATCTAGTCAACCAAAAGATGGTTAATACTGCGTTCCAAAGAATTGGCGGGATTGACAGTAGACTCAGTAAAAGTACATAAAAATTTCATTACCTGTAGAAAAAAAGAATGATTAACAGAAGACCACTTCTGATGGCAGTCATCAGTGTTCATCATGTCCTGCTGTTCACTATTGTGTGACATTGTCTCTGAAAAGGCAAACATCATGTCATATGTCCTATGTAAAACTTCCTTTAACAAAGCTGCATGATTTTTGAGTGCTTTTGGCGTGATACAGAATTTTTTTTATTTTTTATTTTAAACTGCAGAACCAGCATCTCAATGGCATCGGTAATTTGAATCAAACCCATTGTAGTATTAGTATATGCGACTTTTAGAGATATTCAACTTTTTTATCGAAGAAGATAGTAGAACGAGAGCCTGGAAGTACCAAGAGGTGGAGTAACATAGTGAATGTCGATGGCTGGATTTTAGCAACCAACATCTTGGATGACATGAGGAGAGTGACCTACAGGCTGTACCAACTATTGACTCATGGACCCTTCTGGTACCATATAGAGGTAAACCTGATCCATGAGTCCACACTGATTGCATATTGTGAACTTAATTATGATTTTAGTTTCTATATTACTAAGCTGTAACTTAAAGTGCAGTATTCATATCATTAGGGGAACACATTGCAGACACTCTGTGTGGAGACGTTCTTCAAAGAAAGAGCTTGAATCTCTGCTGGCTTATTCAGATGAAATTATATGGAAATTGCAGGAGATCATACGGAGGGCTGTTAGTGGTGGAGAGACAGTGATTGATGCAGCTCATGAAGAACAGGCCATATGCATGCGTGTGTGTGTCTCCATTGTGTGAGACTGAGATGAAGTCTGTAGATAATTGCACTTGCTGAAAGCGCACAAGGGCCTGGATTGCCTGCCTTTGTAATAGCACTCAGCAGAGCCCCACTGAACCCCTGATGCTGTGAGCAGTGTGTATAAGATGGCTGCTTTGCGCTGCACTTGGAATGCAAATAATCTGAGGCTACACCCAAAATAATGTTTTACAGTGAGCTCTCTTTACAATTCGCAGGACGACTTATTACACCAGGGGTTCCAAACTGTTTCCAGAAAGGGCTGGTGTGGGTGCAGGCTTTTGTCCCAGCCAAGCAGTTACGCACCTGATTCTTCGAATAAATGCCAAGAGTCTTTACTAACAACCTTGATTAGTAGAATCACAAGTGAACCTGACCAGTTGAAATGAAAGCCTACACCCACAAAAACAATTTCTGGATGCAGCGGAGAAGCACTGGCTGCTTTTCATTATGCTTACTTGTTACCTAGCTTCTCTCTCTCACGTCTCTTCCAGACGTCTTAGCTTCTCTAAGTGAAGATGTGAGAGAGAGTTCCAAGGATGAGATGCAAGGACAGAGGAGCCATAATTGCCAAATGAGAAATCCTTGAGGCATTTATATGTCAAGCCGCTTGATAATAGACTTCTGCGCAGAATACACCTGCGTCTCCTCATTCTAAGCTCCTCCAGACACCTCCTCATGGTGCATTTAAAGGACTGGAAGATCCTCCATGATGGTGAAGGGGGAAGGATTTCTGGGCTATGGGAGGAGAGAGAATGACAGAAAGCCTAAGTTAGCATAATGAAAATCACCTTCAGTTTATACAAAAGAGACAGTATAACCTGATAAAACCCACTTGATCACTGGTACACCTGAAAAAAAAAATCCTACGTGTTTGAACTGACAAAGTGTAGTTTGGGTTTTAGCAGCATACTACATGAGTATATTTCCGTAAACTAAAGGAGGTTGCCTTTCAGATGAGGCCCTGCAGGTGTATTTTGGACATGTAGTTTGTCTTTTATGAGCTTTTGATTTTGGGAACATCAGAAAGACATTACAATGGTGGGCTTTCACTAATCTGCTGGGACGGCGAGCCCTCTCCTGGAATCTCACTGAGCCTGACCCAGGGCTGTTCCAGAAACAGCTTCCTAACTGCTCCACCCTCGGGGTACGGGGCACGGGGTACGTGTCTATACTAAACACACTGCCACTTTCATACTGCCCCCTGAATGCAGACGATCTCTCTGTGCTATCAGTTGAGTACACTAGATGAAAGGTTAAGCGTTGAAAGTTTTTCTCAAAACAGAGTTGTTTAATATCACCAAAAATGTACACATTTCTGTGGTTTGGCACATGCATTGAGGGGAAAATAAGTTTTAAAGAGGGAAACCATACGTTTCTGTGGTCTCAGGGAGAGGGCACCAATTACATTTAGATGAATCAAAGGAAGATAGATTCTTACCTTTTAATACAAGAGCGGACCCCAGGAGATGCATCCAGCCGACCCATAAAAAAATATTACGGATAAAAAAACCAGACAGTTTGCACGGAATGGCTAATACTCTGTTTCCCAACCCTCTCCTCGGGGCATAGCAGCCAGATCCAGGCATTTGTTGCATTCCACCTGAAGCACATGCAATGGAACCAATCAAGCATATGATTAGTATAACCATGAGTACTTAAGGTGGAATAAAACAGATACCTGGATCTGGCTGATGTGCCCCAAGGAAAGGGCGAGGAATCAAATATTTCACATTGAAGTCACATTAGTTTTGGGCAATGGACAAATGGGGTGAAACCATGGCAATATGTATGATCATTTGACTTTTGTAGTTACGTGAAGTTAATCTTCTGAGTTAGGGCACTCATTTTAGGTGAGTAACAGTGAGCAGGTAAACAAGTCCAGTCTCGTCCTGACTTGTCATATTATAGAGACACTACCTGACCTCGATATACAATGAAAAAGCAGGCTTTTGGTGCCCTTATTTGATGCCAATTTAAAACTAGGCTTATGCCGTCGAAGGCGACGGCTTGGGGTATATCCCCGAACACCCCCAATCCTCCAATTCCCCAATCCTTGAATAGATCTTGAATAGACTTTCATTTGAACTTTATTTCAGGTCAATTGGACAAATGGTTCTGAAGATATGGCCAAAATGGTAATTTTCCATCAGAAAGCGCCACCTAGTGGCAAAATATTGAACCATAAAGGTATGATGTCATCATGTGACACGTTGTGAGGTCATGACCTTGCAGTTGCACATAGTTTCATGTCAATTGGACAAATGGTTCCAGAGATATGGCAAAAATGGTGAATTTTATGTGACAAAGCTCCACCTTGTGTCAAAATTTTGAACCAAACAGGTATAATGTCATCGTGGGACACACCCTCAGGTCATGACCTTTCATTTGCACTTGATTTGAGGTCAATCTGAAAAATATTTCCACAGATATGATAAAAACAGTGATTTTTCAGTTTTTACAATCTCGAAATTTTAAATTGTCCAAAATCGAATCAGTTCTTCCTCTTTATGATACTTACTTATATGCAAAACATGAAATTTCTGATTGAAATATTACTGAAGTTATCGCGTTAACACGTAGGGCGGCACGGCGGCGGCGGTGGCAGCGGCTGTCGGACCAAAAACATAATATCCCCGAATCGCCATTCGGCATTTGTGATATATTGATGTTTGGTCAGGTAGTGTCACTACATGACAAGTTGGGATGAGAATGTGATGGGTGAACAGTTTCAGAAATGGCCCATGTGCACTGAGCAGTACTTGGGTATTAAAAACTACGCAGAAAGCATGACTGAAGTAGCTAAAAGAATTGTCAAGTCTAAGACTTCACCCCATAAATAATGTTTTCCAAGCTTTATGTTTTAAGTTTATTTTAAAAATCGATGGATAGCTTATCATTCACCACATATAAAGTGTGTCATGCTACTCAGTTAGTCGATAAGGAGAACTTTGGGAACCCCTTTTGTTAGTGGTATTAACAAAGGGGTTCCCAAAGCTCTCCTTGTCGATCTGCTGCCTGTTCCACCTCAAGAATGTTTTATTCAGATAATCGGGCACCAGGGCAGATTTCGTGAATGACATCATTTATGTGGAATTTCACTGAAGCAGAGAAAGGAGGTCTGGATCTTTGTGAGAGCTGAATTGGATACGTTTTCAACAGAGTATATTCACCGTGTTGAAAATGCTCTTTATTCTAAAGCTGGGGTGTCAAACTGACCTGTAAACGGGCCAAGAGGCTGCAGGTTTTCACTCCAACAATGCAGAAGTGCACCTGATACAACTAATCAGTTGTGCAGGCCTAGATCAGTTCATTAAATCAGTGCTTTCAGGTGAGCTTCTGCTTGGCAGGATTGAAGACCTGCAGCCTCTTGGCCCGTTTACGGGTCAGTTTGACACCCCTGTTCTAAAGGTTTTAAAATGTGAATATCTATGGATTATCTATTGTGATGGCCATCAGGAATTTTGGTCCAAAAACTTGTTTGAGCGAAGTACTGTATTTTCAAAGAACCTTGAACAGTTGCGTTCAGTGACCTATTTTGGAGTTTATGGATTTTCTCAGTCTAATTCGATCTGTTGAAGAATTTCTTACTTGAAGTGACTTGCAGCATCGAAAAATAATATGTTCGAGTCATATATTCTTCGCGGCATGCAGGAATATTTCTGTCAAAATGTGGCAAAAGCCAGCATATTACGGGCCGCAGGCGTGAACTCGGAAATCACTGCTAAGAGGCGAGCATTTCTGCATAGAATACTTTGACCACAAGATAGCAGTAGCGAATCATTTTATTCCTTATTGCCGCTATCGGTGCCCAGCCAATGAAAACAATACATTATTCGAAGAGCTGAGGGGAAAGAAAGGACGCACCAAATATGAAAAAACTCTCCATGTTCCATTTTCAGTTTGCGAATTTTGGTAGGATTATCGCGGGACGAATTCAAGTAATACCATCTCCTCCAAACCAAACAAAAATTATTCAACTGCATTCCATAATTTAGTCATACCTGTACTTATTTAGAAATACACTCGCCGTACCACGCAGCCTCCCTGTCCACGCATTATTTCAATAATGTGGAAGTGAACGGACACTATCAGAGGTTAAGTACGTCGCAATTAGGGCAGTAATGCCCTCTAGCGGCCAGTTCTGCGAATGCAGTGTGGCGCACCAGGGGCCTCGTTTATAAACGGGGCGTAGGCACAGAAAAATACGTTGCCTACGTCACTTTCTTTGCACATATCTGATTTACTAAAACAAATTGAAATTGAAAAAAAAGGAAATTGTTAAGATTATGCACAATGTTGATAAGTTCCAAGTCCATCCTGATTAAATAAATGAAAATTCCATGCAGTTTATTTTACCTATAGATTTACAAATTTGCTTATTTTCCAGAAAATGTTATTTTTATTATTTTTTTGTGCGTACGTATTTTTTATTTTAAATCCACGCATTTTTTTTTTTTTTTAGAAATAAGGCCCCAGGGCATTAACTTGCTCCGTTGCTTCAGCTTTGGTTGCTTGGTTAGGATCAGAGTTTTTATCTTGTAAGGACTTCTGGATCTCACATAATAGTTATATCTCCTTGCTGATAAAGAATCACGTGATTTGAAAAGTATACCGAAAAGAACCCTTACCTTCCAAACCTGGGGTTTCCACCTCTGATTGCCTGTCATCACTCATTGGGCTGTTAGACCAGTGGTCTTTGGCCCTAGTCTAGAGGTAGCTCAGTAAAAGCTTTTTTTTTTTTTTTTCCCAGCTTATTTTGTGTTTAAATGAGATTTTCCGTAATTAGACATCTTCCTCGGGCAGTGTTGTTCAGCTTGACCTTTGAACTCTTGTTCTACCCACATAGATTCAATATCAGTGATGTATAGAGAGCATAATTTTGGCATTTTCATATCACACCATGTATCAACCCGATACCTCAGTATCAGCCCTCGAGCTAAACCTCTATGATGTTCTAATTATCTTATACTCATTTTGACCATAATTAACAAAGCATTTTATGCAAAGCTATGGCAATGGTTGCTACCATTGATACAGGATTTTGCCCATGGGCTGATACAGGCTGTGTCTCGCGCTTGTATCACAGGTGCAGATTCCCTGTATTTATAAGAAAGTATATGATAAATATACACGTTCAGCACTTAAGACATTCGTTTTGGCTATTTCTGTTACCATTAATAGACAAAAATTTTCACCTTATCTAAAACCAATCATTTACCATTGGCATATAACAGGAAGTATTAGCTGATGGACTGAATTGTCTTCAATGAATATGCACGATTATTTTATATAAATGGGTTCCTGATGTCATTGAGAAAGTAAACTTAATTTAAAAGGCCTTTACAGCATGAGATTTACAACCATGAACAACTCTAGGTGTCTACAGCAAGCACAGAGGTGCTCCTGGAACAGGGTTGAACAGCACTGATTTACATTGGACCAGAGTTGCTCAATCCTGCTTGGGAGGGTTTTCTGTCCTGCTGAAATTCAATTTCATGAATTTAACCTTCATTTGGAGCACCTGTTTATACCAACTTACTAACTAAGTAACTTACTGACTCTGCTTCATTCAAACCTGTGGAGCTTTGGGCCTATTTTGAATTCTAGTGGAGATCCCAAAGTTTCCAAAGATTTCAATATGTCCTGCTGCATTTCAGGAAAATGCGTAAAAAATGATGCAGAAGATTTATTTTCTATTTGATGGAGTGCGGCTGCAATGAAAACGTGGTACACCGTGCTTGAATATTTCTCTCAATGCAACTAATAGCTGCAGTGATTAGCTGCAACCAATAGGTACATGATATGTGTGTGACATTGTCCAACAATATTGAAAAATATTAATCTAAACCTACTTCAGGGGAGATTCAAGAGAAAGTCAGAGTGTAAGGGGTTAAATTGCCCTCACCCAGTTTTCACAGATTGCTGGGAAGTCATATGATGGTCCGTATCACTGTATCCTGTAAACACTTGAGGGTTTCAGCAGCTCATGAATGACACGAGGTAACGGGGCAGAAGTAGACCAGCAGAGTGCCCTGGTACACCTGACCCAGCACTGGGCCACAGCTGCACTGAACCAGTTCATACCAGCCCTGCCCCACCATTATTGTTCTCATAGGCCACTCATGTACTCACTACAGCGGCATGCCATCACAGTGCCTGACACATGGGCATGAAGATTTACCATCTGAACTACTGTAGGGAAGACTGGGCTGTGATGAGCCATGGGGACCAATGAGTCTTATAGCTACTTTTCCTATTTTAAGCAGCACAGACATCTTTTAATTACAAATGCAGTATACTATATGTTTAAATGGTCCCAATGGCTCATCAGACCCCAGTTTCCCCTACCAGAGGATTATAGATTGATAAATTATTACGCAGCGAAATGTTTTGAGTTAAATCATAGCACATGTCATCTTAATTAATCTCAGATGGAGTCAGAGTTCTTAAAGCAGCAAATATTACTCTTTTGTGATTGTTGTTATTATTATTATTATTATTGTGCATTTTTATTATTATGCCATTGTATATTATTAGCATATTTTTAAGGATATTTTGTAGCAGAAGACTACATTGACTCGAGACCTCATGCTAAAATAGATAAATACAAGGATGAGAAGGAGAAGGAGAACAAATGAGATTTAAGTGTGTTGGAATTAAATTCACAAAAAATACTTCATTGTGCAAGTAGTGCGGTACAGTATGACTATTCGAATGTGCACTTGAAATGAAGTGGAATTCTGAAGCGGTTTCTGAAATGGAGAATGGCGTTTGGCGATGCCTTTTGCTTGACTGATACTCGATACTGAGTGCCAGATTAAACCAAGATGAGAGGGATTATGTACAAGTAGTGCTTGTTCTCTGCTCCCCACTGTATTGGGTCTGATCTGGGCTGTCTAATGTCAATAAGGGGCTTACATCAATTTTCAGAAGCCGCGACTTCTAGCTTGACCTCTGTGTAATTGAACAAGATTGCAAGAGAGACACTATCACCAGGAGAAAATTAGGAGCTGGCGTGAGCCGTGGTCCTTTACAGTGGGTCATGAAGAACTATTACATGAAGCCACTTGGTACGAAATTACACAAAAATGGGCGTTAAATTTTTATCTAGTAGCCAGACAAAATGGCGCAGTTATTTGCTTTTCCTGTCCAAGATCAATTTCAAGAAAAGGCATTGCCTGACATTGTTTTCATTTTTTAAAATATGAAGAGAAGAAGAAAAAACTACAGTCTTCTTGAAGAGAATTTGATGCTTCATTTTGTTCTCTTTTAATCCATCTTTCATGCTCTCTCTCTCACACTCTCTGCATCTCACTCTATTACCCTCTCTCAATGTCTCTTCCTCCCTCTGTGCATCCCTCACTCTCACTACTTCAGTGCTTCAAATTCGTCTAAGCTTTTGCTAAATCAAAGCACGGATTCTGTGACACAGAGACCACCCTTCTCTTTTATAATTGTAGTACCGTTGAATATGCCACCATTCTTCAAACGTCAACGGTACGGTAGGTCTCCAGGTTTTTGAAAATAATGGGTTTTTTTCTGACTCAATGCCAGATCTAAGTGCCGTATGGCTGGGCGACTGGGCCCCGCACACTGGGGTCCGTGGATTGATTGAGGAGGTTTGCAGCTGAAGAAGACAGCGAAATCCTCACTGCTACATTCACTCCCCCCCTCCCCCTTACCCACCGCTCCTCTGCGGGCCCTGTCAGCGTTCCGAGCCAATCGTCAGCCACACTCACTTGTCCAGAGCGGTGGAAGCTGTCGGAGTCATTAGTGGAAATGGCTTCCCGCACATTCCGACATTCCGCCAGATAATAAAACTGTCACGGGTGGGAGCACCATGACTGCCGCAATCAGCCCCACTCTGACTCCTGGCTAATGCCTGTATCCTCATCCCCTCCCATCCAGAATAGTAATACCGTCTCCAGTCAGTGATTCACCGAGTCCCCCGCTCGCCCACGCCACTGCTCTCGCTACTGCAATCTTATGAGCTCATCAGCGGGAGGAAGTGCACTCAGGACAGGCTAACGGACTGAGTCATCTGATATTTTCTTGCTTTTACTGTTACGTAGAACGGGAGACAAATTAAAGGAAAAGGCCCAAGTAAATGCGCGGACAAACATAATAAATGCAGATGGCCCTGTTCATTTTCTGGGCTTGGTTTGGGTCCACTTGTTACCTTAATGGTGTGAGAGTGTCTATTAGACACATTGTCTGTTTTGATTGGTTCATTTTTCACGTGCTTTCCTCACCAACTGCGCCATTTTCAAGTTCTCCTTACCACATATCTATTGGCATATGTATACCCCTTACTTTGAGTGTGCTAGTTGTTGGATTGTCACTTGCTATATGCCCATTACAGACAGGCAGTATTTTCCAATAAAGCTTATTGTCTTTGGAAATTGTTTGTAACCTTTCATGATAGTAATAAACAGAAGTTATCTAGTTTTATTGATAGCAACAAACTCCCAAGCCTTACTCTTGGTCTCCAGGAATGGGATGGCAATCCTTTTAATCAAATCTTAGTCTGTTCCTCTACCCAGTTAATTAGGAACAACTTCCCAAGCCTTCTGAGGTCATCAGGATTGGGACAGCATTCCTGCTAAACTCCACTGTCCCACTATCTGACAGTTTGGCTCTGGCAAAGCGTGCAGTCCATCTGCCAGCTGTCCCAAAAAGTCACTGACTGGGTGAGGAAAAGCCTTAACAACCTACCCAGTGCCATCCGAACTGAACTATGTCATTCTGCTCTGGGCTTCGTTCCTCAGTCTTACTGTATCACTATCAATAAACTCTACTATAGGATTGTACTCTGACTCCGTATTTGATTCCTGGTCTTGATCATGACCGGAATATCTTTCGTAAAATCCATGTTGAAAAAAGTGGCATTACCCCTCAGTATTTTTGCTTTCCACCAAGGTTTCTGATTATCATACCCCTTTAAAGCCAGGAGGTACAATTAATTAACTGGCAGGACTTTTAGTTCCTGACCTTTCCATGCCTGGCAAAAGAACTCTGTTAATGAGGAACACCCAGTGATTAGCAACAAAATAGTGGGAAAAACTTTCACTTTCCTTTCCTGGATTTACCTTATCAGAAAATCTAAAGATTCAGGACATTACATGAGTTACATATTACCGTGATGATTTTGCTCCGAGCAACAGACAGTCGATTAGACCGGGCCTTAAATCAGCAAGTGGCCGGCTCTGCAATTCTGCAAAATAGGCTACAGTCCACCATATTCATAAACAATCAAGGACAGGAATGATGGTCTCAAATTTGAGTCATCAGTTTAAGGGAAATGTGCACCTCACTTCCTGCCTCTTCTGCAGATGACCGTCAGTCTAATTCAGTGCTATAAACCAAAGATCATCAAATGCAGCTTTTCCACCCTCCCTTTATATAGGAGTCAGGTCTGAAGACAGTCTAGCCAATCAGACGTGCTATTGCCCACAGAATTGGTTAATCATCCGAAAGACAAGGAAAACAGGGCTGGATTTCTGCTATAGATCTCTGCTATAGATGACTGCCTTGCCATTAATGTGGTCAGAGCAAAAACACCAGCCTTACAAAAATGTTAGGTATTTTGTAACGGTCATTTCTGATGTATTGTTCATATAATTATGAGTCTGCTCCTTGCATGCAGGCTCAACCAATGGGAGCCAGATCTTTAATCTCACCCTGGAATGCCATCAGTGCCTTAGTGATATGGAACACTTGTCATGCTCACAAGCTTACCAGCTCTTATACCAATGTAGGAGAGAAATAATCTCTGAAGAAGAGACTTTGTCTGGGAATTTAACCTGCCTGGGAAGCTCTAAATCAGTCTGCCCCACGTCAGAGGTTAAGCTATTTAATAGTCCCAGGTCAATAATATACCATGAATGGGAAACAGTTTATTTGGAAAGTCTGTCTACACAGAGTTTACAGTGTATTTCTGATCTTTTAAGACTTTATCAGTTTACATTGTACAATTCAACGGTTTAATTTTGTCTCAGGATTTTGAACACATTATCTATAGAGTATATGTAAGAGTATTGGTGACATTTCAACAGATTATTAGTTTTTTTTCAACAATTCAGTGGTTTCACTTTGTAGATGTTTAACAGATCTGTAAAATATTTGTGAAAGTATTTGTAACATTTCAACGGCTTATTAGTACAGATTCAACAATTAAATTGTTTCCCTTTGTTTGTACAGATGTTTATCCAATTATCGATGGCCGGGGTGTCAAACTGGTCCATAAAACAGCCGAGTGGCCGCAGGTTTTCAATCCAACCAAGCAGAAGCACACCTAATACAACTAATTAAATCAACTGATCTCAGCTTGCAGAGTTGATTAGTTTTATCAGGTGTGCTTCCGCTCAGTTGGAATGAAAATCGGCAGCCCCTCAGCTCTTTTACAGACGAGTTTGATATCCCTGATTTATAGAGGATATGTGACAATTTATGAACATACCAGCATATTCTCAGAATAATTTAGTTGAACTTCAACACTTTACTCAGCCTGTACTATACAAATTTTCAATAATTTATGAACAAATATGCAACAAATAGTGAGTAAACCATTTTTATTAAAATTGATTTAACATTCTTGTGCTAAACTAATGTTTAATATTATACAGTATATACAAATTCACCACAGAATTTCAACCATAAATATGTAAGCATTAAGTCAATGTTTGCCTGCATAACCAGTTTACATCTGTAGATTATCATTCAGACTACCCAAGAAAAGTGAAAACTAATTGAGAGTCAACAAATTCAGCTACATATAAATAGATGTAGTTGTTTCTCACTTTCGTAACCAGTCAGCATCTACAGATTTTAATTTGGAATATCCAAGTCAAGAGAAAACAAGCTGAAAGTCTACAGGGTATTTATGTATTCTATGGATAATTTTTTAAACCTCTACAAATAGAGCTAAACAACTGAATTGGTGAATGTCAACTAATAAGCTGTTGAGGTGTTACAAATACTATGTAAACTCTTTATAGGACGACCATCCTAATACAGTCTTATCCAAGGGGGTCAGTATTTAGGAAACAAAATGATTTTAAAGGGCTGTAATTCTCCCCAAAGTTCATTCGATGTCCTCATTAGAGCGAGCAATTGGCACTTCAATCATGAGGGAATAACAGCCCTGTAAAACTGACCACAGTCAAAGATTAAGAGAAAAACAGCCAGGAAAAGACGCAGAATAAAGGGAGCGTAGACCATAGATGCACAGAGGAAAAAAAAACACCATACAAAACATTATATCGACAGTTGGGAGTCATCATTTTCGAGCCCTTTCAGCTCGTCTTGTCGAATCCTTCCGACACCCCAGCCAAGATGAGTGAAATCCTGGCACACGAATGTCCAATGCATTCCACCTCCAAACAAGGCCAAGCCTGGAAGATGCGATGGATGGTGAAACTACCAACTGCCAACCCCCCCCTCTGACCCCACACCTCCCTGCTCACAGCTCCCCCCTAACATCACTTCCTGTTTGTACAGAACTCAAAAGGGAAATGCGATAGACACGTCACTTGCATGAGGGGCAGTTGTGGCTTTTGCACATGTATCCTTTTATAGCACCTCAGAAACAACAACTGACTCAAAAGGTTAAAAAAAAAAACCTAATTATACCCGGGGCTGAATGCTTGGTGTTTTTTTTTTTTTCGACACCACATTCATTGTCAACTTTTTTGGTTTAACTGGATTAGCATGGCAGGGGTCATTTTCACTGGAGGTGATTAGACGTCCTATTTTGATATGAAGACAAAAGCCAACAAGCAACGGATTTTCTTCCTCCTTCCATCTCAGCTAAATACCATGCAAATCCGCATATAAAAAAAGCAGAACTGCGAGTTCCTGCAGGAAGGAGGGCAGCCAGACTCCCTTCTCCCATGTTGGTCCTCCATCATTAGTCTCCATAGGAGAAGAGGTGCCCTGCAGAAATGCCATCAATATATGTCAGGGATTAATGGGGAGTGGAGTCGAGCACTAAAGAGATTTTAATGATACACAAACAACTCTTTTTTTGGATTTGTGTGGCAGGCAGTGCAATGTGCATGGAGAGAACAGCCCCCAAACACAATGAAGAGAGCAAGGGAGTCAGCCTGAAGTGTCACAGTGTGGACAATGTATAAATAGACGGTGCCACTGCTTTCTACAAATCTGAGCGGAGCAAAAACACTGTCAAAATGAGCCAATACTCCACACTTCCATAACAGTTATCTAACCTGCTCAGTGCGCAATTTAACCTTTGCTTCATATCATGCTGAATTTATCCCTTGGCTCATATGATATGCTGTGCTTCACATCGGTGACTACAATTCTTTTTCTTTTTACCAAACCTAAATGAGATTTGGTATCAGCATGAAGGTCAGTGGTGCATACTACGAGCCATGGTAATACCAAAGTTGGGGCAGAGATGTTGCAGCCATATTTGGTGCATTTTGAAGCACGATTGACTTGAGATGTGCATTACTGAAAACTGATGTTGATTCCCTAAAACTTGAACCTTGAATCCAATGTAGACTAGATTCAATTATAAACCATTGCATTTAATGGACAACAACACAAAATGAATTAATACACTGCAAATTGCAATTCAAAATCAATTTCAACTGGCACCCATTTCATTCAGTAGGATATCACTCAATCCATGTGTCCAAGAATTAATCCAATTTCAAAAACAGTTGCAAATCAGAAATTAATTCCTAATTCCTGTTTGTTAATAATGGCTATGGGAATGAGGCCACGAGGTGTTCAAATGGACCACAAATGAGCATCACATGGTTTCCAAGATTAGCCCACAGGTGTCAATAACCTATTATTAGACTTTAGCATACTCTTCCAGGCAATGTCAAGTGCTCCATCCCATTATATATATGTTAAATGTTTAATAATAGCATAGCCTAAAGCTAATTATAGCCACTTACGTCTTCTGAAACAGACTTATCTCACCTCAGAGGTGTCACTGAAGGAGATGTGATGGGCCGACCGCGTGGCAAGCCTTCAGTTTCCTGTAACATCTGCGGCCAGATTCCACCTGCAGCCACAAGTCATGATGTAATTTTCCAAATGAGGAGAGGAGCAAACGAGGGGAAAAACAAGGATGCCGACTCCCTTGTGCACCACGGAAGAACCTTTTTTGTCCCCGCTGCCTCAGCTAAATGCCTTCAGATACAAGTCACTCGCCAATCAAACCGAAATATCAAGATTATGATGATGGCAAGTTCAAAATCAGGATATCCGACTTTAGCACTGCGATTCAGGTCAAAATGTCCCATTTTGACATTTTAACAAATATTACAGATACAGCCTTTTGATTGCCCTGAAAATCCATGACCTTGGCTTATTTTTTACAAGGAACATATAACATTTCATGAATCAATTTCACTGAGCACCCATTCTCCCACCAATTCATTTACTTCCATACGTGAGCAGTATACAAGGGTAAACAACTACAAAGCAAGTAAAGAAAAAAAAAAAACTCCAATGAAATGAGTTTTTGTCCATATTTCTATATATGTTGTACACAGTGTGTGACTGTATATGCATGTCTATATGTATGTATGTATGTGCATACTTATTAAAGCAGGGAGATTTGTAAGGTGTCATTTCTATACATCTGTAATTACTATACTTGAATTGACAGATGGTGGATAACTGACAATAATTAAGATGATGACAGCATTCTTAAAAACAGCAGTGGTGCACATCGTCTGATTTTAATAGCGAGCTGGGTAAACTTTGCCCATAAACTTTCATGATTATCCTGTCTTTTTTTTTTAATCATAAATGTGCTTTAATTCAATCAACTCCTAATGGAAGGTATGGTAAAATAGAACAGAGTAGAAGAACCAGTTTCATCGGGGGTAACTTTGTACAAATTAAAAGAGTCCTAACAGACAGCACAGGCATTGAGCTTTCCATGCAGATAGAATTAGGCAGTTCCCCTCCTTTCATTGCTCATTGGTCGATGACTCAGAGAGGAAAATGTCATTTCCTAATGAGGTAACACCCATACCCTGACCTTTTGTTTCCCTGTGCACTGTGAAGGGTTTGCTCAACATTTAATGCCCACGGTTCTGTTGCTCATTATCACATGGCTGTCGTATAACAATATGAAGATATTTGTGAGTATTTTAGCGTGAAACATCATTCTTCCAAAATGTGTGCTTCAACAAAAGCATCGGTCTGCATTTATCAATCTCTAATTTTTTGGAACGAGTTACATTATGGTCAGGTTCCTCAAAATGTGTGGTTTTAATGGTATGATGTGTTTTATATTTATGTGCATAAAAATTATGAGTCTGACACCCAAGCTTTAATTGCAGGATATCGACGTGTGTTACTGTGCCACAGAAATGGCTGTTTCATGTTGATTCTGCCAACTCACTTTTATCAAAGAAGCTGATGTGATGAACACAGGTTTGAATGTACCGTTAGCCCAGTATTAGCATGGCATAGCAGTGCTGTAGATGCATTGAGTAGCGCTGGCACCGCAAAGTATGAGGGACTTGGATTTAAAGGTGACACAGAATGTTTGAATGGGGTGTTTATCCTTGTTCTGTGATGTGAATATATACAACAAAATTTTGGTTGGGTCTGTAATGCTTCAGAAGCTTCAAAGAAACCACTCTCAAAAAGCTATGTTAGGGTGGGGGATTGTGAACACGTTGTTTTGCACCCATTTGGAGACCTTTCGGGCTTAACTGGCAACCTCAATATGAAATGCAAGCACTTGACGCTGATTGGCTGGCTTTGCTGCCACTCAAAAGAATGTAACTTCGCCCAGAAAGGTAGGAAAATGGAAAACACTCGCCAGCTTCGAAACACAGACAGACCAACTTTATGCAGCTGTGGCATATTCAGAGATTCAGCCTTATATGTTTGAGCCCGAATCAGATGAGGACACTGAATTGGAGGAAAAACCAATCCAGCAAAGGCTGCATTAAAACGTTTCTCAATGATATTTTTGAATGTTTTTTTTTTTTTCAAATGTAATAACCATTTCTTGTCCAAAGTGTCCTCATGAAGTTATAGCATGGGCTACCCATTTGGACATTATCCTAATCCCTTTGCGCCATTAAATCGAAAATAAATAATAATTCTACTCTAATGCATAAATATGCCTAGAGGCTCCAAGTTTGCGTCTTAGGCTGACGGTAGCCTACCATTCGAGCAGAACGAAAATAGAAGCGTTTCTACTTGGCCTATTTGTGATAATATGAGCATCAAAATAGACAGAGGAGGCTCACTCAAAGGCTGATGCTTATATGGCTTGAATGAAAAGTCGACACGTGCATATAGATTCTTAGGACAAAAGTTGGAATGCTAACTATACAAGTTTCCCGTTCCCAATGTCTCGGAAACAGCTAGATTGGCTACTTTAGAGCTGCCAAGGCTTATGCATTCGGAGTGAGTTTCTGAGTTCCTGTGCTGTTGTCAGCAAGTATTCAATTAAAGTGCACTGAAGAAATTAATTTGCGGAAATTAAGTCCTTGTGCAATAAGTTAATCTGTTTCATATGCATTACGGTGGATTTCCCCACTAGTGACACAGAAATGGATTATGACTCTGGAATTAATTAACTAACACTTGTCTTTACTTGGAAGCAATGGAATTGCATGAAGACGTGTCTGCAAATTATTTTGAAGGGGAGGAAACATAATGAGAGTGGAGGGGCAGTGAGATACATGTGACATCATATGTATCCATTGTTCAGATTGGCCCGTTTTCTGGCGGTCATTTTAAAAGGGGAATTTCTATGAAATAGAGAAGTTCAGAATGTCAAGCATTTTTTTGTATGCTCTTGAATGTGGGTAGACTACCATTATTCAACATAGACAAGGTAAAAATGGTTTTTGATTCTATGTCACCTTTAAATTGGGACATTTCTCTGAAGTGTTTGCATGTTTTCACATTATTCACATCTATTTCCTCCTGCCACCATCATTTTTGCCCAGTGCCTAAAGGCATGGTGAGCTAATTAGAGAGTGTGACTCACCCAAAGATGTGTGAGTGAATAGCATTTGTGTTTGCATGAGTGTGTGTGTGTGTGTGTGTGTGTGTGTGTGTGTACACCTTGCGATAGATTGGCAGACTGGCCAGAGTAAATTCCTGCCTCTTACCCATTGGATGCTGGGATAGGCTCCAAACCCATGTGACCATGACCAGGGATAAGATAGTGATGGACTGATGGATGTTCATTACGAAGCAGTGAGCATGAGCCCAAGTACTGGCTTAATCATGTCATTGTTTGGTCCTTGGGTTTGGCCGGTAGAAAAAAATGCAAAAGACGAATTCCGAACCCTGGCAACTTCTCCAAACGATGAGACTAGTTGACATCTGAACACTTCACTGGAGAACCTGTATGCAGCTGCTCACAAGTATTGCAAGACCAATGCTTAGAAAAACATGAACTCAAGGTTTTCCCTACTGGTTCCACAGCACATTACTGGTGAAATAAAAAAAAAAAAATGGCAACTGGACTGTGTACTCATATTATTTGCCGAAAATAGGTCTGGATTTTTTTTGTTCAGTTCACAAACAAGGTACAATAAATTAGATTTCTAGAAACCTCATAGTAACTACCCTAATGTCACAGCCGCCTCCTGGTTCTCTCTCAAACACACTGATAATACAAAGTACTACCAGTTCAAGCAGGCTCTGCACTGACAAGACGGGCAGGCCTGATTGCAAGGTTTGAATTTAACAGCTCGAATTTAACACTTGAACAACATCTGTGCTTAATGTATTGTACATGTTTTCACGTTATGGTGCAAGTAACTTCATTCTTCCTTCCTGTCTTTGTCAAAACCCTTGTGTGTCAGTAGTCTGCCTGCAGATCTGTCAACTTTAATTGATTTATTATCTCATCTCCTCCCTTACTCTCTGTGTTATCATTTGTATGCCTCGCCCCTTTCGTCAGTGTTCCGCCTAAATTAATTTCATTGTGGTGTCAGTATAGTTGCTGATTTGTCATAGTTCATACTCTACTACGCCTAACGGTCAGTTAGTGCCTTCTAGTATCGAACTAAGCTCTTATTTCGTGTGTTTCTGTATATTTATGATAAAGAAAAATGTAACTATTCTTCAGTGTCTAACTAATTGGAAGAAGCTCCCAAGCCTGAAATCAGTCTCCAGGATTAGGACCATTTTCTTGTTAATCCTTTGGTCCTGGCTGTTCCTCTGAGTCAGTTTTTACGAACGCCACCCAAGCCTTCATCGGTCTCTAGGATTGGGAATGTGTTCCTGCCTAACCCTTTGGTCCTGCTAGCTGGCAGTCCTGCTTTTCCAGGGGGGATTCTTCACCTGGCTTCTGCCCTGGGTTGGCCATTAGCCTGGGCGCGGACACGACCTTATCCTCGCTAGTCATTACCAACTTAACTGGACTATTCCCTTCTCAGTTTGGGCTACGGCCTTTCCCTCTTTTGTTACCATATTTCTGTTCTAGTGGATTGTAACCTGAATCTGCATTTGGTTCCTGGTTTGGATCATAATAGACTGTTCTTCCATTGTTTTCTTGCTGCAAGCTCCACCCATTAAGGATGGAAAAGATAAAAGAAATCAAGGAGGAGAATATGGAGAAATCAAAGAAAATGAATTCACAAACATTTTAGTATATAGAACATCTGTTGTTACTGTTACTGTTACTGTTGTGGCAGATGCACGCCAGATGGGAGGGGTAGATCCTCAGGTCAATCACTTGTATCACACATTCAAGAAAAAATAATTCCACCAAAGAGGGTAAGGGATTACCTTGGAAAAGATATCCTCAGGAAATTTTTCATTCTGGTTTTTTTCCTCATTCACTTGACTGGAGCCTCCTTAATGTGGCATGCCCTTGATTGATTTAGATCGGGCACAAGAGGGGAATTAAAGAAGGATGTTAAAGATAAATGAGTTCAGTGAGCAAATGGTGATTCAGCCCCTTTCCACGTAGAGATGAAGATAGCCTCTTATTCAAACCACTTCTTAAACAATTATCCCATTTGCACAACCTCAATAATCTAAATTGATGAAGTAATTGCTACTAATTAAGCACAGACAATGACGAGACACTCACATTATGTTCAGTTTGATTAATTTAAAAGTGGGAATGCCACTGTATTCTTAAATGATGAGCAGGCACATAATAGATCCCGATAAAAGCAGTTAGAAATGTCTACAATAAAAATAAGAATACTTCAATGATGCTTAGCTGCACAAAAATGTTAAACAATCACAGTTTTCAATCAAGAGTTTTTCTCTGATTTTACGCTAGCGATTGTTGATCTCAGGAGGAGCCATATAATGTTTTGGAGTTTGTGTCATTACCTTGGGATCACAATTAAATCAGACTCTAGAAATCCCGCGACTAGAGTTAGCTGTGCAATTCGCCATTGTAACTGCCCTACTATTTAAGAGCTGAACAAAAGCACACAAACTTTGTGGCTTTCCTCAACCAAGAGAGATTACTACATGGGCAATGACGCGTCATTATGGAAACTACCTATATGTTCTCTCGAAGACTTGCCTCTCTGGAGCATTCTCGGGAGCTAGGATTGGCCAGCTGTTCAAGAGCTGGATTCTGATCCTGGAGCTGAATGGCTGGGTAATCCTGGCGCTTGGATGACTGGCCAATCCTAGTGCTTGAATGCTCCAGAGGGGGCAATCTTTGCAAGAACGTAGGTAGGTTCCAAAGTAAGGCTTCAATTCATTTTAAATTCCATCTTTTTTCATTTTTCGTGCTATAATTGCATAGTATACAACTATAAAATGAAGTGCCAAAAATCCCTTCGTAATAACGGGTTTAAATCCATGCATTGCTTAAGAGTTGAGACCATTCTCTAATATACACCAAATTGCTAATGTTTTTGATTCTGAAAATGTAAGCAATGTTCTGATCATCTAGTCCAACGTCGGTCGATCTTCGAAATCCATTGCGGGACGGTCTGGACTGCGAACCCCGTGCAACTAGGCCAAGGAGGGTCCTAGCTGAGGTGGAAGGTCTCAGCGTGTTTTTCTTAAAAGCCAGGGAAAAGAAAGTCTTAACGGTCTCCATTATAATAATGCGGTCTTGCTACAGCTTCAGCACTAGACCACTGCCTCAGGCCAAACATGATGAAGTCTTACACATTCTGCTTTTAAGTGGCCTGAAAAATGCCTTACGGATGCTGCAGTCCCCATGTCTTAGCGGTTGCAATTCATCTGGCTCCATATCAAATTTAGGATATAAAATTTAGTTATACCCTATTGCAATTACCATGCGTTTGCATAAATATTGACTTCACTCCAATTTATAAAAATTGAGAGCTATGTTGTGCATCGGACACAGAACTGGTCTACACCTTACTCCTACGGATCAGAAGCATCTGTACAACCCACTTTGGTGGATTAACTCAGAGGCTGGCGATATTATTATGTGCGGTAATTTGACAAAGAAAATAGCTATGACTAGGGATTACCGGGGCCCAAAGCCAGAAACTCTGAAGTGTGACATTATAAGTTCAGGGACTTTGTGTTTGAAAGACTTCCGTTCAGGGACCAAGCCGACTCGGTATAACGGAGTCTCCTCGAAGCCTATTCATAATAAGACCAATCACAGCATGGAAAATCCACTAATAACGCAGACCAAGCCTGTTGATCAGGCATCGCACTTACAGTCCTACGTTACCCAAGAAGGAGAAGGGGCTTCAAGCTGGAAAGGAATAGGTTCCACCAAATCAGAATCCCACAACAAAATACAATACAATTATCAATTTATTTTGCCAGGCAGGCCCAAGCTTACATCACACGAACCAACTACTTTTTACCTTTCTGTAACAATGTAAAAGTCATATCATACCTGGCACAGCTCAAAAATACACATATACACAAAGTATATGAGGGAAGGAGGGATACAAGCTTCCATGGCAATATCACGTCAAATCGCCTAGATGACTAGATTAAAGCTAACCACAGCATAGAGATGCTTGTGGGGGCAGTTGAATGCAATCTTCCTTTGTTATACCGGCTATATATATACAGATGCACATGTGGGAAGTCGGTTGCACTCCTCCATAACTCCATTGGCTACACACAACATGGAGATGCATGCACGGGAAACCGGGTGTGGTCTTCCCCGAATCCTTTGTTCCTCTCCTTTTTAAGCCCAAACTCCAGAAGCACTTCTGACAGCACAGTCATAAATCACTTTGGGTACTCAGGAAGGCAACCCCTCCTCCGCGGGGGTTTGGTAGGGGGCATTACCATGAGAAGCAGATGTAGATTTCTTTTCATGCTTATTGAATGAGGGTTCAATACAATTTTAATCCCTTCGAAATATGCACCATGCGATTTCAGAATCTTAGTGGGGTAAAATGATACTAAACACAATATGCTTGCACAACAGTTTGCCATGAAACATCAGTTACAGTCCAGAATTACAAAGATAACTGGTATTAATGTTACCAACCACCTTATGTCGTATAACAAAAATACACATTGGATTTGCAACATCAAGTGAGGTAATGTGAAGTATTTTCTGATGCAGTCTCTGTAAAGACTGGTTTATGGCACTGCGGCATTCTCCCAGCCAAAATTGTCTCAGCTGTTTTCGGGTGGTTTGCAAGAAGTTCAACGCTGACCTTTACCCCAGAAACTGTCCATTAACCCTAAGGCAGAGAACCGCTTCAGCTGTCGTGACCTAAGTTGAGCAGACCACGTGACGCCATACAGACCCTAAGTGCATCTGCTCTCATGACCACAGAGGTCTCTGCTAGGTGCCGGGGCCCTTAAGACAATAGGGGTACTTTACCAGTCCTGTGTCTGTGAGAAAGGGGCTGGGTATAGTTCTCTCTGCATTTCAGCGCGGCTTACAGGACCTCGATCACAATAATTTGCTGTTTTTTTTGGGCAATTAGCACTCCTGGAAATCATCCTTGTCATCGTTATTTTTACATTTAATACCTGTGTTCGTGGATACTGAGCTAGGTGGTTGCGTGATAACAGAAACAAACTTTGGAAACATAAGTATAAAATGACAGAGAGATTTCAAATTACGCAATATATTATATCATCTCTCCAGAAGTTAACCTTTATCCGCAATGCGAGCAAAAACATACACTGAACAAAAATAGAAACGCACAAACCAAAAATGCTGAGATAAATTGACCTTTAATAAAATATTCCCACAAATAGCGTTTATTGGTGTGCTGAATGATCTGTTTTGCTCAATTCTGGTGACCCACTTCTCATTGACCACTCCCTGTGAGATTACTCACTCACTGAGTTATTCTGCCCCTGAGCTGCATAGAGCATAACTTTGAGTGGGTCAGTCAGTGTGACCAATGCTCAAGCACTCCTCGGACCAGGATCAATAATAGGCCATCTCAAAATGTGCACTTTTTTCACAAGTCACAATGCCACAGATGTCACAAGTCATGAGGGAGCATGCCATTGGCAAGCTGAATGCTGGGATATCTGTGACAGAGGTGTCAACACACTTGAATGTGCATCATTCCACCATCAGCCGGTTGAGAAGTCGATTCAGAGAGACTGGCAGCACTGTGAATCATCCACATGCCCCACGACCACGAGTGACCACGCCTGCACAGGATCGGCACATGCGGCTCTATCACCTCCGTGATCGGCTCCGTCCAGCCACCAGGACAGCTGACGAGACCGTCGGACTGCACAACAGGCGGATATCAGCTCAGACTGTCCGAAACCGCCTGAGGGAGGCAGACCTCCGAACCCGCCGACTGCACCGTGTCTCAACCTGACCGTCATCCGTCATCGGTACAGACTCGACTGGACCAACCATAACCTTCGCTGGACGCTTGCACGGTGGAGGATGGTGTTATTCAGTGGTGAATCGTGATTCCATCTGTAGCGCGCTGATGGCAGACAACGCGTATGGCAACGTGTGGGCAAGCGTTACGCTGATGCCAGCTCCAAGTTGCACTGCAGGAGGAATGGGACAACATTCCACAGGCCACTATTGACAATCTTGTGAACTCCATGCGGCGGAGGTGTACCGCTTTACGTGATTCCAATGGTGGACACGCTCGTTACTGAGTGTGGTGAACTCCCTGGTGGGTTCAGGCTGTGATAACTCATGAATTGTGTACAGTAATTTGTTGGCCATGTTTCTCTTGCTTGAATATTAAGGCAAGAATAAAATAATAATTGTTTTGTTGAAATATTTCCCAATTGATAAAAAACAATTAGAAAAAAATCACTTTGTGCGTTTATATTTTTGTTCAGTGTATTTACAATTTCTTGGGGAAAAAATTACATATTCAACCTCTACCAATATCGAATGAAATCAACCCACAGGCTTAAACCAGGAGCAGAGCCATGCAAAATGCAGGAAAGAGATTTTGCTGGATCAAGTTCCGAGAAGTGTCGAGTACAAGGGGCAGCTGAGAAAAAGAAAAAGATCAGGGTGAGTCGATTGCTTTTTGCCGTTTTTAGCTCACACCGGCTGTTGCCAGCTCGCTGGCCGGGCGTGGGTGGGGTAGGTGGCTGCTCGTGCACCGCTCTGCATCCACGGCGCCCACTGCAGCTGCATGGTGGCATGCGATCTTCTACATCCACACCTACATACCGATAGAATGAAAATGAAATTGATTGTTTGATTTATTGTTACCGAAGACTTTTATATGTCTGTGGTCTGATGTTACTGGGGTAGAGATCTGTATTTTTGTTGCCTAGTCTGCTCAAAAATTCTCTTTATAAAAAGGGACTTGTGCCTTGTAAAGGTAACTGTCGACTGATATGATTGTGGTATTATTGATATTTGTGCATGAATATATATTTTATATATATATATATATATATATATATATATATATATATTATATATTGAATGTATTCAATGGCTGAACATAACTGAAGTCATGGGCTAGCTGTACCGTAGGCATAGCAATGAATTTACTCACATTAAAGATCACCAACACAATCCAGGTCTGATATGAATTTAAAAAAAAAAACTCTGCTTCCTCAGAGTCGGCCAAGGTGAGTTCGTTCACCAAAAAAAAAACAATCAATTTATGTCAAAATTTGAGAGGCTACTGTAGCAGAAATGATAAAGAGTGTGAGCAACGTCAACTGATGACGTCACCGTGATTATGCACTCCTATTCACACCAGCACTTTTTTTCCGGGGTGTTCCCAATCAAATTATAAAAATCATTTTATTCAATTAATCCGACGTGTTACGAGAAAATTGATTTCTTGATATCAATCTCACCGAGTAGCTTTGAATTAGAAATTCACTTTTTTTGGCGAAAGGAAAGCAAAATACTTTGTGCAGGTAGAGACACTGGCGCCTGTGAATTCCGAAATGTAATTCCTAAATAATTGTGTAATTGAATTTCCACAAATGTCTTGTCTCACTGGAATAATTTTCCAGTCTTTGTGACACAAATACTGATTTATAAAGCCTAAATAGGCTCATGCACAACAGAACAAAATTGGCATTATTTGTATTCTGTGCAAAGGGGTTAATGAGGTCTTCCACAACATGGTCTCCCAGTTTGCCTATGTCTGCTCATAACAATATCCTGGTTTTCTCTCAAACCCTGGAGGAGCATATTTGCCATGTCAGCCTGGTAATAAAAAGAGAATCACCTCTATCTAAAACCTGAAGAGTGTCAAGTCCAACACACCACTGTATTTCATGGGCTTTGCAGAGGTTCCTTGGGTTTCCAAATTTCTCCTGGCGGTTCATTTTATGATACTCCACAGTGGTAGCTGACAGCTTTCACTTCCATCAAGACCCCCTTCAAATGGACCCCCAGACTGCCTCTGCCTTCTACTAGCTTAAGGAACTATTCACCACCATTCCCGTACCCATGCCCCCAGATCCTCAGCGCCAGTTCATTTCTGAGGTCAGCGCATCTGATGTTGGTGCTGGAGCAGTCCTTTCTCAGTGAGTGGCCAGCAGCAAGATCCACCCATGTCTCTTCTCTCGACAGCTGTCTCTCACAGTGAGGAATTATTTAATTGGCAATCTGGAATTGTTGGCAGTGAACCTAACTTTCGAGGACTGGAGGCAGTGACTGGAGGGATCCAGTCTCCCCTTCCTCGTCTGGATGGACAATCGAAATCTGAAGTACCTCTCAACTGCTAAAAGATCGTGCTCCAGGCAAGCCCATTGGTCTTTCTTCTTTGCAATATTTATCTTCGTCTTGACCTATCGTCCTAAATCCAAGAATGCTGAGCCTGACTCCCAGTCTTGTCTTTATTGTCCTGTGCCGAACGATCATCCTGAAACTATCCTCCTACGCCATTGCTGTTTGGTAGCCTCCAAGCTCCAGATTGAGTGCAAATTCAAAGAGGCATTGCAGTCATGTCGTCCACCATCAGACACTCCATCCAACTATATCTTTGTTCCTAACAGTGAGAAGCAGTGTCCTGTCCAAGGCCCATGCTTCTCAGCTAGCATGCCGTCCCGCTATCTCCTGCACCTTAGCACTCATCTGTTCATGCTTTTATTGGCCTATCATCCACCATGAGTGAGTTTGTCTCAGCCTGTCCACTCCAAGTCCAGTAATCGGCATTCTTACTCTCTGCTCCAGCCCTTCAATGTTACTAACTAGCTACAGGCTAGTATTATCATGGATCTTGTTACTGGGCTGCCTCTGTTAGACAGGTCCACAGTAATCCTATTTATCATGGACTGGTATTCTAAAGCATCCTATTTCATGTCATTGGCAAAACTGCCTATGGCTAAGGATACAGGCGAACCCTTATCACACCACGAGGTTCGTCTCCACGGCATGTCCCAGGAGGTGGTCTTCAATCGTGGTTATTGGTTAGCTGGCAGCTTCTGCAGGGCTTCTGCACCAAGGAGGAGAACCTTGCCTTGTACCAGGATGGGTACAGTATTTCATGAAGCAGGATTATGGAAAAAGTTAGATCAGGAATGCAGACAGAAACAAAGTTGCTCTAGAATAGATCTGGAGAACTTATCCAATAGATTCAATAATTCTGCTTTGTGAAACCCCCCAAAGGGATATGCAGCTCATCTGGCAGGGCAGTTTTTATTTTGGACTGATGCAACAGTGTGAAAACCAGCAAAAGGCCAAAGACTAACTGAGAACTCAACACCATCCTCCAGCAGACAGAGAATAACAAGCAGTTGTGTTCAGTTCATTCGGCTGAAGTTAGAGCATGCTGCAAAACAGGAATTGATCGACTTTTATCCAGAGTTGGCATGTTGAGCTCGGACTACTGCAACCATTTACAGGCTGCTCCGATTTCTCCACTTTAACTTGGATATCATTAACTTTTATGAATATTTTGCACCCATTTAGCAAGTCATGCTGTCCTTGCAGTATCCAAATTTAGATCACGTCCTGGACCCAATTTTTCAACTTGTGAAGGAGCATTTTGCATGTGAAGTTCTGAAATTATTGGAAATGATTGATTATTGCAATTATTAAAAACAACGTTGTTGCAATGTAATTCTGGTGAATGCAATGTATTTTTAATATAATATGTTTTTTTCAGCACTGAGAATGACTTTTGGAGAATCGGACTTCTAAACTAAACACAGATTACAAAACAATAATGTATCTGTCTTAAAAGAAAGAAAGACAACTTCTAAGACACATCTTGAAAGAGCCTGAACAAACACACATGAATGAGCTGGTTGCAGATGTCTGGCGACAGCTGATATGGAGGAATGCCAATAAAATTAAAGGGATTTAAATGGATAAAAGAGTCTCAGAAATGAGAACAAAACTAGTAGTGGAGATCAATATAGCTGTTGGATGATTGATAGAAGTTTGAGGGGTATATGGACATTCTGGTAAATGCAGGGAAAGTCTAATTTTGCTGATGATGCATTGCCTGCTGGCTTAGTCTCACATTTACATCAGAAAAGTAATAAGTCTTAGTATGTTTTTGTTGATAAGCTTGTTATTTTATGGAGTTGCATTCACATTCCAATTATGGTGAAATCTAACAAAGAGAGGATGGAAACTAAAACTGTCACCAAGATAAAGAATGCGTGACCCACGCTGCAATGATCCCCTCTCATTAACATCTTAATTAGAGCACAGGCAATTAATCACTCAGATGCTGGTGCTCAGTCAACCGTGCATTCCTGAGTGCACTGGTGTTAAAATTAGCTTTGGGACTTGCGGTGGCTGACATAAACCATGAGGGGACATAGCCTGCACGCTTGATCACTCAAAACAGCAGCGGTTTTCTTATTTTACTTACCGCTTGCATTTGGGGTTTAACGGCATGCAGTAATATATCCAACAGTCCTTATAGATGCAAAAAAAGTTGAATGTGTTTGTTATGAAGGGGTGTGACAATGTCCTTAACACCCGAGCGTTTTACTAATCATCTAGTGCATCTGAAGATCAGTCCAAAATTTTATGAGGAGTAACTAACGTTCCACCTCTTCCCTCACTTGCATATTGGGATTGTCTAAGTTAGAGTCCCGATCTACACTTTGCAGTAATGTGGGTATCGCATTCTATAGATAATGTTTCAGATAACATGTTAATGCATGGTGTATATGCGGCCACAGAGCACAGTATCTTGATTAGCTGGTTGGTAACAGTATGCTCAAAACTGGTGTTTAAGCACACTTGGAGCTTGAGGTGTCCTTTCCATTCTGATAAAGAGTGGGAAGCCTGTTTGTTACTCTGAACTTTTTACTCAATTTAACAAAGCCGGAGAAAATTATTGGCTATGAGCTTAATATTAAGCACTGGGTAGTTTAATGTAGATACATTCCCAGGACTGACCCTTTTTAATGTAATAATGTAGTTTGTTCCCTCTCCTTCATGAGCGAAAATTGGTTAATTAGTCTATCCTGCAGGGTGTCCCCCCACAATAAAGGCCGGACTAATTCCTATTTACTGAAGTGTTTCCATGGAGACAGAGGACCTATTCACACCTGGCATTAACATCCATCCTGCATGATCTGATCACTGGTGGTCAGTAGTCTGAACCGCACTCGAAGTGTTTCAGGGACACACTGAAATGTAATCACTGAGGCCACATTTGGAGATGTCCGGACAGAGACATTTATCCACATATGTCTTGAAGAGAGGACAAATGCAAGCCCAGCAACAGAAGAGGGGGGGGGGTGGGGCAGGTATGAACCACAGTCCATCTCAACTGAATCAAACCACAGTCTGCTTATAATTGTGTATAAAGCACCAGATTTGAACAAGCCCACAGTGATGCAGTATGTTACTCATTTCCTTTTTGAGAAATTGTACCCTGACAAGCAGTGAGCTCTATAATTATGCTATAGGTCATCAAAGACATTAAAACAATGTGGGTAACTTCTCATACTGTAAGTGGGGGCATTCCGTGGAAATCAATTTTGCAGAATCAAGATGCAACAGGAAGGAGTTGGCATATTTTGTTTCAGCCTGCCCACAAGCGTAAAAAAAAAAGGATTGGATGGCACCAGAGTAAAACTGTGTCAATAATTTCCCTTGCTGAAATATGTGATTAACATGAACTTTTTAAATTTGCCTTCTAAAAGGTAATGGCTTGAATTTGATGGTCGTCTTCAGAATTGAAGAGCATAGTGCTAAAAGAACTTAAGTCACATTTTCACACACTGTGTGGTAAGGATGGAAAATGCTTTTTAGAGTTACATTAGTCTATTGCCCAAATGTTCTCAAAATTGACGTTTTGTGACTTAAGTCCCATTAGCATTGGGGTCTTTGATAATAAAATCTACCTGCAAAGTGTTAAATTAACACAATGTGGGTAGCTTCTCCTTCAGAGACCATATGGTGCTCTGAACATCGAGTTGTGTATATTATGCCTATAACCTGCTCATACTATGCATGCTTATCCCTCTAGCAGTCAGTCATGTGGATGTTAAGGTTTTCCTGTGGCAATATGAAAGCGTGGCAGAAGAAACAGAAGTGTCCAATCACATATTCCATGTGGTCCTGGACATACGTTCTGTGTATTCGGAGCTCATTCAATGCATTCATGTGCTTCCCTTGGCTCATCATCACCAGAGGAAAATTCCACTTTATTTTCTGTGCTCGTGATTCAGGGTCATTTGAATTCACAGTTTGGAAATTGAAAGAGGACGAAATCAAAATTACAATAAATAAAATTCAATCCAAGAATGCGTTGGACTGTCAATCATTGTCGAATTATTAATCTAATACACAGCCTGTCCTGATATGTCTGAGGCCAGGACGGATCTCATTTCAAGATTTATATGAGCTTGATGAAAAGGAATCTAGACCCAGCAACTACATGATCTAGCAGCAGCAACAACATGGGAGGAAAATAATGAGAATGGATTTCAGGTCTCCCAAGAAGAATTGCTTGTATAATTCAAAACAATATGCTCCTTCCCCCTCCATTTCAACTGACATTAGACTTTAGTATTATAAGACTGCCTTACATCAACGTTATGTTAATATTAATTCAAGAGTTTAAAATGTCCTTTTTACCTCCGCCGAGGAGGTAATGCGATCGAGTTGGTTTATTTATTTGTCCGTCTGTTTGTTTGTTTGTTTGTTTGTTTGTCTGTGGACAGGATTTCTCAGAAACTACTGGACGGATCTTCATGAAATTTTCACCAGAGGTAGATCTTGGTCCATGGACTCCTCCATTAAAGTTTTGTGATGATCTGGATCCGGATCTGGATTCTGGATCCGGATCTTTATTTATACACTCAGTGACATTTCTTAGAAACTAAGCAACGGATTTTGATGAAATCTACGCAAAAGGTAGATCTTGGCCCAAGAATTAAACATTACAAATATGGTGATCATGCGTGTCAAAATCTTCGATCCGGATCCGGATCCAGATCCAGATCAGGGATCAACTTTCTCATTGAGACGATTTCTTCGTATACCACTGCAGCATTTTCACCAAATGTTGATCCAAATTAGATCACCTCTGATTTAACAGTCTCAAAATATCGTTAAAGACTTAGATCTGTGTGTGTCCGGATCCAGATCCGGATCAACAATTTCGTCTCTGAGGTCAAATATCGAAATTATACAAACTATATTGAGTAATACCTCATATGAGAGCCCTTGATGAATGCTTACCGGACCTGACAGAATTTTTTCACTTAGACGTCATTGGAAGACGAGAATGGGTGTTTTAGCAAATCTCACTCAAACTTGTTGCATGGGTGGGCCTAAAATCTTCCACAGAGAAAGATCTTGCGTTTGTATCAACGTCATCCCTTCATCCCCTGGCGGAGGTCAGAAATCTCGGATTGCTCTTGTTGTCTTGTGTGTTCCCTCAATTTGGACGAACTATGGAAACAACATGATTGGCCACTTTTGAACTTTTTGGTAGGATAGTAATATGTGTAGGGATGAGACATTATTCTTTAAAAAGTTTTGAACATCAATGCTTTCCGATAAAAGTTGTCTGGACTCTCCAAATGTGGCAAGAAATTTTAATAAATTTTATGTGCCAGGTTTCTTTTCCCTTTGTTCGGGCTAATTTAGGTACATCTAACAATTATCAACCGCGTTCATTTCATGAATTTCAAGGTATTCCATTTCAAAACTGACTTTCATTCTAGATAACAATCGCAAACAGTTGGAATCTGCTGCTACTGCCAATTATAAAAGCTTTTAGAGAAAAGATTTCAGCAAGCGCGAACACATGCAATAATTTTGGTCGCATTACTTTTGAATAAAATTGAGAGAGATCACGTCCCTAACAAGCCAAGAATGACGCTCATGGCTGATGCAAATGACAAGTGAACGCTAAAGGGGCCTTAAAAGATATAACCCAATTCCAAAAAAGTTGGGTTGCTGTGTAAAATGTAAACAAAAAAAGAATGCAATGATTTGTAAATCTTGTAAGCTGACGATGTATTCACAATAGAACACAGACAACATATCAGAGGTTGAATGTGAGACATTTCACCATTTGGTGAAAAATGCAGCAACACATCTCTGCCATTGAGAAGGCACCTCTGAATACAGCTAAGAAATGGAACCATCATCTTTCATGATATCAGACAGAATTTTCAACATGGAAACAGGGTGTCAACAAGCAGACAATTATATCTGATATCAGGCAAGTAAAGGCTGTATTTCCCGGTTGTATTAGAAAGGGCCTCTGAAATGGAACAGCCTGCAATGACTTAGGAGCCCAGAAATGTGACCTACCTACACTGTTATAAACTGAATGAATTTAGCAGTTAAATGAGTACATTGTTTCTTGGTTATTTTAACTGTTAGTGGAGTTCTACGCGCATTTAACTGTGGTTTACCCTTAAGATACACAGAACTCTGTTGTAAACTTATTGTAAAATTACAGTAAAAATAACTGGCAAAAAAGGTGCTAGTTTATTTCAGAGTAGACTGTTCCTTACACTTAGAGAAACAACAAAGTGCTTTATCAAAGACTCTTGGGGTTGATTAGTGGAATCAGGTGAGTTACTACATGGCTGGAACAAAAGTCCGCACCAATACCAGCCCTTCGAGGTTAAGACTGAGAACCCCCGTGCTAGAACAATTCCTGAGCACGGGGGTGTAGTTTCATATCTATAAATGGTCAGTGAGTCACTATATTCCTTGTGCTGATTCAATGGGTTGAATACTAATCTCTCCCAGCACCCAGTACCCCATTAGGCCATGTCTTTGTGCTCTGATTTTAGCTGTATGTGGTGGACACTGTGGACCACAAAATGTTTATTTTTGTTTGAGAATACTCTGATAACAGATTATGTTTTTTTTTATAAGAGCTGTGGTACATTTCCAGCCCTGTTTGAGGGGTTATGGGAGTTGTGAGGGTGCACATAGCTTCTGTATTAGAGATGGAAAAGGCTATTTGAAATGGTAAAGATTAACCTGCAAGGCACTCTCAGGTCCTGTGAAATGTTTTCACCCAGTTTTTTTCTCATTTAAAATTCAAAACATTTAGCAGATGCACTTGAGGAGTGAGTTACGTGCATTTAGGTGCAGAATTATTGATGCTCTTGATAGAAATGAGGAATAAAGGCTGCAGATAATGCAGAATTATATTATAATCAGCAAGATTAGTTTGAACGTGCAAAAAAATTATATGCTTTAATTTCAATGCTCTCATTCTCACGCTGTTGTTTTATGTTCAATCACATTTTTTCTGAATAACATTGATTTGAAAATAAATTCAGCAGGATGAATTTGTGAATTAATTTTTCATTACACATGCAAATCACTTTTTATTACTTTATGTTTCTTACATAACATATGCAATAGCGGGCTATATTCATGTAGCAAGGCTTTCTTTCATTGTCATCTATTCCTGAATAAAAGAGCAATCGTGCCCAACCCCCAGCCCTTCATTTGAGAACATGTCGATTTGATGCAGCATCCTGGTTATAATTTTCCAGGACATAAATTAATGTATTCAAAAACTTGGATTCAACAAGAGTAAATACACCTGGCTGGCCTTGCTTGCAGAAGTAGTTGGCATCCATACATTCTCTGGGATATAGTAATGGGCCCATCCTTCGGTTGGGTGCTGTTTTGGTTTATGTAGGAAATTTTATGCCACAAATGTATATGTGCCTGAGCACTGAAAATCTGGAATTATTTCCCTTCATGATGATAGGAAATTTGGATGTTTTTTTTTTTTTATTCATTACTGACTACTTGTTTGGCCCCAAACAAAGCCATCAGGTTTTTGCCGTTATGTTGGTGATCGTCTGACCATATAAAAATTGGTTTATTTCATATAACCTAAAGCTATTAGATGATAAACATTCAATATGATGAAAGGGTAGGATGAAATAATAAAGTTTCCCCAAAATTTTAATTGGCAGTGGCATTGATGGTCATTTTATGCAAATTATTACACTTTTTATACCTGTGGAACAATCGATTTGAGACTTGCTTGGATTCTAAGATGTGTTTTGGATACCAGCTGGTCATAGCTAGTCTGTTGCTGGACATGGTTAATTGGCATGGTCGAGTTCTGTTGAGAAAACAAGCCAGCTAAATGACCATAGGATTTTCAGTGCACAGTAATAATAAAGTTTAAAAAGTAAAGCAACCAGTAGCAATGCATTTTTGAGTTTGCTCAACTTTCCCAGTTCATTCAAAAACAAGTGTCGCCGGGAAAAACAAACCTCGCCCGCCAGCACTTATTATAGTGTTTTGATACTGACTCAACTTCACAAGTGTGGCCTCAACCGCTCTCAACTTTCAGTTCTTTGAAAATCTGTGACCTTTATTTTAACCTTTCAG
Organism: Gymnothorax reevesii; assembly: GCA_029721435.1. Taxonomy (NCBI): domain Eukaryota; kingdom Metazoa; phylum Chordata; class Actinopteri; order Anguilliformes; family Muraenidae; genus Gymnothorax; species Gymnothorax reevesii. The sequence goes on from CM056585.1 coordinate 53,804,737, forward strand.
GGTCACCTAAGGTCAAATGTCATGGTGTCAAATAAAAGGCAATAGTTCCTACATGTTCATAATAGTAAAAATCTATCAGCCACCATTTTTGAGTAATAATGGAAAATATATCATTTTCACTGACGACCTTGACCCCCCCCCCCCCCCCCCCCCCCCTGACATTTAAGCCACAATCACTACAAATACTATCAAAGCCACATATGCACATTTTGGTTTTGTTTTGAAGTAAATGTGATGAACTTGAAGAAAGTTATAGCAAAAAACGATTTTGACATTTGACATGACATGACATGACATGACATGACATGACGAGACGAGTGGCAAGAACAGGCCGTTCAGCCCAACTAGGCTCGCCAGTTTCTTTAAACTATTGTGAATATATCACTTCAGATACTTAATGACTCAGTGGAATCTAGCTTTAAGTCAAGTCTGCTCTTGAAAATTCCCAAGGTTTCTGCCTCAGCAATATGGTCAGGCAAGCTATTCCACATCAAAATTACTCTTTGACTGAAAAAAATATTTCCTAATATCTGCGATAAATTTACCATTGGTCAACTGCCATTTGTAACGAGGTCTACTAACAAAACTTGGCTGAAGGAATCCTACATAATTCACTTTGTTAATACCTTTAACACATTTAAAGACCTCAATCAGATCACCCCTGAGCCTCCTTTTCCTAAGACTAAAGAGATTAAGGATCTTCAGCCTCTTCTCACGGCTTTCATCTTTTATACCTGGAATCAGCTTAGTGGTTCTTCTCTGAACTTTTTCTGGAGCATCTATATCTTTCTTAAAGTATGGTCCCCAGAACTGTACTCATTATTCCAGATGTGGTCTGATGAGTGTGTTGTACAAGAGAAGTATGACCTCGTTGGATTTGTACTCAATACTTTTGGCAATGTATCCCAGCATCCGATTTGCTTTTTTGACTGCTACGGCACAATGGCTAGAACCTGAGGGTTTGGTCAACAATCACTCCCAGAACTTTTTCATGGGGAGCACAATCCAGTTTTCAACCTCCCATGAAGTAATCCTATCTAATGTTTCTATTACCTACATGTACAACTTTACATTTTGTGACATTAAATTTCATTTGCCGCGTTTCTGCCCAATTCTGAATTCTAGCCAAATCATCCTGAATCACTTTAGTGGACTCCAAACTATTTGCCAAACTTCCCAATTTAGTATCACCTACAAATTTAACTTATTTGCTCTCAATATTCCTTTCAAGGTCATTAATGTCGATCAGGAACCATGTTGGCTATCCCTCAAGATATTCTTACGTTCAAGAAATAATTCCAGCTCAATGACCTTGACCCGATCACCCCCAAAATTTAACCATTTCCCACCTACCCTCAAAGTTTGAAGCCAATCAGTGCAACCGGCTATATGCTAGATTGTTAACACAGACACAAACAAACAAACAAACTGCAATGATTAGAATACCTCTCCCCGCTGACCCAGTCGCGGGCAAGGTAGTCAGTTTGTACAACTGCTGGGACTTGAAGATCGAAAATACTTTGCAGTAGGTTGTCTTATTTTTTGAAGTTCAGTCAAATTGCTTTACAGTGTGGGTGACTACTGGCAAGCAGCTAAAACCAAGTAGAACAAGAAAAGGCACCCTACAGCCTGAACAGAATAGGCTGGTCTAAACAAGATTCATCCAATGAAGTGAAGATTTGTGAATCATGACAAAATTTGATTGTCATGGTCTAATTGAAAAAAAAAATGCATTTAAGAATGATTTCAAAAAATTTGTCTCTGGTTGAGAATAAAATGCAAACATAACAATAATGAAAATGAATGGAAAGCACCTAGTGTCATCATCTCAGGTGCAAAGTCACAAACATGACAAATCTTGCTTGGTCCACCGGACATAAGAGTTAACAATTGTCCAAATCATTGCTTAAAGTTGCAGTTACTTGGAAGATGACAAAGAGTAGAAATCAGGTGGGCCAAACCAAAATAAATGACAATGCCCGAAAGCTCACTCAAAACCGCCATGACTGTGCAGAGTTAAAGGTGAACATGTAATTCGTAAATAGGTCTTTTTTTCGATTGTTTTCCACAAAACTGACATCTTGAAACCGTCTTGACACGTATATGGCAAAAAGGTTAATTATGATAACATATTGCACTCTCATTTCGCACTCCGTTTGCATATCTCCAAGACTAATTTACTCGCATCCAGAGGGTGGTCCTCTCCTCTTAACCATCTGGTTGATGTTTACTCAGGTCTTTGTGACGCAATCCAACGCAGATATAAAAGCGCACCTGCTGACAATTTTCAACCAAAGGAAAGGGCGAGAAATTAACAGGACCCGACAGGCGACAGGTCTCCTATACCAAGCAAGAAGTGGAACCGAACTATGATATCAAATATCACCATCTATTGCATCTCGTCACTGCTGTTTTTAAACCTGGTTGGAGGCAAACCAGTATCCAGTTTGGAGGTAAGTTTAGCCTGCATTAGTAATGTCGATAAGTTATAATTACGTTTTAATGTAGTTACATGCATTTTATTGCTCAGATTAAATTATAGGGCACGCTGCAGTTTTAACTTGTAAAACTACACGCCAATTTCTCGCAATAAGACGGAGCTGCACATGCCGATAACAATTGAGCTTACTGTTTCCCCTTTTTTTTGGCATGTTCTGTAAAAATATTCAAATATCAAAACATTTTGTGAAAAAAGATGGACAGTATGCAGCAAACTACTCCAGACCCCAACCTACAGATTAAAGTGGGATTCCACTTAAAAGTGGAGAAATACATTCAAACTGGACATGGCTAGCATAATTAATTAACAGCCAGGCCATTTCGACTAATCTTTTTGCTATTACTCTGATAGAGTCTCAAGGATCTATTGGAAGAAGAGAGCAATGCGCCTTATCGCGACTCGGAAGAGACTGAAGTCCAGAGGAAGGAACTTAATGCAGAGAATGCTGCATTCACGAAGGCATCCTTGCGTTCCTGGGACCCTAATTCCAGAGATTCCGCGCTGACATCAAATGAGAACGCACTCGTGCGTCTTCTGAACGACATTGTGTCGTCCCCTAAACGGTCCTGGAGCAGATTCAAGAAAGGAGGTCTACGAAGCTGTTTTGGCGTCCGACTGGAAAGGATCGGTTCGTTCAGCGGGCTAGGTTGTTAAATGGTAGGTGCGCTGTATGAGGCATAGCAGCTCCCCTGACGGCAAAACTGACGATGATTGGCTAAATACTCCTGTAATTTTAAAACAGAAAAAATTCGCAAACACAGTTAAGAAGCGCAAATCGTTCTTCACTTGGAGCATTTGTTTCAGATTGCTGGATAGTGTCGCTTCGCCAGCCAATTCTGTGTCTCAAGATGAAAACGTAATTTTTTTCTTGATAAAACATAACAGCCTGAACTTTTTCTGTTCTTCTCAGGTATAGTGGAATTTCACGAGCGCGCAGGAATTTCCCCTTACTTGAACTCTTCGGGTGGGACGTACCTCTTCAAACCAGAGAAAACGGCATAAACGTTTACAACATTATTTATGATTATATTATTTATTGAAGATTCATTTTGTGTTTTTGCTGTCCGATGGAAACTGTTCAAACATATATATATACATATTTTCAAATGAATGTCTGAGTGCTCTGTATGCTGTTTAATCAATTTAACTGTATAAATTAAGACCTATAATCCTAAAATGTGATCACATTGGAGCGAAATAAATATTTTGCATATAACCAGATGGTGACGAGTTTTAATCGGTCTCAGTTTTTATTCACTATATTCGGTAACAATCAAATATTTAAATACTTCTTGATGAGATGATTGGTAGCCTACATTTGCTGAATATAATATTTAACAGGACATAACTTCAGTGAAATAGTAGTCACGAGCACATCTCCCCAAACCTTTTTAAAGTTCCGCTGCTGTACTGCTGGTGATTCAAACCGTGTACAGAATTATGTCTCCTTGTAATAGTTAAGTCCCCTGTTCATGTTATGCCACGGAGTTTCCTAAAAACGCGATCGGAAACGCGTGAGAATAGCTTCAGCGCTATGTACGGACTTCTTACATCGGAATGGATGTCCGCCTTTTTGTAGCAAATTAATTGCGCAGCTTTGAAAATGATCACACACTAATAATTTATGCGTTCATTTAACAACATACAACACATATGCGGTGCCATTGATCTCATATGTGCAGTGTAAGTTGTTTATCTTGACAAGCACATTAAGGTCAACCCAACGTAAATGGTTATAACATTAACAAATATATGATTCCAAAAATATACTTCCATGTACTTTAGGTTAAAGTAGTTTTTATACAGGTCATATTTAAGGTTACCAAAACCATCACAAGTCCTCAATAGGCAAGCTGAACGAGGGACTAGACTTTTAACTCGTCTGAATATTATCTTTAAAAGGAAGTGTGCTCAGAGGGGAGACTGGCGCTTGTACCAATAGAGGCGACGGAATGTTAAGATAAGTTCTGTCATTACAAGTTATAAAAGATAGCGGTCAAGTTGGCGCATATATATAGATGGAGTCCGCAGTCACTGGCTTACTAAGGAACTCTACGGCGTATTACGCGCACACTCGACAGACCGCATCAAACAGAATCGGCCAAGAATGGCGACGTCTGGCATTTACGTGGGATGTGTTTTACTGATCCTCATTCAAAACATGGCGGGGGCAAATCCTTTGCTGAACCGGTACAATGTCCAGGAGTTGGAAAGACTGAAGGTATGACTTGCACAGGCGCGAGTGCCTACATGTATGGTAGTACGTAGCTGGCTATGAAATAGAAAAAATGTATGGTAGTTTATACCACACTGTAGGATCGTTTACTTGGACGGACCTTAAGAATATTTATTTTCATGATGAAATATCAGTACTGAAGGGTATCCATTGTCTTTTGTGGAGTAAAAACTCATGGATGGCACTAAAATCCCACCTCATAATATGCGCGGATGATTTGTTCCATTTCAAACTAATTCATATATATCATCTTGCTCACCTCTATTACCCCAACAGGACCTATTACACCGACTGGATGACAAGCTGCCATCCAATGAGGAGCCTGAGTTTATCCCAGAATCAGAAGACATGAAAATGGGTGCAGAGGAGGGCGACACTGGAGATTCACCCTATGCTCTCCGTCAAAATGAAGAGAACGAACTCATGGACATAGTAGAGAGAATTGTGCCTGAAAATCCTTTGAGATCTCGGCTCCGGGATCTGGCTGGTTTGACAAGAACGGCTAAATCCTTCAACGGCTGTTTTGGTACCAAGATGGACAGAATTGGCTCGTGGAGTGGATTTGGATGCAACAGTTTGAAAAGCGGTAACTATCAATGCCTATTTACGCGCTCAAAGTACCTTGTGTCCGGCGCAACTAGCGAAATACATTTTTAAGATTATTGCGAATATTTCACTAAAGCGACAGTGGCTTGACAAGAACTAGCAGAACAGTATATAAGAAGTTATTCTTAAACAGGCCCCAGTGGTTCACATGAGGATACGTTCGCAGCGTCTAATTGGTGTATGACAGAAACAGCACACACTGCGTTCGACCGTTTTATACCTATACCTGTTTGATACCTGTTGTATTCCCCATCGATACCGATGAAGCCTGACTGATGTATTACAGATTCATATGGCTTTGAACTTGAAAATCCTCAACAACTTTTTCGTCCTCCAGGTACCAAGAAGAAGATTTTTGGGAACTGATCTTAATCTACGGTGATTTCAGCACCCACGATGACAAGTTATCTGCACTTTGGCGACAGCAGTCCCTCGAGTCCTGGAAGAACATAATGATAAATTAAGGATCAGCAGTACTTTGACGCAATTTAATGTTTCTTTTATGAAATCACGTGATTATTTCTATCCATCAGCATATTTTGGCAAGTTACCCATTTCCAAACGAAAGACTTCAACTATTCAATGAGCCAACAGCAGATTAAACAGGCTGATAATTTATTTGTATGTTAAGAGTGCTATTTTCTTTGCCAATATCCAGTTTGAAAGTCTGTACAGAACTGAAAGAATTCACTTGTGTTTATTGTTTTAGTTTTCTACTTCAAATTGTATGTGTACTGTATTATTTATAATAAATTACTTTTGAATCTATGTTTGCATTAAGTTGTGCTGGGTTTTTGCTGAAAACAAACATAAAATGGAGCATTATTATTTTGGTTATAATGACGGTTCATTCTGCATGTGAAAATAAACAGTGGCATTTACAGATATACAAATAACTATGATAAGGGTCATACTACTAAGTTGAAAAGGTCTAAAAGTTAATTCAGGCTTTTGTGATATAATATGTAAATACTAAATTCCCTTGCAAAACACACTCAGCCCATTACCAACCTCAGGCATTTTACCTATTTCATGAATGATAAAGAAACAACCCATATTTTATATGATATAATTCTGCTTAAGACTACCCATGTTCTTTATAGCTAGTGACCTTCATGCTTATTATGTAAATATTCATACAAAACTTTTATGAGCACGTGTGACTTAACCTTTCATGGAGTTTTATGAATTAGTTGTAGGAGTATTTTGTTAGGCATGTTTTTCTCACTTAGATCACCCGAGCCAGGGCCTCTCTCCCCTGACGGAAGTAACCCTGTTTTCTGATGGCAGGTGACAAGAGGTAGACTACCTTTCAGCAAGTGCTCAAATTAATTTGCCTTATGTGACGCACAAGCCTGACATTAAATAACATTAAAACAATTATCATATATTCCTTTCACTGAGTGAACACGATATTGTTTTTTAAGGCGTTAAAAAGTTCTGCATTTCTCTCAACAAACAAATGGATTGATTTCCAAGGTAATGTTAGGGACAGATAGGATTCCATTTCGACACAACTCTCACAAAATGTAGCTGGATAGTTTAAACAAAATCAAAACTATAGCCTGTTATGACATGAATTGCTCATGAGACCATGTAGGCCTATTTATCCGCAGGACAAATTACAATACAGCTCACTTCCATTTCAACCCTTATAAAAAAATTACTTGACTATTCTTCCAAGCTATAGTTATCCTAAATTGATGGTATTTTCATCACCATAGTGTAGTATTACTATAGCAATACAAACTACAGCAATACAGTTGTGTGAGCTGTAGTAATATCATGGCACTTTTGACTGTGGTAATACTATAATGAGGTGGCTATAGTACTACTTTAGTTATACTATAAAAACTATATTCATACTATAGTCATGCCATAAATACTATAGTATTACAAAGAAATAACTATAGGATATTTTCATAAGGGAACGCAACAGTTGTTATAATGCAGATAATACACCTTCAGCATCCGTCTTTTCGTTCTAATACATTACAAAGTCGCGGCTCATTCAAAGATCTACTATCCCATCAAACCTCATCAAGCCATTCTGGAAGATAAACACCATAAAGAGATATACATATGAAATATCTTTAAACACAAGTTCTCCCTTCATCATGACTTCACATCATTTTATGTCCAAATGTGTGCACTGAGCTTTGAGCGACCAAGAGTCAATATGAGTCACCGTACCTCACTCGAGCCCATTGCAAAGGCTATGCCGACTATTGCAAAGAGGCTGCCGTCTCTAAACAAGCTTGAAGCGAAACTGTCACCGATAGCCTATGTCGCATATATGACGGGACAAAACTTAAAATGGAATCATTTCCGACGGCCTCCCTTATCAAAATCAGACGATGGTATGCAACTCAAATTCCTCACGTTGCAAACCATGCCAGAGATAAACGTATAAAAAGGCATGAGCTTCAGTCCTGAACCAGAGACCAAGAGCCAACGAAGGTACAAACATTCATTATAACTTTTTAGAGGCTAAAAAGAGACAATACTTTTATTCAACAAACATCGGTCAAGAAGAAGTTAAGATGCAGACTGTGACCATTTCAATTTCCCTTTTTATGCTGTTTTTCAATGCACAGCTTTATAGTGCTAATCCAGTGTACAGAGAAATATGGACAAACAATGACACGGACATCTTAAAGGTAAATTAAAAACTTTGAGTAATATGATGAGGATAGGGGATCCTTCGAGGTTAAATGGCTGTTCCTTCATCTATCGGCTACCACAGGCCTGATAGCCAGACGCATCAGAATAGCAATTGTATTACAAGTAGTCTGTGTAGATTCCATTTCTGAATAAGCCCTTTCTCTAACTTATACGACAGGTGCTTCTTCAGCGACTGGGCGAGTCCGTTCCTGAACCAAAAGAAATAACCCCATACGAGGCTAATGCTCCAGAAAGAATGAACTTCGAAAACTTTTCCTCCAATCAAAGCAGCGATGAACCGCGACAGAAAAGAAACCAAGCCGAAGAGTTCCTGTCAGCGAAGGTCCTAAAAGCCGTCCGTGGCGATAAGTCATCGAAGAAATATTCAGGGTGCTTCGGTCGGAAAATGGACAGGATAGGTGCCTCGACCAATCTAGGATGCAGAACTTCAAGTAAACATAGTAAGTCCGCAATTCAACAGTTGGGAACATAAAGAAAAGGGATCTACCTAATAACGATACAGTACGTTCCAACCATACTGCTTTCTGTAGAAAAAAAAACCATTGCACAGTCAAGACCGTCATAGAATGAGGCGGGAAATGTGAAATGCATTATTTATTTATCTTTCCTGCTTCCCACTGTCAAACTTGTTCGTTTGCGTTGTTAAATTCAGTAACACGGCTTAGTAAATTGATCGTTGAATTTAGATATTTTGTCGTGAGAAAATGAAGCAGAGACACTTTGAGCACAATTCTGATTTTCTTCTCTTTATATTTCCAGAGTGAAGTGGTGACGTCGTACGCAGTGGACTCCCCAGACTGCAGCGCCATTACAAATGAGAATATTTAAACGAAATATTTATTTATTTATTTATAAGTATTTATTCGAAAATATTTATACGACTTTATTTAGGCCTATGAATTTTTTTTAAATATTCATTGGAATATCAGTATTTATTTATAGCTGATCTTATCTTTGCAGTTCTGGAAACTTGAACTATTAAATAAACTGATATTTGATCAAACCTGGCTTGTGATTCTGATGGTTCTGCGTATTGTTACACATTTTTTTCAATGAATAACCTGGTGCATGAACAACCAAATGGTAGTGGTCATCGACATCTATGCCACTCATAGGGATGGAATGACGGCATCATGAAAAAGCGAAATAAAATGCTCCCAAAAAAGTGAGGCGGGGCGAATTGAGAACTCACAAGTTACATTTTTGTCCACGCACGTTCCCGAGAAGAATGACAACATACATGTTATTTCCCAACTGGACGAGTCCATTGACTAAATGGACAATGCATGTAAAGATAAACCAGCTGAAATCAGTTAACGCGTACATTCGGGCCCATTCACTTGCAAGGGCGCATGCTCGACCAAGTCCCTCAGCACCTCGGAGAGCGACAGCTCGCGGGGGCGCAATAACCGAGCTTTCACTTCCCAGCGTCTTAGCACACGGATCGCGTGCCATAGGACACTGACCTGATCAATTATGCCAGTAATTAGAACAATGAACAAAGGTAAAATTACTGTTGGGATGACGAACTCATGTCACTGAGCAATAAATTCACATTTAGTCGGAGAGAAAAAAAAACAGAAAAAAAAATCCCGAATAAGACAGGGCCTGTATCCCAAAAAATGAAGCAAATAGAACACAAATACAAACACAAATAGAACATAGAAAAGTTAACAGACTGATTTTCTTCACGAAGTGCCATTGTCATGGACAACATGGTTTTCATCATTTAAACGCAAAATGTTGGCCATTTGTATTTCAGTTATTATGGATCTCTGAATCATGATTATCTTATTAATTTTATATTCAATTTACTTGAATGAAGCATTAATAACTTAGCCTGCGGTTCAATCATGAACAGAAACAAAGAATCTTAAGCCACTATTTCTCTTCTGCAATTACATGGCCAACATAAATGCCATCATTTATGCATGGCACTTAACTCCAGTTCATTTCAAATCACAGACTGCTATTCGCTTACCTAAAAAAAATTAGCAGCCAATTTAACCACTTCTAAATATTGCCCATGCCAAATACCATTTGGGGAGAAAACACAGTTTAGTTTTGTTTTTTTGTTTTTAGTTTTGAGGGCATTTTCAGCCTTTACTGTAATAGAAATCATTTATGTTTATCAGAAACATTAGAACATATATTTTAAATTATGCACATTATCATCTCAAATTAAGAAATAAAAACATAGAGGAATATAAAATTTATAACCAGAGATGTTTTGTGTGAGCATACGTATATGGAGGTAAGCCATAATGAAGCAAGTATACGCAAATATGTATGAAGTCATATGTTAAACAATTGAAATTAAACAAAATTGGAGACACTGGTGCAAAAGGGACTTACGTAAGTCATGTCTACTTGAAGAAAAAGGGTCTGAATTTATAATAAACCCATAAAATGTGCTGATTAATGACCTCAGTGCTAAAAGTACTTCAGACGTACAATATCTATTTTGGAAAAAACTGAGAAAATCAACATAGGTAATTAAGTCAGGCCAGTTCCCTTATTGTCTTATCTCACAGTGTGTGAAAATGTGACTTAAGCACTTTTTCTCTTTTCCCAATAGTGAGTACACACGTGCATATTAATAAACCTTTTCCCAGGCCTCTCTATTGATTGAAAACAGGGGTATCCCCATGGTGCCAAATGTCGTCTTCATTGACATGGCCACAGTCGTCATTTGTAGTCATTATGGGGAAAGGAGAGGGAATAGTCTATTGAGACATGAGTTAAGCACTGGGTTCTTCAAATATAAACCAGATATGATCAACTGTCACTTTCTCCAATACAATTTTATCAAAAAATAACCGAATTCCATCTGAATTAATTGGATAAATTGACCTCTGCACTCTGCTATTGTGGGGCAAAGATAATTGAAGGGGAGTACGTAATCACGCTCTCCCAGAGCACCAATTTCGGAGAGCTCGCAACTTCTTGGAGGGGGGGAGGGATTTACATTTGTAAAATTATTCCAGTGGCTCATATCAGGGTCTACACAATACACAATAGCGTGTAAGACTCCACCGAGGTATATTTAGTTAGGCGGTGAGGTAACTACCAACTTCACAGGCCTGGCACGCCAGTGATGTAGAGTTCCAGGCGGCATGCAACACATCTGAGCTCAATACTCAATTCTGCACTCATGTGATCACCCCCCCCCATGCCCCCATCCCCCCATCTCCTCATCCCCAAACCGCCATCAAGCACAAGTATGCGCAGGGAGCTCATCAGCATCCGAAAATCACTCCAGCCACTTAAAAGGAAATCTCCCGCTGGCCTTATCAGGCGGAGGTGTCGGAATGCACGTCGAACAATTACCAAGATGATGAGCGAAGGACGGTCTCTGGGCAGCTTATAAAAGTCGGAGCGACGGGAGCAGGGAACCAAAGAGGAGGCATTGCGTTGGTGGCCTGGAAGACGTTTTTTATCGCCATGAGGAAAATTATTTTCTCCGGACTCCTGGTCCTGCTTAGCCAGCAAATCCTGGTGCTGGCCCATCTGTCCAGCCAGTCCAACTCAGGCAAAGACCTGACTAAACTGAAGGTAGGAAGGCTTCTTTTTTCTGACAATCAGATGTTTGACATGGCGATCGGTGCACCAAGTGTTCAAAGTAGCCCCAAGGCTTTGAGGGTGCCGACTCTCACAGATGCAGCAGGTGCCAATGTTGCCAACAAATAAGGATAAAACGGGTACCTTCATTTGTATTTTCATAGATAATTTAAGAATGATTTGGCTAGAATAAAGTATGCCTTGCAAATTCGGTTATGATCATAATTCAAAGCTTCAGGTGTGGCTGTGGTGAGCAGCACCCTGCACTGGTATTCAACACTGTGCCTGTTGTTAAGACTCAGTATGGTAAAATAATACCCTCGCTTGTATATCCAGAGTTGCTTCTGAACTTAAAGGTCAATTTTAACTTCAACTGAAGATGTTTGTGGGCAGACTGCAGAATTTCACTTGGAGTTGCAGACGATTAGTTGTAGGCTGCGAGCTGGGGCCCTCACATAACTTCACCACGAGTAATGATGGATGAAATATGACAGCAAATCAAGATGGAAACTCCATACAACTTATGACTAGTAAATCAAATGTATGGAAAACAACCCACTTCTATGCCCATATGGCTGATTCCATACTTGAATCTGAGTGGCTCAGAGACAAAATTTTACCAGTCGTTGTAAGGCTGCTCCAGTGGAACTTTGAAAGAAAGAACAGGAAGGGATTGTACCGTGAGGTCCTTAAATATTTGGATGGCAACACACATGCAATACTATTTTAAAAATTCCCACGCCGGTCATTTCCTTTGCCTGTAAATATCAACTGATTAAAGCTGACCATGCAGCAAAGTCTGGATATTGCATTACACTTTTAAAATGGACTCACCCTACAAAAACTACTGCACTTTGCACCTTGCTGCAAATTTTGGGACTGATAATGCTAATGGGGCACTTACCTCCCTCCACAGAGCTTGCTGGAGCTGATTGAAGGCGCGCTGGGTGAAGAGGAAGGTGCAGACTCCAACCCTATGGATTACTTGGGCACTGAGGAAGAGGAGGTCCAACCAGGCCAAACTGGCCTGGAGCAGGACAGAGTGCGAGAGGGACAGGGGCCCTCGTCAGACCAGAGGGGTCAGGAGGACGGCTTTCAGGCTCAAAGGAGCCATCTTTTGAACCTCCTCATGTCCACCCGCAGTAAATCCTCCTCTCCCTGCTTTGGTGGAAAACTGGACCGGATTGGATCCTACAGCGGTTTGGGCTGCAATACCAGGAAAGGATAGCGCTGCCTTGGATAGCATTGCAACTTGCAAATACCAAAAAAAAAGAAAAGACTCCTGTGTGCTTTTTCTGGCATTTAAACTGAGGATGTTTACTTGTGCAAGAGAAAATGTATGTGTGATTTACCACTGAATATCAAAGGGTTAAATCAAATAGGCATACAAGCCATTACACAGTAAACAGTGTACTTTGAAGTTAATCCAAAAGTCAAATATTTATTAAAATGTGGATTACTTAAGAAAAATGTACCGTCTCTTTTTTATGACTTTTTGTCAATGCTGTCTTTGCAATTCGGGCTAGATGTCCTGACAAAACAAGCCTTGGAAACAATTTATAATAAAACATTTTCCATAAATAATGTCCACATAATAATTGTGTACTACTAAGAGTAGAGACAAGACTAGAGGATGCATTTCAGAGTAAGAAAAAGATATGGAAATCTGATGAACTGAACAGATGCGAAGTCAGTCAGGGCTAATACATTTTTTTTTTTATTGATATAAAAGGCAGTAGGCCTCCACCTTATAACAAATATTCAACTTTTCAGAAGTATGTAGCATTTCCTCCAAATTTCTAGATTTAACTTTTATCCATTTAATAGTAGGTTCTTCATTTTTTTGTTAGAGTGCCCTCAAAACAAATAATCTCTGAAACATTCTAATTAGATTTTCATGATCTCCCACATCAATTAACCTCCTAAGGCCTGAGCCTCTGGTACGAAAAGGACATGCCCAAAATGAAATGAGTATATCTCTGCAAAAACTCGGCCAATTGCATAATCTTGTTATCATAATAAAGGTAACACTTTGGGGATTCGTGTCATGGTGTGAAAATGAGTATATATGTCACTGAATCAGAAGAAATGAAGATGGAATACAGCATAAAAGATCTCATTTCCGCATCACAAAATTTTACTTCCAAAAGTATATCCCTTTTGAAATTATTAAGTTGCAGTCTGAAACCACTAAAGCATTACAGCACAACATCTCACCATCATCAGTGCCAAATTTTATTCTAATCAATTATGTTGTAAATCAGAGCAAAATTAGAGAGTTTTTAGTTTGGGAATGTCCTGGTGTGATCTGAAAATTGGCAATTAGGGCATGTTTTTGCGCAGTGAGATTTCTCAGGTACCAAACTGTGAAACTCATTTAATTTCACTTATATGTCACTACAGGCATACATTCCATCTAAGCAGTAAAAAGTAAAAAGATCAACACCCCAGCAATTATTAATAAAATAACTATGCTTCCACTGCTCAAAAGGAATGTACCAAGGTTTGAACCTCGGTCTCCCATGTCAGAGTGCACCGCTTTAGCCTTTATGCTAGCTGATTGTAATTTAGTGCTATGATGCGAGACCAGTTAGACACCAGGAGCAAGTTGGAGGAATAAGGTGTTTATTAAAAATAAAGAAAATCAGGCACGAGGGCCAATAGAAAACTTGGCCCAAAGGGTTGCAAAAATTCAAACTAAAGACAGCTTCACGGAGCCAAGAACTGAAGGTTCAAAAACGACAAAAACAAAAGCCACTGGAAACTCCAGGCAGATAAACCATAAACAGAAAAGAATAATGATACTAGGATTTCAAAACAAGATTTAGCAATAACAAGATTCCTGAAGGCTACTATATACAAGGAAAGACAAGAACTGAGATCATGAAAAGCGCTGACAAACTTGGACATGAACTTGAACTTGAGACTCTGTCTACCAGCCAACTTCCACCGCCTCCAGATAAAGGAAAAGAAATCAGGACACATGAGGGGCAACACCTGGAGATGAAACAATGGACTAGGCAAGATCATTAGACATGGACAAAGACTGGTTGACATGACTTCCTCATTAAGAGAATGAGCGTGCTCAGCTTAAATACCAATGAACTATGCAGATTGAAGAAAGCATGAATGTTTCTAGAACAGAAAAGCACAACAAGATCTTGAAATAGCAAAGCAGGAATCATGACAATAAACTCCCTAGCTAAATTAGTAGGATTAGTATTGTGCCTGTTTAAGAATTACACCCCCCTGTGAATGTTAGTAAATGTTAGTAACTTAATAACAGTTAATTGTCAATTAAGGTTAGACAGCCCCGAATCCAGCACAGCACAGAAGGAAGGGGGAAGTACCAAAGCCAACCAAAGCTCTGAAATGTGCAACAACGAAGGCACGGGGCGGAACGCAGACAAGCGGTGGAGTGGCTGGGCAGACCTGGCAAAAAACAAAACACGGATAAGTAAAAACATGAACAATAAACATGAATAATGAAATGCAAAATCCTAATACAAGAAACTGTTAAAACTGTGATATGAATAATGAACATGAACTATGAAATCCTGATACATGAAACTGTTCAAACCATAAACAATACTGTCCTGGCCAAAGGCCAGAACCCCGGAACACAACATGCTCGCATTGCTGTCTCAATAGTCGCAGATAATGGCACAAGGATTCTGAATCAGACAAAGACTTTGAAAATGACTGTTGAATAATTAGTGAATAATTATAGTGAAAATGCTAAAAACAAACCAGTTAGGCATTTCTATTGTTGCGCTCCTTTACTACTGTACGTAATGACACATGGACTCTCAGTTAGATGCACCGGAAACCCAAGGCTCTATCTCCGTCTAGGTTTGTCCGATTAAGGTGGTTAAGGGCTTGTTGGAAGCATCAGAGCCCATAGAATCAAATGGCCAACAGCAAATTCAAACTGACAGCATCACAAGCCGACCACAAAGAAGAAAATGCATTGTGTGCAAGCAGAATGCTCAGGGCCTGATCTTATTCGAACCACTACTCCGAAAAAAAAAAGCATGCATGGCGACTGGCTCATCTAGTTTCAATGTAACACGGAAACAATGGGCTAACAATAGCCAGTACAGATTTACCCTCTAACACAGTTTTTCATTACAAAAAATCAAAGGTAAGAAAAAAAATCACACTGGGTTTTAAAGTGCTTGAAAGTCTGAAAAAAAGATACTGAAACAAGACCTATGCCATTTTGTAGGTCTTTGTGAGCAGATAAAGAAAATGCAAAAATAAAAAAAATCTGTTTGGAATTTTTGGAGAAAATCCACTTTTTTCATCAGCACCCAACTTGAATTTTTCATATTGACGTTGCTTTGGTGATTTATTTCTGAAAGTCTCCTCTGCAGGGTTGTCAATTAAAAGAATGTGAAAAATAGTAATAGTAGTCCATCTCCTTTCTTTAACCCTCACGTGGCAAAGATGTTCTATCTACCTAAATGTAATGCTTAGACATGTGCGCTACTGTACTTTTTGACGGCTTGCTTTAAGCGCAAATTGAATAGTTTGTTGCCGCTATCCTTGATCTGATGCCTCTCCCAGAATGTTGAGAAGTCAGCATGAACTGCTCCGAAAGCTTGTTCAGAATATCTAGCCAATCCACAACCATGGCACTTACAGAACTCACGCAAATGGTTTCTGATGATGTAGAATTTGGGTGTGATCGACATGCCAAGTTTTGAATAGGCCTCGCAGAAGTCGGAAACATGGCCTTCCCATCCACTGTGTCCAGAGCCTTATATTCTGCGAAAACAGAGTCCACACAGCCTAAAAGAGGTGTCCTGCTCTTCAAAGTCTTTTGGACGCCCTCTTTTGAGGCTACCTTGTATCTGCTTGGCCTTGAATCCATTGGCTTTTGCCACTTGGCAAACCAGGCAGTCACAAGACTGAACTCTGGGGCTGATCCACACTGGCCTTCAATTACCTTTTCCAGTTGGTACAGACAGTTGAATTTTTGGTCCAGATTACCTTGCCTCATCTTATTTGTTTGTTTGTTTTACAAGTGTCACAAAGTGATGTTTGTAAACAGCGGTCATGTATGTCATACTGAGATTCTGGGCTCTAAATTCGTAGACCAGGCTCAGGTGGGGAGCAGGCGCGGCGAATGGGGAGTGCGCCGCGCCAACGGGGTGTGTCCAGGCGTATGTTGCAATTTTGTGCCTGGCGTACACCTCTGTCCCGCCACGTGGGTGAAGTTGGCCCCCCACCCTACGCAAAATTTCGGAAAAATAGGCTGTTTCGTTAGTGCTTAGTTTGTCCAGCCTCTGTCCCTTCCTCCGGCACAAGTGGCAAAGAAGGCATGTTTGGGTATAACACAGCCGAGTCAAATCTTCACCAATCAAATGAGCTTCTCTCCTCACCTTTAATGTGTTGGAATATAGAAGCCTCTGTCCTATATTTGCATGATGCGTTAATATAGCATTTTGCTTTACTGCTTCAGGCATGTTTTCTGCACTGGTTACATCTATATTAAGCATTACGAATATGAGGCATTCACAAATTATTGCAATTAGTGAACTTGAATGGAATTTCAAAATGAAACTACGTCAAATCATTCAAACTTATGAAGTTGGAATGAAATACGATGTTTGCTCATTTATTTCTTCTGCCTGCATCATTGGGAAGAGACACGATGGATAGCCTGTTCCTATTATTACACCCTGTTGCTGCTTTAAATTTTGGGATTAATATGCATGGACAACAATGCATGATACGTTACACATTTATTTTCAATATGTGATCTTAACTCAGAACGAGATCATAGCAATCAGGCTGTATTCCTTTCCCCCACTAAAAACGATAAAACCTAAGTGACAATAATAATAGCCTAGTATTAAGCGGCTTGCACACTGGACGCGAAACAAATTTTTCGCATGACAGATTGCGTTGAACGCAGTGTCTACATGTCCGAAAGTCTGACAGGGTTTAAATATATCTCCGTGTCCGACAGTCGGATTGTTTCAATATAACTCTGTGTCCGACAGCCGGTTATTGTTTTTAATATCTTCAACTCCACTGACTCTTTTAGATATTAAACGTGAATGTCTTGATAAGAGGGCTCATTTCTTCAAATGAAGTAATGGAGTACCCAGAATTTCAATCAATGTTTCAGTTTAAGATCTGCACAATAAAGTGAGTCAACACTGCATGGTGTGGGACAATGTACAATGCCTGTCGGACATTAAATGCAAAATACTCCGTGTCTGACAGCCAAAAATAAAAAAAGAACAGATTGACAACAAAATAAAGAATAAAAAGAAACATTTTTACAACAAACAGAACATCCAATGAACACTACAATTTATTTATTTGCGGGTCATCTTTTTTGGTTGTTCTGTTCGTTGGTGACATATTTTAATTCTTCATTTTGTTATAAATCTGTTCTCATATCAATACTTTTACTTTTTGCTCGCTGCCGGACATTGAGTATTTTGCATTTCGTGTTGGACAGTCTTGATCGCGCATGCGATGATTTATTCACACTGTCAATGGTCATGGAATTGATTTGCTCACTGACTACAAACACTATTTTATCTCTGCTGTGGAAATAAAGCGTGAATCTGTTCGATCCATCTGACTAATTTTCAAAAGAAAGACCGCATAAAGACTGTTGTCTATCTTCAACGGAAGAGAACAGATGAATAAAGTCGACAGCTATCAATTTGCATTTTGTGAAGGTCGAACACAAACATGGCCAAGTTTGCACGTTTAATAATTCCTGGAATACTCGAAAAATTAGAAATTTTATGACTTTCGGACACGGAGCTATATTAAAACCCTGCCCGACTATCGCGTCTTTGCATTGACTTTGACTGTAATCAGTCGTGCAAAAAATTTGTTTCGCCTTCAGTGTGCAAGCGCCTTTACTGATTATAGAGCGCAACTATTATACACTTCCTGATGCTGAGGCAGTTTGTGAGAAAGATGTAAAGTCGTTCATTTGCATCACTGATTCAGCAGCGTTGATTAAGCCAGGTGGACTTTCCATTACCCGAGCCAACTGCCTTTAATGTGACATCAAGACAATCGATATAGATACTATAATTTATGTGCTGATTCAGATAAATACATTAAAAAGTGGTTGCTGTAATTATTTACTGAGTTGAAATGCCTGACATTCTGGAAACCTGCCTGTGAAGTTTCGGTGACGTGTGCGCACTGTGCACCGGGCAGCCAAATTACTACTGCATAGAAAGTAAACCAGGTTGGAGATGGCAAGCTTTCTGCACAACTGCAGGGAAGACTTTTTATACGAAATTGTCACTGCGTCTCGACGAATATGTGACACCTCCCCCTCCTACGCCGCCACATCCATCTCGGCGCACGTTCAACTACCAAAGGCTGCGCACGGTGTTGCACCTTACGAAATTACCTGGCTGCGCCAAGCTACGCCACACTGCGCCACCCTGCGCTGCGCCAAGAAATTAGAGCCCATTATGTTATCCTGAATTGTTTTGATGAGGTGAACTTCACCCACAATGGAGAAACTCCCTTTATGAAAGCAAAGCAAACAAACTCTTGAGCGAGCTTCGCTGTGATCCACTATGGTAGGTCGTCAGTCATGGAAAGGCCTATCTTCCACATGCGCTGTCTTCTATGAATGTAAGGTTATGCAACTTTTTAGCTGCACTAACTCCCAAGTAGGAATAATGATGAAAATGACATGGACATTATTTCCACTCCAGCTGAGGTAATGAATGAAAAGGTCAATTATACATGATGTATTCAGCTGCCAATTGTTCCTACCACGCAAAAGGAGAGTTTTGCACTATTGGACTAAGGCTGACCAACATTTTGAGCAACATGATAGGACATATTTTTAGGGATTTAATATTTTCATATTTTTGACAATAAATTTAATTACCATGGTAACCATTTTGTATTTTCACCAATCTGACCCTATGGTATGATTATCTAATAAGTCAAACTATTAAAAAAAAAAACATGATGGCTTGCAATTATTTATTTTCCTTTTTTTCTCTTTTTTTCCTCCCACCACCCCCCCTCTTTGGAGGTCAGCTCTATTATTGTTGTTGTTGTTGTTTATATCTATGTATTTGTTTAGAATAAGTATATCAAAAGAGATGGTGAATCTCTCCTCAGAGGAAGGGTATAACATAACAGGTATAACAATATTTGAACATAACTTGAGGCATGAACAAGACATAAATGATCCCCTCCAACCTCCACCCCCCCATCCCCCATCCCCCACCACCACCAAAGGGCATATAGATGACATTAGATCCAAATACTAAAGTTTCCTACCCCCCTATAATCCCACCCTCCAATACTTCTTTCTTTAGACTACATCACTGTTTAATAGCAGTGGCATATTGGCATAAAATAAGAACAGGCACATGGAAGAAAAAAAAAAAAACATAACAATACAAACACAAAAAATATATATAAATTATGATTAACAAGTGCACCGCCTATCGGCGAATGTCGTATTGCTGCGCAATACTAGTCCCCTACCGGTGTATGCATATTATATTTCCTAAAAATTAGGTCAAAGTGACCTGAACATGACACACCCTCTCCCCAAGATGCATTCACACACCAACTTTAATGTTCCTAGGTCATGAGGTATAGAAGTTATGGAGCGGACACGTATGCGGATGGACGGACTGACGGACGGACGGACTGCAATCCTCTAGTCCCCTTCGTTTCCAATAGGGGACTAATAAGCAGTAACAGTGCCAGCAATATTAACAATAATTATTCAAGCACTCGATTGACATATCAATTAACTAAATCATTAGATAAATAATTAGATAAATCATATATTAATTAAGAGACAAAAACTGGTCCATGATGTGATTTCAATGTAAATATTAAATAGACTTAATATATTCTTCTAATGGACCCAAAATTTCAATAAATTGTTTTTGTTTTGTTTGTTTGGTAACCATGCAAATTGAAAGAAAACTATTTCTATTTTTACACGAAAGCTTATTGTAACTGTGTAGGTCTCCAAGAACACATCTTTGAGGATTTAGTTGTATGTCTATTTTAGACTCAGCCAAAATAAAAACTACACACTCGTTTGGAGGTCGATAAGTTGAACATACAAGAAATGTGGTTTTAAATAATGATTTTATTCAATTCTGTGCTCATTAAAGATGGTGTGTCATCAATTTAATGTCCATAATTTAACCAATTCCACTGGAAGTGCTACGGAAATGACCAAGAGTAAATATGGTAAGTTAAAACTTGAATAAGAGCAGTGCGCAGGCGATTACGTATGGTTTGGGCAGTCACACGACCTCTAAACATTTCATTCCTAGCGGATGTTGCAGTGACAAATCGATTATGCAAGTGACGTGAGACAATTTGTCGATCTTCAGCTTTTGACGTCACACGTGGGCTACCAGAACGAGGTCGGACAGCTGTGGTGCCGGTTTGTTGGAGACGTGTCTGAAGATCATGGATGGTCCGCCGACTGCATCCCATATCCCTTGCAACGTCAGTGACGGACGTTTCCGTATTCAGAACACCAATGGCACGTTCACGCTGAATGTTTGACAGCCATGGCGTTGAAAATCAACGAATAATTAACTGTAAAAACTTGTTTTTCCGAGATGTCACTCTAACGTGCTAACATGAGCTCAGTTGCACATCTCTCATATGGTCACATGAGTAGGAACACGAGAAAACATGGTTTTAGCTTAAAGTACGCTCACAAGCATTACGTACCTGTGCACGTCGGAGTTGATGTATGTCATGATGTCTTTGACAACGCATTTACCACTATTGATGATAAAAAAAGTTTCAAGAAAATATTTACAAATTTATGAGTGTGAAGTTTCTGTTTTGACTCAGTATATTAGCATTCAGGACCTGTTTAGTTAAACCAAACCATACCCCTTTGATTTTATTGCATTCCCATAACAATGGCTTGCAATTATTAACCCCTTTCTTAGGATTTTGCAATTCAAGATGACTGCCACATAAAAAATGGATTTTCTCCAAAAATTCCCAACATGTTTTTTTTATTTTTGCATTTTCTTTATCTGCTCACTGAGACTTACAAAATGAAACATGTCTTGTTTCAGTATCTTGTTTTTTTTCAGACTTTCAAGCACTTTAAACCCAGTGTGAAATATTTTCACATCACAGTAGAATGTAAAGCGTATGCCTGCTGTTCTTTGAGTGTGGTGTTGGTTTAACATGACATGGCTTATATCGTTGCATTCTTTGGACTTTCAGTTAATGTATCTTTAGTATGCATAATGCAAATTCAGTAAAGTTTTTTATTTTATGTTTTGCTACAGGCTTATTTACTTGCTTGGTGTTTGAATTGTGTTAGGTTCAACTAAGATTTGGTCATCACTAGCTTTTTGCCGAGTTTTTTCCCTTTAAGAGGATATGCCACATGAAAATGTTGCTATTAGAAAACATGCTGTATTTATGATGTTTATTGACTGCCTCTCGGGCATTTGGGAATCATAAGTAAATAAAATCAAAGACAGAGGAGATGCCCAATGGACTTTAGAGGAAAGCCTAAATAAGGTATGTCCAATCTTTTTCAAAAAGGGTTAATGTGGGTATGGTGCTTTTTAATGATAAGCAGACAAGCAATGCAACTGATTAATTCATCATAGTTACTTCACCCCATGGAGTGGGCGTGAAGTTCTGTTTTTAGCTGCTCTGTGTGTTTGTTTGTTTGTCTGTCTGTCTGTTTGTGCTTCTGCACTAGCCAATATTTGAGTGAATGGTTGAAGTCAGCCATCTCTGATTGCCTTGTTTTCAATCAAATCCAGACTGCTTTGGAAGTAAAATCCAGTGTCTGCAGGGTTTCAAACAAAGACCTATATCAGCCCTTTGCGCAAAGATTGGACAGGATTTTAGGCCACTAAGTTTTCAAAAGCAGAACTTTCAAAATCTGCACTGCCGATAATTGAGGTCATAACTGTGACCAGGTGGGCCAGTTAGATGGACAAGCTGTCACCACCTGCACTCATAATCATTGGGCAGTCACCCTGGCACCTGCCATTTCGTGTCAGTGCTAGCATCATTCCCTTTGCTCAGTCAAGTCCAGACACTGACAGAGGCACAAAGATCATTGCTCCCATTTTCACAAAAGGGAAATTAGATAAACCAGTCATGAGGCTCACAAAACAATTCTTACTCTCTTTCCCGCTTACTCTGTGAGGCAATCTGTAATGACAGAGCTCAGTCAACATTTAAACACTTTGCAGGGCCCAGGCAAGTGAATTTCTGCTCTCATTACTTGCAAACACTAAGGCCTCTCTGCCAAAGAGCACAAGAAGAGGCTTTCAATAGCGGCTGAGCTCCAGGCTGGGGAGGCTGTGCAGTCCCACTGTGATACAGAAAATATAGACATAAGATTATTATGCACACTGCACTACAAAGGCTGTGAGTGGCTTAGAGACAAATTCACTTGAGACAGTTTAAAGAGGCCAAAAATCTAATTGAAATAGTCAGTTTACTGTCTGAATTTTTTGCTGTATGATTTACTTCTTAACTCTAACTTAAAGTATGTTTTCCCATAAGCAGATCAAGTAAGAAAAAGTATTTTTATTCATACTGTAGGATAGGGATCCTCAAATCTGTACCTTAAAATCCAACTCAGGTTCTCTCATAACCCAGGTAAGTAAACGAACACGTAGTGCCTCTGATTGGCCAGACTGTCTTGACTCCCAGGAAAAGGGAGCATGGAAACCCAGCAGTTCTCAGACCTCAAGGACTGTGATTTGAGGACCAGGGGCCTCGTTTATCTTTGTGGATACATCTCTTACACCCTTTTTCCACCGTTTTGTGCCTATGCACTTTTCTCCGCCAAATTTGGGATCCATCAAACCCAAACCTGACGGAAAAAGTCCAGACATTTAGACCAGTTTTGAGCATGGCATACCTTGATTTACACCCTTTTTGAACAGGTGGAATTGACGCTGCTGCTGAGTCAGAGAATTGCAGTGTGCGAGGGAGAGGAGCGCGGATAACAGCCAATTTAAAAGAACAATCAAAGCCACAGCAAAGTCCGGTTTTCATGATTAGCGCACCATTGGTGAATGAATTCGGGTCGGGTTTTACGAAATGAACCAATAGCAAAAACCAGTAGAATACAAAAAGGAGGCTTTATTTCTGGAGGGGGAAACCCCCCCAACAGCTGGCAACAGCACAAAGTCCGCAATCCAAAAACAGAGTCCAATGAGTCATACGGAGGGCACCAATCACAAAAATCGTAGTCAGACAAAAGAGGTCAAAAAACAAGAATGCGGCAAAAGTACAGGGTATAGGCAAAGCTTGGTGTCAAGGGCGGTCCAGTCAGAAATATAAATCACAATGAAACAAGGCGAAAGAAGCGTAGCACAGGTAACACGGAAGAACCATTTGACAAGGAAGTGAATCAAACAGGCATCTAATATACATATCCGGGTGAACACATGATCAGGGAACACAGGTGCAATCAATGGAACAATAATCAAGGAGTGACACATTAGGAATAAACTAATCACATGAATTTGGCTGAAGCCAAAACGCAGACAGGGATAACAAGACAAACAGCTCCAGTCACGGAGTACTAAAAGTGCAT
Organism: Gymnothorax reevesii; assembly: GCA_029721435.1. Lineage (NCBI taxonomy): Eukaryota > Metazoa > Chordata > Actinopteri > Anguilliformes > Muraenidae > Gymnothorax > Gymnothorax reevesii. The sequence continues at coordinate 53,828,911 of CM056585.1, forward strand.
AGTTTAGAGAAAGGAAAGCACAAAGCATTTGTGGTGACCCACAGAAAATCGAAGCAGAGATAATAGGGAAAGGCAAGGAGGTGGAGACTATAATAGGGCGACTGCTGAGAGATCGTTAGTCAATTAATAAGTGCAGCTATACAATCCCGAGTGCTTGTTAGTAAGTTAGTCTAAATATGCAGGGTTAGTGTTGGTTAGTAATTAGCGAAAATAATAAACTGTTAGTCCGTGTTAGTAAGATGGTAAAAGTAAGAGGAAAGAAGAACACGAGATAAAGAAAGAAGATTGAAACCCAGAAACCAATAAATCACCCGAATGAGCGTCACGCAAGACAAGGGACTGTGAGGAAAGATACACTCATGACAAGACGGGGGAAAGACGAAATGCGAGGCATGGAAAAATAAACATGACATAGAAACTATGAAACATGGCTATGAACTGAAAACATGGCTAGGAGACTAAAAAACTAAAACATGAAAAATAATAAAACATGAAATCTAATACCAATAATACAATACATGATCTAGGGATGGTCAGACGAAGCAGTGGTCACTAAAACACATGAGACAATCTAAACATGGCGCAAGGCCAGGCAGAGAACTTAAACTTGAAGCATGGGGCATGGGACATGGGCATGGCAAAGACAGAAAATGCAGGATCACAAAAATTTGTATATGTGAATCGCAAAAATGTGCATACGATCAATACCAAAATCACAAAGATGCCAAGTGTCACGCACTTGGCGTCAATCTCATGCATTTTTTAGGCTTATTCACATACTCCACAATTATTAATTGAATGCTTAAGGAGATTCTCACACGGAATTAAAATCCTTGTGCATTGAAGTTCCTGTTTCACTTGCTTAAAGCTGCACCTCATCACAAGTAACATGGAAAACAATTATGACTCCGGACTTCCCGTGCTTCTCTTTACTCAGGGTTTGGAAACAAATTTGTAATTGAAATATTACTGAAGTTATTGGTGACTACTACACAGGAATGTGAATGCCATTAAGAGTAGAAACTCACGCCTAAGGCGTAAGCCTTGGCATCTCTGAAATCATATGTGAAGCCGACGTGCTCACAACGAATGTAGTGGCACAGTGGCCTGGCTCTACACATGATTCATTCATCCTGACGCACAGCAGTGTGGGGGCAAGACTGGGGGCAGGCGCTGCGCGTGACGGCTGGCTACTTGGTGAGTGCGTGTAAGCTACACATTCATTGAAATCTGCTGCTTATAATCATCAACTCAAGGTTGATACTCACCCCATCGTTGTGACTTACAGGTGATAGTGGCTACTTCCTGAAGGAGTGGCTGCTTGTTCCCATCCCGGACCCACAGGGTGGCCAGCAGTATAATAAGGTTCATGCCCGTGCACTGCTTCATGGAGCGCGCAATTGGGATTGTAAAAGACTGTTGGTGCTGTCTGCATTCGTCAGGTGGTAGGCTCTCGTACCACCCGAAATAGGTCAACAGGATCATCTGGGCCTGTGCCATCCTGCACTATGTGGCAGTGAGGCATGGGGTTGCCCGTGACAAAAATTACCGAGGAAGCCAGAATGAACGACGAATTTAATTCAGTGTTTACGTGTTATTTTCCTGCAAACAAATTAGCCTACTGTTACAGTACCTTCATTCTACCGACTCCTCATTCATTTTAGTGAAAAAAGAGGTTAAAAAAGAGGACAGCGCTTGTGTGAGAAAAAGTGAAAGCGCGAGGGAGAGCTGTGGATGCGCGCTTCGGGCTGTGCGCGTGCTTATGGCTCTGGCACACAGTAGTATGTGATCAGTTAGAGGAAGCCCATGCAAAGCTGGTAAACATCTCGTAGCTTTATTAGAGCAGAAAACTAAACACATAGGGGTCTATTCTCCCATGCGCTTAAGTCGAAAAAAGCGCTTTTCAGCCTACGCGTATTCTCCCCTCGACTTAAGTCTGTGCATTACGCGCCTTGAAGGCAGTTACGCGCTTGGGGCGGAGCAAGGCCAAAATCGGGGCGTTTCCGGGCGTTTCTCATGCAAATAACACTTACGCGTATTCTCCCCCTGGCTTACGCGCCTTTTCTGTTAAGCGCTTTTGAGGGCTGTATTAAGGTCAAGCGCCAACATTAGGCGAAATTGAATATTGCGTTTGATGTCGGTTATAGGCCGAATTTTAACATTACTTTTATTTTATTTAACATGGTAAAGGTTGAGACATTTAATATTCGATTGTTCTTCCATATTTCTAAACTACATTTCTCAAAGCCATGATAATTTATCAAACGAAATCATCACATGATATTACGCATCAGCCTCTTCTCCAATCAGTTAAATTACAAACGCAAAACAATCAATTAATACGAATATACATAAGACCATTATTCTACCATGCTCTCAAAATCTAAAGCCAAAATGCCAGTCCTGCATTTGCTTGCACTCTTGCGTGATTGGGAAGAGTAGGAGCGCGCCGAGCTCGAAGACGAACACGCATATATCGGCTTCGTTTGGACATCCTGGGACAAACAAACATCGAGTGCATCCAGCGCTTTCGCCTGGACCGTGCATGAGGCAATCATCTATCTCTACCGACTTCTGCATGAACAGCTATCAAGCCGCAGCAGTTATCCACAAAACATACCCGTGGTCATCAACGTCAGAACTGCGCTGTCGCTCCTGGAATCTGGGTCGTTCCAGAGAGTGGTTGGTGATGTCATTCACATCACAGGCGTCTGTGTCAAGGTGTCTGACGCAGTTCGTTGGCGCTTCAAGTTCTTCTCCATGCACTTCCATTGCAGAAAGAGTGGATGCCATCCCCTCCTCCTGTGCAGTGAAATGCTCAGGGGATGATGGTTGCCCACCACTTGTCGCGTGTACACTTCTCCGGTGTGCAGAGAACCTGGCTTTTACAGCGCCCCGCAGATCTCTCTATTTATGCTTTAAATCGGGGATACTGCACTTACATCTCCCCACCGAAGCCACATCCAGAACGATTCGCAGCTTAATTCCTCGGATCAGCCTTCATTGCTTGCTTGCCATACAACACAAACATCTGTGAAATTTGGTTTTCGGCTTTGGTTCGACGTCGCCATCATTGTCTTCCATGTTCTATTAACAAATGCGACTGCCCTGTATGTTCGTGATAATCTAAAAAGTTGTTATATTCTCACGAGTGAGGGGATTGATTTTCTAATTGAGGATATCTGTATTATCTAACTCGAGTCCAAGTAATTTTTTACCATTGGTAATACTGTGTAATTTAATGTGTGAATAAAGATATTATTAAATAGGCTACTCTAGATTGAGCCCTATACCCTGGCAAATTCCAAAGCACCATCCATTTGTTAATCAATTTTAGCCTTTAAAGAATAGCCGACATGGAAAGAATCATTATCAGTAAATGGGAATGGGATAATTGATTATAATAAAGTATTAGGCACAAGTTCAAGTGAATGTGTCGCTCAAATCAAATAGGATGATAGGCTATGGATATGGAATTCCGTCATTACTGAGGCGGTTTCGGGGCGGGGAGATGACCGCGTGCGGGGTAAGAATCCTTGTTAAAGCGTTTCCATGTCCTTTAGTTGCAAACCTGACATCGGAGTAGTTTTCAAGTGCGCAATTTCTAAATGAGATCATATAAACTGTCTTTGATTGTCTTTGTGTGACTAGAATGTTCCCTTTGTCTTCTTCCCTGTCTTCCACGGAACAAACAGGCTGGTGTAGGAGGGGCACATTTTCAATGATCTGATTACGCTGATTGAGAAGCGCTAAATTCTTTATTTATTATTTCATTATCGCAGCAATTTGTTTGAATGCATAGCTTTAATGCCATGGTGGCTAGAGTAAGAGATAACAAGAGTTTGTCACTAACATATTCCCCGCCGCCGCAATTTTATGTGTCTGTACGGTCGGAGCCCAATGCTATATCCCCCGCTTCGCGCTAATCGCGCGGCGTGGGATAAATGAAGAGATGTCTGAATTACGTCTTGTAATTGGTACGGCCTACTATTACAGCGGCATATAAAACCTCGTATCTTCACAATGACAAACTTCACAGGAAAATAAAAAATAAAAATAAAATAAAATAAAAATAATCATTATAATAATATAAATGGATAAATATAGTTTAAAATAAAAATGTTTAATTTTGCATGTAAGAATAGTGGACATACGAGTTTTCGTTTCTTATCAGTTTGGAGATAAGAGGTTTTATCAGCAGGCCGACGATATTCAAATTTAAAGTCTGGTTTGTGTTTTCCATGGAACACAAATGCGTTTTCATGGTTAATCAGAAAATCCTTTTTCCATGCCTTCCTGATAGCCATAATCAATGAGCTTTGTACAGAGTCTGCCTCTCTTTTGGATCAGTCACATCTCTTTCATAAGGCCGCCTACATTCTGAAGTTAAGCGCTGTGGGCGTGATCGAAGCGAGTAGGGGAGAATACGCGTAACTCAAAAGCGCTTAACTCGAAGCGCGTAAAAAAAGACTTACGCGCTAATGGGAGAATAGACCCCAAAGCGATCAGACGGAAATTATGACAAGATCTAGATATAACAAAAACATTTTAGCCATTGCTCTCACAGACAGTATTAATGAAGTTTCGTTTTGTGGATAATGCTTCTCTCTGACTCTGACTCATATTTAAGTAATTGGCAACAAAAGCATTTACAAGATAGGCGCGGACTATTGTACAGAAACACAGGCAAACCCCTTCCACCAACATTAGAAGTAACAATGTCATATGTGGCAGCCTCGCAACTGAAATTAACGAATCACAAGGATGCCCAATATTCATACATCCAAAAACACACTCAACATGAATGCACAACCCGTGCGCAACGTCTGAATTACATTAACTAAATATAAAACACATGGTTACAAAGGTTTATATAAAAATTGATATCAACTGTGCTGCAGCGATATCAACTGTACACCTTACAGCTGTCAGATGATAGTGCAGCTGATGTCAGCGGACCTAAATGCAGTTTCAGTAAGGATTGAGAGTATGAAAAAAAAACAGTATAGCTTAGCCATCATGCTCTGAAATCCACTAGACACGACAAGAATAATAAAGAATAAAACGCCACATTTTATGCATTAGAAAAATGTGACAACAACCCGGTCATCAAAAAGGCCACGGCGGGCCATAGGAGACATGGCCAGCAGAAAAGCCGGTTCAGCTCGGCACTTCTTGTTAGCCACTCGTTTCTAGTAAAGTTAGCTTCACAAAAAGAGCGAACTTTTCCATCAGCTCTTCCCTAAGTTAAACTGAGCTTTGGAGTCGGCCTACCGTCCCGCTTGACTTTCAGTTGAACCTCAAAAGGATGTTTTGTGAAGTCATTTTTTACAAGAAACTCAAGGTCCCTGTCACAACATTGTAATTTGTCCCTCTATGCAACTGAAACAAAACACACACCTACTGCATCTGACGAATGATTCGACAAGGTTTTTTTTTAATTGCCAATGTAAGACTTGTGACTGCAGCACTCTGCGGTTTAATGCTTCTTGGTGAGGCCGGGGCTGTGGCTGATTAGATGAGATGAGAGTTTTACTTTCCAGAGGAGAAATTTTTTGGTCCAACATTATTTGTTCATCTCTGTTGTGATTCTCTACGTGCAGTGGCGGATCTAGAAAATTTTAAATGGGGTGGCAAAGGGGTGGCAAGAGGTCTGGGAGGGGTGGCATGGGATGTCAGTGCGGTATTAGGAAATCCCCAATTCCAATGAAGTTGGGATATTGTGTAAAACGTGCATAAAAACTGAATATAATGATTTGCAAATCTCAATAACCCATATTTTATTCACGATAGAGCATAGACAACATATCAGATGTTGTAAGTAAAGACAGGCAGAGATTCACCAATCTGCCAATAACTGCATTTAAAAATTGGGGAACAATTTCAGAAAAAAAATTATTTGATGTATTTATTTTACAGTGTGTCCCAAAAAAAGGAAACCAAGAATAAATGGTTAATTCTATAACAATTACTTAACATTCTTCGATTAAAAATGACATTTGGTGTTATATAACTATGCCTTCTGTCTCATGATGTCAAGTAAGCTGAGGTTGTGCCACACTCAACTGAACAAAAATGACTCTTTTGGAGTAATTCAGTAACCACTTTGGGCCAAATTGCAAGACAGGATGACAGGCCTAAACAGGGATGAAGCTGGATGATCAGTTTCAGCTTTTCATTGTCAGGGCCATAAGTGCTTTAGGTTGTGTAATGTGTACTGCTTTAACTGTAAACCCTACTACCTGCATGAGATGTGCGCAAATCATGCAGCTGACAACAGAAAAATGAGTTCTGCCTGCGATGCCTGACTAATTTTGTTTTCTTTGAGTGATGTGAAAAAGTACACAGTTGTGTAATTAATAGTCCTAATTAGTTTTATAGACACTAAGTTTCAACAGAATACTTCTCATTTTATTCCCAGTTTCCTTTTTTTTTGGACGCACTGTATTATCATGCCTTCCAAGATGTAGTCGAGTGAATATTTAGGCCTAATGAAATAAAAGTCTAAATAAATACAGCAAAAGTACTTAAGTCACAGTCCAGGACTGACATTGGCCATCTCTTTTAAGAGAGCTTCAGGCGACGATTGTTGTGCCTTGCAGCAAAGCATCTCGCAAACATATCCATATCTAACTCTTTTGCACGCTGTTTCAATACTGAGAACAGCTAGATTTCTAAGACGATCGTCTGATGATTATCAGGCTACATAGACCTCTAGTCGTGTGGTGGAATTTCCGCCAAGTTGAATTTTGCTCCTGCCGCGAGTACTTATGAGCTACATCAAGAAACGGAATTGCCAGATCTATACAAACATAAATGCGGTAAAATAATAACAAATTCCATTAAAACTTGAAATAGCATAATTAAGAAATTTTGCCTGGTTCGGCTGACACATGCCAAATTCATTAGGACATAACTACCATCCGTATGTTTGCAAAAAGGGCTAATGGTAGTCGGTACGGACCCGCCCGTACCTTTACATGTGATGGAATGAGACGAGAGGCTGATAATACCGCTGCAGGGCTCTCAAGTCTCATTCACGCATTTCAATAAGTTCACACGCTCTCACGCCACACATAACTTTTCTCACATTGAGAGGTGATAAAACTCGCCGCATATTAGTAAGATAAACTGTAAAAGAGATTAGTAATCTATTAATGGATGAGGCGAAGGCAGACGGCTCTGGTTGAATCAGCAACCTATCAGCCAATCAGAAAATAGTATATCTTGTTGCCAGGTGAAATAGCAGCGCCGTAATCACGTCTTCCACACACGCGCGAATGCTATTGTGAGCACACGTCAAAGAAGAGCTGGCAGTGGAAGCCCGAAATCAGGTAATCACTTCATCACTTTTTTTAATTCCAGCACCTGCTTATTGAATTCGAGGAACTATGTAGGATATTTGCTTTATGGGTCCATTTTTACCTCAATTCAACAGCTTTGGACGGTCATGGTTGGATGAATTGACTTGTAACTTGTTACGGGGAGAGTGGGGGCTCACTGCCCTCCATGTAGTGTATTTTGGCTGAAAACAAACCCTGCTCCGATCCGGTGTCAGAGGTGGTCCCGCAACATCTCTTGTTTGTGACTGACAATACGATACAAATACACAATAGAATTATTTAATTTAGCCTATGTTATACTGGGGCGTCCCAATGAAATTAAAAAAGCACAGATATTGGGGGGAATGAAGAGTCACTTCTTATTTGAGTTCACTGGCAGTCGTGAATCTTCAATTACTGACCCTGGTGTGCCATCTAGTGATAAAATATTGTAACTGCGTGTATGAATTTGCAGCTCTAAGTCCACTGGCGGACACATCTGCTCAAAGATACACCGCTGTTCTTCTCGAACACACCAAATCCAGACAATCCGTAAATGATGAATTATGGCAGTGTCAAAGTAACGAAGTGAAAGTATCCTACTTAAATACCGTAACAAAGTACATGTACATCAATACTATGCACCTTTGAAAACGGGAGTATCATGCACCGCCCCCCTCTAAGAAAATCTCACTCTAGCCTGCATTCAAAACTTGAGAACCCTGCCGCTGCCTTACCTTTAGCATACTTGTTATAGATACGGGTCCGTGCCCGTAGCCACTGCCTTGACAGTAAGGACCTGCTTTTATTATGCAGCCTCATTGCTGTGATATTGTTTACATAACACAAAAACTTAACAGCGACCCTCTGGATTCAAACATTCCTGTTTTTAATATCTAGCTAAATTCTAGATAAACTGTTCTCGTTTTCACTATAATCAAACTAACCGAAGGGGAAAATACGCCAACAAATCACACGGGAGTGGGTCACTTTTGACCAGCGATTAATGAGCGCATTGAACCATCGCCTTGGCGTACATTCCATAAATTACAAATTTAGCTGAACTTGAACTTCGTGAGTTAAAACGTCACCAGGGGAAAACTGAATTTACCTGGAGAAAGTTGGGTGACTAAGTGGCTCCACTCTGTTGCGCTGCACGCAAACTCCAACATTGTGTCCATGACAACTGACACACGCCAACGCGCAGACTCCGCGCCGCAGGACCGCAGCTATTTGAGGAGCCGATTATTAAATTTAAATGTTTTTTTTTTTGTGGCGAATTCATCTTTTATTTCGATGCTTTGAGGGGCTTTTAGACATAATGGTGATTTGTTTTACAAGTATAGTTTTAAGAGCATTAAAGTTAGGGGGGAAGCCAGGGGGGCAAGGCTCGACAGTGGGGGGGCAGTTGCCTCCCTCTGCCCCCCGTAGATCTGCCCCTGTCTACGTGTTCTTAGTTATATGTTCTTGTTCCTAAATAAACCACAAGACGAAGCGATCATTAGGGGCGGCTCGTGAACTAGCAACAGGGGAAGCTCAAACAATCCCTTAGAATTAAAGATTGGTCAACCTGTTTTCAATCATTCATTTAAATTGTCATTACAGAAACTCTGAAAACTCTCAACATTATCAGGTGTGGCCAGTTTTCATTTATAACGTATACCCATCAACTCTCACACATTCGGTCTGAGTTAAGTTGCATATTTACGTTCCTCTGCTGTAGTCAGCAATTATTCAATCAACGCGTATGTAAGAGATTCTCGCGCGGAATTGAAGTCCTTGTGCACGGAGGGATTAGAAGCAACGGAATTGCATTAAGACCTTGCAAATGATCTTATTTAATTTTGAACGATCATGAAACACATGCATTGCTTCCAACCCCTGAATAGAGAAAAGTGTGAGGAGTCTGGAGTCCTAATCGGTATGCGTTATAAATGATAACTGGCCACGTCTGATTTTGTTGAGAGTTTTCGGAGTTTCTGTAATGGTATTTAAAATGAATGATTGAAAATAGGTCATGACCAATCATTAATTTTAAGGGATTTTTTGAGCTTCCCTATTACAAGTTCACGAGCCGCCACTGGCGATCATACAGAATTAGTGCAAATACCTGCCGAGGAGGACTTTTTTCCTCGGCTGCACAAGCACGTGTTTCTCACTTTTCGCTTCTTTCCGCGTTTCCCTTCCATGCTTCACCTTCTTCCTCAGACGTCACTCCAGATCCCCGGAGCGCACATGGCTACTTTACATGCCGATGCTTATTCGCATTGACCATATATGGGCGTGTAGAGGGCGGGATATGAGGCGCTTTCACGTCCGCACTTTTCTTCGGTCCGGTGTGATTTATCAATGAAAATTGCGGAGAGCTGTGCGTATAGATCTGAAAAGGGTGTAAATATTTTGGGTGTACGCCATTTCTGAATTTTCGCCGTGAGTGAAATTTAGTAGAACTTTAACACCTGCTTGATAAATGAGGCCCCAGGGCTGTAGGACAATGGCGTGCATATTCTGTATAGCCTATGCTGGTTGCAGTGCTTCACCGAAGCTTATTTCATCAGAAATATTCAAATACAGGATGCCATGTTTTTGTGGCCACAGCATTATTTCAAATGGAAGATATATAGATCTTGTACATCATTTCATAGACATTTCCCTGTAATTCAGCAGGACATATTTGGGATCGTTGGAAACCTTGGACTCACCAATAGGTTTTAAAATAGGCCTGATGGTGCACAGGTTTGAATACAGCAGCAGCATTTCATATACCCCAATATGGGTCTAAAGGTTTAATGGGGTCAACTGCAGGAATGGCAAAGCTAACATAATGCAGGTCTGAATGACAGAAATCAACTGACATGACACAATATAAAATGTCAACCGGAAATTACCAAAAAAAATGCTACAATTTATGGTAAAAACCCAGCCTAGAAGTCTCCAGTACCAGAACAAAAAAGTTTGTCATTTCCATTTTTTAAAAGACAAGCAAAGTGACAAAGTGGCTTTTCTATGGATCATTTAGGAAACTGACTGTGAGCTTCCCGAGCTCACACTTGCAGCCACGGTAATACAACCAAGTAAACATTCCTTATATCGTTGGCCTCAGCTTGATTGCCTGATTCATAGTTTTGCAAAACGATATTGGCTGCCCATTCTTTCCTCTTATCTAAAAAAATTTTTTCTCAAAACCTTAAAAACCTTAAAAGACAATTATGCTGCCGCCTGTTTTTTAGTGTAAGCAAAAAATGTGTTTCCTGTCTTTTTCACAAAACCTTGAAAATGAGATAGGCATTAATGCTATGAGGCTAACAATATGATTCACTTGCTGGAAAGCTGAAATGACTCCAAGCTTTTCAGGACAACTTAATTTCAGGATTCTTTTTGCTCGATCGAAGACAGAATAATTTGGTTATTTAATAAATGGAGAAAAAAAATCAATTAATTCTTAGGAATGACCACTGAAGGAGCTGAAGATAATGATGTTTTTATTCTTGAGATAAATGTGTGATCTTGTCACCATTCCATCATGTAACGCCAGACCCAGACAGTGCAACTTTGCCTGAGGCAAGTGACGTGTGTGTTTACTGTATCAGGCAACGTTGCACCCTGTGCGGATGGTTTCCGTGCATGACAGTGCAACAGAGTATCCAGCACTCAAAGAAGTTACTTACCGTGTGGGGGCTACCTGTTGCTCGACCAATCACAATGGGGTCTATTCTCCCATTAGCGCGTAAGACTTTTTTTACGCGCTTCGAGTTAAGCGCTTTTGAGTTACGCATTCTCCCCTACTCGCTTCGATCACGCCCACAGCTCTTAACTTCAGAATGTAGGCGGCCTTATGAAAGAGGTGGGACTAATCCAAAAGAGAGGCAGACTCTGTACAAAGCTCATTGATTATGGCTATCAGGAAAACATGGAAAAAGGATTTTCTGATTAACCATGAAAACGCATTTGTGGTCCATGGAAAACACAAACCAGACTTTAAATTTGAATATCGTCGGCCTGCTGATAAAACCTCGTATCTCCAAACTGATAAGAAACGAAAACTCGTATGTCCACTATTCTTACATGCAAAATTAAACATTTTTATTTTAAACTATATTTATCCATTTATATTATTATAATGATTATTTTTATTTTATTTTATTTTTATTTTTTATTTTCCAGTGAAGTTTGTCATTGTGAAGATACTTGGTTTTTTTATGCCGCTGTAATAGGAGGCCGTATTACAAGACGTAATTCAGACATCTCTTTATTTATCCCCCGCCATGCGATTAGCGCGAAGCGGGGGATATAGTATTGGGCTCCGTCCTTACGGACACATAAAATTGCGGCGGCGGGGCATATGTTAGTGACAAACACTTGTTATTTCTTACTCTAGCCACCATGGCATTAAAGCTATGCATACAAACAAATTACCGCGATAATGAAATAATAAATGAAGAATTTAGCGCTTCTCAATCAGTGCAATCAGATCATTGAAAATGTGCCCCTCCTACACCAGCCTGTTTGTTCCGTTGAAGACAGGGAAGAAGACAAAGGGAACATTCTAGTCACACAAAGACAATCAAAGACAGTTTATATGATCTCATTTAGAAATTGCGCACTGGAAAACTACTCCGATGTCAGGTTTGCAACTAAAGGACATGGAAACGCTTTAACAAGGATTCTTACCCCGCACGCGGTCATCTCCCCGCCCCGAACCCGCCTCAGTAATGACGGAATTCCATATCCATAGCCTATCATCCTATTTGATTTGAGCAACACATTCACTTGAACTTGACACTAATACTTTATTATAATCAATTATCCCATTTACTGATAACGATTCTTTCCATGTCCGCTATTCTTTAAAGGCTAAAATTGATTAACAAATGGATAGTGCTCTGGTATTTGCCAGGGTAGGGCTCAATCAAGAGTAGCCTATTTAATAATATCTTTATTCACACATTAAATTACACAGTATTACCAATGGTAAAAAATTACTAGGACTCAAGTTAGTTAATTCAGATATCCTTAATTAGAAAATCAATCCCCTCACTCGTGAGAATATCACAAATTGTTAGATTATCACGAACATATAGGGCAGTCGCATTTGTTAATAGAACATGGAAGACAATGATGGCGACGTCGAGCCAAAGTCGAAAACCAAATTTCACAGATGTTGGTGTTGATTGGCAAGCAAGCAATGAAGACTAATCCGAGGAATTAAACTGCGAATCGTCCTGGATGTGGAATTCGTTGGTGAGATGTAAGCGCAGTATCCCCGATTTAAAGCATAAATGTAGAGATCTGCGGGGCGCTGTAAAAGCCAGGTTCTCTAGAGAACTGTACACGCAACAGTGGGCAACCATCATCCCCTGTGCATTTCACTGCACAGGAGGAGGGGATGTCATCCACTCTCTCTGCAGTGGAAGTGCATGGAGAAGAACTTGAAGCGCCAACGAACTGTGTCAGACACCTTGACACAGACGCCTGTGATATGTGTATGACATCACCAGCCACTCTCTGAAACGACCCAGATGCTAGGAGCACAGCGCAGTTCTGACGTTGATGACCACAGGTATGTTTTGTGGATAATTGCTGCGGCTGAATAGTTGTTCATCCAGAAGTCGGCAAAGATAGATGCCGACTCATGCACGGTCCAGGCGAAAGCGCTGGATGCACTCGATGTTTGTTTGTCCCAGGATGTCCAAACGAAGCCGATATATGCGTGTTCGTCTTCGAGCTCGGCGCGCTCCTCTTACTCTTTCCCAATCAAGCTAGAGTGCAAGCAAATGCAGGACTGGCATTTTGGCTATGGATTTTGAGGGCATGGTAGAATGATGGTCTTATGTATACCTACTCGTATTAATAGTTTTGCGTTTGTAATTTAACTGATTGGAGAAGAGGCTGATGCGTGATATCATGTGATGATTTCGTTTGATAAATTATCATGGCTTTGTGAAATGTAGTTTAGAAAAAAGGAAGAACAATCGAATATTAAATGTCTCAACCTTTACCATGTTAAATAAAATAAAAGTAATGCTAAAATTCGGCCTATAACCGACATCAAACGCAATATTCAATTTCGCCTAATGTTGGCGCTTGACCTTAATACAGCCCTCAAAAGCGCTTAACAGAAAAGGCGCGTAAGCCAGGGGGAGAATACGCGTAAGTGTTATTTGCATGAGAAACGCCCGGAAACGCCCCGATTTTGGCCTTGCTCCGCCCCAAGCGCGTAACTGCCTTCAAGGCGCGTAATGCACAGACTTAAGTCGAGGGGAGAATACGCGTAGGCTGAAAAGCGCGTAGCTACGCGCTTTTTTCGACTTAAGCGCATGGGAGAATAGACCCCAATGTGCAGAGCCGTCATATGATGTGCAGATAAGTCATATGATACAGAAAATGGCCACTATTCAAGTAATTTGTCCTCGGCCATGATGTCTGTTGCAGTTTCAGAGGGTGCCGCCATTTTTCTGTATCATGTGACTCGTCACATCATATGACGCGTCTGCACACTGTGATTGATTGAGCACATGTAACATTGCAGCAGGTAGCCCCCACATGGTGAGAAACTTCCTTGCGTGGCACATACTAGATACGCTGCTGCACAGTCACGCGAGGGAGTTATGTTGCAATCATGCACGTAGTACTTCATTAAATGTAAACCGAAGTTCAGAGGGGCAATGAAACTGTTGTCGATCACCCGTCGGTCGATCCATACTCTAAAAACCAAACCAACTAAAATGAAATAAAATAAAACGGAAGGTCGAAACCAGTGGCAAAAGATTGGCGCTCTAACTTGGTGTATGTTGTCTAGCACACATACCAGAAGAAAATACACAAAATAAAACACAAGTAGAATGGGGTAGTCAGGCAGTCCTCCTCCTTCTTGCCGGTAGAGAGGATACTGAATGAAGGATTGAGGGTGGTTAGTGTCACTGCTTGCTGTCTTCAACGCCGTTGTTTCCTCCCTACTTCAGATCAGTATTTTGGTGCAAAAAGATGGAACAAAGTAATCGAAAAATAGAATCAAAGGCCAAAACTTGCCAAACTTGTGGATTGTAGCAGTGGCCGCTAGCATTTACACTACTGAGTTCTAAAAGGTTACAATTTGTGAGTTTGTTTGTTTGTTTTATTTAGATCCCCAATTAGCTTTTGCAAGCAGCAGCTATTCTTCCTGGGGTCTATAATTATTCATAGTAACACAATACAACATCATAACACAAATAAACATAAGAAATATGCACACATGTGCGTACATGACACAAGACTACACTACATCATATAACGACAGCACACAGACTTTACATAATAATCTTATATCATGCAAAACAAGATAACTAGAAAATACAGACAAAACCTAAGACAAACACTGCAATTATACCCAACTGAAAAAAAGAAAGACGCAATATATTTTCATCCAAATTTTACACCAATAAACAACAAATCATAAATAAATAAGATAAGGATACACACACCAATAATAATGCCTAGCAGCTCACCCATGCCGACCCGCACCCACCCCAGACAGCAAGGATCCGGCAGCATCAGCCTTAATACCTGGACCCTCCTGTGAAGCAAGTTCAGGTCACCAAGCCTGAGCAGCCAGGCAGTGTACAGACAAAACACCTACTATTCATTAACTTTAATATCAGAAAACACATCAATGACCAAAGTTAATATTTAAAAGATAGATTTTTAATTGTTTTTTCAAACTACTAAGATTTAATTGAGTAAGAGAATAGGAAAGCAGATTCCACTGTTGCATTGCTCTATAAGTCACTGTACGTTGAGTTAAGGTCTTGGATTTTGGTAAGGTAAAACAGCCTTCAACAGCATGTCTAGTTGAATAATTGTGTACCTCAGAACTGAAAGACAATTTCTCATAAATAGTGACAGGAAATTTTGAAGTAATAACATTCTTGATAAAAATTAATAAATAAATACAATAATCTATTTTTCACATCTAACCAACGTAACAATCCATGCATTTTGGATACATTGGTTCTCCATCCACAGGATAGGGCAACTCGTGCTGCTTTATTCTGGACCAGCTGCAATTTCATAATGTTGCTCTGTGATGTAGTGGACCATATCATAGGGCAATAGTCCAACTTAGATAGGACCAAGGCTTCAATCACTTGTTTAAGAAGTTGGTGGGTTAGATATTTTGCGCATCTTTTAACCAGTGCTTTGGCATTTCCCATTTTAGTCACCACCATTTGTATATGTTTGTTCCATGATAACTTGTTATCAATGATGACTCCCAGTAATTTAACTTCCTCTACTTGATTAATCACTGTATTATTTAAAATAAGATTAAGCTTTGGCTTAATGAGTGCATGAATGAGTGACACATTTGCATATTCGTGCCCCCACAATAAGTTGTCGTAAAAAGGATGCAAAATCGAACTCTATAATGCTATTGCTAGCTAGGTAGATAGCCAACTGGTTAGCAGGTTGAAAGTTAGCGGGTTAAACTTCACAAACACTGAAATAGCAAGCTAAAAGTCTTGAAACAAACGTGACCTAACAAGTCAGTTGAGCACAGAGTAGTTGGTTGCTTGGCCAGGCATGCATTTTGTGCTGCGGTCTGCCTCAGAATACAGTGGATTACGCTGATTTTATACCGGCATGGAATGCGGCTCAGCCAATCACGTTTAAGGATGGGAATCACCCATTTTATAATGATTTTTATATGTCAGTATTATTTCAAATGATACAAGAATAGAAAACATGAAAGCCATTACCTTTCAAAATTCCAGCCGCACAGTCTTTCAAATTTGCCGCCACACTGTAGTTTCCACCCTTCAACAGTCAGATGGTCTGTCAAAAGAAGGACTTTTGATTGACTGCCTACATGTTAATTACACATCACGCGAGGGAAAAAATAGATGTAAAGCTTGTGAACCCGATAAAGAAGAAAAATTTCACATCACATGGCTTTATTTCAATGCTGTGTTAGAAGTAATACAACCTGTTCTACCTACAACATCTCCACCTAACCCTAACCCTAACCCGCCCCCCAATTCCAATGAAGTTGGGACATTGTGTAAAACATGAATAAAAACTGGATACAATTTACAAATCCTTTTCGACATACACTCAACAAAAATATAAACGCAACACTTTTGTTTTTGCTCCCATTTCTCATAAGATGGACTCAAAGATCTAAAATTCATTCCAGATACACAATATTACCATTTCTCTCAAACATTGTTCACAAATCTGTCTAAATGTGTGATAGTGAGCACTTTTGCTTTGCTGAGACAATCCATCCCACCTCACAGGTGTGCCACATCAAGATGCTCATCAGACACCATGATTAGTGCACAGGTGTACCTTAGACTGTCCACAATAAAAGGCCACTCTGAAATGTGCAGTTTTGTCTCACAGCAAAATGCCACAGATGGCGCAAGCATTGAGGGAGCGTGCAATTGGCATGCTGACAGCAGGAATGTCAACCAGATCTGTTGCTGGGGCATTGAATGTTCATTTCTCCACCATAAGCCGTCTCCAAAGGCGTTTCAGAGAATATGGCAGTACATCCAACCGGCCTCACAACCGCAGACCACGTGAAACCACTCCAGCCCAGGACCTCCACATCCAGCAGGTTCACCTCCAAGATCGTCTGAGACCAGCTACTCAGACAGCTGCTGAAACAATTGGTTTGCATAACCAAAGAATTTCTGCACAAACTGTCAGAAACCGTCTCAGGGAAGCTCAACTGCATGCTTGTCGTCCTCATCGGGGTCTTAACCTCCAGATCGTCGCAGATCCAGACCTCCAGATCGTCGCCGTAACAGACTTGAGTGGGCAAATGCTCACATTCGATGGCGTCTGGCACGTTGGAGAGGTGTTCTCTTCACGGATGAATCTCGGATTACATTGTTCAGGGTAGATGGCAGACAGCGTGTGTGGCGTCGTGTGGGTGAGCGCTTTGCTGATGTCAATGTTGTGGATCGAGTGGCCCATGGTGGTGGTGGGGTTATGGTATGGGCAGGCATCTGTTATGGACGAAGAACACAGGTGCATTTTATTGATGGCATTTTGAATGCACAGAGATACCGTGATGAGATCCTGAGGCCCATTGTTGTGCCATACATCCATGAACATCACCTCATGTTTCAGCAGGATAATGCACGGCCCCATGTTGCAAGGATCTGTACATAATTCTTGGAAGCTGAAAATGTCCCAGTTCTTGCATGGCCAGCATACTCACCGGACATGTCACCCATTGAGCATGTTTGGGATGTGCTTGACCGGCGTATACGACAGCGCGTACCAGTTCCCACTAATATCCAGCAACTTCGCACAGCCATTGAAGAGGAGTGGACCAACATTCCACAGGCCACAATTGACAATCTGATACACACTATGCAAAGAAGATGTGTTGCACTGCATGAGGCAAATGGTGGTCACACCAGATACTGACTGGTGCTGAGTCCCCAGACCCCCAATAAAGCAAAAACTGCACATTTCAGGGTGGCCTTTTATTGTGGACAGTCTAAGGTACACCTGTGCACTAATCATGGTGTCTGATGAGCATCTTGATGTGGCACACCTGTGAGGTGGGATGGATTGTCTCAGCAAAGCAAAAGTGCTCACTATCACACATTTAGACAGATTTGTGAGCAATGTTTGAGAGAAATGGTAATATTGTGTATCTGTAATGAATTTTAGATCTTTGAGTCCATCTCATGACAAATGGGAGCAAAAACAAAAGTGTTGCGTTTATATTTTTGTTGAGTGTACATTCAAATGAGTACAGTACAAAGACAAAATAAACTTTATTGTTTTTTTTTTTTTTTTTTTTTTTAAATATCCACTCATTTTGAATTTGATGCCTGTATCACGTTCCAAAAAGAGCTGGGACAGGGGCAACAAAAGACTGGGAAAGTTGAGGGATGCTCAAAAAAATACCTGTTTGGAACATTCCATAGGCAAACAGGTTATTTAGAAACAGGTGAGCGTCATGATTAGGTATAAAAGGAGCATCTCTAAAAGGCTGTCGTTCACACACAAGGATGGGGCGAGGTTCACCCCTTTGTGAACAAATGCGTGAGCAAATAGTCCAACAATTGAAGAACAACATCTCTCAACGTGCAATTGCAAGAAAATAGACTGGCCTTCCTGCATTCCAGACCTGTCACCCATTGAAAATGTGTGGCGCATTATGAAGCGCAAAATATGACAACAGAGACCCCGGACTGTTGAACAAATGAAGTCGTACATCAAGCAAAAATGGGAAAGAATTCCACCTACAAAGCTTCAACAATTAGTGTCCTCAGTTCCCAAACGCTTATGGACTGTTTTTAAAAGGTGATGTAACTCAGTGGTAAACATGCCCCAGTCCCAGCTTTTTTTGGAACGCGTTGCAGGCATTAAATTCAGAATGAGCAAATATTTCCAAAAAAAAAAAAACGATAAAGTTTATCAGTTTTAACATTAAATATCTTTAAATATTATCATTCAATGCCTTTGTAGTATACTCAATTGAATATAGGTCATAAAGGATTTGTAAATCGTTGTATTCTGTTTTTATTCACATTTTACAGAACGTGTTGTGTTTGGTCCAGTCTGCCAGTTGGGTCCACCGCTCCAGTTTGTGTTCCATGCCATTTTTTTTTCCTGCGTGCTGCACCTTTCATTGCTTTGGTTTGGCTGGTGATGTTTCACTTCCCTGACAGTTCTCCTGTGATCTGGAAAAACCTAGTATGTGTGTCACTTTTGGAAAAAAAACAGTTTAACCTTCATTTGCAGAAATTAGAAGTGGTAAAAATCTCAAAACACTAGCTATAGGTGTCATTTAAACTTTCAAAATCAAGTTTCTATCATTTTTTTTCTGTTAGGAAAAGTCCAGAACCCTAAAGCTTGATAAACTTATTAGGTTTTTCCAGATCACAGGAGAGCTGTCCTGAATCCGGGGCTGTACTCAGCTTGATTGGCTCGTGATTGTATTTACTCATTACTAGGGTAGAAATTTGCCATGATTTGCTATTTGCCCACATTTGCTATTTTCTAGGTCTTGTTTGCTCTTCTGTTAACAATCTCACCGTCCTTCCTTCTCGGCTGCATCTTGCATTGGTACTTAAGCTGAACGCGCCCATTCTCTTAATGGGCTTAAGTCAAGTCTTACTGCTTGTCCCATGTCGCTTGCTTCCATGCCTTGCCCCTCGTGTTTTGCCCAGGTGTTCCTTGTTCCCTGATCCCAACCCTAGCCCATATATCCTGAGGTAGAGCACCGATCGGGCAGACTGATCCTTGTTTTATCTAGTGCTTGTTCTTTGCCTTAGTCTGTGCGTCGCGTCCTTGTCATTTTATTATTAGCTTTGTTATTCCATCCTATTTTTTTGAGTGCAGTTTTCTCATTGGCCTTTGAGCCCCTTAAGTTCCCCAATTTAGACAATTCTGCTCTGTTTTTCAGCTTTTTTTTTTGTTTTTAAACCTTTCAACAATCTTCTTACCCTGGGCAAATTGGTGATCCTTGACCCCTGAGGCCCAAAGTATCGATGGAAAGCACAGCCCATCGTGTGAAGACTGAATCACTGAGCCAAGTCAAGACTGTAACAAGCTGCGCAAAATGGATAGTTTACCGTGGCTCGCCGGCCTTGAGACTGACTCATAATGATGCACTCGAATGCTGAGCTCAGTTGTCAAGGCCTATCGATGGGATTGGAGGCCCCAGTCACAGGTGTTCGCAGTTGCATCAGTATAAGAGGAGAATAAGCCCACAGGCACAGCTTCCTGCTTTTCCACGGTGGAAAAATGGCCCTGTTAATTACAGCCCGAGTTACCAGACGTCCCCTCGGTTATTCATGAGCGGAAACAGAGAGATGCCGTGCCATGCCTACAAGCGTTTCCATGTCTGTTAGCCAAGTCAGACTGCATGATACTGATGTGTCACTGCATCGAGCAATGAAAATCAATTCTCCTACTGTAAGATGCATTTAACAACAAATATCCACACAGGCTGTTCATTTTGCCCCCTTGCAGTTTATTAATTTGAGACGGATGCATTTTTTACACAAAAAAGGAGCAGCTTTGTTAAAGAAACAAACCTGGGGCATTATAACCAGCTCCCCGTCTCTCAAACTCTTTCGCCCACCTTCTCACCCGTTGACCACCACACAGACAGTTACAAATTCTTCATCTCCATAATGATAGACAGATCACGCTCTGTTGGTTCACAGTTAAGCCCATGGGTCAGAATGTAAACGTCCTGTCATGCCTTTCTTCTTCGCACCAACTCAGCCAGGCTATTTTTAACTTCTTCTGACAGAAAAACCACCCCGATTTTCAACTACATGCGACTAGAACAAAACAGTGAGCAGGACTTTTACCTTCTGAAATCTGATTTTAAACCGGCATTAAATGTTTTAACAACTTTAAAAAATACAATGGCCCCCAATACTGAAAGTAACAAATAAGCAACGCAAATACACATATGCTGCAAAACCTTCCATTTTACATTTCAACAAGAAAAGACATTAAACAGTCAAACATAGTAGTAAAGAGAGATGTTCTTTGCTCTAATGAGACTATGCTTGAAATGGGAAAAGCACAGTACCCGTCATGTAACATTTGATTTGATTTTCCCTCCCATAGATGACAAGCTCAGACAAGCTTAAAGAATATTCCACTTCAATTCATGTAGTAAAACACATAAAAATATGCACAAAATAAAATTACTTCTTAAATAGTATTATGCATACCGTGAGAACAGCAGCAACAAAAGTTAATGCTTCAATAATGGAAATACACTAGCGATCAATTTGCATGCCGCCACTGGTCACGCGATTCATTCACCGCTATCCTCATCTGTCCCTGGAAAGACCAGACACTTCTGTCTGGATTCTTCACAGCTATTAGAATTCCTGTCAAGTGCTCCCAGTTTCCAAATTCTGCTATGTCTAACTGGTCCAACCACTAAAGAGTCAGAGGGCCACATATCTCTCAAGGGTGTGATGCTACCAATCTCAAGTAGGGACCAATAGGATTCCTACAGCTGAAGAGATATGTCTTTCCACTCTGTCATGCGTTGCAAAACTTAGAGGGGGGAAAAAAATAAAAAATAAAAAAAAACTGGCCCCAAAAACTGGTCCCGTTCTTCCAAGATCCTTCCGATAAATAAAATGTCAGACACCGATAATGAGCAGCACTTGACATTTGTTAGATGCGCTAAAGAATTATATAAAAAAATAAAACTTCACATTGTTCCCCAAAAGTTTAAAAGTAATAACACCCATACCTTCCAGTTTCCGAAAAGCAAAGTCAACAGTTACATTTCTAAGAATTTCTTATTTTGATCTTTGAGCGCATTAACCTACTTTGAAAAAGAGCAAAATTGTTACAAATGACACTCAAAATGGCCCCTATCCACGGGTGGAATATCATAAAGTGGTTTAGCTCAGAGGTAAGGTCTTTACTTGGTCCAGAGCTAGTGGGTCAGACTGACTGTCCAATACCATCCAGAGGTTGAAAAGAAAATAGCCTAATTCATTGCCTTATTTTCCATGTATATCATGGCACATTACAGCCTTTTAATCATTTTATTTGGCTCCTCATTATTATCAAAGATTTCAAAGTACTGAACCCAAAAAAATAGAACATTTCCACAAGCCATGGCAGGACAGCTCACTGGTTTAAAACATTGCATTATAGTGCAAAAAGATACACATAAATATACACCAATAAAAAACCCCCAAAACATTAAAATATCAAAATAAAAGTGCTACAGTATAATCAATAAAGCATACATGATAAAGCACAGATCAACTAAATGTAATGCCTCGTTTCCTATGATGCCTGGAGGAACTGGGTCAATGGTTAAGGTCATCTCCCTTTCTGAAAGCTTTCACAGATGGCTGGTGACACAGATGGCTATCCCTCTGTGGCGTCTCCGTGGTCCCTGTGTTTAATGCATGTTAGAGTGGCGTGACGATCGGAAGAAATGACTGAAGTTGGGGAAAGCCAGGCCACACTGGCTGCTTCAGGTCCTGGCTGTGCGAGGGGTGTTTTGACTGACGGGCAGCTAGACACTCTTGACAGTCTTCATATGGTGATGTAGTGCTGCCTGAGTTTGGTATGGAGGAACTCATGGGTCAAGTTGTGTCTGGTGATGATTCCCACAATCTGAAACAGCGGGTTAGTCAAGGTTAGGGCATGCACAGTGCTTATGCCAGGGTTTCAGTCAAGTTTAGGCAATGCACAGTGCTTACGCCAGGGTTTCAGTCAAGAATAGGCCATGCACAGCGCTTATGCCAGGGTTTCAGTCACGTTTAGGCAATGCAAAGTGCTTACGCCAGGGTTTCAGTCAAGAATAGGCCATGCACAATGCTTATGCCAGGGTTTCATTCAAGTTTAGGCAATGCACAGTGCTTACGCCAGGGTTTCAGTCAAGAATAGGCCATGCACAGCGCTTACGCCAGGGTTTCAGTCAAGAATAGGCCATGCACAGTACTTATGCCAGGGTTTCAGTCAAGAATAGGCCATGCACAGTGCTTATGCCAGGGTTTCAGTCAAGTTTAGGCAATGCACAGTGCTTACGCCAGGGTTACAGTCAAGGTTAAGCCCTACACAGTGCTTACGCCAGGGTTTCAGTCAAGAATAGGCCATGCACAGTGCTTACGCCAGGGTTTCAGTCAAGAATAGGCCATGCACAGTGCTTACGCCAGGGTTTCAGTCAAGAATAGGCCCTGCACAGTGCTTACGCCAGGGTTTCAGTCAAGAATAGGCCATGCACATGGCTTACGTCAAGGTTTCAGTCAAGAATAGGCCCTGCACAGTGCTTACACCAGGGTTTCAGTCAAGAATAGGCCCTGCACAGTGCTTATGCCAGGGTTTCGGTCAAGGATAGGCCATGCACAGTGCTTATGCCAGGGTTTCAGTCAAGGTTAGGCCCTGCATAGTGCTTACACCAGGGAATCAGCGTTGACAAGCATTAGAAACGTTGGTTACATATTGTAACCCCAGATTCTATGAGTATGAGCATAGCCCTTTAAGTCTGTCGCTATTGGGTTTATCCCGCTGCGCATGCGCAAAGGGATAAACCCAATAGCGACGGCCTTAAAGGGAGAAGCTCATACGAAATAGAATCAGTGCCTGTAGAGTGTCAGTCAAAAAAAAAAAAAAAAAAAAGATCGAGCCATGTGTACTAACTCCACACTGCAGTCACACAAATAACACCTGAAATTCAGTTTTCTTTTTTTTTTTTCTTTTTCTGATCAGCCAGAATTAGAAATATGACAAAGCTCCTGGAAGAACACAAGTAGAATTCTGAATCAGAATACCTTTATAATGTCATTACATGTTCACATATAACAAAATTTGTTGTCTCTCATTAAAAGAAACTATCCGTCATTCACCCTCTTCATGACGAGCTTTATTTAGTTTAACTGCAGTGTGAATCCTTGCACTGAATTAATACCATATAAACTCATCCAAAGATGAACAGATGTTGAAAAACAGACCACAGGTACATATGCATGTACACACACCCTCCACTAATATACGAACAAGCACTCCACAAATTTAAAGATACTCTGCATATAAAGACACAATCCACAGCCATACAGACATCTACACTCCATTACTGTAAGGACACAAGCAACATAAAGACATACCTCTCCCACTGCATTGACCACAGGCAGGTGCCGTAAGCCCATAGTCCGGAACAGGTTGAACACTTGGGATACATGTATGTTCGGAGACACTGTATAGGGGCACGGGTTCATGTATGGGGTGACATCCTAAAATAAACAAGATGTGTTTGTGAAACACTGATGCCCCTGTACATAACATGCACATGCTAACCATTAAAGGCCTATCATGAGTCAATCCAAGGTTAAAGTTCAAGGTCACAAGGTCAACATTCATTACCTCATCAGAAAGGCCTTATCCTAAGGAATACATACGCCAGGTATCAAATGCCTATTACTAGCTAATGAAAAGTTATGGCCCAAGTTAAAGTTATTGTCACCAAACGTCATGCTCCAAGGTCAAGGTCAGAAGGTCAAAAGTCATGACCCCATCTGAAATTCCTTCTCACAAGCAATGCACATGCCAAGTATCAAAGTCCTATCATGAGCCGATCAAAAGTTGTAGCCATCGCAAAGTGCGGACAGACAGACAGACGGACAGGTGAAAAACTATATGCCCCCGAAACTTAGTTTACAGGGGGCATAAAAACCCAATGACACACTTCCTCAAACTGCATAGGTTCCAAAAAGTAGTAAGTGAAGGGGACATTTCCTGAAAATATAACAAGTATTTGTGAGCGAGTGAGCTACCAGTTCGAAAAGCGAAAGAGATTTGGTTCTAATATTTTGGTCTTGTGTCTGAGTGAGATGTGTGTAGCAGTAACACTGGTCTTGTGTTTGAGTGAGATGTGTGTAGCAGTAACACTGGTCTTGTGTCTGAGTGAGAAGTGTGTAGCAGTAACACTGGTCTTGTGTCTGAATGAGATGTGTGTAGCAGTAACACTGGTCTTGTGTCTGAGTGAGACGTGTGTAGCAGTAACACTGGTATTGTGTCTGAGTGAGATGTGTGTAGCAGTGCCACTGGTCATGTGTCTGAATGAGATGTGTGTAGCAGTAACGCTGGTCTTGTGTTTGAGGGAGATGTGTGTAGCAGTAACACTGATCTTGTGTTTCAGAGAGATGTGTGTAGCAGTAACACTGGTCTTGTGTCTGAGTGAGGTGTGTGTGTAGCAGTAACACTGGTCTTGTGTCTGAGTGAGATGTGTGTAGCAGTAACACTGGTCATGTGTCTGAGTGAGATGTGTGTAGCAGTAACACTGGTCATGTGTCTGAGTGAGATGTGTGTAGCAGTAACACTGGTCATGTGTCTGAGTGAGATGTGTGTAGCAGTAACACTGGTCATGTGTCTGAGTGAGATGTGTGCAGCAGTAACACTGGTCTTGTGTTTGAGTGAGATGTGTGTAGCAGTAACACTCGTTCTCGTGTTTGAGTGAGATGTGTGCAGCAGTAACACTGGTCTTGTGTTTCAGAGAGATGTGTGTAGCAGTAACACTGGTCTTGTGTCTGAGTGAGGTGTGTGTAGCAGTAACACTGGTCATGTGTCTGAGTGAGACGTGTGTTAGCGGCAAAGAATACGGGACGTACTACAATCATGCGCGGATTGAGCAAAGCCAGATCCAGATCATGGATGTCAGGGTACCGTGGATAGTCCTCAGTCATCTCGCTGTAGGACAGTCGAGGTTGAGATGCACTCTGGATGAGATACACAAACACACACACTTCAGTGATATTGGTCCTTTTCTGCATAACATACTGTGTAGTTTCATGCTTAGCTCTTTCCTCCCTGGTAGCCATCTTAGACTGCTGCCCTAGCAGCCACTGACCCCTGGTGCCCGAAGACAATACGGCTGGTGTAGCTTTCTTAATACTTAATATTCATTTCCCAAATTTTCAGAACTCGTTCCAAATAGTTAAATCCTTATTCACACCAAAAATTTATTAAAATTAAATTAAATTGTCTTTTGTCCAGTTCATCACTATTTTCAAGTTTGTTTCTATTCAGTGTTTTACATAACATTGTGCTATCTGTTCGTTTCATCGGCAAATGTTTGGTATATAGACCGGGGCCATGTGTCAGAAAAATCGCTCCCGTGGGCATTTCATGATCATTTTGGTTTCTTTTCGGAATCTTGAAGTTCAAGGGGTGCTGATTCGAAAAAAAGTTGTCACCAATTTTTTCGAAGTCATTTAAGGCCAGTTTATACTAATTAGATATGACGTCATCAAGAAAATAGAAAACATCAAAATTATGGCCTTTAACCGTACATTAAACTGGCAAAAAAATTTTTGGGCGACTGAAAAACAATTCTGTAATGGTTGTTAAACGTATTTTTACAATTTTCACGGAAACAAAGATTTCAAAGAAGCCTATGACAAATGCAAGGGAGAAATTATAAAAAGATCTAGAAAAATGCTAAATTCTTGAATACTTATGCGGATTTTTTTTTGGTGTCATATCCGTATTTCAAGTCTTCAGCTATGAATTCAAAGTTTATGATAGTTGCCATGTACTCCTCGAGATAAGCTACGTACTCTTACGCGGGCTTCCTGTGGTGCACTAAGCCCATACATTGTAGTGAAAAACAAAAAACAGGCCGGAGCGGAAAAATGTTTTGGTTTTTGGTTATCTTGAATGGTTGTATGATATTTGTAAAGAAACAATTTTTTAAGCAACTGTAAGCCATCTAGAATTCTCTTGGGAGCTTGTGGTAAACAAAGCGTGACCTGAAGACCTGGAAGTCTGCACAGCAAAAGAAGAATAAATCAGTTAGTGTAGTCGCATCCTTGAATGACGACAGAGCTGTTTGCGCGATTCCTTGTTTTCCTGCTATCTAGGCCTGACCTTGATGTGAAGGCAACGATCAGCAAGTATGAATTAGCGGAATATCCCAGAGCCCTTTTTACTTCCGATGGCAGTTTACGACACTGTCTTGTCAAGAGCAAGCTCATGAATACCCTCGAGAGCCTGGTGCGCGACCAACCACAGCAGCAACAGCTCCCGGTACCAGTTCAACCAATAGATCACGGTCAACAACAGCAGCAGCATCTCACAGGACCGGCGCAACCGCTGCATCAGAGTAGACGCGTGGTTATAATTGACGCCATGGCAGTTGTCCAGTCAATAGGGAAGCCATCGTGGGTGAAAAATGGGCATGACTTGGAAAGGCACTTTATTGATGTTATTGATTCAAAGTCAAGAAACTCCAATGAGGTTCATGTCATTTTTGACCACTACGATTTGCGGTCAAAAAAAGGAGCGAACACGCCAGAAGCGACAGGGTATGAAGAGAAGCGTAGTATACAATATCGCTGCAGACGCTGTTATTGACAAAGTGGCCATGACGGATCTTCTGAGTTGCAAAGAGAATAAGGAAGCTCTGGCAGTCTTCTTTGCATCAGAGCTCATTGAATGCAAGAAGGACTCTCAGACCACATATGTTGCAACTTCTAAAGAAGATTGAATGACATCAAACAGCAGCTTACCAGTTCAGCATCTCAGGAGCCAACAAGAGGAAGCAGACACCCGTATGCTTCTCCATGCGGTAGATGCCTTCAGGAGAGGAGCGTCCTTGATTATTATCCAGAGTCCAGACACAGATGTATTTGTTTTGTCACTGTGGATTAATAAGCGACTGTGTCCAGACACTAACGTGATAGTCGGGACAGGAGGAAAGCGCCGGAGTATCCCTCTTGGTCCTTTTACGAGGCTGTTGGAGAAGAAGTCGTTAAGGCCTTGCCAGGCTTTCACGCTTTTTCGGGATGTGATCAGACAGGCACTATCTGTGGAAAAAGCAAAGTGTCTTGTTGGAACGTACTTAAGAAGGCCCAACGACTGGTGCCAGATGCATTCTCAAGTTTTGGAGATAGTGACTTCCACAGAAACATTCCAGGTGATAGAACAGTTTGTTTGTCATCTGTACATTCAATCGACCCAGATGAAAAGCGTCAGCGAGGTCAGATGGCAGCTTTTTAGCAAGAAGCAGTACGTAGATGAACAGCTTCCACCAACAGAAGCAGCCCTGCGACAGAAGACAAGACGCGCCAACTATATTGCGCTCGGTTGGAAGTTGTGTCATGTTCCAGATCCCAATCTTCCAAGCCCAACATTACATGGATGGAAAGAAGTTGAAGGTAATTTGCAGTCTGTCCCAACCATGCTACTTCCAGCACCCTAGGCAGTGCTCCAGCTCATCAAGTGTGGATGCAAAGGAGCATGTGGTATGATGAACTGTTCCTGTAGGAAACACAGCCTTAAATATACAGATATGTGTCCTTCGTGCGGAGAGAAATGTTCTAACAGGAACAGTACAGAGGCGAATGACGATGGGAGTGATGACGACGATGGGGACTTGGAAATATAAAGTTGCAGTCCCAGTTTATAGCTCAAGACGAGAAACGTCATGCTTGTGACTTAATTGACAAGTTTTCTGAGCAGTAGAAAACGAACAACTTGTCTGGTAATTCTCACTATACTTCTATGTTTTGACATTTTAATTTCCTAATCTGAAGGGAGAAGGGCACATTTGTCAATTCAGCAGCTAGAATAATATTGGGTGTATTAAAATATGATTATCAATGATTTGTTTCGAGATTTTTTGCGTTCCCAAATATGTTTTGGAGAGTTAAACCAAAAAATTTGAAAAAAAGAGACTCGGGTACCCTGTGGTTTTGGGAGTCATTAACAAAAAGTTTAGCTCACTCGAGGAGTTCAATACAAGCATAACTATCATAAACCTTGCATTCATAGCTGAAGACTTTAAATTGAATATGACACCAGAAAAAAAATCAAGATATCTGCATGAGTAGGAATTTGGCATTTTTACAGATTTTTCATAATTTCAGTCGCTGGTATTTGTTAAAGGCTTCTTTGAAATCGCTGTTTCCGTGAAAATGTGCTTACCAACCATTATAGAATTGTTTTTCAGATGCCAAAAAACTTATTTGCAGGTTGAATTTATGGTTAAAGGCCATAATTTCGATGTTTTCTATTTTCTTGATGACGTCATATCTAATTTGCATAAAATGGCCTTAAATATCGAGGAAAAAATTGGTGACAATTTGTTTTTGAAAAAGCATCCCCAAAAGGTACACTTTCCCGTCGAGAAACCAAAATGATCACAAAATGCCCACGGGACTGACACATGGCCCCGGACTAATAATGAATCGTCAACGATCAAATGGAAAAAGTAAATTTCCGTCTTAGTTTTGTCAAGAATTGTTACTGGTCCGGGATTCCGAACAAAATCGTCAATATTTTTAGCAGTGAGCTGATGCGTCCACATATCTGCTTCTGGTTCCTGAGCTTCATCAACGCCGCCTTTATCGGCACTGTTTTCTCGAACTCTGAACAGTCTCGCGAGGGGTACATCATCGTCACTGTCGTCTAGATTGTCTTCAAAATCACTCCGATCGATGTCTGAAGCTTCCTCTAATAACCTATCTAGTCTATCCTGAGCAAACTCTAAATCGTTTGCAGTAAAACCATCAAATTCTGACCCACTACCATCGCTAGAATCCATGTTCGTTTGTAAGAAAATCTCATTCATAATTTGCACGACACTTCAACCTTTATATTGTAAAATGACCAATGAAAGAATGGCATATCATTTTCGGAAGTTGTATAAAGCTTTATTCGACCCTTTCTCATTGGCTGGTATTCGAGGTCTGGAATGTCACATCTCGGCCAATCATGCATCGTTTCACAACAGTTAAATACCACGACTGTAGTCGGGACTCGCCTGCACAGCGACCTAAATTATCACGACTGTAGGCGGTATCAGGGAGTAAAGGGTTAATAGATCACAAGCAGTTGACGGGGTGACAGATTGCAACACCAAACAATGCCCAACAGACAGCGCTCTTACCGACAAAATTCTCTGCCATTATGCGCTGACTGCCCACTTCTCTGCCCAACCAGATTACATGTTGACCAACTGTGTCTTTGCCTGATGGACTGCACACCGACTGACTGTTTACTTGTATTACAAACAGCACATTGATCATTGGTCCTGAAATGAACATCTTCCACTCACGATCATTTCTCGGAGCAACATATCATACAGCCCACTTGATTCTGTGCCTAACAAATCACATATTGACTGGCTGTTTCTCTGTCTTTACAGCTGACACACTGACTACTTCTCTCCCAGACAGATTACACACTGCTCATATGTTCCCAGTCAACAACAAACTACACAGGCCAGCTGTTTCCCTGTACTACAGATTTTCAGTCAAATGAGTGTTCCTCTGAATAAAATATCACAAAAATTACAGGTCTGTGTCTGACCCGCTGTTTCCGAGCCAAAAAAAAAATAAAAACAAACTCGCAGGTTCTGTGCCCGCGACAAACTGCACACTCACTGACTGGTTCTCGGCATAGCAGACGCCCCGGATCAGCAGGTTGACGAGCTGCGAGCGCAGGATCAGGCCGTGGAAGGTGAGAGGTCGGAAGCGCTCCTCCATAGTCCACTCCTCGCTGGGGGACTGATCTGGGTACAGGTTGGGGTAAGGCTCGTGTCTGGAGAGAAACACAGAATGAGCTGATCTGGATACAAGTTTGGGTAGGGCTCATGTCTGGAGATGAAAAAAGAATGAGCTGATCTGGGTACAATTTTGGGTTGTGCTCATGTCTGGAGATGAATGAAGAATGCGGACCAAACCACAGCAAAGCGGTGTCACTTCACTCGAGTTCCGCAGCGTAAGGCTGACATGACACAATAACATACATGACATAACAGCCAAGGTGGCATAAAAAAATTATTCAGTTTGTCAACTGACACTATGACACTATATTTTAAATTTAATGACAGGAGCTACCATCATAAGATTTACTAAGAAACGAGAAGACAGTTCTACGATATTGAGCATAAACAGACTTGTTATGCCATTTTATGGCAGCTTTTATGTTCGGTAATTGCACATATCAAAGTCCGCTATTTGCATTCCGCTAAAAAGTACCAAATACTTAGTCAAGTAAGAACTTGATAGTACCCAACATTGTATCAAGGCTGGTCTGGAAAGACCCCAGTTTCCACTGGATATACCAGGGGTGGTCATATCATTGAAAACAGAACCACAAATACAAACTTCATGAACTCATGATGAACGGCTTTAACAAAGACTGGCTCACATATGGATTTATTTAACTGCGCGAGGAATTTCAGAGCAGCAGTTTTGTAGCTATTAGCAACTATCTTCCAAGGTGTCCACCACCCTGAAGGTCAGCCTTGTGTCTTGTGGTTTAAGTAAGTCGTATTTCAGCAGTAGTAAATAGCTCCGTAGCAGAACTGCAGAAGTCTCCGGAAGGTCAGACCTGCGTTCCAGCATCTGCTCCAGGATGTCCTCGCTCTCCTCGCCGGTCTCGGTCACCGCACGCTCGTCACACACGTTGCGCAGCTCGCTGGACGGGTATGACT
Source organism: Gymnothorax reevesii (assembly GCA_029721435.1). NCBI lineage: Eukaryota > Metazoa > Chordata > Actinopteri > Anguilliformes > Muraenidae > Gymnothorax > Gymnothorax reevesii. Next base: position 53,860,171 of record CM056585.1, read on the forward strand.
TCATCGACTGACAGCGCCGCCGCTGCTCCCCGGCCCGCGTAAGGACCGTGGCCTTCTGCAGGGAGCCAGGGGGACGGGGACAGGTCATACTTACACGAGACACACAGAAGCACACACAGATACATGCACCAATAAACATGTGCACACGCACACATACATGCACACAGGCACACACACCACCTTCGCAAGTTACCTCATCAACCGACTGAATGATTCTGCAGTGAAGCCATCAATCTACAAAGCGTAAAATTCAGGAGTGACTGCGTGAATCCATTAAATTTTAAAACTCAGCTACCACGCCGTAAACCCTGGCAGCCAGGATGAGTTGTCAGTAGCGAACTCATGGGGGGAAAATACATGGAGCATTTGCGCCATCTAGTGGACGCAGGCGTCATTACCCGAAAACGGATGTTGTTGCTGACCAAGATGTTGCCCTTCATAAATTCTTTCTCGTTCTCTCGGTTCTCCGTCACCACGGGAAAGGCGTGGTAGGCCGTGGTCCTCAGGATGCACACCAGGGACTGTATGCGAGTGTGGGGGTACACATACGTCAGGTTGGGCTCCATGATGTCGCTGGCCGTCAGTCTGAAACAAGAGGGCAGTACTTGTCCCACAACTCTCAGTAACTTACCACGGTCCACCTTTCCATAAACAAGCCATTATCCCCTAAGCCACATAAAGTGTACAGAAGGATACATCACCAGCCATCCATTATTAACTCTGCTAATTTCAAAGCAGGGTGGCGGGGCTGGAGCCTACACAAGCATGCATTGTGTGAGAGGGTGGAATACGGCCTGAACAGTCAGTCATCACACTCACAGCTACAAGCAACGTCACAGCTTCCTCAGGATTTATACTTTCTTGCACTAGAAAGTATAGAAAGAGCACTATCCACCGTGCTAATGTGATGCCGTACATCAATCTTCATTTATTATTCCAGACCTCGATTATTATAGTATTTTCGTTTTCCGACATCCAAATCTTACACCTAAGCCCATGACAACCAGTCATCTCTAAAATTATATCCTCAAAATGAGTACTGAATTGAGGCAAGTTGTTTTTACAACACCACTCCATTTTGAAGTGGGCTGTCTGACCCAGGAAAATGATTTCAGTTCGCAATTCATTCAAGATGTGGACAGAACACTGAACAAATACCTTAAAAACACATTCAACTTAAAAGTAAAGTAAAAATATTTTCAGCATCAAAGAGCGCTGCTGGGTTTGATTATTTATCCTGAGTGAGTAGACTTCATGTAAAAGAATGCAAAACCAAGAATCTTCAATGGTCAAAGGACATGCGCTTGCACTAGGGGGCACTCTCACTTGTCCATTTCTGCCTCAGTCTCCCATTCCAGCAGCGGCACCCCTCTCAGATCGATGTGGATGTCATAGATGCCTTTGTTGAAGAAATCACCAGTCCACTTCGCCACCTGAGCACGCAAACACGATTATGAGAACCAAGCTCAAGGCAAGGTAAAGAGAGAGCTGTCATTCCACATCAGATCACCTACCATGAGAGTAATCATGATGGGAAGCCCATAAGTGATCTCATTGGTTGACTCGATGAGAATGACAGTTAGGCTGATGGTCATGCGGACGGCACCTCCGAGAAAGGCGGCAGCACCAATCAGAGCGAAGGTCCCGGAATAAATGTTAAGCCCCAAGTGTCTGTTGCAGATGGGAAAGAGACAGAACAGGTGAACAAGAATGCAGATTTTTACAGTGGGCACAGCCGTTGGGAGAGCGGTAAAAAAAAAAGAAACGTTAGCTGGGCAGTAAATGGATTTAAGCAAATAAACAAGAATTTTTAGCAGGACATGCAAAATGTATGATAGAACACATGCAGCCAATCAGTCCATTTCAATCGAACAATGCTCTCATCCACCAATCATCCATCACAGTCCTGGATACAAAAAAAAAAAAGCAAAAACCAAGAAAAAGTCCAGACCATGACACCTTCAAAGAGTATTGCCCATAGAACTTTGCAGAAAAATACTCAACATTAATCTGAAAATTGTGAATTGTCAGCAAGTAACAAAAAAAGTTGAGCCTCTATTTTTAGTTTGCATCTCCCAGCTCAAAAAGCAACAGAGACAATCAATTGGAGATTAGAGGTGCAAGCAGCCATGCAGAACTTGCCAAAGTAGAGCATATCGCCCATGGACTGTGGCACTGAATCTGTCTGTTGTGTGAAGTGGTGAAATACTGCTGTCTGGGAAATACCGGGGGGGGGAGAGAGTAATGCGGCCTCTTACAGGGGCGTAATCATCAGTGATGAGCACACTTTAAATCACCTCAGTACCACTGCACACGTTAGGCACAATCACCACCAACTTCGCCACAGTGTTACAGTTGATATAGCAGCTTGTGGAGTCCCACCACCTTCATAAGACTGTTTATGTTCATTTTTCGATTGATTTGTCACTGATCTGTAATTACTAATGTACAGTTGTTATGCAAATATTTACTTTGAAAGGCACTGAAACATGCAGAAAGGCCCGTCATTCAGCTAGTCGAACAGTTTTAAAGGGCGGCTATATCAATACAGTTCACTTCATTCAAAAGAAAACAACCTAAAATTAAGGGCAAAGTAAAAGAAGTCAAATAAAATTGGCTTTAATAAGAGGGCATTAACATCAATATTGAACTAATCTTGTACAAATTACAGCCCATTAAAACTCACTGTTCTAATATGGCATGTTCATTTAGATAATTCACAGGTCCCACAATTCTTTATAGTTTTGTAGATCATATTCTAACTGGAAAGGCACCCGCGCTCACTCTTTCAATGGCAGATACAGCAGTATGTTTCCCATGTACGCATGCTTTTCAAGTTAAGCTGATGCAGAGCAGTAAACAGTGCAGCCAAGCACACAAACACAACATGAATGAATTAACAAATGAATGAAGGAATGAATTGATGACTGTCGCATTTATAAAGCGCTTTCTCAAACATACTCCAAGTGCTTTACAGTCAAATGGGGAATCTCACCTCACCACTGTAAATGTGAGGCACCCACCTAGGTGATGCATGGCAGCCATTTTAGGCTAGATTGAGCACCACATATCAGCTGAGGTGGAGAGAGAGTGGACAATTTTTATAGCCAATTCAAATCAGGGGATGTTAGGTGGTCGGTCAAGACAGGTTGGTAATTCAGCCCGTACCCCGGGGAATGCCCAACACTTTTCAAAGAGGGTTAGGGGATCTTTAAGGACTACAGTGAATCAGGAACTCAGCTTAACTTCTCATCTGAGTAATAAATAAATGTGTATTTTCAACTTGCAAATGTTTTTACAGACAGCCACATGCTTACACAGTGAAATGTCCACTAATAATTAATCTCAGAGCATGTGCAAGTCTACAAGGGACTGTACATACATGGGTCACCTAACCCACGGCAAACGACAGAAGCCACATGGCCATAAACCTCCTGCTTACACTTTTAGAATGTTGGCCACCAGTCGGCCGAATGTGGCTCCACAAAGCAGACAAGGAACAAAGAGACCACTGGGCACAGACACTCCATACGTCCAGCAGGCGAGCAGGGTGTACATCACAAAGAACAGGGTGAGAGTGACCGGACTGAAGGTTCCTGTAACCGGGAGAGAGGAGGTGTCAGAGCAGGTACTGTACACACCTTCGGACATCATCAACATCAGACATCAGAGTGCTGAAAAACAATACAGCACTTCAGTTTTATACATCAAAAGGCGTGAGACCATGTGTCCGTCAGGCAGGAAGCAATGTGCGAGTATGAGTGGTTGCATGTGTAGACTTGGGCTTGTACAGCTGTACTTGTAGCAACCAATTCTTGAGACACTACCATGCTGTGAGGACATTTGGGGTTGCGAGAAAATTTTGAGTGAACCACATACCAGAGGATTACGGCTAATTAGTTAAAGTAATGGTTCCGGTTACTGTTAGGGTTAGTGCAAGAATGTACAGAATGAATCCAAATCAATACAATGGTCTAACAAGTACAGCTATACAAACGTGTGTGTATGAGCATGTAAATATATGCGCGTGTGTGTGCATGCGTGTGTGTGTGTGTATATGCATATGCGCGCGCGCGTGTGTGTGTGTGTGTGTGTGTGTGTGTTTGTGTGCATGAGCGTGTGAGAGTATGCGAGCATGCGTGTGTGCACGCGTCTGTGTATGTGTGTACATGTCTGCATTTGTGAGCGCGTGCGTGAATGTGTCTGTGTATGCAAGTGTGTGTGCTTGAGAGGGTGTCTGTGTGCACATGAGTGCGCATGCGTGGCGCAGTAGGATTACAGGTAACAATGCCATACAGGGTGCATTGCTCACCGTCCTGGTGAAAGAGCTGGTGTATAGCCACTTCCTGAGGGTTGAAGAATAGAGTGGCCATGTCGTTGTAGGTCTTATTGGGACAGAAGAACCGTTTTACAGTAGAATCCACACTTGATACCTGAAAATACATGCACAGGAATCAAATTTTTCATTTATGAAGTAAATCTACATTTGTTTTTTTAAATACATTTTGCCCAAATAATTTGATGAATTGCAACTTGCAACAATGACAAAGATCAATCATTGCATAGCACAGATATGCAACAAGAAAATGCACTTCGAAAAAGAGGATAGTATCAGGAGAAATCAAATCACAGAGCACCTTTGAAAATAATAAGAGCCTGGAGGATAAGAGAGTGCCTCAATTCAATGAATGGACGCAGCGCACAGGGCGGGGCACAGTGCCTTACACACCGACAGCACACACATATGAGTGCAGCATGCTGTGCTGAGTGCCAGGTTAACTAGTGCCGCGCTATTTTTGGCGGATGATCTGGCAGCCGTTAAGCAGAGATGAGTTGGCAGGGCAAAGAGTGTTAGTTTGGACAGGGCTACCACGTAAGCAACCGCTATGTAAAACTTGGCACAGTTTTGGTCTCTGGGTTTATCTTCTGGTAGTATAACTAACAGTACAAGGTCCACAATGCCGAAAATGAACAGTCTGTTTGTTTTCCATGTCCATTTTTCATGGAGTATCAATAAAGTCCGTTTATTTAAACAGCCAATCCTCAATTTTTCGGTTTAGATAGATTCAGCGGCATCGTGTGGTCCTTGCCTGTTCTTACTCTCCCATTACCACAATTTCATTCAAAAAGCCAGTTTGAGCGCTTAACTTTTCATATAAGATAAACCACTGACACTGTATTTTCAGAAAGAAGACTGCCTTGAGACAAAAAATACTGTAATCTGAAACTGTATATACTGTAATTAAAGAGAAGTACAGTTCATTTCTGGATACTTGCTCAACTACATTCAGTGTCCTGCCCCACCCACCACAGGAGCCATAAAATGTCAGATCATGGTGAAAATTTCGCAACAATGTTCGTTTAAAACAGCATAGAGGAGAATATATAGATATAAAAATGTTATTTTTTGTGTCATGAAAATGACAGCTTAATACCGATTAATATTCCAATGCTGAAGTAACAACCACTTCTGGTGACAGAGAGCAAAATATTTCTAGAACACAACCCCTAGAACAATAAAACCATACACAGAAAAGCCTCTTCTGGATAGTTACTTTGATATAAATAGAATTGTGAGAATGATACATCCCTGGGTCTTCACCAAAAGGATATACAAAAAAAATCATTCTTAAAGAGGTATATGGAAGAGGAATTGAGTTAATTGGGAGTATTTAGTCAGATGTAAATAGAACCAGAGGAAATTGCATATTATATTTATTTAGTATGTATATATTATGTATTAATATGTATATTTCTATGTATGTTTACGTAAGGTGTATATAATAGTACTGGAGATACAATGGCTATATATATGGCTATATATATTATTTAAATGCATACTTCGTCCAAGTCCTTTTTTGAACAGGGCACACTATGATTTGCTTGCTTTTTTTCTTTTTGTTCTCCTTTTTCTTTTATCGAAATGAACAGATATATTTTTTTTTGTTTTTATCCTTGTTCAAAATAAATAAATCATTCATTCAAATAAGTCATTCATTCATTCATTCACTCTTACCAGTGCTGCGGTGTTATTGGTGGTTGGGGAGACCATGTCTCGACACTCTCCAAGAGTCATCGAGGACAAGAATATCACCAACGTGGTCACCATACTGACCAGCAGACTCTCCAAAACCCTGGAATACAAGGAGTGGGGGGAGGAGGGAGAGCTTAGCTCAGACCAGAGGAATGCAGTGGGGCAAAATCCGGAATGTAATGCAGGAAAAGTGAACAACTTCCTGGTACAGAGGTTTACCCAGAGAATGCTTCAGCTAAATGATAAAATCACAGTTGAAAGTTTCTGCCAAATCTTCGCTGCGACCACAATCTCTGATTATGCCGATTGCAGAGATAAATCTGAACTCCTGCCTGATGAATTGAGCTAGACATCCACATCCAGCCATCTGAACCTAAACACTGGGGAGGACTTTTCAGAGCCGAGATTGCACGTCTGAGTATATCTAATGAGAGAAATCTGAGAGCTGAGCTCCAGAGGGGCACAAACATGGCGAGACTCTCGGACCCTGACAAAATACGCTATACATTCATTACCGTTGCGCTCTTCCAGAAATTTTACCCAGTCAAATGCGTTCATTCATGGAGTTTATATTCATGTTGGGATGTGCATGAGAATACACCTCACTGGTCCAATTCAATACAGTTGACACTATTTATACAAAATAAAAAACGCAAAGGCACAGCCTCCCCCCCACCTCGCCCCACCGCTGACTGCCTCCCTAAGACAACACCTAAAAAATCCAAAGAGCATCAGATGAACGTGTTTTTGGGATGCAGAAAAATAACAAAATCGGAGGAGCTTTAGATGAGTACCTGAAAAGTAAATTAAATAAAGAAAATCAGAAAAATAACAAAATGGGTAGGATCTAATCTAATGTGAGCACCTGATGAATCAGCCTTTGGGCTGCAGGAAAAGGTACAATAAAATGGTATGGGCTTCAGGAGAGCACCTGACGAATCGGGCCTTGGGATGCACGTTCCTCATGCGGTACTTGGACATGCGTCTGTTGAGGCAGTTGAACAAAGCGCCCAGGAGTCCGCCCACAATGCCCATCAACACAAAGAAGGCCAGGTCCACTGCAGTCCACAGGTGGCAGTTCTTATCCCCCTCTGGACACTACAGAGAGACACAAACACATACATATGCACAAACACAAACACATTAATTTAACACACGGAAAAACTGCATACACTGAAAAAAGTGATTTTGACCCCTAGTAAATGTTCCATATATTAATTAAGTATATTTTAATAGAAATAGGTGTGTTATTTAACTCCACTAAAAAAATAAGTAATTTCAAATAATCAACATAATAAAAATATCTAGCTTCAGATAAAAATATTTTGTGCAACAACTTACCTTAAAAAAATTATGTTCATTCAACAAAACATTTTTTTCAGTGTATGTGGGAGCTTAATAAATTGACAAACACACAGATTCCTTCAGTACTGTTCGTGAAAAGACAGAAATCTAACTAGTTACAAGGCCATGAGGATAAAGAGAGAAAGACCGGTAATAGCTGGTTAGGGACGGGTTGTCATGGTCGGCTGAGCACCTCATGTATTCATATTATTGGTAAATGTAGTCCGGTGCAAGGCTCGCCGTCTGTTGTCTGCCTTGTGTTAGTACACCATGCAGCTCAATTGCTACATCTTATGTAGCCTTACAGGGTCAGACTCTGGCCTGGTTACCGGCCACGAAAACAGCCGAACAGAAAAAAAAGCCCAAATTATGAACCCGAGAAATGTGCAATTACGATGAGAACAATCCTAAATATTAATATAAATGGGGGTGCAGCAAGCTTAAATTTACTGTCAATTCAAGACCGCACTCTTACATCTGCATTTCTGACATACAGCAGTATCATCAAAACCACAATGTTATTAATTGTCCGACTGGCACTTTTCCAATAGGCGACTTGGGGATTCTGTACTACGATATTTTGGGTCAAAAAAATTGGTATATATTTTGCATTTATATTCTGCAACAGTGCATGCCCCGCATGCAATTCTCCAGCGGGCACCATTTTGATGGTGATACAAATTTCGCATCTTCCAGTACTTTACATTTTACCGTTTTTTTTTTTTTGGTGCGCGCACGGAAATGAGAATGCGATATAGAAAATCCCGCCCAGAATCAATCTGTGGCGGTCCAAGTTGATTCTGTGGCGGCCCACAGTGTGTGTGAAACACTGGTGTCTGCTACCATTAAGCCACCTATTCCATTCTTCACCTGACCAGGAGTCCTGTCCAGTCCGTGGCCTGTAGACTGCCTTTAGTATGTTGCAAAGAGTACAGCCTATTGTCCATAAATATACTTTATTCTGATTACCAAGGTTACCAGTACAAGTACCAAGCTTTAAATGGCAGATTTGCCTTAACTACTGCTTTCAAGCCGATAGCAATCCATCCTCACACTGTCCCAAAATATAGTAAGTTTAAAATAACCACAATGTTAAGAGATGACTCTCGAAAACGATTTTGTTCAGATATATTGAGATGAGAGGTAAAGAGACTTCTGAAATTTTTTTTTTTATGGTAATAACACTTTGTAAATATCGGAAAAAAAAACACATTAATAACAGTAAATTTGAAAAGTAATGCTGCCGAGAGTGAATGATGCTAAACTCGCACAGAAAAATGCCTCCTGCGTTGATGAGCGCAATAACAAGCGCTACATGGAGGCATGGTTAACCAAACAGCCTTGAGGAGATTAGCATTGCAGATGTTTATGGTGACTGTTGGATTCCATTTTAAGATCAGTTGTGAACAGAAAGCATGGTCTCTAGTTCTGCCCTTTGCAGCTAGGATTGTCTGCTGTGCTCGTTTGGTCTCTGTTTTTTAGCTCGCATGGCTCATGATACAGAGTATAGTAGTTGGTGTAGTTCAATGTGAATTTCCTTTCACTTAGCATTGATTGTTCTTCATAAGAGATACACGATTTGACATACTTATGTAGCCGGTCTTATAGTTCAGCATTGTGTTGCGTGTAATGAATAATAAGGTGAAGACCACCCCTCTCTTGCCAGCAAACAGATTTTTATTCTGCGTGCAACACATTAATATCAGTAGAGCAACTGATATTATGTTTGCATGTCACATTTCTATATCCACAGCTATCCACAACAGAGCTTAATACTAACGGAGTATATACAGCATATCATAACATTTTCCAGTTAACGGGACTGAAAACATTACCCACCTTTTACCTTAGATAGCGGAGGTAAATTTGAAACAGGGAGCTCATGTACCTACGTGCAACGCATAAATGCCAGTACAGCAACTTCGCATGTCACGATTCTACAGGCACACCTATAAATTAGAGATGGAAGAAACGGCTAACCGCACGAGAAACCACCTAATGCTCCATTAGCCTGGACTTACGATAGGTATATTAGCATGCTTCATAAAAGTGCCGTACACGATAAAATAAAAATGTGTAACTCAAAAGTAATCAATCATCGAAGCAATAATTAACAAAATCTTTGACCTCTACAAAGAAGTAGCTTCGCCTCCGTTCAGCATTTTACTGCGTTTTACAAAACCACTGAAGAGCACTTATTTCATCTTACTTCTCCAATGCAGAGCTGAATACTGAGGAGAATACCGCGAATTCGGAGGAAGTTACTTTGCCAAAATGTCAAAGATCAAACAGTATTAATATAACAAGTAAATCAGGGGGATCTAATAGCTGCGACCTGGCCAAGCATCCGTCACGTAACCTAGTGTCCATGACTGGTGGTTTCTTGTACAAGTGTGACCTCGAAATTGGCAAATGACCTTGAAAATCAATAGGGAACCCTTCCTCTGTACCAAGAAGCTTGTTGTAAGATTTAATAGCCATCCATCAAGTTAAACTCGAGTTACGGTGCGAAAACTGTGAAATCGGGGCAAAATCGACACTTTTTTGACCGGTGTGACCTTGGAATTCGACAGATGACCTTGAAAATCAATAGAGAACCCCTCCTCTATACCAAGAAACTTCTTCTAAGATTTCATAGCCATTCACTGAATTAATCTTAAGTTACGGTGCGAAAACCGTTAAATCGGGCAAAATTGACACTTTTTTTTACCTGTGTGACCTTGGTATTTCACGGATGACCTTGAAAAACAATAGGGAACACCTCCTCTATGCCTAGAAGCTATTTCCAAAATTTCATAGCGATCCATGAATTATAACTGGAGTTACAGTGCGAAAACCCCCAAACAAGGTTGTGACCTCTGTGAATTTGACCTTTGACCTCGACATCACTTTGGTGAAGGTCAATAACTCCTGAAAACTTCATGATGATACGACGACAGGAGCATGGTGAAAAAGGAGTCACAGACGGACAGACAGAAGCGTTCATAGAGCTGCTTGGTCGCAGCTAAAAATTCTACTGAATTGAAGAAAACTCCCCAAAACAATACATACATAGATAAGAGGAAAAGAATAATAACGTGCAAACAGAAACTGATTTTTGGTGAAATGTAACACTGCATGTTCACACGGGTTACACTTACGATACCCACAATAAAACCTGAACGATGAAGACGCCAAATTTTTCTTTTTCTCTTTTTTTTTACCGATGTCCGAGATTGCCAGTTACGGCTACGATGATGGGTTATGCCGAACTGAATATGAGCATGCTTCCTCACAGCTGGCACTGGTTGCCTTGATCTAAGAGAATGTTGCGATTACTAGTTTTGATTACGAATTTGTACTCATTGTCATGGTCAACCGGGGTAGGTCAAATGGGCTAACGCTTGGATTAAATGGCTCGCCCCTGAACTGACTGATGGGCTTGTTAATTCATGCCCCAGAGGAAGACTTGACGGGCGTTTACGGGCGCCGGCAGGATCGCGCATGTCTCATTGCATACACTACTGTAATCAGTGTTTTTCACTCATTTCGGACATATAAAGCAGAATCACTGACATGCAGTCACTTCGTCTTTCCCTTCTCAAATCTTTATGTCACTTCACACATTCCACTTGCGATTTCATACACCAACCCAGTTTTCTAAGTCTTTAAAGCTTTGTTTGGTCTTGCAAGATGTCCCGACGTAATGAACTTAGCGGTATGTTAAATTTTTTTTCCCCAATTTTTCTCAATTAATTTCTGCTTGAATTCCTGTATATTTTGGTAGTCCTAATATAAATGGTAATATTGTGCGGTAATATTGCCCATAGCAGAACGGTTTGGTGAAAAATCTGTCACTGTAAGCAGATCCCCCCACCCCCCCTCCCCTTTGATGAAAACCCCGTTAGCCATAGTACTGATATCGAAACAATACTGTTAGCCAACTGGTTAATCTTCAGTCTTTTCGCGAACAGCACTGTACAGGAGGGAATGTAACACACAGACACACATGCGTGAGAAGACTTGTCACAATCATAGAGACTTGCATACACCCATAAACACACACAAGGGAATGCAACACACGGACACAAAAATGGACAGGTAACACAACCACATGCAAGCACACATATCTCAATTAAAGCAAACAAAACTCCTGACCTTAAACTCCCCAAAGTTGAGCAGGCCTGGCAGCTGGAAGGAGCCCCACTTGTTGAAATTGATTCCAGAGCGGAAGAAGTTGAGAGTGAAGGTCGCTGACATGGAGCAGAACAGCTGAGGGCAGAGGAGAAAGGGAGAAAGAGGAAGTGAAAGAGAGAGGAAATTGAGAGGAGGAGAGAGAGTGAGGCAGAGGGGGAGAAGGAGAGGGAGGGGGAGAGAGAAATGGAGAGATTGGGTCCATAATTCCATTTCTGTGAGGAGTAAAAAAAATGGTTGCCCAATACCTGAACCCCACCTCCCTTCTAAGCGTGATGCCGCTCTCCGGCTCTCCACTCAGGTCCAGGGCTGACTCACCACTTTCCATGTGAGCGCCTGGTTCCAGAAGGACGATCCCTCCTCCAGACTGAAGAGTGTGCCGCCTATGGGTGCCCCGAAAGCTGCAGCAACACCTGCTGCAGCCCCAGCTGAAACGAAGTCCCTTTTATCCCTAAAAAAAAGAGCACAGGAAGGATCACACATGTCATTAGCCAATACTCCACTGAAACAAGAGATACTTCAGCCTTCTCGGTATTTAATCATGCTACCACGCTAATTTAGAACTACTCGAACCACACTCATTATAGCAGCCATGATGTAATCACACCAACTTGGTACAAGAAAAACCACTCCCATTATCGAGGCCATTACTCTGGTGAAACAACACTTACTCGTTCCTTAACTATAAGTATTCATGCTAACACCTCAACTCAGTACTAGTGAAACCACTTCCATTATAGAGGCCATTACCCCAGTGAAACAACACATACTTGTTCCTGAACTATAAGTAATCATGTTAACACACAAACTGAGTACCAGTGAAACCACTCCCATCATAGTAGTCATTCCTCCAGTGAAACAACACATACTTGTTCCTTAACTGTAAGTAATCATGTTAACTTAGTACAAGAGAAACCAGTTCCATTATAGCAGCCATTACTCCTGTGAAACAAAACAGACTTGCGCATGATCTATAAGCAATCGTGCCAACATGCTAACTCGGCACCACTAAAACCACTCCCATTTTATATCATAACTCCAGTGAAACAAATCATGCACTCCTGCCCTCTCCATAAATAATCATGCTAATATGTTTACTTCATGTGGGTGAAACCAATCCTATTGTAAAGGTAATCACTCCAACAAAGCAACATCACACTCATGCCTTTTCTGCAAGTAATCATGCCAACATGCCACGGGTACATGTGGAACCACTCCTATATTAAGCACACCAATAAATGTGGTGGTTAACAAAGATAAAAATACTTTTTTTTACCATCATTCTGTAACCATACTATCCATTACACCAGCATTTCTAAAGCTCAATTTTAGAACAGCTTTGGCGCTTATATACAGTATACTTATATACAGTATAATGAAGCATTAACTCATGACTAGAAGTGGCATGATGAGATTTCATCACAGCTAAGGGGCATTGTAATCCCCTAGGCCATGAAAAAAATCACAATATTTACTGGCCTGGAGTAAGCAATCAATTTAACAAACAGGTTACTAAATACAATAATGTAAATATTATAAAATCAGGTAAAAGCATATTCATCGCCAATTTAATCTTAAACAAGAATGCAGTTCCCAGCTGCCTGAATAGAATGCTAGGTGGTTGCTATGCAACACCTGCAAACTCACTAGTAGTAATCCACAGGGAGGGAGCAGTAACCCTATAATAATGCACAGCCAACTTTATTCCAGCCCCAGACTTTGCTCAATAATCTTCAACCAGATCAAAACAGCATCAAATTCACAGGCAAGAAACAAAGCAGATGTGCTAGGAGTGAAACTCAATGATCAACTACCTGCCTCCACAGGACCAGGGCGAACCACAGCTACAATTATCACCATGCAAGAATCTCTATGCTCATTTCTAAATGAATGATCTTCATGTTCACTGTTAATACGGCTGTCCAAGAAAACATTCCCATGGGTGAAAAGTAATGTTTATTTTACCTTTTATTGTTTCCCTGCCCAACTCTCCACAGTAGCTGACGTTCCGTACAATTGTGCACTATTTCGATAGATGCTTGCCTCTGTGATGCCCTACCATTTAAATTGCATGATCTTAAAATAACCCAGTGTCTCTGCTCACCGGTCGCTACGGAAATAAGGGAAGTCGAAGCGGATTTTCTTAAACGTAATGCTCTGGAACTAGAAAAAGAAAAAGGTATTCAGTAACTTCAAGTTAATCACTTGAACACAACAACATGTAAAAGACATCAGCTTCAAGTCTCAAGAATAATGTGATCTACAGTACAGTCGCCGTTAAAATCGAAGAGACGGCGTTAGTTCACGCCCGGTTACCTCGAACATTTCGCCCTTCTAGCCCATTTCTAGCCACGATCTAACGCGCCATTACGCGGTACTTCACACTGCTGACCAATGAGCCATATAAGAGGACAATTTACTGCCAGGAATAACCACATGTGGCTCCGCGGAACTGAATGTAGCACCGCAGGTAAATTATAGAATAGAGGGCATTTTGACTGTTAGAATTACGTTTGTGTTTGCAATTATGCATTTTAACATATTTTAATTTTCTCTTGCAGAGAAAGTGGAAGTGAGAGCTTATGCGACCACTGGAAAGCGCATAGCTGCTCCTCCATTTTAAAACCTAGCATGAACAAAAAAAATATATATGATGATAAATTCAACAGCGTAATATAAGAAATCATATTTTTGAAGGAAATTTTTTTTGGTATTTTAAATGTCTTTTTATTGCAGAAACTGTGATTCTGAGAGTTTGTGGGTAGACCTTCTGCGAAGTGGGTCGCAATTGATTTATTGGTTTTAGAAAAGCCAACCGCAATATAAATAAACTATTTGGCAATATACAACTTAATAGCCTGTGAGCTTATGCTCACGTTGTTCTCCGAAATTATGCGTTTTTGGACATGCAGAGGTGTGAAGTTTTCTCTCGCCAAGGAGTCAAACTTCGTTCTAAACTCTGGGGAAATTCGTCGTATCGTGATAGGTTCCATAGCTGTGAATGTGATGTCAGTTTATGGTTGGGCATTTTACAGAAAATTTCTGCCACGCGCTGAGCAGGTCATTCATTTTTTAATAGGCTACAATGATCTTAAAGGGATTATTAGGGTGACAATGAGTAATAAATAGAGATGACACTAAGTGAGCTGTATTGAATCAGTGCCAGGTGTATCCGCTTTTAATTCCGTGAATTCAGTTTACGAAAAAGCCATTCAGTTTTAAGTGACATTTAATTTATTGTCCTTTAGAGATAAGATATTGAGCAGATCTTTTTTTAGATTGCGTTTTCGTTATTGATAGATTTTTAATAAGCTTACTAAAACAAGCTGTTAGGTTTCGCAAATAGTTTATTTTGCTTGTTTTTTTGTTTTTTTAGTGCATTCAAGAGTCGTTATGGTCAAACTAAATTCATATTGTACAAAAGTCTTTTATAGTTGCAAGCTTTGCGAACAATATATTTGAACATCTGAATGGTTATGACAAATCATTAAAACAAATACAGACGATGCAAAAAGTTTAGTAATGAAAAATTGGTTAAAAATTGCCAATTAGCATTTTAAAACAAAACAGTATACAAATCTAAAAACATTCAAGTTCTTTCTGTAAATGAATTTTACTGAGACGGGGTGCGAGTAGGCCTAATCTTCGATATACAGTGGGTTGACCGGTTCCGCAATTTGACCGATCCCGTAATTTGCAGAAATCAAACTTTATTTGTGGGAAAATGACTTCGCTGTCAGCCTTGAGTTTGACACCGCTGGAACGGTAAATTATTTTGGATTTAACTCTGAATTATTGTTTCGAGATATTCGGCTTCATAGAGAAATAAATGTCCGATAACTGTTGCTTGCCGTTGCAGCAGTACCAAATCAACGCTTGTGCTAAAGCCCACTGTGCAGTGTGTGGCCGTTAAACACGCGTATTCCCGGGATTCACCACGTTATAAGTGTTATTATGATCGGAAATTATTGTATATTTGACTATATAAATCCCAATTTCGTACTCTTGATACTTTTTCATCAACACCCATTAGAGTGACTGCTTGTTGTTTGGTGTTGCGCAAACACCATTTTGTAGGTTTTCAAACATGTAATATGAGACATGTTTATTCTTGTTTATTTTTCGGAAAGAATTTTATTAAAGTTTAATGTAGTCAATGTGAAATAAAACATTTTTCCCCCGCCATAACTGTTTTTCTCACTTTTAGGAAGTGGCTATATCATTACTCATGTCCTGTGTTAATCTGAACTTGTAGTCTCATCCTGATAATTTTAATGTATACTTGGCATGTACTACTTGAATTGGAAAGTGTAAAAAGAATCATCCATAGTCGCTGATAGCAGTTGAATATCCATGGATGTAGCCTACAAATAGTCTTGAACTGCGGTCAGCGCACACGGATTCCAGCGGACACATATGTCGACACACGGAACAATTAGCCATAAATTTGACCAATTATTGTGAGTAATGGTGGCTAAAATTGGTGGAAAATCCATGTGTCTGTTTCTTTGTGGCCAGGCGCATGCAATTACGCGAATAAACGAAGAATATCATAAGTTCGGCCTGACAAAGGACGCTGCTTGCGAAACTAGAAATTATTTGCGGAACCAGTCAAAGGACGTGCCACTGAAAAATGACCGTGCAATGCTTTATTCCTAATGACTGAAGAAAACTAATTGATCCACGAAGTGCATGAGCAATTTCCGCTAATTCGTGAAAAAATGATTTTCCGCCGGCGAATTCTGTATCGATACCAGACACTTCAAACAAATTCCGTTTGCGGAACCGGTCAACATACTGTAGGAATGGATAGGCTACAGCATACTAAATTAAAGGTTTGCAACAGGAAAAATAATATATTTCTGCACTTGAGTGAAAATAGGCCTAATAGTAGCCTACATACTAGCATAAATTATCTCCGAACATAAAGTATTGCAGAAATGATACCTGACAAACAAAATCCTCACCAAGAATAGCATGACATTTAATAGGAAGTGGCTATATCTACAGCGCCATATGTGATTCGGGGCTATATTTTACAGCGCACGTGCATATTGACGTTTCTTCACATATGTTGGCAGCTTCCAAGCTCAGCACGCTTATCTGCGGTCTACAGCGGAGTGTTTGTTTTTAATACAATCTCTCAGACCGTTTTTGCACAAGGTACGATTGTTCTGTGCCACAGTGCGATTGGGTGATATGTTTTGGGGGATTTTACTATTGAGAAGGGGCTTTAGAATGTCAATATCGCGAATGCATGCTTCACGTGCCCTAGCAACCCGGTGTGTCATCACTCAGTAACATGGATTACCACGTAACGCAGCACAAGAAATTAAACTCAAAATTTTCTTGACTGAATTTCATTGGCTAAATCATCAAAATTGGCCCCCACAACTGCTTAACGCGTGTCCGTCATCTTGGGTTTGCCCGGAGACGCCGCCTCTGCGCATGCCCACTCCGGCATACCGTAAATATAGCCCCGAATCACTGTTTATGGCGCTGTAGATATAGCCACTGCCTATTTAAGAATCCAATTGCGTATTATTCATTCATTCATTCATTTTCTATACCCGCTTATTCCACACTAGGGTCGAGGGGCGAGCTGGAGCCTATCCCATCTGGCTACGGGCAAAGGCAGGGACCCACCCACCCTGGACAGGTTGCCAATCCATCGCAGGGCGCACACATTATCCACAGACCATTCATTCTCGCACTCATACCTATGGGCAATTTAGTGTCTCCAATTAACCTGATATGCATGTCTTTGGACTGTGGGAGGAAACCGGAGTACCCGGAGAAAACCCACGCGAGCAAGGGGAGAACACAATTGCGTATTATACTGCACTAAAGTTTTAAATTGTAGCACAGGTTGAGCAATCTGTATAATCTAAAATAAATAGGTTTGCAGAAATGATTTCAGGCAACATCACCCCCGCCAAAGCAAATCAATATTTTATGTAGGCTAACGTTACTCTTGCATTCATATATGAAAATAAATCGCCAATAAGCTGTGCCATTATCTACATGTACGGACTACTGTCAACACGACCGCCCCAACTGCCCTCGTGGCTCAGTTATGATTAAACAAACACCTGGCTAACGGGCTATCGCCCAGCTACCACGAGCACCGTAGGCGGCGGGAGGTCTTCTTTTGTCTTTGTGTGCGTCAAGACGCCGTTCCTACCGCACAGTTCACGACGAGATTTCCCGGTCCTACCGACAGCCTTATGCCCCCCTACTGCCAGATTAACGACCTTTTCTTTGGTTTTAACGGCGACTGTACTGTAGCTTACGAAAATTTGAAAAATCTGAAATATTACATAGTCCACTCGTTAGTACCACAATTCATCATGCAATGAATGAGGATATGTACAGTGCGGCTGGCGTATCAATAGGGAAATTCACATGTAACGCTAACTGCATGACTATACCAAAAGTCGCCATACCTGAGGGAGTCCAGCTCCAACAATGGCTCCGCTGTGTATCATAGGTCCCTCCTTCCCCACGAAAAGACCTGGGAACCGGAGGACAAAGTCACACATTAGAACCAGCAACTCAGTATCAGTATAGCCAAGAGAGGCTCAGCACTATAAACCACAAAGCATCAGAAAAACCCCACACAACAATCAATGCTAAGACCAAGGAAATTCACAATGAACTACACCAACTGCGATACTCTGTATCATGAGCCATGAGAGCAATGATGCTCTGCACTTACAGCAACCAAAAAACAGAGACCACACGAGCACAGCGGACAGTCCTAGCTGCAAAGGGCAGAACTAGAGACCGTGCTTTCTGTTCATATCTGATCTTGAAATGGAATCCAACAGTTACCATAAACATCTGCAATTCTAACCTCCTCAAGGCTGTTTGGTTTACCATGTTGCACTTGTTATTGAGGACATCACCGCAGGAGGCATTTTTCTGTGCGAGTTTAGCATCATTCACTCTCGGCAGCATGCCAGGTTGAACTGCAGAACTTACAGATGATGTAAGCTCTGTAACAGTCTGGACGTACCTCCAGCGACGGAGAAAATAACCCCAGTAGCCTTGCACAGGAACGTGCGCAACCTTACGATTCCTGGAATCTTCACCCCATTCAAGTAGCTCTTTATTTCTGGAATTCCTGATCCTCCCGCAACAGGCTTGAAGGGAAACGCAGAAGCCACCAGTCAATAAAAATTAGAGACACCTAGCTACAATCCATAAAGGCTCAACTCGGGAGAGGGGAAGAGAGGAATATACATCAACATATTGGAGAAAGACAGTGAGGCATCTTCCATAAAATTGTGCAGTACAAGACAAAATATTGCATCACAAGTGTAAACAACTGAATACACCAAACTTCATTAATTTACTTGATAAGCTCACTACACATCAAACAGCCATTTCTGTACATGTGCCACTCACCAAGAGAGGCTAATTTTATCAGTAGACCCTGGAATATACATTCTGGGCCGTGCATTTACATTACTGGAAAAGCAATGCAATGTCCCTCACCCTCAAAGCCCATTAATTCCAAGACATGAGCATAAGGTATAAACAACAGGACAGGGAAAGCCTCGATGGCGGCGACTTTGCCCTTACCTCAACAAGAACTAAAAGACTAGCGATGAAGATGAAGGTCATGTTGAAGGCAAGAAGCTCAAGCAGCGAGAGAGCAAGGCAACCCTTTTCTGTGCACTCTTTCACCGCTGTATGACTGGGGTCAAGGAACAACTCATCAGCAGGAGAAGGACCATGTGGCTCAAGAGGAACTAGATAACTCAGTCGCCCCAGGGACCGAGTCGTGCATCTCCCTGTTCCCCAAATTTCAGACAAAATGGCCGCCGGCAGCCGTATTGTACATCCAAAATTGGCAAAAATCGCTCTTGAGCATTGTGAAATAAGTATCTTCGCTTGCACAGAACTAGAAAAATTCCTTTAATAATTGTCGCTTCCAGAGCCCGGAACAGAAAATTTCTGTGGGCGCGGCGGGCAGCCCCGGAACTAAACTATAGTATCTCCTGACAATCGTCATTGGGGAGATACATGTATGCCACCTCACATTAATCAGCTTAATGGAGAATGAATAATCTTCCTGCAAATTAGAAAAACTGAAACAACATTAATTCAGATACTTAGCAATGTATCACTACCATCTCAGTGATCTAACTGCAAATTCTGCAGTACAAACCCCTATTCCAATGTAAGTTGGGACATTCTGTAAAACTTGAATAAAAACAAGATACAATGATTTGCAAATCCTTTTTGACCTATATTCAATTCAGTACACTAGAAAAGACAAAGATATTTAATGTTCAACCTGATAAACTTTATTGTTTTTTTGGAAATATTCACTCATTTTGAATGTGATGCCTGCAACACGTTCCAAAGAAGCAGGGACAAGGGCAACAAAAGACTGGGAAAGTTGAGGAAGGCTCAAAAAACACCTGTTTGGAACATTCCACAGGTGAACAGGTTAATTGGAAACAGTTGAGTGTCATGATTAGGTATAAAAGGAATATCCCCGAAAGGATCAGTCATTTACAAGCAAGGATGGGGCGAGGTTCACAACTTTGTGAACAACTGCATGAGCAAAGAGTCCAACAGTTTAAGAACAAAGTTTCTCAATGTGCAATTGTAAGGAATTTAGGAATATTATCAACAACAGTCCATATCATCATCAAAAGATGCAGAGAATCCGGAGAAATCACTACATGTACGCGGCAAGGCCGAAAACCAACACTGATAACCCGTGACAGTCGGTCCCTCAGACGGCACTACATTAAAAACTGACATGAATCTGTAAAGGATTTTACCATGTGGGCTCAGGAACACTTCAGAAAACCAATGTCAGTTAACACAGTTTGTCACTTCATCTACAAGTGTGAGTTAAAACTCTACCATGCAAAGAGAAAGCCATATATTGACAACACCCAGAAACGCCGTCAGCTTCTCTGGGCCAGAGCTTATCTGAAATGGAGTGACACGAAGTGGAAAAGTGTGCTGTAGTCTGAGGAGTCCACATTCAAATTGTTTTTGGAAATCATGGACGTTATTTCCTCCGGGCAAAAGAGGAAAAGGACCATCCAGATTGGTATTAGCGAAAAAGCCAGCATCTGTGATGGTATGGGGACGCGTTAGTGCCCATGGCATGGATAACTTGCACATCTCTGAGGGCACCATGAAAAACATATAGGTTTTGAAGTAACATATGCTGCCATCCAAGCGACGTCTTTTTTAGGGATGCCTCTGCTTATTTCAGCAAGACAATACCAAGCCACATTCACCACGTGTTTCGACAGCGTGGCTTCGTAGTAAATGATTGCGGGTAATAGACTGGCCTGCCGGCAGTGCAGACCTGTCGCCCATTGATAATGGGCGGGGCATTATGAAGCACAAAATACAACAATGGAGACCTTGGACTGTTGAGCAACTGAAGTCATACATCAAGCAATAATGGCAAAGAATTCCACCTATAAAGCTTCTACAATTAGTGTCCTCAGTTCTCAAACGCTTATTGAGTGTTGTTAAAAGGTGATGTAACAGCGGAAAACATGCCCCTGTCCCAGCTTTTTGTTGTACGTGTTGCAGGCATCAAATTCAAAATGAGTGAATATTTCTAAAAAAGAATGTTTACCGGTTTGAACATTAGATATCTTGTCTATGTAGTGAGCTCAATTGAATATAGGTCGAAAACAATTTGCGAATCATTGTATTCTATTTTTATTTACATTTTACACAACGTCCCAACTTCATTGGGATTTGTATATTACTACTGGATTCCCAAACTTGGTCCTGCCCCGCCCCTCTCCTCCCATCTATGCTGGTTTTTATACCAACCACAATCATAAGATTTTAACAAGCAGATATTTCATCTCAATTATGAACTTATTTTTTAGTCGAATAACAGGAATTCCATTCTGACACAATTGTGATATACTGAAAACAATGGCATAAAAGTGAAAAGAGATTATATCAAAGAATTCTAAGTTTGTTAAAAGGTGCATCGGTAGAAAAATGGTTGGGAAAACAAATTGTTTATTAGGCAAACAAAGTTAGAGTCAAACCAGCATCATGCCATGATTATGAAATGAAGGTCAAGCAAAGTGGGACCTAACTGATTTTCTTAGTCTCTCATTTAATTACCTAAAATTGTTTTTGATATAGAAAAATAAACACAGTATCTGCAAAGGTCTTTTAGGCATCATGACTGGCACGGACATTTCAGTCAAATGTGGCTTCAGAGGGCAAATAACTACTCTTAACATGGAATGCAGCTAATTAAGACAAATTAACAGCTTATTAAATTCCTATGATTGCAACTGTAGTTTGAACAAAGATCAGGGAGCCACGGTCCTATATCATAAAACTAAATTCTGCAGTCAGAAACAGTGGTTTATTGTGTAGTAATCAAACCTAACTAAACAATACTTATATGCTTTTGGAAACATCCACACCTTTAAAATTAAGGATACATTTTTCAACCACCGTATACTTCAAGTCACTGAAGAGTCGGACGAAAAAATCCACAAAAAGGCCAATCTATGAGAACAAATGACCAATTACAGCATATAACACTTCTGACTGTAACATTTAACATTTAAATTAACTGTAACATTTAACATTTAATTGAAATTAAAGCCACTGATGGAAAAAAAGGATCATGAATTCCTATCATGCATTTTATTTCCTATGTAAGATTAAGTTCTGAACCTTTATTTCATCAGACAGGACACTTTGCAACAAATCTTATGACAAGGAAAAAGACAGCGAGTCCATCAAAAAAATTCTAATATAATAAAAATGAGAATAAACTAAATGACAATAGGCAACTAAACAGATTCCAAGATACTTATTGGCAGCAATTTAAAGGCTACTCCAAGTTCTTAACTGGTGCGGCCCATCGGTGGGATAGTTCTTTCAAAATCCCTTCACGAGTTTTGAAGCTGTTGAGTGAAAGGTGCAAACCAGTGTAGGCTTCTTGAATGAGGAAACTATCAAGAAAATTCTGAAGAGGAACCATCCTATCTTATTTAAAAAAAACTGTATGATTGGCATTCATGTGAATGTGGGAAGACCGGGTCTCTGAGAATGTATGTTATGGTTTTATGTAAATACAAATGACAGCGAAACCTAAAACCATGCCTTTCAAATTGAAGAGAAAATAACACAGCGCAGGAAGTGGCAGTAATAAGTTTCGATAGTGAATGGCACCATTACTGATAATTGAAAATGCAACTTCCAGGAAGCTATTCAAGTTAAACTGGAATTACAGAAGAAAGATGTGGAAAAGAGAACTTATGACAGCTCACGGCTTTGAAAGAGAGCCTCTGAAAAATGACAGCAACATAATGTAATGTACTTCTATCCCATCATGGAGTGGCATTACAGGTGGTATATTTACATAATCACTTGACTGGATGCTACATGCAATGAGGAAATAAATTATTTATTTAAAAAAGTATGCGACTTCAGACCATGCAATTATAAATCCACTCGTCCCGCCAGTTTTAGAATGCTTGGGTCATTCTTTTTCAGAGAGCACAGGAGTGTGTACATGTACATAAACTGATATTGCCTTGCGTCAGGCCATATTTGCCAATAAAATAAGAAATACCCCATAAGTCACCATCACCAATATAATACACTTCCTGTTATGCAAGGAGGACAACTTTAAAATAAAAGATCAATAAAAGAACTTGTGACGGATAAAGTAACTTACCAAGCCAGTGGTAACTCCTATGGCAAAAACAAGCATCCACGTAATAGCTTCATATTTTTTCGCTTTCTAATTTTGGAAAGAAGAACCAAAAGTGAAAATAATCACCACAACAAAGAAACAGACAGGCCTTAGCATCATCATATGCCAATTCACAGAATTGCACAAAGAAATATACTCATGAACTGAAAACCAGTTACCTTACTATTCATTCCTTCCAGGACTTCCACATATGGATCATTGATACACCTATCATAATCCAGGCTCTGTGGCAATTAAAATCTCAGTCACTTTACAGAATAATTCAAGGCACTGAAAATGCAAGGAACACAATGACAACATTTCTGGCCTTCAAAATGAGTATAAGTGAGTACAGCAGTCTACATTTCTAACTCATGAACATTCCAGGATCTGAAATTCACTCCCAGGTAGAAAGACAACCACCTGACACACAAAATCTACTTTTTTTTTTTTAGTTGACTGACCCTCGGCTAAACTGATGTTTTCAATGTATATTGGCAATTACATTTCATGATGCATTTCAAAATTCACATTCTGCAAGAAATCGTAGCTCAGTTTGTACCCAACTCGCACTTAGTTTATTCTTTTATTTATTGTTTTCAAACGCACTTTGAGAGGCATTTTCTTGAAAGTGCCACATAAGAAAGTACAGTTGTTATAATAATAATAACATCAGAAACATTAATAGTGATGATGATATAATTATTACTATTATGTGCATTATATGTTTTCCTGTGCGCGGTTCCAGCAACACAAATTATATCGAGATCTAGCTCCAGTATTATATCCACTCACCTCATAATCTTTCCGTGGCAAAATTTCATCTTCCTCGTCATGCGTTTCCCCTAAAATCGTCTGATATGAGAACATATTTATTAAAGATAACGACTCTGGTACAGCAAAGCAACACACATCAATATATTACTTTTAATGGTAGGGAAACTATTAATGCAAAACATTATTTGAGTATGCACACAAGTCACCAATTTTTAATTTGCATTCAATCTTTGCTGAAAATAAGCAGTTATACGGTCATTAGGCGGTACAAACTGGACCAGGAAACACGCCCCGTGACCTGAGTCGCAATGGCACGAGGGAGCAAAGATGTACCGACAGACCTCATCTGGACATTTGTAAAGGGTTACCGGGCGACGATGTAACTTTCATCAAATCGGAGTCCCACCAAAGCGCTTATTTTCTGAGCATATTAGCCAACAAAAGACCCGAAGGGTCATTGGTTAACTTCAGTAATAGACCAAATTCCCATTCAATGCCAAGAGCTGACTACCGACAATGAGCAGCACTCGCTCCGTAGCGAGTTCCATTGATTATCGAAAACAAAGCAAATGGGATGTGCCAGCTGTCTCAGCCTGCTCGCCACTCTTTTATTTTCACGTTTCACCACATGAAGCAATACGTTTCCTTCATTACACTAAATTTGCACAAGTTACTCTGCAAGTGCTGCCATTTGACAGAGACTAATGCACACAGCATTTGGGCCATAATATCACAGCAAGAATTCAGGAAATTCCGCTGAAAGTAGTTTAACTAGTCACACGAGCTCGCTGGCCAACAAGGCAATTCTAACTCAATGCCAGGCAATGAGAGCAAAACAGCATGATTCCACATGCCTCTGACAATATTTCTTGAGGAGAGGGGAACATTCTATTTGACTCAATGCGAATAAAAACAACAGTTTTGCCCGATTCAGTGCTTCGGAATAAGCATCAGCATTAACATGAGTTCATACCTGCATGAAAGCAATTTAAAAAATTGCTTTCTAGTTTTCTGGCTAGCTACCTGGGGAAAGTGTAATTAGCTTTCTTGGATTCTGACCCTAGTAGGAAAGTGACTAGGCATATTAACATGTTAGCAGGTCGAATCGAATGCTAGGAGAAAAGATCATTAATGCATGGAGACAGAGAGAAGAGATTAGCTCGTCGTACCAATTCCTCGGGTGTCCTTATCTCCCCCTCTCTGCAGCAGCACTGGCAACAGAGACAGCTCCCACAGAACGCCATCTTCAGTGGCTCATCTGCGATCGTCCGACACCCGCACAGCACAACACTCCTGTCATGTGACGTAAATTGGCATCACGTGGTGTAGCTACCGAACGTAGGGGAAAGAAGGGAGGTCTTATGGCGCTGAGTTGGACCGGTTTAAATGCGTTAGCACAAAGTGAGATTGTACGATGCAACAAAATGTGAGTATTATTTGGGTGTAGCGGTATATTTGTTATTTGACTTCAGCCGCTATTTTCTCATTAAAATCACTAAATTGTGGTGGTCATAACGTCTGGGAACTATAGTTTTGTGGAAAAAACTAGCATTTCTTTTTTCAAAGCGAGATTCTGTAGCCTCATGTAACTCTTGACCGTTGGCTTGCCATTTACTGTGTTCATATTGCGTGAAAGTAGCGTTTCAGGGAACACCGCTCTTAGTTTGGTTAATCGGCAGATATCCTTGATCCGAAACCTGTTGATAAATAAAGTAACCAATAGTAAATTGACCTAAACTTTTAATGAAAAAAGCTACACTTCGGAAAACTCTAGGCACTCAGAGAAACTGAACGTTAAGTTATTGCCAATTATGTCAGGCTTTGACCTTTACTCGTTTTTGTAAACCTAAGGTGTCAAAATTGTAGTCTTATTCAACAACGCTGCCAGCCATCGCTTTGCTATTAATTCATGGGGGCAAAACTGAATTTTCAACAGCGCATCCTGAAAATTGTCCTTAATGCATGTATATTGTGTCTGTTTTTGTCTTTGAGATAGTAACTTTGATTTGAAGCAAAAACCTTGTGATGTTCATCTTAATATGTATGTTTGGCCTCTGGTGTTTTTGTGTTGCAAGGTTGGTGAGTGGTGGAATGCTAAAATGACCCAAGCTAAGGATTAAGTCAGAATATTAAACCCATCACTGCCTTCTATCAGTCAGTTTATTCTAGGCCCCAAGCCTATAATTTAATCAAAAATGACTGGAGCATAATGACTATTATGTGTGCTTTTAGTTTTCAATGTACCTTTTTTTGTTGTTGTTTTGGCCTACAACCCATCTCATAAAAGCTGGGAAGGTACGGGAAACTCGCATAATGCTCAACTGAAATCATGATCTCTGAGTTTACTTTGACTTTAATTTCATTTCATGAATTAAAAAAAAAGTTTGGATGGGGGGGCTATATAACACCAGGAATGAGGTGAGAATTTTGAAGAATATGTGATTTGAAACGGCTGATGTGATGCTAGCCGGTGATTGTAATCATAATCTGGCACAAAAGGAGAATCCAGGAAAAGCCTAGTCTCTCTGGAGCAAAGATAGGCTGATGCTTACCAATTTGCACAAAAATCCATGAGGAAATCATTGAAACCTTTAAAAACAATGTTCCGCAAAGAGAGATGGGAGGACATTTTGATATCACCCACTAGCCTTCAGTGAATAGCTTTAATTACAGGATTCAAGGAATCAGAAGGAATTTCTTTGTGTAAAGGGCAAGAGCACAAGCCCAAGTTGAATGCCTGTGATCTGCGATAACTGAGACTGCACTATCGAGAACCGTCATTTATCTCTCTGTGATATAGACACATGGGCACGGGATTTCTGTGGCAAATCTCTGAAGTATTACAGCATGTAATTACATTCAGACATGCCAGATTAAACTTTTACTGTGCATCAAAGAAGTCTTATATTACTAGTCCAAAAGCGCCATCAACTTTTCCTGGCTGGGAAGTGGAAATGTGTACTGTGGTCAGATTAATCCATATTTTAGTTTTTTTTTTTGGATGAAATGGACTCCATGTGCTTTTTTCCAAACAATCTAAACTGTTGCCAACAGAGAGTCCTAAAGTCATGCCATGTCATCACATGAGGTTGTGCCAGTACTGTTGGCAATATTAACTTGCAATGGATAACAGCGTATGAGAGCCTTATCTCGCTCTTGTCAACATTCTGTAAATTTTATTGCTAATATTTTGTGCTGGATTAAACCATTTTCTTTCCAATTTTTAGTTGGGAATAGATTATAGTCTCAATCCTAGTCTCAAGAAATTAAGAAAACCAGAAATGTCTTGTTTAAGAGTTCCAAAAGTTACCAATGTTGGGTATACACTGCAAGTTTTTGGGAACTGTATGATTACAAAGACGTTGGCTCAGCAAAATTTGGAGTGTTGTATTCTAATGATAGGACCACTCACAGATGGTCTAGTGAGTAAGTCATAGCCTTGGACAGGAGACTGGCAGTAAGTATCAGATCATTCAAGGTAAAATTGTGCTGTGGGAGGTTTATAATGACTACGGATTAATGATATCAAGTGAGTGCTGTGGTGGCGATGCTTTATATCGTGGGCATTGTGAAGCGCTCAAATTTTTTTCTGTAAATTCATTACGTTAAAGGGGACATATTATGCTCATTTCTCAGTTTAATATATTCATTTTGTGATCTGTTCACAGACATTTGGATTTTTTTTAAGGTCAGAAAGCAGCTGTACAGGCAGTCTGTGCAGCACCTCAGGCTGACTCAGCCTGAATCAGGCTGATTTGGCTCCTGTTTCTAAGTCCCCTCCCTTAATCCTTACTCTTTTCTAATTGGCCAAATTGTCTGAGGTAAATGATGGGAACACAGTAAGAGGTTGAGGTTGTATGGCTGAGGAATAGTGGTCAAAATTCATTTTAATCATTGACTGTTCATTTCATCTTCCTTTGGAAGCCCAAAAAAGGTAATTTACCTTTGCTCTGAAGAAAATGTTGGTTTCTTGACATGGCAATTCAGCTAACCATTCTCTTCCTGGCCTCCGCATCATCTAGCTTTGAGGGCGTCCCAAACTAGCCTCTCGACTCAGTATTATAATGTGGAAAGAAGCCACTAGATGGCAGTATTGACCTTTTTTTTTTTTGTTAAGCCCAGTCTGGAGCTTGGTTTGGGCATGTCCTGGGCATGTCTGAGAGGGGAAGGTCCCAGAGGAAAAAAATAAAAATGTCTAAATGTGGGAGGGGGCTGCAAAAGAGTATATAAGGAGAAAATTTGAGAGAGTAAAGTAGTAGGAGAAATTGCAAGGAGAAGGATACATTTGACCAGACCTGTCAATCTTTTCAAGACCTGTGTAGGTTTTTGTGGATTTTTGCCTGTGTTGGAGCATTTTCCTCACCTGGAACATCACCAAGCAACCCCATCTCAAGGGACAGTAAATATTTTTTTTTCTTGTATATAATCAAGTTGTTAGTTTGGTTTTATTTAATCTGTTAAAGTTCGTACAATTTTGTCTGGCATCCCTTGCTGTCGTAAATGTCAAAAAATTGGGGCCATAACGGTATGCATATCAAATTGTGACAAAGACGAGTTACAGAAGAGGAGGCTGGACCTAAAACAAGACACCTCAGGCAGTTTTCTGTTGGAGAGAACAGCTCTCTCTGGTGTGGACTTTGGGCTTTGCAACTTTACAAACCTTTTACCTGCAAAAAAACAAAATAACATGTTTTGGAAAAGGGAAAACCCCAGATTGCATGATTTGTTTCTTTAAAATTATTTATTCATCCACTAATTTAGAGCCAGTTTTTCCTAAGAATCAGGTAGTTAAACATTAGGGAGTGATACATTATGGTCTCAGATTTGCCTAAAATTGTTATTGGTGAAAGATCGTTGGTTGAATAGAAAAACTGCGCATTGTTAGGTGCCAATACCCTGCGGTTTTTTTTAAGGGGTACCAGAAGGGCCAAAGATTTCGAGATGAGAAGTGCGCGCTGAAAAAAAAATAAAAATTAAATGCAATTATATCATTGCGCCAGAAACAGCCCGCATTCATTTTTACTTATCTCAATCCACACTCTGGGCTTGCAGTAATCTGTTGAGGGCGCATCCTATAGAGGGTGCTGCAGGATGCTACTTTTGGCCATTTGAGCAGAAATATTAGGGGCACTTGCAGACTGAGCCCTGGACAGCCCAAGATGAATTATTAATAATATAATATCATGGGAAGTCCTTTACATAATCAACACAAATTAAGAGTGGGATGTTGAGGGTGCAAGAGTACAGGTGGCACTTCACGGAGAAAAATGTGTCCTGTCCGACACACTGATTTTCATAATTTCCTAATTAAATCCTAATTTAGATAATCAAGGGGTAAAAATTTTGGCCCAGATTTTTGATTTGTAATCACTTCAGATGTACATCTAACACATCCGACTGGTATTTTGCTCATATTCAAACATTTATATTTCTGATACTACTTCACTAATACAATGAAATGGCCCTTTTGCGCATGGGGCCAGGTTTTGCCCTCTATGTATCTGGAATGAAACACACTATTTCTTGTCTCAGAAATCATTAGTCATGTTATGGTACTTTCATAACAACCAATTTGTGCCAAAAAATTTAGACTTTCTAATTTATAGTCCCTTAAAAACTAAAAAAGGAAAAAAGAAAAAAAAAACTCTTTTGAACCATATTCCATTCGTACTTTGTCAAGTTATGACATGATGCTCCTCAAAACAAATTACATTATTGGAAAATGCTTCTTTTGGCTGGCAAATATAGCAAATATCAACAGGGTCAGTCCAAGTGATGGCATCCAGAAAACCCTGGGTCACCCCCTCAGAAATTTCTCAAAAAATTAATAGTTATATCTGGTGGACTTATGAAATGATACCAAGTATTAGACCAATATCCCCAATCGTTTTGAAGTGATGGCCTGTCACAATTTTAAGTTTATTGTTTTTTTTTTTGTTTTTTTTTGATAAAATTGTGTTTCATCCAACTTTGGGCTTCCACTGCTCTTATTTGAACCTACAGGTCAGATTATTGATCTCCCTTGCCAACTTTTCCCCTAGAAACCGAATTTCTGGTCAGGTTACGTGTATCTACCTTGGTTGCTCCACAATAGGGCTCCAAAGTTGGCTGAAAAGCCAAAAATTGCTGTACTTTTTAAATGCTACAGATCAGAAAGTTTAGGGAATTCAAGCTTGACTCCTTTTTTTTGGGACCAGTCCTGATACCTCTCATAGGTAATCCACCTTAATCTTGTTTGTATCTTGGCAGGAATTATGAGAATTTAGTTTTTTAATTTTGCTCGTTTTTTTTTTTTCATTTTACAAAAAATAGCTATTTTGAAGTCCATGTTTCAACATTTGCGCAATTGACCACATCCGTCAAATCTTTACCATAGATTGCTATAGTTGTCAACTTCATCTGACAAAAAAAATTGGGATGGTGTTCAGCCTAGTTTTTATCCCCCGCCAACACGAAATGGGAAGGGGATATAGGTTTGACCGCTGCCCGTCCGAAATAAAGGGGACAGCTTTACTCAGAAACTACTACAGATACAGTAACCAAATTTGCTGTGTAGCTTCAGACCATAAAGGCCTTGATGGAGTTCAAAAATACGAAGCTCACGATTGGCGGGGGATGTTTTTGACCATGTCGACTTGTTTTTACTGCAATTTTTTGATTGATGTTACCTATTTCAAGCAGAAATTCAGCATCGTGTAACATCCGTTGCCAAATTCGGCACATTTGCCACATCTAGGCTCTTTGAAACAGCTAAATACATGCAAAAAATAACTTCAATACAATTGTTAAAGCAAAATCATTGTTTTATTTGAAGCTTAACAATGGATAACTTGTACGACTACTACAGTGGAATGGTTCACATGGTTTTTGTTAGAGACCATAAGAATGCTGCTTTTAATCTCGTTATGTAATTTTTGCTAACATTGCTAACTATCAAATTTACATTCACTGCCAGGAACTTGGAGGACTAAAAATCACACATTATGCAAATCTGTAATGGAATCATGATAAACTTGTACAATTGCTACACCAAAACATGGAAATTACACTAAGGTGAAATCTGTCTGGTATGAATATTTCCTGGATCTGCACAATGTACGCTGTTCACTCATGAACCGAGATAAAAACATCTTCTCATGATGAAAATAAATTTGCTCAATTTCCTCAAGCATACCTCCAGATCTCCAGGCGAGCAATTCTTGATCCTCATAGCGTAAGGTATCCACTAGGCATGTGCCGATGTGAAAAAAATTAAACCGGTTCGATATTGAATTAAAAACCGAATCGAACCGTAATACCGGTTTTGACCACTTGGTGTCGCATTTGCGTCTTTTTAGCTCGCCGGTACGAATTTCCGATTGTCGTACCTACGTTTGACAACAATGGAAGGCGTGGCTCATTGCCTTGCCACCACTGGTTGCCGCCATTGTAACGGGTCGTCTTCTCCATCAGTCACAGTCTCCCGTTTGTAAATAGCCTATTCGTCGGCAACCTTCTCCTCTGTGCTTTTTGGGAGAGAAGTGGTCGCTAATTTGTGACCAAGAAGACTTCCCAAAGTTTTTTTTTTTTGGGCGGTGGAGCCGCTTTTGCGGCTTTTTTTTCCAAAAAACATTTTGTTCTTTGCATCCGCGCAAAGTGCGCTTCAAGTGTAACGTTGAATTCAATCAAAATCTAAATTTGATGGAGCTGTTCAGAACTTTTCCGGTGAAATTTAGTGGCTCCTCGGTACTCAGTACTTTCTACTGGTCATCATCGGCAATGTCACTAGTTCAGTCTCTGGCAGAAGATAATATTTTTCTAGCCCTGTTCACAAAACCCTGAAATAATCTGCTGAAGTAAAAAACGCAGATCTCGGACATCGCTCACAAACTGTAAAGACGCTGCCAGAGACCTAACTAGTGACATTGCCGATGACCAGAAAGTACTGAATTCCGAGGAGCCACCGAATTTAAATTGCATTTCATGCGTCCATGAATGCTGTAGATATTTTTCGGATATAGCTAGCCAGCTATAGATGAACCTGGAGCGTTTAATATTAATAATTCTCCTCGCGGGTATGTCATCATTTTGTGACTCCAGATATTCTGAACCACGAAGCAATATGACGATGGAGTTTGTTCTGAACAGCTCTATCTATTGTGACTGAATATAACGTCACACTTTAAGCCCACGACCTTAAACGTGCAGGCTCGCCAGCTAAATACATTCACACATACTGATAGAGAGAAAAAGTGACTCAATCGTAACGATCGTTAGCATTATTATCTGCTACGCCTAAGAATCACTAGAAATTTGCGAGTGCATTTACTGATGATCTTGGGCTAACTCAGGGTTAACTGCTGAAGATTAATATGATGAGCTAAAACAAATAAACAGATAAAGAGACGACGGATTGGTAAACGTTTTCAGTGAACAATTGGGTGGGTTTAGTATTCGTTCGGAGGTGCGCTTCAACGCATAAAAGCACGGAACTGCGAGTGGGCAACTCACGTGGCAATGTTTTGATATTATTCAAGAACTCACTAGAGTGGGCGTGCGCGTATACAAATAAGGACAAAAAGTTCGTAGGAAAAAAACTTTCGCCCCCGGCCCCACCCACCAACCCCACATTCTCCTGCTATTTGCTGTTGCGCTCGGCTCAGACAAAATCAGTGTATACCCAAGACAAACGTAATAAATATCATACAAATGGATTTAATGCCGTCGGTAAATACACGTGATGCCGTCAGTTGCAAATTTTTGTGAGCTATATTTTAACATTTTGGCGGGCACTTCAAAAATTTTTTTTTAAATAATGACGGAACGGTTCCGACGGTCCATATAAAATTAACCAGTTCAAGCAAGTAAACCGAATCGAACCGGTTGAACCGGAAATCGGCCCAAGTTTAGTATCCACTCTGAAGAAACCAGTTTTTCTTGCCATTCGTGTATTGTGACATTCATCACTCAATTTGGTGCCTAAATCACACTGTGGTAAATCCTTCTTACCCTCCATGGTTTGAGTGATAATGGTAATCTGATCATTGGAGCTCTTTTATAGTGTTCATCATTACGCAATACCAAAACGAGTTCAGACGAATTATGGATTAAGTCATCACACTTCACTTGCCTCCGATTGCAGATTTAATGATGATGTAAGATGAAACAAGCCTGTGCTTGTCTCAAGATTTCATTATTTGTTCAAATTTTAACATGATGAACTGAACATTACTTAATATTCATACTTTCAACAAATCTATAGCATTTTATGATGTACGATGGTGCGTTTAAATGGCCAATATGGTGTATCTATTTTAAGATTCACATAAAATAAACTAGGCTGAACACAATCCAAGATGAAGTTGACAACTATAGCAATCTATGGTAAAGATTTGAAGGATGTGGTCAATTGCACACATGTTGAACGACGGACTTCAAAATGGCTACTTTTTCCGTAAAATGAAAAAGAGCAAAATAAAAAAAAAATGTCTTCTCATTCCTGCCAAGATACAAGCAAGATTAAAGTGGATTACCCATGAGATGTATCAGGAATGGTCACAAAAAATTTCAAGCTTGAATTCCCTATACTTTCTGATCTGTAGCATTTAAAAAGTACAGCAATTTTTGCGATTTTTGGCTTTTCCGCCAACTTTGGAGCCCTATTGTGGAGCATCTAAGGTAGATACACCTAATCTGACCAGAAATTCAGATTGTAGAGGAAACATTGGCCAGGGAAACCAAAAATCTGATCTGTAGGTTTAAATGATAGAGGAGCTGTGGAAGCCCAAGGTTGGATGAAACACAATTTTGTCAAAAAAAAAAAAAAGAAACTTAAAATTGAGACAGGCCATCACTTCAAAACTATTAGGGATATTGGTCTAATACTTGGTATTACACTGCCCGTCCAAAAAAAAAGGCACCGTTTGGAAATAAATGAACAAATTCTTTGATTGGGTCATTATTGCGGTTTAATATGTTTAAACATATTAATATGTTTTAGCTGGCAATAATCATTTTAACCCTGACTGATGAAGTGTGTTGCTACTAATTTCTTTAAAAGAATCATGTCGGAGTACACATCCCTTGATGGTGGAAATGATGTTCCAGTATTTCAGAACGGGCAAGTTATTGGCCTGTATCTAGCAAAAAAAAAAACATGAATGAGAAAAACAAGTATGAGGAATCATTTTCACAGACAAATTTGCCACCTCAACGTCCTGACCTTAACCACATTAAAAGTTATTGGGGTGTGCTCAAGAAAGACCACCTTGTGGTTCAACCATTTTGTCGAGAAGACAAGATATCGGCCAAGGATTATGGCATTTCTGAGCAAAAATAAATGTTCTGGAATTGCATATGGTAATTAAAACAATGACAAGATGAATCCAGCTCAGCTAGCCTAGCCGCTAACCCTTGACCTTTTCTAGTCGTCTGTGAGCCGTTATCCTACCTAGGCTCATACGAGTCACGGAACATTGGCCGCGTTTCTGACTGGAGATTTTTTTTATCGAATATCAAGGTGATAATGTCTTGCTGTGTGGTTAAGAGTCTGTGGGCTATTTTGTTAGATGGTGAAATTGTAATATTATTCCATATAAAATTTGCAGAGAAAAGTGCACCTTACCGAAAAAATCACCGCGGACTATTCCGGTAAAAAGCAAAAGCTGGAGTACACAGAGCTCAGAACACAGTCTCTTTATTGAAAAGACTGACGTTTTGACGTCCACTAATGTCTTCCTCAGGCAGATGATGTATGAAAGATGACGCACCGGATAGTTTTAAATACCCTTCCCTTAATTATATCAAACCATATACAAGGTGCACATGCGATAGTAAAATAACAGGTAATGAAAACACATTTCATAACATCATCAAGAAGAAAGAAAACCAACAAAATGGTAATATTGCCTTCTGTACATAACACAGATGCAAAGACAAAATATAAGACGTGTAAATTATAGAAAACAAGTCAAATTGAGGCAGTTGTTTAACCCATTAGGGCCGGTTCATACTCAACGCAAGGCACGCGAGCGAACGCTACCACAGGTCCGTTCCAGTCCGTTCGCAGAGAAGCCTGAACGCGCCTCCCTTGCTGCGCTGTGCCTCGTTAAAAAGCAGTACACTGCTAATGCAATAGGGGGCAGCAAAGTCCTCTCCGTCTCCTCCTCCTTCTTTCTTCTTTTCGGTGTGTTGAACACAGCTATGGTGCATTATATGCTTTAGCTCCCCTATTGGAATCTCACGGAAATACACGCGTCGACGCGTCGCGTTACAAAAATTTGGACGACACACTTGGCTTCGCAAGGACGCAAAATGGACACCTTGCGTTGCTCAATGCGTTGCCTTGTGTTCGCGTTCGCGTACCTTGCGTTGAGTATGAACCGGCCCTTAGGCTCGACACCGTTCAAGGTGTGTATCCAGAAAGCCTCCCGGCGAAGCAATTGCTGGACTATATTTCCGCCCCTTGAGGACACCCGCACTTTTTCAATCCCCCAGAATTTCAGGCCATTGTAATGGTAATTTAAATCCAGATTAACGCCAGACCTTAAAAGAATTGAAAAGTGATCCTAATTTGATCATACGCAGCACCGATAAAGGTGGAGCGGTTGTGATTCAGTCTTTTGAACTATATGACAAGGGGATTAAAGCTCACCTTTTAGAAAATAAGTATTATCTTACCCTGAGCGCTAACCCAGCAGAACGCATTTAAATTGACCTTGACAACATTATAGAGGCTGCGTTAACAGAGGGCTGGATCACGGCAAACGAACAGGATTTTTTCATCACTAAACATCCAATCTGCCCCGTGTTTTATGGTTTACCTAAAATCCATAAACGTCTAGACAACCCTCCTCTGCGCCCTATTGTTTCAGGAATAGGTAGCCTAACTGAACTGCTGTCTGTTTGTAGACTTTTTTTTATCAAGAAAATGGTCCCTACCTTGCCTTCCTGCTTGGGTGATACTTCGGACGTATTAAGAATTGTAGAGATGACTCATGTGAGCCAAAACACTATTCTGTGTACTATTAAATTTCAATGAAGCATTGGTTGATTTCTCAAACATATTTTGTGGAAAAGTAAAAAAAAAAAATAAAATAAAGAAAATGGAAAAAATTAATGTCCACAGACCAACTGAGCTCCCATATAAGAGAAATTTTAATGCAAGTGATGTTTTGAGCCAACCGGCTCTTCAGACTTGTGATAAGTGATAGTCGCTATCTTAAGTAACCACAGTTCATCTGTTGGTATTTAAGATGGCGACTCCGTCACTTCTCAGACATTTTGTCTATCATTTTTCACAGTACACGATGGGCTGGTAAGACCTGACGGTACTCTTGAAATAATAAAATCTGGGGATTGACAGAGTGTATGTATATCAAAAGGCAAGAAAATAACAGGCTCATTTTTTTTTCTCCTGTCACCAAAGATCTCTCTCTTAGCACACCTAGTTTCATAATGAACCATGGAGTGCCATGTGAGATATGACTCTCCACATTTAGGTCACAAACAACATTTTTTAAAATTCTGGATCCAACTTTTATCATCCATAAAATCAACATTAATGCATTCAGAGGTATGATGTTCAATGTATGAATTGAAAAGTTTGCTGGCAATTGCCGAGGTCCATCTATGTATTTACAAATTCCGCCATTTAAAATAAAAATGGCAAATTGTGTGATTGTGCTAACTTTTGAGCCCCAGGGCGTAAAACTTATTGCAGGCAACTTCAAAGTGACAAATGAATATTGGTGCCTGCTCACACTAAATTTTATTAGCCCAGGCTGGTTGGAACTTTGTTTTCTGTCGCTTCAAAAATGCTCCAAAAATCTAACGGATTTTTTGATAAAATTATTCATATTTATTTTTTTCTCATTCTTTTAAAGTGGCATACAGATACAGGCTGGATCTAGTTCCCGTAGGAAAAATATTACAGCGAATACAATGAGTCAAACACGATTTGTATTAAACCCCGATCAAAAGCATGTCGGTATGAATTTAATGTGATAATTTAATACAGTTATGAGACGTTTTTAGAAATGACTATCATAAGTAATGATGCGACCAACTATCAAGACGGTCCTCTGTCTGAGGTTTCCGACGTTTGTTTTTGTGTTATTACCGCAGAAGTGCCACTTGAGGTCAGTAGAAACACAGATGAAATCCATTCATACCAAAGTGGTTAGGTGTATTTCGTTCTCCGAAAAGTATGCTATTGATAGAATAGATGGGCTACTATAAATAAATAGAAATCAGATTCTTAATTTGTTATCCAGTCATCAGGCCAGATATGCATTCAGCCCATATGACCTTATTGAAGCTTTCAGTACTTTTCATCACTTTTTCCATTCAGTAAAGGGAAACCATGTTACCCTATTGACGGCACTTGGACAATGCTGTATAACCCGTATCTGCCTGCTGGAAAATCCCGCATCAGTGGCAATAGCCATTGCCATAGCTTTGGATAAAATGCATCGTTACTTATGGACAAAAATGAGTATATGATAAATGGAACATCATACGGGCATTTTCATATCACGACCAGTATCGGGTCTCGGGTTGATGCAGGGTGTGGTATGAAAATGGCCATATGATATTCTTTATATATGAATGTAACATCAATCTACAGGCTTATTCCGGTGCTCACGAGAATCCAGAGTAAACTGCTTACGCGTATACGATTCAGGTCAGACAAGAGAAGAAATCTCATCTCTCTATGGTACATTCGAACATATGTTGGAAGTGTAAAATGTACAGCAGTAAATATGACGGACGTAAACACTCATGTTCATTACTCGCACCTGGGTTTTTTTTCCCGCGGTTTCAGACGTTTGAGTAATGTGGGAGTCTTTCTGTTGTACCGTGGTTTTCACACCGTTTCATGAATGCCACTTCCACAAAGCTGTTTGCACATTCAGGAAATCTGTTATCTCACAGTATAGTATTTATGTCACATTTAACAAACATATATGTAACGTTGGTTCCGGGCAGATATGTATTTGTTTGTTTATTTATCTATATATTAGTTAACAATAAATTCGAGGCCAGTGTGATATTGTAATGTTACGGACTGTTTCTAACGTTATCATGCGGTATTTCCTGATCCCATTGGTTCTAGTTGTGCTACTATGCTTGGGTCATTGAGTGCAATGTCTGCAACCCATTGAGTCTATTTATGGTGCAATCCGGGGCAACATCGACCGTGATACGTTTTCTTTAAGCGCTACTTTATAAAAAATGTCACGTGACAGGTTGTGCACGCCTTCGAGGTGCAACTCCTTTCATTCAGTTGCTCAGCTGAAACCTCTCATGCGAGCGACGTATAAAAGGCTTTGCCTTATGATTGATCATAACAGATATAGCTACAGCAGTTCCCCGGAAAGATCCGTTAATTCATGCACTGAAGGTCTTTGATCTGAGCCTATTGGCAGCAGTATTTACATCGTGAAGGTATGAATAACTATATATTACAGTAATATTTCAATCGTCGTGCTTGGTTGGCGTGTGCACGTGTTGCCGTTTTTCAGCTGATCGCATGCGAGCTGCCGTCTTTTGAATGAATGAACACTATTGCGATTGATCATTTTTGATAATTAGACGGCCGAGTTCGGTTTTTGACAAATTATGATTTATGAGATTTTTAAACTCTAAGCAATTTCTCCTCTGTGTAACTTAATATACGGTTTGCTTCGCATCTGGTCCCTATGAGATCATGCTCGTGTCCTTAACTGATACTCATCAAGCACAGGGCGTGTAATACTTAGCGACAATACATTTTCTTATGAGCGTTGTGTTGAATGAAAGTTAAGCAAAGCGCGCGGATTTTATCTTCCGAAAGGTTATAGCATAGCGCCGCAGGCCGTTTAATAGGTTAATCTGAATGTGCTGAATTTATGAAATATGATGAACGTGGCAATGAGCACAGTAGTTCTTCACGTAGGTCACGAAATTGTGAGCCGTTGCAATCACAACTGCAATCGTTCAGTTTTAACAAGCTTTTTGTATTAATTAGGTGCATGACATGTTTAGACTTTAGAGTTGTAATTCTTGAGCCATATTTTGACAGGGTATTCATGCCTTCTTTGAGGAGTAGTAGACCCTTGAGCGTATTGTGCGTTTGTTGTTCTCACTCCACAGATTACGGTTTATGATGGGTTCTTGTCATTTTTGTTTTATGGGTCAATGGTTATGTGATGAGGATCTATTTTGATTTAATTTTTTATTTAGTACTGAAATTAGTTAGATCTTTATTTATTTTGGTAGCCCTTGTTAAATTTTACATCTTTTAGTCTAATAACATGTCATTGACAAGTCTGTCATGCGGGCGTATTACTACACTTTGCTTGGCTGCTTTCCATGTGTACCAATTAGGACCCTAGCTCTTTAATTTGGTTACATTTTTGCAGTTTATGCAGTTGTTTCCAACATATCACAATGTGGAATTTTTATTCTTCATAGTACAGAGATTTACAGGCTTTACAGTAGCATAATATACTACATATTTAATGGTTGAGTATGAGTACATTGATAATGTTAATTCCCTGAACTCTCCCATCTTTCAGCTTTGGCACTATGACCTGCCTCTTTCTCTCTCATATATACTGCAGTTTTTATAATGATTTTTTTCCCCCAGTCTCCACCACCACCACATCTAGCACCTGTTCTAATATTTAGTCAGAAAGTGTACTACTCTCATATACACATTTTCAGCATTAATCGATAGATGTGGACATTTTAATGCATATTTTTGACTAGGGGTAGGCTATGTTTCAAAACCGAATACCTTAGCTTTCATCATCCTAGTTGGTATCTGATCAATATTCAGTACGAAACTTCAACATTCCAGTCCTCATTGCAAGACTTTGAAAAATCATTTTTTTGTGTCATAAGGAATCGCTAGTTATTATGACATTTATTTTATTTAATAATGCATATTTTTTGGGTTGCTTTCATTACAAGCTTGAAATGAAATACCCAAGTAGTCTATGTCCTAAAGATGTAGCTTTCAAAGTTTAATCAAATTTGATTCATATTTGTGACTGATAGAGGTTATGAGTCATTGAAGGAGGTGTCTATTGGGTGAAGGAGCATCAAATGTCAAAACTGCCATTTTTTTGAAATCAACAAAACCTTTCATTTACACAGTTGCAATCAAAATTATTCAACCCCCATTGCAAATTAGGTTTACTGGCAATTTATAAACTTTCAGCCGTTTGCAATGAACAAATCAAACAAGAACAATTTAAATGGCTCAACACAACACATATTAAGTGGCTTCTCGAAATTCAAATCAAAATTCCACTTTTAATGACTACTGCAGGCTCAATTATTCAACCCCTCCATGACAAGAATCTTTAATACTTAGTAGAAAACAATTTTGCCGCTATGACCTCCTGGGAATGTGATTCATAGTTCTACTCAAGCCATTTTAGCGTACCGGGCCGGTGCGCTGACGAACGCAAAAGTCGCATGCCGGTATGCTGGAAAAATCCGCCAGTACGCAAGAAATTGCTGCCGGTACATTACAGATGGGTCATCGGTATCAGCAATAACACAGATGGCTTCAGACTGTATCGATCGACCTAATTTTATCGATTATCTGAAGATAGGCCCGTATAGCCGCCGTTGTCGCGAGTAGCTTACCTGTTGTAAAGGCATTACATATTGGGCTCGATACCAGTTAGCGCGAACAGCCGATCATGGATGCTTGGCTAGTTCGTCCCCCTCCCGGGACTAGTTCCTAAAATGAAACCAGAGCCGTGAATGTTTCGACATCAGAAAGTTAGGAAGACGACGATGCAATCGTCAGAGTAGAGCCTTGCAGCAAGCGAAAGCCATCAACGACGGCAGATATTGCTTGAGCGAGTGAATATAGCTAATTAGAATTAGCTCTAGGAAATCTCCATTCAAGTGTCCCGATCTTTTCTGCCACTTTGCAGTCTCTTCCGAACATGCGCAATTGGCACAGTCTAAAATAATCACGGAAACTAGTTAGCTATACACTTCGGAGCACTTGTACTTGTCTCCTAGGAGCTCTGCACCCACAGAGATTTAAGAGAACTAGAGTGGACGACGTGTGGGCTGGACCAAAGCGGAAACGGCAGAATAGCTTCGCCATCTTGTGTATGTATAAATGTCCATGGAGGCACATGTAAACAGTAGGCTAAACATGGGTGTTGACAACTTGGAGAATTGTTTTCCGTGTTCTTTTTATCCTTTCTGACTTAAAATGGACACAAATAAGGAATTGTAACAAATCAACAAAATTTATTTTAAAAAATATAACCTATATTTTTTTATCCGGTGTATTCGATGTCCATTTCATCGGAAGACATTACAGAGAAATCGTAACTTCAGCTGTTGTCCCGTATGAGCGAGTTTTGTTTTTTGGAGCTCGGTTTAGGCCAGTTATACTGCATTGTCCATTGAACGCCTGCCCCGGCATGCATACACAAGATGGCGGCGGCGTGCTGCCACAGAAACGACGGGATTGTCCACTCTAGTTACCCCTCAGCCCTCAAGGCTGACGGGGTATTGCTATCCTTCGTGCGGTTGGTTGGGCGGGCGGGCGTCTCCAAAAACTTCAACATCGGGCTGAGGGGTATTTCGTGCATTGCACGCCTATTTTTTTTTCTTATATCTCTGTCTGCACCTTTGTACTGATATTGTGCACTTATGTACGTCGCTCTGGAGAAGAGCGTCTGCTAAGAACCTGTAGTGTAATGAGATACCGATATTGCAAATTGATAATTTCGCTGGCGTCAAATCAGCCACAGGTAATTGGACTAAGATATCACCAGAAGCATCAGGCGTTATTGCACAACACTTCCTTTCAGATATAAAGTACTGCATTGTCATTGACTTAGATTGGTTACCGGTTTTGACAGTCATATTGTGACTTAACAGTCCGGTTAGCGACCTTGCAATGACATAGCTAGCGAACTGTATACCGTTCGCTGATAGTTCTTGGTCTTGCTCGTCTTTATGCATGGTCGAAGTAAGTCGCGTCTCTTACGCCTAAATACTTAGTCTCCCGCTGCAGCTACTGGGAGGGAAATGCTGCGGGTCCACTGTGCATTCATAGAGGGCACAGCTCCGAGCAATAGTAATTTCAAATGACAGTAAAATTGTCTAATCGTATTTCCCCTTTGAATGGGAGTGCTTTGTTATCGCTGATGTCATGACAGGCTCCCCCCGCTGTCCCCCAGGCGAATCACAAGCTGGCGAAATAATTTCTTTTTTTTTAAATTGGCGGTAAACAACTTGGCGAGCTAGCCTGAGTTGTTGGTTCATGACAGCTGTGAATATAGTTTCGAGTTTATGAAAAATGTTTTCTGGATTAACTTTCAATGAGAAGTTTGAGTTGCTCAGTATGGGAAAACCTACACCAGGCCTTAATATGATGCAAAAAAAAAAAAAAAAAAAACAAAGGCTTTTGAGAGGCATTTCAACACCAGAAGTTATGCGCGATACCCATGGATGAAGGAGGAAAATCTGTATTGCTGGGATTGGGTCCTGGGCCAAAACTGGACTCTGACCGGGTGAAAAAAGCAGTTAAATGATCATGAAACGGTAAGCTATTTATAGGGCTGTGTGCTAAGTGATTTTTATCCCCCCAGCATATAATGCGGGGGTATATATCGATCAGTGTGTCCGTCCGTCCATCCGTCTGTAATAAAATCGTTTCCGGACCAGAACTCGAAAACTATACCACTTAAAAACACCAAATTTGGTATGGAGCTTCTCCTTATGGTCTAGTTGTGCCTTTTGGGGGGTTCGGTCCGTCCTTCTGTCCAAACAACCTGTAGGTTACACAACTTGCAGCCGGGGGGATCCGCCATTGCCAGATGGCTCTTGTTGTATTTTTGCCGTCGCTGCCAGTGTTTTGGGTAGGTATGTTACAAAATTTATTTGAAAAAAAAAATATGGCATTGCTGAGATTGTGAAATTGTTTAACCGGTAATACTGCACGATGCTTTTATCCTAATTAACTTTACAGCGGAAACGGAATTAAACTTTTAGACTCTGAAATAATTTTTGTGACCTCACGGATGCGTAAGAACACAGCGTTAATTGTTCATTAATTAGATCCTCCTGACTCCTTCGGCGTGCGATACTTCTTTTATTCCAGCATTGACGTCATATTCAGCCATACAATCAGTACAACAAAGCAGGGGAAGTATGGCATCCTGCAGTTGTGGAAACAATTCGGCAGTCTCTGAAAATGTACAAAACCTTGACAGTACCGCGAAGGCAAGATATTTCTCTTAGCTAATGTACAACGAAGGTCTATGTAGGTTTCCGGATCCTTACGAGCTGAAAGAGTGGAGGAACGACCCTTCTTTGGGTCTGGGTCTGCTGGATCATCACTTGATTTTCCTACATCGAACAGAAATACAACATTTGTTAATCAACATTGATCAATGAAAGTAATCAACAGCCGTACGATTACCAGAACTATTTTGAAAAGGGGCGCCAATATATTTTGGGAGGTTTATTCATGATAAGGGGGTTTAGAATTTATGATTAATATTCAATATCGCGAATGAATACAGCGCATTCCCTAGCCACCTGGTGTGTCATCCCAAGGCTGCCGCCGTTTCAGCTGCAGCAGACATTTAACTCTAAATTTTCTTCACTGGATGTACGATGGACGTTTTAACACACTCGAATGTTTCTCTGGGTACCCAAAAGTCAAGCCGAAAAAATACTCATCTTAGTCGATACTGATGAAGGTTGAAAACTGAATTCTTTCCAATACTACTATCCGAACTGTCCCTTAAATACTCGCTACTGGAAAGTAAGAAACCTATCGAATTACCCTACACAAAAAAGATCATTCCCTTGCCATGACCGAATAAAAAAATGCGAAAACTTAGCACAATGTCATGGTGGAAATGATGGAGAATAACTTGCGACTGACCCGACAGAAAGTGAATAGTATAAACACGTGGGTGGGTCGACGGCATCCAGTTCTGGCATCGAATTGCATCAATTCAACTTGATTTTTTCGGTTCTCGATCAGGAATACGTTGGAAACCTGAACCCTTTACGAAATGGTTTGTGCAGTTAATAACGCTGTAACTGACTGGCATTATGAAAAAAGTTGAAGACAAGTTTACTTCACCTATAAAATCAATTGTCATGTCATGGCTTTTTAGCAACCACGGTGGTCAACAAACCCACGTGACAAAGTTTGTGACGTAACGAGAAGTATCGCCCGGTATGTTCCATAAAATATCTGGCTACAACCCTGTGATGCATAGGCAGATGTCAACTTCCCAGTCCTCATGGACAATGGCCTCCAGTGCACTAATATTCTAGGGTTTGCATGCTGCAACTGCCTTCTTCAAATCCCAGCAGAGATTTTTTATGGGGTTGAAGAGAGGCGACAGTGATGGGCACTCTAGAATCATCCCAGACTACTTCTGAAACAAGCCTTGGTGGATGTTGAGGTATGCTTAGGATCATTGTCCTTTTGGAAGGTCCAGTGGTGCCCAAGCGTCAGTTTCCC
This sequence comes from Gymnothorax reevesii, assembly GCA_029721435.1. Taxonomy (NCBI): domain Eukaryota; kingdom Metazoa; phylum Chordata; class Actinopteri; order Anguilliformes; family Muraenidae; genus Gymnothorax; species Gymnothorax reevesii. The sequence goes on from CM056585.1 coordinate 53,904,715, forward strand.
TTCAGATGGCATGACATTTTCTCCTTTGATATCCTGGTAGTTGACTGAATCCATCTTGCCCTCCTCACTTTGCAGATTTCCTGTGCCAGAGGAAGCACGGCTGCTGCAGAGCATCAAAAAGCCCCCACAGTTCTTATTGTAGGCAGGGTGTAATTTTCCGCATATGCTTCTTTATTTCTCCTGCAGGTATACTACTGATTCATAAGCCCACAATATTCCAGTTTTGTTTCATCACTCCACAGAACAATATCCCCAAACTTCTGTGGGTTATTAATATGGTTTTGTGCATATTGTGCTTGTGCTTTTGGATCAGTTGTGGTGTATGTCCTGAAGACCTTCTAGGTAAATGCATCACATATAACGTTAGCTGGTCGCATGTCATGAGATGGGCACTCAAAAAGGGTGGATCTGTGACACTCTGCCAAGAAACTGCTTATTCAAAATGTATTTTCTTGAAGATTCATGGGTCATTTATTGTAATTTTAGTATCAAATTGTTGTTGTTGAGGTTCTCTTTCATTTGCCACCAACTTTGTTCGATTTTGTGGGATACTTTTGGTTCAGCGGCCTTTTCAGAAAAGCAATAACTGGGTGCATCGGCGCGGTGGTGGAGTGGTGGCGGCAGAGAAGCAGCTAGATTATGGTTATAATCTTCTAGTACTCCAGGGTAAGGCAGTGTATCTTTTACGAACTGGATGTTATCTACAAAATAAAACAAACCTGGGTGATTTGAATGAATATTAAACCAAATTACACTAGTTTTTGTGAAAAGGGTCCAGAAAAACAGACTTTTAGTAGCGGCTTTCAATGCATTTACCTGTTAATTAAATACATGGTACTCTAAATAACATTAGAATGGAATGAGATTACATTTCTGTTTGCTATTTTTGATTGGACTGAAGGTATGTAATATGCAGTTGGGAGTATTGAAAAATGGACCATTTTGATCCTGTCACACTCTTGGGACCCACCTCATGACATAGGACCAGCACTAATTACCAAAGCCAGGGAACTAGCTTGCTGGCAAGGCTAGATTTATTTAGTATACATAAATCAATAAAAACAGTGAATAACAAATATTTTGCTAAATATACAGTGTTGGATGAAAAAGTAGTCCTTAATTGGCTAGGTAGCTAGGTCAGTTAAGCATTGACGAGGGGAGGGTGATCAGCTTGTTTGCTAGCTGCCGAGTTTTTACACCCACAAATGTTTGGCAGAGATGCTTAGCTATGAATGCAAGTTGGCATTAGTTGTAGAACTTGATATCTAGTTAGGTCCCCTTAGTGATGATTACCTAAGAGTTGCTAACTAATTGCCTCAGTCTCTTTAGGCCAAGTTTTCAAAAATATGGCAGGATGCTGGATAATTTCTAAAGTATATGCACTTGTTCCATTTTGGAATCAGGAGGATCATGGGACGTATAGTATTTACCCCTCGGCCAACTCCGGCCCGGAGGGATATTGTCGTCACCTGCGTGTCTCTGTCCTCCGTCCATAATTTTGTCCGGGCCAGTACTCGCCATCTAATGATCACAGTTTCACTAAATTTGGTATGGTAACTCGCTATGACCCATTGATGTGCAACGTTAGGTTTTTTGCTGGATTTCACCGTTGACCTTGGCGCTATGACCTTGACCCTGGAAATCTCGGGTCAGTACTCGGCAACTAGTTCTCGCAACTTCACCAAATTTGGTTTGGTAACTCACTGTCTCTCACACACGCAATGTCATGTTTTTTTTGCTGGATTTCACCTTTGACCTTTGCGCTGTGACCTTAAGGCGGGAAATCTTATATGGGTCAGTACTCGGCAACTACTGATCGCAGCTTCACCAAATTTGGTATGGTAACCCACTGTGACACATAAATGTGCAACATCCCCTTTTTTGCTGGATTTGACCTTTGACCTTAACGCTGTAACGTTTAGGCAGGAAATTGTGTCCGGGCCGAGGGGTATTCAGCAACACATTTTGTTTTCAGACTACAAAGAGGATTAGCAAGTCTGCAAAAATTTTAAATGATTGAAATTATAGCTGTCTGTGGTCCAGAAAAAGGACATTTGTGATTACTTGGAAATGCAATGCAAAATCTCGAAATCGATGAGGCTTGAAAACGGTGGGAAGCACTTCAAAAGTGAATATTTTAAAAAAGACAGTGGGTAAAATGAATGAACTTTTACTTCTGACACCAGCATGATGATGTCACCTCAGTACTGTATTGGGAAACCCAGGTGGTTGAAACTAAATACTGGAGAAAACAACTTCTGTCTTAACCACTTGGCGCTCGGAGCCGTGTTCACTCGCGAACAATCGCCCGGCTTGAGTCCCTGATCCGACTATGAACGATAGCTCAAGCGAGTCATGTTTAACAGGGCAGCAGTGAGTGCTACCCTGCACGCTGGCCCAAATTATTTTCACTGATGATCGATGGTGTAATGGGTGATAAGAGCTGTGCTGTTTAGCATCTTAACCATTCAAACACTGTTGCTGTCGGGAGGTGCGAACTAGCCAGTTGATCAATGCGATGAACACCGCTCATACTGTAGTTATCAACAATACAACGTGGTTTCACCATTTGCTCACCCTGAAGATTCCTCTTCACTGTTTCGCACCTGTGGCTCGCGGGTTGACAGCATCTTCATGAGCTTTTTGTCCTGCCACAGCAGGACCAACATCAGTTTGTTTGGCTGTCACTTTGTGATCACAGTGAAAATGAACGAAATGCCAAACACAGTAATGGAATATATGCACGTTACTACTTATATTCCCCAAGAGCAATCATAATGTCGCATGAACTCAAACCATTGTCTGTCTTTAGATGCAAAGCAAAAAACATTCATGATAACAGTTCTATGTGTTTAGATGCAAGGTGAGCAACATGATAAGACTCGGCTCTGGGACTCGAGCCGGTCGGCAGTAACATGAGTACACACGTTTCCGGGCAAGTTTGAGAAGGCAATCGATTAGAAATTGGGCATTCGTGAGTTTTGGTAATGTAAATATACAGGAAACGTCGTTAACCTGGATTGTCCATCTCTGTTTGTTGCTCAGGTAGAGGTGATCTTGCAGACCATGGTGAACCAGGTGCCGGGCATCGATGGGTACTGGCATGCCTCCAAAAGTGACTCAAGTGGGGGAGAGAGCTCGAAGGAGAGCTCCCGCTGCTCCACCCCCGTGCTGCTTGACGACGACCGCCAGGACCGTCTCCGCGACAAAATGAGGCGCAGGATTGAGTCCGGGGACCACTGGTTCTCACTGGAATTTTTTCCTCCTCGGACCGCCAGTGGAGCAGTTAACCTCATCTCCAGGTCAGTGTTGCCGTGGGTGTGTCCTGGACATTCACTGGCTTGCACACTTTTTTTTTTTTTTTTTGGTGAATATTGGGCCCAAACTGGCTAGTGCGATAAAAGCTCCACAAGAGGGAGGCATTGAAAAATATCTCGGCGAAAGAAGTCCAGCCACAATGTTCCTGAGTTACACGGATAGGAATGAAATTATAGATCTAGTTAGTAATTTCAAAAGTAAAACATCATTCGATTGTCATGGAATTGATATGACACTAATTATGCTAGTGATTGAAACCATTGTGGACCCCCTTACATACATGTGTAATTTTTCTTTTTATTCAGGTTGCTTTCCAAATAAAATGAAATTAGCCAAAGTGATTCCTTCCAAATCCAAATCCGAAGATAAAAAACTTCACCTATTATAGACTAGTATCATTGCTTCCCAAGTTCTCTAAGATCCGAGAGACACTTTTTGTTGTTCGTTTGTATAGCTTCATTGAAAAGCACTGGTTGCTCATTGAAAGTCAGTATGGCTTCAGAACAAGCAGATCAACAGCAATGGCCTTGCTGGAACTGGTGGAAGAGTTAACAAGTGCTATAGATGAAAAGAAGTATGCAGTGGGGATATTCATAGATCTTTAGAAAGCATTTGATGCCATTGACCATGATATTTTACTTCAGAAATTGGAGAGATATGGGATAAGAGGAGTAGGATGGAATTGGCTAAAGAGCTATATCGAACATGGACATCAGTTTGTTCAGATGGGCATCACTGGGTCTACTCTTTCAAATATCACGTGGTGTACCACAAGGGTCAATACTAGGTCCGAAATAATTCATTCTGTATATTAATGATATTTTTCAAGGTCTCAAATTTTTTGAATTGTGTTGTTTTTGCGGATGACATTAATGTTTTCTGTGCTGGGAAGAAATTTCAGCAGATTTTGGAAGTTGTTACTGGTGAGTTGGAAAAGCTCAAGTTTTGGTTTGATGCAAACAAATTATCTCTAAATATTAAAACTAAATGATTTTTGGAAAAAAGAATAAACATCAGGACATGCCAATTGATTTAATAATTGATGTCAAGCTGGAAAGAGTATATGAGAACACATTTTTAGGAGTTATCATTGACCACAGCTTGAGCTGGAAGCCTCACGTTGAATATGTTGAGATTCAAACTGTCGCGCACGATTGGAATTTGTAAGACAAGAAACATGCTCACTTAAATCATTGTACATGTTATACTGTACACTTGTTCTTCCATATCTGACTTATTGTGCCGAAATCGGGGAAATGCTTATTAAAGCACCCTACAAACAATACGCATCATGCAGAAGCGTGCATTAAGAATAGTGCGTAATGTGTGGTTCTACGAGCATGCAAATGAATTGTTTCTCAAATCAAGAGCATTGAAATTTTCAGATTTAGTGGATTCTAAAACTGCGCAAATGTTGCATGAAGCAGAGCATAACCTACTTCCAAGAAACATACAAAAAATGTTTGGTGAAAGAGAGGGAAAGACCCAGTGACGACCCATCTTCAGCTTTTGGGCAGAGGCCACCTGATTTTGATTTAAAATGTCCTGGTATTTCAAAGCGTTCATGATGCCATGCACCCTAACAAGGTTCCCAAGGCCTCTGGAAGAGAAACAGGCCCACAGCATCACTGATCCTCCCCCATACTTCACAGTGGGCGTGAGGTGCTTTTCTGCATGCTCATGTTTTGTGTTTCGCCAGACCCACTTAGAGTGTTTGTTGCCAAAAAGCTTTATCTTGGTCTCATCTGACCAAAGCACACGGTCCCAGTTGAAATCCCAGTACTGCTTAGCGAACTCCAGACATTTGCGTTTGTGAGCGAGAAAAGGTTTTTTCCGTGCATGCCTCCCAAACAGCTTGGTGGCATGTAGATGGTGCCTGATGGTTGTTTTGGAGACTTTGTGACCCCAAGATGCTACCATTTGTTGCAATTCTTTAACAGCGAGCTTTGGAGAACTTTTTATTCCTCTTACCATCCTCCTCACTGTGCGTGGTGGTAAAATAACTTTGCGTCCTCGTCCAGGCTTGTTTACCACTGTTCCAGTTGTTTTAAACAACTTAATGATTCTTCTGACCGTAGATATGGGTAGGTGCAGGCGAGTGGCTATTTTCTTGTAGCCATTGCCTGACTTGTGAAGGTCGGCAGACATCTGCCTTACTTGAATGGTGTGTTCCTTTGTCTTTCCCATGTTGAAGAGTGGATAAGAGAAATGGCCTATGTGTCATCGTATTTATACCCCAGGGAAACAGGAAGTGATGAATTACTAATTAAATGTTCTTAGATACTCTGATCAACTTTGTGAACTACTGTTGAAATGACAAATACTTCAATTACATTTATTTCCTAGGAATTGATGGGGTGCCAGTAATTGTGAAACAGGTGATTTTATGAAAAATAATTATTTTTAGTCAGGTATTTTTTTTTTTTTCCCCTTAAAATTCACTTGAGTTGAAGGTTACATTTTTCTACAATTTTCAGTGTGAGAGTATGGTTCTGCAATAAATTGTATTTATTTTAAGGCTTTTAACACATCTTAACCAGGGGTCCCAATAATTATGGAGGGCGCTGTACATGTGCACTCAGGCACACACTTATGCACGTATGTACATGTAAATAGTATACTTAATATTTTATCTGTGTTTTGTTTGCTCATTGTTATAAAGATTCTCGGAATGAATCAGAAATTAAGTTGATTACAAGGGTTCGGCAGTCATAAGTTTTTGCTTCAGCCGAAACCCCTTTTCGACCAGCCATATTTATTCGCTTTAATTCTTTAATTACGTTTAATATGTTGTGATCGAAATAAACATTCATTCATTCAGTCATAGAAGTGTGTCAATCGGTCTCTGACAAGTGACGTAACTTTCGATGGTCATTGCTCCATATTGGTGGGTATAAACAAAACGGCGCGGACCAGGGCTGCATTTCCCAAAAGGCACTCCAAGCACAGTCAGCTATGTAAGTGAGCATCTGCGATTTCGGTAAACAAACCCCAGAGTTGGGGATTGCCTTTTGGATGAGAAGTGGGACACTGGTTTTGTGTGAAAGGCTGCAGCAGTAGTTCAAATCGTAGAAAAGTTGACCTTGGTGTTAGATTTTTCAGGTTTCCCACCTGGAGGAAAGGCTACGGGCATCAGGTAGAGGAGATGAAAAAAGAGACGTCAAACTGCATGAGTTGCTGCAGTGAGACGCAAGGATATCACTTCTGACACAATATCTCCATATGTGCGCGTTTGCTCTCGGCATTTTCACGAAGGTTTTTTGTTTAAGTGACGATACTGTGCTGATTATGTCTTGTAAAGTTACTGGACCTGACATTATGTCCTTGACGTTGTTGTTCAGCTTACGTTTACGTAAAACTAGTGAACAGCACACAGAAGGAGAAACTGGTCCGTCTTTATGCTGAACCGCAAAAATGTGCTTGTGTACAGAAACACGTGTACACACATTCTCCAAGTGTGTTGTGTTCATTTTAGAAAAAGCTTAGCCAAAAGCGGTTTAGAATTACTTGTGCTTTCAGTTATTTGACAGCTCTAGTTGCTTTTCAGATGCTGTTGGGTCGTATGGATCAATGTTGTTTATAGTGGCCAACTTGGCCGATTACCGGTCCCTGGCATCTTTGAGTTAGTCACGGTATGGTTTTGGCTCATTTTTCCTACTGCTTCTCCATTTTACAGTTTTAAAAATTGTAAAATAACTTAACCGACCTGCTCGTCTCATGTTTGCTCTGTCCGTTTACCTCTGGTAACCACGCATGTGTTAGTGTTAGGGAAGTATTCCCCCCCCCAAAAACTCATTTTCGTCAAATAACTTGAGCCATTATTTTAATAAGGTGACGATGTACTGCTTTGCCTTTGCATGATCAGGGAAGCTGATCTGATTTTAATCTGCAGGTGTAGTGCAGGGGTGGCCAGCCCTGGTCCCAGAGAGCCACTGGGTGTGCTGACTTAGGGTGGACCAAAGACACCAGGTGAGAAGTTCAGTGTGCAATCTACTGCTTTACTTCATCAATCAAGTACTGAGTAAAGCCAGAAGCCCGCGGACACTGCGGCTCTCCAGGACCACGATCGGCCACCTCTGGAGTTACACTTTCTTGAAGTGACGGAAACTTGAGCTACCTGGAAAAAAATCCACTGAAGCAGGGAAGGACAAGCAAATTCCATCTAGAAAGGTTGTTTCTGTGATTACCAGGGAGTAAAGAAATGCATTCAAGGTCTGAGTTTGAGTATGGTAATGCCTTGTGTCTTTTAGATTTCTCTTCTTGCTATTATTAGGGATGCAATTGTACACTGGTTCTTGGTGTCGCAACTCTCCTGGGGTGTTTTATTACAAGCATAAACTTTGCAATCAATCCGCCTGCTTTGCCGTAAGCTGAAAATACTCTGTAAACATTTATCTTGAAGCATGATGAACTTTCGTGTAAATTTGCCATAACATACGACTAAATCACATCTCCGGATGTTATTTCTCGGATTTCTGATTGAATCATTTTTGTCCGTTTTATGGGCCCTTGAAATTTTGACCTCAGTGTTAAAGATGGGACTAAGAAATGGAAAAAAAAAATAAAAAATTTTTCAAAAACTGCGTGATATAGAAAAAAATTTATCGGGCAATCAACTTACCTTGGTACCGTCAATGTACAGTGCAACTGTCATTTTGATTGAATCGACGGAAGTGGGGGCGCTGTACTTTATTAATATGCAAGATTGCATGTGGAGGCCAAATGGTTGCAGATGGAGATTAAGTTTGTATTATTGAAATATAGGAAGTCATATGACCCGTATTTTGGCAATATTAAATTTGACCACAGATGACTTTGAAAGGTCAAACTCAAGGTCAGGGAAAATATTAAGTGTTAAAAGAAATGGATTGAAATTTCAAAAGATTATTTCTCAACTGTCTGAAATTTTTTTTCTAAATCTGGCAATCAACTCACCTCGATACAGTTCGAGTGCCATTTTGATTGAATCAACGGAAGTGGGTTTAGTGGGTAGATGACATTCAACATGACTGTCAGTGACCTTTTTGAGGGTCAAACTCGACAGTGAAATTACAATGGCTTGCATCTAGGCCTGTAACAATTATTAAATAATTGTCTGTCTATTTAATAATCGCGGTTTCATGGTTTAACCACAGTTTTTCAAAATGAGATGGGTCGAAGTCCATCGAACACGTCTCCATTGTGTGTTGGTAAAAACAAATTTCTTGACGGTGCTGCTGTTCCTGGCTGCAAGCCCAACTGAGTTCAGCTAAACTACAATTGGACAATTGCTCATTTGGGGAGGGGCATTTAAGGAGGTACATTCACTCTGGCGTGGCGCGTCAACGCCTGCAGACATCAAGCTCCCCCTGGTATGGCTGCTTATGGGTGGTTCATCATTTTCAGTGACATTGCTAAAATGAAATACTTCGGTCAGTGAGTATAAAAGCCAAACTAATGTTGGCCAAAGTAAGCTTATTCCAATAACGATATAAATTCATACAGTGATTATATTTTCCCGTCTAGATATTGATTTTTGGCAGAACTGCAGTATTGATGAGCTTTTTTTTTTGTTTGTGTCTTTGATTATTTTATTAATGACTAATACTTTGTCAAGGTCTCTGTTGTTTGGCAAGATTCAGCTTTTATTAAGGCAGCACATTTCAATATCAGGCAAAAACTAAAAATTCTGTTGCCAGTTGCCATTTCTGCTGAGTGAAAGACTTCAGGGCAACCACGTTTTTGTTTTTGGACCAATATACACTGTCTGTGGGGAGGATCACATCTTTAAGTGCCCTGACTCCCACCCCACCCCCCTCCATGCAGTAACTGATTACCCAAGTCATGTTAATTCCGAGTGTAAACCAAGTGTTGAAGTGTTGTTCCCCCCCCACCCCATATGGTGCATCTTTGATCTAATTCCTATCCTTGAATAATGCTTGGTTGTCAGTTATGTTCATTGAGGCAAACAATACAAGGTTTTATGATAGAGGCATGGTTTACTTCTTAGGCTGTGCACTTGTTATTATATTATCTGGGTCTCAGGACAATGAAATGACCAAAAAAGCATCCTATTCAATTCATTAAAAACTAGTTGGGGAAAAAAAACATTTTGACCAAAAGAGACAATTAAATTGTTAATTGTCAATTATTTCTCAGACAATTAATTGTACAGCAATATTTGGAGTTGTTACAGCCCTACTTGTATCACCAAAATGGCTGCAGATGTAGCCAAGGTTTCTATAATGACATTTAGAAAGTCATATAAGAAGTCCATATGCTGACCTCAACTTGATCTTCTGTGACCTTTTAAAGTTCATAGTTGTCATAATGAATTTTCCATTACTTGTATCACCAGAACTGCTTCAGAGCTTAGGATTGGGTTTGTGTTAAAGGAGGCCTTTTAAATGTATGTGAATTTTTACTTGGTGACCTCGACATTGATTTTCATTGATTAGAATGTCAAACTCTCATATGAAAATTTCATAACTTGTATCATCACTATATGACTGCTTGCTGGTAAGCAACAGAACCCTTGATCCCATTTTTTCCTCCCCTCCCAGATTCGATAAGAATTTTTTCTTAAGTGATGTGCCTGGGCTGTCCAAATGTATCATTTTACCTCGTATTCAAATGCATAAATCGTTTGAGGCAAACATTCTTGCTATAACCACGGTGAATCATCAGCATAATTGCTCATTCTGCTTGGAGAAATACAGCTGTGACATTGCACACAGCTGTGGAGCACTTTATTTAAGAAGGTAAAATCAACGCCTGTCTTGGGAGAAATTCCAGAGAAGAAGTCTCAAATGGAGACAGCTGGGGGGCGGAGTTTTTCCTAACGTCTCATTGGTTGTGACCAGCATCCCAAGCCCCCATGGGGCCTCGAACCAGCCCCTATGGTGGCCAGTTGTGGTGCCCACCAGGCTACTCTGCCTTTGTGTGCGCTATGCTTGACCTAATAAGGGTTGTCCATGTCTCATTTGGCAGGTTTGACCACATGGGATTGGGTGGGCCGCTCTTCATTGACGTCACTTGGCACCCAGCAGGGGATCCCGGATCAGACAAGGAGACGTCCTCCATAATGATCGCCAGCACAGCCGTCAACTACTGTGGCCTGGAGACCATGCTGCACCTGACCTGCTGCAACCAGAGCAAAGAGAAGATCACTGCACACCTGAGCAAAGCCAAGCGTCTAGGCCTGAAGAACATTTTGGCCCTCAGGGGAGGTACGCCTTTCCCACGGCAGGCTCTTTGATTTAGCCTGTGAACAGATGACTAGTGTTCGCTCCCTTTGGGCCAGAAGTTTCCTGGTTTTTCCTGGGGATCTAGCTCCATTTCGCCTTCTGTTCCCAACGTGACTGTGAGCACACTGCATTCAATAGTTAAAGATCTTCAGGATGTGCTTAATATTTGGAGTCAGGGGTATAAAAATAGGGTTGAAATAAAAACCTGCTACATGGGTGATCTCCAGAGCCTATTTTTAACCTCTGTCATAGGTTATTACCTTTGCCAACGAAGTTGGGGCGGAGGTTATGTTTGTTTGTCTGTTTGTGAACAACCTAACTCAAAACGTAATGCTCGAATTAGTCTGAAATTTTGTGGGTGGATTGCTATTACATCAAGGATGGAACCTAATGATTTTCACCGCGATCCCTGAAACAATATGGCTGCCACGGCAGCCATGTTGAAATCCTATCACATGCGATAACTCAACTTTGCTACCATTCATACACATTTGGATTGTGCTGCCGTGGCAGAGGTTTGCACTCTACGAGTGCCTCTAGTTGCTTTTTTTTATTAAGTTTTGTTTTGCATATCTTCTCTCACCTGACCTTCAGACCCCGTGGCAGATCGATGGGAAGAAGAGGAAGATGGTTTCAACTATGCCTCAGAGTTGGTTAAACACATGCGCTGTGAGTTTGGCGACTACTTTGACATCTGCGTTGCCGGTAAGCCTCTGGAACTTCCTGCTTGAAGTTCTTCTAAGGCATGCACATTCATGTAATCTGGCACTGGATGATATCTTTTGGTTTGGTTCTGCTGGTAAGTTTTCTCCTCCTGTTGTGATGAAAAAGGATACCCTACGGGCCACCCAGAAGCTGAAAGCTATGAACAAGACCTACAGCGCCTGAAAGAGAAGGTGGAGGCTGGAGCAGACTTCATCATCACTCAGCTGTTCTTTCGAGCCGAGACCTTCTTCAAATTCCTCAAGGATTGCCGGGCCATTGGCATCACCTGTCCTATCCTTCCAGGAATCTTCCCCATTCAGGTACTCTGAACTGAACCATACCTAGTTCATGTCAGGGGAAGGTTTGGGGGTGAACATTATACAGTTTTCGTACTTTTTCTGTCCTCTTATCCCTTCCCCTCTAGAGCTCCTCTTCAGTGGGTCAAAAAATGACAAATTTTTTTTGTTTTGCATGACATGTCACTTGCCCAACTGCGTGCGGGCGTGTATGAGAGAGAGTGAGTGAAGCTTAACTATCCAGGATTTCATTTTTGCTTAGAGGGTAGGCTGTGTTAAAACATAACCCAGAAGTGTTCCTCTCACTTTTTTTGCAACTAGGTAGAATTTCCTCAGGAAATACGTGTTGGAAAGTTTTAATTGAATTGAGCATTTCACAAATATTCCAATTGGTGAACCTTGAAATTCTTATTTTGGTGTATCCAGCTTAAGGCATTAATCGATGCTGCAGCTTAACACTAGTGGCTCAGATTGTTACATTTTGCTTTTCATACCCTCTCAACGCCATTACTTCTTGGTCCGTGTCAGGGTTACCAGTCTCTGCGACAGTTGGTGAAGCTGTCCAAACTGGAAGTGCCGGAGGAAATCAGGCAGGTTATCGAGCCAATCAAGGACAATGATGCCGCCATTCGCAACTATGGTATCCACCAGGCAGTGGACATGTGCAAAATTCTTCTGGAGAGCGGGCTTGTACCAGGCCTTCACTTGTACACGCTCAATCGAGAGGTGGCGACCATTGCAGTTCTGAGGCAGTTGGGGCTTTGGACTGAGGACCCCAGGTCTGTTTATTGCATTTTTAAATGTTCCTGTGTTCAATTTATATTTTTCCAATTATTATTCTGTGGGTGCTGCTTAGGTTGGATAAGAAAGAGACACGCACATGTCAGAAACTCTTAAGCAGTTTGAGCTGGCTTTGAAGAACCGTCATTTTCTGTCTTTGAAGGCGACCTCTTCCTTGGGCCTTAAGCGCCCATCCGAAACGCAAAGTGGAGGATGTTCGGCCAATCTTCTGGGCTTCCAGACCCAAGAGCTACATCTACAGAACTCAGGACTGGGATGAGTTCCCCAATGGAAGATGGTGTGTTTTAGGTTTATTGTGGGTTGAAAAGTACTGGGGGAAAATCTCACAAAGTGTGGTAACTGATCTTAAGTCGGTCACTCTGTCCATGTTCACTTTGAATCAAGCAATTAGATATCATTCTGTCATTCAATCTGTGGTGGTTTATGTCTTTGAGTAATCTATGTGTTCTAACTGGATCTTCTCTAAAAGTGTTCCATTCTCTGAACGAGCATGATTGCAGTAGTATTATGGAAAAATGCAAGGGGAAAGTAGCATATTTACTGATGGTCTAAAGCCAATCTTAAGTGGACACTAATTGGCTAATTTTTTTTTGCGGCGGGCTTACAAGAGGCTGTGTCCAATCTAATCGTGTTTCTAACTTTTCCAACCATCAGGGGGAACTCGTCCTCCCCAGCCTTTGGTGAACTGAATGATTACTACCTGTTCTACCTAAAGAGCAAGTCGTCCAAAGACGAGCTGCTCAAGATGTGGGGGGAGGAGCTTATGAATGAGGGGAGTGTTTATGAAGTGTTCACCAGCTACATCACAGCGCAGCCCAACCATGGAGGACACAAGGTAAGGCAACCTCATAACAATTAAGTTCTCAGCAGCATTCATAGCATCCATATTGAAAACCTGGGGTTTTTGCTGCATGAAAAGAGTGGGAGAATTCTATCCTAAGTTCTTGCCTTGTTCAAGGAGCAATCGATATCTGTTCCACATATTGGTCATTTACTGTGCATCCCCTGTAATCGTTAAGGTGATGTGTCTGCCCTGGAATGATGACCCTTTGGCCCAGGAGACTAACTTTTTGAAGGATGAGCTGGAGAAGGTAAATAGGCGTGGCATCTTGACCATCAACTCTCAGCCCAACATCAACGGCAAACCGTCCTCCGACCCTGTGGTGGGCTGGGGTCCCCCTGGGGGCTACGTCTTCCAGAAGGTGAGAATTTCTGGCTTTATTGGTAGCCTTGAATTACCTCAAATTTAAGATTTCAAATGATCAATTCACATTTTTTCCAGCATTAAAAATAACATAATTCAGGGGTGATGGGAATCTTGCTCCATGCTGAATTTCCGGCTTGTGGCGATCGGCGAGGAGAAAAAAATAAAATGAGAGATGCATGCATGCAGAAAGATCGTAGACAGTAGACCTGGATGGGCTTTGATAGACCTCTCTCTCTCAGCCTATGGCTTTTGCTCCCAACCAGCCCAAAGCATGGCTGTATAATTAGAACTGGATACTGAACTAGGGCTGAGACGCATGCCGACAAGGGCTTAGCGGCCAAGCTGATATTACAAGTCACCTGATGCCATGGGGGGCAAAAAGAAATTTTGCTATAGGGAACTATTGAAAAAGACACTGAAATTTTTTTGAGTACCACAAATGATCAATATATAATCTGTTGATTTTTCTCTCTTAAATCATTGATGCCTTTTTTCACGGCAGAGACTATCTATCTATTAATTTATTTATTTATATATTTATTTTAATAATGTAATAATTTATCATTTTAATTCAGGCAACGTGAACACTGAGAGGACCTTGTCTCTAAGCACGTTCCCGTAACGTAAGCAGTGCAAACAGCTGCGGTTCTCTGCGTGTAGCTCTGGTCAGGAGATTCCATGCGGTCAGTTTACGTTATTACCAATTCGGTGAAGTGAGCAGGTGTAACGACACCAATGTTTTCAGTTACTGTATTTCATGAATGGCTTTATGTAGCGACTCGACTGCTTCACCAATCTTTTATGTAACATTACAGAATATCCAGTGAGGTAGCAAAGCTGTTGTTGGTTAACTAAGGTTGGATAACAGGTGTATATTTGGTAACTATTGAAGGTGATATCCTATAATCGTGCATGTAGTCAACACTTTACTTTGCTTTAAAATGTTCAAGATGCACCTAAACTGAGTTGTATATTTCCATTACTTTGAATATCTTACAATGATTCGTGTTACTATATTTTGCTGCTTCATGTATGCCGGCTACGTTCCTAGCTAAGTTGCATCAACTACATCCTTATGTGCACTTTCACGCTATAAATTCAGCCCAAAAAAACTGCATAGCTAATCATTTATTTACCATTGCATGAACATTCGTAGTTATTGAAACAATAGCAGATGTGCGTACTTGATGTCGTAACTTTCCAGAATCTTTTAATGTGAAGTATTATTTTATGCATGCGCTGAACTTGCATGACAGCACTGCACAGAAATGGTATTTGTAATTCAGCCTTTATTTGCTAGAAGTGTTGAGTGGGTTGGAAACGCTGGACAAGATGAGATGTGAACGGCATTCTGTTAGTGAGTCGGTGCACGGGAGTGATGCGGAAATTTGCTAATGCAAACATCGACTTAATGTATATTTTAAAACTGGGCTGCTGATTATGTGAGGACTACAAATCTACTAATCCTGTATAAGGGGAAGGAAAATAATTCTGTATTCAAACTCCACTAATGCCGAATAAAACCTGCACTTTTTCAGCTTCCCTTGATGTTTGAGTACCTAGCGAAGCATTTGGGTTATAAAAATGTCAAGCGTGCATTTAGTCAAGAAAATCTAGAGCTTAATTTCTAGTACTCATAGACGTGGAAATGGCATATAACGGCAGCAGCTATCTTGCTGATGACACGCCAGGTTGCGAAGGCAAGTGCTGCATATGCATTTGAGATATTAAAATTAAAATGTTATGAATGGTGTGTGCGAGCTGTCCAGGGTGGGTCCCTGCCTTTCGTCCAGAGTCTGCGGGGATGGGCTCCAGTTCCAGGTATAGAGAATGGATGGATTTCATGATATTTGAGCATACGTACACTAAAAGTAATTTCGCTTGTCAGACTTGGAGAAATACTTCAATTAACGTTGTCTGCTTTCAGACTTGTTTGTTCATAAAGCCCAGGCAGTGCCCTGTGCGGTTGGGTTATTGTCTTGAATCCAGTAAGAGTAAAGGATATTGCGAGCTAACAGGCTTGAAACATTTCACTTTCTACAAATACATTTAGCTTTGAACTGTGTGGAAAAACGAGATTGATCTGTCATCTTATAGTGCAGCAAGTCAACTGTTTTGCTGACTTTTGCGATGTGAATAATTTTATTTCCCTGTTGAATAAAAATAGTTCAACGTTTTATATCCCTAATTTCTAAACTGTTTTTCCAAACTATATTTAAGCCTTCACCGAGTGCTACGTTTATTTATTATTTTCAAAAAAATGTCTTGCATGTTTTAAAAGTGTTAGTCTGTAAGTTCGAAAAATCATTCTAGATGGCGTTAGTCATCAGATGTGAATTCAACAGCAGTGGAAAAATAAGATTTGCTGTAATAATATTGTGCTGAAAATTCTGATTAATCCATATAGTGGTGTCCTTGGTTTACTAATCCAAGAATAACCCATCATGAACCCAGCTTTACTTTAGAGCAATTGTTTAGGCCCTGATGTCCCAGTTACGAGGCAGTTAAAGCCCAAAACCCAGCGTTATTGCATCACTGTTGAAAGCTCAGCTCATACTTCCTCATGCCGACCCACGAAATGCAGAATGTAGTCCCATCAACGACCCATTCCTCATGACCCAACCTGCAGAAAATTTTCTGGCTTGAGAATTTTTTTTTTTTTTTTTGCAATCACCCCTGATAATTGCAATTGCTTCCTGAATGTAATGCCATTTTGTGGTAATATTCATTCCCTGTCATTGTTTTTTTAAATTTTATGGTTTACATGGATTTATCGCTACCCTCTGACAAATTATTCTCATGAAATTTCCTCTTTCCGTTTTCTGGTATAAAGAAGCAACATACTTTATAGCTTATTTGCAACTGCTTTTGATATCTCTCTGATCAGTTTAATAATGATTCAGTATCATTCTATTGGAAAATTCTTTTCTCTACGTAATGTTTTCAGCTTTTTGTGTTCAGTGTGATATTCCATTTCGTATTGAAGGTTGATGAGCCAAATGTTTGGCTGAGGTCTGTTGCAGGTTGAGAACTGAAGAGGAAGCATTTGAAATCCAAAACTTGCCTTTGAATTTTGTTTTTGGCATATTGATCAACCATGTTGGACATTGTTTTTCGTTTTTTGGCAGTCTTATTTCTCAAAATACATTACTACTGAATTTCCTTCATAGAAAAATTAAGCACTTGGCGTGCTGTTTCCGAAGTTTTATTATATTGTAGCAAATCACCACAGCTGTTGATTAATCCTGCAAAACTGAAAATTTACTGATTAGACACTTTAACAGTGAAGAGAAATTTATAGTGCGTGTAGTCACATTGCATCTCTGAAACTGCCATCAGGTGACGGGGAAGTGTGACTTGGGGGAGGAGAAATCTTGCACTTGTCCACACAGATTTTTTTTTAATTCATTAACCATTTTTTCATGTTTTACTTTCGTAAGGTGTACTACTGAGTGTTGAATGGATAGAAAGTTTTGAACTCCACGGAGTGCAAGCCTGTGGGCCCTGTTTGCTTACTTCCGAGTCTACTGTTCCAAAGTTGCCTGACGGCCTAGAAATTAAACCTTTATCTAATATATTTACATCACCTGCATGTCCTGTTTTTATAAACACTAAAAACGACTTCACTATTGCAACCAACAGGCTTACCTGGAGTTTTTCACATCAAGTGAAAATGTCACCGCACTCCTGCATGTACTGAAGAAATACGAGCCTCGTGTCAACTACCACATCGTCAACGTAAAGGTAAAACCAGCCTCATCGCAACCTCCAAATGAAAATGGCGTGCTGGCTTAAGAAAAAAAGCTGAAAAATGTGGACTTCTCACATAAATGGCAAAATGTTCCCCCAGGGAGAGAACGTCACAAATGCCCACGAAATGCAGCCCAATGCGGTGACCTGGGGCATATTCCCTGGCAGAGAGATTGTTCAGCCCACGGTGGTGGATCCTGTTAGTTTCATGTACTGGAAGGTAAGGGTTTAAGGTCATCTTTTCGGTCTCTTCAGGGGAGCATTTTCATTGACCTGACATTTGATTGCAGTGTTTGGTTTCCATTAAGAGGTAACTGACAGTACATTATATGCAGCAAATGATTCCATTTACACGGCTGGGTATTTTAATTACAGAAAGTCCCCAAATCATTCAAAGTCAGCATTTGGTTGGGTCTATGAATGTTGATGCTTTAAGCTCCGGTGTTGCCACAGCAAGATCAGTGCAGCTATTCCTCAACTTCACATTTTTCCATGATTGGTCTACGCTTTGTTCTACGGTCAGCCTGTGCTTCAACTGATGCAATAAATGTCAGTTGCTTTTCACCACGCCAGTATGAGGCTTGCTGACTCATGTTGATGACTTGAAAATTATTGAGATAAATGACGTGGAAAAAAGGAGTGGAATGATGAGCATAGTCCTCCTGAAAGCATAACAGTAGTGTGATGTTATGAAATGGTTTTTCATATCTTCATATCATCATCTTTTTGCGGTTGGCAGGACGAAGCCTTCGCCTTGTGGATTGAGCAATGGGGGAAGCTATACGAAGACGAGTCCCCGTCACGTATGATCATTCAGTACATCCGTGACAATTACTACCTGGTCAACCTGGTGGACAATGACTTCCCTCTGGATAACTGTCTGTGGCAGGTCATAGACGATATGTTTGAGCTGCTGAATTCACACCCTGAGAATCTGCTAAGAAACTGACCTTGGCCTAGTTTTCCACCCTACCAACTGCCCAGTGCTGCTACAAGGTCCTCAGATCTTTGAATCTCAAACGCTAATAAAGAATTACGCAATTGAGCATAATGTGTACTTCAAAAATCCAAGTTTTTTAGGTAGCACTAGCATGTGTTTTTAGGAATGTTTAATGTTAACTTGGGGTGAATGGAATGAACTTGGTGAATGGAACGACGTGACCAGTAAACATGTCGGATGCATATTATTGGAGGAAATAATTTGTATAGATATTGGTATGATTGTCCCATCAGATTCATGCACTGAATTTCTAACAGTATTTTTCATAAAATACTTGGGAGATGCAATTTTCACCTGATTGTGGATTTTTTAAATAATTTTTTTTACATTTTATACAAATTATGCTGAATTCCAATTGTTTTCAATTGATTTAAATGTG
This sequence comes from Gymnothorax reevesii, assembly GCA_029721435.1. Lineage (NCBI taxonomy): Eukaryota > Metazoa > Chordata > Actinopteri > Anguilliformes > Muraenidae > Gymnothorax > Gymnothorax reevesii. The sequence continues at coordinate 53,923,397 of CM056585.1, forward strand.
TATTGAGAGATGCAATTCAACAACGGTGTTATTCTGCTAACTTAACCAATTAGACTGTAGACATTGAAATAACTATGGCTATTCTTGGCTTTTACTTTTAGCTATAAGCTAAATAGCATAGCATAGCATTCTGCACTACTGACTGAAGTTAAAGCTGACTTATTGCTTATGTGGCTTCACTGATGTTTAAGTGCAAGTGAACATTTTAGCCGCTTTTATTTTTATTATTTTACCCCAAATGGTAAATGAGTTAGATATTGATTTAACTGTAATCTGCTTTAAAAAATTGCAGAATTGGCCTTTAGTATCAGCCTTGCTCTGCCCATTTTTATTTCTGTCAGCGTGGTTTTTTTTTTTTTACACAAAGTGTAATAGGATTCAAAGCATGTCTGTAAGATTTTTTGCACTTTGTTGGTTTGTATGCTTTTATGTATTTATGACTCTCATGTTCAAATGTCTCCCTTTTCTTTACTGTGTACCAAACAGTACCATAAATGTTATAGCCTGGATATAGTTGTGCTGTCAGTGACACATTTTGAAACTATGGAAATAAACTTTTATGTTCATGTTTTTCTACGAAATGTGTGACTTAGTCATCTTTTCAAGATTGAATCCTCAATTCAAAACAGAATTTTGGCATCACTGGATGCATCAACAAGCTTGAGTAAATTCAAAATATACCCAGTAGGAACACTGACTGTAAAAACAATGAATTGACTGGTATATTTGGAAGTATAAGACTGTGCAAAGTGATATCCAATGTTGAGTATGAAAAGGGAAAGTTTAGTGGCTATTAATTGGGTGTTTTGAAATGGACCAAATTCAGAAAGTACCCTTAGGCTCAACGAAATCAAATTGCATTCAGGCTCAATCAACTTGAATGTTGGTTGTCTTTGTGTTTTATTTTAATATAATTGAGAACATAACTTGCATAGCACGTACGGCAAAACCAAAGCATCTTATTAAACAAATTGTAATCATCGGGCAAATGCTGATGAATACCTGATATAAAGCCTGCGGGTCACAGTGACCTATTTTGAAGAAAATATTGTTTGCTTAATTAGCAAAATGGTTACCAAAATTCAACAAACACTTTTTGCATAATTACCACCTATACATGATCATGCAATTGCTGTGCAATCAAAAAATTCAATTTTTTTTTTTCTGCCATGAGTGAAAAAGTATTCAGGGTCTCTGTGGAAAGGTCAAATGTAGACTACAACCAGAAGATTCACAGGTCCATCTAATATACTTAATATGTGACTCTTTTGCTATTAGGTATTGCTGCGAAGCAGCCTGCACAAAATTTCTATGGTCAAGGTTACGGCACCTAGGTCAAAGGTGAAAAGTAGGTCATCGCACGACTACAGCCCAAAGTCCATTCATGTGATCAGCATTAGGGGATAAATATGAATGGCTACTGAGTACTGACCTGTAATAATTGTGAGGTAGACATACTGATGCCATCATGATGACAATACCCCATTGGCGATAATGGCCTATGTGTAAAAATTAATCAAAACTAAACAAATGATTTTGATTCAATGTTTTTCTTTGCGACAGAAAATTATCTGCAAGAAACTTGTGAAATCTATTTGAAGCCATACTCTGCCAGGGCATTTCAGCATTGCATGCCACTGCTTTTAGCTCCTTGTCAGTCTTTCAGTGCTCAACTTCACTGATGTTTACACAATATAACGCATGATAACACTTAAAGTAGCATTAATTTGGAAAGGGTCTATGAAGAATTGCACAAGGAGTTGCATTTGTGAAGTGTATATTAGAAGAGGGAATAACTTTGTTTAAACATTAGTAAACTCTGGAGGTTCACGCTAACGTGAAACTTAACTGGTCTGCCAGCCTGACACACCCAATAATAAATAAATATATGTGACCACTAGAAGTTAGGAGTCATTAAATAGCTGTCTATGTGAAGGACTTGCAAAGGTCATAAAACGGCTGTTTGTCTGAAATTTAAAAAAAAAAACCCATTCTATATGTTGAGACATGTTCTACTCAACTTGTATACCAAGTTTGAGTTATTCATTGGTCTTGGAAAGGTGTAAAATGGTCAACTTCAGTTTTTCAATTTGACCACCATGCCAGGCCCAATTTTGGGGGTGGTAGGCTGAAATAATCCCAAAGTGGTTTATCTGCTAAAGATGTTACATACCAAGTTTTTCTCGTGATCAATATTTGTGACCGCTAGAGGTTATGGGTTGCGTTCAGGGACGACAGATGAGGTACAGCAATGACGGACGATGGAGTTTACATCCTCTTGATATCTCAAGCTGGTCAATTATCAGTTGACTTAAAAATGCACACTTGAGTCTTTACCCATAGGGAGTGATGTAAGTAATTTGGAAATAATCCACAAAGGAGTCTTGGACTGGTAGTGTTCACGTGGTTGATGTAGGAAAAGGGAATATCTCTTGGTAAAATCTTCTCAAGAGTTCTCAAAAACACACATGCACACTTTTACCCAAATTTGATTATGCGAAGGACAGACAGAAGTAAGGCACCACAAAATAATACGCCCATCATTACAGCTGATGGGTGAATAATAAAAATGCACGAAGACATTTTTGCATGCTCCGTTCAAGTCCCATGGGTCCCTAAAATGTTCTTTGCCGAAGGTTAAAATCAAGCAATGGTTTCTCATTTTGCAAAAAACAGCATTCCTTAAACAGCCAGACCGCCTTGGAATTCAATCCATGGCAGTCCAAGACCACATAATGACCCGCATTTTGTTAGTCTTTGCGGGAAGAGGACAAATACCAGCACTCTCAGATCTATTTCCAGCACACATTTGTGAATGTTCAGGATGAAGGTTAGAGAGGCAAATCCAGCAGGCACAGATTCACGTTGGTGCTTTCATTGTTTCAAAGTCCAAGAAAACATTTATTGCTCACTGAATGTACAAGGAGTAGATTTTCCCTAAAAGACAACAAATAAGCTCATAACTCAAGCCTCCCCAGACCCAGTCAGGACTGAGCGAAAAGTCAGGTGGTTGCATTTCGCCAGAGCTGACATTCACTGGAACACAACATGTGTATTAAATGTACTCTTATCTAAGAGTATTTATGACCATGATCCACTTACATGTCATTGCCTGGCAATGGTCAACTTTCAGTACATAGCGTCTTACAAGCACGTTAACACCAGCTATCTCATTTCAGAATGCTGCATGTACCACAAACATGCTATATCAGCAACTACAGACATAAAAGCAAAGGTTACATAAATTTAATATGCATTCCATGCTGCATGTCCCCCTCCCAAGATAGGAAAATGCTGCTTATGTCATTGCAGTGCTGAGCCTTCCCAGTGGTCACAGAGAAAAATAGACAGAGCCATGATTAAATCTGCTTTTGGTTTACCGAACTGTGTTCACAGATTCATCATCTGTGCCCACTGTTTTACAAACCCTGACCACAGATATGCAATCTCTGCCAACGATTTTCCCGTTGCAACAGATTGCAAATTCGTGGGCATAGATTGCAAAACCATGGGTATGTTTAACAAATCCTTGGCTAAGGATTACGAATCTGAGAACACAGTTTATAAACTGTGCACACAAACTTGTAAACTGGGAGTATGGATTTACACGTGGCTCTTTCTTTTCTTCTCAGGAGGGGGTCTTCGTATCTTGGTCAACCAAGCTCAGTAATTTTTTTGTCCAGTAAAATCCCTGATGCGCTAACTGAGGCTGCTTTAGCAGGCTGGGGTTTTGCAAGTAAAATGTTCAAAAAGAAGGTGCAAAAATATAACTATGCCAGTGGAGGGTTGGTGAAATGAGGGACTTCGCAATGTGGGGCGCTGAACCCCTTGACTCATCAGGAACAAGAATTTACAGCCTTACACTTCAGCTTTACTTATTTTTACAAGCCATCTCTTATGCCTCTGACACTTCATCTCAACTCCCCCAACACTTATTACGTATTTTACAAGAACTGTACTGTCCTGCATGTTCACATTCTGTTCTCAGGACCACTGAGAACACTAAGGTGACGTCCTCTGCATTTACACGTTTTTTTTCCTGTTAATTTCCAGAAAAAAAGCCTATATCATAGGTACCAATAATTCATGTTGGAGAATAATCTTTAATCCCATAAAACCTACGGACTGATACGTGGCTCTGTAAAATGCAACTCACCCTGTGCAAATTCAGGCCTATTTTGAATTCTAGTGGATCATTGTTTCCATTGATACCAAATATGTACAGCTAAATTCCGGGGAAATGTGTGTAAAATGATGTACAATATCCAGATATTTTCCATTCAATGTAATGCTGTGGCCATAAAGACATGGCTTCCAGGGTTTGAATATTTCATTCGATATCAGTGTAATGTAGGTTCAGTGAAGCGCTGCAACTAGCAGATCCAGAATGAATATATGATAGTCTGACAATACAAAAAAAAAAAAAAATCTTTTTCTGTTTTTAAACCTCCTTCCCAGAAAACTTAAGTGAGAAGAAAGAATTCAATGGGTAAATTTTATACAAATAAAAACAGGGCACTTGCAACCTAAAATTGGCCCGGAAATGATTACAGTAATAGAAAAAAGAAAACAACCAGGACTGTAGCCTTTTCTCACCCAGATTAGTCTCTTAACTTTGGTATTTTTAATTCCTGATGGAGTCCTTGCCCAAGGACATCTTAAGAAACTGTTTTAACCCTTTGTTGCATAGTGGTTGCTAAAGTAACCGAACCCCTCCCACCACCCTCAACAGGCAAAGAGGAAAGAATCATGCAGCAAAGGGTTAACAGAGCTCAGTAGGATTCAAACTGCTCCAACAGGGCTGGGCCGCTGGCATTCCCTGAATAGTGTAACTAAACACACAATTTCCATTAAAAGAAGATGCTCCTCATGGTGTCCACACAACTGCTGTCTCTGCTTGCCAGCTGAGTCAAACGAAATATTTATAGCCATGGCACAAACCCTCTATGCATTCTTTATGCACGTGGGTGTGCTTGCATGTGATAGTAAGTATCCAGAGATTTAGAGTTACATAGCAAAATCAGAGAAAACAAAGGTTGCTAGAATATGAAATACTTCAGCGAATGAGAAACTAATAGCATTTCTGCATATAAAAAGCATCAATTAACCTCCTTGAGATTCACAAGAAGTCGTCCATATGGCTGTATATTTTAAATATTGACTGAACATTCTCATGCATAAGCCTAAATATTATCAAAATAAACCAGCAGCTAAAGTGTTTAAATATTTCAGGCATTAGTTCAGTCCCAGTTTGTTTGGGTAATTGGTCCAGTCACGTTGCTCCTCGTTCCACCAATCGGGTGTTGAGAGTCCCCTGACTATGCACTGCTGTGCCGAAGGGAAAAGGGCAGGCCTCCTCCACACTGAGAAAGCCTGTGAGAGCACTCCAACAGCGCACTGCAGATTACACTCGCATTACGTCATTATCAAGCAGTTCAACTCAGGACTCTTGAGAACAGATCATACCACACTCGCACACACCACGTACTCGACATGGTCAATGCTACGTACTCTGTTCCCACATAATCAACAAAACAGCACTGAAAATAAATTGTGTAAGAAAATGCCTGGAGAAGCAGCTGGAAGAGGTACGCTGAGTTTCTGACATGTGAGCCACTATATTAATCCCCGGTGTTGCCAGGGTGTTTAATTCCTGGCCAAGTCACTTCTTGTAATGCTCTTTCTTTTCCACAGGCCAAATATACTGAAGATACACTAGTGGAGAGAAAACCGAACTCGAGAAGAGAAAGAAGTAACTGTATAAACACTCAAAGGTACAAAATCTACAGTTCTGTCCTGGGGAAAGGGCATGGTTCTAAAGGGCTATAACCGTTGAATATATGACTGTATATAATGACTGAAATGTAGACTGTTGGCTTCAATTTGGGGACTTTTCCATCCATCTACAGTGGTTTGTGTAGGAAGTACAGCCGTTTAAATTTGGGCCACTGTCCAGATATCACTTGCAGCTATCACTGTACTTAAAATGGAGGAAAGGACAGAGCCATTTCGCAAAACATGTCTAAATGAGAGCATCTTCTGCCAATTACATGAGGGTGGCATACGTAGTCCAGTACGCATGCTCTGCAGTCTAGTCCGCAGTCTGTCAGTAAATGCACTGTCAAACTGTGAAGGGGCCTGATATTTTCATCGAGAAGACAAGCATACCTGTTGAACTAAACAAATCATAAAAAACAACTGATGCCAGGCAAAACAAACCCCGCCCCTCGCACACGTTGAACTTTGACCTACTTCAATAGGCATCTAATTTGGGTCAGTAGCAATCCATAAAGCAATCCATTGTTTAAGGCAATAAAACATTTGTTTCAGCTTCAACCCTACAAAATTACCTGGTCCTCTCTTTCCATTAATATTTTTTGCAAATTATTGCGATTTTTATGCTCTAAGTAATCAAATGTCAAACCTCTAAAATACAACTCAGTGGCACAAGTTCATAAATGCCGCCATTCTGTATATTTTAGCCAATCAAAAACCAACTTGTGGTAATGTCCCGAGTGTTATGAGAATGGGAATGGACACCAGGAAATCAGCCGATCTACAGAGGGCTCCAAAATTTCTGGCACCCCTGACTGGCAATGCCCAAACAATACAAAGCAAATACAATGTATAAACAATATAATTATTAAAAAAATGCAGTATACCAATACGTGTGAAATACTTTGTTAATGTTTTGATGCAAACAACCAAAATCAAAACAATCATTTCATACAAAATAAATTTCAATAAAATCAAGGTTTCATTATCATTGGTACCCTTCATTTAGAACTTAATGCAACCACCTCTGGCAAGGATAACAGCATGGAGTCTTTCCCTGTAATTGGAGCCCCCAGACAAAGTCAGGGCTACTATGGCTTTGGCCTCATCACGCGTCCATGTACAGGTTCGTGACCGCCACCGCCGTAGAGATTTCCTTGTAGACACTCTACAGGCCGTAAATTTAAAGCTATTTCTTTTATATTTAGTTTGTATATGGGAAGTGGTAAGGACAGGGCGCCTATCGATTTTGGTTGCCATGGTACATAATTCTTTAAATAATAGATAATTTTTTGTCAATAAGTCAAAATGAACATATACGATAACCAGAGCTCTTCAGCGTGTCTAGTGCAGTTCTAGAATTGGTAATTTGTAGAACTACATATTTTGATGACCAGCAGCTTTTTGTGATGTAGTGATATATTCTGGGTCAAAAACTTACTCAAAATGACATAAAAAATGGAACGTGTGGGCGATTCAGTGCTAGACCCACTGGTTGTGGGCAACCAACGTATCTAGTTTTAGCATTTGCGCATATCAACTGCCCTCTCCAGCTTAGCCCACAGGTGTATTCAAATTCAAATTCAAATTCAATTTATTTGTATAGCGCTTTTCACAGATAAACTGTCACAAAGACGCTTTACAGTCAGAGATGAGTTACTGAAAGGGCAGTGCCCAGCCTATTCCCCACTACAGCAAATGAGGCAAAAAACTCTCGGTAGGGAGAAAAATCCTAAAAAAGTGGTGAGAAAAAACTCCCTAGTGGGAAGAAATCTCAGGAGGAACCCGGCTATAGTGGGGAAGCCCATCCTCCGCGGGCTAGCTAGTTAATAAGAGGATAATGACAATAGAGTTCCATAAAAGTCCATCTAAACAGTGCTATCAGTTGCTGGAGGAAGTGGCATGCCAAGGATGGTGCAGGACTGGATCAGTACAGCAGCAGCCAGCGCTCATGGTGAGGGACAGGGCTTGGATGGTCCAGGACTCAGGGTTGTGGAGGGAGAGATCCTCGGAGAAAGACAGAAAAAAGTGGGGTGAGGCACTGGATAAAACTACAGCATATTAATAAAAATACAGTCCTGTGTCATGTGCCAAATGAGAATTTAGGAGCTGACTGGTCAGGAAACAGTCAACACTGCTCCATCCACTTCCAGCAGCACAGAGGCCCTACACTTATTCCAGGAAGATCACTTCAGATTTTCTAGACACTAGTACCAAATGGACCTCCCCGGTGACTAAGGCTGTAGCAAGCCCCACTGGCACCGTTAATGCATGCTCAGTGCCACCGGTTCCACATGGATTTGCTTAACAGTACACCAGTACCATATGGACCTCCCCAGTGACTAAGGCTGTAGCAAGCCCCACTGGCACCGTTAATGCATGCTCAGTGCTACCGGTTCCACTTGGATTTGCTTAACACTACACCAGTACCATATGGTCCTCCCCAGTGACTAAGGCTGTAGCAAGCCCCACTGGCACCGTCAATGCAGGCTCAGTGCCACCGGTTCCACATGGATTTACATAACACTGGCTTCCAATATCGTGAACATGTCATAAATCAAGGTTGTAGTCAGTCCCACCAGAGCCAACACATAACTAATCATGAACTAATCATAGGCTTGACTAAAAAGATAAGTTTTCAGCCTACTCTTGAAGACAGAGAGTGTGTCCGAAGCCCGAATTTGTCTTGGGAGATTGTTCCATAGAATTGGTGCTTTATAAGAGAATGCTCTGCCTCCAATTGTAATTCTAGATATATTTGGAATTTTCAAGTAGTCAGCACCTTGTGAACGAAGTAATCTTGGTGGGGAGTAAGGAATGAGAAGACTGCAAAGATATTCCGGGGCCAAGTCATTTAAGGCTTTGTAAGTTAGTAATAGTATTTTGTACTCAATTCTAAATTTTACAGGCAGCCAATGAAGATTTTTGAGCACCGGGCTAATGTGATCATATTTCTTAGTCCTAGTCAGAACCCTAGCTGCAGCATTCTGCACTAATTGAAGACGTTTCAGGGCTGAGCTAGTGCAACCAGACAGTAAGACATTGCAATAGTCCAGCCGAGAAGAGACAAATGCGTGAACCAATTTTTCAGCATCTTTAAGAGACAACATTTTTCTAAGTTTAGATATGTTTCGAAGATGGAAAAAAGCCACTCGGATGATATTGTTGATGTGAGCCTGGAAAGAGAGTTCTGAATCAAGAGTCACACCAAGGTTTTTAACGACAGCTCTGGCAGAAACAGAGAGGTCATCTAAGTTAAGAGAGAACTTAACGAATGAGTCTCTAAGACATTTGGGACCCAGTACCAATATTTCAGTCTTATCTGGGTTTAGTGAAAGAAAATTTTGCGTCATCCAAGCTTTAACAGCTTTCAGACACATCTCTAATCTAGTAACCGAATCATTTTCACCCGGTTTAAAGGATATATAGAGCCGCGTGTCGTCTTCATAGCAATGGTATTTAACATCAAGTGTACTTATGATATTTCCAAGCGGAAGCATGTATAGTGAAAAAAGCAAAGGGCCCAGAACAGATCCTTGAGGTATTCCAAAGTTAACCCTGGAATACTCTGAACACTTGTTATTTACCCGGACAAACTGAGCTCTATCAGACAAATAAGACTTAAACCATGAAAGGGCAAGTCCAGAAATACCAGCTAATTTTTCCAACCTACGAAGAAGAATATGGTGGTCTACTGTATCAAAGGCGGCACTTAAATCGAGAAGGACGAGAACAGAAATGCGGCCACTATCCATAGAGAGAAGCAGATCATTTACTACAACAGTGAGGACTGTTTCGGTGCTGTGATGCTTTCTATAGGCAGACTGAAAACTGTCAAATACCTCATTAGTTTGCAGGAAAGAAGAGAGCTGTTGGGCAACACATTTTTCAAGGATCTTAGATAAAAATGTGAGGTTTGAGATTGGCCTATAATTGGCTAGGACTGTGGGATCCAAATCTGGTTTTTTAAGCAGCGGCTTGATTTCTGCCATCTTAAATGAAGTGGGAACAATACCTGAAATCAAAGAAGAATTAATTATGTGAAGAACTGGGCCGCCAAGAATGGGCAGGAGTTCTTTCATTAGCTTTGTGGGAATGGGATCCAAGATACAAGTAGATGATTTGGAAGTAACAACTAATTTGGCTAGTTCACTCAGGGATATAGGAGAAAGGGACTCAAACTGGTTTGTGTGTAATGTGCAAGACTCCATATCATGAGAAACGCCATCGCAAACTGGTAAGGAAGCAGTGATCTTCTCTCTAATTCCAATAATTTTGCCATTAAAGAAATTTAAAAAATCATCACTGCTGCAAGAGACTGGAATTTGAGGGTTACTTGCAGCATGATTGTTAGTTAACTTAGCCACAGTTTTGAACAGATATCGAGAATTATTTTTATTTTCCTGCATGAGATTTGAAAAGTAACAGGACCTTGCACAAGAAAGAGCATGCTTATATGCAACAAGGCTCTCTTTCCAAGCACTATGGAATACCTGGAATTTAGTGGAGCGCCATTTGCGCTCTAGATGACGAGATTTTTGCTTTAGTGTCCTTGTCTGGTCAGTGTACCATGGGGCTGGCCTCTTCTTCTGAGTAATCTTTTTATATTTCAGTGGCGCGACTACATTAAGGGTACAACGGAGAGCATCAGCAAACTTTTCTGCTGTATCGTCAATAGAGGAGGCACTGACTGGATGCTCAAAATAAGATGGGAAAACCTCAGTGAATTTTGTAGAAGTTGTTGAAGTAAAAGTACGACCAGTGTACATCCTAGTTTCTAACAATGCAGGGTGGGTCAATTGTAAGCAGAAGGTGATAAGAAAATGGTCAGACAAACTGGGATTATGTGAATGAATCCTGACCTGCCCAATGTTAATGCCAAAGCTTAAGATCAGGTCTAAAGTATGACCATGAAAATGAGTTGGGCCAACAACACTCTGAGCGAAGCCAACTGACTCCAAAATGTTAGTGAATGCAGTGTATAATTGGATTGAGGCCTGGTGACTCAGATGGCCATTGCAGAATGTTGATTTTGTTGTCACTGAACCATTTCTGTGGTAATCTTGAGGTATGCTTTGGGTCAATGTCTTGTTGGAAAGTTCACCTACAGCCAAGTCCCAGCCTCCTGGCAGAGACAAATAGATCGTCGGCCAAAATATCCTGATACTTTTTGGAATTCATTATACCACTAATCAGGACCAGTGCCCATGGACCTCTGGAATTAAAACTGACCCACCTCCATACCTCATTGTGGGTATGAGGTACTTCTCCTTGTATGCATATCTGTTTCAACGCCAAACATGCCGATGATGTGTCTAACCTATATGTGCAATTTTGGTCTCATCTAACCAAAGCACCTTGTTCCAGTCATAATTTAAATGACGTTTGGCAAACTGCGAGGACTTGCATCTGTGTCCTCTGGTCATAAAAGGCTTTCTTCTGGCAACCCTTCCAAAGAGCCTGTGGTTGTGAAGTAGGGCTGGGACGATTCTGAATCAATTCTTTTTTAAGGCGTAGTACCACTACCTGCTGCCATAGGGCGAACATCCGAGCTTTCCCTTTTCCTTTATTAAACCCGACGCAGGTTGAACAAAAGCGCCAAACATCAAAGGGCATGTGAAATGCTTCCGGAAAAAAACTTGACTCTGACATCAGTTTTTTTCGGCGTCATGCTGCACGGAGCCAAATAAAGAACTACTGAATCGTCTCCTATTAACCAATTAGGCTACTCTAAGAAAAGTAACCTGTTCCAGTTTACTTGCTTGATTAGCAATCAAATGGTTGATGCGTTTACTCTCTAAGTTGAATGAATGCTGTGTATTAAGACAGCATGTTTGATTGTTGAATTTTGAAATTTAAATAGCCATAGAACAGGACAGCATGAACACGATTTCCATTGCCACGCATTTCGTGCCACTATGATAATTTATATCTCACATTCACTTTTCATCTGCTTTTCAGAATGTTTTCCACCTTGTGTATTTTTTTTAGACGCTTTAAATCCAGGGTGATCTTATAACAAATCTGTTTTAAATTCATCTTTAATAATGTCCTAAAATGCTGAGAGATGCAATTCAGAGGAAGATTTTTTAAATTATTCAACTTATTGGTATTCTTTCACTAACACCGTACCCCAGTTAGGTTTATCTGCTTTTCACCATCACATCTTAATTGTTATAGGCTACTGAAATTGCTTCATTGTTATTTAGGACAAGTACAAGGGTGTAGATTTAGGGAAGGGCGGAGCACCTGCAATTAGCGAAATCTAAACTCAGGCTTCTTCCCAACGGCATTTTAAATCATGCTGCTTCAGGTGTGTCTGTTTCAAGAAATTACACGCGACCACATGATGGCAAGTGGGCTTATCACACTTTAAAAAAAACCTCGTTCAGCATCACCATATCCCAACTCTGCATTTCATCTCTCATTGTAGTATTTTTAGGAGATCCATAATGATAAAATAAAAATAAAGATTTGCTTTCAGATCGCCCTGGATTTCAAGCATCTAAAAAATACACAAGGTGGAAAACATTCTGTAAAGCGAATGAAGCGTGAATGTGAGATATAAATTATCACAGTCGCACGAAATGCCAAGGCAATGAAAATCGTGTTCATGTTGTGCTGTTCTTTGGCCATTTAAATTTCAAAATGCAGCAATCAAACATGCTGCCTTAATAAACAGCTCTAGGCCTACTCATTTAACTTCGAGAGCAAACTGCATTACTTCATTTTCATACCCTAGTGAAACAGGAAGTGATGCAATGGCTCAATATAGTTCATAACACTTAGATGAAACTTAAATAATTGGAATTTCATACCTGGTTTAATTTTGGTTGATGTTATTTATAATAATAAAAGGTACCATAACTTGTGAAACCTTGATTTGGAGGAAATTGATTTTTAATCAAATCAGTAAATGATTTTGGTTGGTTCCACTGGAACATTAATATTGCACAGCAATTCTCACATGTTGGTATTTAGAGTTTCTCTATAAATATATATTTTTTTGAATTTTTGTAAAGTATTGTTTTTGCATTCACAGTTGGGGGTGGCAGTAATTTTGGAGCCCACTGTGTATAAAGGGTATACAAATTAGTCTTGATTACCACTCCTGCTGCAGCTTAATTTTACACAAAAAGATCAGGGTTGGAAATTTCCCATCATTACTAAAACCTGAGTGACAAAATCTGCCATGATGCCGCTGTATGCAACTGTTGGTTGCACCGACAACAGGAGAAACGCGAACCAACCAACACTGAGTCACTAGTCATGTTCTGTACACTTTTTACCCAGTTGTTTCAAGGAGTATGCTTACACAAAATATGGTAATTGAATCCTCCAGTAAATATCACAAGATTTTGAAAGATGATGCCATGCCAATGAAATTTAGTCACTGGCAGGTCCCCAATCCCAAGTACCTGTCAACTTTAGATAGGCTGGAGTAGCATCAATTACAGATAGAACAGGCAGGCTCTCCAAATCTGATGTCAGCTTATAATGTATTGTTGGTCTTATACCGATTATTATCATATAGACCATTCACGGCAGAATGAAGAAATCAGAACAAATAAAACTCTCAGCAATTTTAAAAACAATATTTATCGTAAACATTATGCGCACTGAGTATATATGCATACATACATACATACATACATATATAGTGTATGCCATTCCTTTCAAATCATTCAAATGGAGCAGCTCTGAACCAGTTTTGAATCCTGGACCATTATATTCTGGGTCTAAAAAAAGGACCAGTTGGGTGGTTTTGGTTCCAGCCGTGCAGTTTCAAATCTTATTCTATCAATCACCTCCAACAGTCTTCGCTAGAAGGCTCATCTTGTGGAATTAGAAGCGTTAGTCGATTGGTTGGAATGAAAAGCCTGCAGCCACACTGGCCTGTACTGAATAAGATTGAGTGTCCCTGAAGCACAGAACAGCATAAGTTATAAACAGGAAACAAACAACAACTGCTGTACACCAATATCTTGTCTCTCATGTCAGGTGAAAGCTGCATGATAAAATCTGTACTTTGCTTAGTTACCCTAGGCACACTGAAGAATGGCATTTAGCCTGACGTGTGCCAGGATAAGTAAACACTTTTATTCATGGTAGCATCTGCCTTCCTTACCATACTGGATTTACAGAACGTAAACATCCAACCTGTTTTCTCATCATTTCATTCTGAACATTGCAGAATGACTGAGACTGCACTTTGAGAGGAATGATACAATTGCAATTTCAGCAAAAATGGCTTTTCCTGGAATGGCCGACAATGCAATACCTCCTAGAACGGCCGTGAGGTCAGTTTGACCTCCCACCACTGCAGGCTTTATGATTGCAAATTATAAGTCTGTTACTGGAATAGATGATAATTATTTTAAAATAGCATGCACAAATAAATCTCAAGTAAAAAAACATCTCAATTAATACATTTTGCCACATTATGCTTTATTAAAATAAAATGTAAAAAGCCTCATGTAAATTGAGCCTCATTTAAATTGAAATGTAACGTAATGTAACAATTGTTGTGTTTAATGAGCATATGATTGAAGAGTAAAAAAAAAACTACAGTTTGATGAAGCTGTCAAACAGAGAAAAAAGACCATTGCACATAAACATTGGACATTAAATAACAACACACCTCTGCTCTCATAAAAAATGAACATGAGCACAGAGCACAAGACAGAGAGCCTTGGTCAGAATGTTTGGAAAACACAAATTTGAAATGTTTCATAGCCTTTGGACTTGAAATTATGCTGTGAAACCGAAGTGAATAAATATCAAATTTAGGTGACCTCCCTGGCAGCAGAGACTTGGTTTGCCTGGCAGCGGTGTTTTTTTACAGGGTGGCTCATGATGACATTCAGGTTCAAAATCAGAGTTGGATTCACTGGATCAAGACATCACTGAGCCCTGATATTTCTTCTCCATCTGACTCAGTAGAACTCATGTCCTCAAGCTCTGCCAAAGTCTGACTTACATTCATCCATTTCCTCTAATCCATTTCCTTTTCTGGTAGCCTACCTGACTAACAAAATCACGAACAGAACAGCCCTTTGACAGTCACAATTTGTATAAGCAAAATGGGACCGCAAACTGATTCTGACCTCATGACAGCAAGTGGTTTATAATACGCACCTGCACACTATTAAAAATGGAACAAAATGCGTTACTAGGAAACCGAAATTCAGTTGACTGCTTTGCATTGCTGTCAGTGCATGAATGTGTTGTATAAATGGGCATATGTGAGGCATGAGGCTACTGTCAAGTGCTTTGAGCTGTCAGTCTGACTAGCTGTATAGTCAGCCGAGCCAGGCTGACTATATAGCCTGGCTATACAGCCGGGATATAAGGTCCATTTATAGTTTTTTACATTAGGAGTAATGGAGGTCAAAATGACCTTGTAACCGTTCTAGGTAATCAGTGATTTTTTTCTTTACTTTTTTATTCCAGAATCCCCATATTAGGAAAAGTCAATGACTGGGAGACATAGGGTTGTTATTCAAACAGAGTTATGTGCAGTTTAATAGGCAAGTGAGCTCAAAATGGCCTCACGGCCCTTCTAGTGTTGCACTGCCATGGACACGGTGTTTTCACTTCATGTGACTGATACAGTAACTGACACCATTAATCAGGCCAAGAAATATCACATGATACATGATTCGATGTGTTATGAAACAAATACCCATTGAATAACACATACATTGCATTCCGAAGATATCGGAATCGATTCTGAATGAAATGAGCCGCAGTCCAACATGGCTCACCCAACATGGGAGGGAACACCTCCAAAATACACAAAATACTTCGTATTTTTACACAATATTCACTGCGAACAATATCAGTGCATTGAAATACACAGGGAAAGTGCAAAATTTTTCCCATTATCCATATAATAATAGACTGCACCGTACTACACACTAGCAGGTGGATAAGTGCTCAGCAGTTTTGCTTCCCATGCACATGAGGGGGACAGTGTCGATGGTCTGGCTCCTCCTGGAGGTCCAGAGGTGCCAAGTGCATCTTTTAGCAAACCTTTGCACCAACAGCTGCTGTGGCCACCTCCTTGGATACTGGCGGCACGGTGGCACAGTGGTTAGCACTACTGCCCCACAGCAAGAAGGTTGTGGGTTCAAATCCGGCCTGGGGCCTTTATGTGTGGAGTTTGCATGTTCTTCCTGTGTTCGCGTGGGTTTTCTCCGGGTAGTCCGGTTTCCCCCACCCAAAACATGCAATATAGGAAATACTGTATGGCTGTGTGTGAATGTTTGGTGGTGGTCGGAGGGCTGTCAGTCTGCCCCAGACTGTGGCTACAACAACGTAGTTTACTACCATCAGAGCGTGAATGTGTGAGTGAATGAATAATGTATCCTTGTGAAGTGTCTTTGAGTGCCCAGAAAGCAGAAAAGCGCTATATAAAATTGATGCATTATTATTATACTGCCACCGCAATGCAATCTAATGCAGTGGTTCTCAGACTCAGTTTTACAACTGTTCAGCATGAACACTGAGGTGAATCAATAGACTCCTAATTGGTGAATTTGTGGACAACTGTCTATAAAACCTAATCACCAAGGAGATAATGAGGATTTTAAACACAAAGCGTGTCCGATAATGAGGCAATCCTGCACTGTATTGAATTTTAAAAGAAAAAAAAAAAAAAACAAAATAAATGATCACGTGCTCAATAAGCAGAATTCAAAGCTTTTGCACACAGCGTCCATTTACACAAGAGGTTGAACACTTCCGCTATGTAGGTTCAGTATCTTGGTCACTAGCAAAGCAGCAGTTACTCTGTAGCAGGAATACCCTGCTCTGGGTGTTCAGGTCAGTGCTGTAATCATTACTCATCACTGCTGCCCCAGTCTCTCACCTGAGGCTGGCTTTTACTGCATCATCCTCCTCAGCCTGTTTCCCCCTGCTGTGTTTCTCACAGCCTTCAGTCAGCCTGCCTCTAAACACAGAGAGAGGCGCCACTTTGCAAAGGTGGAGAGCGTGGAATTTCTGAGCCTCAACTTGGTGTGGACCCAGAGACACGCAGTAGCGCAAGACCGGCATGAAGGCCATTTTATACTTGTAAGACATTCGTTGACAGATGTCTTAAGAAACGTGTCAGACAGCGGCGGCTCGTCGGCCATAACAAAGGGAAGCCAGAACCTCGCCCTTCAAAGCTTAATGACTTCAACATTTCGTAGTTCACTTTTCTTTATCAGCAGTTGCTCATACGAATTGGTTGAAGGACAATCAAATTTATTTTCGATAGCAAATGACGACGCAAATTATCAACACGTCTTTATAAATTAGTTTGCAAGGCTTCTTTCACAAGAAGCCACGACAGTCCATTTTCTACAATCTTAATATAGAAGAAAAGAATGCGATGTTGCACAGCTTATTGCTTAATGAGCCTCACTAATCAATTAATCACTAATCAATCCATGCCGTTTCGTGAGCTTCTTGAGCGCAGAATTTATAGCGTAGGCCTATGGTAATTTATGTCGTAATTTATGTGTGAAAGAAAACCCCTCAATTTCGTGGTGCAATGTATAACAATGCTATAGAAAATAAATTTGACTCAACTGACTGTTCTTCTAACAATTCGTATGAGCAACTTCTGATCAAGAAAAGTAAACTGCGAAAGGTTTAAGTCATTAAGCTTTGAAGGTCGAGGTTTTGGCTTGACTTTGTTACGGCCGACGACCCTCCACTGTTTAAATGAATGATTGAAAACAGGTGATGAACAATCATTAACATTAAGGGATTGTTTGGGCTTCCCCTGTTGCCAATTAACGAGCCGCCACTGGTGTCAGACTGAAGAGATTCTTTTCAACCTAAACATGGTGTC
This sequence comes from Gymnothorax reevesii, assembly GCA_029721435.1. Classification (NCBI taxonomy): domain Eukaryota; kingdom Metazoa; phylum Chordata; class Actinopteri; order Anguilliformes; family Muraenidae; genus Gymnothorax; species Gymnothorax reevesii. The sequence continues at coordinate 53,941,014 of CM056585.1, forward strand.
AGACATGGTGTCTGCGGCGCAAACTGTCATCTCCATGGCAATTATAGCAGGTTGTTTCTTTACAACCATGAGCAATGGATCTTTTTGCCAATGCAACTGCATCAACATTCTATATTCGTGACAAGCTCCAAACTCTCGGTCCACCCAGCCAATGAAATTATGTAACAAACAACAACAGAGTCAGCTAGGTTACAAAATATTTGAACGGATCAAGACAACACTTTATTCTGTATCTCTCACGTCATTTTGGTCATCAGGCACTGCCGATGGACATATGCATTACCAGTACAAGACGGCCATGAGAATGGGCCATTTCACTCAGTGGGACACATATCGTACTCAAGAGCACATTCAGCAGTGCATAAGCTAAGATTTTGTACCAACCACCTGGATTCGCCAATCAGCACAATTCCCAAACCAGGAGGTAAAAATAATTACGGGCATCAGCTGCCTGAGTTATTGGATGGAAGAGGCTCTAGACTTTTACCTTCTGAACCCTGCTCTTTAGACCTCTGAGTGTGATCATACGTAAAGGTGTAAACTTGCAGACTAATGGGATGTTATTTTTTACTGCAGCCAATGACACATCACTGGCTCCTTTGTGTCCGAGCAGCCTCAGTTCAGTACAGGTAAAATGTGACAGATTCCCTAATGAGAGAAAGGGGCTTGTAAACCAGCGAGGTACAGTACTCAGAGATTGTTTAAATCTGCCGGTTTGAAGTGTGTTCAGAATTATTACTCGCGACGAAGGCAGTGGGGGTATCTCTTTCAGTTGACCTGTGTGTATGTGTGTGTGAGAGATCAAGGAAAACTACAGCAAACCAATCTAAAACAAGGAAAGCTGTTTGAGTATTTTCACTGTTGTGAATAGTACAGTAAGTACGTGGCTGCGTTCGTAGACAATCCTTGTGAACATGATAGCATGAAAACATTACAAGATACGGACACAAATTATTACAGGTGAATTGTTGCGATAAAAAGAGGGGCTGAATTTGAACATGGGTGTGGTCTGAGAATGCACTCACTGAGCCAGGTGAGGACTGAGCATGCACTCACAGAACTTGTTATAATTGAGACTGCTTTACTGAAAACAGATCAAGAAATGCTGTCACGGCTGGTGGAATCCCAGACAATCCCTAGTGCTGAGATTAGCGCTCATGCTGGCTAGCCTCCAGAGGAGATTGGGGTAGTATTGATGGCAGGGGTTGACAGGAGATGGTATGTAGATTGAAATGTGTGTTACAGCCCTCTGTACGCACACACACACACACACACACACTCACACACCTGCCCGTACTATGCCCTGAGTAACGCAGACAGCCCTTAACTTGCTGTGAGTGGAGGGGCACGGCATGCTGGGACAGGGAGCGTTTCCTCCAGACACTGAAGGAAGCATGTGACTGCAGTCTCCACCTTTTCCTCTGCAGCGCAGAAAACCGGCCACCCTGTCTTAATAGCCAGTAGCCAATCACAGAGGCACTTGCAACACAGGAAATGACATCATCACTAATCTTCACATTCAACACTGGAATTCAAAGAACCACACAACCAGCTTACAGAAATAGAGTAAGATGGATGACACTGATTGAAAATGGGCCAATATTGCAGATTTTCTACACACAATCAATGAAGCTGCAACTGGGCCAATGAAATATTCATCCAACTAAAGCTGTGGAAAATGGCAAAAAAAGAATAGATTTAGAGCCAGAAAAAGCTCTGCTCCAGTCCTGATCAGCTCAGCTCTACACTATTAGCAAAAATTCTGGTTAAGGACTGAATGCGTAGCTGACACAAAGACCTGATAGATAAGCCATAGTTAGACTCTATAAACCCCACATTTCACAATGCAGCTTGTATTAAATTTCTAAGATATATTAACATTGTTACAAATTATTTGCTCAAGTGTGGTAAATGATCTATTTGAAAGCATAATATTGCTTATTAAACCAACAAAATGAAACTGGGAAACAAATGTTACAACTCTGTAATCAGTAACAATTGGAAGAACATATTGCTCAGTTGTAGCAGCAAGAAAATGGGTGATTATTCAAGAAGACAGTATCCTTACAGTTTTCCCCCAGTCTAATCCAAATGCTGTTTGTCAAAATTATGAGCTAATAATTTCCCGAATGTGTTTGGCTGCTTGGTCTTTATAGCTGTGCATGATATTTGCAGAGTGAGATCAATATGTAGCTATGCTTGAAATAATTACGATTTGTGACTGGTAATTATTGGTTCCAGCAGGTGAACGCAGTGCTGGGATATAAACGTTCTTTGCTGAACCTAATCAGAAAAACAACATCATGTAGGCAGGGCAAAATACAGACAACTGAATTTTATGCACACCATCAGTCACCGCTGTGAGGTAAGCTGGTGTATTCATATTCTATCATAGTTGAAATTTATATTTTGTTATAGATGATGTTAGCACAAAAAGCTTAGATATGTTCATGTGTGGATCTGCTTGCATTTGTATCTGAATCAGTGTATGTATATGTGCTCAGTACACCAAATGATTTCAATTAAGCTACCATTCATTTCTGGTCCTTCTAAAACAACTGTCAGTGAGTGGCTGAAACATGCTTGCATATATGTGTCAGCGGAGTGCATTTTATGTTTATGTGTTCCATCCGACGTTTAATCCGAAAGAGAGCGTCTCCATCACTGTCTTGGGTCACTGGGGATTACATCACTACTTACTGGCCACCAACAGCACTTCTAGCAGCAACTTATTTTCCCTGGTGGTCCCCCATCCAAGACCTAACCAAGCCCACACCTGCTTAGCTTCAGCCAGGCAGTTGGAGCAGCTGAAGTACTGGTATGGGTGCTGGAATCACTTCACCTTTCCTCTTCAAAAATATCAACCAATTCAATAGTATGTTATTATACTGTTTCTCCATCAATCCATTATATATCACTGATATAGGTCCATGATTCCCTTGCAGCTGGTAAGGGATCTGAGTCGGCGTGACTCCAAACACACTGTTGTCAATACAGCCCATGACACACCATACACCATTCGCTCACACACTCATTCCGCCAATTAACCCACCCTGAAAAGGATCTGAAAATGCACATAAGCCGATCCTACTATTTTTTCATTTTGACATACAAAACTCAATATAATTTCACTGTAATGCAAGACCTTTGGATACAATGAAATAAACGTCTAATATTCTCATCCACTGCACCTCTTGCTTCCTGATAACCTCACTCTGGCTAAACACAATTAATCCGTGTAATATTGTTCGGACACCTAAGGTGTACCAACATCAAATTTCCTGCAATTGTTCTTTTTTTTTTTTTAATTCCTGGCTTGAACACTGAATGACACTCCCATGAGAAAGGGACCACTATGCGTCATGTTGTATCTCCAGCAGGGACGATGCATCAGAAGAGCCATTAGAGCCATAACTGAGTTACTACATGAGACTTCTGGTAATTGCTCCCTCTGAGGCTCTGCTGTGCAACACAGCACACAGTGCCGATACCTTTAGCCCAGCATAGCCACATCGCTAATGCGCTCCGAGCTCCCCTTCTTTGTTCCTCTGCACCGAACGTGACTGCGGCTGAGATTGTCTCCATCTTCGCCTTCCAGCAGCCAAACGGCTGCCAAGGAGGAACCGCATATGAACACACTGACTCCCATCAGGCAAACTCATGCTAGCTCAGCACTAACGAGCCCTTTCATCTCAGTTGCTTCAAAGCTCACATGACTGAAATGCCTAGGCATAACGCAGCATCTCTGGTCTGCGTAGTTCCACTGAATTTTACAAGGGAGAGCTTTTTTAATATCACGAAGATTTTAGCAGAAAATAGCCTTCAACAAGGGCATGAAACATTTGGTCACCACCAATGGTCACCCTAAATTGCCACACTGTATCTTTATACGGGAGCCAGAAAGCACAAAGGTCAGGAAGTGAAAGGCCTCCCAAGTGCCTCTTTCACCCACGAACTCAGCCAAATGATTTAATATTTCATTTTTACCAGAAGAATTCGTTTAATAAGTAACAAAAGGAGGCAACCAGAGCAAAACCCACAGTATGACTCGCCGAACTTTCTGTACGGCTTTTATACCTGTGTTACATCTTCTGCAGGAGACATTCGTCACGTTTTCTTTGCATTAGTCGCCCTCTAGTGGCAGTTTTCTAACGCTGCAGGACAGGCCGTGCGGTTCGGCCTTTTCCAGTTAGAGCAGCCGGCACAGGGCCCGCTGGAGCGCGCGGTGCCAGAGCAAGAAGCTGCGCTATGGATGTTTTATTGGTAAAACACGAACCTGAAATATAAAACGCCCTTGGTACAGTGGAGTTTGTTGTGATTTGAATGAGTATCAGTAAATTTAAGGTCACATACTCTATGAGTTGTGTACTTGCAGATTTTTTTTCTCTCCACAAATACACCTCAGTACTTACAAATTCACAAGTTCTTAATTACAGGTGCACAAATCCTATTTTACAAGTCGCAGATTAAAAAACTGACACGCTCACATTTTTGCTCCAATTGTTGCAGTATATTTAGTGCAAATTTTTATTTTTTTATTTTTGTGCACCTTTATCAAACAATGTGAAGTTGTGGGCAAAATTTGAATATGTGCTAATCTGAATGTGAATTTGTGCAATAAATGTTCAATGTATGTAAATAATTTCTCAAGAAAACATTTGTGTTCTTTTAAAACACAAATACAAATCGATAACTACAACTGCTCGAATCTTCCCCACGAGTCAGATTCTGTTTCCTTGAACTACAGATCACAAATCGTACCCCCCACTGACATATGTGGGTAAAAAAGCGGGTGCTAATCTGAGATCGACTGATTCCACAGCCAATCAGAGGAGAGGGGCTTTTGTCCCACAGCCAATCAAAGGATAGGGGATTTTGTCTACATAGAGCGGCGACGTCACGCCTCTTCCGGTAATCCCCATTGGATCTTCATACAGTCCTTGGATCTTCAATCTGAAAAAAATTATGCGGAGGTCAATGGGTGCATCTCTATGGGTGCTTCTCCAAGCGTAGGCTGCAGCCTTCGAAGGCTGCATTTTTAGGGGTCGTCACTTACGTCCATCCACAAAACTGACATTTAGGGTAAGAGACAAGGTTAAATTTAGGGCTAAGTTCAGGTCCAGGGGTTAGAGTTATGGTAAAAGTTAGGGAAACCAGCGACGACTCGCTTAAAAGAAAGCTGTTTAGCGGAGATGATATGATGTTACGTTAGTTTGGCAGATGAAATCAAGTGACGACCCTCAAACATGCAGCCTTTGGATGCAGCCTAGGCTTTGAGATGCACCCAATGACGAGAGAAAAGCTATTTTTTGGTCGTTTGCATTACACCATGAATTACACATCTGATGTTTGTTGATTTAAAAAACAATTTTGCAAGCCAATAAATTAGAAGTTTGTGGAAAAGATTGTGAGATCATATATTTCATTTTGTGTGAGACCGCTTAGTGAACTACATTTACCGTCTAGCACAAGTAGCTTACCAACGCGAGAATGGCCATCCGCTTTGCACACTTTTAGCTTATAGGGTGCGTTCAAGTGCGTCTGCAAGTAAGCCAGCTGCGCGAGATTCCCGAAAAATCACAAGAGAATCTTGCCGAAGTTGCGCGATAAGCCCTTCAAACCCTGCGATAGCTGCAGGATCCTGTCATGCTGCCTTGTTGGCAATTTTTGTATTGCGGGAGATCAGCTTCACAAAAGGAAGAGTTCCAGTGGAGGAAGGCTGGCACTTCCAAGGTCATCTCACTGATGTCTCTGGACTGTAACCACAGCATGAGAAGACATGGAGCCTCCTGGTCACAGACACTTCCACAGACTTCTGGAGTCCAATTTATTACTACTTAAATCATGACTCAATGAAACACACAACTCTACGTCATACAATACATTTAATTTATTTGGATTTAGGCACAAATTAAGAGCATTGATTAGCAGCTGGACATGCAGGAACAGGACATGCTGATGGAAAAGAGAATAAAGAAAATAGATGTGAAAAATATGATTTGCATCCAAGCCCTAGTTACAGCAAAGAATGTATTTAACAGTTTTGTGCACCAAGCAGTCGTAATGTGGCTGTTGTGATTCCGCCTGTTTGCCATGTCTCTGCCCTGCCTTGTCCATGTTCTGCTTTGCCATGCCCATAATCTGTTTACCATGTTTATATTTGGATTTTTGTAATGTCTGACTATTCTTTGTAATGTGTATTGGGATTTGGTTACTTTGATTTATTCATGTATTGTATTAGGTTTAGTTTTTCCATGTTTTTCTACTTACCATACTTTTTCCGGTCCATGTTTTGCTTTTTACCATGCATTGCACTTTGTCTCCCCCTGTCTGGTCTCTTGTCTTGTCATTGCTCACAGCCCCGGTATTGCGTGCCACTCTTCGGCTGATTTAATGGTTTCTGGATTTCAACCTTTCTTCCAATCTGGTTTACTTTCTTCATCTTGCTTTACTATTTTACTAACCCATACTAACTGTTAGTTATTTTGCTAGAGTTACAAACACAAACTAACACTGTATATAATAATAACTTACTATCGAGCACTAAGGGATTGTATAGCTGCACTTACTAATTGATTAACAAGCTCTCAGCACTCGCCCTGTTCTAATCTCCGCCCCTTGTCTCTCCCTAATCTTCTCTGCTGCGTTTTCTGTGGATTCTCAACAATTGCTCGTGCTGTCCTTTCTCTGATTATCTATGCACATTAGAACTCCTTGACTGGAGCTGTGTATTCGTCTATAGGATTGTCTCGTGATCCCTGTCTGCATTTTGGCTTCTGCCTATTTTATGTGATTAGGTTCTCCCTCTTGTTCCCTCCTTTGTAATTAGTCTCATTTCCAGCTTTTGTGTTCTGTGTAGCATGGGATTCCCCTGGAGTGTACAAAGGAATCTTTTCACAGCACTTTCTTGTCAGATTGTTTCTCTCCGTTTGCTTGTGCCGTGTTCATTCCGCCTTCTTCTCTTAGTGATTCTCTTCTGACTAGACCGTCCGACTTTTTCGATTTTTGACTTTGTGATTTTGGATTTATTGTTGCATCTGTGTTTTTTGACCCTTTTCTGCCTAACTACGAGTTCTGACTGCGGCCCTGGTTACGGTTTGGATTACGCCCACTGGATTTTCTGCTTTGCTTCTGTGCCTGTGTACCAAACCCATTTTTGCCCGACTACGAGTTCTGTGATCGCTGTCCTGGTTTTCGTCTCTGTTTTTGCCCAACTGGATTGTGACTTTTGGATACAGGACTTTGTACCTTTTGCCTTCTGCCCTGTGTAGAGTTTCCCCCCTGATCAATAAAATCTGATCTACTGCATTGCTTGGTTCTCGCGACTGGTTCCTGAACGTACCATCATTGTGGTTATATGTAGGCTGTGGTTCTGAGGTGCATTGAGCCTTTAAGGTTAATAAAGGCCGTTTGGTTTAGGGTACAAGTTCCTCAATGTCTCAGTCACTGGTGAGGAAAAACGAGAACATGGTCAGCAACTGTACTTTAAACACTTCACCTGGGTCCTACCAAGCAGACTCATTCCTGACATATATTTTTTAGAATTCAGCTCAGCCTCTTTGAACAGTTTTCAAGTTGCTGCGGCATCTTCAGACTGTCTGATCTCCTGTAGAACTTTGTTCCCTCTTGTGCCTTCCCTCATTAGTGCAGTAAGTAAAACAATACACACATACTGAAAACTAAACTGGAAAACTTGAGTATTTATCCAATATTAGCATTCCATCATCAATATATTTGTTACCTCTGTCATTTATCATTGTTAGGAATGGATGCAATTATTTCCAGCTATGTGTTTGCCTAACTAGTTGCTCCAGATAAAAGAAGAAGTCAAATAATTTTAAGTTGACAATAGTATTTACCCACATCCTTAATCCTCCTGTCCTCTCAAGTAAGGTTCCTCATGGTACCATTAAAAGATGAGCAATATCCAGAGAGTGTAAATCTGATTCCAGAGCAGTGGGAAGCAGAGATAATGAGCATGTAGTGAGGCGACACATTGCCAACCTTATTATTCTGCTTCACAACTAATAAGACAGTATCAGTGGCTGGCACTGCTGAGCATAATGCTCAGCATCAACGCTCTCTTCATGCTATTGGCAACACCACAAATTAAAGTCACCTTCATTTAGTTAACCAAGAAAAAAAAAACTTGAAATGAGAATGAGACAGGGGGCAGTACTGTCAGGAGCGATGTGGGGTTCAGATAGCCAAACAGCCGCACTGATTCCACTATAGCGACACCGGGGCTTTAGCTATTGGCCAACCAGGTCCCTGCCAAGCACCTTATTTGCAAGGCCAGTGGTCCTGGAGAACTACAGGGCCACAGCTTTCTGTTACTACCTTGATGTTAACAATCTATTCCATGAATTACCAAACCATGGTCCTCAAGGTCCGAGAACTGCTGCCTTTCCAACCTCCCTTCACCTGAAAGTCAAATGTAAAGACAGTCCAATCTAAAGCACTGTATTTCAATCAATTTACTGGGAGAAAAGAAAACCTGGCTGTATTTGGATTGGAGGTCCAGATTTAGTGATCCCCAACTATTAGGACACAGAAAACTGGGTAAGGTGAGTTCCCTGAATAACAGACTGTTTTAATTGATCAATTAAGTGCTGCATAATAAAATCCAACAGAGACTGCGCCTTTCCAGGATAACAGATGAATATCACTGCACTAGGCTATGGGCCGTGTGTATATTTGCATGTGAATCCTTTAGAGTTACAGCCTTTCAAAATAGCAACAACTGCCACTGTCCAATATATTTTATCAGTGTATCTGATCTGACGGTGGCTCAGTTCTGTGGTCCTCACCTCCTGCGTCCTGGTTAGGCCTGAAAGGCGGACGCGTGCTACGTGGCTGCCCAGCGTCTGACGGTCTCCTGCAGGCCCCTCCTCCAGTAGCACTGCTGGAACACCAGCGCCTCCTCCAGGCGGCAAAGGGTAAGACGCGTTCCCCGTAACCAATCCCATTGCCTCGCTTAGCCTCACCAGAGTGTGTCTCCAGCACTGAAGGGCGTGGTGTGTCAGTCATGTGGCCTGGTCCACAGTGTCCTCTGTCTCCAGTGACGGTCGACAGTCCCTGCCTTTCCCAGCAGCTGCTACACCATGCTGAACTGTCGCCCCAAACGCAGCCCTGGTCTGCCATTCCCGCCAACATCTGAGCAAACACTCTGCACTGAGACTGACACGTTCCAACAAGGCTCCAATACAAACAATCTCTGTACAGCCCGTTACACTAATCATCCTAATAACACCCCAGTAAAAATCAATCCTCAGTACTAATCGGCTCGGTGCATAAAGCATTCGTCTCAATAAAGGAAAAAAAATCAATGGGCAATACAAATCAGTGTGCTAAATTCTGAGCATTCATTCTAAGCTCGTTAACCATAATCATGCTACATTAAACAGAACATTGTCATTCTCGCTCGCTGCTTCAAGCATGATATCCTCAATTACCTTCCTGTATATCCAATGAGGTTTAAACTTTTGCAGCTCAATAAGAGGATTGGTTTACGATTAGTGCAGGACTGACACTGAGACAATAGCTCCCGCTAATATATCCATGCATTTTGCAAATGCAGATAATTGAACCAGTGAGTTAAATCAGTAATTTCACGGTTGCTGCTACAAAAACCAGGCTTGTTTGAGGGCCATCACATAAAGGGACGCGGTCTTGAGGGGCGTAAAATTTGAAAATACAATTTATTAATGGAAACAAAGGTAAGGTGTCTCTGAGTGGATGGGGTGTGAAGAGAGAAGATTTATCAAAGGTATGGGTGCAAGGGCATAAACTGAACTGAGAGAGAGAGAGTGAAAAAGAGCTGGATTTCCTTTTATGGTTGAGTAGGTAATGAGGATCCATCCATGACCCCGGCCACCTCCACACTACCACCACAGCACAGGCGCAATCCATTGGGTCCCAACAGTAGCCATAGGTTGTCAGCACAAAGTAGAAGCACACACCAGATCCCAGTACAGTGACACCAGGTTTGAAGAGGAAGAACTTTGAAGGTTTCAGTGACAGGCGCCAAGAACAAGGCTTCACTGAGCTGTGCACAAATTCAAAATAGTGATGGAGCCAATGAGCAAGTAATTTCACCAGACTTTATACTTGTTATGTGAAAATGTTTTCACTTCGCCATTTTCAAACAAAAATGAGCAGAAAAGAAGGGAAATGCAAATGTATCAAGTTTGACAAAAATAATGTCAGACCGCATCCTCCATATTCTCCCACAGTCACCCCGAATCATTTTTTCCTTTTCCCAAAAATCTAAACAAGCATGAAATACTCAGATCCCTCATCATGGTTTGGGCATTCGAGCCTAGAAAACGAAATGCAACAGCGGGACGGACAGACGAGCAGGAGTATCAATACAGTATATTAGATTTTGTGGAAAAATTTTAAACAGTTTAGAGGTTCTGGCCCGGAAGAGAAGCGCGACGGATGAACATGCAAACCAACAGACAAATACAAGGAGAGACGACACTCATCTGTAAAGAAACAGATTTGATGACACTGCAACTATCCACAGTAATGAAAAAGCAAAACTTAATTGCATGAGGGACGAAGTCTTCATGAGGTCTTCTAGCACTTCTTCCGACAGCTGCAAAAACATTGGAATAAGTGTGTGTCGGCCGGGGGAGATTATTTTGAAGGGAGCTGTATATTATACTGATGCGTGAACATTTTCTTTCAGAATGAGAGCAAAGCCCTAGAACCTTCTGGATCATTTGGCGCATTTCCACTAGGTACTTTTTGTCCTTGTGAGCCACTATGGGTGTGGCTTGGGAGAGAGGATCCACCCAAGATCCGTCCACATTCACCAATAAGCAGCTCATAAAGCGGCTCAGAAAGTGCCTGTCTCGGGTAGATACTTTCTCAGCCACTCTTTGAGCCGCTACTCACTAGTCGATGCTGATTGGATACCGTTGAGACGGGATATGACGTGAGTAGAACTCGACACAATCCACAACATAAACATCACCAAGAAATAAGCAGAGCAACATTTGAGAGAACTGAATTCAAGAATAGAAAAACAATAATGGAAAAAGTTAAAAGAAAGACTGCCGACAAGTGGGTTGACTGCGAGGTCCAGGCCTTGCTCGTCTACTGGGGACAAGAGAGGGTCCAGACGAGCCTAGAAGGATCCAAACGAAATTCACACTCCAACTCTGTTGGTGAGCCGCTTCTAAAATACCTAATGGGAATGGAGGGCCAAGAGAAACTAAAAAGTGGGTGTAGCCAAAACACTCAGCCGCTTTCCAAAAAGTATCCAGTGGAAACACGCCTGTTCTCTGCGCTCCAGCAGTTTGTGATAAATCTCCGTGCACCTGATTTTCAGAGACCTGTGAGTGGAGATCTCAGCCCTCCTCATGTTCTCCATAGCCTCAACCCAGGTCTGCAGCACTCCACTCTTCCGCATCATCCTCTTCCTCTCCATGGACTCACACAGAAGCTGTCAAAGGCTCATCCTGTCTACACCAGGCACATCAAACACGACCAGTTCAGGCACTGTTTACATATAGCAGTGGTAACAAATCCTGTTCCTGTAGATCTGCCCTGTAGGTTTTCACTTCAAACTTTATCACAGCAAATGTCATTCAGCAGCACCAGATCCTGTTCTCCTGATGTTCTGCAGAATTAATTAGCCAGATGACGGTTGGAGAGAAAACCAACTGGACGGTAGATCTCCAGGTAATGGGTTTGTTTACACTTTAAATATGCAGGCATCATGTTGCCCCATAGTAATAAGAGTTTGCATGTTCTCCCCGCATTCATGAGAATTACCATCAAATTGTCCTGTTACCTTCTGCGATTTGCATGATATATATAAACTGCAGGGCTCTAGGACTCTTTGTCTCCGGACATTTTGTCCCCAGACTTTTTATTCCCTAGGAATTTTCGTCCTCTGACTTTCTGTCCCCTTGAACTTTGTCCCTGGATAGTTCGTCCCCAATGCTTTTCCCTCTCCCGGCATTATAACACTATCCCTGACCCTAACCCTTATATCATCATGATCTTTCCATTGTCTGCTCATTTTTTATCATTAGGGGAAAAAAAGTTCTTGGTGACAAAGAGTCCATGGGGACGAAAAATCCAGGGACATAGGTCCAGGGACAGAAAATCTGGGAACAAAGACTCCTGTAACCAAATTGCAGACTCTGAAGTGCCCTAATTTTTGAGTCTGTGAGTGAATGGTGTGCAGTTTCTCTACTAGATAGGACAATAGTCCTATCTAGGGTGTGCTCCTGTCTTCCTGCTTTCACCCATTGCATGCTGGGATGGGTTCCAGCCCGCCCTCGCCCCTGACCAGGGGTAAGCAATTTAGGTAATGAATGGAGGGATAGACCTTGAATGTGGCTAATGGCATGAACAACAGACTGTGGCGAAGACCAGCCACATTTCAAATTCTGTTTGCGAACACCTACTCTCTCCGACAGCTAAATTATTCATTTAAAATGCTGTACATTAAAACATCAAAAGTATTCATTACTAAAATATTCATTACAAAAACAAAAATGGTTTTGAATTATTTAAAACAACTCTGCGTTAATAAACATTACTGTGAGGTATTGAAATATTATTAATAATACTTTAAATTACAGCTTTAAAAGCAATACATATATTCAGCAGTTATACAGTTGGAATGGAAAGGTGAAACCAGATACGTTTGCCTCTTGAGTACAGCATGAAAGATGGATAGAATCTATTTTTAGTACTTCATCACATTACAGCTACTTTATAAATATTAAAATTTGTATAAAATTTGCATTTAAATAGTTTTCTAGAATGTGTATTCAAATTAGCTTCAAAAGACCTACTTTTTTCAATATTTTCTGCCTTTCATTATTTTTAATAGCTTATTTTTCATAAAAAAATATTCAGAGCTATATTTAACCCAGGTCTGATGCAAACTGTCGTTAGCATTAAAAGCGTTAAATCTGATTCATCCTCAATTCTCTGAGTCTGGTGTTTACACAGAATTTAAATGACATTAGCAACCTGCTACGCCTCAGGTAGCACGGTACCAAATATTCGAGTGTAAACAAACTACTGCAGATGTGCTACTAATGAGAGCATCGTAAGACTGTGTGTGTAAGTGTGAGAGTGCGCGGGATGCATGTACATCTATATTTACTTACCTCTGTGTGTGTTTGTGCATGTGTGTGTGTGTGTGTGTATTCACAACACACTGCAGTGGAATTCATTTATATCTATATTCACCTACCTCTGTGTGTGTCTGTGCATACGTGTGTGTGTGTGTGTGTGTGTGTTTAATACAGTGCAGTGGGATTCATTTACTGTTTATCTATAGCGAACTACATTGTGTGTGTTTTTTGCGTGTTTGTGTGCAACATACTGCAGTAATTTTCACTTACAGTATATTTAAATCCGATTACTTTTATGTGTGTGTGAGTGTGTGTGTGCGTTTGTTCAGCACAATGCAATGGGATTAATCTATATTTCCACATATGTATTTATATCCATCTCCCTTAGTGATTGAGTTTGTGCGTGTGCACGTGTGAACATCAGTTGGAAGGGGCCACGATTCAAACTGTATGCGCTGTTCTAACTGAGGCAGTCATTGCTCAAACCACTTATTGCATACGTGAGCATACATGCTAGTGTTCCACTGTGAAACATCTGCGTCTTAGACTGCCTGAGAGTATACGAGTATGTGCATATACTATATATATACAACCCCAATTCCGATATAGTTGAGACAAAGTGTAAATTGTGAATAAAATCAAAATGCAATGACTTCCAGATCACATGTGCCAGTATGTAATTTACAAAAGAACATAGATAACAATTCCAAGGTTGAAACATTTTACATTTTTATCCACAAAATGAGCTTAATTCAAATTTTCTGGCTGCAATAGGTCTCAAAAAAGTTGGGACAGAGGCAAAAAAAGGGCTGAAAAAGCAATTACTATATAAGAGAATCAGCTAAAAGAATATTTAGCAAGTAATTACGTTAACTGGCATCAGGTGTGTAACATGATTGGCTATAAAAGGGATGTCTTAGAGAGGCTGAGTCTCTCAGAAGTAAAGATGGCCAGAGGCTCTCCAACCTGTGAAGGCTTGCGTAAAAAAAATGAGGAATACCTTAAAAAGAATGTTCCACAACGTCAAATTGCAAAGGCTTTTAAGGTCTCATCATCCACAGTGCATAACAACATCAAAAGATTCAGAGAAACTGGAAAAATCTCGATGCGTAAGGGACAAGGCCGAAGACCTTTACTGGATGCTCATGATCTTTGGGTCCTCAGACACCACTGCATCACTCACCGGCATGATTCTGTCATTGACATTACTAAATGGGCCCAGGAATACTTCAAGAAACCACTGTCTGTAAACACAGTCCGCCGTGCCATCCGCAGATGCCACCTAAAACTCTGTCATGCAAAAAGGAAGCCATTGCTGAGCTTGATCCAGAAGCCCCGCTGTGTTCTGCCGGCCAAGGATTATTTAACATGGACTGTAGCAAAGTGGCAAAGTGTACTGTGGTCAGACAAGTCCAAATATGACATTCTTGTTGGAAATCCTGGGCGTCTTGTCCTCTGGGCTAAAGAGAAGAAAGACTACCCCTCCTGTTATCAGCGTTCAGTTCAAAAGCCAGCATCTCTGATGGTATGGAGATGCATTTGTGCATATAGTGTGGGACACTTGCATGTTTTAAAAAGCACCATGAATGCTGAAAGGTATATAAAGGTTTTAGAGCAACATATGCTCCCCTCCAGATGACATCTATTCCAGGGAAGGCCTTGTGTATTTCAGCAAGACAATGCAAAACCACATACTGCAGCTATTACAACAGCATGGCTTCGTAGTAGAAGAGTCAGTGTGCTGAACTGGCCTGCCTGCAGTCCTGATCTTTCACCGAATGAGAACATTTGGCGCATAATTAAACGAAAAGTCTGCCAAAGGAGACCCAAAACTCTCCAGCAGCTGGAAGCCTGTATTAAACAAGAGTGGGATCAAATTCCAATGGCTAAACTCAAGAAACTTGTCTCCTCAATGCCCGGACACCTCCACTCTGTGTTAAAAAGAAGAGAGGATGCTACACCATGGTAAACAGGCCCTTGTCCAAACTTTTGAAACTTGTAGCAGCCATCAAATTTGAAATGAGCTCATTTTGTGGACAAAATTGTAAAATTTCTCAGTTTCAACATTTGCTTTGTTATCTCTGTTCTATTGTGAATAATATACTGGCTGGTGTGATTTGAAAGTCAAAGCGCTTTGATTTTATTCACAATTTACACTTTGTCCCAACTATTTCGAAATTGGGGTTGTATGTACATAATAGGGCTGAGTGAGTGAGACAATGTGTCAGTATATAATTGAGAAAGGGTTGTGTGAGTGAGGCAGTGACTGTATGAGATTGAGACATGGTGGTCTCACACCCCTGTGATGAACATTATAGACATTGTTATCAGTTTTATCTCACAGCCCCTGTGGAAGAGTGCATTCCTGCTGCTATTCTGGAAAACGTACACTAGGGAGAGCAGTGCAAGCTCATTCTATGCATATGGGTTCATCCCAAAGCGTAGGCAGCTGCTCTCGAAGGTCGCATTTTTAGGGGTCGTCACACAATTCCATCCGCCAAACTCACATGACATGATTTCATCTTTGATTTAAACGAGTAATCTCTAATTTCCCTACCCTAATCTTATCCCTAACCCCTAACCCTAAACCTAGCCCCAAATCCTAACCCTAACCCTAAATTTAACCCTATCCCTAGCCCTAATAATCAGTTTTACAAATGCAAATAAGTGTCAAGATGCACCCAATGAGTGAAAGCACTACAGAATCTTCCTGGTCCAGAGTTCCAATCTACAGTTACTCCTCCACCCAACCTTCTGCTACTTCTGGATGCGCATCCTCCATCCAATCACAACAGCACTACAAAGCCCTTTCCTCACATGCTCCCCTCCTCTGCAGCCCTATAGCAGCCCTTTTGAAATACGGCCCAAACGTCCCAGTCCGAATACTTATGGATCTTTCTACAGAGCTGGCTATGATCACTGTCCAACCTGGGTCAAACTGTGATTAGAACTACGGAAATTTCTTTGAATGCTCGTAAAACTGAAAAGTCCTTGAGTCCATCTTTTTGCATCACTACAGGCTGTCAGTGTCATAATTAGTGACAGGATAAATTAACAGCCTACTTACTCCCAGCTGTGTTAGGCATAAAATATGGAGAAACAGTCCTTCGAGACTGTATTTTATCTCATTTTGACTCAATAGAAAACAAACCATTTAAAAAAAAACCATTACCTGCGGTG
This sequence comes from Gymnothorax reevesii, assembly GCA_029721435.1. Taxonomy (NCBI): domain Eukaryota; kingdom Metazoa; phylum Chordata; class Actinopteri; order Anguilliformes; family Muraenidae; genus Gymnothorax; species Gymnothorax reevesii. The sequence continues at coordinate 53,957,303 of CM056585.1, forward strand.
ACAGTGGAATACTTCAGCAGGAATTAATTCACTCTGTTCACCTGACAGCTCACATCACATCAGACATCCCATAATTCAGAATTCAAAAGAACACGGACCCGAGAGAGGGTCCTGCTTCCTCCCCACAGGAGACAGAGGTTTAATTTCTGTACTAATCACACAAGTTCAGATTCACCCTGCTTGTGTTCGCGAGGATAATTCATACTAAAGAAGATGACTTTTAGGGATGTGACGTGAATTAACCTCGGGGCTCGAGCGCATCTATGTTCCCAGTCTGTCAGAGCCTGCTTTAGTTATGATGCACGTAAATCAGTTCAAACCAGTGTCTCTGGAGGAATAAATTAGCCTTTGATCACAGTTTTCTGAAAAGGAAATAATGAATGAATACAGTAATAAGGAAAGCCAACATCGTGCTGGGAATTAATTATTACTGCCCACAAAAGCACGGCACGCCATTTGTCTGTTCCTTTTATGAGGCAGATAGTTAAGGCAAAGTTGTGACTGAATGTAACAACCTTCAGAAGAACAATTAGGGTCAGACTAAGACCAAGGCAACACAGATAAAGGTTCACAGACACATATAAAGCCAAGTCCCGAACTGAATTTAATTTTGAACAGCGATTCTTGGGCAGGGCAGTGAGTGGTGTTGTTACTTCACAGTAAGTTCTAATTCGGCCTGCAGCCTTTCTGCATGGCTTTTATCTCATCCAGTTTGAGCGAGTTTCATCTGGGTACTCCTGTTTCTCCCTGAGATGGACTGGCAAACTGTGTAGGGTGGGCTCTTGCCTCGCACCCACATATGGTGAATTAGGTTCCCCCCTCCTCTCGGAACCTGATTAAGATAAGCAGGTTGAATGGAGGACAAATGGGCAGAGATTCTCTAAACATAAACTCACTTATGTCTGGGATAACACTTACTCCGTTCGTAAAACTGGTCCTTTGAGTGTTATTGATCGAAGAGCTACAGCAGAGTTGAGGACCAACTGACTGACCGGAGTAATGGTAGGCAGATCTTACCTGGTGAGGACGGCCCAGTGGTGGTACGGGCAGGCGGTGCGGGTCTGTCAGAAGCACGCAACCCAGACGGCAAAGACTCCAAAAACCCTCTGTTTCTCCACCCTCCGCAGCAGCCACATGACCCTGCTCTCCAGCAGGGCGGCAAACTCAGACTCTCAGAACACAAGCTTCACTCTGCCTTTCAAAAACTCAATTGCAGCCGATGAAAACACAGCTGCCCCTGCAGTGATGTGGATGGAACTGACCTACCACCATGCATTTAGTTACAGTCTCTTATGCATTGATTTTCAGGCTTTTTAAGTCTTGCTTTAATTGGCGCAATTCAACTGAAAACATGTTCAGCTTTTTCAAGGATACCCAGGGAGAAATTTGGCAAAGAACAGTCGCAAGTAAAGAAAACAAGAGACAGAAACTATTTTTTGGCTTAAGGATCTTGCTCAAGGGCCGAACAGTAGAGTTCTTCCCAACCTCTTCTCTCGAGAAGCAAGTCAGAATCCTAATCCCCACTAGGTGCTCGAGCCGCAACTTGACAGTTTCTAGTGAAAAACAAACCACAAAGCTACCTGACTGCCCCTAACAAGCCTGCCCCAGGAACTGCCCTTCAGGGATAAACAGAACTTAATTTAAACTGAAATTAACTGAACTGAGAGGAGAGTACCATCTCCTCACAATAGGAAAGCCAGGGCTGTCTGAATAGCATCGCAGTCATCCCTGTTTGAGATTTCCTCTGGGTTCTCTGGCTTCCTCTCGCAGTCCAGGCTGACTGGAGATGCTGAACTGCCCATAGGTATGAGGCTCTGTGATGGATTGCAGGCCTGTCTTGGTGTATTGCTGTCTCATAATGGATGGGCATTTAGTGAAATATTTAATCAGCAAGTTACAGTGAACAACAGTCAACATTACAAACCAGTGAGTGTCTAACAAAGTTATGAATCAACAAATTACCGGCATATAACCTTTAAAAAAAAATGGAAAAATCATGAGGCTAGGGCAGTCCTGCATACTCTTCTCCGCCATATAGAGAACAGTGACGTGCGGTTGGAGGTTAGTTCAGTGAGGCAGAATCCTCCCCTTTGCTTGATTTGCAATCAGACAATTAACTAGTTTAGTAAGACTATGACGGGCCAGTTTAGGTTTCCACGGCATTATTACTCACTACATCAAACCTGACATGCTCACTAGATAGTAGATTTGCGCATACTTGCTTCCCGGAAGCCGAACCAAAGTCATCAACAAATACTAAAACAGTTTGATTTATGCAGACTTCAATGCTTGATTGATATACAATGTATTCTCCTTTAAATACGCGCTTTCACACCCAAACAAACAAACAAACAAAAAAAGCGGGCGTTTATTTTCAGTCTTCTTTCATAATCCGATTAACAAAATGTTTAAACGATATACAGAATTATTGACAGCCGAGAATTTTTCCTAATTGAGTATTCAGACTTCCATCCTTGCAGTCTCGAATTGAAGCGTATACGTGAATAAATCTTTCTGTCAGTATCTCCTCTATCAGTATACAGGCTTCCTATAGGCTTGGTCTTAATTGTTTTTATTGTCAATCAGGATTATTATGTGGGAACAGGTTCATAAAATCCTGTGACAAAAGTTTGGGTCACTGCCTCACCGCACCGCACGTCTCTGATAGAGAAGCACCAAGAGAGCAGGCTGGTTGTGTGATGGAGCTCGGCCCTCCTCTGTAAAATGGCCGTCCCCTCCCGGACATGCATGACCCCGCCGCATTGCAAAATGCAACAGCCCAAGTCTCCGGTCATGAAGTGCGGAACAGGATGCAAGGCCTACGCCCTCGTGACATTACTTTCAGCAAACAGTGAGAGGAAAAAAGGTGGAAGACCCACATGAAGATGAAAACTGAAAGTGTTTACTCACTGCCTGCAGGCAGTAGTGTAGCTTTGTGTCCCTGTCCTCCAGATATTGAACGCCCACTGCAGCGCCAACCGAGTCCCGGCTGCTATAACTGAGCTCATGAGTGCCCTCCTACCCCTACTCATCCGCAGTGCGCTCCACTGGCAGCAGGCCACAGCAACAGGGCCAAGCCTGATACTGACCAGCCCACTGACCACCAGTCTCTGGGCCGGGGGAGCACAAGCGCTAAGTTTCCGCTGACAACGAAATGCAATAAAAAGGGCGAGAGAACAAACAGAGTCAGAATGAGGCGGCAAAACGTGGAGCGTCGTCAAGTGTTCTGTAATGTTTATTTTATATTGTATTCATTTTGAGTTTTTTTTTAATATTTATTTCGCCTTTGTTGTCATTTGCCCTGTGAACTCTCAATATCATGTGTCTTTGTTTTCATTATTGCTTCCCTCTTGCCCTCCCCATTCTGTTTGCTAATTTCCTCAATTATCCACTTGTCTGTAACCACACCCCCAGTCACTCTTCCCTGTTTGTCATGCACCTGTTCCGAGTTTTCCCCTCTATTTTGTTTGCTATTGAAGTTCCCAATATTTCTCTGTCTAGTTGTATGTCTGGGTCTGTGCAGCGTCGTCATATAGGGGGGAAAGGAGATGACAATTCTAAGGGCCCACAGTCCATTAGGGCACACCAAACCCACAGTAGCCGACATGACAAAATTATTCTGCATAGATTTATTTAATATTCATACTAATGCCTCAGAGTTTAAACAAAGCCATTAAGGCATGAAATACTGATGAAATACATTTCAGTAACCCCCTTCTTAAAAAAGGGTTCGGTTCATGCTTCGTGCTTGTTTCAGAAAATTGTCTGTGCGTTTTTTCTGGCGAGGTCGCGAACCAAGGCAGCAAAATGGGAGTTCTGCCCTTGCGATTATGATGTCCAAAATAAAAACACACTCACCAATCTGGACACCAGAAAAGAATAGAGAGAGGACAACAGGAGCAAAGCAGGGGTCCAGAACATTACAAAATTATTTTCAAAGAAGGGTGAGAATATTTAACTAGCTTGCTATGTACGCTGTTCAGGCCGGCTATAGCAGCAGTTCTCGTGATGTCACGAACCTGGTCACGAGGCTTTGTTGACTAGCGTAGCTGGCAAAGAGCCTCAACATTACAACAGATTTAATAGGTGAAGTACTGTTGTCTTCCACTTTCTGTAATAATACCAGTCAGTTGTAGCTTAATTAACTGCACAATCCGATTCGGTAAGGGCTCAAGAATACGTTTCCTTCATATTCCTGAACAAGAACCTTAAAAATCCGCTTGGATCAATTCAATTTGACGAAAGAACTGGGTGCCATCGACCCACTCGCATGTTTGTACTATTCACCATTCTGTCGGGTAAGTCACAAGTTATTTTCCATCATTTCTAACAAGACAATTTGCTAAGTTTTTGCATTTTACTATCTGGTCATAGCAAGGGAATGTGCTGGGTAAGCAGGGCAGTTGCTAGGAATTCAGGGCCCCCTGAAAGAATATCAGTGTGGGCCCCCGCTCCCGACTTTTCATTGCAATTTTTTTTTTACGACAATGGCTGTTATTCATTTTTCTGTTTCTCTGTGTTCTTGACAGTGCAATACACCCAATTTTCCCTCTTTTTTTAAGATTAACCACTCAACACAGAGTCAAGAGTATTATTATGCAAATTCTGAATTATTAGATGTGGCACATATTCACAAAAGAAGCTAGCTGAAACCACATTATTACACCTAGTCTGATCAGAAATAAATGTTCAATTAACCACTCAGCAAATGGGTACTGGGTATTCTATTGTAAAACATTGAGTGCTAATGTGCAACAGATAATAACTCAAAGTATACCAGCTAAAGATGCAACACGAGGTGGAGCTGTTATTGTGAAATCACAAAAGTTAGCTATGTAACTTAACTATTTGATTTCTTACAAGTAGTATTGACAACACAATAAAATACTTTCTTGTAAAATAAATATCAAAAACTATCATTTTAAGTCTTCCCTTATCTCAACTTGAGCTTAAGTTATTTTGTTTGTTCACAGCTTAAGGGCTTTGAAGTCCAACTGTCTGCTTAATTACTTTCAATTGAAAGTCTGTCAAGGCTATTAAACCTCTCATGGGTTGTTGCTGCCGTAACCAACAGCTATGATCTGATTCACTATTGCCTTCACTATCTGAAGTAGCCTTGCTTTGGAGAGATGGGCCTGGCTCTGTCAACAGGATGGTTAGTGACTTAAGTAGACTTATAAATAAGTCCAGCCAATTTTGCCATTTAATTATATAATTCAAATTGCTGACAGACTGACCAATACGTAAGTAATTGCCATTGGTACAACAGTTCACCAATAAATCTAAACAGCCAACCAGTTTCTGCCACACTCACTCACCATGAAAACATCTTCAGACAGCTGGTGGTGAGGGTCTACAGTTGGGTCAAGTTAAGATGAAGTGACCACACCTGATTCTGGAGTGGCAGTGCATAAAGGTTTAATTATTCCATTTCATATTGCATTTGTAAACATTTAAAATTATATTTTATGGACTAACTAATGAAGAACTATCATACCTAGTCTTGGAATAAACCAAATTTAGATGGGCTTCTCTCTCAGTACCATGGCTCTAAGCACACAGCTTCACTTTGATATTGTATGAGGGCAAGCTCTGTAAAATTACCCCCCGTGTTAACAAGACTTATGGCAACAGAATAAAGTAGCAGTTTAATTTATGTGAACACTCTTGTAAGAAAGTAAATTGACAGCCTCCTCAAGCGATTGTTTCAATTACACCTAAGGTTACCACACTGACTGCGTGCAGTTCGCTAACCAAACCTAGCCTGTACAGTCCAGTCACGAGAGCTAAGTATGCAATAACCACTCATAATAAGAATGGAGGAACGAGTCCTGCTGCTACCAGATTTTTTGACGGTATATTATAATGGCTGGAGAACGATAACCTTACCGATCTTTCCTGTAGATGACACCGTTAATAACTGAGTCGTGTAATTCTTGTCAGGCGATTATTTACTCAGCTGACCGCATGTTATATTAAAGGAGTAGTTCAGGATTTTGGACATAGGACCTCATTTCCAAGTGAGCCAGAGTGTTTGAGACATGTGGAGACAGTTTTCAACTCATCTCATTCAGTCCTTCTATAGGTATTTGCAGAGTTCGCTGGTGCTAGGCTAGCGCAAGTCAACGGTTTTAGTTAGCCTACCAATAAAAACAGTCTTACCCACTCCACAGTGCACCCGAAGCAAGTCAGTTATAACGCCAGGCCCACTGGCCGCAAGCGAAGTGGCAAGTCGAACTCTGAACATTGTCTTGATGCTTTTAAACGCTCACTGAAAGCGTCAGCTGCATCAACATTGACAGCTGTCAACGCGAACGAGAGGCCATGGGTGTCACTCTCAAAATGTTCAACAAGATAACATTTAATTTTGAAAACACCAACCCATAAAGCTTATTTTAAGTGATGAAAAAGTGCGACGTTTAGGTTACTGCACACTATATGGTATAGACAGGCATAATTTTCCTCCTAAATTTAGCTGTCTTGTGAATTAAGATTATTTTTCACTTTACTTCACCCAGCAGGGAATTAGCTAGCTAGCTAACTTAGCAGTGTTAATTCTTACCAGTGTACCTTGAGTTAGGTTCTGTCTAACTGTAGATCGCTTGATAACTTAAATGTGCACAAAATAAAGGATTTCAAAACTGCGACTTGGTTAAAAAGCAGGTATATCGGTTTCGACCACTGCATGTGAGGTTTCCGCTGATTGCATGCCACCAACCATGACAAGGCGAAATAGTTAAAGACAAATGCGTTTCTATTGAGTTGACGCTCAAGAAATTGAACAATGGCGAAAAGTAAAAATCTGATGCGCGTCACACACTGCCAGTGGGCTTTTATGGCAAGTCGTTTAAGCTTTAATTCATTTTTGGAGGATATCACAAATTAAATTACAACTAGTTAGAATTCAAATTCCTGATATCACTAATTTTATTCTAACTAGTTGTTATTTTTATTTCTGATAACAGGAATTCAATTTTAACATGTTAAATGGGCAATTTCTGATATCAAGAATTCAATTTAACATGTTACAGTTACAATTTCTGATATCAGAAATTAAATTTCAACATGTTAAAATTACAATTTCTGATATCAGGAATTCAATTCTAACTAGTTAGATTAACAACGTTTTTCTCATTCATTTCAATGGGAGTTGGAATATCTGATACTAGAAATTCAATTCTAACTAGTTTGAATTCGAATGATTGATATCAGGAATTCAATTTTAACTAGTTAAAATAGCCATTTCTGATATCAGAAATTCAATTTTAACTAGTTATAATGCGTATTTCTGATATCAGAAATCCAATGCTGACTAGTTTAAATTATTATTTCTGATATCAGGAATTCAATTGTGGATATCAAAAATTTCAATAAAATTCTTGATACCCAAATTTGAATTCCTGATATCCGAAATTGTTATTTTAACATGTAAAAATTTTATTTCAGATATCAGGAATTGTTATTTTAACTAGCTAGAATTGAATTTCTGATATCATAAATATGCATTATAACTAGTTAAAATTGAATTTCTGATATCAGAAATTGTTATTTTAACTAGTTAAAATTAAATTCCTGATATCAATAATTCGAATTCAAACTAGTTAGAATTGAATTTCTGATATCAGGTATTCCAGCTCCAATTGAAATGAATGAGAAAAACACTGGCCATAGTGTTTTTTTTTTAATTGTTATTATTATAACCCACGCGTCATACATGGCGGTTTTATGCCCTTGTGTTAGACAAGGAAGGACCTCTGATTTCGAGACACAACACTCCAAGTCTGTCGTGGTATTTCACATTCTGCTTATATCCGCAGATAACGTACCGGTAGTCATAAGCATCCAGTGACTTGTATGCTCGTAGTTCCTCCCTAGTGTACACGGTAGGTTTCTCGATCAAATGGGTATATATGTATCGATCCACGGAATACTGGGCCACTAACTAACGTCATCTACCCACTCACTGATACCATACGGATCTGGAAATTGGTTGCCATTTGTCAAAGTAAATTTATTTAGGTAGAATTTGCGATCTCTGATGGCTAATGCCCTCGCATAGCTTGACAAGCTATTATGGTCCGCCGTACTTCCGTTGCCAAGTTGTGCGCGCAACCTGTCTTGTTTGCAAACAGTAAATGGGTCTATACTACAGCTTTAACAATAGCAAAACAAGAGCAACGCAGAGCATGGCATATGCCCCCACCTGTATGTAGATCAAGGGCATATTGAGATGGCTGCTGTGGCGGCCATATTAGATATTGCACAACGCTGGTTTTCGAAAGGAACCTGCCTCTAGCCACTCCCAATACGCCATTAAGAAATGGCATTAATTTGACGAGGGATTCTATAGTTATCCCACGGAAACGGAAAGTTGACGGACGGACGACGGACGGACATGGTGTCGACATAATGCCCCCTTTCCTCTTTGAAGGGCGGGGGCATAATGAAGCTGAATGCTTAGAGCTATGGTATGGAGAAGCCCATCTAGCTTTTGTTTATTCCAAGGTAGGTTAGTTCTTCATCAGTTGTGCCCTCGAACAGAACTTTTAATGTTTACAAAAGTAATATGAAATGGAGCAATTAAACCTTTATGCACTGGTACTCCAGAATCAGCTGTGGTCACTTCATCTGAACCTGACCCAGCAATAGACCCTCACCACCAGCAGTCTGAGGATGTTTCTAATGGTGAGTGAGTGAGTGAATGTGAATAAGAAAACGAATAATTCATATTTTACATAATGATACTCTGACTCTTTATTGAGTGGTTAATCGTAAAAAAAGGAAAAATTGGGTGTGTTGCATTAGGCACTGCCAAAGACACAGTGAAACAGAAAAAATAAAGAATAACGTCATGATACATAGTCGTAAAAAAATGGCAATGAAAAGTTGGGGGCGGGGGCCCACACTGATATTCTGTCAGGGGGCCCAGAATTCCTAGCAACTGCCCTGGGTCTGTGTCTACCTACCAGTTACTTATTCCTAGTGTGACTTCCCGGTTTTGATTCTCTTTGCCTTTTGAATTTGGATTGCCCACTTTGTTTATTCATTACAATACTCTGCCTGACAACGGTTAATGATTCTGTCTGCTCCCTGGAACTGCATTCTGCCTGCCTTGTGTTTGAGCCATTACCTCTTTAACGACACTGATTCTGCCTTTCGCCTCTGCGCTGCGTTCCCACTGTTTGGCAGAAAACCGGGCAAAAAAACCAGACCTTTGAGCTTGATTTCAATAAAGCCTTTGAGAGTGATTTTCAGTCTGTGGCTGAGTTCTAGGTCCCAGATCTGTCAAAAATGGCTTTCTGAAAATGTAGTTTATATTGCATGAAATTTATTTCAGTGTCACATTTATCCAAAGTGACATACAGTTGATTAGACTACTGAGGGGTCAATCTTCCTGGGGTTAAGAGCCATATTCAAGGGCTCAACAGCTGCACTGATCTTGCTGTGGCTACACTTAACCAAACACCTTCCCAATCGAGCACCTTGGCCACAAGCCAAAAGGTCGTCCCTTCATGTGCAGGACGATGCCTTCGGCTGAAAGCACGTCTCCCCTTAAGAGACTGTTGTTTATCTGAAGTGCAGAAGGTTTTAAATGGCCTGTCACTCTGGTTTGACGGATTCTGTGCTTGAAGGCTGAGTTTGCTTTGCTTCTCAGGCACCGAGCCGCGTATCTCAGAAGAGTGACGGCATGAAAGAGGGAGGGAGTGTGCTTTCCCCAAGGCCAAAACAAAAAAAATAATAAGGCAAGCTACAAAAATACTTTAGTCGTATATTTAGACTTAACAATGAGCCATAATTCAATTTATATCATGATTTTATGGTGGGGCAAGAAATTCTCACTTGTCCAGCAATTTGGTCAATAATAAGCTATTGTTTATTTTTCCAGAAAAAAAATAAGGCTGATATTGAGACGAAAACAGAAGCTCAAAATCTGTGGATGGAAATGGATATTTCAGCTGTGTGAGGCCTGCACGGGAGGCGGACCAGTGCCTGTGACACTGTTTGTTTGATGTTCATCTGCCTTAATTGCCTCTCATCCGGAATAGTTGTTTGACGACAGCGGCGTCTTTTAAAGTAGCTCAACATCGAGGAGCGCAACGGCGAAAAAGACAGGCTCCGCCTCCTCCATTTATCTCCGATTGTCCTCTTTAGTAAAGACAACAGCGCATAAGGATTCTAGGTGTGATCGTCAGAGCTCTTGTGATTAAACACGGGGGTTAACTTTAATCTCCTGTAGCCATTATGATCGGGAGCACTTTGATCTGAGAGAGAGAAAGAGCTGGAGGGCTGAGCATGCTCTGTTCGCTCTCAGTGGGGGTAAGAGCACACAGAGGTGGCCCTGAATCAATTCATGGGAACAAAAGAAGAGACTGTGCCGTTCAGCTCAGCCAAGAACACCATTGCCATTAGCTCTGGCCAGTGGACACCACAGGGGCGCTTCTAAAGAAACAACAATATTGATGGTCTTATAGCAGAGCAATCCAATGTATTACAATGCTAAGCTCCGGCACTGAAACGTTTTGACTTTCGCAGAATGCGAAGTGCGTCTACACTGCAATGAAACCGACCTAGTTGAGTGAGGTATCACAATCTATATGCCAGTCTCAAAAGTATTTACCCTCTCCCATAATGCTTGGCGAAGGAAAGCAGTGCAAAAAAGAGCTGGCTGTGTGGAGAAGACTTCGCTCCGCCGGCCAGGAGGAGTGCAGGGGGAGCCCCACCACTACCCTGAAGCAAATCCCCTCCGCTGCTACAATCCCATCACTGTCGCAGCCTGCAAGGGTTGACAGCTCACATAATGCTAAATTCATTCGGCGCATTGCCAAAACTACTCTACCTTATACTTTCATTTCAGACATTTAGGCATGTCTCATTCACATTTATGTCTTTGAAGGAAGTTCATTTTTACTGCTGGATGATAACTGAGGCTGTTCAGGGTGAAAACTTTGCTTATGGCTACAACTGTTGCACATCACTGGGAATAAAACCCTCAGTATCGGAGTTCTAGTGGATTCAAATCCGATATTTATTTATACACAACATTTCTGAAAGAAGGCAAAAAGAGGCAATGAAATACTCCCTGGAGAGAGACTAGAAGAAATGGTGGGAGAAACCAGAGGCCATGCTCATCTGACTGGCTCAGGGTGTGCGTTTAACGGGGTAACACAGTTAGTCAGTCAATGTTTGAATGGAAGAAACTGCCGTTTAGCTGAAGTGAGATAACAGTTGTGTGTTCTCAACTCAAAGCCCAGTTCTTTTACTAAAGAATTGCTACATTATGCAATTCTTTCTGAAAGTTGGTTTTCACCGCCACATATAGTGAAGACGGTGAGTAATGTTGGAGGGATGGAACGTCATGACAGCAGTAACTTTTTTATCCCTTTGAAGAGCAGTTTTTTTTTTCTTTGAAAAATGTTTCAAGAACTCAACTGACTTCAACTGCTAGTAATGAGTTATATCAGTGTAAATACACTGAACAAAAATATAAACGCCCCATGTCAAATTTTTGAGTTTTTATTAACATTAGGGCAATATACGAAGCAAATCAAAATTCATTTTTGTTAATGATTAATCTTCAGATCACCATCCATTACATCTTGATATTGGCATCTGCAAAGTAGTGAAAATCCTTTGAACAAGTTGGGGGTCAGGTTGAAGAAATTGAATATTCATTATCTTGTGTGTCCACCATTTGCGTCTGTCAGAGCAACACATCTCTTTTGCATGGAGTTGCTCAGGTTGTCTATCGTGGCCTGTGGAATGTTATTCCTTTCTTCCCGGAGGGCCACACGGAGCTGGCGCACATTATCCGGAACTGGAACACTGTCGCGGACATGTCGATCCAGAACATCCCAAAGATGCTCTATGGGCGACATGTTTGGTGAATCCAGTCCAGAATTGGAATGTGCTCTGCTTCAAGGAACTGCATGCAGACCGTTCTGCTGGAAATCCCTGCATCCAGCATGCCAATGGCACGTTCCCGCATGACCTGAGACATCTGAGGCATGATGACTTTTGACAAAATTTGACGTTTTGGGGAGGCTTTTTCTTGTCCCCGGTATAAGGAGTGTCTGGATACTGCTGATTCTGTCTGATCACCGTCTGGAAATGCCACACCCATGTACTGAGTGAAATCACTGCATCACTGAGCAAATGCTCACTGACAGAGAGATGGAATAGAAAATGGAACACAAATCAAGAGGAATATCCCTATTGAACAAGTAAAAGTCAGCATAAGCTCACTTAGAGGTGTTAACTCCATCTGGCATCAATATTTCACATGGGGTGTTTTTTTTTTTTGTTGTTCAGTGTATACCCAGTAATATTCACGTCCAATTCTAATCATAAGGTTGAGTACTTGCAAATTTTTAGTTCAATCTGAGCAGCGAACACTACAAAAACAAATCTTAAGCATATTAATCCTGCATTTAGACTTAAAACTCTTTTCTTCGCTTACCTTTCTTTCTCAGTAAAACAGAAGTTCTTCCTCAGATGTGAGATCGTTTTGACTTATTTCAAGATTTTCCAATGGGATATGAAACTTTCATTTGTCAAGCATGTGGTAACTTAAAAAAATATTGTCAACTTGTCAGATAAAAAAAAAACCAAGTCGTCTTACTGTAAGATTGAATTATCAGTTAAAATACACTACCGGTCAAAAGTTTTAGAACACCCCAATTTTTCCAGTTTTCTATTGAACATTATGCATTTCCAGTCCTATGAATAGCTTGAAATGGTGCAAAGGTAAGTGATGAACTGGCAAAAGTTTTAAACAAAAGGTAAAGTTACGCACGTTTTTTGTACACCATCGAGTAGGTGAAAGGATGCTTCCTCAGTGTGACATCAACAGTCAAACATGGTTGAGGAAGTGTGATGGTCTGGGGCTGTTTTGCTGGATTCAGGGTCAGTGACTTGTACAGAGTGAAAGGCAGCTTGAACAAAAGCGGCTTCCGCAGTATTCTGCAGCACCATGTGGCACCCTCTGGTATGCGCCTAGTTAGTCAAGGGTTCATCCTACAGCAAGATAATGACCCAAAACAAGTCCAAGCTCTGCCGGAAATATCTTAAGAAAAAAGAACAAGATGGTTAGCTTGAAAACATGGCCAGCACAGTCTCTAGACTTAAACCCTATCGAGATGTTTGGGATGAACTGGGCAGAAGAGTGAAAGCAAAGCAACCTACAAGTGCCACACATTTATGGGAACTTCGGGAACAGAGTTGGGAAGAACTTTCTGAAGAATATTTCATTCCCATTGTAGAAAGAATGCCAAGAGTATGTTCAGCTGTTATATCTGCCGAAGGTGGCTACTCCGCGTCAAAAGTTTAGAATACATATTGGTTTATAAATTGATTCCATGATTTCTTTTCTAACTTCAATATTTGTTCTAATTTGTCTATGCTTTTATTCCAGAGTACTATGAGACATTAAACTGCATAATTTTCAATAAAAAACTGGAAAATTGGGGTGTTCTAAAACCTTTGACCGGTAGTGTAGTTAAGAGAGGCACTTTTTGCAGTGTAACTTAAGTAAATAATCTCCAATTGGTCAAGGTGCTGGGGTTAACTGGCTGCAATTCCTTCACCTGACTCAAATGCGGGCAAGTTTACCAGGATTTGAGGGGGGCTGAATAGTCCCCATCAGACCCCAGAGAGGGGCAGGAGTCCTGCAGTGCCAGTAGGGCACAGAAGCTGTGCACCTGGGCATCCAGTGTAGCCTGTCCCAGCCTGTGTCAGCCTGGCACAACCTGATCAATCAACCTGATCAATCACCTTCTGTCGCATGGACCCCCCTAAAACGCAGAACACTTATACTGTACTATAAGTCGTCTGCATTCAGCCTGCAGGCAGATGGCAGAGGTTGTGTAGTTCAGGGTGCTTTACCTGGCTTATCACAGGTTGTGAGCCCAGTCTTTCCAGGTGTAAAAGGCCTCATGGAGCAGCAGAATCAGTAAGCTGCAGGATCTCCACAGGGTTGATGCTACTGGTTCAGGCCCTGCCCAGATCTCCACCCCATATCACAGCCCTGCAAACAGAAGGCCGGCAGGGAACTCACTCACTGCAGGCAACTGGCACAAGTATTTAATACAACCGGAAAACACCGCACCAAGTGCGCACATTATGTACCATTCTAAAGTGACTGTAGACAGGTGGAAACTTCCCATGGGAGCCATTATAACAAGCTTCACTGTATTGGAGTGAAAAACTATGTGTGCGCACACACACACAAACACGCCCAAGCAATGTAAAACCTGCATGTGTAAATATGGGGATTTTTTACCACAGCAAATAAAGCCCAGTGAAAGGAGCTGTGAGTCGCAGGTTAGCGTCTAAACAGCAGATGGTTCTCTCGGGGGTTTAAATCCCGCATCGCCGCATTTCCCGCCACGTTTGTCACCATGAGACAGTGGAGATGAAGTGAACCTCTCCGTTTCCCCCGGGCGCAGTGCCGTCTCCGCTGGAGGATGCCAGTGATGAATGCGATGCTCAGCTGATGCAGCTCTAGCGCATGGCTCCAGTGCTGCAGGCAGTATCGCATGCACGGGTCTCTGTGTCTGGTGAGGCATCCCACACACGCCGATCTCTGATCAACAACCGAAACACAAACACACACACAGAGCAAGCAGGAACATGCCAACACAAACGTACAGTACATAGCAAAACACACAAACAAATATACTGAATACTGGTACACAGTGGAGATAAACATTTGCACCCACACATGCACACAAACATACATCATGCAAGCAGACAAACATGCATAAGTCTACACATCTGGAAGCATAAACTCAAAAATAGTATGCTGGCACACACATACAAGTTTACCGGTGTGCGCACACACGCATACACACGCACACGCACACACACACACACACACACACACACACACATACACATGTACGCACACATATACATACAAAAAAAAAAAAAACAAGAGTTTGTCACTAAAGTGACTATATCCCCCTCCATTAGGTAACCAAAACCGACTGGTGTCTGCGCATTCCCAGTAGGAAGGTTGGTACCAAAAAGAATTGAAATAGGTTGACTCCTTGAGATATCGCGCTGACAATGTTCGGGAACGGACAGACGGACCTGAATACTATATCACCCGCTTCACGCTAAATGCGCGGCGGGGGATAAAAACATACAGCACAAAGGCACATAGATAGAGAAACAAATGCACCCACATACACACATATACAGACATGCTCAAACACAGCTTGCAGGCACGTACATACACCATTTACATACATTCACGAAGATGCAGCATGCAGCCAAGAACATACACAAACATATAGACAAACACATACACAGACATACAAACACAAACACACACACACACACACACACAGTCAAGCAGACATGCACTCGAAAACTCACATACATAAGCACAAACGTACATGCGTGTAAATAAACAAAAAACGCACACAATTTCTAACAATAGACAAAAACATATGCACACCCATGCATCAACATACACACAGAAAACACAGTACTCGCAGGCACACGCAAATGCACAAGCAAACATAAATGCAATCACAAATGAATACAAAAAAAAAAAAACCACACAGCATCAATGGGACTTAGTGATGAGTCTGAAAAATAAAATCATGTGAAAGGACACAGCACACCACCTTTCCACTCTCCATTAAAACCAGAGCTGCTTTTTTCAAACCACAGCTATTCACAAACATTGAGAATGATAAATCTACCTGACACCAACTAAGATTAATACTCTAATTTCACCGTTACATATAGCGGATTGTTCCACCAGGGTTGCATCAAGCTGTCAAAATGGTCTAGCAAAGGAGTTAATTTCTGCAAGGTATTACTTATTCAACCCTACTTCATAGTAAGAAAACTAAATTAGGCATTCAAGCACAACTATGAGCCAGATTTCCCCGCAAGCATCCAGTGGGTGTTAGCGGCTGCCGGCTGGAGATTAGCACAATGATGGAGACTGAGTGATATGTGAGAAGAGGCTGAACTGACTGTAAGAGCTGTGATTTCTGCACTCTGTCCGCTAAAGCCCGCGCAGCTGTCCGCAGTCCACAGCCACAGTGCCATAGTGTGGACGCTGCGCGCGCCAACGGCCCGCAGTTGGCGACACTCCCGCTCCTGCCTGCACTCCAGGGAGGCTGAAAAGCCAACTCCAAGGGGAAGCACATCCATTGCCACCACCACGTAATGAACCTCAATCACACGAGAGATGAGCCTAATTTAGTTTCGTATTTCAACTTTGGCCAGCTTAATTAAGACATCATACTCAGATCCATCAAGAATAATATTCTTGACAGCACTGCTTATACTGAATATTGAATATTCTACTAGAACCTGTTGAATGTCCAACACCATGGTCAGGGGTGGCACCTCAGCAATTTGATCAACTTAACCAATTATTCCATTGAAAATAGCATGTCATCAATAGATAATATTAGCACTGGTTATACAGTGAGCACCCCTTGCATACAACACAGCCAGTGCCATCTCCTCCTCCTTCACCACACTTTTCCCCTGCAGAATCACTCTCCTGTGCCATAACAGGACAAGAATGAGTCTAGCAAGAAATTACATCTAAGCAACAACCCCACAATCACTGTCAGATGCCAGGAAGTAGCACTCTGAACTCGTATGGAATTCATCACACTCCGAAATGTGCCACAGACTGGTGCACAGATCAGAAGCTGCCAGTAGGTGGTGCCCTACGTCACTAATAATATGGTTAAAATATACAATGAACTGCATTGGTGGTTTTCTGTATTTAAATGTCAAACTCTCATAAAAGTGATACATGAACGTTGAATTAAAAAAAAAACATAAACATTAAATATTAAGACACATTACTGGCCTGCATGTACTTAGCAACATTTCACACCATGACACTGCAACATGAGTGGTTTTATGCCTGTTGAGCAAATCTTCATAAAATTATAGTTAATGTGGGACATAATATATGTATCATACCTAAACTTATAATGAAATGGAGACATTCATAAATGCATAATGCCATTACGAGGCAAATTTCGACAACAAACATCTTCCCAGGTATTACTTACCTGCTAATTTGGACTTGATGGAGGCATTTCCATTGTTCAGCTTTCATGCGCATTCCATTATATTCCATTACTTTGACACTTTAAAGTGTAATCTCACAAATATAGGACGATCACACTCTTAACTGAATGCAACAATCAAAACTGACCAATGTAGCTCTAAAACACAAAATTAGAATGCAGAAAAAATTAAAAAGCTACTTTTCCAGGCCAACCAAAGAAAAGGGCAAAGTGGTAGCATGTGACATGTTCCATATAACATGTTTTCGATATTGTGTTCCGCCCTCTGCCTCCAGAACCAGAAACGAGGCTGCAATAGGATAGTAAAGTGATGACGTCACAGTCACACTGGTATCGGAAGTAAAATTTCCCATTCATTTTTACCCATAGACTTTTTTTTAAGTTCACTTTTAAAGCAATTTCCGTGCTTTCCGAAATCAAGCCTCCATCGATTTCGAGATTTATGTCATATTTCTGAGTAACAACAAATGTTGTCTTTCGTGACCGGAGTCAGCTATAATTTAAATCATTTTAATTTTTCACCACCATGCTAATCCTATGTGAAGTCTAAAAACTACACGTCCCGTGATCCTCCTGATTCCTGGGAGGAACGAGTATAAAATGCGTTACAAATTACCTGCACCTTGCGATACCCATTTGTTTGCTTAGCCTGTTGAGACGGTGAATTATTCAGCCACTCTACATTCTACGTAGTTATGTTTACTTGGTAGATATTAAGTTTTACAACTAGCGCTAATTTACTTTAATAGCCAAGCATCTTTGGCCAATGTTTGTTTGCTTACAAACCTGGTAGCTAGCTAGCGAATGAGCTAATCAACTTTGTCAACGTATAAATAACTGAGCTACTTTGCTAATTCAGGTCTGCTTGCTTTTCTAACACTAAGAAAGTGCAGAAATAATCGCAATTTACTGTTTTTAGTGATTAATATTCACCATGTGAGGCTAGCCAAGCCAGCGAACTGACTGTTACCTGGCTAACTTAGCCAGTGAGCTAGTTTACTGACTTCGGTAGCTGACTAAGGTCATATTAGGTAGCAATATATAAATGCCAGCTCGTGAAATGTTCCCGACTCTATGCTATCTAAGTAGCCAAATAGCAGCTATTCACCATTTTTATAGACTAAACTAGCTAGCTAGCTATTTAGCTAGCTTAGCCATTTATAGTCTGTGAATTTTAATTCAAGCTAGCTTGCTAAATAACAGTAAGTGACAATAAACTATCCATTTACTTTTTCTATTTAGCTATGTGCACAAAATTTAATAAGCTGTAAGAGGAGGTCAGGGGAACACCAGTTGCAGGACCCAGAAGTGTTTATTAAACACCAAACACTAAGGGAAAATTGGCAGACACGCCAGAAACAAAGCACCGTGCACAAGCACTGAACAAATGGGAGAACTGAAGTACACACTCCAAGAGTGGATAAACTAAGAAAACAAAAACTGAACCTAACTAAACTGATGGACACACTGGGAGACTTTTACACGGGGCAGACAAGGGCGCAGCAGAAAATAAGACTCAGGAATCATTCACAGGAGAAACTCGGAAGGCACAAGGAGCTGAGATTTCACCAAGTAGACTGAGTCAATACAAGGATCCGTCTGACATCCGCTCTCAATACAGCCACATAAATAGTCACGAGAGGAGGCGGGGACTCGGCATGCAATCACGACAGAAACAGAAACACATGGGATAAATAAACAATTACACGAGAACCGGGTTAACAATAATGACTCGAGACAAGATGCTGAGACCATCAATCAAGCTAGACAATTTAGATTAATGTAATCGAAATGTGACAAGTGAAAAGCACCACAAGAAAAGCCAAGGAAGGCACAGCTTTTAAATCAGTAAATCAGAGATAGCTCAGGCTGGGATAACTCAGGCTGGAAACCCACGCACTCTCTAATGAGTTAATTAAGGGTAATACTACGTGACAAAATATTTACAATCGCCCTTAAATAAGTGCTGGTTAGTACGGGTTGTAATTATCCTATCGGAGAACACATACACTCAGAGTTTCTCGAGACCCAGAATTAAACACAGGTGGAAGCAATGAATGAAATACAAGAGCCGAAACCGAAAGAGGAAACGTGATTGGACGACGAGACGCAGGCATGCCAAAGGCAGTCACGCGACATCACTGAAGGCAGAGAGGGAGTGGATCGTCAGATGGCCGAACTGAAAGGTGAAAAATAAAATGAAAGTACACATGAAAGACACAAGCAAATATAAGCACGAGACAACACACAAAAGGCAGAATCATTGCAGTCCCCCCCCCCAAGAAGCGCCACCTGCGCTTAAGCGAAACACCAAAAAACCCCAAAAACTAAAAATACAAAAAACACCAATAAACTAAATACTAACCCCACAAGACTAACACAAGGAACACCTACAAAATACTAAACACAAAAATCCCCAAAGACTATCAAGAAACATCTAACTAAATACTAAAGACAAAACCCTAAACACTAAAACACAAAACAAGTCACCAAATACTAAACTACAAGAACACGGGACACAAAACTTAAACAAGAATGCTAAGGTCTCCAGCATAAGCTGGGGCTACAGCTTAGGGTGTGTTTTGTGGAACTCAGAAATAAGCTTTTTATCCAGAATGAATCTAGCGGGGACCCATGAACGTTCCTCGGGGCCATAGTCTTCCCAGTCCACGAGGTACTGGATTCCCCTACCCCTCCGCCGACAGTTGGGGAGCTTGCGGACGGTGAAGGCCTCTCCACCGCCGATGATTCGCGGTGGAGGGGGGGACTCGGGATCCAGGTGGAGGGGGTGGGTGACAGAGGGGTTGACTTGGGAGACATGAAATACAGGGTGGATTCAGCGCATGGTGTGGGGGAGCTTCAGGCAGATGGCGGTGGGGCTGATGATTTTGTCCACAGGGAAGGGACTAAGGAATCTGGGGGCAAGCTTGCGGGACTCAACTCGTAAGGGGATGTCCTGGGCAGACAGCCAGACCTTCTGGTCAACTTGGTCGGTGGGGGCTGGCTTGCGTCGCTTGTCTGCCGAGTCCTTCATCTGCTTCCACGCCGGGACGAGAGCACGGCGGGTGGATTGCCAGGTGCTGCGACAGCGCCGGATGAAGGCCTCGGTGAAGGGAACCCTCACCTCTGCCTCCTGGGAGGGGAACAGGGGAGGCTGGTACCCCAGGCAACACTCGAAAGGAGTGAGACCAGAGGCTGCAGATGTGTGCGAGTTGTAAGCATATTCAACCCGAGGCATATGGGCCGACCATGAACCTTGGTTTTTGGTGCATGCGCACCGCAGCATGGTCTCCAGGGTTTGGTTGGCCCGCTCGGTCTGGCCGTTTGACTGAGGGTGAAACCCGGAAGTCAGGGAACAGGAGGGACTTAGGAGGGACAGGAAGGCTTTCCAGAAGCAGGAGGTGAACTGGGGACCACGGTCAGACAAAAAATCAACAGGGATGCCATAGGGACAGACTACATGCAGGATCAAGAGATTGGCAGTGGTTATGGCTGAGGGCAGCTTGGGAAGAGCAATGAAATGGGCTACTTTAGAAAACCGGTCGACTGTGGTGAGGATGGTGGTATTGCCTTGGGAGGGAGGGAGGCCAGTGATGAAATCTAGGGCTACGTGGGACCAGGGGCAACTAGGAATAGGTAGTGGCTGAAGGAGGCCAGAGGGGGGTTTGTGGGGTGTCTTGGCTGTGGCACAGACCGAGCAGGCATGGAAATGACTCGAAGGGATGATGGTCTCGAGAGGGTTCTCGGGAGCGGCCCCTGTCTCGAATTGTCGAGAGAGGGCATCAGCCTTAGCATTACGGCACCCAGGCCTGTAAGCCAAGGAGACATTGAATCGCAAGAGAAATAAGGCCCACTGGGCCTGGCAGGGATTAAGTCTCTTGGCCATCTTCAAGTACTCAAGGTTTTTGTGGTCTGTCCACACCAGAAATGGCGTAGTGGTTCCCTCTAGCCAGTGACACCACTCCTCCAGAGCCAACTTGACTGCCAGTAACTCCCGGTTACCAACATCATCGTTGGTCTCAGTAGGCGTGAGGCTGTGTGAAAAAAAGGCACAGGGGTGTACCTTCCTGTCCTTAGTGGACCTCTGGGACAGCACTGCTCCCACGCCCACGTTGGAGGCATCCCCCACCACAATGAACTCGGACGCCGGGTCCGGAGTCATCAGGATGGGGGCAGATGTAACCCGCCGCTTAAACTGCTAGAAGCCCTGGTCCGCCTGGGAATTCCAGTGGAACGGCTGCTTGACAGAAGTCAGCGCGGTTAGGGGGGCTGCCACCTTGCTGTACCCTCGGATGAAGCGGCGGTAGAAGTTTGCAAACCCCAGGAATCCCTGGAGAGCTTCGCTGTCCTTAGGCTGAGGTCATTCCAGGACGGACTGCATCTTGGCGGGGTCCTTTCTCAGGGACCCGGGAGAGAATATGTAACCCAGAAACACTGTGGAGCAGGTGTGGAACTCGGACTTTTCGGCCTTCACGAAAAGGAGGTTCTCCAACAAACGTTTCAGGACTTGGCGCACATGCCGAATGAGCTCCTCCTCGCCGATCATGTCACCCAGGACATAGTTCACCAGACGCTGGAACACTGTGGGCGCGTTGGTATGGTCAAAGGGAACCACCAGGTATTCCCAGTAGCCACTGGGGGTATTAGAAGCGGTCTTCCACTCATCCCCCTCGCGTATCTGCACCAGGTGGTAGATCCAGCTTAGTAAACACCTGGGCCCCCCAGATGATTTCGAAGGCGGACAACATAAGAGGAAGGGGATGACGGTTCTGGACTATTAAACTGTTGATCTTGTTGAACCCTCTATAGTTGTTGCAGGGCCAGAGCAAACCATCCTTCTTTTCCACGAAGAAGAACCTGGCTCCTGCTGGTGACGTAGAGGGCCAAATTATCCCAGCCAGAGAGATTCCTGGAGGTGCTTCTTCATGGCAACTCTCTCAGGCTGGGACAGGAGGAAAACCCGCCCCCAAGGCGGGACTGCTCCCGGCAGGAGGTTAATCTCGCAATCATAGGGCCGGTGAGGTGGCAGAGACCCTGCCCTAGACTTGCTGAATACCGCACCCAGGTCATGATATTCAGCAGGGACTCGGGAGAGGTCAGGCACTGGCTCAGAAGACACCTGTGACCCAGGCATAGGTGGAGCCGCGTGGCGAAGGCAGCGGGCGGAACAGGAGGACTTCCACTCACGAACCTCGTGGGTGGACCAGTCCAAGATCGGGCCATGCTTGCGGAGCCTTGGGTGTCCCAGAACCACCGGGGATCTGAGAGACTGGATGATCAGGAAGCTGATGGTCTCGCGATGGTTGCCTGAGACTAGAAGCTGGACTGGAGCCGTTTCATGTTGGATCTGAGCCAGTCTTTGGTCCCCGAGGCCAAAGACAGTCAGAGCCCGCGCCAGTGCGGAAGAGACGAATACCCAGGAGGCTGCAGCTGCGGCATCCAGAAAGTTCCTCGCCGCTTCAGAATCCACCAAGGTGGAGGCACAACGGCTCTGGTTGCCCCAGGAGAGGGTCACCGGGATGCAGGTCCGACAGTTGGACGAAGCCTCGGGTCGAGTAGTGCCCACTAGTGATGCGCGGGTCGGCCCGGAACCCGTGGGTCCCGCGGGTTGACCCGCGGGTCGGGCGGGGCGGGTCAATATTTTAATAACATTTAGAGGGTGCGGGCGGTTTGGGCCAAACAGTGGCGACATGCAATTCCCAAGAAATTGCAAATAAAAAGTATAATAGGCTATCGGCCACTTGAGGACTCTAGACATACAGCCTAGATAATATGCTCTATTCAAACGATGTAACGCTACCTTAAGCAGGATAGAATGGCAATGGTACCTCTCCCTCTTCCTACTCTCGATGTACACGCAGTCACTGGTGCGCGGCATAATCCTCCACGGTTAGACTAAGGATCTAAAGGTTGAATTAAAGCTCATCTTATTAATCATTCTGCAGTCAGCACCAAAATATTAGGCTATATAGTAGTAGTAATTTTATTGACCTGTGGGTCCAAACAGCACATAGACAAAACATTTTTTCGCCACTTCACCGTGAAAGGCATATCACGATTCTTATTCAAAAATAAAATCAACTTGTTGAGGTGCTTCCGTTTATCAGCTACATGTCTGACAGCAGAGCGTGTGCTTTGCTGCCATCGGCAGTAAAGATACTTCTTAGATATACATTTCTATAACACCATTCTATACACATATCACCCAAACGAAGATGTAACTTATCATCACTGGAGCATGTATGGTCATAAACTTGCTTTCATTAATTACCATACCATGAGACAAAGAATAATCACGTAAAACTCCATGGTGGCCAAAGCAGTTCTCTGCGTCCCGACAACTAGCGCAACAAGAGAGCGAACCTTCAGTTCAGCTGGCCGTGTCCTGGAAGCGCGCCGTAATCGCTTAAACCCTGGCACTGTTGACGCGATTTTGTTTTTGCATAGTTTGGGAAAAAATACGCCTAGGCCTACATTATAAGCCGTGTTGAAAAAATACCCTAAAATCCCCCCCCCCCCAAATCAATCTTGAAATAAATATACGAGGAAAATTAAATTTCCTCGTCGACAGGATATCGCAACACTGTATGGGAGAGTAGGCGATAGCGCCAGAGCGCCACTGTCATGTTAATTTTGTTCCAATAAAAAAACGCCTGTTTGCAATATCTTGCCAGATGGTATTTCATTTAGTTGCAAAGATCAGAAATCACGGTAAGGTTCATTTAAAAGACAGAGCCCAAACTTTGGATCAAGAATTCCAGCCAAAAGCCAAATGTATATTGTGCTCCACTGAAATCCATAGCGTGACAGAGGAATCGTTTTTTTCCATTGCAAATCATGTCACACAGACCCACTGTATTTTTTTTCTCTTGCCTCCTTTTTGTGTCGGGTCGGGTTGGGTTCGGGTTGAAAATCAGTCCGAGTTTTAGTGGGGCGGGCGGGTCGGGTTAGCTGTCATGTCGGGTCGGGTTGGTGCGGGTGTTAAAAAACCTCGACCCGCGCATCACTAGTGCCCACTACTGCTTCTCCAGTCACTACAGGGTGTTAGCTCTTGTCTGGGCAATTGGCGACAAAATGCCCCTGCTGACCACAGTAAAGGCAGGCCTTGGACTGCATGCGGCGATCCCTCTCCTCCTTCGTCAGGCGACGGCGTCCTTTCTGCATGGGCTCAGGCTTGGGTTAGTGGGCTCAGTTGAATGCTTGACTGGGAGGAGCGGGTGACCGGAACTGGATGACAGGAGTCGCGGAAGGTTGGGAGGATGGCAAGATCCGCCGCAGCCTTGGGGGTCTAAGGTAAATCGTGGAACAGGAGGTGGTCCTTGATGCCATCAGCTAGCCCTTCTACAAAAAAGTCTTGGAGCACTTGGGGATTCACACACAAAACACACAAAAGGCAGAATCATAACATAAGCTCAATAGCTAGCAAGCTAGGTGGTTTGCTTGCGTAGCTAAATGCTAGCTAGCAAGCTAGCTAAATGGCAAAGTAAGTATTCATTGTGATCTACTCTTTTATAAGCATATAACTGGCTAATAGTGGACCGCTATGTAGTTAGAGTTGCACGGATATAAAAAAAAAGGCAATTTGAGGCACTGATCGGCTGTCGTTGTGGTACGGTGTGAACGTTTGCTGAAACTGATTTACCCCATTGGCTGAGAACAAATCGCGGGGTACTCGCCCACTTATGCAATGCAATATGTAGTTCGCAGAAGTGGACTACAAACTGGACAACAGGTACAAAAGCATACAATTTTTGGCAATAAAAAACTAATTTGACATGATCATTTGTATCTGTATACTCCGAAGGTTAATCTCGGGGAAAGGGGTTCAAAAAAGTAAGAAGAGATTGAGCAATGCTGGAAAGTGTCCAAACCTCATTACAAATTACCATAGGGATTTTACTTCTGACACCAGAAGCAAAGTAGCTGTGACGTCATCACTGTGGTACTTAATAGCGCCCTCCAGTGGAACTCCGGGCTCCACCTCTTCTGCTGCAGCCACTCCCAGGTCCTGCATACAAGCTCCGCCCATATGGAGTGAGATTTGTTTCTTTATTACATGAGAGTAAATAAATGATCTGTGGGGGATAAAAATGTTTCAGAAAAAAAGTTCTCACACTGATAGCAAAAAATATATATATATATTTTAGAGACAAAGTTTTCATACTGAAAGCAAACAATTATATTTGAGACTAAAAATGTCATAGAACATAAAAAAAATATCTCATCTCATCATCTTCCGCTTAATCCGGGGCCGGGTCGCGAAGACAGCAGTCTAAACAAAGATGTCCAGACTTCCCTCTCCCTGGACAATTCCTCCCGTTCTCCCGGGGGTATCCTGAGGCGTTCCCAGGCCAGCCGAGCGACGTAGTCCCTCCAGCGTGTCCTGGGTCTTCCCCGGGGCCTCCTCCCGGTGGGGCATGCTTGGAACACCTTCCCAGGAAGGCATCTAGGGGGTATCCGATATAGATGCCTGAGCCACCTCAACTGGCTCCTCTCGACGTGGAGGAGCAGCGGCTCTACTCTGAGCTCCTCCCGGGTGACAGAGCTCCTCACCCTATCTCTAAGGGAGCGGCCCGCCACCCTGCGGAGGAAACCCATTTCAGCCGCTTGTATCCAGGATCTCGTTCTTTCGGTCATGGCCCAAAGTTCCTGACTATAGGCGAGGTTAGGAACGTAGATTGACTGGTAAATTGAGAGCCTCCCCTTTCGGCTCAGCTCCATCTTCACCACAACAGATCTGTACAATGACCGCATTACTGCTGCTGCAGCACCGATCCGTCTGTCAGTCTCACGCTCCATCCTTCCCTCACTCGTGAACAAGACCCCAAGATACCTGAACTCGTTTTTCCCTCTTGGTCCTAGAAATTGTAATGTGTTAACCGTTCAGAAAAACAAAATGCAGCCTGCGAAAAGCGGACACCAAAAGCACTTGTCAAACACAAAAAGTGCTGTAACCGGTTATTATCATTATATACAGTTCGATATCCCTTCAGCTAGGTAGGAAACTAGCTTGCTAGCGAGTATGACAGTGCATGCGAACTGTAGACTGATTTTTTCGGCGTAATTATTTCTGAGAATACTTCGGTCATTGAAAGTGCACTGTAGCCTTTTTAGCTCGCCTGCCAGTTCACTACGTCGCCAAATACATTGGTGCGCTAGCTATAGCCTAACATTTTACAGCTCGAGAGAGAAAAGAAAAATATTGAGAGAAACACTTTTTTATATAAAATGTTTTCACACAGTTAGCAAAAATGTATATATTTGAGAGTAAAAAATGGTTTTTGAGAGATTTTTTCTTCTCAAAAATAATTTTCAAAATTTCAATTTTACTTTTTTTTTATGTTCCATGAGATTTTTAGTCTCAAATATAATTGTTCCCTATCGGTATGAAAACTTTTTCTCTCAAATATATATTTTTTTCTCATAAAATGCCTTTTTTTTTTTTTTTTGCTATCAGAGTAAAAACTTTTTCTCTCAAGCACTTTTTTCCCTCTCGGGTCATTTATTTTCTCTCATGTAATAAAGAAACAAATCTCACTCCATACGCCCACCTCCTTCAAATAGCGGCCAAGCAGCAGGCCCTGATTTTCCGGGAGAAACCCTGCACCCCAATTGAAATGCACCACCACACTCCTTCATCATTCCGCTGCCAATGCCAACCATAAACGATCGTCACGCAGCATTCGGCTCTTCACCATAACAGTTACATATCCTCCGCAGACAGATCTACATTCCCCAATTAAGATGCTGCCATTTCTGATGTCGCGAATGTTTTAAGACGGCGCATTTGGCAGATGGTCCAACTCACTGTGACTGACAGAGGATTTAAACGATGCAGTACAAAAAAAAAAGCTAATTGGCAAGTGCAGTGACACTGAACGGCACAACGAAAAGCTGAACATGATTGCCAATGTATCCTAAGGCAATACAGAGTCGCGAGCGCTCACTAAATGACTAAATTAAAATCTAATGACAGTAAATGTAAATGCAATGGAAAGCTAAATTGAACTCAGTCAAAAAAAACTGTTACAACAACTATGAAAATTAAACCATCAGGAAGAGAATACTAAAAAGAAGTACAGCCTCTGTGGGCTGTAACCACCCCAAGTTAGTACTCCAAACTTAAAACACTCTTTGAATACCAACCTTTCACAGGCAAAGATGATAGTGCAATGGTAGGGCTGGAAAGTATTACTGAATACATCTTGCTGAGGCCTGTACCTGCTTGGTCATCATATCCATATTACAGTTTTTTACCATCACTTTGACGCTAACCTCAGAAGTTTTTGCTCAATTTTCAAAACGTTAGATACAACACTCATAACGGTCAGCACTCATAACACAGCCCAACCATTTGTTCAAAACCTTGCATTGTGTATTCTCATCATTGAAGAATACTTGCACTTCTGAATCTTTGGTTCAAATGACTCACCTATCATGAAATACCGTAGGAACACTACTTTAGATCACCCACACACAAGATACCAATAGCTTCACTGCGAAGTTGTTTTTTCAATCGCTTTCATTACTGCAAAAAACACTTGATACATGTTTCAATAAGGTTCTAAACAATAGAGACCGTGGAGTCATAAACAAAATGTGAAATTTTTGTTTGAAATACAATAGTAAAATGTTTATTTGAAGAATGGCAAAGTAGCCATAAAGTAAATGAAAACATTTTGATCAACTGCCATAAAAGTGAACAGTTGCAAACAGAAATACTGTAACATTGTTACTCATCATTTGCATCAACTCTCTCTTCTGGAGTTGGCCAGAGATTCTCATCAACATCACAGTGGATATTTTCCCTTGCCAGGCATCGGGGGAAAAATCTCTTGGCATGAAGAATCCAGGCCTGACATTGTTCTGCCGTTATTTCATTACATGCGTCATCCATGGCCTGGAGGAGGGTGGCACGTTCATGAGGGCGACGATCATAGACTTTCCACCTCCATGCTGAGAAGAATTCCTCCATTGGGTTGAGAAAAGGAGAGTATGGGGGCAAATATAATACTATGAACTGTGGATGGGCCTCAAACCATGTGTGCACCACACTTCAGCATGGTGGAACCTAACATTGTCCCAGACTACAACATACGTGACTCCTTCAGTTTGACAGAGCTGCTCTAGTTCGTTTAAAAAATCCTGAAGGAGGGCTGCATTGTATGATCCCAGCACAGGTCTGCGTGCCACCACACCATCCTCAGATATGGCGGCACACATAGTGATGTCCCCTCCACATTGTCCAGGTACCTGGATTGTTGCTCGCTGGCCAATCAAATTTCGCCCTCTCCGCCTTGTTTTGGCCCGGTTGAAGCCTGCCTCATCTATGTAGAGGAATTTGTGGTAGTCCTCTGCAGCATCCAGCTCCATCACCCTCTAAAAAGAGATTGAAAGGAAATTCCTCTAGAATGTAACATTAGATCCAACCCATGTGAATCGTTCATACTGCCACAAGAATCTTTAAACTGAGCATACCTGAACATACTCTGCCCGCAGTTGCTTCACCCTCTCTGTTTCTTTCAAAAGGCACCCGGTAGATCTGCTTTAAAGACTTCTGGTTCCTTTTCAGTATGCGGGCAATAGTCGGCAGACTAATGGCTTCCACATTATTGAATAGATTTACATTGTCGATGTGCTGCTGGATTTCGGTCAGGCGTATCTCATTCCTGGCCCGAACTAAATTCACCACAGCCAGCTCTTGTTGGTCAGTCAAAATTCTGCCCCTGTCTCCCCGTTTGGCCTGGTCTCAATTCTGCAGGGAAAGCAAAGAACAAATTGAGGCACAACACCTACTGTGTGGTATCTATTTGTATGCACTATACAGTGGTACACTGGAGAGACACTAAGACAGTGGTAAGACACAGGCTGTATTACAGTACTGTATATCATTACCCTCTGCAGAAATTTGATAATTTATGGTAGTTTACGCAAATACATAGTCCATGCTGAAGACTTACCGGTTCTCGTTGCGGAATGTTCTGATGATCGAGGCCACCGTGGATCTTCTTAGCTGGATCATGGCAGCGGCCTCACTCATCGTCATGCCCCGATTTAATGATAACATTTATATATCCCCTTGGTTAAAATTTGTTAAAACTATCCTCGATAATTGTGGAATGAGTAATAATTGGTTAGCACAGAATATTTCATCTGCAAAACTACTTAATTTACATGTACAACAAGTTTTGAGAGATCAGTATCGCCAGGAATGGGCGTCATCCATAGAAAATTCTTCTAAGGGTATTTTATACAAATGTTTCAAGCAAGACTTCCAGGTGGAACAATATCTTTTAAACATATCCGCAGGCTATAGTAGAATTTTTACCAAATTTAGAACATCAAATCATAAATTGCCAGTCGAAAAAGGAAGATTTTCAAAGACACCATGTATAGCACGTATTTGTGACCAATGTACCAGTAATACAGTTTTTTTTCAATTGTTTATACACTAAAATGAAAATTTTCATACATTTAACAAATCCTAACACTCAAGAAGCAAAACACCTGTCCTGAGTAGCATAACACTAAGCACAGATTCATCTTCACACTTTTTGCAAAACGTTACACACAGTGATTTTCAAAACTTAAAACACATTTTCACACTTTAGACACAGATAAGGATTGTAAGGTTACTTCATTCTCATTACAAAGCACTGGCTTGCCAATGACCACACTAATGAACCAATTGGCCAAACACACCCATCAGGTGTGGAAACACACGTGCATAATTGAAAATACAGCACTCAGGTATATAGCCTGAGGCAGCAGGTGAGTTCACCCACTCTGTCTGGAATGGGGGAGAGAATGGAGAGAGCAAGAGCAAGAAGAAGAGGAATGAGAATGAGAGGAGGAGGTCAGAGAGGAGAAGAGGAGTGAGAATGAGAGAAGGAGGTCAGGGAGGAGAAGAAAGAGGTAGAGGAAGAGGCCGAGGACAAGTGCGAGCAAGAGAGGAACAGGAAGAAGTACAAGTAATAGCACCCGTACGAAGAAGAAGAGGACCAAATTTAACACCAGAAATCCGTGCAACACTAGTTGACCATGTCATAAACCATGGACTGACGATGAGGGAAGCGGGTCTTCGTGTTCTGCCAAATCTTAGCAGATTTACTGTGGCATCTGTAATTCGAACATTTCGACAAGAAAACAGGTAAACTAACCGCACTGTACATTGAAACTGCAGTTTACAGTATTGTCATCACATTTGGTATCCTTTCCTGAAACATTTTACAGTAAACTAAGTGTGTTTTTTTGTCTACATAGGATTGTGGGTCAAGGGCGCCAAGGTGGAAGGGGCCGGTTATTCACTCCGGCACAAGAGACGGCCATTGTCAACATGGTTTTGGCCAACAATTCTATCAGGCTGAGAGAAATACAAGCCAATATCATCAATAATCACACCATTTACAATAACATTCATGAAGTGTCACTATCAACATTAGGTCGAATCCTCTGGAAAAATCAAGTACATATGAAGAAGTTGTACAGAGTGCCATCTGACAGAAATTCAGCAAGAGTGAAGCATCTGCGTAATGTGTATGTGGAGGTATGTATTTTTCACCTTACTATGGTATGGCATTGTGTGTGTGTGTGTGTGTGTGTGTGTGTGTATGTGATGTGTGTTTGTGCACTGCACAAAACCTTTTTACATGTAAAATTACTGTGTGCAATACAGTAGACCTATAGTGAACAGTGTCCTATTGTCTTTTACTGTACTGTGTTTCAGCGAGTCTTGCAAATGGATGCTGATGAAATCCAACATGCGTTTATATATATAGATGAAGCAGGATTTAACCTCTCAAAAACGAGAAGACGGGGGAGAAATGTGATTGGGCAAAGGGCAATCACAAATGTCTCAGGGCAGAGAGGGGGTAACATCACCCTCTGTGCTGCCATTACCCAACATGGAGTCCTCCACCGCCATGCTAATCTTGGACCCTATAATACCGATCTGATGCTTGCATTTCTTGACAGATTGCGTGATGTCACAGAATTACACCGAGTGGAGCAGATGCGTTACGTTGTTGTGTGGGACAACGTATCTTTTCACCAATCTGTTCTGGTCCAAAATTGGTTCCATGACCACCCTCAATTTGTAGTTCTATACCTTCCACCATACTCCCCCTTCCTCAACCCAATTGAGGAATTCTTTTCTGCATGGCGGTGGAAGGTATACGACCTTCGGCCCTACGACCGTGTTCCCCTCATTGAGGCCATGGAGCAGGCCTGTGATGCTATTGAAGCAGCCTCTGTGCAGGGATGGATTCGTCATGTGAGGCGTTTCTTCCAAAGGTGCCTTGCCAATGAAAACATAGCCTGTCATGTGGACGAGATTTTATGGCCTGATCCAGCAAGACGGAGAGATGATTAGTTTACTGTAAAGTGTTGTTGTTATTTCTGTATTACAGTTTTTCTTGATTGCTTTGACCTGCTTAAAGAAACTGGGATCCACTCGGTTTTCATCGTCACTGTCTCAGCAGAGCACAAGACACCCCTTGCAAATGTGTTAACCCTTTCTCGTTGGATTGACACATTTTCCCTACCCTTTTCCAGAACAGTTAACACGGATGTCATTCAAGCAGTCCAAACTCCATTGTTTTAGCCATGGTAACCAAACAGAAACCATCTGTTCCTAATTATCAGAAACTACCTAGATCAGTATGAAATCACTGAAGCACCTGTTTGACACTCCTTCATACAAATCTTCACTTAGCAATCAGTCTGCAGGCCTTAAAAGGTGCAGCGTCTGTGTTGTTCTTTGCCAACATGGATGGAAGAGGTCTAAGGCAGATGAGAGTGAGAGTGAGAGGAAGAGGTAGAGGGGTCCGAGGAAGAGGAGTCCGAGTGCGAAGTGGAGGTATAGTTGGAAGGGCTCAGGTTTCTGATGAAATTCGGGCAACTGTTATTGATCACGTTATCAATCATGGCCTTTCACTCAGAGAGGCTGGACAAAGAGTCCAACCTGTTCTAAACAGAAACACTGTTGCATCCATTGTCAGAATTTTTCGACAGGAAAACAGGTAATGTTGTAGTACAGTATATACAGAAATATCCTCAGTGTGTTTCCTCACTCCCTTTACATGTATTCTTTTTAGAATCCAAAGGCTACCAATCTCTGGTGGTAGAGGGAGAGTTTTTAGTGCTGAGCAGGAGGCAGCCGTTGTGAACATGGTAGTGGCAAACAATGCCATAAGGCTGCGTGAAATCAGGGCAGCAGTGATCGCAGATCAGGGCATGTTTAGGAACATCAACAACGTGAGCGTGACCACCATTGACCGCATCCTAAGAAGGAACCATATGGCCATGAAGCAGCTCTATAAAGTTCCATTTCAAAGGAACTCTGACGTTGTAAAGGAGGCCAGAAGCCAATATGTGGAGGTAAGGAAACATTATTACAGTATACTGTAATGCCTTGTCATAATCCTGCAGTTAGAGTCAACTGGAGTCACTTTTCATTGTCATTTTGCCTTTTTTTACTTAGAGAATAATGGAGCTTGAAGCTGAGGGGGCACATCATGTCTTCATTTATGTTGATGAAGCCGGCTTCAATCTCTGTAAAGTGAGGAGACGTGGAAGGAACCTCATTGGGTGCAGGGCCACTACCACAGTTCCAGGACAGAGGGGCGCCAACATAATCATGTGTGCTGCCATCTCCAATGATGGTGTCCTATGCCATATCCCCACTATTGGCCCATACAACACCGAGCGCCTCATAACATTCCTGAATGCACTTGATGACAGGCTGATCCCACCTGAGGAGAGAGGGCTGTTGAGGCCCGGCATGCCACTCTTCGTCATTATCTGGGACAATGTGGCGTTCCACCACTCTCGCCTTGTCAATGAGTGGTTTGCAGTACACCCTCGAATGATGATGCAGTTCCTTCCAGCATATTCCCCATTTTTGAATCCCATAGAGGAGTTCTTCAGTGCTTGGAGGTGGAAGGTTGATGATCACCGTCCCTATGAGCAGATGCCCTTGCTGAATGCAATGACTGCTGCTGCCCAAGAAATAGGTGCAGAGGAATGTCAAGGTTGGATAAGGCATGCAAAAAGATTTTTCCCTCGGTGCATTGCAAGAGAGGACATTGAATGTGATGTGGATGAGGCCATGTGGCCCCATCGTCAAGACAGAAGAGACTGAGTATCAATAGTGGCTATTTCTTATACTTTACTGTAATAGATTTTATTTTTGTTTTCTTACGTAATTTCTTACACTCTAATAGATTTTATTTTGGTTTACATGTATTTTGTGTAATATTTACAGTGTTTCAGTTTTCAGCCACAGTTTGAAAAAAAGAATCAATGGAATCAATAAAATTTGCATCCAAGCATTTCTGATTCTGGATCCAATTCTTTGCAAGAAGGCAAATTTGACAACAAATGGCACTGGCATGAAAGCTACGTACGGTAATAGGCTACAATGACAAGCAATGGTGCACTGATTCGCACTGAGTGCTGTATTTTGTTGTCCATTGTGTAATGGTTGATTGGAAGAGCTCATACACTTGTTTGCAAGTTGTGTTGTTTGAAGGCAAAATTTGCTTTTGTTGCATATTTTAAATGTTTTGGCACGGTTAGAGCCTTTTGCAAACAAAATGTGTCATTTCGACCATGAGTGCCACTATTTCGGCCTGTGTTTTAACTGTTTTGAAAATGTGGAGTTTGAGGTGACTGCTGCATCAAAGCAATCAAGAAAAACTGTATTGCTTTAGTTTTTCTTCAGAGTCACTGTGTGTATGTGCTTTTTATTTGTTTACAGATTTTTATTTGTCTGACGCAAGAGCACTACAATTTTGCGTTTTCCCCGGTTTACATGTATTGACATGTAACTGAGCATATGGTACAGTACAAGAAATATTGTCGTCCTGCAGCATCAGTTTTGTGCATTGCTCATTTATAGCACACTATCTCTGGATACCTCAAAGTAATCATGAAGAAAGTCTTGGGTTTCACCAGGGGGGCTCCGTCGGTTTGTCAGTATATTGTAATCGAAATTATATCATAACTATGCTCTCAAACAATGTCTATCCCTTTCTTAAAGAAGGCTTTATACAAATGTGTTTTGAATTTATTGTGGTAATGTGTATAAGATGGAGAGAGGGAACAATCATTGAAAGACTGTGCTAATGACATGACAACAATATAAGGTTGTTATCAATGTGTTTATAATTTTGACTGAAATATTCAATTTTGCTAACAAACTGTTGTGTTTTGCTAATTAAGTGTGTAGTTTGGTTAATTGTGTGAGGAGTTTAGAAAAAAGGAGCCCTGTTTTCAAAATTGTGTGTAAACAATTGAAAAAAACTGTAAATTAGGAGATGAATTTCACTTTTTGTTTGAATGCCCTGCCTTGCAAGATTTGAGAAAAGAATATATCCCTCAATTCTATTGGAATTTTCAATTTTGAGCGGCTTATGTCTACAAAAAATTATACTCTACAAATAAAACTTATAAAATTTATCAAGGAAGGGTTTTCACGTTTTAGGTTACATATTTAGGTATTTATCTATTCCCTACATTTTATTCTGAATATGATTAATTTTAAGATTGTGTCACGTGTCTTGTTATTTATAAAGAATTGTTGAATTATTAACCACTGTATATGATTTAGTTGATTTGTAACATGTAAGACTCCCCACCATGTTTAATGTAAAATCTTTGTATGTATATATATATATATATATATGTTGTACTCCATGCCTCGGACGAGGCCCGATTTTTTGAATAAACTTTGAAACTTTGAAAACTTTGATGTCATGATCCACAACCATTGCTCTGATTTCATTTGACACCCTTTGCTGAGACTGTCGCTGTCTTGGTCCCTGGCCTTGTCCTTTACCACCGCTCCCCCCTCTCTGACGAGGCCCATGGCCACCTCTCTGTTGGGGCCTATGGCCCCCTCTCTGACGAGGCCCACGGCCACCTCTATGGAGGGGTCCTTGTCCTCTACCAAATCTTACCCCCTCACCTCCACGTCCACGTCCACGTCCTCTCACTGCTTGACCTCTCAGCTGATCTGCCTGCTCCATGCTGTCACTGTGTTGAAGCTGTGATGGGTGCAAACCCTTACCTATATACTCTTACCACGAGGTGAAATCAATAATCAGTAATTGAAGTCAGTTGTCATTACTACCCACAGGAAATTTGGGCAAAAACTTCAAGTACTTCAACGATTCAGTTACTTATCATTTTGAGTAGTTGTAGTCATTGATAATTAGATGCCTTTAATGACATGAAAAGACAATCAAATCATATATAATGTGTGTATTCTATTTTAAAATAGTAATACTTTGATGTTAACTTGTGTCATTTTGAAGAAGTAATTTATGTTCAATGAACAAATGACTTAAATGTAATGTGTATTGTATCCAAGCAATTGAAAGAAGTGTTTAGAGGTTTGAAAAATGGTCTATTTTGATGATCTGTGTTGAGGTTTGTATCTAGAGTTTTGAAAGTTGAGCAACAACTTCTGAGGTTAGCCTCGAAGCGATTGTAAAAAACTGTAAACAGAGGTGGAAGCAATGAATGAAATACCAGAGCCGAAACCGAAAGAGGAAACGTGATTGGACGACGAGACGCAGGCATGCAGAAGGCAGTCACGCGACATCTCTGAGAATGCAGATTGGGAGTGGATCCTCAGACGGCAGAAATGAAAGCTGAATATAAAACGAAAGTAAAGCACAAGCACAAACGCAAAGACAACACAAACGAGGCGGAATCATAACAATAGCTCTGTGGCCAATGATATTTCTGCCCCTCCTTGCTTTTGTGAGGTTAAACCCTGCCTCATCAATGTAAATGAATTCATGCAGGATTTGCTCAGCATCAGTTTTTAAAACTCTTTGAAATACAATGAAAAACAAGATTGTGTAGTTCAGCATTGATCAAGTATACACTAGTCAATTTACATGTGTATCTGCGAAGATTTAGCTGAAGTCTTAGTCCAGCCTCCCTTATTGTCAAACTGCAGTTCACAACATGGTCAACTAGTGTGGCACGAATTTCATAAATTTGGTCCTCTTTTTCCTTTGAGGACATTTCTCCTGCTTCAGGTCTTCCTCTTCATCTACCTCCAGCAAGACCTCTGCCTCTTCCTCTTCCACTACCTCCTTCTTTTCCTCCTCCTCCTTTTTGGATTCACCCTCACTCCTCTTCTGATTCCTTCCATTTTGGCTGAAGACTGGTGAACTCACCTGCTGCATTTTTATAGTGGTTAAACCCGATTGGTGTGTGTATAATTAAGCAATCATGTGTTTCCGCACCTGATGGCTGTGTTTAACCAATTGGCTTATAAGCGTGGTCATTTGATAGTCGGTGCTTTGGAATTGCAAGGAAGTGGCATCATGACATACTTCTGTGTCTAATGTATACAAGTGTTTTTAGTGTTTTTCAAATCACTGTGTTTATTGTTTTGCAAAAAGTGTGAGGCTGGCATCGTGCTTATAGTTGTGCAAACCTGGGCCTATGTTTTGGTTCTTGTATGTAAGG
Organism: Gymnothorax reevesii; assembly: GCA_029721435.1. Lineage (NCBI taxonomy): Eukaryota > Metazoa > Chordata > Actinopteri > Anguilliformes > Muraenidae > Gymnothorax > Gymnothorax reevesii. Next base: position 53,993,863 of record CM056585.1, read on the forward strand.
TATTGAAAATTGTGTAATATTTTTGATTTTAGTGTTTATGCAGTAGGTAAAAACTGTAAACAGCATAGTCAGACAGTACTTGAGTGTTATGGAAAAACCTAATAAGTTGAATTTTGTTTGAAACTGAATTAGGACCATTTTTGACCTTACTAGGCGTACCTCATCTCATATGATAAGGTACACAAAAATAAACCTTCATTCCCTATATCTTGCGATGGCAAAACCTAGCAAGTCATCAATATTTAATCGTTTGAGAATTTTGTATTTTTTGTAATGGCAAAACCTAGCATGTCAAATTAGCCAATTATGAAGCAGCATACATATCATAAAATTTGTCAGATTAGTTCATTCGCATAGCACTGGTTGTGAAGGACATTCATGGTCTTAATACTTAATTGACATTATTCTTGTGCAAATAACAATGGAAAAATGGCTTCAAAAAGGAAAAAGATGGTGGAGTTAACACTGACCGAACTTGCAAATACTACAGCCACTATGTAATAGCTAGGCTTTTGTTCATTATGTTGATAATTGGTATTTAACATTTTTGGATGGAAAAACCTTGTTACGTCATATTGCCATGGATACAGACAAAAAAGAAAGTGAATGTCTTCTTTAAATATTGCTTATTATGGAACGAATAAGTAACTGCTAAGTCAAAACCGTTGTTGCAGGAGAGCTAAATTCCAGAGAGATAGTTTTTTGTCTTTTTCTCAAAACCTGCTTTTTGTTACTCACTAGGTTTTTCCATAACACTCAAGAGTATGCACACACACAGACAACAGAGTGATTAAACAACAGGGTCAAACTGCACAGACAAAAACACACACCCACAGCATACACATGCGCCACAGTGATTCAACAAAAGGGTCACACTGTAGACCACACACACACACACACACACACGCACACAAAACTGAGGAAATTGGGCAGTGCGTAGAGAAAGAAGTCAGTGCGGCACATCTGTTATGAAACCCAGGTCTACGCAACAGATGTTTTCTCAAACAAGGGAATCTTTGCTTTGATTCACATACAGATGGAAAATTACAGAACAAAACCCACGCTGAGGTGTTATAGATCCGGGTGTAAAGCAAGAAGGGTTATCGGAGAATCGGGGCGATGAGGTAAGCACTGCCTGCAGGGAGAAGAGGCTGTCTGGGAGCCGGAATGGAGTCACACACAGGTCTGGGGAACAAACCGTCTCAAGTGTCTCTTCATCTCTCAGAACAACATCAGCATGTAGGGCACCTCCAGGCGACTGTTTCACAATGTTCAAAGGGTCGAGGGAACAAAAACTCGAAACAGTGCGATTCACCGAGCCCATGGCAGCTGATACACACCATGAGCACACTGAAAACATTGTAGAGGGGTATTCAAAAAGAAATTGGACGGTTTCCCTGTTAGTCATCACCCTTCAGTGTCACTTTCAAACAATTCCTGTCCTAGACCTCAGTGGTGGTGCATGGTGATATTTACCAGCCGTGACAGCAAACCTGTTTTGTTTTCAGTTGGTCCGTGTGTTCAGGAAGGCTGAATTCAAAGATGGGCGTGTTCTGAGCGATAGTGTAACCAATGCCTATACTTCATCCCTCGCGCAATCCCAGATGGTCTCTAGTTTTGTTTGTCTGTGTGTGTGTGTGTGTGTGTGTGTGTGTGTGTGTGGGGGGTGGGGGGGTGGGGGGGGGGGGGTGGTTGGTGCATTTTGCTGATTTCAAGCACAACGGTTATGTGTAATAATCTGATACATGGTGAAATCTGACTGGTGCGTTGAGTCTGAAATGTGTTTAGAAGTCTGAGCTCATACTCAAAAGCCATGTTTCCACAATGTACTTTTTGTATAGAACCCTTAGAACCAGCACTTGACATGTATTACGCAGTAACTAAACCCTCAATCTGGTTTGGGTTTCAACTGAAGACAGTACTCTTAAATATAAACAGGATCCTTACTGGCTGACAATAGCCATGTCAGCCACATAAGTAGTGTAGCAGGCGTGATGATTCTCTCTTGACCAATCATCAAACTGCAATGTCACTAGCTCTACCTTTTATTAGTATCGGATCAGTGAGCCTGGTACCTTAACAAATGGGTTACAATAATACAAAAATAACTGTTCTAATGTGTGACAAACTGAATTGACCTGAACTTGCCTGGACTGCTCGGTGGAAACTAGGCTGCAGTATATGCAGGTCACTCTGCTGGCTCAGAAATGATTGTGTATCTCTTAGCGCATATAAAGTGTATGTAGGCCAGATGTTTGGGTCAGACGTGTCTTGGCTCGTACTGGTAGTGTATGAGGGCCATCATGAACAGCTGCAGGCCCTGGAAGGACCTCCTTGCACAGCTGTACGCCATCCTGAGGATAACGCTGTATGCATCAGATTTCTGACGGCTGAGCATCGTCTCTTCTCAAAACAGGCCTTCCACTGCAGAATTAGGGCCGGTTCATACTCCACGTAAGGTATGCGAGCGTGAACGCAAGGCAACGCATCGAGCAACGCAAGGTAGCCATCTTGCTTCCTTACGTAGGAAAGTGTGTCGTCCAAATTTTTGTAACGGGACACATCGACGTGTGTAGGGGAGATAAAGCAAATAATGCATTATACGCTGTGTTCAACACAGCAAAAAGAAAAAAGGAGGAGGAGGAGAAGGAGAAGACTTTGCTGCCCCCTATTGCATGAGCAGTGTACTGCTTTTTAACGAGGCACAGCGCAGCAAGGGACGCGGGTTCAGGCTTCTCTGTGAACGGAATGGACCTGTGCTCGCGTTCGCTCGGGTACCTTGCGTAGAGTATGAACCGGCCCTTAAAGCCAGACGTGCAGCATATTTAATCTGTCCAAGAATGTGGCCGGCATGGCATTGGAAACAGGCCATAAATCACTTCCTTATCCTGCCCGTTCAAGGCATTCTGATTGCGGAATACCAGAGAGAGGTGGAATCATAAACACTTACATTTCATAAGTATAAACATTCTTTCATGCATACTGAGCAGCGGGTCAGGTTTGACAAGTTGGTTTTGGCAGCTGAACTAAGTAGTTTATATTTCACCAGGACCTGAATGTTACGCTTCTGGGATGGAGTCAGTGAGCACGGGAGGCCTGCAATACGAAAACCAATAAATAATTCAGCATCTCACCAAGTATTTTAGGCAAATATTTAGCCCAAAAAATCTGACATCTATCACAGCTCTGCCAAATAGGACAGAATTATGTTTTTAGACTTGTGACCCATATCAATAGTGGCTGGAAAAGACAGGAAATTTTATGTAAAACTGAATTTTAGAACAAGGTCATTTTATTCACGTTAATCTGTACAGAGCTCTGTAAAGGAGACTGCAATAAACATGCTTAGCAGCAGCACAACAGACCTGAACCAATACCAACGAAAAGTAAGAGAATGAGGTTAAATTAAAAAGGTAAAAACCCACAAACAGAGGTGATAAAAACCTCAGCAATGGAAAATAGTCAAAGGAGAAAGTCAACTTTGGACAGGGTGTCCATTTTCCTCTATTATTTTTCACTGAACTGAGGGTAAAACACAAGTATGAAAGATGTTATTTTCAGTTCGATTCAGGACAACTTCCAGCTGTGCACAAGTGAATAGTTCTGGAGTCTAAGAGCAAAATTCCTGCCATATGTTTCACTCATGCAGGCTGCACAGTGAAGCAGTGATTAAAACGATTGCCTCGCTATAACAATACGGGTTTGAGTCCTAGCTGGCTAGGACTTTCCTGCATGGAGTTTGTATGTTCTTCTCATATTTGTATATTTGTAGAGATTTCCTCCAGGTTCTCTGGTTTCATTACCTTGAATTACATGCTCTATAGGACACCTGACCAAGGCACTAGTTTTTCGAACTGGTCCAGAGGTGCTGTACTGAGGCTGCCCACTGCTCTTAAGTGACTGGGATGGGTCAAATGCAGAGGATGTATAATCCTACGGGGTTGGATTAAATGCAGGGGATGAATAACCCAATGGTGTTCAAGCATGTCTTATCTTATTAGCTCCATGCTCTGGCTGAGGAATTGTGCTAATTTGTAAATCCTGTTTGGTTGGCACAAAAATACTGGGGAGAACTTTTACTTTGTGAACCTCTGACGGATAGCAGGGACTGACTGCGGCCATGTTTGAAATTGTATAATGATTTACTATATGCTTAATACTGCACCATACACGCAAGATACAGCACACTACTATCCATAATAGTATACAGTGCAGTAGCCAGTTTGTGACAATAACCACATCATTTTATGCAGTCATATGACCACCAGGCTATTACGATCAACTGGTCTCAGTGCGACATTGATTATGTTGCAATGTGGGTCACAGTATACCATGCAAACAACTCTGGCAGCAGTAATTAAAATTTGGCCAATCCAATATGCCTTCTGCATATCTTTGCCATAGTGGTGAATTTCATGTTAGTCACATAATGTATACTTCTCAGTACTTTTGGCCATGATCAGTAATTGAGCAGTAAGAAGTATTTGATTCCAAGCAGGGTGTCAGTCTCTAACATCATCCCACTATCACTCACATAAGTGAAGCAAAAAGAAAGAGAGAAGCCCGCCTCCTTGTTGCCATGGCTTCCATCTGCAAGCAACGCATGCTGATAGCCCACTGGAGGGCGGAGAAGCCCTTCTTCAATACCTACCTCCAGAGCTGGCACCCGGCGGCCATTTGGCATCTGTGCCGGAGACTCCAGTTCCTGATGCGTCACGAGAGAAGACAAAATCTGCAGTGCGCCAGGAATCGGCTCCAATCGACTGACGGAAAAATTCTGTCTGGAGCAATTTATTACTGTAAGTCAGAACCTCACCTTGCAATCCCTCCCTCTAGTCTTCCAGAGTAGTGGGTTCTGCGCCTGTTCCTTGAGAACCACAGTCCTGTAGATTAAAACAAGTTGAGATTCCACCACTACAGACCGACATTGAGCTGCTAATTAGTACAGTCTGGTCTTTGGGTGGAAATGAAAACCGAATAGATGGTAGATCTCCATGTACAATGTTAGAGCCCACTAATTCCAAGCTTCCTCATTTAGCATATAGAAAAAAAATGCAGTCCTTGAGCAAGCAAAGTCGTCTATATACAAATACCCACAGCCATTTGTCTTTTGCTGAAACAGGCCTCAGGCTGCTAGGCAATGATGAATCATGGATACTTGACCTAAAAACCCAGTCCTCTTTACCTTTTCTCGACTGTCACAACAGAACCAGAGCTCCACACCTCTACAGCACCGGAAAGCTGTTGAAAGGACAAAAGGCGAGCTGTAAGTGAGCAATGCTGCATCTTCTCCAGTTACACCTGGCTCTGGTGACCCCTTAAACCCATCCTGTGGAGTGTCACCATTAACCTTCCCTCCAGGACTGATGATCCATGGTAAAGCTCTTTCCTCCTGGGACTACTTCCATTCTTTTGTCCCCAGGATATCAATCATTGTCACTGTAGGCATTTCCTTTACACTCACATGCTGGGGAAAATAGCAGAGCAATGTCCCTTTGGCTTCCATGGGGAGACCGTTTCAATAGTTCAGGCCTACTTCATCTTGTATTTTGTCTTCTTTGACTGTATTCCCCGCAAATGTAGTCTGACCATCACCAGACTCCTGAGGGCACAGGACCAAATGGCTATGCCTAAGCTCTCGGCTTATAACCTTATGGCCATCTTCATTTAAATGCTCCTTTTTTGCAAGCCTCTTTTTTCCAAAAAGGTACAGATGCACCTCACTAGTTTCAGTCATGTATCATGTAGCCAATGAGTTAACTCGTGTTTCCGGTACACTGTGAGAGCTGGGAGTACTGCACAAACAGGCCTTTTCCCGATTGAAATGACTCTCTTTGTGAATAAAGTTTTAGCACAGCAACTTTGTAGTCTTTAGAAAATGGACCTTCAGCGCTGATCGCTCTCCCGGCAAATCCTTCCTGGGAGAGGGCTTTGCATTTAAGGCGGCTGTTATCCATGTACTGGTCTGCAGACGTTTTGTGTATTGAGGATACATCTCCTGTGCCACCAGTCTGATTCTGGAAACTGTACCCCAATTCTCTCTGCAACAGCATCGCAAGGACCCACAAGGAATTTAGCATTCTGGCAGAATTAGGCCTGGAGAGCCCTGAGGACAACTTGCCTATATAGTCACAGTATCAGTGTGATGTGAGGTATTGGTGCCAGTTGTCTTTGCTGGCAACGAGTGTCCAAGCCCTGGAACCCATTCTGCCTGGGTAACAGCTAGTTTTACTTTGCTCATACCGAGGCACAGCTTTTCTGTATTGTAAGAGGCAGACATTTCTGAACCGCTCTCTGCCAATGAATCAAGTGTGTGCAGATGGGGAAAGCCAGCCTCTTTCCTTGTCAGAAAACGGATCGGGTCAAACGCCAGCTGCTGTGCGCCAACTTCAAGGTCTAGCATTGATCGGCACAGGCTTGCGGATGTCCTGGAAAATTCAAGGACACTTAGCATTTTCGAAACGCTCTCAGCCCCGTCGTCAAATGGGACACCTGCATAATCCACATGTTCAGTCTCGACCCAGCCTCTATTAAATTGAGTGAGCTGATAGCCAAACAGTTCCGGGAGAGGAGAATCAGATACTTCTGAGTCATCGCTGGGGATGCTCAGTCACTTCCCTGGGCCGGGCAGAGAAGGCAGGGAAAATCCCTCTTCTTCTGTCGAGAGCAAATAGTGTTCAGCACATCAGTAACCAACCTAACACACTGCGGATCGCGCTGAACTAGGTTGTAGGAATGACTTGGGCTGGCAGGGTGTCGCTCTGAGTCAGTAAACCTGACAGCTCCGGGCTCAGCACTGATTCCGTTGAAGTGAGCTGCGCAACTGCATTTGCTCTCCGAAGTGGACAGAGCACGGCTGCGCTTGAAAAGTGTCGGTTCCACTGGGGTGAAGACATTCTCCTGTCTCCGAATGGACCCAGACCTGCATGAATTCCTGCCTCTCTCCGCTCAGACAAGTGAAGTAATGGAGGAGGGCAGATCCTCACTCAGCAATGACAGAAGCTCCCGCAGCTCATCGACATTTTGCCTCGGGGGGCGTCAATTGACCTCCAACACAGATTCCTTATTCGCTAATCTGTCCTGATGCCTAAAGGGACATTTTTATGCTTTTCTCTCCAGGTACAAATTCATTCTCAGGCTCTGTCAGCTCTCAATTCAGCCTTCTATTTTTCAGTTGACAGGGTGCATGATCACAAACCTAAGACAAACTGGGGAAAGTCCCACAATTTATTTCCCGTCAGACAGCCACATAAAGCGTGATTCACATTAAGTAAAAACAAATCATAGATCAAAAAGATATACAGTGAATTTCTGAACATAGTCACGACCCTGCATGAGGCATTAAAAAGGCCAGATCTACAGAAAGAAAAGAGATGCTTGTTGGCATAAACTTGTGCCAATGATAAATAAGGAATTCTCTTCCAGCAGCAATCGTGACACTGATATTTAGTTTCTGACCCCACAAAAGAGGATAACTGGACAGATTTTAGGTCCGATTCCTCCTTCCCGACAACTGCTGGGGTTTTCCCAACTCTAGGCTGGTCCAACAGACTATCTGCCCAAACGATCCAGTAGTGTGACGGGTTTACAGACATTATCTAACAGTCACCAACTAGACTGGAATCTCCCCAACTTCCTAAATATCAAACGTATCAAATGTGACTTGAAATTCGGTCGTGTGAAAGGACCACCAATGGAATAATAAGCAGAAACCTACGGAAGTCAGTGAGAGCAAACTGCTCAGGAAGCATCACCAACTGGATTTTGTGTTATTGCATGGACGAGAAACATGGCTGAAAACAGCACGATCATGCCAGGTGGACACTAGAAAAGGAAGACGAGCTTGTGGCATCATGGCAACATTGTGTTTGTTAATGTCCCATGCAAGGCACACCAGACACGACAGACAAGACTGAACAGGCCAAACCCTGAATTGATGTTTGATCATGTCAGTTGTTGTGAGATCCCAGGTCCCGGAGATCGCCGCTCTTAAATCATTTAATTTAGCGGTTCCCAAACTCTGTCCTGCTGGACCACTGTGTATGCTGGTTTTTGTTATAACCACATTCGCCATCCCAGGATTTAAAAATGTGTAAATTTTTTTGAATTAGTTGTTCTGATGTTAAATGGACGTTTTGCCCTCATAAACAATGTAATGAGAGAAACGGCAGTTCATATTGCTATATTCCAAGCAACTACACGAGAGGTGGCATTGTGTTTTTACTGATCAAAATCAGTGGTATCAGTGGTAATCAATAAGCTGTTAATTGGGTTTCTGAATGCCAAAATTCTGAATGTTAAAATTCTATCCGAAAGCTTTTCCTGAAAGCAAACACACAAAAAAAAAAAAACATGAAACAGGTTTTTCTCATTATAATTTGTTTTGCCTTTGAATTCTTAATTACCAAATGAACACTGACCGTGCCCGCAACTTCACCAATTAGAAGGTAATGAATAATTTAATTTACAAAATGTACACTTTTAATATGCAATAGTAAAGCCATTTCCAATTCAGCCTAGCAGAATACTGAACGTTAATTCTTTATGGCTTACATAACTATTTCTGACTCACAGCCTGAAATAGTAAATGAACCCAGTAAGATTGAAATGTGCAATTGAGACTAATCAACTGCAGTTGTAGTCAGAACAAAAACCAGCATATAGTGGTCCCCAGGTTTGAGTGTGGGAACCACTGGTCCAAAGTAGTGGCTCCTAAACTTGGTCCTGGGGACCCACTGTGTTTGCTGGTTTTTGTTCCAACCGCAATTGTGTTTAACAAGCTGTTAATTTGTCGTAATTAGGTGCATTTATTTTTAGAGCAGTAATTTATCTTCTTAAGACCGAATTAATTCTACATCCACATTGTGCCAAGAGTAAAAACTGCACGAAAAGAGGAAAGAAATTTACCCAATCAAAGCAAGCAATCAATGGGTTACTAATCGGTGAAACTTGATACATTGAAAAAACTACCAATTTATTTGGCAAGCAAATAACTATGGAAGCCCAAAGTGGACAATATTCAAATGAAAATGTAATCCCACTATTGCATTACAATTTTCCACTTATAAATGAGTTTTTTGAGACAATATTAAATTGAGAATGAATTAATCCAATTATCACTTTAATTTTCACATACGCATATGGGAAATCTATGACTATATTCAAATGATAATGATAAGCTGTTTAACATTTCATTTTCAAAGTCATGCTCCGCAATACAGTGGACAATATTCAAATGAAATAAGCAAAACAGCTCCCCCAGCCTATTGCATTTACATTTCCATGTCATCATGCTCTTTTAGGGTCAACATGTTAATGAAAATGCTGTTTTCAAATCACTTGGAAATAATAATGGCATAATAATGATAACGACATCTGACATTTCATTTTCAAAGTCTTATCCTGCAATACATGGGACAAAATTCAAATGCAGTAAGGGATACAGCGCCTCCCAGTCCATAGCATTTTGAAATACGTCACCACGCTCTTTTTGGGGACACAATGAAAATTAAAATACAATCTGTCAGCGTCTCATCAAGGCGGGTCCTCCGCTAGGACGTCACTCATTAGGGGCGCGAACGGAAACCATGTTTCTCATTTGCACACTAACCAATCAGCTTCTGGGTAGCGCTTCTACACACGGAGGCTTACTGATAATGTCATGATGGCTAGGCTGCTATGTATTGTGTGCCATCGCGCAGTAGGTTACGTTGCACTTTGGATGTAGCCATCTCGGCAGCTAGTATGCTAGCTAACGTTAACTAAGGAAAATATTTGTCAATGATCTTCCCATTAAAGCGATATGATTTGATTTTTGCCCCAACTCTATTAACTGAGCTTGCAGTAATATGCATGAACTTATCCGAGGCTTTGCGGCAGTGTTGTGCAACTGCAACCCAAGTATGCTTGTAGATTTCAGAGACGATCGCTACTCTGCAATTGACTCTAAAAGCAATCGCTTAGGTCAGGGGTGTCAAACTGACCCGTAAACGGGCCAAGAGGCTGCAGGTCTTCAATCCTACCAAGCAGAAGCTCACCTGAAAGCACTGATTTAATCAACTGATCTAGGCCTGCACAACTGATTAGTTTTATCAGGTGCGCTTCTGCATTGTTGGAGTGAAAACCTGCAGCCTCTTGGCCCGTTTACAGGTGAGTTTGACACCCCTGGCTTAGGTACAGCTAGCAAGCTATGATGCCTTCTGGAGAAGCTCTTCCAGCCCTGATTTGTCACTTTCAACGCCATCTCACACGTACAACCTCTTTCATCATTGATCAGCTGCTTCTAACCCCGAAAGAACAAACTGGCAGTTCAGCCTGAGACATGTTATTTCATAGCTAGTTAAAGCAGCACTATCCTTCCACGCATGCTATAGCGTATTACATTACTCCAGATAAAACGCTGTCAGTCTTCCCACCCTGCTGACACTAGTTAGGGGAGAGGTTTGTTATAATTTTTATACTTAATCGCTGTGATTTGGTTTTTCCCCTGTCTTCAGAGGCCAGTTTGCTGACTGCGATTGCTCTTGTTCATCGTCGTGCACGTCTGCAGTGGGCAAGGGCACATTTGGGCTGGAATACAATCAGGTGGAGCAGGGTCTTGCTTTCAGACGAGTTCCAGTTCAAACTGAGCGTGGGTAACGGCCGAGTAGGCAAAGGGAACATTATGCCGACGCCAATGTCTTGGGGTGTGACTGCTGAGGTGGACCAAGTCTCATGGTGTGGGCTGGAATAAGTGCCAGGCACAGGACAGGGCTGGTTTTCATCGATGGAAACCTGAATGCGGCTCATTACCACGACCACATTTTAGCCCCTGTGGCTGTTTCTCTTGTGAGTCACAAATGGACAACAACAGGACAATGCAAGACCACATGTCGCCAGGGCCTGTCAGGATTACCTGAAGCAGTAAAATGTTCAGTGTCTTGATTGGCCTGCGTTTTCCCCAGATATGAACCCAATTGGGCACCTTTGGGACATTCTGGGTCATCAGTTGAGAAGGTGTGATCCAGAACCCTCAACCCTCCAACAGTTACGCCAGGCTCTCACTGAGAAATGGGACTGTATCACACAGGTGGAAATACAGGTGGCACACCAGATACTGACTTCGGCGATCTGGAAAACCCATTCAAAGTTACTTAGCAAATTGGAATTGGGACTGTGTTATTCCTCACTAATTGATCTAAAACATGGCATTAAACTGTAACCTGCAGGCCCATTTAACCATGTAATTTCCCTCATAATAAAATAGCTTGTATTAAAATAAACCTGAGCATTGCGTTGGAAGTTTTGGTCAGAGTATTGCAATTTGGCTCAAGACAGAAAATACCTTCACAAAACAAGAAGTGCACCAAATTCGGACAAATTAACATATTATTGAAATCCAATGATGGCTATTACGGTTGGAACGAAAACCTGGATAGCACGGAGTCCCCAGGACCGTGTTTGGAAACTCTGCCCGAGTGGGCACAGCTACTGTTAATAGGCTCGGCTTACTACGTAACGTTGGCTATAGGATAATGTTGCATTCCTCGAGTCCATGTGCTCAACAGTTCGCTCTGGTCTTGGAATCCAGGTTTCATTCTTCGTAGTTGTATTACTGAAAACAAGCCCAACAGTGTTCATGGGTTAAGTGAAATAAATGGAAATGTTGCACTGCATTTTCATTAGAAGCACTAGCTAGACAGGTAACTTGTTAGTTAACTTAGTAAGCTCATGGTTGGAACGTTCAGTCTCTTTTTATGCCGAATCCACAAGCCTGGACCCAAGCAGGATGAGACGTGAGCCAGTACTCAGTAATGCCGGCTACATTCTAGCCAAAACATCAAAGAAAACAATGATTTCCTTTAAGCTTTAAAATAAGCCTTTTTTGGAGTGTGCATGATAACTTCTAGAAGGGAAAACAGAAAAAAAATACATACAGAAATGTGGTGCCTCAGCGGTCCTGTCGGCAGGTATTTTTGGCTAGCGCAAAACATTAGAAGACTTGGCACCTACTAATATTGAAGCATATACACACTTAATGAAGAAACAACCGTGCCAGCATGAACTCCGCATCAAAAAAAAAAAGTTGCGACAATGTTGCTCAGTAATCCACAAGATTTTATTTAGTTTAATTCAAGACAGTTCAGAACATCATCGGATTTTGTTTTCATTGTGGTCCTCGAGCTCACAACAGCACTTGACCCGAACAAATGACAAACTGTTAGTCAAAATTAATGGATAGTTAATGGACTGATGCAGTCCAACTGCTAACTTATAAAGCAATTCATTGACTAATTAAGGAGTTTAAAAAAAAAAAAAAAAAATTCCCACCATTGCCATTGAATTACATAATTTCACTCCTCAGAATGATCAGGTTCTTCCACTGGCTTGCCAACAAATGTCCGCGTTGAAAGCAGTTCTCGGTTTGCTTCGGCAATTCAAGCTGTTCTTCTACTTGTAGTTTCGCAAATACACTAATCGCTGGGGCTGAAATTTCTCACGACACAGGGGACACTCTGCCTGTTTGAAAAAAGAAAGAAGCACTTAAAGACGTTGCTATAATATAATAATTTCATGCCATTTGTATCTTGATTGTATTTGGATACAATATACCCATATTGCATGGAAACTTGCCCGCAACAATTTAAATCCTATGGTTATTTGGTGGGTAAAATGTACAACAGTAACAACCCACTTCTACACATGCTCCTGGAGAGCAAAACCTGTCATCAACAAAATAGCTGGCTTGTATTGCATAGTGCAGTCTCCCCAAGTTAAAGATAAATGTGACCGCTTGCAGATAATTTAACCTATACAATCAAACAAGGACATCAATTAAGGGGTGGTGGGATGCATCCCCCCAATGTTGAAATTATGCAATTCAGTCCGCTTCAATAATATGCTGAGATACGGGGAACAGGAAGAATTCCGTATCCAACCTCCATTTTTTTCAGCTTTTTGTTTGCCAGAACGACTTTGAAAGGGGGCGCCAATTAATTTTGGGGGTTTTATGAACGAGACGGAGGTTTAGAATTTAATATTAATATTTAATATCACAAATGCATATGCTACGCATGCCCAGCAACCCGGTGTGTCATCAGTAGCATGGCTGCCACTATTATAAGCCATTACCACGTGTAGCAGCACAAGAAATTAATTAAACTCTGAATTTTCTTGACTGGATGTACGCTTGACGTTTTTACACCCTAGAATGTTTCTCTGGGCACCCAAAAATCAAGGTAAGCCAAAAAAGTGCCGATTTCATTTGATATTTTTGGAGGTTGAATATGGAATTCTTTCCCAGGAAACATCAATTCAGAAATAAGATCTATTCTCACGAACACAAGCTGTTCTATACCCCGGATCAGAAACTGTAACTACAATGCGATCAAATATCCCAAGCTGCACGTAATCTACGTATCATATTGGGGATGTCATTCACCTTCGTATTACACCACTCAGTAATGCACTCCCAGCAGAACAGATGGCCACAGGGGGTAGAGGTGGAGTGCCGTCGTTGCTCCAGGCACAGAATACAGCGGGAGGTTCGAGAGGTTAGGGCTTCCACTGGCTTTACACTGGGAAACAGGACAAGGTTGAACACAAGGTTTGTATCACGCTGATACTCGGGGAATGACTAGCAGACATACTTTCACCCATAGCATGCATCGACCTAGAAGGTATATAAAAAAAGCACAGTGGGGGGCTTTTAATGGCAGTATAAAAATGGTGCAATGGCAGTTAAAAAAAATATATATACATGTCCCCCGCCGTTAGGTCACCAAAACCGATTGGTGTCTGCGCATTCCCAGTAGGAAGGTTGGTACCAAAAAAAATTGAAATAGGTTGACTCCTTTTTGGGATATCGCGCTGACATTGATCGGGACAGACGGACGGACGGACGAACGGACGTATGGAGGGAGTGGAATACTATATCCCCCGCTTTGCGCTAAACGCGCGGCGGGGGATTAAAAAAAAAAAAAAAACCTGATCCTGATCATGGGATCATTGTTTCATTATGGGAAACAGGAAATAACATGGGACCATCAATTCATTAGCCCATACGATAGGGTGTACCTGGAGGGAAGGTTCCTGTGGAGTTGCCACTCCTGCCTGGCTCTTTGTTTCTGGCGAAAGTTGTTGAGCTGTAGGGCTAGTGTCAGGCCCAGCTGCAGCATAGACACCACGCCGAGGAGTCTGTAACTGGAGCGGATAGCCGGGTCATCACGGGTCCCACCATGCACACGCAGCTGAATGAACAGTACATCATGACAAGCAAGGAAATTACAGTGTTAATAAAGTGCAAATATGTTCATTTGTCAATGTCACACATGGACAGGGTTTGACAGTCACATATGTTTTTGGGTCTGGCAACAGCATACCAAGAGAGCCATAAAGAAGACAAAGAGGATGCACGCTTATTCTTTATTTCTGGGATGCACCGCCACCTATCTGCATGAGAGGGTGGTGGGCACCATAAAAGCTTTTGGGGTAATTTGCACGCCGCATATGTTCCGCAATGCCTTTAGAAAGATTAGCAGCAGTCTTTACCCTTTCTTTACTACACTTACAGAAACTTGGTGTGCCTATACAAGATAAGAGGCCTGTTGGCCTAGAGGGCTCTGCTGAGGATGAGTGAAATGTCCATGTCATAATTTAATTTCAGAGATTCTTGAAAACGATTGCAATATGAACACATATGACATATATGGTAACCAGAATATACTGCAAACCAGTTTGGTGTCTCAATTTATATACAGTAGTATAAACATAGAACCAAATAGCAAATTGCAATAATTTTTTAAGTTCTAACACTGTCATACGGGCCTTTTCTTGAAAAATATTTAGGTGCGCAAAAATTTGCGCACGTAAACTTAATTTTTCAGCCTTAGGTGCGCATTTTTTTTTATGCAGCTCAAATACTATTTTAGGTGCGTAAACCGCATCCTGCATGAAAAGTTAAGGTGACATTAATGTTGTAAATAATTAGTCTAAACTAATAAAAGCAATATATTATGGCGATCTTAAAAAAAAACGTAAATCTACCATGTGCAACACCACCTTTCTTTTCCTAATTCCTACATTATATCCTTCTTACATAGGCACGCAAGTGTGCGTTTCAATTGTGTCCTAAGATCCGCCCAAACTGCAGTTAAGATAAGTGACACAGGCATTAGTTGCTCACTTCGATAGTCTTGGGACATAATGTTAAAGAAAAAAAAAACAGGAGTTTGGCAAAATTTCCTGTAAGTTGCAGATTATTGAAAAAAATGGAATGAATTTGCAAGCAACATTTCGCTTACCCAACTCAGCTACGAATGGGCCTACCACTTGAGAATGGTAAATCAGCTTATTTAGCATTCTCTCCGCCCATAAACCTGTTAATGTGCTTTATAAGTGAACATTAATATTAAGTTGTTATAGGTTACATGGTCATTTCCACCGCTAGTTAGTCAGGCTACTTCAATTGAAACTGAATGAAGAGGTGCATCTCCACTGTATCGCGAGCAGAAGGCCAATATTGCAACTTGCAGGTTTAACGCGAGCACAGCCTGCTAATATCTCCGAAAAAGAAAGATGTCTCCAAAGCCAGTCTGACAAGTCTAAACCGTATGAAAACAAACCCAATAAAACTTCTTTTTAGTTTATTTCGTTCCTTAGCGGAACGTATTAGACCATAACAAACTTCATGTCACGGATCATTGACCAGCCATGTATGACAGTAAAAAAAAAAAAAAACCCACTGTTTTTACTGAATGCCATTTCCATTACATTTTGCAAGTTGCAATTTGAGCCATTCTGTGAATTTGCTTTCTCCAATTTAATTCTTAAGTAATTTCTTAGATTTGTCATTTAGTTAATAATAATACATACTTACAACTGTTCAACTCAAAGTGAACTTCTATTGGTTTATTTACTATTGCTGTTTCAATGAATGAGGAGAAACAAGGTATCCCTTGCAGTAGTCAGCTGGTATGGTCTGTAACGTAGCTGTTCTCCACAAGCTCGAATTAAAAACCCAACAAATTAACTTGTAAACTAGTGCTGCACGATTTGGTAAAAATGTGCGATTAGGATTACAGTGGACCAAATTGCGATTTGCGATTGCGATCACGATATGATTTTTTTTTAATGATATCTTGAGCCTACTTGCTTTGTTATCAAGGAGAGTGCAGAGAATAATGATGATTTTGTAGGGTATTTTTCTCAACTCAAAAAATGCAAACATTAAGGTGCATAAGAATACAAAACAAGTTTATAGCACCGTTTTCAAAATCACATTTTCCAAAAAAAATCTGGATATTTTCTGCAAAGTACAAATGCAGTGGCACTATTGAAAACTTAGATGCCTTTCTGCAGGCATTTTTGTAAACCTATTAAGTACTACTTAATACAAAAAGCAAAAAGTTTGTTCAGTACCCTTAAAAAATAAAGGCATTTCTGCAAAGTACAAAAGCAGTGGCACCATTGGGCATTAGCGGATTTCAGTTGTCTCTTTGGCTTTACTTTGCTTGGCTTTCATCACATGCATTCCTTGTGCTTCTCTCTCTGCTGTCCCAAGAGTTGATACAGATTGGTAGTGTTGTCGCGGGATGTGGAGATTTTAACTTCGCAAGTTTTACACAACACGTCTTATTCTGTTCAACGTCGCCGTACCTGAAATCAAAGTATCGTCATATGCAGAGATGCCAAGTCTCACGCACTCGGCCAAAGTCTCGCGCATTTTTTTTTTTTTTGCGCTTATTCACCGTAGTACCGTAGTCCGCAATTGTTCAATGAACGCTTATTAATGAGATTCTCACGCGGAATTAAAATCCTTGTGTATTGAAGTTACAGTTTCACTTGCATAAAGGTGGACATGATCGTTTGAATTGTTTAAATGAAATAAGAACATTTGAAACGTTTTTATGCAATTCCACTACTTTCAATCCCCCAGTAAAGACAAACATGAGAGTCAATCGATCTCCGTGTCACTAGTGGGGAAATCCACCGTAATGCAAAATGACTTAAATTCCGCGAGGGAATTTCTTCAGTGCGCGTTGATAGAATAATCGCTGACTTAGACACAAGAACGTGAATGCCACTAAGAGGCGAGACACTCGCGCCTAATTAATGCATATGATTGTAACTTTAGATGTTGCGGGGTTTTTTTCGGCCACGAACTCACTCTCAGCCTGGGCTTGCTCGTGTGCTCCTGCTCATGATTTTATTCGGCGCCAATGTTGGTCTCTGAGAACTGTAGCGAGTAGTAACGTGACCATACCAGCTCCACGGACCACAGCTGCGTCTCAATAGTTTTTTTTCTCTGGGGAAAGTTCCTCATTCCCGAAAACTGATCCGGAAATGATTACGTGCCGTGGAAACTATGATAAGAGCCTTTGAATTCTTTAAGTGTTAAGAAACGGTGTCTCAGTTCTTCCTAGTTTACCTCCTTTAGCATAGGGTACACAGACGCATCCTTTTCGAAAAGAAAGGAGATAACGCCATTCCACAATTCTGCGCCGCAGCAGTATTTAAAGGGGCAACTATTCATCAGGCCAATTGCGTAAAGAAACGGATGGGACCACATCATGTTCACGTTGCCTGCTTTAAGTGCATTCTTATTTTCTTATTCGCGCGGTTGTTTTCCTAAGCGTTAGGAATTCCACATTACACCCAACCTTCATCTTCAGATGTTTTCCACAAAAATTAAAGAAAAATGGTGTGGAGTAATTCTATAGCACGTTATTTTTGACTACTCGGGCACAATTCAGGATAGCGCTTGTGGGCATAACGTCAACAGGCTCCATACAATTAAAGGAGACACAGTTATGTTCACTGGCAGCAGACCTATTTAGATTGAATGGCAAATCGCAGCCTTTTTTGCGGTTATGCAATCGCACTGCTTGACATCGCGATTGCGATTAGATTAATCGTGCAGCACTACTGTAAACAATTAATAGCAGAAATGAAAACGAAAAAACTCTTCTTCAGCCCAATTCGTTATTTAATGTCATTTCCATTTTCTGTCCATTTGCGAGACATTGGAGTCCATGAGAATTTTCGACTTCATGATTGTTACAACTAACAATAAAACGATACTGGGACTTAAATTCTCATTAGCAGAAATAAGAAGAACCAGGTTTATTCAATAAAACAACCTACAAAGTTTTATGGTGGGGTCAAATAGAGGCATCAGTCTATTGTGCAGTCATCCTTCAACCTTTCAAGTGCAACAGAAGAATCACAAAGGGTAGCGAAAATAGGGGGCTCCAAAGAGTTTTCTCATTTCGAACGATTGGGTAAAAAAGGCCGACTATTGCTTTACCAAGATTTGGTTTAGTAGGGGACAGCCCTAGAAATAAGTGGGCCTGAGCTGAGTGCAGGCCCACTACTCTCCCCAGTAGACTTATATTATTCTGTGCCTGCAGCAATGCAGACAGATATTACAATCCTGCATACTTCTTTATTCTTCCAAATTCTTCCATAATTGCATGGTTCGCTACATCTTCCAGTTTTCACCCGATCCCCGCACATTACTCATCAAAATGTGCGGCTCCCTTGTGAGGAGTGTGCTATGACTTTTCTAAGCGATCAGACTTTTTACCACAATTCCCAAAAAACACAGACTTCTGTAACCTCGTTATAATGGTAGTCAATGAGAAAATCCATCAAACTCACTCATCTTCACCCTCTCACCGTGAACTCATACATTCACATAGAAACTCTTTTGCAAACATTGACAAGCAACGCCCAAGCAACCATTAGGAACAGCATAGCAACCACCAAGCAATGCCCCAGCAACCACCCTGAACACCATAGCAACCACCTAGCAAAGCCCTTGTAACCACCCAGAACACCATAGCAACCACCTAGCAACGCCCTAGCAACCACTGGGAACACCATAGCAACCACATAGCAACCACCCAGAACACCTTAGCAACTGCCTAGCAATGCCCTAGCAACCACCCAGAACACCATAGCAACTGCCTAGCAACGCCCTAGCAACCACCCAGAACACCACAGCAATCGCCTACCAACCACCCAGAACACCATAGTAACTGCCTAGCAATGCCCTAGCAACCACCAGAACACCATAGCAACTGCCTAGCAACACTCTAGCAACCACCCAGGACACCATAGCAACCGCCAAGCAATGCCTAAGCAACCACCCAGAACACCATAGCAACCGCCTAGCAATGCCCTAGCAACCACTCAGAGCACCATAGCAACCACCTAGCAACGCCTTAGCAACCACCCAGAGCACCATAGCAACCGCTTAAAAAAGCTCTAGCAACCACCCAAAACACCATAGCAACCACCTTGCAATGCCCTAGCAACCACCCAGAACACCCTAGCAACCACCTAGCAACACCATAGCAACCGGCTAGCAATGCCCTAGCAACCACCCAGAATACCATAGCAACCGCCTAGCAATGCCATAGCAACCACTCAGAAAACCATAGCAACCGCCTAGCAATGCTCTAGCAACCACCCAGAACACCATAGCAACCACCTAGCAATGCCCTAGCAACCACCAAGAATACCATAGCAACTGCCTAGCTACGCCCTAGCAACCACCAGAACACCATAGCAACCGCCTAGCAACCACCTATAACACCATAGCAACTGCCTAGCAATGCCCTAGCAACCACCCAGAGCTCCATAACAACCACCTAGCAATGCCCTAGCAACCACCCAGAACACCATAGCAACTGCCAAGCAACGCTTTAACAACCACAGAGAACACCATAGCAACCATCTAGCAAGGCCCTAGCAACCACCCAGAACACCATTTTAAATGAGCCTTGGCCCAGGTAACACGGCAGCACTTCGGGATCATGCTCAACAATGGCTTCCTTTTTGTGTGATAGAGTTTTAGCGGATGTTGCAGACACTCATCTGTAGTGCTAATTCCCAATGAGACTGCGCACAAGTATTAAAATGTAGTTGTGATGTTAGGCTGCAGTGTAGCTATGTTGCTACACAGTCATCGCAATGGACATAACCACAGTGGTTCGCAAGCATGTTTTTTGGTGGAAAAATTACATTTTGGAATATTGGATTTTACGAGTTCGACAATCGACCAGTGTGGACTTCATCGGACAACAGGAAGTAAACAGAGGTACGTGCACTGAGTAAATTAGCACAATTTTTATACATTTCTAGTTCAGCTACTGTAGTGAAATTCATTGTGGTCACTTGGAAGGGTTAGGTGAACATGGCTATGGACTTGAAATGACATCATGATCGTGTTAAGACGCTAAAAGCACGTTAAAAGCCTGCCCCATTGGAGCCGCTTAGGTACAAACTTTAGCAGGAGCATAACTCGGTGGAGGCAAAACCAAATTTCTTCGTTTGTCTCGCTATTGACAGTACTCCTTCACCACAAAGATACGTGTCGAAATTGACCGGAGTTCCCCTTTAAGATATTAATGAAAGACTAAAAAATGAGCGGAAACACTGATTTTCTAAGTCCAAGATGCTGAATTCCTCAAAAACCAGGATGTAGAATTTTCTTATTTTCACAGTGAATATTCAGAATATCATAAGGAAGGCTTGCACCAAATGAGAAAAATAGTTACCAGACAGTTTTGAGATATTCAAATTTGAACTGAAAAGTTGATGGCGGACGGACAGACAGACAGGCAGGCAGATAGAGGGATGTCGACCACTTGGCTTTACTAAAGCTCCGCTGACTGCTGACTATCGTCACAGCTGAGCCAAAAAAAAAAGTTATCAGACAGTTTTTGAGATACTCAAATTTGAAGTGAAAAAGTTGACGCCGGACGGACGGACAGATAGACGGACGCCGGACTACTTGGCACTAGAAAAGCTCTGCTGACTGAGTATCCTCACAGTGGAGCTAAAATGATAACACATCATAATATTGAGTGGCAAAAGAAACGCCACACAGTAAAACAGGGCGCATTATGCTTATTGCAATGGTGAGATTACTGTAATTTTGATGCAAGACACAGGGAGTAAGTGCATTCTTGTTTAACTCATGGACCAGATAGGCGAATATTACAGCTCAAGCTGCCTCGCCCATTTGTATTTTTGCACCTTCGTATTGAATTACTGTTTAGATGAGAGATTCCACAACCCAATGCAAAATATCTCTGCAAATGTCCAGAAGCACTAGAGAAGGTGAACAGCAAGCAACGAAAGGCTATTTCATATTTTTGTATATTTAAGCCATTTAAGGCCATAAAGGCCATTTCATATTTAAGTTGTTTGGATGATCTCAGACCAAGTGGAGAGTATTATGAATCATCCAGAATTACAGGAGGGACACAAGAAGGCAGAAATCATCAAAATAACTGCACATTAATTGTGAGTTTCACAATCAGACAGCGATTGACAGACTTACATAACTGATGCCGGCTACCCTCTTCCCGAGGTGGTAGAAGGCCCCGCTGATGTAGAAGAGGGCTGCATGAATCCTATATAAGATGGTCACTCCTTGATGGAATGCAAGGAGGACAGGAAGCAAGCCTTTCTTCTGTGGCTCTGTCAGCAACTCCACAGCACAGCGGATCCTCGCCTTCAGATAGGCCGCCGGGTTCCACTGTGAACCCGGACAGTTCTGGCCTCCCTGGGGCCTGACATTCTCTGCTTGCAATTCATTCTCCAGGCAGACCAGGATCTTGTCCAGGAGGTACGGTGTGAAGCTGTGTAGCAGCACCAGAGCTCCCCTTCGAGCCAGAGAGGGGACTCTGCGTCTGGTGGAGTCTACCTGTACCATGCTACAATACTCCTCACCTAATGTCTGGTGCCCTGAGAGGAAACAATCAGCGTCATTGGTATTTACATTTCTACTACATACAATGCTATGATTGGTATAATATAGTGTGAGACATACTATAATGTGGCACATAATTTGCTAAATGGGAGGGAGTATGATTATCATTGTTTGAACTTGAAGTCCCTAACATATGTCCCGCATGTGCCTATGGAAAGAGTGGATGCTCATAGTTTATTTTTTTCTACATGACTAGGATTAGATTTGTAATTCAAAATATGTTGCTCTAAGGATATTTGACACAGAATACTAGGAGTTAATGAGAAATCGGCGAGAAGGCAAGCCTTGCATACCAGCAAATGTTGTTAAACCATAATAGGCCAGGTCTGATACCAACTCAATCTCTTTTCTCCACTGAAGCCATCTCTTGGACCCTAAAAGGGATGCAAATTAAAACTGATGGCGCACACACTTGTAAATGAAACACGGTGGAAAAAAAAGTAGAGAAGTAATCCAATTGATGATAGACATGGCATTGTCATTGCCAACCTCCCACGCCAAGGAATTACAATAATGACACTACCCTAAATCAATCAAAGATGTTAAGTCGTCCTTGACATGTTACAAACCTGTGCAGCTTATATCAAAATTATGTGCAATTACAGCCCCAATTCCGAAATAGTTAGGACGAAGTGTGAATTGTGAATAAAATCAAAATACAATGACTTTCACATGAGCCAATATGTTATTTACAATAGAACATAGATAACATTTCAAATGTTGAAACTGAGACATTTTACATTTTTATCCACAAAATGAGCTCATTTAAAATTTTCTGGATGCGACAGGTTTTAAAAAAAGTTGGGACCCAGGCCCCCCCCCAAAAAAAAAAAGGCTGAAAAAGCAATTAATATATAAGAGAATCTGCTGAAAGAACATTTAGCAAGTAATTCAGTTAACTGGCATCAGGTGTGTAATGTGATTGGTTAGAAAAGGGATGTCTTAGAGAGGCGGAGTCTCTCAGAAGTAAAGATGGCCAGAGGCTCTCCAATCTGTGAAGACTTGCGAAAAAAAGTGTGGAATACTTTAAAAACAATGTTCCTTAATGTCAATATCAAAATATTTGAGAGAAACTGGAAAAATCTCTGTGCGTAAGGGACAAGGCGGAAGGCCTTTAATGGATGCCCGCTATCTTTGGGCCCTCAGACGCCACTGCATCACTTAGCGGCATGATTCTGTCATTGACATTACTAAATGGGCCATGGAATACTTCAAGAAACCACTGTTTGTAAACAGAGTCTGCCGTGCCATCCACAGATGCCACCTAAAACTCTATCATGCGAAAAGGAAGCCATTGTAGAGAATGATTCGGAAGCGTCACCGTATTCTGTGGGCCATAGCTCATTTAAAATGCACTGGAGCAAATGTCCAAATTTGACATTCTTGGCGGAAATCATGGGCGTCATGTTCTCAGGGCTAAAGAGGAGGAACACCCCCTGTTATCAGCGTTCACTATAAAAGCCAGCATCTCTGATGGTATGGGGATGCATTAGTGCATATGGTGTGGGACAGTTGCATGTTTTACAAAGCACCATGAATTCTGAAAGGTATATAAAGGTTTTAGAGCAACATATGCTCCCCTCCAGAGGACATTATTCCAGGTAAGGCCTTGTGTATTTCAGCAGGACAATGCAAAACCACATACTGCAGCTATTACAAAAGCATGGCTTCGTAGTAGAAGAGTCTGTGTGGTGAACTGGCCTGCCTGTAGTCCTGATCTTTGACTGATTGAGAACATTTGGCACATAATTAAAGAAATAGTCTGTCAAAGGAGACCCCAAACTCTCCAGCAGCTGGAAGCCTGTATTAAACAAGAGTGGAATCATATTCCAATGGTTTAATTCAAGAAACATGTCTCCTCAATACCCAGATGCCTCCACTCTGCGTTAAAAAGATGAAGGGATGCTACACCGTGGTTAACAGGCTCCTGTCCTAACTTTTTTTGAGACCTGTAGCAGCCGTCAAATTTCAAATGAGCTCATTTTGTGGATAAATTTGTAAAATTTCTCAGTTTCAACATTTGCTATGTTATCTCCGTTCTATTGTGAATAAAATATTGGCTGGTGTGATTTGAAAGTCATTGCGTTTTGATTTAATTCACAATTTACACTTCGTACTATTTCGGAATTGGGGTTGTAATACCAAAATGACATTTATCTACTGCCAAGATCAGTATTATCGTAATTACACAGGATGTGATTAAAATGTTTAAACTTTGACGACAAAAATCATTCATTTCTACAGAAAAATGGGAAACGGTAATTGTACAATCTCTCAAATATTCCTCGACTGTACAGTATGAGATTATTTTTGGAACATGGTCATCGGGCCAAGTGAATTGCTGACACAGATTTATTTCTTGACTTGCCTGCAAACGTCTGAAAGGCTTCATTGGCGTTGTTCCGCAGACAGTTCTGGTAATACTCGTCTTTCTGACTGGAGCGGATTAGCTGCGGTTGATTTGCAGGAAGCAGTGGCATTATTACAAGGTAGTCACGCTAGATTTGGTCGAAAACCTGCGAAATATCGATGAGCAAAAATTTTTTGTTCGAGGGATGCTTAAAGGAAAGCTGCCTACACGACTTGACCGAAACATTTATTCCTTAAACAAATAGCTGACTAATTAAGTAGCTAAATAACTTCTTGCCGACGTCAAAACTAGCTTAGCTAGCTAAGGTTACAACAAAGGTATGGCTCATCTCGGAAAACCAGGATTATCCTGCAGCTGATTTGGAATTGAAGAATGCTTTGGATAGCTGCGTTATCTACGTTAAGCATGAACTATCTTAATCATGAGAAGAGAAACGCTGGAGTTGGAGTTCAATAAATTCATAACCATTCCGTTTAGAACGCACCTCAGCTTTCAGAATAAACACGGAAGTAAACCGGATACGACAAGCATCTGTGTAAGAGTTCAGACAGGTAGCAAGAAAGTCGACGATGGCGCAAACGAGCCATTCGAAATGACAGCGCTACCAACAGGAGGTTGTGTTGACCAAATATTTCCGCGTTCAGGGGCGGTCATCAGTTCGTAATTTTGGTCTTTGAAAGCTGTAGACCTTCGCCAGAATGAAAAATTCGTTGCCGTTTTTGATAAATTTAACGGACTGGTTTGGAAAAATATGCGCCTCCACAAAGACGTAATCGATGGGAAGGATGAGGTGCGACCCCCACCCCAATAATATTCTGTGATGAAAGTGATATCGCTGAAAAAATATTATTGCGGACACAAATATTTTAGTAATTCTATCCACCCAACATAAACCCATTGTTAAGCCCTTGTGCATCACATTGGACTCAATGATTAGGAGTAGTGGTAAGCGGTGCTATCACCTACTTTTGAGAGATACTCCTGTTAGGTTAGCTGTTGGTTTTGTTGATTTCCATAATCCTTGTCACAGTAGCTTCATGCAGCTGGCTATAATTCTATTGATGTAAAACTGCGTACAATTACTTTTGACGACAACAACTAACAATTTGCTCTTGCCTTGGAAAGTTAAATCAAAAACATAGGCTTTATGGCATAGAACTTGATCTCCGCTTGTACATTTGGCTGATCTGTAGGGCTCTTTGTTTTCTTGGTGTGGGTTGAGATTACACTCGCTCACTCTGTGAGCCCTGACTGTGGGCCCTGTTACTTGCTGAACCAGTTTCTTTGTTATTTCTATAAAGGCAAAAAAAAAGGAAAAAAAAAAAACAAGTAGAGGCTTTTATATCCACAAGGTGTTCCACCCCTCCTCCCTCCCTGTCTCCTGCTGTGTTCAGTCTGCTCAGTTATTGTACTCCACTGCCTCTATTTCCCAGTCAGGAGGGTTATTCCTGAACATGCAGTTTGATCAGAAACTCTCTAGAGCCCATTCTCTGCATGCTCCAGACAGGGGAACTTTTCTGTTTACAGTTGAGGAGGAGGTGGTGGAGAGAGGGGTGTTTTCTCTCTCCAGCTGTGAGTTGCTTGCTATTTCTTGCTGGGTTAAGCAAGATTGTGCAGGCTGCAGGAAGGAGGAAAAAAAACAGCAGTCAAGGGGCCTTCAGTGAAGTTCTGTCGGGAGATCTGAGTTACAGAGGTAAGAGAATTAGCCCTCCAGTTGTAGTACCTTAGAAAACAGTTATAGTGTGCTTTAGCGCTGAGGAGTAGCAAGACTTATAAACACAATAACCCTCAAAGCTCTGGAGGGATTTGCTCCCTTCTTGAAAAACTATCATCCTTGTATTTTTTGAAGTCGATATTTCAACAGCGAGCCGATGTTATGCACAAATTTTTTTTCAACTGAGTAGTTTCTTCTTAAAGTTTTATTTAATTAAAATACATTGGATTTTGACACATTATGCTGCTAACTTTACTGGAAAGCCATACGTGATAAGGAAAACCGAAAATAAGAATGAACATTCAACAGCAATATTGGTGATCTTATCTCGACTGGCTAACACAGCTTACATTTTTTTACATAGTACCCATTCATATAACTGGAGTGGTTCAGGTAATGTTGCTTCAGGGTACAATTTTAGTTTCCCAAAAGGAAATGAAACTGGCTATCCCAGTGTTACAAGCACAGTGCTCTAAATTGTACTTATATTATTAACACTATTACTATCACAATTTACTCTGCTTATCTCATTAAGTTGGTGGTTTCAATGGGCATGTTCTCTAAACCCTGTAAAATGCAAAATTTTCAGAGGCAAACTGTTCAACTGGGCTTCTTTATTCAGTATTTGTGGCCATATGGCCCATAGTACAATTACAGACTATTGTATATTTTTTCCATATGTGGCACAATAGTGGGAGTTTTCGGTACTCCCACTTTTGTACAATGCTGCCCAATACAAGCGATGACAAAGACCGTGTGCAAACAAACCCTTTCTTCTACTTCTTTTATTTTCAGATATTTTTCCAGAAATTAGGCAGATTTCTACCAAATACTCTGTCTGTAAGCAGCTTACCACCAATTATAATCAAAATAGAGCAAACACAGCAGGTGCTTTGTTCACTATCCTGTGTCGTATTTTATATTTAATGATTTGGCAAGAGAAGTGAAGTACTCTGCATTGTTTTATCGTCAGAATCTGAGGGCGACATGCAAAAAATGCTCTCCCACACAAATGGATGGTGGAATACGCGGAGGCTGTCCATAATTAGAAAGAAGACAAATGATTCACTTCAGAGAACCATCCACTAGTCTCAGTGTCATCCAGTTATGTGTTGTGACTGAAAAAAAAAAAAAAAAGAAATCGAATGAAGTCATATTTACTCTCAGGGCTGAAAGGTTCTTCTTCTTGCCTTTAGTTCTTGCCTGTAGTTCTTCCCAAGTCGGCAAGTATTTTAAATACATGCATTTCATTCTTAATTTTCCAGGCATGTGTGTGTCCTGAACTTCTCCAAGGGGTTCTCCGAATTCCACGCCGGTTCATGAAATTACACACAACTGGATAATTTGATTTTTCCTCAGAGTGTGCATGTAAGTATACACACTGTTACTCTTAAGCAATAGCTGGAGAAATAGGGTGGGAAAGCATATAGGTGTGTTGGGAAATCTGCATTGCTCTGATTATGGGACAGGTCTCAAAACGATTGGCAGCTGTTTGACCAAAGCATATTTAAATTTGATAATTACATCAATGGGTTTTGATCCACATTACTTGATCATTATTATGTTTTAAGGATTTGGACTTGATGAATAAAATTATCATGATGAAAGATTTACTTTCACGTGGCAAGTGGCAGCGTTCAGCAAATTGTAAGAATAATGGATAAAAAAAGAAAAAGCTGCAAGTGTATTATTGTAGCAGGATTATCCATGAATACAGTATGTCCAAGATCTGTACTTTAGTTTAACCTGTCTTTGAAGTTCGGATCACTGTGTGCCCAATTGAGATCTGGTATATTGCCACTTCTTATTGAGAGAGGGTGATATGTTATTCGACTGGAGGAAAATTGGCTCTTTTTGATTTCCTATCTCCAAAAGGGAATTTTCAGTCTGAAGCCTCAAACATGAGCCACAAAACTTGCTTGAGGCTATTTCCCACCCACTTGAGGTCATTCGGAAGGTCAACTTTTACTGCAATTCATCTAAATGAGCTTATGCAGTAAAGTGAACCAGCAACACATTTCACCCCCTTCAAAGCACACCTCAGGGCCTCAATGTTGTGCATGTGGAACAAGGTGTCTTCGAGCAATGATCCTGCCCCTTAAGGTCAGTCAGAGCCACAATGTAAATTCTGTTTACCTGTAAGTATCCTGTCTTCCAAAATTATTGGCTCTTCTAGTAAAAATAAGTTTAGAAATTGTACAAGAGGACAGATGAGGTAATGATCAAAATGTCAGCTAGCAGGCCTGATGAGTTTTTTTTTTTGCAAAATATGGCAACCAGGAATAATACTGCAGCAAAAAATGATTCTCCACCACCTGGTGCGCATTCCACAAAGCAGAATTACCAAATTGGCTGGGGAACTTACAGTTAACCGTGGAACCCTCTAAAATCTGAAACCTAGACTGAGGTAAAAAGAGCTGTACTGGCTTTTTCTTTCAGCAGTTATCCGGCTCACTTACCAATGCTGCATTGTGGAACAGGCCCCTGTGGTGTGGCACATTGACCATGAATAATGACAACAATTTGTGGGGCATGGTGACTTTGCTTTGCGAAAATGAGATTTCCGGCCAGCCAGGACCCCTCTGCATGGAGTTAGCATCTCTCCCTCATATTCGTGTGGGTCTTCTCTGAGTGCACTAGTTTCCCCTGCCCAGAAAAACACATTCTTTAAGAAACCTCCTAGCATTGCCCCTGACCAAGGCTCTGGCCTTAGAACTGGAGTTAATCCCTGGGCGTAGCAATGTGGCTGCCCACTGCTCCTAAGTGACTAGGATTGGACAAATGCAGGGGATGAATGACCCCATGGGGTTCAGTAAATATATCTTATCCATCTCATTTTTTTTTCTGGAAATAATATGCATGCAAACAATACCTCAGAAACTGAAGGAGTTTTGAAATTATGTTTTAGAGCTGTTGAAAACACCCAGAATTTTTTTCCGACTTTGTTTTTTGTGTGCATGCAGAACTAGGTATAATTTTATATGATTATGCAAAGTAATGGAATGTAATTTATAGTATTGTGGCCCCAAGAAGGTATATAATCTGGCATTTCACCGCTTTATATAATTAATTACTTTACTCAAGGCGATATAAAAACCGTTTGTTCTGTGCTGCTGAGCTGCTTTATGTGTCAAAGTGAATTCTTGAATAAGTATTTCTAATTTAGTCTGAAAAAATCTTGTTGATTTTATTATTTTAAACATTTTTACATTTTCTCTGAGGGTTTCAAAATCTGGTAATTTTCAATATGCATGAAAAGCATTGATTAATTCCCTGTGTCATATTTGCATGTATTTGTACTACTTAATGAGTCGTGGTGTTTGGAATAACTCATACTTTTACTCTCCCAGTCCATACATTAATGGGTTTTTCTTTAATGGGGTTAAATGTCAGCACATACAGACTTGCATGTTTCATTGCTATCTCAGCAGGAGCATGCTTATTCCGTCTTGGTCAGGGGTAATTGCTCTTACCCAGAATGAGGCCTTGAGTGTGCAGGCTTTCATTCCAATTACGCAGTTACACATCTGATTTGACTGATCAAGGTCTTAAGCAAAAACTCTCATCAGTAGAATAAGGTACGCAACTGTATGGTTTGAATGAAAACTTGTACCTATAGTGGCTGATTCTGAATAAGAGTTAGTACCCATGGTCGTGGTGAACTTCAGTGTTTTCTCTGGTGAGGTGTGACATCATCACCTCCAGGTGTAGTTACTGTGATGTCACGTCTGCACCGGAGTTTCAGAGATTCAGTTAGCCTGGGTTATTTGGCCCGATATTTTACCTTGGAGATATCAATGTGAGAAAAGAATTATGATGATGACGGATCACACGTAAATGAAAGCGAGACAGCATGCATTCACTCCTAAAAAAAGATGTGAGCTTATTCCCAACTTGCACAAAGCATTTATGTTCTTTACAAATACCTTCACACAAATGGATCCATTTGGCATAACATTGAAAGACCTATTCATCATCCGTAATGGTAGCTCAGAGCGTTGTGAACATAGCTTCTCTCGCATTGTGTCAGGGGTCACCTGTAACAACTCGGAAGCTGAAATCAAGGATAGTTTTCCGTGTCATCCGCCACGGCAGCTGCGGCATTCCAGACAAGTCATTAATCACAGCGCAGCCCCGGGAAACCGTGCCGAACAATTAAAAGGAAGCAGTCGTCGCTCCGACCCTGCGACTCCTGCGGAAGTGTTGTTTGCTGTAACACACAGCGGCACCGGGTTACGTCACGAGAATCAACGCGGCGCACTTTGCATGAAATTAGAATGTTTACCTGTGCTTCCTCATGCCGCAGTCTGTCAGTGCCTTCCTGCATGAAGGAAAATTTGAATATCTTAACAGTGCAGAAGTGCTTCGACCTTATCGACGCTCTCAGGACGCTAATATTTACTTAACTTTTACGGTGCAATAAAGAGTGACATCGATAGGGCCAGCCACTCTAAGGGCTATTTCTGTGGGACTTTGCCCCTGTGAAGGCGCACCTGCGAAGCCCCTCTCCGCCACAAGCCCTCCGCGCATGTAAAGTTTGACATTAATTTAACTTTAACACCAAGTACAGTGTGCAGTGCAGTGGCCATTTCACCCAGTTTACAATTATCAGACTGTTTTCATTCATGCTGAAAAGAGGAGTCTCCCCCAGAAATCCCTTGGTACGCAGTCATATTTGTTCAGACAGTCATGAAACTGTACACTCCAGACTATTCAAAGTAACAGTTGTAGCAGGCAAACCACAATGGTTGTTTCATAACGTGCATAATTTGATAAATGGAGAGCTGTATTTTGAGCTCATTGCTGTGAAACACAATATACTCCTTTACTACTTTATCGCATTATTTTAGAATGGACTGTGTTCAACATCTCAACCCTCAGAAGAAAAAAAAATGGGACTGATTTTCAGTGATATTGTTGCGGAGCCTGCATTTGTTTTTTAAAAGACCATGAAATGTATACCTTTGCTCTTGTGGGCGAATTACCGGAAACCATATTTAAAAGTGATCTGGCATTTCTAACTTCATAAAACAGACATTTGTCACAAAGGAATCATATTTATAGGCAGCTTTGACCTTTCTGCTGTTTTCATTTAAATATGCCTGGCCGTAAAAGATTTTGAGCGTTCGTTCGTTGCCCTTTTTAAGACTGCATGACATTTATAATGCCTCTTAAACCCGAGGCTGATGCATGAATTGATTTCACTTGTAAATAAGCCAAAAGAACAATATTTGCCTTCCAAATATGCGGGAATGCAAGAAATTCCATGCTGTTTTTCTATCACAGTCAGTTTGTCATGGGACCTATCATGAAATTTAAAGATCGAGGTCTTCCCTCCTCTATAGTGCAGTGTCTACTGTACATATTTTTTTCTGAAAGGAGCATATAGCTTTTACACCAAAATATATTTAAAATGCATAGAATCTGAAAAAGAATGTATTATTTGACATGTATTTGGCTTAACTGTTATTTATTATCCCCCGCCAGGAAGTGCATGGGGAGATAGGAATGAGTGTTATCCTTCTGCATGTCCAAACGTCCATCCCTCTGTCTGTCTGTCTTTCACGCTTCTTTTCCGGGCTCGACTTCCTAAACCGTTCAACAGTTCCTCATGAAATGTCATATACTACAGATGCATCTTATTGTGTAGATGTACCTTTACTTACTTTCGTCTGTCCTGCTTTCGTCTGTTCGTCCCTCCGCCATGTTTTATTTTAAGGCCAGATATCAGCCATCTTTTCCAAGCCAGAAGTTCTAAAGTGTTCAATATATCTCAATGAAATTCCATATGTTGATACATCTTCCTGCGTAGATGTGCCTTTTAATACTTCAGTTTCTCCTCCAGTTTGTCTGATTGTCCATTTACTGCAATGTGTTTCCTGGACAGATATCAGCTACCCATTCCTTTCCGGGCCAGAAGCACTGAACTGTTCAATATTTCTCAACAAAATGTCATATATGGCTACATCTGATTGTGTAGATTACATCCACACCTCCTCCGTTTGTCTGTCAGTCCGTCTACCGCATATTATTTTCTGCCCAGATATCAGCTGTGCCATTTTTGGGGTTATCTGAATATTTCATGCTTGTTTGATTGTTGATATAAATATGGTTTTGGGTTGTAGACTGTAAAGGCACATCCTCGATTGTGATTAATACATGATTTCCTTACCTGGGTTACTTCTCCAAAAAGTCATCCTTGAAAAGTAAAAACTGAATACTTGTACACTGTAAAAATGATTTGTTCACTCAAGTTGATGTAGTTGGGTCCTTTTGTTTCTTTGACTGAGTTAAGTTCTGTCAGTGGAAAGAGTCAAGTTAATCAATTCTCTTAACATTCAGAAAACTTACTGGTCAAAGCAACAAGATCACTTGACTTAATCAAGTTGAGTGAAGAAATTATTTTTTTTTTACAGTGAGATGTAAGAAGTTTCTTTATGAGTATAAAGCCATATAATAGAACTGGGACTTACATGCCTTGCTTCCTGTTATTTTAAATGTAGGTTTACCTAGGGGACAGGTTTCTATTGTAAGAGCTGTGGGTTTTCTCACCTTATCTCACCCACTAAAGAATTTGCCTTGTTTAGGGCTCTGTCACTGGTTCTTTGTTACATGATGTATATTAACTTTGTACATCTAACTTCAGTATTATATAAACCTGTGGATATCAGTGAGCTTACTGTGAAGTTGCTGTTGTGTGGAGAAGAAAAGAAAATTAATTTTAAAGCCATTCTTTGTCCTTAAGAAAACTGAGTCTTGTTTTTGATTTTCTTTCAAGTCAGCAGACCCTTTTGAACATTTGCAGAGCAATGTTTACAGTGGTGTTAACTTTCGTGCCGTCCCCCGGTCTTGTCGTCACTTGCATGCTTTGAGTGAAGACGCGGTTAGCTGCTACTCAAAATGGGAACACCCACTTCAGACAAAGCGCTTTTAAATGACACAAAACAACTTCCTGGAGCCGGGAACATTGCTACCATTCTGTGCGTGTGGATGGCAGCCGGACGGTTCTATCCGGGACGAGAGGAGTACAGATTGCCTAGGAGCCAGTCAGCTCTGGAGAAACCTGTCTTTGTCCCATAAACCAGACTGAAGTTACCTGCCGGCTCTCCTGGGGGAAGGTACTGTAAACTTTAGCGCACATTTTTCTTTGTGAGTTCACTGAGGGAAAGCAGACCGGCTGCTTCTGGGAGGTGTGACACCCTTTGATCCCGATATGAGTTTGTTTCAAGCAGGTCTTGTTGTATTGTCAGGTTCAGCTGTCTGGCATGAGCAAGTAGTTTGTCGTAAATGTTTGAGCCGAAGTGACACAGCAACTATTGAAAGCATTAAAGGTAGGTTCTTCTGGTTGAATTGGTTGTACAACTGTGAGAGGCTTAGATAGAAAGAGTGAATATTTTTATTAATATTTGTTTTGATGAGACTGAAGTTCCTCAGATGGTCTGTACCTGGTTTTGTGTGAATGCGTGAAAAAAAACGGGATTCATACTGAAACCGAGAGGATTCAGTTCATGGGTTCAACACAAGTCCCTTTGCTGCATATTGTAATGTTTTAACATCACTGTTTCATTTTACGTATTAACTGGCCTGTACTTGACATTTGATGTTTACTTTGCTGTGAAGTGTTGAGTTGCTAGTACAAGACAATACATCATTTACACTGGTGACGACACAGCTCCACAATCCTCTTCAATCAAGGCAGTAACCTGCCACTTTTTAAACTCGCCCACTGCACTCCAGGCTAGAGGTGGCTCAATTGCCATTAATCTGCTGTGAAGGGATGTGTTTCAGCAGGAAACAGCCTCTGATCTGTGCCACCATTAAAGTTTATCCTCCCAATCTGGAAAATTATGGCTCAGTTCAGGCTTTGTTTGTTACAGATAGTGAAATACAAGACACTCAGTAGATCACGTGCTCTAATCTGAAATCCTTCTGAGACTCATATCATTGAACCAAGGTTTGTCCACCACCTCTGATCCTCTGAGTTTAATTCCTGTAATTTTACAGCTTATTCTACGAAAACGCTGACCCTAAATCAGTAAAGGTCTGGGCTGAATATTGTGTGTGCAATAAAAAGCTATTGTAAAATTCTGTTATGTTCATGGCTGTTATGAGCATATTGAGAGTGGTGGCCACTTTGGCAGCATTTCTAAGTACCATTGTGTGAAAGAAGGTATTATAAAGTGCCATTTAAACCTCTAGAAGTCTGAAAACTGATAAATAGTGATATGTTATTTCTGTTGTGAGAAACTGCACTCCTGGACTGCTGGGCTAATTTGAGGGTGTCTTTGCTGAGTGATTTATTGACATCACAACTGGTTATAGAGTTCAAACACCTGGTTTTCCAAGTCTGAAATGGATTTTAATTAAAAGGCAAAAACATTAAGTCAGCAGGCAGTGTAACCCCCTGGGCTCAGAAGCCATTGTTCAATTGTGTTCTGCCCACGTGGAATGTCAGATTCTTTCTGAACTATCTGTCTTTATGGAGTCCGCATAGCATGGACCGCGTACTGGTTAGCATGCAGAACTTTAAATCATATGATGTGATCTGTATGTGAAGAACAAAAGCCCAGCCTGAGGAAGAGGTGTCCCACTGGGTAATCTCCATTCTCCTCCTGGGCGATTGCGTCTTACGCTTTACAGAGCGTGACAAAATTGAACTTTTTTTCTCCCTGTATGTTTGAGGTAACATGTTTAACTTACCGGTGGCAGGTTTAGATGACCTAGAGGGGCCAATAATAAGAATAAGCAAGCAATAAGATCTCACCGCTCCTGCTTCTCAGTTCCTTGAAGAGAATCGGTTGAGAGGGCAGACCATGAAATTGCCAGTTCCTCAAACCCCATCTCTGGGGGAATGAGCAATTTTAGCCTGGCCCTGATCTCCTTGAGATCATATTAGATCCTGCCAGAGAGGACTTATACAGCAATTGAGTCCCAGGAACAAAATGCAGATGAGTCTCACAAGGAACTTGCGCCCTGGGGACATCAGAATGGAAACGACCTCCTTAACTGCGTGAGTGTACCCAACTGATGTCGTATATGAGAACTGGCCATGAGAAAATGATGGGCCTGTGCAAATAGCTGCAGTGAACATACCAACCGGCTGAACATTTGGACAGAGGTAAAGATGTTGTTTTGCTCAAACATATGATAGCTGCCTGTATTTTTTTGAAGCTTCATTCCCAGGGAAGATGAGGACAAGAAGGAAAAATTAAGGATGTGTTACTAGCTCCTCATACCACATTGGTAAAAAATACCCTCCTCTTCATTCAATTCAATGGTAAATTCATAAAATTTCTTCTTGCAAGTAAACGTATGCTCAATACGTGCTTTTTCCTTGTCAAATTGTCTTATTGTCTGTCCATTTGTGAGGCTATTTGATCTAGCAGAGAAATGTTTTGCAGACAAATCAGGAGCAGATCATGTTACTGCATCAAAAGTGCTTTGTTGACAACGTAGTCTGAGCGGCTGAACTGCTTATGCTCTGGCTTCAAGTTGTTCAACATGTTGGTCCCCAAGAACTGAACTATCGTGCGCCAAAATGCTTCACTCTAAGCCTGTGGAAAGTCTATGGCTAATATCATCATAACTTAGTCCATAATCTATGGCAGTGGTGCCCTATCATGTGCCATGGAGGGCGAAGAGTTTTCAGGTTTTCATTCCAACCAATCATTGCATCAGCTGATTTTACCAATTAGTTCCTTCCTGTTTGCCTGAAGGTGTGGTAATCAGTGAAAACAGCACGTGTAATAATTGGACTGAAAATTTGCATACTTGTCTCTATATGATTGAGTACCACTGATTTATGGTCATATTGAGCTTGGTATTTCAATGAAGGTGTTAGTGCTGTCATAGGACAGAGTGAACTGAACTCACAATTAACAGTATAGTTCTGATAATGGGCAGAAAATGGTGAAATGGTGGTGTTTTCTTAATGGTCCATAGCTCAGACATCAGGTTTGATCAAGCGCTGGCCTTCAATACATTGCAAAAAATTAAAAATAAGTCCATCATACCAAGCATTTTAATCTTGTAATAAGATTTTAAAACACCTATTTCTATTACCTTTTTCAGTAACACAAAAGTTTTCTAATGAGGTGAAATAATTTTGACACTTTTCTAGGTTTGCCAATGGAATTAAAAAAATTTGCTTGTCAAGCAAGTCAGAACTTGAAATGAGGTAAAACAGTTTACTTTTACAAAGAAAAACAAGGTAATTAAGTCTCATAATGCGATAAAAAGATTTGTTACAGGTCATTGTGAATGAAGGTCAGCTGTAGAGGTGGGCTGCTTTTCTCCTCTACGGGAGGTCAGAAAGAGGAGTAAAGAAGAAGAGACATTCACATTTTCCTGGTGTTTCTGTCCGCGGACCATCTGTCTCCACAACACAATAGCTGGTCTCTCAGTCCCTCTCAGTCCCGGCCCTGACCAACATGAATATCAATTAGAAGTCCGATTTCTCTGCTTTTTCTGCCGCCTTAAAACGGTTCTGAATCTCCAGTGGCATGTCTCACACTATGAATGGGATGCTAAGATAAGCACAGATTTTTGGCTCATGGTTAAGCACCCTACGTGCTCCAAATTTGGATTCCGGATGAGACGAAGTGAGGGCAGAGCGAGAGTGATAGAGAAATTCCTTGGCCAGTCAGGCAAGTCACTCCCAGATTAAAGAATCCATCATTCGACACTTTCTTCGTAATAGTACCTCACGATTGATTGCAAGTCATTATGACTGTTAACTTTGCAAATTACTCAAGGGAAAAATTCCGAGCCTAGCATTTATTTGTGAGGTCAAGATACATTAGCTAATAAGTTTACATTTATTCGCTGGCTGCTCGCACTTTTCACATGAATTTGCCGCCGAGACACTGACTGTTTTGCCAGACAGGTTTGTCATCTTCCTGGAACGAACCCCACAGTTTGTGGAATGAGACAGAATTTCCGTTCCTAGTGATCTCCTCATTCATAACCTGGTTTCAGGTGCTGTGTCACTGGGCACGTTCAGGCCCGTGCCGAGAGCTCACCTGGCCTCCAAAACTACACTCGGCCTCTCGTAGTGTGTCTACCCTGTTTTCCAGCATGCACCTCTTTCCAGGTCAGCTCAACTCTACTCGCAGTCCTGAAAGTCAGAGTAAACATTCTTACGTGCAGATGATGTTATCCCATACGCTTCCTCTGTGGTGGGATTAGCTTCTCGTAATGCAGGGGCCTGGCCATTCCATATGTATGGCAAACTACAAGCTGATGTAATTCATATAGATTTAAAATGAGTATTGTGTGTGTGTGTGTGTGTGTGTGTGTATGCAAATGTGTATGTGTAAATCAGTGGCGGCTCGTGAACTGGCAACTGAGGAGGCTCAAAACAATCCCTTAAAAAGAATGATTGGGCATGACCTGTTTTCAATCCTTCATTTAAATTACCATTACAGAAACTCTGAAAACTCTCAACATTATCAGATGTGGCCAGTTTTCATTTATTACGCATACCTGTCAACTCTCACGCATTTGGTGTGAGTTTAAGATGCATATTTACGTTCCTCTGCTGTAGTCAGCAATTATTCAACTAACGCGTAGGCTATGTAAGAGATTCTTGCGCGGAATTGAAGTCCTTGTGCATGGAGGGGTTGGAAGCAATGTATTTGCATAAAGACGTTTCAAAGTCCGGAGTCATAATCGGTATGCATTATAAATGAAAACTTGCGACACCTGATAATGTTGAGTGTTTTCGGAGTTTCTGTAATGTTAATATAAATGAATGATTGACAACAGGTCGTGACCAATCTTTAATTCTAAGGAATTGTTTTGAGCTTCCCCTGTTGCCAGTTTACCAACTGCCACTGGTGTATATGTGTGTGTGTGTGCATTTACAATATGTGTGCGTGTGTGTGCAGATGTGTGTTTACATTGGTGAGCGTGTGTGTGTGTGTGTGAGACTTTGCATATGTATGGTCGTATGTGTATATATTTTTTAACCATTAATGGAATCTCATTTTCAGGCAATAGATTGCTGAGTCCAAATTGTTACTCTACCTCTTGCATTGGCTGTGTGATTTGTATTTTCCCTTATTGAAACGGGTGCACCACAGTATTTCCTTGTTCGTGTTATCGCTGGGTAAATTAAGCGGATAGTTGCTGCTCTGATGCTGTCACTCCATTGAAAACACAGGTATTGCCTGTGCTTTTTAGCAATAGGATTCAAAGGTATAATTTTACCCATCACGAAAGTAATGTGTTTTAATTTATGGTTGATGGCTGAAGGGGCTTATTTGATATTGCATTGAAGAGTGAAAACAGTTTGACGGGCTGCAATTGTTATAGCAGTAATTACCTTGCATGGTGATGTGGGAAAATTTGTCTCTCACATGTCTGGCTTCTTGCTATCCTCTCTACAGGGATTTTCACATCCAGGGGAGACTAAGCATTGATTTCGCCATGAAAATGAATGAATGACATGTCACTGCTTCTCAATATTGTCAAAGATACCCCTTCGTTTTCCAGTTGAAGTGATGAGATGAGGGAGAAATCCTCAGCCTGTGCATGCGGTCATGAAGCATACCATTTTCACTGCAATTTTTATGCAAAGACTTGCATATGATTTAATTAAAAGATGTAGTTAAAAGTCACTGAAGTGTAGGGATCCACAAAACTCAGTCCAACGCCCTACCCCTCTCGGTCAAGGGAGCACTTTGTGAACATTGGTGGGCTGTGTGCTCATGTCGCATGTGTGTTTGTGGATGTGCCGTGGGTCATTGGGGTGTGTTGGAGTCAAATTAAAAGACACTATTTTTTATGAAATGCAATGATTTTCATTGTCATTTTTTTGCATTTTAGAAAATTTTAGAATCTCAAGAAGTTATTGCAAACATGGGTTTTAGCACAATCCTAGTCTTATTGGGTGTAGTTAGGGCACACCGCACTGATGCGTAATGAGGGGATAAATTACTCTGCCGACTGTAATTCTAACCGAGGTTCCACATGACTTTATCTACCCACTTAAAATCTGCTTTGAGCACTTCTTGGAGGTGAAAATTAGGCTGGCACTTAGAGATAAATTCACTCAGCTGTTCATTTGGTAATTATTTTGGAAGATTCCACATAGTTGCATTCAGAGACAATAGTTCACATGAGGTATTTCTGGCACTGAATCAAAAGCTAACTTTTTTTAATTGCACCATTGTCCTTAATATGAGTAGAACTGTCTTCCAGGTATTTATTACGTAAGGTTC
Organism: Gymnothorax reevesii; assembly: GCA_029721435.1. Classification (NCBI taxonomy): domain Eukaryota; kingdom Metazoa; phylum Chordata; class Actinopteri; order Anguilliformes; family Muraenidae; genus Gymnothorax; species Gymnothorax reevesii. The sequence goes on from CM056585.1 coordinate 54,032,934, forward strand.
AACTTGACATTTTGATATTATTTATTCCAACAACCTGAGTAGCTTTTAGAGCATTGTGCCCTTGTCCTCAAATTTAAGAAAGGATGATGCCTCGCACCATTTTCCTCCCCGTTACTCACAAGTGTAATCTTTTCTGTCGGCTTATCAAAGATGGCGCTTGATGCAACATGAAATGTTTTCTAGCTCCAGGTTCCTCTTTGAAGCACTTTGAAGTGTGAACCCAGGCGTGTCCTTCTTTGTAAATGTTATTGTCGATACACTTCATCTGCATAAAGGCGTATTAAGATAACTGTTCAAGTTCAAGCTTGGAAAGGGGAACAATACAGGTTACCACTCGCATTTATTTAGCAATTTACAGTCATATCTATAATAGAAGAGGCTGAAATATACACTGCCCGTCCAAAAAAAAAGTCGCTCCCTCAAATATTTTTTTTGGAATCCTTGTAGCTTTGATTACAGAGCAAATTTGTTGTGCCTTTGTTCTGACATCCATGCACAACATGTGAGTGTTTGTTTTCAACCAGAGTTGCTTTCATTTTAGGCTTGAAATCTGTCTTTACCATGAGATGGTTGAACCAATCTGTAGTCTTCTGGGGCATGTCCAAATAACTCTCAGTGTGGTTAAGCTGATGACTTTGTGGCAGCCAATGCTTGATAACAAGTTCTCATGCTTGGTTTCCTCATGATGCAGGCCAGTAATTTGCCCCTTCTGAAATACTTAAACATCTTTTCCGCCATTAAGGGATACATCTTCTGACATGATTTTTACCTGGCCCCTTTAAGCAATGATCATGTCTGTGTGTGTGTGTGTGTGTGTCTGTCACTCTGTCTGTCAGCCCGTGGCTGGGGCCAGGTCTGCTATCTCTGATTGCCTTGTTTAAGAAATGAGTAGTTACACATTTCATCTGTTCAGGTTAAAATAATTAAACGCAGCTGAAACGCATTAATCGCTGCAGTAATGATCCAATCATAGTATTTGTTTATTTATGTCCAAACAGCAACTGTATTTATTTATTTATTTATTTATTTATTTATTTTTAGGGTGTTCCCAATAACAAAGGTTATCCTATATATATATATAGGATATATATATTCCGCCTTCTTTCTCACAATCCCCGCTCATCTCAATTCTACGCCCCTTCCTCTCTTCCCCTCTCCAAGAAGGAAGCAAGAAACAGCCACCCCGGGGGGCGTAGGAGCGTACACGGACTGCGACAAGAGTCCGCGCTGAGTCTCGCCACCTGGGGCTCTCAGTGTTCGCACGGTCACACTCACAGACGAAGCCCATACAACATCGCCTTCGCCCCGATCCCCTATCCATTGTTCCACTGTGTACTCTCCTCCACTAAGGGAGCGGCTCAGAGTTCATTAATTATTTTTTAAAGGGCAGAGGATGATGCACAAGTCCGAGGTACTGGTGTCATAGAGGCACTTTGACCTTCCCCCATAAAGTATTAATGGGCTCCCTTATGCCACCTTCCTCAAGATCAGTTTTGATTGGCAGTACTTCTGACCCAATTATTGGAAAATAATTTTCTCATGGTCTCATGGTCGGGAATACCTGTGTGTAATTAAAGGAAACTTAATTGCTCAGAAGCAGTCAGGGCTCCAGTACTAAAGGCCTGCTGGCTTGTGTGTACTCTGTAGTATTACGCAAATGATCATGGGTCCATTGTGTTATTGATTGGCAGAGAAAGGCATAATTGAGTTGTGCCTGTGCTTTTGCACTGACGAGGTGAGGGGCTTGTGTTTTGTCCTGATTGTGTCTGCGGCATTACAAGCTTAACTGGCTTGTCTCTGTGCCCATGCTGGCTGTGGGTGTTGCTTGTTTCTGGTGGAGACACAAATGGCCCTTTTTTTTTTTTTTTGCTCTATGAATAGAAATTTATTTTCTTCCAACAACAGGGATTTTTGCGGAGATGAACGATTTATTGTTTTTTTTTTTTTTTTGTCCTGCTGCAGAAAGGTTGGTTCAGCAGTTTTGCTTGCCTCAAGGCTGAAAATATTCCTCCCGAGTTATCTCCAGTGTTCTGCATATTATATTGCATCTGAGAATTTTCCATCTCTCCCCACCGTATATTACAGAGATGTATCTTGTTTAATGAACCTGTAACCCATTTTTTCCCGATTTGTTTTAATTGAATCGGTGGCTGTGTGCCGCGCACTCGCATGAGCTTCTCCGCAGGGGAATTATGTAAGAAAATAGCTCTCTGCTCAGAACACAAGCTGCCATGATTTGGGCTCATTCCCTGCCATGGTGCTGTAAAGAGATTCTTTCACAAGGTCTCTGGATTCTCATGGGTGAAAAAGGAAGAGATGGCTTTAGAATGGGACCCGCTGCAAAATGGTCAAGACTGGAGCCTTGCCAGATAGAAAAGTTTGTTGCACCAAAGTGTGTGTGTGTGTGTGTGACGTGTGTGCGCACGTGCACGCACTTGTGTGTGTGCGTTGCCATGTGTGTATGTGTGCGTATATTAGTATGTGCGTGCGTGCTCGTGTGTGTGTGTGTGCGCGCGCATGTGTGTGTGTTAGTGTGTGTGTGTGTGCGTGTTAGTATGTGTGTGTGTGTGTGCGCGCATGTATTTTTGTGTGCGTGTGAGTGTGTTAGTGCATGTGTTGGCATGCATGTGCATGTATTAGTGTGTGCGTCCATGCACGTGTGTGTGTGTGTGTGTGTTAGTGTGTGTGCGCATCTGTGGATGTGTTTTTGTGTGCTTGTGTCTTAGTGTGTGCGTGTGTGTTTTTGTGTGCAAGTATATGTGTTTCTGTGTATGTGCACATGTGTGCATCTGTTTTTGTGTGTATGCACATGTGTTTTTGTGTGCATATGTGTGTTAGTGTCTGTGTATGCATGTGTGCACGTATTTTTGTGTGCGCGTATGTGTTAGTGCGTGTGTGCGCGCGCGCATGTGTGCACGTGTGTGTGTTAGTGTGTGTGTGCGCATGTGTTTTTTTTTTGCGTGTGTGTGTGTTAGTACGTGTGTTGTGCAGTACCAGAAACGGAACATGTAGTACTTTTCAGCCTGACTTAAACCTTCTCAATAGAAGATTTTTAGGAATGATTCCTCTACACTCCGACTCAGTGCTCTATCTACTCTATTACCTTCAGTTACTAGCAATGATGGTTACATGAGCAAGATAATGTTTGCTTGTCGACAGCTCTGATAACAATCGAGGGGCTGGTGAAAAGGTTATGCTGTGGATTACTGCACAAAAATGCTCACCGGACACTTGAGATTAGCAGGCCTGAGCTCCCTGACTCTTCCACCATAATGGGCTCCTTCATTTTTAATGTGCTCTGATTGGCTAATTGTTGCCTATTAGCCACCTGATGCCCTCTAATTAATTCATGATCAGTGCCCATCTGGACTTTTTTGGGACATACAGGAGGTGGACTGAGAGACTCTTCAGGCTATATTGGTGTTTCATTGCTCTATTGGTCTGATATAGAGCTCGAGGCTACCAGAACGCAGTCACGTTAGCACACTGCTGGTATTTCTACTCTAAAATGTGTGGGCACACGCTGGGAAACGTAATGCGTTTGAACCATATGCTGCTTTGTGTTAGTCAGCTAATAGACTGCGCATTTAACATCTCCCCACTGCCTCTCTTCAACAGGTGCTGTCTGGGGTGCTCTGCTTTTTATTTCTCTGTTTACTCGCCTGGTTTTTGGGCCCAGGTCCAGAGCCACTCTGCAGAGGCCCCAGTGGTGTGCGACTCCTCAAAGCTCTTTATCGTATCCTGCGATTGGACATAAGAGACACTTCCATCACCTCCTCTCTGTGATGTCCTCTGGCTTAACTTGGACCGGAACCCTTTCGTTACCTACTGACGACTGCTTGCGATTGGTCCATTTGCAGCACTGAGAACTTTCCAGAAGGAGACCAGCTGGCCTGCCTTTTTTTTTTTTTTGAGAACTGTTTTGTGGAACGTGGTGGCACCGTCCTGGCGCGAGATTTTAACTGCAGCAACATTTGGCCAGTATTCTGTTTTTTTTTCCACATTTGTCTTTTGAAACCTTTTGCTTGGATTGAAGCTCTAACGCTTGCATTTTCGGGGTGACTGCACGATGGCCTTGGACTTGCCACAGCATGTGAATAACTATGTGCCACACCGGAAGCTCACGGATTCTCCCTCCCTCCACGAAGTTCTACACACCAACTTCTTCCTCTCCGTAAACGTCATCTACGTGGGTGAGTATTACGCTGTGTAAACACAAAATACGCTGGTCATACTGCTATTTCTGGGGATCTTCTGGAACTACTACTGCAAGTTTTTGTCTCTCGTTTCTTGACAGGGGCGCTTGTGGAATCGATCTAGTTTTTTTTCTGTCTGGTTTAGAGAAACTTGACTTTTGTAAATAATGTTTCAATTATTTCTCTCTAATGTTGTGGAAGAAGATTTGCTTTTAAGTTCAGAACTGTTGGAAGTGCTTTGTGTGGTTACGGCATGGCTAAGTAGCTAGCTAGTTGTGTTGATCAGTGTGTTTTCTGTGAGCCACAGGTATGCAGTTCAAGGTCTATGTAAAATTCAAGGGGGCTGAAAACACAAAGATCAGCTGAAGACTATAATGAAGATATTATGTTTGCTTGAGATTATATAAGCAGGAGAGATGCCTTGTCTTGTTCCCAACTGTAATTCTGACATGTGTTTGGCAGGCATTAGGGAGGAGATTGAAAGCGTGATGTAAGGCTGGGTTATGGGCTGTCTGCTCATTCATCACTGTACTGGTACTGCAGCTCGCTCAGACAATGGCGACTGTCAAGCACTTTAGGCGGCTAGCGCTACCATTGTACTCTCGGCTTAAGTCCACACATCTGGCGCTATGACACTACTGTCAGTCCTGCTGCAGCTAAAAAGTGGGCGGGGCCCTCTGCTGAACTGGTGGTGGGCGGCAACTACCTGTGGGGGCAGGAAGTGGGCTGGGGAAACCTGAAATACTAACGGATTTATGGGAAAAGCATGACTGATAAACTTAAAGAATGACACTTTTAACATGAGGCATTAACAGTCCTGAGGGTAAGGATGGAACAGCTGAACCGGAGACAGTGATTAAGTGACTCTGTTATTGCAGACATGTTTCTCTTCAGTTTAACAGCTATACTTCGGAATGCTGAGTTCTTTGTTATGATCTTATTTATCAAGTTATTTTGCTGGTACAAAATTTTAGAGCGGGACATTATTACTTGATTCATAAAGCAGTTCATTCATGTGGTCATTGAGACTGTCAAAAATAAGAAGACGAGGCTTTGTGCTGAACAGAAGATAGAGGGATTATTGACATTGTCTGTAATCACATCACTTTTGTTAATAGCCTCAGTCATTTGACCTCTTCACAGTTTTTCAGCAATTTTATTGTGTGTCAAACTTCAGTACAATCAATGTTGTTTTGGATTCATGTAGCAATGGGAATTGTGCTTGCTCAGGTTATTATATGGTGCCTTTTGAACATTAACAGGCTGCTATGCTAACATTTTTTCCCATGGAGCTGAGAAGCACTCTTTATTTTTGGAAAATAGGAGCACACTAATACCTCTTATCTCTCAGATGTGTTCCTATATAATGTTTTTCAGTTCGAGTGCATGCATTCTCAGGAGCAAATGCCCATAAAATGGTAACTGTGAGGCCTGATTGCGATCTTGGGTCATGCTCATTGTACAGCATAACCATAATGTAATTCTGTATTCTTTCTTTCCTTTCAAGGAAATTGAATCTGCTTAAGTACTTTTTGTGTTTGCTGCATGCTTACGGGATGTTTTCAAGGACTAATTTTCTGTCCATGTGTTAATGGCTATTTTGTGTCCATTATCAGCAAGTTATAACATTTCTCTCAGAAATTAATCAATTGTGCCATGCAATCGTGGTATTTTTTACTACTTTTTGAAAGTAATTACCCCCAAACACACCAGTTAGCCCTTTTTAGTCAGTCAGCTCATCCTCAAAACAGGATACTGTTGAGAGGGTGTCTCACCTTGTGCTTTAGTTTTCATATTGCTGCAGCACAATGTGAAATTAATGTTGGAGTTTCTTTCAGGAAACATGTCTGTACTCGTAAACTCTCATCAGCATTGGTGTGGTAATCAGCAGTGGCCAATACCAAGTAATTACAGGCTGGAGGAGCATTTTCTGTTAATTAGAGTAAGCTTGTGAACTTGTATACACCCACTCTACAACAGTGAAGATGACTGATTTGTAGGAAAATAATTAGTTCTGCACACTTAGAGATTGGTTAAGTCATGGATTCATTTGGAAAAAGAATTACCCAGGCTTTTAGTCTGCTTGTCCTGTTTGTCTCTCGTTGGTTTGACATTGAGATCATCTTCTGAATCCCAAAAAGCACTGTGATGTCGGCCACTTTAGACGAGGGACCAAGAATGCCTACATCCAGGCAAAAAATATTCAAGAAATGTATTGACTACAGAGCTCAAAGGAGGTCTGCACACTGTTTGTGTCTGAATAAGGTTTATTTCTGTGTTTTTCGAAGCCTTGAATAAATTGGAGCCTCACTGTGAGCTTACTTCCTTTACGCTCCGCACTCAAAGTATACTTCCAGTCATTTATGTTTTTAAATATGTTGTTAAGCCTTTGCACTGGGGAATATAACCATAATGTCGTATATCTTGCCATATCGCAGCCATTAACCCCATAGAAACTACCGTCCAGACCAGTTTATGGGTTTGTCTAATGCAGCTGCTTTATTCAAACCTGTGGAACATCAGGCCTGTTTAAAATTTTAGTGGAGGTCCCAAGGTTTCCAAAGATGCCAAATATGTCCTGCTGAATTACAGGTAAATGTGTGTAAAATGATGGACAAGATCTAGATATTTTCCATTTACTGTAATGCTGTGGCCATAAAAACATGGCATCCTGGATTTGAGTATTTCTCTCAGAATGAGTGAAGTGCTGCAACCAGCAGATACAGTATATGTACGTGACATTGTCCTACAATATGAGAAAAATGCTTTTAACCTACTTAAGGGAAAACTTTACTGAGAAGGTTGAGTTTAAGGAGTTAAATACATTTGTGATAATAATTAGGTTAACATTTATTTTATTATATTGCTATATTGCAGTATTTATACCACTTCAGTCAGATAATGCTACTGATAGGGCTTCAGCTGAACAGAACCAATTTTGGCTACTTTTCCCACTTTGCTTTTAGGCAGTGGAGTGGGAGTGCCTTAATTAAACAGTGTGGGAACTTGACAGACTTGAATGCTAAAATGTCTGGACATGTTAAGTTGACAGGTAGTTTGAAAAAACTCTACTCTCAGTTCAGCCAGTCCTGGTAATGTCTCTCTCATGTCTTTCTCATACTCCCATTTTGTGTGGACCACTTCTATCATTCCCTGGCAAAAGTTTGTCATTCTGGCACCAGTTCCCTGAAACTAACACATGAATGCAGTTTCAAAGGGTGACCACCTTTTCTCGCACCATCCTTACCTTCTCTGCCCGATAGATCTGCTGTGTGGTTGCTCCTGACGAGAAAGGGAATGTTCTCGCTTGTAACTGAAGTATCCTTAAACCCCTATAAGACTGACTGCTCTTTATCGTCCAGGTTTTACATTGGCATTTTTCTCCACCTCTTATTAAGAAGTGCCATTTAGTTTATTTATGCAATTATGTTGCACAATAATTTATGCAACTTCTGTTTAGCATTATTGCATTCGTAGAATGCTCACGAGACGGCACAGATTTGCGTTTGCAATGCTGATCGTTCTTGATGTCTTTATTGCGTTCAGCAATGCTATAAAGGTCGATGCAATTCAGAGAAAGTTTAGATTTTGTTTGTTATTAATTATTCCGATCATTTCCGTCCATATAATCAAATATTGCAGCCCTGTTACCTCTTCGTTGTTATCACATCTTAATCATTATTGGCTTCATTTTGATATTTATTATTCAAAAAATTGATTGCTTTTCTTACCTGGGAACAGGTTGAGAGTGTTCCTGCATCTGAAGGAGAAGTCACTGCCTACATGAACAGCATGTCTCTCCTTATTTCACATCTGTAATAGTAGGGTGGGTTCAAAGTAATCCTGGAGGAATTGGAGGGCTAAGTACAGGGTTTTGGGATGGGAAACAATGATAACTGTGGTCACGTGTTGCGTCTGCTGAGTTCGAGAGTATCATCCAATGATAAGGGGAAGCAGCTATGTCTAGTCATTTGAACATACTGCATAGTTTAATGAATGTAGCAGTCAGTTAAAAAAAAGACGAAGCTCATGAATGCTTTAGCTTGAAGGGGAAAAGTCTCTGCCAAAGTGATGATTGCCTGGAGGCCTCAATACTGTCATAAGTGATGGGCGCTGTGATGCAACCATTCCCCGGGCAAGACTGTGATGTAATTTTAATCGGTGGAGATGCAAGTATGACTTCGGAAAGGGTGTTGTGTAATTTTGATGTCGGAATGTCAAGATAAACAATATAAATCTTAGAGGTAATGACACCTGTGGAAGCTTATGTCAGAAAATATATTAGAGGTGCAATAAGTTCATCCCCTTATTTTTTTGTGTGGGGGAAGGTTAACCATTTGGCGCAGAGATGACTTCTACATGCAAATATTATGTATAAAAAGTGTGATGGATGCAATGAGTTCTGTGTGCTCCTGATTAAAGATTTACCCGCAATGCAGAACCACGTAAATGCTGGAGCTTAGTGAGAGGCCTGTACATGCCCTGGCAACTATCCCTCATTAAGGTAATATGTCTCCAGGTCAGTAAACCATGCGATGCTCCTCACCTGAGTCTTAGAAAGACAAATCACCTCGCTCTTCCTCGAGGCAAAGAAAAGACAAACTCAGGCTCTGTTCATCATCATCACCATCGCTCTGCTTGAAGTGAGAGAAGCGGACGAAAGCCGGAAATGTTCATTTTACGTTTATCTCAGAACACTCGTAATGACAATGCCCAGCTGTGCACTGTGTCTCATTTCATTGCCCTTCCAGCAGAGGAATGAATAATATGCTAATTGATTCCTACTGAACACAGTACATTCAGGAAACTAAAGGTTGTATTGGGCAGAATAATTGTTGCATTAATCAGCTGAAAATGAACGAATTCAAAATGAATGTGGCTGATGTGGAGTCACCAGAGGGCGGTGAGATTTTAGATAAACTGAGTGTGCTCACGTAACCGTGAAACATCGCATCTTAAAATGGAATATTCAATGAAATGATGTACAAATGTTGAAATTATAAAAGGAAAACAAACGTTTTCAATTGTTAGATGATTTATTGATGGAAAAAATTATTTAAAGCAAAACAAAGTTAACATTTGCCCATCATTTTATTGAATATCATGTAACTGTGGATTTTGACATAGTATAACAGCAGGAAATAAAGTTATACTTGGTTTTTAAACAGCATTATTCATGTCGCCTTCCCCCTGATGAAGGACGTTAAGAGGAACCTGTTCTCCTCGTCTCTTTAGAATGCAAATGACATTTCTGCACGTGCTTTTGTTGAATTTGGCCAGAAAATACTTGTTTTCAACTACGCATTGGTAAGAACATTATTTATGCCTCGAATATCCTGCGTCCGTACGAAGCGTTGATTGTGCACGTTCTCAGTAATTAACGTTATGCAATGCGCTCATGTATGGTAGGGGCAGCGTAGGGACGATATGGGGATGTGACAGGGTCCAGGGTTGACATCAGGGTTACATGCAAATCTGAAAGTTTTATACAGTCTTGGATGGCAGTTTTAACTGGTGAGCACCCTAATGGAATCATGTAGTAACACGCAAAATTCAGAGGCAAGTTTGTGAGCTATTCTGTACAAGATGTGGCCAGTTGTCCAAGGGAAATAGTAGTTTAAAAGGAAGAGCATCCTCAACCTTACAGTGGGGCTTGAGTGGGCTGGGGAGGTCTGAGGGTTGTAGGGAAGCTTACAGGGGACCAGCTCCTTTGCTTAGTGTTTAACGACAGTCCTGCGGTTCGGCTAGGGACCCGTAGAGTACAGACGACGGAGCTAATTACTGTCTCTGCTTCTCATGCATTTATTAAACCAAACATCTGCTCTGGAGCCCGCTGGAGCAGGCCATTATTGGTAATTACGTGTCTGGGCAGAGAAGCAAATGTAGTCCAGCTGGACAGGGTAGACCAATTTCCTCCCTTGCTCTCCCGGTGTTCTCCTTGTTCACTCGGCCCTCACCTCTTAAACTCTCTTCCTGCGACTGTTTTCATGGCTTGTCATGGCAGTTGCCCTTTCTTGGGACAGATATTGACTCTATGAAATAACAACTGTGGATACTATAGCGAAAACGAGATCTGACTATTTGTCTTTTGTAGGCAATGTTATCTGCCGGTAATGATTCCGCTGCGTGAATGTCTGTCGGGCACAGCTATGTGCACAGAAGGAAATGGTCAAGACAACTGACAGAATATTCCAGAAAATGTGCACTTCTGTACAAAGTGGGAAGTGGAATTCTTAATGAGTGTGTTTTTTGGCAGCTGGTGCGTATTTGATGCGCGTTGCCAATGATGGTTCAAATCAAGGAAGTGCTGACAGCTCTAAGAAACATGGGGAGTGGTTCCAGTGGTAACTGGGGACAGTATCGAAAAGTTTGTCATATGTGTGTGTTTTATTGCTGCAATCCTTTGCAGACATTTCAAATCTACTGACGGGGGATTTATGAAGGGTTGGGGAAATCGTATCTTTATGAGATGGCTAAATCTATTCCTGCTTTACTGTTTGAATCATGCTTCATCATTTCTCCTTTGAAAGGAAGTCTGTTCTGTCTGCTGTTTTTCTTCTTTTTAATATTGCTGTCATGATCTGAGCAATGTAGTTTATATTTCATTTCTTTTGATATACCTCATTCTTATTTGGAACATTTGTTTTTGTCTGTGCGACGGCTACAGGGTCACTTGTAATGTGAGACTCAAAATTTAATGTGGAGAACAGTGGTCTTGAGCAAATTGTCGCTGCGCAGGAAGCACGTGAATACGTATAGTGGCAAGCTTATTTTCCCTCGTCTCACTTGGCTGAATTTCTTGCAAAGGGGACACGTGCGGGTTTCTGGTGGAAAATGTCCAGTAGAGGGCATAGTTGGACTCTGTTCCTTCCTGGGGGAGCAGCAATGAGTGATCCGTGGTGCAAGCGCACATCTCAGGCATGCTTTGAAATCAGCGAAATTTTTGTCCCTTTTGTTTTCCCCCTCAGTAGATTTTTTTTGTTTATTTTTTAAAGTTTTTGAAATAATTCTGAAATCTCCCATAATGATCGAGGCGGTAGGGGTTCCTGGAAAGTGGGGAAGCACCGTTAATTAATTCATCTCTGAACACTGAACATTCATAACCACAGTTTTCAACGAACAAATCCATTATGTCACCTGTTAATTACTCGTCATCGCAAATTCCCTGCCCTTTGAGGCGGTGATTAATTTCGCTGCTCGATCCTGTTTAAACCCGAGGCAGGCCAAGGGGTTAATCGCCCTGTTTACCGCTTTGAAACCGCACTTTGCAAAAGACATGTTGGCATCAAAGATTGCACACGTGATGCCTGCTCAGCAAATTTACTGCCGTTCCGCTATCTCCTGGTTCACGGCGAAGGCGTCCGCTCATTATATCGCAATTAACAAACAAGATGGATAATTGCGGCTTTTTATCCGCTCAACAGCAGTCAGACAAATTTAATGTCAGCTGAAAATTCACTTCCATACAGTGAAATGTATTTCTCATATTTGTGGGCAGAAGGTTAGGGTATTTTTGGCTGGTACCAACTGTGTGCAACACCAGTCATTGATCTTTCGGGTCAGCCAGGGCGCGCTTACCAACCCACGCGCACATGCATGAACTCAGGAGCGTCCCCGTGTCAGACTGGCTGTCTGCGGCGCTGATATTTGGGACTTTAAGCAACGGCGGATTTTGAGACGGCTACAGCACCCGGATATACATCTGCGCCCCTCTGATCGAGACTTAAGCCGGTGTTCTGTCAAATTTTGCTCCCTTGTCAAAAAATGCTACCGTAATGCAAAGCGATCTTAAAGCCTTTGCTTTCGCCTTGATATTGCAATATGAATCAGGTAACAATGGTTACTTTGTTATTTGTTAGGTTATTATAACAAAAGCAGATGTTATCATGAGTTGGATAAGTTTGTTTTAAGATATATGTCCATATACGCCATTATCATCGAATTTTTGCATTTCCAGGAAAACCTAGCGTGTACATGCAAATAATGTACGCTTACAGGTCGAAATGTGCACTGAAAAATATCCAGTTTTTATGATTTTTGAAGATACTTAAGATATGAGCGAGGAAATAGCCCGAGATTTCAGGTTTGCGCAAGCGCAGAACCGCGAGGTAGCATATTTTGATAGGTAGCAAAATTTGTCAGAACACCGGCGTTGCCTGACCGTTGCAGGCTAATCTAGGCTACTACTGGCAAAGAGCCAATCTCACGCAGTCGCGACTGGTTCAGGTGATTGGATTAAAAGGTTTTCATTGGATTTCTGAGATGAAATGTGTTCTACAATTGAAAGTGACACACTATACATTGTATGTTTAAGCGAACCATTCCTGAAAATTGCCATCTCTACCGCTTTCGCTGCGTTTCAGTCTGGAAAAAGAACACGCCCCAAATGCGGTAGAGTTGGCACGAATGGGCTAATGCGGGGAATGTGAACTATAACATCAGTATAAGTGCACAATTTCAACCGCGCATTCAGGACACCAAAATACGCTGAAAAATACCACTGCACTGCAATCAACCCGGAATTTTAGGTATCTGACGCAAACAGACGGCCAGTCTGGCGCCTATTGTCAGGTACCTATACTGTGTATATTTCACTGTATAAAACCAGAGCCATACAGAGAAAGAGTCGCGTCAACGGAGGTCCAAAATTCTAGATCGTCACGTGCTTCATGGAGACAGCGAATAGTTCCCGGAAGTCAGATAGGCTGCAGAGAGACATACCTGCAATTCTCGGTAATTACTAGTCAATAATTAGCGTTATTTCTGCCTGATTTACATATTTTAGGCTCGTGTGAATGTCCTCGTCTCACTTAAGTGACCCCAACTTTAAGCAACCGCGGAAAGGCTACATTAAACGGCAAAATTTTGAACATTTGCACTCAATATAGGCAGTATTCGAGCAGTTGTCGTGCCTTAGAATTATTTAAATAATTAAGATGACTAAAACGAGATCTAGTCATTTTAAAGAGCGTGTTCCTGTTGCCGATTGCTTTGAATTATTGGTTTTTGCTTTTGACTACAATGCTTGATTATGACTTTCAGGAAGGACAGAGGACTGACAGGTGACTATCAATGAGTATCAACTAACAGCACAATTAGTCCCTGCATTATTAAAAGCAGCATCATGTTCAGTGTGGCATCTTAGAAAATCTACTGGTAATAATTATAATTTATCTGCTCATAATTTTTATGCATATCTGCACTTATCACTAAACACCAATACATAAGTTCAAAACAACTTTTTCATTGACTTTTTGCATTTAGAAGGTATAAATTTATCTAGGCTTGCATGTATAGTAATATTTTTAGGAAGGGCTTATTAAACCCTATATATCCAGACAGAATAAGACACATTAACATACAAAACCCAAAACTAGTGAAGTTGGCACGTTGTGTAAATCCTAAATAAAAACTGAATACAATGATTTGCAAAACCTTTTCAACCTATATTCAATTGAATACACTGCAAAGACAAGTTACTTAATGTTCGAACAGGTAAACTTTGTAATTTTTTGCAAATATCAGCTCATTTGGAATTTGATGCCTGCAACATGTTTCAAAAAAGCTGGCACAAGTGGCAAAAAAGACTGAGAGAGTTGAGGAATGCTCATCAAACACTTATTTGGAACATCCTACAGGTGAATGGGCTAATTGGGAAGAGGTGGGTACCATGACTGGGTATAAAAGCAGCTTCCCTGAAATGCTCAGTCATTCACAAACAAGGATTGGGCGAGGGTCACCACTTAGTGAACAAATGCGTGAGCTGATTGTCGAACAGTTTAAAAACAACATTCCTCTACAAGCTATTGCAAAAAATTTAGGGATTTCATCATCTACGGTCCGTAATATCGTCAAAAGGTTCAGAGAATCTGGAGAAATCACTGCACGTAAGCGACAAGGCCGAAAATCAACATTGAATACCCGTGACCTTCGATCCCTCAGGCGGTACTGCATCAAAAACCGACATCAGTGTGTAAAGGACATCACCACATGGGCTCAGGAACACTTTAGAAATCCACTGTCAGTAACTACAGTTCGTTGCTTCATCTGCAAGTGCAAGTTAAAACTCTACAATGCAAAGCGAAAGCCATTTATCAACAGCACCCAGAAACGCCACCGGCTTCGCTGGGCCTAAGCTCATCTAAGATGGACTGATGCAAAGTGAAAAAGTGTTCTGTGGTCTGATGAGTCCACGTTTCAAATTGTTTTTGGAAACTGTGGACGTCGTGTCCTCCAGACCAAAGAGGAAAAGAACCATCCGGACTTTTATAGGCGCAAAGTTCAAAAGCCAGCATCTGTGATGGTATGGGGGTGTATCAGTACCCAAGGCATGGGCAACTTACACATATGTGAAGGCACCATTAATGCTGAAAGGTACATACAGGTTTTGGAGCAACATATGTTGCCATCCAGGCAACGTCTTTTTCATGGACGCCCCTGCTTATTTCAGCAAGACAATGCCAAGCCACATTCTGCACATGTTACAACAGCATAGCTCCGTAGTAAAAGAGTGCGGGTACTAGACTGGCCTGCCTGTAGTCCAGACCTGTCTCCCATTGAAAATGTGTGGCGCATTATGAAGCGTAAAATACGACAACAGAGACCCCGGACTATTGAACAACTTGAGCTGTGCATCAAACAAGAATGGGAAGAAGTTCCACCTGAAAAGCTTCAAAAATTGGTCTCCTCAGTTCCCAAATGTTTACTGAGTGTCGTTAAAAGGAAAGGCGATGTAACACAGTGGTAAAAAGGCCCCTGTGCCAACCTTTCTGCAATGTGTTGCTGCCTTTAAATTCTAAGTTAATGATTATTTGCAAAAAAGAAATAAAGTTTCTCAGTTTGAACATTAAACATCTTGTCTTTGCAGTGTATTCAATTGAATATAAGTTGAAAAGGATTTACAAATCATTGTATTCTGTTTTTATCTACGATTTACATAACGTGCCAACTTCACTGGTTTTGGGTTTTGTACAAACTTATATTGTTATACACATACAAACACATACATTTTCTGTATATCTTTTTATTTTGCTCTTATGTACTACAATTACTTCATGAAAAAGAAATCTTGAATAAACTTAGAAACATGAATAGCATGTGAGGCAGTTTGTCTGTGCCGTCTCCTCCATGTTGTCCTTGTGTATAATCTCTGCCATGGTTTGCTGTGCTGCGTGGGGATGCTCCAATTGCTGGGGGGGTTGAGTACAAATATACAGTTTGTAGGCTCATTTCAGCAGGAGAAATCTAACAATCATTCAAAATTACAACAACACAAATGTGAGGTGATTATATTCAAACACTGTACATGCATTTTTTCACAACCAAAGACCACACGATTTGGAAGCTTACTGTCCAGTTTATTAAAAGTAAAGAACGGGGAAAGGCATGCACAGCTTAGGGAGTTAAGACTCAGGGTGCAGGGTGAGTGTCCTCTGTCTTATTGCAGGGATTTCTTTGGCTCATATTGAATCGCCTGCAGTTCTTCTGCTGAAAGAGAGAGAGAGGGGGAGAAAAAGACAGGAGAAAGGGTTAGACACACCTATATGGGCTTGGATGGGAAATGGTGCTGAGAGATGAGGCTGGTCTTTGTTTCCCAACTTAGCTGATGGAACTTAAATAGTTGTGATCAGCTTTTGCTGCTGATGTTTAAGAAAGTATGGTGAGTGGCATCAGTTACATGTAACAGGAATTTGTATAAAGATGGATCACGTTCTTTGCAGTATTTCAGACACATAATACAGTACAGCTCAATATTTATACTATTCAGTATAATTCCCCACTTAGTCTTCTATGTTTAACTGTAGATAACTTTTTAGTTCATTGAATAGCAGTAAAAAAAATTAGCTCTAACAATCAATATTTATAGCGATGTATCAGCAACGGATGGCTTTCTGCTTTAACATTGTGTAGCGACAACTTTATTATAATAGTTAACGTTTGCTATCTTGTACTCGAAGAGAACCTTGCTGCACCTCCTCCACTACTATAGCTAGTCTGATGTTATACTAACGTTAACTCTCTAACATTTCACTCCTCCACCCCACTCCGCAAAAAATCACTTTAAGAAGCCTTCTTCTCTAATATCGCGTCGTTGGATGAAATGACACTGAGTGATTGGAGTTTTCCATTATGCTGCTGCTCGTGGTTAGCGTTAGTAACTGTGTCGCTAACTGCACCTAGCTAGTATCCTAGCCTAATTTTCTGCCCTTAAACGTTGAATATATCTCAAATTGTACAGGGGATAATCCAGGAAAACGCTTTACTGTACATATTAATTCAATTCAGATGTGTCAGATGTGCTTACAAAATACAGTTTAATTCTTTAATCGTCTTACCTTTGGAAAGATCATCACTGGACTAGTCTTCGTCGCTAACTTCCGGGAACTATTGGGAGACTCCACGACCCACCATTACTGTAAAAAATTGGTCAATTGGAGGGAACGGAGTTGAGGTGACTCTCTCTCTACATGGCTCCGTATAAAACCATAGTGAACTATCTTCTGCTGTAGGCTATATTCTCCCCTCATCCTCGCATTAATACGGTATACAATTTCTCTGTTTACTCTATAAATATATATTTACTCCAATATACATTAGTGTCTTTATTCTACTCCCGTGCACACATATATAGCGCACATATGCTGTATATATATATATATATATATATATATAAATATATATATATATATATGTATATATGTGTGGCAGCTCGAAGGAGGGCCCGGGCGGTGAATTGAACCCTAGACTCCCTGGTTAGAGTCATGCGCGCTGACCACATCGCTGACCTGCTCGTTGACAAGGTAGCCAGGAGGCATTTTTAGTTACAGGACTCTTTAACTGTCAGAGATATTTATCCTAGATCTCCGGCGCACACGGCCATACACTTTATGATTCCTTCACACTCTGATTAGATGTGTGCTTAAATCAGCTCACTGCAACTGATTTCCCATGGATCGATGTACGTATACTGACGGAAAATCTGGAATGCCGCGGAAATGTCACTTTCATCAGAAGACGTTTTGAGCCATTGCTGTGCGCTGCTGTCCATTAAAAAAATTCTTGTACATCATTCACATGTCCAAAGGCGAGCTGGTCCGTTGTAGACAGTCAGCCTCTCTGCTGTTCTTATACGTAACCACAGCTGTCAGAAGGTTGTGACGTTGCCTGTACCGTTCTGAAAAGTCAGCCCGTTGCTTAAGGTCCCTACTATGGTTTTGAGGCTAAGGCACCAGCTTCAGGAGAGATTTATTTCCGGGCACCATAGCCGTTGCAAAATCCGCCTTTGCTTAAAGTCCCTATTAACCGCGCTAGTATGGGAGGGGAGATGTAAGGACAGCAGGGCATGTGACGGGTAGGGAGGGGTCCGCGCTGAGGCTTGTGTTTCTGTCGGGGGTTCAGAGGGGCGTCGTTTGACAGCCTCTCGGTGATAACCGGTCCTCGGAGACTTGCGGCGCGGTACGAGAGCAGACGTAGGGTGGAGAGGGAGAGATGTGGAGATGGACAGGGAGAGAAAGGACTCGCAAAGGAGAGAAAGGGAGCAGACAGATGTGATCAAGTGTTGTTCACTGTTTGCTATTACAAGGTTGTATGCATTTTCTATGTGATATGTAAGATTTTGTCACGCCAATTAAGCCCACTGAAGTTAAATTGAATAGACTGAGACAGGGAGGAAGCACACGGTGATAGACGCAGAGAGGCGTGGAAAGACAAAGACAAATAATAGAGGGAGATGCAGGCAGGAACTGTGCAGTAAGATAAAGTTAGACAGAGAGAGAGAGAGAGAGACTCAGACTGAGTCTGTCTCTCAGTATAGGCAGTGTGGATGTGCCCCCTTTGAGCAGCCAGATGCTGTCCGTCATCACATGCAGAGACAGTTTGGAGATGAAAATTATGAGGGCCAGGCTGAGGGAAACATGACTGATTTATCGTCCTAGTCCTGCCTTTACACTGTTATGAAGTACCTTTATCCCCCATGCAGACAAGCAGCTCATGAAAAGATGAGATGCTGCAATGCAAATGTCTCATCAAGTATAACGTGGCAAGGGTTCAGGGGACTGCTCTGTGACACAGCCTCAGTTCTATTTTTGGCTTCTGATAATACCTGGGGCGCGGCCGGCGTAAGGGGGGAGCCGCAGTATGAAGATGTAATTTTTTTCTTTTTTTGTCTTTTGACAGGTGGTGAAAGTAATGGGTTTCTCTCTCCTTTGTTCTTGTTCCTTGTCTTTTTTTTGGGGGGGTCTGTGGCAGAAGCCTCCTTTGACACGCGCCTGCGTTCCTGCCTTGATGAAGCTTTTGATAAAAGAGACACACCAAAAAAAAGGAAAAGAGTCTCTTCTCTTGCCTTGTAGCTCCAGCGCTAGGTTCTGAATTAGATGAGGCAGCAGACGAATGCTGGGAGAAGCTCATCGCAGAGGAATTTATTTCTCTATTTTTTAATCTTTTTTTCTTGGAGGAGAAAAATGACTTGTGTTTGCTGCGTTCTTTCTCATGAAGCCCAGAATCCTCCATGACTGAGACTTTGTACTGCAACTGCTTGATTAGTGCAAAACGACTGCTTTTACAGTAAATTATGCCATTTCGTTTGTGTGTGTCTGTTCCCGTGCATGTGTTTTTTTTAGCAAGTGTGTGTTATAGCTTGTGTGTATGTGCGCCTGTTTTTGTACACATTTGTGCACAACTGCATGCTTGTGTGTTTGAGTGAGAGTTATCATGTGTATGTGTGTGCATGCATGTGTGTTAGCTTGTATGTGTGTGTGTGTGTGTGTGTGTGTTGATGTTTGCTCTTGTTTACCTCTGTGTGTATGTGCATGTGTGTGTTATGGATGTGATAGCGTGTGGGTGGCGATGTAAGCATGTGGGTGCATAGCAGCAGCTAATTACACACAGGTACAAACGCATTAGAGGGCAGGCAGGGCTGCTGCCTTCACAGAGGGTGTGGGAGCTGAAATATTCATGGCCACATTTCTAATGATTACAAGCAAACAACATTTCTGCTGCTTTTCATTCATTCCCTGATCTGTTTGCTGTGTGAGGACACCGGCTCATACCTGACTGTAGTGCTGATTCTGGATGAGCAGGGTTTAAGTACTTTACAGGAAATGGTGTACCCCACACACACACACACACACACACAGACACACAGACACAGACACACACACACTAACACACATTCACTCGCACACACATACATACACAAATACCCAACACATATACGCATACGCATACACACACACACATACCCAAATACCCAACACATATTCACAACATACATGCATGCGCTCACACGCATCCAGCGCACGCACACACATGTACATACACAAATGCCCAACACATATACGCAGCGTGAACACACACACACATGTACATACCCAAATACCCATCACATATCCACAACATGCATGCATGTGCTCACATGCACACAGCTCAGACACACACGCACACATCGCAGACACAGACACACACATGTACATACATAAATGCCCAACACATATCCACAACATGCATGCATGTGCTCATCTTATTCATTCGTACATATACATGTAGAAATACACAACAAATACATACATTCACACATGCATGTGCACACAGGCATACACACACACACACACACACACATTTGTGGAACAATCACAGAAGTGTTTTTGAGTACTCTGCCAGGTACTTATACGTCTGTCTGTCTGTGGACAGACTTTGTCACCTCAATAGTGTTAAAATTGTGAAAGGTGCAGTCACAAAACTGTACAAGTTTGTAGTTCAGATCAAAGCGAAGGCCGAGTTCAAAGATGGATGTGGTCTGTGCTTGGGCACCAGAAGAAGGGAGTAGAAAGAGCAACCTGTGTGATTCCATGGCAAGATGGTCTCTAAACTCTCCTCTTTTTGACCCATCCTAATTACTCTGGTGCAGTGGTCAGCAACAGCACAGCACAAGGGACCCAACTCCAGCCCTAAAGCCTGCAGCCTCGGTCAGGGGCGGTGGCAGGACTGTTCCTGCGGTGTGGGCCTTTAAGGGAAGAACTTCATTTTGGCTCTTCTCCTGCCTTTCCCGACCTTGGCACTGGCCTGAGAGCTGTGGTAGATTTGTAGACCCTGCGCTGGGACTACCTGCTCATCTTATGTAGCTCGCATCTGTTAATTACTGAATACAAATCACCCCACAGGGTCCAGTAAACTGTATTTTATCTTATGGGCTGGGGCGTCTCACTCAGCAGCTGTTCTCTCTCCTTGAGTCTTGGGGTTCACCTTCATGCCATCCCTGGCTGCCTTCTGTCCTGGGTTTCAGGACTGGCGACCTGTCTTAGGGAGCTTTCACATTAGGTAAGAAAACACGATTGGGCCCCCTCCCCTCTCTCCAGTCAGCTGTCACATCAGTAATGTCATTCTGTATCCGAGCACACTTGCGCGTGGAAAAATTCCGATATAGGATGTCGCGGTTTGCACCTAGATGGTTTGCAGTTTGCCAATATATGCATAGAAGAAGAAGTGAACGCTTGCGTCATCGAGGACCTGGTGCCAGAGTTGACAATGGTGTTCATCTTCATGCTATGCCTGCTTCTATTATTTTTGAAGCTGCCACTAGCGTTCATCTGTAAGGTGTGAAACGGCATTGAATTTCTTTGTTGAACCTGAGAGATCCTTTTTGTGAACATGCACGTTTGAACGGGACGGTCGAATTGTAAGACGTCACATAGCAGTCCACTTTCCTGTTTAAGTGCAGAGGCGGACAGAGTACACAACTTCATGACTTAAATTTTACTCAAGTACAAGTAAAAGTTCTATAGTCAGATTTTTACTTAAGTAAAAGTACTGGAGTACTTATTTTTAAAAATACTTAAGTATCAAAAGTAAAAGTAAATTTTCTAAATATTGTGTTATTACTGCCACAGTGCTTACCTTTACCTATAGAAACCTACTGGATGGAGCTTTTATAGATTCTTTAAAGAGATGGTTCATTCATCTTGAAATTGAAGGAATCAATAAAAATATCCACCCCAATTATTATATCAGTATTTTGCTTTTGGTTCAACTGTACGACTTTGCCAAATTTTTGTTTATTTGTCAAAATTTTAAAGCGTCAGGGGCGCAGCCATGTTGTGATCATGTGACGAGATCTAGGATGCCTGACGTCATGTGAGCGTAAAGCCACGTAACAGCAGACCTCCAGGAACAGGGTTTGGCAGTTCTGTTCATTGGGAAAGAGTAGTGCAGCCAAGTGTAGAGACATGGAAGATAGATATATATGGTTGGAGATATTGATCGATGCAGTGGACTCATGGATGGGTTTATGATTGATGAACGGAAGACAAAGATGGATGGATTGGAGAAAGACTTCAAGAAAATGAGAGTTACTGAGGGCTGTGGGGGTGGGGTGTGGTGGGCTGGGGAGGCAGGGGGTAGCTGTTGGAGAGTCAATTTTCGATACTGTCTCCAAAAGGGAAATGTTGAAATATCAAATGGGAGAGAAAGCTATGGAGAATAAGCGAAAAATATCATGAAGAAGTATAAAGAGGGGCCCCAGCGGCGCAGAGCGTGCAGAACAGCTATGCCGCCGCATTAAACAGGGCCTGGGAGCAAAATTAAACTGCAATGAAAACGCTACATGAGAGAAGCACATTACTGCCATCACTATGAATAATGCATGCCGGGCGGTGTGGCTGGGAATGCGGCCCTCGCGATGAAGCCTGTCGGTTGAGGGAATGTGCTTTGCCCGTCCCGGTCACTGTGCTTCGCCAGACAGACGTGCCTTAAAAAGGCAAGCGCCATCGGCTCATTCTGATGAAGTCTTTCTAAAGATGCTTAGTGACCTGTTGAATAGAAATGTAATCCGCTGTCTAGGTCACATGATTCCAGGATTGCAGCATCAAAGCCTATTAAAATCCAAGTCTTCATGTACCTTGACAGTTTAATCATGAATACAGAGAGAGGAAATGGCTGTTTGTCAGTCCCATAGTGATGATGATGATGATAATACTAATAATAATAAAATAATTATTTTTCTATTACTGGTATTATTATTCTTGAACTCTGACTGGAATGCTTGGCTCTCTTAAAGTGATGACATTTTTATTAGGCTTGTGATCGTGTGTAGAATGTTTGCTTTTTTCCTTCCCATTGTAGAATTATTATAATAGCTCCTGGGCAGGAGAATCTCGTGGGTTCATTTTGCCAAAGATAGCATTTTTCCCCCCTGAGTTGTTGTCCCCCCCCATATCCATGTGGCATCCTTTAATTCATAAGTGTAATTAAGCACAGACTCTCTCTCTTCTTCGCTGGAATGGCCTTTGAGCGAACCCAGGGTTCCCTTTTTGCATAGCTTTATTTCATATGCATACAGTATAATGCTAGGCAAACTAAAGCCTGGTTAAATGCGGAAATTCATCAATTTCATTCAGAAAAAGCATCCTCCCTGCCTCTACACAGTTGATGCCATGGACGGAGGACTGACTTTTTTTGAGGAATGGGGAATTGATTTATATATTATTACGTATGGATTGTATTCTGTTGTATTTTTTCTTAATGATGTGGAAGTTGGATGAAAAAAATGCTGATGTCCAAGCATATTGACAGATAGATTTTTTTTTTCTGTCTATTAATCTGTATCAATCTGAAAGACCATTTTGGAACCATATTGAATCAAACTGAAACGCGGTGTAAATTCACGTGTCTTTGTGAGATTGTGCTGGAGTCTGATGGTCTGTGATGTGACGCTCATTTTCTGAGGAGTACGTAAAAAGGCTGGTTCACGGAGTGTCTGAAAATGGGCTTAACTCCCTAAAAAATTGTCCTAATATTGGTGCTAAATTCACCCTTGGCAGAATTCTATTTGTGACCATTTCTTGCAAAAAGAACCTGGCTTAAATAATACTGCCTAGTTAACTCTGCTTATCCCTTTTATGTATTTTAAGACCTCAATCAGATCACCCCAAAGTCTCCATTTACTATGGCTGAAGAGATGGAGATTCTTCAGTTTGTTCTCATAGCTGTAATATTTTAATGCTGAGTCAACTTTGTGGCTCTTCTTGTTGGGTTTTATGAAATGTACCAATAGTGAAAACCAGTAGAATACAAAAAGGAGGCTTTATTTCTGAAGAGGGAAACCCCCCAACAGAGCTGGAAACAGTACAAAGTCCGCAATCCAAATTCAGAATCCAATGGGCGAAATCCAGAGTCATACACAGGGCACCAATCACAAAAATCGTAGTCAGACAAAAGAGGTCAAAAAACAAGGATGCGGCAAAAGTACAGGGAATAGGCAAAGCTCGGTGTCTAGGGCGGTCCAGTCAGAAAGATAAATCACAATGAAACAAGGCGAAAGAAGCGTAGCACAGGAAACAAGGAAGAACGATCTGACAAGGAAGTGAATCAAACAGGCATCTAATATACATATCCGGGTGAACACATGATCAGGGAACACAGGTGCAATCAATGGAACAATAATCATGGAGTGACACATTAGGAATAAACTTAACACATGAATTTGGCCGAAGCCAAAACGCAGACAGGGATAACAAGACAAAGTTATGGACAGACAAACAGCTCCAGTCACGGAGTACAAAAAGTGCATAGTTTAGAGAAAGGAAAGCACAAAGCATTTGTGGAGACCCACAGAAAATCGCATCAGAGATAATTAGCGAAAGGCAAGGAGGCGGAGACTAGAATAGGGCGACTGCTGAGAGATCGTTAGTCAATTAGTAAGTGCAGCTATACAATCCCAAGTGCTTGTTAGTAAGTTAGTCTAAATATACAGGGTTAGTGTTGGTTAGTAATTAGCGAAAATAACAAAATGTTAGTCTGTGTTAGTAACATAGTAAAAGTAAGGAAGAACACGAGATAATGAAGGAAGATTGAAACCCCAGAAGCCAATAAATCACCCGAATGAGTGGCACGCAAGACAAGGGACCGTGAGCAAACATACACACATGACAAGACGGGGTAAAGATGAAGTGCAAGGCATGGAAAAATAAACATGACATGGAAATATAAACATGGCTATGAAATGAAAACATGGCTAGGAGACTAAGAAACTAAAACATGAAAGATAATAAAACATGAATCTAATACCCAATAACACAATACATGATCAGAGAGTGGTCAGACGAAGCAGTGGTCACTAAAACATGAGACAATCCTAAACATGGCGCAAGCCCAGGCGCAGAACATAAATTTGAAGCATGGGGCATGGGACATGGGCATGGCAAAGACAGAAAATGCAGGATCACAACACTCCTTTGAACCTTTTTGAGAGCTTCTGTATCTTTACCTCCTGGTAAATATAATTTTTACTTAGAAAAGATTACAAGTTGGGAAGAGCATGGATTTCCAGCTTCCTGGGGAACCATGTGAAGTTAGGTCAGGCCTATGATATTTATTCATATTGTCACCCTATTAAAATAATGGCCTTTTAAAATAATAAAGTCTTTTTTTTGACACAAATTTGTTTTTTGCCCGAATTATCTCCTGCTCTGCATTTGGTGAAGTTTTTTGTGTTTTCCCAAAAACTTGAAAAAAATTACTTAGACCATTGTTTTAATAGGGTGACAGTATACAACCATTATGAATTTTTTATCATGAATTGTTTGGTATTCTAATGGTTGTATATTTCTGGCAGGCAAATACTTGTCTGTGGCTGTCTTGTATTCCCCTTGTTGTTGTCTACAATATATACTGGTACTCTATTGGAGTGCGGAATCATTAAGGGAATCAGTATTCTTGTTGAACTGTGTAGTGCAGCAAAGACAATCTCAATTTCTGTATTTCCTCTTTAAAATTGATTTTGAAAATACTACGAGGCAACATTGAAATGTTGATTTGTCTGGTTTTCAAAATTACACATTTCTTTTCCTGAATTTGCAAAAAAAAAAAAATGGTTTTGAGTGATATATCTTGCTTTCATCATCTCTGCCTCTAAGCGTATATGTAATAAAAATAATTGCTATGTAATTAAGAACTGAACTCATTTCCTTTCATGTAATTATCCTTAAGTGGCAATGTATCTTGTCTCTGGTGTATTTCCCTGAATACCAGAATTATTCTTCTCTTATGACAGTTTATGGAAGAGGCTGCCATTTTAAAGAGCATTGGCATTTCCATGGCATTTTCCTTATCAATTTACTTTCAGTGTAAACATGAATTGAGAAGTGAATAAGAAAGAAAAATATGAAAATTAAACTCCTTTTTTTCCAAGATCATTGACATCCACTGCATCAGGATTTGTTTCATATTGGGCTGATGTCCCTCAGCAGAGTGACTTATGGAAGCACAAATGTGATGTTTCTGGATTAAGATGCATGTCCCTGATGGGGATAGTATATTTCTGAAAGTGGCACAAAGTGTGAGACCCGTAGAGGCTGTTTAAAACTCATCATTGACCATATTTAACATTAAAGTGTAGAATTTTACTGATCAGGCGTGCGTTTCCCAGAAGCACAGTCGCGAACTAAGTTTCGTGGCTCTAACTAAGTTATGTGACATGAACCAGGTAAGTTGGTTCGTGCATTCACAGTCAATGGTTCCAATTATGTAAGTTAGCATCTGTGATTTTGTAAAACGCACTCCAGAACAAAAATACCTTACGGAGTATTAACCTTTAAGTTGGGGGCCAGTTATTACCCCAGATCTTGTTGGTCTCGTGGGTCTTGTTCACGAGTGAGGGTAGGATGGAGCGTGAAATTGACGGATTGCTGCAGCGTCTGCAGTGAAGCGGGTGTTGTACTGGTCCATTGTGGTAAAAAAGGAGCTGAGCATAAAAGCAAACCTCGCAATTTACTGGTCAATCTATGTTCCAACCATCACCTGTGGTCATGAGCTTTGGTAAGTGACCGAAAGAATAAGATCGCGAATACAAGCGGCCAAAATGAGCTTTCTCCGCAGGGTGGCCGGGCTGACCCTTAGAGATAGGGTGAGGAGCTTGGATGTCCAGAAGCGGCTCAGAGTAGAACTGCTGTACCTCCCTGTCGAGAGGAGTCAGTTGAGGTGGTTCGGGCATCTGGTCCGGATGCCTCCTGGACGCCTCCTTTTAAGAAGTTTTCCAGGCATGTCCAACTGGGCTCCAAGGCAGAACCAGGACACGCTGGAGGGAATATGTCTCCTGGCTGGCCGGGGAATGACTTGTGCTCCCCAGGTAGATTTGGAGGAAGTGGCTGGGGAGGGGGGCACCTGGGCTTCTCTGCTTTGTCTGTTACCCCCGCACCTGGCCCCGGATAAGTGGATGACAATGGGTGGGATGGATGGAGTGTTTACCTACATTAAACTGGCAAAAGTAATGGCAGGTTCTTAAGAAAGATTCTGGACCTTTTAGATAGTATGATCAGTTGGAATCAAATAAAAGGAGAAGTTGGGTCCCACTTCCTATAAAGGCCAGTGTAACCAGGATTTCTCAGAGAGTAGGCTCTTCAGTAGTATGATCATCAGGGTCAGCATGGTGGCACAGTGGTTAGCACAGCAAGAAGGTTGTGGGTTCATATTCGGCCTGGGGCCTTTCTGTGTGGAGTTTGCATGTTCTCCCTGTGTTCGCTTAGGTTTCCTCCGGGTACTCCTGTGTCCCCCACCCACAAAAATATGCAATATAGGAACACTCCTGTATGGCTGTGTCCGAGTGTTTGGTGGTGGTTGGAGGGGTCGTAGGCGCATACTGGCAGCCATGCTTCCGTCACTGCCCCTGGGCAGCTGTAGCTACAAAAACGTGGTTTACCATCATCACAACGTGAATGAATAATGTATCCATTGTGAAGTGTCTTTGAGTGCCCAGAAAAGCGCTATATAAAACGGATGCATTATTATGCATTACTAGGGTCCAGGAGCCAGGTTGGCTTGCAGCCTGGTGGCTGGACCATTTTACTGCATACAGGAAGCGGCCGGTTAGAGGTTCAAGCCCCAATGTACTCAACAAAAATATAAACGCCCCATTTAACACTTTTAAACTTTAATCAGCATTTAGGGTATTACTATATATTAAGTCATCCAAAATTCATTTTATTGTTCAATATGCAACAGATTACTGTTCATTAAAGCAAGATAGTGGTGTATGACAATCAGGGATACTCATGGACACTGTTGGGATCACAATGAGGACGACGAGCGTGTAGGTTCACTTCTCTTAGGCGGTTCTGGACAGTCTGAGATGTGATACGTCTATTGTGCAGACCAACTGTTTCATCTGCTGTGCGTGTTGCTGGTCTGAGGCGATCACGCAAGTGGAGAAGCCGGATGTGACGATCTTTGTGCTTGTGTGGTCACATGCGGACGACGAGGGTTAGGTTGATTTGCTTTACTGCCAGTCTGCCTAAAACGAACTCTTAAGCCGCCAATTGTCCGGTAGTGAACAGTCAGCTGTGCAGCAACTGCTCTGGTGGACATTCCTGCATCCAGAATTCCTATGGCGCGTACCCACATGATCTGCGATATTGTGGCATGGCGACTTTTGATGAAATTTGACATTTTGGGATGGCCTTTTATTGTCCGCAGTTTCAGGGAGCGTCTGAGTTCTGTTCATGCTGTTTGAGCAGCGTCTGCGCATGCCACACCTGCGTTGTGGGTGGAATCAATGCATCACTGAGCAGGTGCTCACTGGCAGTGATGAATAAAAATGTTGTATACAAATCAAGACAAATATCCATTTTGCACAATTAAGACCTTATCAGCTCATTTAGGGTAACACATTTCATCTTACATTAATAAATTACATGGGGCGTTTATATTTTTGTAATGTGTGGATACAGTAAAATCAGTGTATTTCATCCTTGAGCGAGGTCATCGGTACTCCAGTGGGGATTGGCCCCTGCTTGTCTTATTGGCTGTCAGTAGCTTTTGGATAAAAGTGTTAGTTGAATGACTAATGTAAGGTAATCTAATGCTATGAGATTGTATGTTGGCTAGCCTGGTGGTCTACAGAGCTGAGTGTGCTCAGCCTAGGGCCTGTGTGGACCCTTCAGTCCAGGCATTGAGCTATCGGACGTTCACACCTATTCGCTCTTGTCTGATTCATTGCATGGATCAGTGGGTTTGCTGTACTCCCCGATCCTTATAAAATGAAAGTTGACTGTCTGCCCTTTGCTTAGCTCCCTTACAAATCTCATCTAATGAATCATAAAGTGTTAGGCTATAAAATGATTTTCTTGAGACTTAATTAAGGCTCAGAGCTCCCATTTGAAAAACAATCCTCTGCAAACCCCTCTTTTAGAAGTTTAATGTTCATCCAGCTGTTGAAGATTGGTATTATGGACTGATTCCATTAGCACTATAACTACAGGGGAAAATGTTTGATATGAGAAATCAGGTACAGCTTTTACCAAGCAGACAGCTAATTTAGAGTTCTTTTGGTTGCTTTACTTGTCCAACCAAGCTCTAACTCATTTGTTTCAGAGAATAAGCCCTGTAAATTTGATGGGAGACAGGGATAGAATTGCTTTACGTATTATTTTTTTATCCCTTATTTTGGATTTTTCATAACCCTCTGCTGTCTGCTGTGTTTTATTCTGTTGACCACTGCTCTCATGCCTTGCAGAGCTGATTGTCAACGACCCGCTAATCCAACCAGCTGACCTGAGGCGCTTTTTTCCCAAAAGCATAGTTGCTAACTGTCCATTCACAGTCAATGGGCCCAACTATGTAAGTTACCATCTGTGATTTTGGGAAACGCACCTCAGCAAGGGATTTGCCTTTGCCCCCTTTCCTTCTCTTGGTTGGTGTCCCCCATGGCTCTGTGCTTGATCCCCTCCTCTTTTCCATTTGTCCTCTATCACTTGGTCTAGACATGCTTGCAAATGGAACACCCTATCATTGCTTTTCTTATAATATTCAACTCAACTATAATATTCAATCTATAATATTCATTCTCCCTTATTTTCTCTTGGCTACGGTATGGTCAGGCATGTATGTACTCCTGTCAGCCACACTTGAAATGATATTAGACCAGCTGAGCTTCAGTATAAGACATCATGACAAGCACTTAATCCATGAAGCCATTGCAGTTGGTCCTAAATACCCGCCGTGCCTTAAACCTGCTAGACCCCTGTTTTGGAATGACACCTCAGAGTTTTTTTTCCAACTAACTGCATCTTGCTATAAAAACACTTGCTCATCTCTCCCACCATCTCACTATTTTTGATGAATGCAGTTTGACAGTATGAGTGCAACTTTGCATATGCTATCTTCAGCTCTCATAGTATTTTATTTTGTTGAAAAAATGCCTTCGTCTGTCACTTTGGATCACAGTAAATGGCAAGATTATAGGTGATCGTGTTTGCCAATTATATTGAAGTATTTGTTTGGCAGCCAATAACAGAATTGGTGTTGGCAATATAGCGACAATTAAGCATGTATCAGTTTGTGAGCAGGAACTGATGAAAGCCAGCTTGTTGCTTTCAGCAGCTCATAATGTATTAATTAAAAACAGTGCTTTGACTTCTTGCAATCCCTCTTTGTAAGAAATAGATCTATTTTCAGTTATTTGTGTACATATGGGAAGAAAATTCATAGAATTTTGGCCATCAGGTAAAGAGCTCCCTTTTTTCTTGGGTTAATGACTATCTATAATAAAAATAACCACCAAGTGTGTGTGTAGTTGGGTAATCAACTAATTTAGTTATTTCAAGTGACCGTCCACCAGTGATCAATGAATTAATCATTGCAATCTCTCTCAGAAAAAAGATTGAAACAGTTTTAATGTGCATCCTTATGGCTTGCAATATTACTTTTAAACATATTTTTTCGGAAGATTGTGTATCAGTAAATTAGCCAATTTGGGCATTTTCTATCTTAATTTACACTCAAATTGCTCTTCACAGGATTCATTTAGTAAAGGAAATGATTTAAAAAGCAAATTAAATTTGTGCAAATTACTTCATGTTCTCTTACATAGTATTACCGCTCCATGAAAGGAGACGATTGTGGGGGATTTATCTTGCAGGGCCTAACAAATGGATTTTTCCAATGCTATGCTACTTGCCTCTTTTCTACTGTCCTCCATTTTTATGTACATTCTTCCAATAAAAGTAGTCTGTCTTGGGGTGCATTTTGTCACTTTAACTGTTATTTTTCTGTTGGATTTATGGAGCCTCAATAGATTTTGTCATTTTAGAGGAGGCGCCAGGCATATATAATTTAATATTCAGAAAAACAGGAAGTGTGTGTAAGACAGAAATCCTGGCTCAAAGTGTCCACAGAGTGTGTGGCAAGCAGCCCAAATGCAATTAGTTCTCTTGTCTTTTTCCTGAAATTTTCCTGTCTTTCAGAATGACTTTCTCGCCTCGTCAGTCTGTCTGCCTTCCAGCCGAGGTCCCAATCTGCAGGAACCTGAAGAAAATACTAGATGTGTAATAACTTTCCTATACCAAGTCTGCCATGTGAAGAGATTCCTATCTTGACGGGGCTTCTCCCCCTCATTGGAAGGTAGATAAAGAAAGTAACACTGGGTGCACATCAGCTGCCCTCTTGTGTGCTCTTATCTATGAAGAGTGTAAGAGCCCACACTACAGTCAGCCATTTTATGCAGCCTGTGGTGCAAACTAATTCAGTAGCAAGCCTGAAGAACTCAATAGAGACCCATGGTAAATGAAAATTAGTTTAATCAAATTATTAGGCTCTCAATAGACTGGAATTGAAGAATCAAAATGAGTTCAATCATTTATAGAGAATCATATCTGCTGCATCGATATTTAAGTTTCTGGAAGTTTCTCTAAAATTTCAGGTACTGCCCTCATAAAGGCTATATCTCTTGAGAATCACAGGTCACCGGATGTTGTTTTAGAAGCGCAGAACCAGGCTGTGCTGTTCAGCTCTGAAATACAAAGGGATGCAGCTTCCTTTTTATGCAGCAAAGTACACGTCGTTATGAGGTGGGGGGATCAGAGAGACGTCTCAAGGACTCAAATCACTCCACTATTTCTTTAGCTAACCAGAGGTGTTCAGTGCTGAATTACAGACATTACAGGATTACATAATTCTTAAACTAATATGGTGAAATAATATATCAAAACATGCATAATATATATTACATAGCTACTTATTATTGATAATCATAAAATTACTTGTTACTATTTCCATTAATATTGCGTTAGTCTAATACTTTAGTTATTTACTCATCAATCAACGCTACATCTGCTTAATTTTATAGCTTTTCATGTGTTAAATAATTTGAAAGGTCGTAATTAAACTTCCGAACCTCGCTGAGGGTGGTGCTAGAGTAATTGCGTTATGATACACTTCTAAATTCAGCCACAGACTGTATATAGTCAATAGTTTCAGTGCATGTAACTGGTTTTCCCTTTGCATGTTCATGCTACAGGCAATGCAAGAGAATTAACATTTTGGAACTGTTAAAGGTTTTTTTTTCTGGAGACATAATCATGTAGCTGTGCACAGGAGCACAGCTACCCATTTTTTGGGTGGTATGCAATGACAACGGCCTCCCCCAAACACCTACACCCTGTGTTCTTGACTTTGTTGATATTGCACACTGAATTGCACATCTTCCAGTACTATTTACAGTCTATAATCTTGTCATTATCATAATCTTGTATCTGCATCCGCTTGCGGCCAATTGTTTTGGTGCACCCCTTCACGTAGCACCCCTATGCACTGCATATATTGCATACCCACTTTTTGCGCCACTGGCTATACATCGTACACTGACCTTGGGCTGCATTGCTAGTGAAGAGTACCAGTAGGGAGAACTGACCTCCTTAAACTGCAGTGCATCAGCCAATCGCACGCAAGGCTTTGGCGAGAATAGCAGCAGCTCCATTGGGGAAAAAGTTAGGAAATTTAATTGCGATCCTTCAAACTGGTTACACAATTTCCCAATCCATCATCCGCCACGGGAGGCCTGCCGCCAAGGTTGAATTGGCTGAGGTTGGGGAAGGCGTTTTTTAGGCAGGTAACTGATGAAATTCAAATTACTGTCCCACACGCGCTGCTCATCAAAGGTGGGACGCCATGCAGTCAGAAAAGGTTAAAAAAAAGTCGCAGAGGAAGTAAAAATCCTGACACATTTTTCTTACAACTCAGCCAGCCAATCTCACTCATTATATGAAGTGGTATTGTGCTGATGTGCTAATCCTGGGGACGGGAGCAGTATAATGGGGTAGAGGTTTATTTCATCAACCCGTATTTGTCAGCTCTGTCATTGATCAGTGCCACATCAAGCAGGCTTTGCTGAGGGATGCAGAGAAAATGCTGAGCTGTAAGGAAACATATGAGCCCTAACGTTTCTTATCCTCTGTCATGCTTGGTGCCTTGCTTGGTTTCTCTGTTTCAATGCACCAAAATACCTATTGTAGCTGCCATATCCAGAATGCGAGTGTACCTCTGCCTCTCCTACATTATTCAATGCGCTCCTATTGGTTGTGTTCCTACACAGAAATCACATGCTGTTCGGGCTTTCCAGAGGTGCTATTAGCGTTAATTGTCTTGGACAGATAATGAGCTGTCTAAAACACGATCTGGGCAATTACACTGCGGGATGGAGAGCGCTCAGTCATGTGATCTAGTGCGCTATTGTTCTGCTAATCTTAACCAGCGGCTGTGTTTGGTGGGGACTGCTCCATCATTGTGTGCTAAGCAGGAACCTCGGACCGTCTCACTTTGTCTCTCTGCCCTTTAACACTCACCCTTTAGCGACATTCAGGCGGCCTCTGTCGGTGGCTCCTCTTCTGAAATGTGCTAGCCTGAAGAAGCCTGCAGGTGCTGCCTTGTAATGCTCTGAGGTGATGTCACATAAGTGAATCTGGCTCCGGCCCTTGGAATTGTCTCCTTGGTCTGGTCTAATTCGAGGGATCACACAGAAATCTCCAAACTTTGCCCCCGGTGATGCTACCGCTACTCTTGCCAAATGCTTGCATGTGAATGGCTGAGGCATTGGAGGTTTGAGAAGTGGAGGACTCCCCAATACCTGTAATACCTGTAGCTAAATTTCTTACTCTGTTCTCTCAACGGAGTATCTGGTCATCAGCTCATTTAGTAAGGATAAAAAATGGAGCTTTGACAGAAATTCTGATAGGCCACGGAGTCAAAATTGCTTAACGTAGGAGGTGCTACCTCCTTGAGAGGCACCTGAGTGCATTTGACTGTCATCTGACTTTGCTGTCACATCATTGCCTGGCAGTAATATGTTGGGCTTATTTAAGTTTTCCTTTCCGAATAGCTGTTCCTAGCTTGCTCAACAACCCTCCTCCACCCTAGCTCCACCTGTCTTTTATAGCATGCATTGATTTTGTTCTCTCGGGACTAAATTATTGTTCAAAAAGAATGTTGAGGGCATTGTTACTGTAGGCTCTGTTTTATGGGGGGGTTGTAGTAGCTCCCTGCCTTGGGTTCCATGCTTGGACAGGCAGGGATCTCTCAGTACAGAGCCATGTCGCTAAACCCAATGTATGCTTGCTATGCTAATATGCCTGTATCCTTTCAATAAATTTAGTCTTTTTGACAAAGTGGTCCTATCAGAAATAGCTCTCCCTCTCTCCACCTCAGCTACTGCAAGATTAGCATCCTGTTGTATAATGGCGGTCGTGCATCACCCAAGTTGGTGCTCCACACTGGCTGTGGTTGAGACCAGTTTTCTCATGTCAGCACAGCCCGTTGAGTCGCAGCCAGTTGGTGAGAAAATATCAATATAAATGCAGTGAATAATGGTAAAAAAGAAGTGCACAGCCCCCTATTACAAACCTTTTCAATGATCTATCTCTGTGTGAGATCAGCTGTATTAGCTACATTATGGATAACCCCCTCTCAAAGTTGGGACGGCCCTAATAGTTCCTCATAAATGACCGGCCCTGTGAGCAAACCGTGTAATGAAATCCTTGTCGGGCTTCACCCTTTCGGATTAAGAGCTTGATTATATATCTGATGAATGTGGGAGTTCCGATGTGAGGATATCAAGCTGGCCGAGTAAGTCTCTTTCTACAAAGAACCTGAATGAAGATTAAGAACTGCTATTAATAAGAGCTGCCATTTTTCTGGTGTACAATGAAAAAATTGCAAATACGATTCACCCTGAGCTGTCAACCTTCGCTACTCATTCCCCTAGTCAAGAAATATGCTTTCAATCGCCCTCTCTCTCAAACGCACGCACATACGCACATGGAACGGTCATAACCAATCCTGTAGTGGATGATTGATGTGTTATAGAAGGCAGTTAGCCCAGACTGTTCTGGCATTTTTTGTTTTTATACACAAAACCCCTAATTTTTTTGGCTATGGCCCGCCATGCCCCTCAGAGCGTAATCACGAGCGTCTGCAGTCGCCGCTGATGCCTCTTCTCTGCTTTTCTTTTCTCATTTATTGAGATTTGACTTGGGGATAAAAAGTCCATTAACGACCTTTTAAGTGCCAAGAACACAATAGCAATCAGATTGCTATCGCAGTACATGTTCTGTTTCCACAAATGTTATTAACATCCTGCCTTGTTCATGAGTTATACGTGTTTCTATGTGTTTGTGTATGTGAGGGTTTGAGTTATACGAGCGTGTTTGTGTGTGGGCGCATCTACGTGTATGGTATGTGTATATGTGTGTATGGGTGCCTGCGTTATTGGTGCGTCTATGCAAAAATGCGTGTTTGTTAGTGGGCACGTGTGTTACATGGCTGTGTACCAGTGGCGGCTCGTGAACTGGCGACAGGGGAGGCTCGAACAATCCCTTAAAATTGATGACTGGTCACGATCTGTTTTCAATCATTAATTTAAATTACCATTACAGACTCTGAAAACTCAACATTATCAGATGTGGCCAGTTTTCATTTATAACGCATACCTGTCAACTCTCACGCATTCGGTGTTTAAGTGGCATATCCTCTGCTGTAGTCAGCAATTATTAAATCAACACACATAAGATTCTCGCGCGGAATTGAAGTCCTTGTGCATGGAGGGGTTGAAAGCAATGGAATTGAATTAAGATGTTTTAAATGATTTCATTTGAACAATCATGAGACACATGCATTGCTTCCAACCCCTGAGTAAAGAGAAGCGTGAGAAGTACGGAGTCGTGATTGGTATGTATTATAAATGAAAACTGGCTACACCTGATAATGTTGAGAGTTTTCGGAGTTTCTGTTATGGTAATTTAAATGAATGATTGAAAACAGGTCATGACCAGTCATCAATTTTAAGGGATTGTTTGAGCTTCCCCTATTGCCAGTTCACGAGCCAGCACTAGTGTGTAGTGTGTATATATATGTATATTATATGTGAGTGCGTGTGTGTGGGCGTGCATTATACTTTTGTGTTTGTGTGTGCGGAATGTGTGTACATACGGGTGGGTGTGTATTCTGCAGGTATATATGGGTATGCATGCCCACTTTTGTGCACACATTAATAGGATTTCTGCTTATTTGCTTGAGAGGTCGACCTTGTGTAGAGTGCGACCGTATTGATCTGGACGATGCCGATTAGTGAGATGTCGCATGCCCAAAGAGTGGCACGAAACAGAGAGGGTAAGATCGAGCGTCAAGAATCACTGAGGCGGGAAGCCGGTTAGCTGGGGAATGGATCAGCCTGCTCTGGGAATAGATAGCTGCTCTATATCGCACTCCGACCAAATTATCTCCTCTACTAAAAGAGCCCAAGAATAATTATTTAATTGAGCCCCTCCCCCCTCACCTTGTATTATGGGCTGCCTGTTATCACACATACTGCTCTATACTGGTCTCAGCATCGAAGTGTAGCTGGCAAACAAAGACCTGCAGGGAAGAAAAGACGAGCAAATAAGGTGGCTAATGTGCGGTAGCACCGCAGTGGAGTTAATAATGGTGAAACATGTAAGCACAGTTCTCCGCTCTCTGCATTTCTCTCTATCTCCTGCTCTCTCTCTCTCTCTCTATCTCTCTGTCTCTCTCTCCCTCCCTCCCTCTTCCTTCTACCATCCATCTTCTCTGGCACTAACATACGCACACACACGTGCACACACATTTGCAAGAGGTCTCTCACATACGCTCTGAAGCAGAGGTGTTCACACGGTGACGCACTCATCCATGCTTGCACGCAAACTCGCCTGCTCACACACGCAGACAGACAGACGAATGAATGCTCTTTCTCACACACTGGAAAGCTGGCATGTTTCACACTCTGATGCGCGTATAGGGGCTCACATGTGCACGCACACACAGATGCACGCACCTGTGAGAGCTATCCATCTCTTTCTTCAGCTTGGAAGCTGAAGTGTTAACATGCGCACGCACACACACACACACACACACACACACACACACACACACGTACACACGCACACCTGTGTGTGAGAGTTCTCGATCTCTCTCTCACATATGCTCGTAAGCCGAAGTGTTAACATACGCACACACATGCACACATACACACACACACACACGCAGATGCACAGATGCAGGGATCCTCTCTCTCCCTCACATGCTCTGAAGTCTAAGTATGAACAGACATACAACACACACACACACACACACACACAGATGCACGTGTGTATGCGCCCTCTCTCCTTCTTACTCTCTCTCACCCACATGCTTGTAAGTTTAAGTGTTAACAAACACACACGTGCACGTAAATACAGATGCTCACGTGCAAGCATCCTCTTTCTTTCTCACATGCTCTGAATTCAAAGTGTTAACAGACATGCAGAAACACACACACACACACACACACACACACACACAGATGCACGTGTGTGTGTGTGTGTGTGTGTGTGTGTGTGTGTGTGCGCGCGCACACACCCTTTCTCTCTCTTGCTCTCTCTCACCCACATGCTTGTAAGTTGGAGTGTTAACAGACACACACTCGCACACACACATATACACACACACGTGTGCGGACTCTCTCTCTCCCTGTCTCTGGAACACACGCTCCACGGTGGAGGTGTGCGGTGGGAGGAGCAGTGGGGAGGAGGTGTTCAGGAGCGAGCTCTCCCAGCCTCCTCAGTCTGTGCGTCTGGCGCTCGCTGGCAGGACCTGCTCCTCTCCGTCTCCGCGCTCTTCGGCTGCTCCAGCTGCTCCAGCTGCCACGGCTGCAGGGATGGAGCTGAGAGGGTTGCCAGAGAAACACAGTACGTTCTGCTCGCTTGCTTTCCCCTCTCCTCCTCCTCTCTCCCCTCTCCTCCTCCTCTCTCCCCTCTCCTCCTCTCCCTCTCTCTCCTCCAGGCTTGTGCATCTTTCTCAAAGTGGCGACAGTCTTGCTTTGTTTTTTCCTACCTCTGTCTCTCTGATGTGAGTTTTCTGTGCCACCGCCGTGTGCCATTGTTGGCTGTTAAATGTTAAATGCTTACTTTCCTGCTTCCTCGACCCCGGTCCGACGGTCAGGGAGCCGCGCTGGGTCACACGTGTGTGTGTGTGTGTGTGTGTGTGTTTGTGTGTGAGTGAGAAGGCATGCTGAGATGCGGTGGCGCACTGCCAATGGCTAGAGATGAAAGAAAACTCCTCTAACTGAGTGCTGGTGTGCGCTGGGCGCTGTTTCAGTTCAAATACAAAAAAAAAAAAAAGCCACGCACAGATGCGGCGAGAGCGCGGCTGCCTGGCTGTTCCATTACCTGCTGGGCACCCCTGAAGCCGACTCAGTGAAGGCGCATGAGAGCGCTCCGGTGGATTTAACGGTACCACATGTCTCGACTGGACGAGTCTGACGGCAGCTCTGGAGGCTGAAGGTTTCCTGTCGTTTTGTGCGCTGTGTGGGCTGATCTGGGGACAGTCGGTGCGCCCGCGTCTCCAGCTCGCTGTCGGGGGCAGACCGGGGAAGCGCTGCGTGCAGAGCTGGCGCGTAACGTGGAGCGCCGAAGTCCGTTTGTGATTTACGCGCGCGGCTCGGAGTGCAGCAGCTGGTCCCGTGTGACCCTGACCAAGCAACCCCCCCAACCCCAACCCCAACCCCACCCCCCACGATGTCTCTGGGTGAAGACGGGAGTGAGCCAGGCTGCTCGGCATGAGCTGGGCTTCTAGCCAAAGGCAACAATTAATAATGAACTTCAGAGAAGTAATTAGAGAGAGAGAAAGAGCGAGAGAGAGAGAAAGACCTGGAGAAATTCTGAGCTAAAGCGAGACTTACACCGACACATACAGTTGGAGAGTGAGAGAGACTGTGGAGGTAAAGAGGGAAAGAGATTGGCGCCGGGAATGAGAAATTAAAGATAGAGAATTGAGAAGATTAAATTGTGAGATGAGACTGAGTCTGAGAGAGAGAGAGAGAGAGAGGAGAGAGGAAAGATGTAGAGAAAGGAAGGGAGAGGGAGACAAATTAAAATGGAGAGAATATGAGGACAAAAAAATTTAATTGAGAACGAGGAAAACACTGTGAGAGCTGGTGAGAAAGAGAGGGAGAGAGAAAGTGATGGGGAGAGACGGGCAGAGAGTAACAGCGAGAGACAGACAGACTGGGAGACAGACAGACAGGCAGACAGGGAGAAAGAGAGACTGGGTCTTGTCTCCCAGCCCAGTGGAGATAAATGCTCTCTTGAGTCAGTGTGTCTGCAGTAATGCCAAAGCAGGCATCAGAGAAATGAAAGCAGCGCAGACACAAACACAGCAATCAGCCCCACGGCGCTTTGCCTCCTCACGTCACCCACAAAATAACACTCTGAAGTGGTGGCTTGATTTGAAAATTGCTGAAAACAGGCTTTTTTCATGATTGTCTTTGCCTGTCTCCATTTTGTGTCCGCGTGGCGTGTTGTGCAGCTTTGATTATTTACAAAAAGATTATTCTAGAATGATGGCAATAGCTGAAAAACGTACATTGGAGGGCTGGGGGTTTGAATTTTGTACAAGACGATTAACTGTTCGTGAACTTAGAACGGCTGACGGGCTTAATGCGAGAAGGGTGTAGCTATTGGAGAGAGTGAGGATGGCTCTACGCCAGGTAACTTGGGCATTTCAAGCTCAAAATAGGTTTTGGTTTTGAATATTATTAACAGTAGCCAACTATATTTTCACATCTCCTTCTTACTTGTTAGCATGCAGTTGATCTCCAGTTTGCAGCAACAGATGCTGCTTTGCGGTGTGTTGGAAATTGCCGGCCGGAGAAGATAATCCATTGATTGATATGAGGGTACAAATGATACCTACAGAACTGAGCTTAGCTCACATCACGGAACAAGCTCATTAATAACACCCATGGGAGGATGGGGCTTAGGGTTGCCAGCTCGAAGCGGTCTCAGCGTGTGCCGTTTGGCAAAGCATTAAAGAGCTTAAGAAATGTAAGCCTAAAATATAAAACTGGGGAAATCTATTCCAAATGTTGACTGTTGCAGTTGATTCCTCCTGTGGGGAGTGAGAGAAGGGTGACAGTGAAAGGGTGCGACGGAGAAGCAGACTGAAGAAACTGTAAGACTCGGGAGGGGGGTCTTCGAGGAATGAGAGACTGATGAACTCACACTAGTACACACGCACACAAACACGCATACACACATGTGAACATGCAAATACACACACACACACACACACGTGCACATACACATACATACATTCGGGCACTTGCATGTAAACACACACACTCACACGCACATACACTCAAATACACATACACACGCACACATACACATGCACACCCCCAAGCACACACAAGCACACTCACACAAGCAAGCTATTATCAAGTATATAAGACCACACCTGATGAAGCGCGCTGTGAAATGTAATGCTGTCCAAATCCCTCTGCAGTGAGATCAGTATTTTGACAGTAACACTCATAAAAGGCTGCAAAGTCTTCGCGATTTTTTCTATATCAGTGGTAATAAACCCTCCAGGGTAAATTAACTCTTGGAGCGCTAAATGCTGCTATTGTTGCTCAATGATGTAAGTTATCAGAATAAAAGCTGTTGAAAACCTACCCTGAGGGAGCTCTTTTAAACTAGTCGCCAAATGATAGGCTTTCAACAGCACAAGATAATTACATTTATATTTTCAAAAAAATATTTCATCACTCCAAGGGTTAATAACGGTCTGCTTTAATTTGTTGGCATTTTTATCTGATTGGGCTGAAGTCTGTAGGCGCTGCAGCCCTGTATAATTGCGCCAATTTCCAAATACTTACAGTCCTCACTGTATATATACTACTATAATTGACGTAGCAATTGGTGCTATGCACTCCAGCATGAGCCTCACACAGTCAATTACGCCGTGTGCTGGCCGACCGCTGTCCCTAATGCCATTCGGTGCTCATCTCTCGAGAGCCGTGTCAGGATGGTAAATGCAGCTGCGGGCTTAGCGCTGGACTCCGTTAGCTGTGGGAAGCGATGACTGAGCAGGGCTTCATCTGTTTTCGGATCTTTTGGTCTCTCGCTCTCTCAGCCTCGATTCCCCCAGGAGGATTCCTACCCAGGGACATCATTCCCTCCGCTGCAATGAATATAACTCAAGGCAACAATAGCAACTCTTTTCACTCTGGATTTCGAAGGAAAACCTGAGCTGTTCTTTGCGGTAACCGTTCGCTGCTGTGCACAGACACAAATATTAATCACCGTTAGCGGGCTTTACAGTGCCACTGGCTCCTTGGTGCATTTTATCTTGAAGAAGTCAGACATTTTTAAGTTTTTTTCCCCCCTTTCCATTTAGTCTCCAATTTATTTTATTGGTGTCCTGCTGATGTGTCTGTAAGTCATGCAGAAATCTGAACGCTGTTATGAACTGTGAGAATTTTGGTCACGTTATTGTGAAGTGGTGGGTATTGTGGTTTGGGGTGTTATTTTGAGGCTACGGTGGGACTATGGAACAGTGAGAGAGAGAGAGAGAGAGAGAGAGAGAGAGAGAGAGAGAGAGAGAGAGAGAGAGAGAGAGAGAGAGAGAGAGAGAGAGAGGTGCCTGTGATTTCAGAACTTTTAGTGGACAGCTCCACGATCTAGAAACACAGTCAAAGAAACTGCAGAGTGAGGTCTGTTTGGTGAGGAGACTATTTGGATTGTCGCAGAATTTTAAAGGGCAGCAGTTCCTTCTCGATTCATTCCACATTGATGTCATTACCATCAGACAGTGCAGACTCTCTTCACTTTACTTTAATGGCCATTCACATCCATTCTGAAATGTGTGAGAATTACAGCCTTTAACATTGCTTTGACTGAGCAAATATTTATATATTCCCATCTGCATTTTGAATGGGGTTCAATTCTGAAGAGCTGCAATTCCCTCAATTCACTCCAAGCAGATGTTATTAGCATCAGATCACAGCTGACAGTTTGCACTTCATTTGGGGGGGGGGGGGGGGGGGGGTTTGGGGGACCTTGCATCCGTCGCTGTCCAGATACTTACAGACAGCGCCGTTTGACTGAATGTGCTTTATTCATCCCGGTCTAAGTGACAGAGGCGCATACGCGCCAGAGCCTGGGAACAGAGAATACGCCCTGCCGCGAACGCCCCTGACATGGAGCTTCAGATGCGTATGGCTGGTTGTCTGCGCAAGATCGTTATCTCCCCCTCCTCGTCTCGCGGTGTGTGGAGAGAGAGAGAGAGAGAGAGAGAGAGAGAGAGAGAGAGAGAGAGAGAGAGAGAGAGAGAGAGAGAGAGAGAGAGAGGGGGGTGCAGGGACGAGCCAGGTCGAGCAGCGTTTGCACCAAATAAGCCCGAGCTTTGTGCAGGTGCTGCTGTTGGAGCAGACATCGCCCCTCTGGGCTGCACTGAGCGATTCGAAGTGCGTCTCCCTGACCTATTTGCTGAGCCTGCATACTGCAGCATATCCACACACGGTGCGGTCTTCGTGGATTGTGGGCGATCGTAATAATAGCAACACCGCAGAAAATGCCATGATGCATCTTCATACCGCAGGAATATCATATTGATCCCTGTGATATTACGAATCGCCGTTAGCTAGTTGCACATTGTCGGTACATAGGCTGAATCGAGTGACCAAATGTTGCGCATTTAAAATTGCTGATCATCCAAAAAATCTTCAGCCTGTGTTTGTCTTGCCTCTGATGGACGATGTAAGATTTTTTTTTTTTTCATTCAGGTTTGCATGCAGGTGTAAGAGAAGAGCGATGACACGTTGTTATTTACGGTACTGACAGATGCCTTGTTCTCGTGTCTAAATTAAAGAGTGAACTTTACGTGGGCATTGTCAGCATATGTATAATTGATGCGGCGGAGCGCGAGCTGTCATCTGCGGGAAGTGTAGTGTATTGCAGTGGGAAAGCGCTTTTGTGCACTGAGGATGGCGAGGCTCCATTCTCCCTCTTCATACTGCTGGGAAAGGAGGCCTTTGGAGCCCTGTCTGCCAGCTGGCGGTTTGGGAGAGACCCCCAGGGTTCCCAGGGTAGAAACCCAATACACTCCTTATGGAACTGAGGCAATTATCTATCACATTGTACAGTCAGGCTCTGGCGTTGCTTTCGGAGTAATTAGAGGTGCTCCATTTCTTAGACAGAGCGTTTGAAAGTGTGCGTTTGGGCAAAGCTAGGGTGGTGCTGGGTGGGGGGTGGGGGTTGGGGGGGGGGGGGGGGTTTGTGTGAACGTATTGTGAGTGGGTAGGAAGATGTGTGCTGATGCTTGTATTTAACAGAGTATGCATTGTATGTGTGTGCGACTTGTGTGATTGTTTCTGTGTTTTTAGGTCACCTGAGACGAAGTCTCAAAGTGACCTATTCTAATCGCCTTTTGTCCATCGTCGTCCATCGTGCGCCGTCCGTCGTGCATTGTGCGTCCGTAAACAATTTACATTTTTGACTTCTCAGAAACCGCTGATCCTATTTCAATAAAATTTTGCAGGAACCTTCCTTGGTCAAATATGCACCAAAATTGTTCATTATATGGTGCCCACCCCCTGGGGCTCTGAGGGGCGGGGCTAAAACTGGCCAATACATTTTCTGCTTCTTCTCAGAACCCGCTTATTCAATTTCAATAAAATTTTGCAGGACTGTTCCTAGTCAAATATGCACCAAAATTGTGAATTATATGGTGCCCATTAGTGCTGCATGATTAATCTAATCATAATTGCAATCGCAATGTCAAGCTGTGCGATTGCATAACCGCATGAAGGTCTGCGATTTGCAATTTAATCTAAATAAACTTGTGCATGTCTGTGGACATTGCTACCTCTCCTTAATTTTATGGAGTCTGTTGACGTTACGCCCACAAGCTATCCTGGGCTATGTCCAAGTAGTCAAAAAATTACCCATACACACAAATTCCAAACCACTTTTCTTAAACCTATGTGGAAAACATCTGAAGATAAAGGAAAGGTGTAAAAGGGAATTACTACCACTTAGAAAGAGAACCGCGCTAATTAGAAAATTTGAAAGCACTAAAGCAGGCAACGATCATGAATCCCCTGCTCATCACATAGGCTACGTTTCTTTACACGATTAGCCGGATGAATGGTCGCCGCTTTAAATACCGCTGCTGTGCAGAATTGTAGAAAGGCATGATCTCCTTTCTTTTCGAAAAGGACACTTAACTTTGTGTACCCTACATTAAAGTAGGTAAATTAGGAAGCACTGAGACACCTTTCTTTAACATGTTAAGAATTCAAAGGTACTTATCATGGTTGCCTTCATTTCCGGATAATTTTTAAGAGTAAGGAACTTTTATCGGCAAAAAAAAAAATTCAGACGCAGCCCTGTCAGAGCGTGGGCTGAGGGTGAGTTGGTGGCAAAAAAAAAAAAAAAATGTAGCATCTCAGATAACCAGCACCTTTGCTCCGGATCTGCCCCGGCTCTGAGCCGGATCAGCCGGAGTCGGCACAGAGCCGGGACAGATCCGGAGCGGAGGTGCTTGCTATCTGGAGGTGGTACTTCGATTTGAGGAACGAGGACGTTGAACAGAAAGACGTGTTGTGTAAAACTCGCAAAATTAAAATCGCCACATCCCACGGCAACACTACCAATCTGTTTCAATGCTAGAGACAGCACAAAGAGAAGCATGAAGACTGCAGGCCAGTGAAGCCTAGCAAAATAAACAGAAAGATACAACTGAAAGCTGCTAAAGCCCGATGGTGCTACTGCTTTTGCACTTTGCAGAAATGCCTTTATTTTTTAACAGTACCGGACAAACTTTTAGGCTTTAGGTTTTTTGCATTTATTAGTACTTAATAGGTTTACAAAATGCCTGCAGAAAGACATCAAAGTTTACAATAGTGCTACTGTATTTGCACTTGGCAGAAATATTTTTATTTTCAAAAAGGAAAAACCTCTTTTTTTTTTTTTTTTTGGAGAATGTTATTTTGAAAACAAACTTGTATTTTTTTTATGCGCCTTAATGTTTGCATGTTTGAATTGAGAAATATACACTCCACACAGCAAAAGTCCCAGTGTTAATTCTACTCTAGTAGAATTTATATAAGACCAACCCATCCATCATGGACTCAAGTAAACTCTATTGGAGTTGAATTAACACTCGGATATTTGCTGTGCAGAACGCATTATTCTCTGCATTTTCCTCATAACTAAGCAAGTAGCCTCAAGATATCTTTTTAAAAATTATTTTATCGTAATCGCCTTTCCAAACTGCAATATGGTCCACTATAATCGCAATTGCACATTTTTACCAAATCGTGCAACACTAGTGCCCACCCCCAGGGGTCTGAGGGGTGGGGCTAAAACTGGTCAATACATTTTCTACTTCTCAGAAACCGTTGATCCGATTTCAATAAAATTTTGCAGGTACCTTCCTTGGTCAAATATGCACCAAAATTGTGAGTTATAAGGTGCCCACCCCCAGGTGCTCTGAGGGATGGGGCTAAAAGTGGTCAAATTGGCTGAAATTTTCAAAATCTTCTTCTCCAGTGCCAGATATGCTGGAAAACAATACTCTTCATGCATGGAAGGGTCTTCAGGTGCTTTATCAAAATTGTTAATTTCA
Source organism: Gymnothorax reevesii (assembly GCA_029721435.1). Lineage (NCBI taxonomy): Eukaryota > Metazoa > Chordata > Actinopteri > Anguilliformes > Muraenidae > Gymnothorax > Gymnothorax reevesii. The sequence continues at coordinate 54,077,849 of CM056585.1, forward strand.
TAGTCCCCAGGTTCCATGTATGCCCCTTGGGAGAGGGTGAAGTTTACCATACTTTATGTAAGAAAATGATACTTTTCGGTATATTTAGTACATTCACATCAATAAAATCAGTTTTTATACAACTCAGGTGACCGCTAAGGCCCATGGGCCTCTTGTTTTGTAGATGGTACGTGTGTGCGTGTACATTTATGTGGCTGTTATGTGTCTGTGTGACCGTGTGTATGTGTGACTGGTTTGTGTCTGAGTCTGTTTGTATTTTGTGTGTGTCGCTATGTGTTTGTGTATGGGTTGGTTTATATAGTTATATTTGTGAGAACCACTCTTAGGAAACCACAAATGCTTTGGGGACATTTTGGGTTGTGAGGACATTTTGGGTGGTCCTCCGAGTGGAATATACGATCAGGAGTCGTTTAAGGTTAGTTTTAGTGTTAGCGTTAGGTATATTTTGTGACAGTTAGGGTCGGGAAAGGCCTTGTAGGAAGAATTTTAGTCAATTCTGTGTCCTCACAAGTGTGTCTATACAAACAAGTGTGTGTGTGTATGTGTGTGAATGTGAGAGAGAGACCGGTTTGCCTGTGTATCCATGTGTGTTTGTGCATGTGGTTGTTGGTTTGCGTTTGTCTGTATGTATGTTAAAAGCAACATTACATCAGTGTTCACTTTCAGTGTGTCTCTTCTGAAAGCTCTGTACGGAAGTGTTAGGCAGTGTACTGCCGGTGTCCTGGTGCGAGGCTGTAATGAATTCAGTGCAGACTGCGCGCGTCTCATGATCGGGGGGAGGGGGAGGGTCCACATTTTGACAGACGTGAGAAACGGGAAGTCTCGCCTCGTCCTGTCAGAAGCTTGCAGGGTGTAGTGAATTGTTAAGGGCAGAGCTGGGGAAGCAGTCTTTCTTGTAAGGCTTTCCAGTAAGAGCTTCTCTATTCAGTCTTTGCTCTGATCAGCTCGAACCCAGGACCGAATGACACACATCATGCTCTCAGCCTGAGGATACAGAGTGCTTCCAGTTTGATACCGCCCAGTTAAATCAGCTCACTTCCTCTGGGTTCAGTAATGGAATATCAATCTCTCTCCATATACTCTTTTTTTAATCATTCAAACAATTCTGTGATTCAACTGCTTTGAATTTTTTATTGCTGGTTGAAAGATTAATAAGATTCGCTGACTACATTTTCAAACTCCATTGCCTGGCAGGCAATCATCTGTCAATGAGATTTTTTTCCCCTTCGCTAAAGAAGAACTGAATTAAATCCTGATGTGATGATGCTTATTTTGTTGTTTATTTCATTCTCATCTGAGACTGCACTTGCGGCAGCGGGAACCATTTTAACTCACCGGCTTGTTTATGCTGCCGATGATTTTGACAATGGCAGGGCTTACTTGAAAATGAAAGCAGAGCTACTCAAACAGCTGTGCCCACATTCCGGTATAAATCTGTTGAATAATATATTGGACCCTTGTAATACATTGTCCCAGGGGTGCGAGAATATGATTAAGCCTAACTTTGACTGAGTGTCCATCTGCTTCTCTCTGTCATATGCTTCTCATGGATTTCACTGTAGCACCGTAGCAGTGATGCGATAGACTATTCATTTTTAGTGCGTAGCACACATTTGTTGGCATATTGGATGTGACATTCACTCCATGGCTGTTGAGACAGCGACTGCGATGAGTGTGGCTTACAGATTTAAGAAGGGCTGAGACAAACTTCACAAGCAAGTATCATACATAAATTTAATGAGCAGTCCCGCTGTTATTTGAGCACTATGATTAAAAATTCCATGCAGATGCTAAACAGTGAAAACCAATCAGTGCATCTTGAATAAATATTGTATGTGGACGAATCATATTGCTTTGGAAATTATTTAAATTATTCCCTGCTTTGTGCTTGAAGTATGCAAATCAAGCATGTCCTTATATTGCTTTTGATATCAATGTTGTTATTCTATTTAGTTATATTTTGTTCATGTCATGTATATTTGCATATTTTTCATTGTCCTGTTTATTTAGTTTTCTTAGTTTTTCTATATTCCCTCTTCCTTGACCTCCCCGCTGCGGTTATTCCTCATATTCCCATTTGTAGCCACACCCTCTTGTGCTCAGCTGACCTGTGAAGCACCTGTTTTAGGTTTTCATGATTAGCACTGTGCCTCCATCCTCACCTGCCCTGTATCCCCTTATTACTCCTGTCAGTGTTCTGTAGTCTGTTTATTTTTATTTTATGTTTTCATTTCTAGTTTTTTCTATACCATTCCTCATTTCTGTCATTGTTTTGTTTTAACTTTCAGTTTCCACGTGTCTTTGTTTCCATTCACTCTCCCACCAGCCTTGCCCATTTGTTAATTAGCTGTGTTCACTGTATCATTTGTAGCCACGCCCCCTGTACCACTTCCTTGTTCTTCCTACTCCTGCACAGAGTTCACCTCAATGATTTGTTTACTTAATTAGCTTTCCAATTTCTACAGTTCCATATGAGTCTGATGCCCTGCGTCTTCTGAGCCAATTATGAGCCTCCCCCCAGTATTTGATTTCCTTTTTCCTCCAAATGACAGGTTTCTGGATTGCCCTTCTGTTTTGTCTTCAGGTTTTTGGATTTTGGCATGATTTTTGTCTACGCTTCTGCCGTCTGATTTTGACCGCAATCTATCCGCTTGTCACTGACTTGGCCTGTCTGACTCTGATTTTGTCTTCATTAAATCTTTTTTTTTTTTTTGCCATTTCACTTTGATCTGCATTAGTGTTGATTCACAGCCATGACTGTAAGTTGTCAATTTGCACTTAAATTGCGTGAATGTACGCTTATCGAGCACTTTATTAGAACACCCGTATACCTGCTAATTCATGCAAATATCCAATCGAGTAATCATGCGGCAGCAGTGCAGTGCATGAGATCATGCACATACAGTACAGGAGCTTCACTGACTTGGTCACATCAAACATCTGAATGGGGAAAAAATGTGAGAATTGTGGATTTGACCTTGGCTTGTTGCTGCCAAATGGGTTTGTTTGAGTATCTCTTCAACTGCTGATATCCTTTTCCTACACGACAAGTGCCTAAAGTTATATAACATTGGGCAAAAAAAAAAAAAATCCAGTAAGCAGCAGTTCTGTGGGCAAAAACGGCCACGTTCATGAGAATATCCCGACTGCTTCGAGTTGACAGAAAAGCTACAGGAACTTAGATAACCACCCATTACTACTGTAGTGTGTAGAAAAGCAGTTCAGAGATGCACAACACATTGAACTTTGTGGCCGATGTGCTCAAAAGGGCACGTATGGTTCCACGTTGCATATTCCAGAACATAGATGTGAGGCTGCTGTGGGCACAGGTTCACTAAAACTTGATTGTTATAGATTGTGAAATGAAGGGTGGTAAGGTTATTATTGATTTCTCCTATGACGTGGCAATGGTTGGGTCAGAATTTGGGGTCAACTGCATAAATCCATGAACCCAATTTGCACTGTGTCACCAGCTACGGCTGGTGGTGTAATTGGAATGTTCGGGCCCATGAATACCAAATTGACTTGGCGCACTTATATGGCACCTTGGGCCCCAGAGTATAAATTTGTCATTGTTTGAATGCCACAGTTTATTGGAGTATTGTTGTTGACCATGTGCATCACCTTACGGGCACAATTTACTCATCATGACACTCGCAATGCATAAATAATCCCAAACCAGTTTCATGAGCATGAAAATGAGGTCAGTGCACTTCAAAAGCCTTTCCAGTCGCCAGATCTGAAGCCAATGCCGAGTACCTTTGGATTGTGGCTGAATAGGAGATTTGCAGAATGAATGGACAAATCTGCAGAAATTATGTGAGGCAATCGTGTCAACTTGGACCAGAATCTCAAAGGGATGTTTCCAACTTCCAAACCACAACAAATTGTGGCTGTTCTGAGAACAAAGATATCCCCCACCCAGAGTTAGTGGTGTTTATCGAGCTCGCTGAGTGTATTTCAGCCACTGGCATCGGTGAAATTTCTCCGTGTCCTCGACTCCTCTCTCTCAGGCATAATCACTGGTGTAATTAGTGATTAATTTTTAAATCAGGTGTCTGTCTCCCCTGTGACCTGCCTGCTGGTATTTCATGATTACTCCTCAGTATTTCATTAGTATAGGCTTCAACACAAAGAAATTGAGGCACTTTTTAGATGCAGCCAATACCCTTACCTTTTAAGCCACTATAATATTTTGGTCAAATGGTTCTACTGGTGCGTCTGCCAGTTGGGGGTTTCAACTGCATCCTTGATACAGCAAGAAAAAGTATGCTACTGTCCCATGATCAATTGCGCTCTCTTCAAGCCTTATCAGATGTCAATATGACTATGACAATCAAATATTGTGTATTAGGCAGCAGTGTGGTGTTAAGGGAAGACACTAGTAGCTTGTGCTTCAATACTTAGCTTGGCCGCAGCTAGACTCTGTTAAAATATCCTGCGTTACTGCTTGGGTTGCAAACAAAAGTATATGATTTGTGCTTTGGATAATGAAACCTGGAATCCTGTTGGAACAAAATCAGTCACTGTTAAAAATTGCTGTTGCATAATTCTGTGTAATTATTAGTGATAGCATCAAAATAGGGGTGGTTCTGGGCTTTCGGGAGCCTGTTTTTCAGGTGGAAAATGAGGGTTAGCAATATGATTCGATTTTTTCAGAATAATTATGTATTTTGGAAGTGCCTTGTTTAGCCTCCAGTGAATTTGCTCTGAAACGGTATTGGTATCCTTGAAATGAATGTGATTAGAATCTTCTTTGATAGTGTGCGCCTATCACTGTCAGCCTCTATATATGAAGCTTTCCCAGTGAAAGTTTCCTCCTAAAGATTTTGAAACGTTTTCAGAAATCTTGTGAAAGCCCAGCACCAGTGGTTTATTTAGCAAATGTTTTTGTGGTCGATACAAAAGTTAGCGGACTGCCGGATAGGCTCACTCAGTAATAGGGCCACTTTTGGGCCCAGAGTGACCACCTCAGCCTAGAATCTAATCCGGCCGTGTCAAAGCAAACTGTCGCCAGTAGGCACATGAGAGCTGCTCAGGGATATGGGAGGGATACTCTCAGTTTGGGTTAGCATAGTTTGTTGCTCAAATCCCTCCTACTTGCCATCTGGGGACTCGTAGGTTGCTATATTGGGGGTTAATTTCCGGTGTGTAAACTGAACTGGTTCCCCAAATTATTGGCAGTAAATATGAAACATTTGCTTTCTGTTTTTGGAATTTGTACACGTGATAGTAAATATTTATGTTGCATCAAGGGCAGAAATATATTTTGCAATTTGATGGAAATTCTTTGTGGAAACTGTGGCACTGAGAAGCTGGCAGCCTTCACGTGAGCACTGACTCAGCTCGTATGTAAGCCGGCTTTACCTGCGATGAGCCTCCGCTGACTCCACTCTTCTCTCTGCCTTATACTTACCATGGCATCGTCTTAAAAACTGGCCTCTCTGAACAGAGGAAGGATCCGGAACAAAGCCCTTAATTAGAGAAGCACAGACAGCAGTGAGATCTGAGGACAGAGCCTTCAAATGGGCAATGCAAATTATTCCGGATTCTTCTCTCGCCTGCTAGAATAAAATAGTCGAATACAATCTATGATAATTAGGTGGGTTCATGGGTCAGACCATTTCTATTTGAATATATAATACAACTCCAGCCCTCCATCAGCTGTTAATGGTAATCTGACAATGTCATCTCACGGAGCAATGAAACTAATATCTTCTTTGATGAGACAGGTGCATATTTTCTTAGCGATTTTCTAGGCGTCCTTGAAGTCTGATAAAAATGCAGAGACTGCTACTGTGCCAAAAATGTAATGAAAATGAAGATTTTTTTTTTTTGTGACCCGTCTCTGGCTTTAAAGAAGCCATTTATTTTGGAAAAGTGGAGCGCACCATGTCTTTCACTACATGTAATTTTCTTATTGATGGGAATAATGAAAGCAGAATAGGCTGTGTTCCATCGCTGTGAAGCCACTGCTGTTTGCCATTGATTTCGGATAATACTCCGCTGATGCCCGACCACATAACCCAGCGTTAGGGACTTTATTTCACGGCTCCGATTGTAAAACACATTTCTGAATCCGGTTAGGCTTTGGGATTGCCTGAACTTGTATAGCGTTGGTGATTTGGTGGAGCTGGTTTCAAAGTGGCCTTTATGCCAGTTGCCTTTTCAGCGATTTTGGCGAGCTCAGGGGGCCTTTTGACTGCAGAAGCCGAGGCTTGCTGCTGATTGGGCGGACTGGACTGTCTATCCCCCGATGCCCTTGCTGAAGTGATGCTTGCAGAAAGATTCTGCTGCTGCCACGGCAGCTCCTGTTCCAGCTCGCAAACTCTTCAACTCTGCAGCCCTCTCAGCTCTTAATCCACTGCTATAGAGCAAAAGAGGACAGCCTGTCATGTTCCATCTGGTCACAAGAGCATGGAGGCAGTCTCCACCTCTGCAATCAGCCCGCACCTGTCTCCTGCGCAGTCTACGCTTCGAGTTTTTTCATGTGCAGTTCACTGTCATCAAAAGCTGTTTTTTTGTGTGTGATGTTTTTGGACAATGGTGCAGTCATGTCATTTTCCTATACACTAAGGGAGACTCTGGGGACTGATGAGCCATATCACTATTTTGCTTCTTTTAAGCCAGCTCTGACATCTTTCGAATACAAATGTGATGTGGCTGATTGGTCCCCATGGCTCATCGGACCCCAGTCTCTCCTACATAAAACAGTGATAAGATTAATTCCAAGCATGACCAACTCATCCACCTTGCATTGAATCTCTCCTGTTTGCTTCAGTGCTACACCAGCTGTGTGTTGATTATTTTATTTTAATTTATAATCCTGCCAGGGATTCAACAATTGGTCTTGTTTTGACAGTCCACTTACAATAGCAACTCGGTTGTCACGTCATTATCTGTCTCTTCTCAAAAGTGGCTGGTCTGTACTTCTTTAATCTAAATTTATTCAAAATCAAACTCGCGGCATAGAGTTTAGCTTCAATCACTCTCTCTCTGAGGCTGTCTCGATGTTACGCACGCCTCTGCTTGGAATTCTTCTCTTCATCTCGACGTTACTCGCCGAAGGTGAGCCAAATTTCTGCAAACATCCGCCGGCGGTCTGTCTCTCTGAGGGGGATGGCACAGCTGCGCCGACTGGTGCGTCGGCTCTGCTCTCGGACTGTTTGACAACAAAGCAACAGACAGGAATCCGGGGGAAGCTCAGGTTACAGACACACTGTTAGATTGGCTGTAAATTTTCTTTTACAGTCGTGATTCTTGCGAGCAGTTACTTTTTATGATTGGGGGGACAAAGTGACTGAAACAGTTGTTCCAGCAAGAATAGGTCATATTTATTTTGTTGATTTTAGGTTTATCACAGAACATTATTGAAGGCACACTTCCCCCCATCTGTCCTACGATTACACCTCGCGTGAACTGACTGCAAAAAATAAAAACTAAGTCAATCTTTCCAAGCAAATTAATCATCTATGTAAGACTTAAACACTGATTTCTATTGCCTTTTTTCTCAGCAAGACAGAAACTTTGCCAGTGAAGTGCAAGAATTTTGATTTGTCCAGCACATGGTGTCGTAGAGTAAGCTCATATTTTCTACTTGATGGAAGAAATTTAATTGGAATACTCAAGAGAAAATAAGATTAAAAGGTTTGTCAGACGTTTTTCAGTACAGACGTTAGAGCTGTTAAAACTTAGATTGCAGACAGTCATACTAATTTATGCTGTTTATATTTGGATAGGATTTATTTATTTATTTACTTATTGAACACACACATGCACACACCCACTAGCCTATGTATGCACTCAACCGCAAAAATGCTCATTTGTGAATGCATTTCCACGCATCCAAGCACACACACACACACACACACACACGCACAGGCACACAAACACCCCAAACACATACACACAGACCCACAAGGACTGTCCGTCCCCATTATGTCTCTTTCTGACCTTTTAAGTCTGTAGCGTCGGAGCATTTCTGCTTTTGTGCTGGATTTAACCTGTGTTTCTCCACGCAAAGGTCAGCACAGTGTCTGCAAAGAAATGTCAACAGGCTCTTTAATCCTGGAACTCGAAGGTAAACTGACAACCTCTACAGTGATCAGAGCAGGGAAGCAGTAATGAAGGCTCCGTAAAGACTTGTATAGTGTAAGTGTAATGGACAGCCAATAGCTGACCATTCCCTGACCTGGTGCTTGGTCAATCATAGTGCCTTGTATGCAGGCACCCTGAAAGCCCAGCCAGTAGCCTTAGCTTTTGAGTATTGAACCCCAGCCTGAGAGCATACAACAGTGGACGCTATGGCCACATTCCAATCACAATGGTATCACATCCTTCCTTCACTCCTCCTGACTCAGAAACCGATAAAGATACACCATCATTAAGGAGACTTCACTCAATTTAGTGATTTAGAAATACGCATTAAAAGCATCCCAAGGATATCTTGAGCGGGGCAAGACGACACCAACCTATGTGGAAGTATCATTAACACTGCGCTCAATGTACCGTATAAATGATTATATAAAACTGTAATGGATAATGAATGAAGTAAACCAGTGGATCTACAGCTCCCTATCCGCTATGCATCTGCCGCACCTGTAACTTCCATTTGAGTTTTTGAGGAACATTGACATTCCATTTAGCAGATTTGCATTTCCTCGATTTTCCCCGTCTGTGTTGACTTTTCCTTGTTTTCCTGATGTCTGGAGCTGAGTGCAGGTGAGGAAAGGGAGTAAGTGAAGGTAGAATGAGCCCCGTACCTGAAATGAAGAGGCTTTGCTTTCAGCTCCACAGAAACAGCACAGTGGTCCAGATGTGCTTGATTGAGATGAACTGTGCCTTGCCTGGAAAGTGGACGAGGCTCGGCAGCAACATGAGGGGGAGGTAAAAGAGAGCTGCAGTTAAGTCGGAAAGTTTTCAGCAGCATTCAAATAATCTATCTTGATCCATCTGTTGGCTACCTGTAGCGCACAGACCACATTCATGCAGAGTTGTACGGCTTAAAATGTCATGCATGTGTTCGTTATTATCAATAGCACAAGATTTGTTCGTCAAAGGATTTCAAATTCATTCCACAACAGAAGACTAATTCAATCTAGTAATAGATATCAAAATTACCCAGAAAATCTAAATTTTACACTGAATGTGGTGTTTGTTGTCAAAAATAAGCGATTTGATCAAATGACAGCCAAAAGTTTCCCATCATGCCCTGATCCTTGCAGTTGGTGGAAAGCAACTGCAAGTCAGGATGAAGTTGAACGCAAATCTAAACGGCATGAATTGTGTGGTGATTGCTGGTGATCGATTCTGCGCAGGCCTGGCTCACGAGCCTATCAGTTGAAGCCATGTAGCAAATGCAGACTTCCTGTTTGATGAATTATTTTCCTGCAAGACGATGTCAGACACCGGTCTTTTACTATTTCAGATTTTAATCTGTAGACCTGAAGGCAGCTTCACCGTTATTATATATAGCCCATTCAGAGAGAGCTAGAAGGATGCGCAGAGATGCTAATCTTCCTTTTGATAAAAATATCAAAATTCATGCTCCAAATCTTAGGAAAAAGGTGTAAGTAAAAAATGAGGCGTTTTAAATCCCAGGCTATCTCTGAATAATATTTTCCTACTTATATAAGCTTTATGTAAGCACCCTCATCTTACAAGGACAGATACACTCTGTGGAAATGTGAATAGGCAAAGTTCCTTTCATGTGTGGAGCAATTAGCTACCATATGATGCTTGGCTGAAAAATAACTTGAGTTATAGATTTTGGCTGATAAATTTTTTCAGGTAAATAATGGGGATTAAGATAGACACTGGGATTACTGCCAGTCAAACATGACATCTTAGCCATAGCCCCCAGAATTTTGACTACTGTTCAGCTTTATATCTTTACGTCTCTTCATCAACTCCAGTTCAAATTTTGATTTTCAACATTGGTTGTCGATCAACTAGTCTATGATTCACTATGTACCGGATACGTCCAGCCTACAGTGTGGCAGTGTTGGAACCCTGTTTTCATTTTTATGTTTATGTTTATTATTATTATTATTATTAATAATAAGAAGGAGAAGAGGAATCATAGATTTTATTTATTGGCACCTTTCAAAGCACTCAAGGTCACCTTACAAGTTAAAAGAGCAATAAAGACCAATAAAACAATATAAAAACCATGTAAAATAAATCAATAAAATCTGAAAGACAAATTTACTATAACTGTTGTTGACTGGGGATTAATGCAATAATGTGGTAAGTGACACATATAATGATTAAACAGAATATGGTGGTTTAAAAAGTTGTGTTTTGAGATGAGATTTGAAGATATCGAGAGAATTAATGTTCCACGTTGTCCATTGGGAGGCGCTCAAAAGGCGGGGGCCGGAGCAGCTGTGGACTCTAGTCCCCATGATGGTCATTTTACGTATATTCTTGTTTTTAATCATTGTTATTTCACATATTGTGTTTATTGTTACCATTTCCACCTCACGTTCAGGTCACTCATGCTTTTGTTCAGCTCCTCCCTTCCGTACTCGCCCTCCCCGTTCTGTTCGATAATTACCCCTGTTAATCCCCTTGTTTATACCCACACCCCTCCCAGCTTATCCACGGATGCAATCAGTTCCCTGTTTGCTATGTTCTTACCTTTATATGGCTACAGTTTTCTTCAGTTCTTTGCGAGTTTGTTGTTTCTTCCAAGGCAGCACTATGAGTCTGTCATGGTTTGCTGTGTGCTTTTTGCTGTCTTTGTTACTGTCGTCCCTGACGATATCTTTCTCTTTCCACATCGGATTTTTTACCCAGCTGGCTGATTACTCCTGGGCGGTTCTTCCCGAAGTTTATTTAAGCTGGAAATCGCCACGCCTCCTTCGCTGGAGTGTTTGATATGACTTTGCTCACTTCGGCTCGATATATTTCTTGTCGGGGGTTTGCCGATTTATATATATATATATATATATTCTTTGTTTCTGGGAAGCTTTGGGTGCCTTGTTGGTTTTCTCTTTTATTGAGATTTCTTTTTTATCTGGTTGCTCGCTTCGTTTCTGGATCTTAAACCTTTCATTTATTCAGAAACGCGAGCTCCTTTCCTCTTATTTCGCCCAATCACTTTCAGCTGCGTCGGCTCGCTGCTAGGTGCAGCTTTGCCTGCCGCGGCATCTGATACTCCACTCTAACCAGCCATTACCAAGTCTTTGTATTTCTAGAGAGGTTCTGATTTGTCCTACGGTTTTTTTACGGTCAGTTGGCTTTTTGGATTTATGATTCTGATCACCCCTGATTGTGCTTCTGACCTGTGGGCTGTCCCCTGACCTGGATTTAGGTTTCTCTACTTGTGCTGCATGCTCACTGATTGGATTGGAACCAGATTTTTTGACAAAGAACAAGCTCTCAATTAACTCTGTGGAACTGATTCTGTCTTTGCCTTAGGGCCGGTTCATACTCAACGCAAGGCACGCGAGCGAACGCGACCACAGGTCCGTTCCATTCCGTTCACAGAGAAGCCTGAACGCGCGTCCCTTGCTGCGCTGTGCCTCGTTAAAAAGCAGTACACTGCTCATACAATAGGGGGCAGCAAAGTCCTCTCCGTCTCCTCCACCTTCTTTCTTCTTTTTGGTGTGTTGAATACATCATATGGTGCATTATTTGCTTTATCTCCCCTATTGGAATGTCACGGAAATACACGCGTCGACGCGTCGCGTTTCCAAAATTTGGACGACACACTTTGCTACGCAAGGACGCAAGATGGACACCTTGCGTTTCTCAATGCGTTGCCTTGTGTTCGCGCTCGCGTACCTTGCGTTGAGTATGAACCGGCCCTAAATCCTGGCTCTGAGCCCTGCCACCACATTACAGAAAAGTATAATGTGCAGTACGAGTCAAAGGATTGGACACAGCCAGCATCAAACTATCCACCAGTTGTAATAATGTTTGGTGTTACTAGGCAGTCACTTAGTCATTTGAAAATCTCATATATGTGCTGCGCTTGTGATTTGCTTCTCTTTGAGCTTTTTTCTAAGAAGTTCCGGATCAGCTTGATTTTTTTTATTAACCTCTTTAGAAAATGGATAGAATTTTTTGTCTGTATATTTAGCAAAATATGACCTTTATAAGCAGCGAATTCCAAAATTTTGTCACGATTCTGTGTGAAATTATTCTGTTATTACTTCTGACCATGTTCTTCTTACCATGTGCCATTTGAGGTTATATACAGAAGTCAAAGTGCTGGACTGTAACTCAGGTAAAGTGTATCCGAATGTTCAGGAGGTAGTTGACCTGAATTTCTCCATCACCTCCCCGCTGTATAAGCTGCATTAAGTTGGTCTCTGATCAGTAGTGTGCTTGGACTCCAGATTGTGTGGGCTAAGATTGGGCTCAGTTTTGTTTCCATAACAGAATAGTTTAGCTTCCAGACCATTGGTTCCTCATTTTGCAGAATCACTTAATAATGCTGTATTTAGCAATATAAATATTTACACTAGTGCTAGCTGCTGAAAAGAAAAGCATCCTCAGCTGGACAAGGCATTTCCACGGGCCTGGTTATGCTCTGCTTGTGCTTATTTCAAAGCAGTAGCCTCAGCGCCTGGCTAAATGGGTGAGCCTTGGTTCAAACCGCAGGTACACTACACCTACGCTAACTCCAGCTGCCTCAACCCTGTGATGTATAATGTAAGAGATCAATACGCAAAACAGATTAATAATTAATCATACAGCTATTAATATGACTATTGAGGGGGTCGTAAAATCTCCAGCATCACCGCGTACTATAGCAAAACACACACTTATGTTATTGGGAAGCGAATAGGGACGTTTGGCACAGCTGAATGCATCCTGCTCTGATTTTGCTCTCGGCAAAGTTTTTGTGCTGGTGCCTGGTCCCTGAACAGCCGTCTCACTCACTTAGCCCTTTACAGTTTAATCGATGTTGCTGTAAAGAATGTCTTCATATGCTGTAGAAAAATCAATAGCCCAGGTCGAACCAACACGAGAAGCGCGAGTGTAAAAGGTGTAAAGAACTGGCTCATGTATTGAAATGTTAATTTTGCCGTTTTAAAAATTATATTCCCCTCTTCCTCTTCTCGCTTTCCCTCTTAATGAAGTGCTTGGCTGTCTCTGTGAAAAAGGAGCTAGACTGAGGTGAACGAAGTGTCTTTGTGTGTGCGTCTGGATGTGTTTGCATGTGTGGGAGTGATTTTGCATTTGTGTGTGTGTGTATTTACGTGCACATGCATATGAGTGTGTGTGTGTGCATGTGTGTGCAGGAATGTGCCGGCATATGAGTGTGCAAGTGTGTACATGTGTGTTTGTGTGTACCCATGTATACATGAACACACGAGTGTTTTTGTGTACGGCAGTGTTCGTACATATGTGCATGTGTGCATGTTTGAGTGTGTGTAGGTCCATGTTCTAGTACATTCAAACACAGTCTGGGACAAAGCATGTTCAGCTCCTGACATCAGGCAAACTGTGTTTAATTTCCACCTCTGTTTCAGGTATCTGTTGGATTGTTGTTTGTTAATTAGAACAGCACGGGTTGGTGGTGATCTGCAGTGTAAACAAACTTAAGGAAGTTCAAAAGTCCTCTCTCCACTCTCGTAATGGCCTCAGATTGTATCCCCCATTGACCGAGATCCGAGCATCAGGGTCTTGCAAATCATGCAGCATCTTTTCAAGTGAGGAAAAAAACACCAATGATGAATAATTAATTATGCGCATAGTCAATTACGTGAAGTGAACCACAGGATTGATTGGAGTGGCGTCATCTTTTTCAAGGACTCTTGACGTTGATTGATGAACTGGTCAGTCCATTAATTGGTAGATAGAGGTTAGTGCATCAGGGCCATATGAACCCCCCCCCATACACACACACACACACACACACACGCACGCACAGACGAGCATGTCTTTATTGAAAATCGGTTGTGCGTGGAAATGGTTGTCTAATTAAAACCCTTGGCTCCATTTCCACTATCGCAGATTCTGACGAAGCATAATGGCCTATTCTTGAATTAATGACACAAAAGCGTATTTATATTTATAAAATCTGAAGACATCTTTCACTGACAGGCTTTTATTCCTTTCTAAGTATCTTGGCTGGCGTTTTCCCCTTTCTATTCAGTGGGCATATTCTCCTTTATGAAAATAAATGGATGCGGAGTGTGTTGAGGGACTGATACGGGTGATATGAAAGGAAATAGAGTGGCGGTGGCTGGCTTTTGGCAGCCGGCTCTTACTCACAGCTGTTTCCACGCTTCGCTGAATGATTCTCCAGTCTCTCCAGATGTCCTTTCTCTGCAGGTCTTGGTGGTTATCTTAACAAAGCTCCTCAGTGTTAGACATAACAAAAATCAAAAAGCGTTGGCTGCATAAAGCCAGCCTATGTATGATTTTTACGAAAAAATGAATATGCTGCTGGACGACTTCACTTTAGTCTGTTTGGTTTGGTTTTGGACCACAGCCATGCCTTTTGCCAGAGGCTGCATGCCTCTCCCATATTGCAGACCCGTTGCCTTTCATTCTCAATTTTCTCTTCTCACTCTTTCCCCCTCTCTTCCTCCCTCAGTCCCCCTCTTCATCTTTATTTATCCAATTTGTAATACGGGGGAAGTAACAATAGGGCAGTGCACAGGCTGTCTGGCCTTTCCTGCGTCTGTCCATTTGTACATTCATGTGTAATCATTTTCATTTCCAGACTATAACTCAAGAATTGTTCTATTTTTCTAACTGATCTTTTTACAAGCAACATACTGGTACAGCAGTTTCTATATTACAACAAGTTCTGTCATTTTTGAACTGTAGGTCGCAAAATTTTTTTTGCTGGATTTCGTGGGTTCGTTTGAATCCATATTCAAATCTCTATAAGTCATGGCAATCGGCATACTGTATTAGTTCATTTTCCGCCAGTTTCAATTTTGTGTAAATCCTTTACATTTTATGTTCACCAACATAGCAGGGGGCTGGTGGGGGGGATGCAGTGGCTAACATGATGTGGAATTGAAAGGTTCTGAGTTTGAGTCCCTATCATGGCCCTCGCGGTGTGCTCTGACTACAGTTTTGTAAGGGTAACTCAAGATGGACTAGCATCCCATCCATGGGGAGTAGCTATACTCCTAGCCGCTGCATGTTATGGAAAAAGAGTTGCGCACCAGCCTGTTGAGCCACAGTTGGCTTGAGACAGACTTTACCAACCTACCAAATTTGATGTAAATCTGTCCTTCGGTGGAGTTACAGCAAAAAAAAGGTCATATCTCCAAAACCAATTGCCCAACCAACTTAAAATCTGACCTGCTTAATGTTAGTCAAGGGTCCAATGGATGTCTAAAAGTACATGGTTATTTTGAAACCAATATGACCCGCATCAGGCAATCTCATTTCACTATCCCTTCTACTCTCTGAGCTATCATGTATCATCTTGAAACTTTACAAGATTACTTAGGATGGGTGAAAGACCAATCAACCATGTGCTGGAATACTGCCTTTCGCTATTTTTGCAATTTTTCAAATTTCTTATTTTGCAGGGGGTGGGGGGGATATGCCATGATCTCCTGACGGCTCTTGTTTGTGCTGTTGTTATTCTTATGTGGAGACTCTTCTTTCTTCCACACTCTCACTCTCTTAACAATTAAATATCTCCCTCACTCACTTTCTTTCCTCTCTTCCTCCCTACTTGTAAGTTATTTTGTTTATCTGCTTCAGTATTCCTGCTGCAAGGTGAGAGGGAGCTCTGTGACTGACACTAAACATGGCACAGGCTGTAAATGAGTAGTTGAAGACTTGTTTTGGAGGCAGCAAGACCTCACCTAAGTCAGTTGATGCATAATTACATCAGCTGTATTGGGATTTGTTATGAAATTGGCTGAGAGGGAGCCAGTTGCAGGATCGAAGATGAGCCATTAGGGCGTGTTTATAATGAGGAGGAAAAGGAGAAATGGAAGAGTGCTTGTAGAACCCACTGTACCTAAAGATTTGCCCTCGAATAATTTAGCCCACTTGAAGAGACACCAGAGAAGAAAACCCCTTAGAGTAAGCCCTTAGAGTAAGACAATTCAGTGCCGACAGAGACAAGACCAGCAGCTCATATGTACAGGACGATCTGACGGAGAGGAGTGGCTACAGCTGATCACACTAAATTAATTGGGCAGTTAACGAGACAACCAATTTATCGTAAAACTCATACAGACTGATCAAAATCAATTATGCAGACATGAGAGTTGTGGCTGCCCGCTGCTCCTAACTATAGGATGGGTCAAATGCAGAGGACAAATTACCCCACAGGGTTCAATAAAGTATATCTTATATCTTATCTTATCTTGTGACAGGATTATCCTTCAACGGGAAGTTCATGTCAATTATATTCTACACACCTGCTCAACTGTGAGGAATACACACATACATACACATAAGCACGCACATATGCATACAGGTGTATAAATATGTTTCAGCTCTGCTTTCTGGGTATGATTTAATGTGTAGTGAAATATCTTTGATGCACTGTACCATTACATAATGCACATGAAAATGTTGATCAATCTGAGTGACATCATGTGGCTGTCTGCATATTCTGTTCTTTTTTTATGATTGAATTCACACAAGCACCAAATGTTCTGTGCTTTGTTGTGAAATACTGTTATGAGTTCACTGATTGGCACATTTAGCTCCCAACAATATCAGTGCACCTTTCATGGCTGGATGTTTTTGCTGGACTGCTGTTGATGTTAATGCTTTGTTGAACTGCCTTTGGCTTTGATCACAGTGCACATTTGTTGTGGCATTGTGACAATCTTCAACAATTTTGCCACCCTCATTTCCAACCAGGGAAGTATTTTTGGCCAAGATCTTGTGTTGACCATGGGAGAGTCAATCATTACAATCACGTTGTCTGCTGACTGTATTTTATTTCTGCATAGCATTTATGAACTCAGACCTGACAAATTGAAGCAACCTCCTAAAGCTTGTACAGTGTGAAATATGCATGACAGGTGCATTGCTTCATGGTCTTCCTTTCTTATCCTGACACGCCCATGTGTCTGGGGTTGGATAAATCAGGACTCAACAGGGTGAAGTGTGCATTTTTCATTACTCGACAATCTTTATGCTCTCTGTTTGATTGAAGTAATTGTTTGTGATCAGTCTAGTGAACAAGTAGCTTTCTTGTGGCCACGCAGCTGTTTAGTCTTATGCTTGCAAGGTCGTGTCATATGGTGCATGTGGAAATGCCCATACTTTCCCAACTATAGATAGTCACGAGTTCTACTGTTGATTTTTTTACGATGAAACTTCACCAAGTCTTTCAGTGATCTCTGATCGCCGTCATTCGTGATTTTTTTTCCAGCCCATTTCTTCCACGAAGTTGACAGTTCACTGCTATCCTTCCAGGTTTTAATAATGCTTTGGACAGTTTTTTCCCCAATTCCAATAAGTTTTGATTCAGCAGTTTCTTTGGTCATTTTCTTTTCTTGATGCGGGCCAATCATTTGCCCCCCCTGAAACGCTGTAACATCTCTTCCAGGGCCATGGGATCTGACCTCCGACATGGTTGTCAAGGATATGAGATACTACACACTGCATCAGGGTTAAAAAAATTGTTGCCAGCTTAAGCACAAGCAACATACAATCTTACTGGATTTTATAGGACCCTGCAATGCAGTGTCTTTTTCTGCATACTATTTAAGTATGATGCAATGAGGCTGAAGTGCTACTTGTAAACGCAGGATCTTTTCAGGGAATGTAGCTAGCTAGTAAAGGTAATGCTAAATTTTGTTAACCAGCCTGCATAATTTGATGTTTACAATCACCAGCAGGCTAGCTACATGAAAAACCGGCCGGTCGTTCAATGCCATGGTTTTCATGTTGCTCTGCACCTAGCTAGCTGGTTACTGTAGACATGAAATGAAAGTATATGCAAGTCATGTTAATGCAGTACACTTTAACACAAAACAAACTTTTCCAGCATAACTCTGGTGAAATCGAGGGTTTATCAGGCTTTGACTAAATCGCTAATAATTTTACTACCGCGCTTGCTAGCTTGGTTAGCAAGCTAACTGTTAGAAGCAGTTCCACTGGATTGTACAGGACTGTGCTATGTGGCGGGTTTTTGTATGTTAATTTAGTACGATGCAGCTTCACAGTCTCAACCAAATATTTATCAACTCATCTGCTACACTATATCTGTTAATGCGCAGTGAGAAGGTTATGGCTAGTACCATTTTTGAGATATCGAGTAGGAAAGGAATGTGACTCACTCACTCACTCACTTCCATTATGGCGACATTAGCCCGCAGGGAATGTTAATCGCTGTAATAATCATTCTATCATAGGTTCCTAAGCATTTACTTTTTTAAATGCCAACTGGGACTTTTCTGGGGGCCATGCAAGCAGTGTATATACAAAGCAATATAAACTTCTGACCAGTTAATTTTGCCTCATGAATGACAGAAAGCCAAGTTGCTTCTAAGTGTATTTAGTGGCTCTACCTCCAAATGCAGGTTTCCAAGAAGCAGTAGAATGGATGCAGTTGCATTATAGTTCCCTCTTAATGCTGGTGTCTGTTTCCTTTAAAATAAACTGTTTTTCTTAAGTGCCAGTGGAGAAACCGCAGTAGAGCTGGAGAGCTCTCTCCTCTTGTGGGAAACTGCAGTGTTTGACAACCCTGCCCTGGGTTATGAGCTTGTTCGGAAACTCATTTACATCGCACACTTTCCAAAAGAGCCAGAAATAGATGTGTGTGCTTCAGCGCATGGCTGGGTGAGAGAGAAAGAGAGGAGAGTGAAAAAGTGAGGAAAGGGTAAGAGATAGAGAGAGAATGAGGGATGGAGAGAGCAGTGAAGAGATGGTGGAGGGGGGATTGGAGTGAGAGCGAAAGAGAGGCGAGTAAAAATGAGGAAAAAGGGAGAGAGGCAAAAAGAGAATGAGGGATGGAGAGAGTGGTGGAGAGATGAGGTGGAGGAGACAGGGAAGAGGAAGAGAGAGAGTGAGTGAAAACCTGCTTCATGACTGCAGTCACAGAGACGAGGGGAGACGTTATTGTGAGGGAGTTTTGTTGAGTGATCTCACTTGAGGTGCTGAGTCCTCCTCACACCTCACTCTCTGGAGCGGGGTCAGGTAGGGTCAGGTTTTGCGGCTTATCTCTATTCTCTGAGAGGACTCTCATCAGACAGACTTCCCGAGCCGTTGTTACATTGCTGTCTGCCCTCTAAAGGGGATCATATTATGCCCATTTCTCAATTAAATATTTTCATTCTTGTGGCATATTCTCATACATTTGCATTTTTTTATGGTAGAAAAGTATGTTGCTGTACAGGCTGTGTGTGCAGCACCTTAGGCTTACTCAACCTGAAATGGGCCATTTGGGCTCCTGTCTTTGGAAGGCTCCCGTCCATAAAGCTCACGCTGTTGTGATTGGCCGCCTACCCGGTTCAAGAGGCAGTCTCTGATGAAATGAAGGGAACACAATTAAAGATTGGGATCCTGTTACTGAGGAATAGTGCTAATGTGAATTTTAACTACTCATTCTTTGCTTTGTCTTCCTTTGAAAGTTCATACAAAGAGAATTTTCCTTCAAGCTATCCTCTCAACATGGCAATACGTACAAATTAACTCTTTCCCGCCTCCCCTTTATCTACTTTTGTTCAAAGGCTTGACAAACTAGATATTTGGCGGGCATAATGCAAATGAGTTCAATTGTGACGCAGCAAAAAAAAAAAGCCTGGACTACAAGCAGGGCATTTTAGACAGTTTAAGAGCTGTGTTTTATGTCGGAGAGAGTAACTCCCTTTGGCGTGAACTTTAGGCTTTAAAAGTTTGCATACCTTTTTCATGCACAGAAATTTAAACAAGACACTAAAGGAAACTGGAAACCCAAAAAGCATAATATTACCCCTTTCACTGAGGGTTGAAATGATGAAATGAAAATGTGCCAGCTCTCCAGATGCCCATCACTGAGTGTCTGACTAAAATTGGCCACATGGGCGGGAAGGGGCTGTGCTTAGATGGCAAATAATTATGGGATAAGCTAGGCACCAATTGTAATTGTACATTTTCTTCATTATTATTAATAATGTGGTCATCCAAAGAACCAATATGTCACTTCTTTTGAGATTGGCACAGTCATTTGGTTATTGTTTCCATCCATACTGCAGATTTGGTGACCCCATTATCTCCCCTTATGCACCAGCATTGGGCCCAAGTTGCAGTGACATTTTAGGTCATGATTTTATAACCCTGTGTCAGAAATTCAAAGACCTCATGTTCCATGAATCCTTGGATTGAGCCAAGCTCTATTGCCTCATTTTCCACCTCAATAGTTTGAGCCTATATGTAAAACTACTTCCTCAGAACTTCAACTCCCATTAACCCCAGAAAACTTACAGATCTATGTATGGGTCTATCAGATGCAGCTCCATGGTTTCCAGCGATCAAAAATATGTCCCGCTGAATTCCAGGAAAAAAGTGTGAATAGTGATGCACAATACCCAGATATATTCCATTAGATGTAATGCTGTGGCCATCAAAACATGGTGTCCTAGATTTGAATATTTTTCTCAACATAAGTACGATGTGGCTTCAGCAAAGCAACGAACCAGCAGATGCAGATTATGAATGTGATATTGTTCCACTATATATATAAAGCTTTTTTCTGACATTAAACCCACCAAAGGGAAAATCTTGAGTTTCAGGGGTTAAACTGAAATGCGATGTTAGATTTAATAAGATGAGTGGTTCAGTTTATTGGCTGAGTGGCGAAGCGACTGCCTCAGTTCGATCATTTTTTTATTTTAATTTGGCACATTGGTCATCAGGGCACCGAGAAGGTGTATTCTGTTAGAAAATGTGAATAATTTGACTGTGCTGCATGTGAAGGCAAGAAGGTTTCACGGTGCTCAGGTAAACCGGATTCAGAGGCTCCCCGCTGCACAAATCTCACACAGCTATTTCTGTCGCTGAGCGTCAGCTGCATTTCTGCTGCTGTTGCTCAAACTCGCGAGAGCAGAGTAACCTGGCAAACTAGAATGAAAAATGGCTGTGTGGACCATTGACAAGATGGCAGCTTCCATTGTCACAAATTACTCGGTGCAAAACTCATCTGTCTGGAAACAGCATGACATTCCTGCTTGATTTATATTTCCAGCACTCTGATGGATCGTTTTTATATCATGACTATGAATAGGAACATCACACAATAGAACATAATAGTGCGTCCATTGCTTTTTTTCTGGACTGCGCGTGTACCGTCTCAATGGCTTCATTTGGTTGTGAAATATTTAAAGCAAGTGGCACATGATTGTGCTTTTGCCAACTGTGCCAACTCATGGTTATTGTGAAAACCATATGTTCTTGTCATACCGATTTTGAATTTATAGGGGAGATCCACTATGCAGTAAGGTGACGAATGTAAATTAACGTAATGCCATATATAAACTTACCACAGAAATTTTGTGTTCTTGCGGAAGCTCACTGCAAACCAATTGATCAGCTTTTATGGAATGCTGTGTAAGCCTGTGTTAGATCGAGTCAAATTGGGGGTCTTGCGTAACTTTGCGGATGAAAACGGGCACCCCAAAAGTTTTCTAGCATGTTGGAAAAAAATCAGTCAAGCAACATGACATATCTTTACGTTGGAAAATTCAGCATGCTGCAATCTGCCGCCAAAAAGTCAAAATATCTATGAGACACCATCAATATTTAAAAAACAGACTCACCTTAAGCTAAATAATTTAATGCTTTTTCTGGCATGATGGAAAATAGTCCTCCTTAGCAGAATGCGTTGGTTCCTGTGCATTCACGTGACCGCAGATCCACGGCCTCATAAGTTTGCAGATCTTTCCTATCACTTGTTGAGAAATACGGATTCGACTACCATACAGAGATTTATGTAAATTTACCAGAGCTAAACATGTCTTGCGGAACTTTACTGCATAGTGGATCTACCCTATCAGTTCCGGTAGCATGCAAAGTGAAGTTTAGGCCTAATTATGTTCAGCTGACAGCTGAATGAGTGAGTAAGTCGGTGACTTATTTGTATATGTGAGTCCCCACAGTAACTCGTTTTGATGCTTCAGATACCCACAAGTTAAAAGTGATAAAAGGGACACCACAGAACCGTACCTCTGTGGTTTTGATAGACCACTAGCAGAAAGATTGATTAATCAGCTTCTGTGGTAACCAAACCAGCCACAGCGCATGTACAAGATTTCACCTGCTTGCTGTCGTGCATGTGAAGGTCTGGAATCTTACATTTTTTCCAGTCAGATGAATCACCTGGAGGTTTTTACCTTTGCAGAGCCGAACTGCCCTCAGGGGGCATTTCACAGTCCATAAAACCACCTCTCTTGCTAATGGCTTCGACTCCCCCTTGGCTTAGGTTTGAATTGTTGCTGTGCAACCACAGAAAAGTTTGTTTGGGTATTATAGTCTCAGATTGAGTTTAGGCTTGGGATAAACTGTTTTAAATGGGTATTTTCTGCTGAGAATTTAATTTGCTTCAGGTCCAGGTCTTAATACACAAAGCTGGCCTTTTTATCCTGTAATTAATTTTAATTGTTGATTTGTTATGAATTTATGTTGTTTTGGCCCTTATTTGTTCAAAATTTGTTGCCAGGACTAATGTATAGATCACACTAGGAAACCCTTGCAGTCAATTAATGTCATATTCCCAATTCCCACCATTCCTTTCATTGCTCGTTAGCCGTTTTTTAATGCCATTATACATTCTAGATAAATTCAACACACCTATAGAATGAATCACAAAGCACTATTACACAATAAATATGAAAATGGAACATCTCTCAGCTTTAGTGGGCTGTACCAATTACCCTGAATATAAACTTACCCAATCAACACTCAATGGCTTGATAAACATGAAAACAGACCTTAGTCATCCACTTTTAGTAGAGGTTTCCTTAGCTTGTTTCGTAGAGGGATACATTTGAGTTATTTATGGGTTCATCTCCTTGTGAAAAGAGTGACCACTTCCACATTGTACTAAGTGTCATCATCATTTCAAACAAAGAACCACTGTACGAGTCCTTCTGTGGAATTAGGGCATTGTTTTTGCAAACTTTTTTTTCACTTGGGGTTGATATCATGGGTTTGCCAGATTTAGTCAGATATTCAAGTCCAAGTCAACTCTCACAGATTATATTTAGGTCCCTGCTGGACTCAAATGTGCTCTGATGGAGTTGAATTAACTCTTGGCATTTCACTATGGTGCCTCCTCTGTTGTACTTCTCTGGAGTGGTGTTCAGGGGAGGTGAGTGCTGCACTACAAAAGTAGGCAAGCTCCGCAATATTTTAGTTCTATAGTTTGACTTAAATTATTATTATTTGCTGAATAAGGAAAAAAGATCGCGAGTGAGGTCAAGAATTTTGTCTAATTAGCCACAAGACTCTCTGAGGAGTCGGAGAGTTCAACTCGCGAAGCAAGCAGTTATTAAAAAAAAAAAAGTATTCAGAAATTGAGGAAGAAAATGAGATTTTAAGGCTCATGGTGAGGATAGAACCCGTTTTGAGGCGGACATGTTCGCTGCTCGGCTTACCTGCATTAATGCAGCTGTAGCACATTAGCACGTTAACTCTGACTGCTGTGGTTTCTCGGCTTTAGCGCCAGGAGTTGTATGTTGTCGGGGGAGGGGTGAGGAGAAAAGACGTGTAGCTGTGGAAGGAGGCTCCCAGTATGCCTGGCAGTGGAAGAAAGGGCGGGGGCTGGCATATTGCTTGCCTTGATGAAAATCAGCCCTACCCTGTACCTCCAGTGCTGCGCCTTATAATCTCGTGACCTGTTCCTCAAATTATGGCCCCGATATCCAAGAACTGCTAATTTTACACCAGCCCTTTATCTTGGAGTCGAGTGTAAAGACAGTCTGGTCAATCACAGGCAATCAGTCTTCATTTACTTATCTGGCATAAAAGAAAACATTAGATTTGGATTTGAGGTCCGAATTTGAGGAATCACGGTCTATGACTCACTCATTGGACTGGGGCTCGGGCAGCTGGCATGTCCTGCTCCACTCTGGCTGCGGTAAAATCTGTGCCAATGCTCTGAATTAACTGTCTACTTTACTGTAAATTATCATGGATGAAAGAGATGGCTGAATAACTGGGATGTAGTTTTGATTCTAATCTCACGGCCTAAGGTTTTGCTCTCAGCGATCTCTCTCTCTGTTCGTAGTGCTACTCAGTGTTGCTTAAGGGCCTAGCATTTTGTCCGCTGTAGTGCACCTATCACCTGCATGAATAGCTTAATTTACCATACCTTTGAGGTAATTAATCTGAATGTGTCTCTTTTAGCATCTGCGAATGAAATATTTATTAACTCAACGTGGCGCCCTTTAAAATCATGTGACGCATCCAATTCACATGCCTAGACGATATTCAGTTTATGGGTCCTTTTTGATGTCACTTTCACCTGGTTTGCTAACTGGCCTTCGTATGGAATGGCCTGTCAAATACTGCTTACTGAGTCCATGGCCTGTCAACACTGTCTCTCAGCTTATGATTTCACAGTCTTCTCCTTCACTCTGCATGGCTCTGGCTGGCTTGATCTGCGTCTTGGCGAACAGTCTCCCAATCAAAGGCAGACCCCCAGTGCACCTCTACAATGCCTCTGCTCTTGCCGAACCCACTATTACAGCATCACATTCCAGCCATCTACTCTGAGATATTTCTGTGTTTGTTTCAGCTGAGAAAATTAATGGGAGGCTCTCGGAAACTTTCAAACAAATAATGAGCAACAAAATTCATTGGGCCGTGACACATTTTTTTGTTATTTTGGTTCTGTTGGCCAAGTTAATCGCCAGCTCTAAATCCAGCTGAACGTGCGTTTTACATGCTGAAGAAGAGACTTAAGGCAGTAAGTCCAAGAAACAAGCAGGAAATGAAAACGGCTGCGGTACAGGCCTTGCAGGGCAGCACCAGGGAAGGTACCCAGCGTCTGTTGCCCATGGCTCGCAGTCTTAAAGTAGTCATTGGTTTCGAAGGATGTGTGACCTAATACTGAAAATAATTACTCTTTTCCACATTATGATAAACTGTCCAATGTTCCTTGATGTGGTTGAAAGTGGGGGGACTATATATAAAAAGTGCTATCATTTCTCAACGGTTCATCTGTCATGGATGAAAACATCCTCAGTCTGCACTTCATTCACATTGTATTGTGTCCTTTCAAACTCCCATGTGCTAGAATAGAGAACCAGAATGAAAATCGTGTCTTCACTGTCCAATGGATTATGGCTCTTACTGTAAGTGTGGGGGTGGGGGCGGGGGGATTTCCCTGCAAAATATGCAAGCAGGGCACTTCTCTCGTACTACGTGTTGAACATTAATACAATTTTAAAGGGCTGGTTTCCTCCATCTGGATTTAAATAGCATCAAATTAGAGCTGACAGTCTGTACTTTGGCTTGATGTTATCTGATGCATATGCACCCAAGCCATGTGGGAAATAACTGCTTATAAAAACCAAAAATTCCAAATGCTTACAGATCCTCATAAAAAAAGCCATAACATCAGTTCAAACAGTATATGCTCTGTATTTCTCTGGCAACCCTGCTTTCCCTCCCACAGTCCAAGGACATGCATGTCAGGCTAATTGGAGACTGAATCGATTGTAAGTACAAATGTGTGAGTAAATGGTCCGGGATCCCTGCGATGCATTGGCAAACTGTCCAGGGTGTATCCCTGAATCTCGGCGACTGGGATAGGATGCAACCCCTTCCATCATGGATGGATTAATATACGGTGAAACAATCCAGATTATCCACCTCTCTGAAGTATACAGCAGCGGCTTGTGCCCAACCTGGTGCCGGGAATTTGATTCACAGCCTTCACATTCCCCATTCATTGTTCTACCCCCCTGCCTATAATTTCCAGAATTGACTCTCTGAGTGCTCCATAGATATCCACCAGAGTAGGAGAAAGGGACCCACTTTGTGAGCAGGAAATTACTGTGAAATATTAACTGACCCCCAGACGATTGGAAGGGGAAGAGATGGATGTCAGCGGTGCAGCTGTACCCAAACTCAGCTTTTTTCTGGTTCATTCTTTCTCCCCGTGAGATCTTCGCTGATCGATTCTGCCATTGTTTCTGTGGATGGAGGTTGTAAGAAACGCACAGGCTTACAATGGGAGAAGTCTTTAAATCCAATCCCCCTCTCTTTCCCTCGGTATCAATAAAACAGAAAAACCTTTATCGAGTAAATAGCTGAGACTGGACTAGCTACACGGAAATGGGGAAGAAGATAATTGAAAGGGGCTTGTCTTTTGTGGTTAAGCCAACATTAATTTTCCCCACTGAAGTCAAAGGTATTGATTGTTCACCTCAGTGGGCTGAGCAGGAACATGATTCTAGAAAAGCGCTGGTGGAGTAGAAAAATTGGCGGGAACATGGCAGAAAGTACTCTTTTTCCTCATTCACGTTCAGCTTCAGAGCCTGAACAGAGGCTGCTTTTTGGATTTTTAAATTTACATTTTTCATTTTGGACAGTTCTTAGAGGTCTGATTGGATTTTGCCTCATATTTTGAATGGGTGAATTAAAAAAAGCATTTCTATGTGTTCTTTGTTCATTTTCCAATTGGATAGTCTTTGATAGTCTGAGTGGAATTTGACTCATTTTTCAGGGAATGGATGAGGAACTAATGTCATTTTGTGGTTCTTGTTTGTGTGTCTGTCTCCACCAATGTCCTCTCCAATTTCCTATGGATGTCTTCTCTGCAAGAAAAATAGTTTAACTAATGATAGCCATCTTGGTTTGGCCTCAAAACAACTGTTATTCAGAGCCAATGACATTCGGCCTTTTGTTGATGGTAAATCACAGTCCGTTTGAGTGGCTGTATTTTAAAGGGATTTTAAACCATATTTGACTGGCGTTGGCTGGATTGCCAGCATTTGCTGGCAAAAAAATGACAGGACAATAAATATCAAACAAAAAGATATATTTAATGCTGGTTCTGGCCTGACAAAAAAGTGGTAATCATAGCTGACCTGTGACTGCCAGAAAATGTGTAATTTGTCCAACTCTGTTGCTCATATATTACTGGCAAAATCATTCTCATGCAACATATATGTTGAATACATACATAATTTACATTCAATAAACATCAAAGGCTTTCTTGGCCTCAAAAGGAGGTCCTCAGTAGAATCCATCTTTGATAAGAAGCGTAAAGTGTCTGTATTATCTGGCGTGCCGCGTCAGAGATGTCCGCTCTTTTTTTTCTTCAGAAAAACAGGATTAAGCGACAACTCCTGTGAATTCGATTTAGAAGCCAAAGAAGCAGATTCCATTACTGAGTTTAAAAAATGTGACTAGCGATGCCTCTGTCATTAATAATGCACTTGGCTCCCGCGCAGATATCTGTAAAGCTTGAGTGGGAGGGCAGTGTGTGGCGGATTTATGGAAGAAAAGGAGTAATCAACATCACTAGACCTGCCATTTACAGCATACTGAATGTCACGGAGCATCAGTCAGCCATTTTTTTCTCCTTTGAGAATGCTAAATCTTATTACGATAAATGGAAAAAGTCATTTGCAGTAAATGTGTGTGAAGCACTGGATGTAAAATGTTTGAAAATGATACAAGAACAGGTCACACAGCCCTTGTAGGCATGAAGTATTGCTTACTGTTTGAAGTAGACTTGATTTTTCTCTAACCACGTCTACAAAACTCCCGGGATCTCCACTTCAAGTATAATGTGGCATTATTTATGAGAACAGTAGCATAATATCAGCAACTTACCTGCGCAAGTAGTTTTCTATACAATGCATCTGGGGTGCAGGTAGTATTAGTCATTCTTTTGGAAACTTAACTAATGAAGCCAGGCCTTGGAAGAATGGAATTTTCAGCTCGTATGCTAAGTCAACTTCCGCACTGTCTGGCTAGCTTACTGCATTGTCTGGCCATTTGGCTTGCTAGCTAGCTAGTTGAAGGGGCAATTTAGCAACTGTGCCACAAATATAGATCAAGTGGTTACACATTGCATGATTCATTCAGTTCTATCAATGAAGCCCATCCAGATTAGTTTGAAAAGAGTATTTTCCAAAGAATGCAAATAGCAATTCTGCGGCATTATGATACATTTTGATAGCAACCTGTGGGTTCACTGCCCTTTTTGACACTTTGCCCTCTGTACAAATGTTTGCTAATCCAGCTAAATTATATTTGTAGGTTCATTAATTCTTTCACCAAGTCATGGATGGGTCTTTCCAGTTGTGAAGATATTTACCCAGAGAGCAGACGAGGAATTAAAAATCTACACAGCTTTATAGCTTTTATGCATAGCATTGTTTTATTGTCTTTGTTGTTTTATTTGCCAAGTGAACATTCTTATCAATGGCACATGCAGCCTACTCAAAGCGCTATTTGTTGAAGCAAATTATCCTATCCACCTTCCTGAACCTCGGATTTTAATGGCAAAGTCAGTATGTTAGCACAGGTTCTTTAATGAATACAACTCATTTAGTGCATGCTTTTAGATAAAAAGTATTACCCAAAGTCCTCTGTGCTTCCATAGAGAAACTTTATTTAGTTCAAGGGGTTTTAATATTGGACTAAGTATTTCAATTTGGAAGCTTTCACAACTTTTCATACCTACTGCATGATAAAGGGTTGCCTAAAGAATTTAAAGGGGTTCTTCTGCAGACATAAGCCATGACACCCTTTGTACTGAGAGCGATTGTAGTGTATATTCAAATGTGTATAGCACCATGCATGCCCATACTGCCAAGGGAAGTTTGAAGGGCATGGACTGGTGTAGCACAGTATATAATACATGGAACAGTTCTGGCTAACAGCTGCACGGTTCCATCCACGGATTTGGCTGTTTTCTCGAGCTTTGCATTAGGTGAAGTAGAATAAGGAAAATTAGTTACGAACTCAACCCTGTCAGAGCAGCTCAGCACAAACCTTTATGCCCACCCCCATTGTTCCCCCACCCCAAACAATGCCACCGCCCCCCCGTCACCCACCTCCACCATCCCCGGGATCAAATCTGCAAACAATGGGTCGTCAGGTTTGAGATTATATTTTTTAATTTGGC
This sequence comes from Gymnothorax reevesii, assembly GCA_029721435.1. NCBI lineage: Eukaryota > Metazoa > Chordata > Actinopteri > Anguilliformes > Muraenidae > Gymnothorax > Gymnothorax reevesii. Next base: position 54,106,869 of record CM056585.1, read on the forward strand.
AGCGGAAAAGGAACATTTTGTGCTGCTCAAAAATGTCAACAATCAGAAATGAAATGTATATTTATTTACACCACCTACTTGTTTAATTTCATCACTGTCTACCCTTTGACTGCCAATTTTTTTCAGAGGGTTAGCATCTATTCAGCAGTCTCAGTAAGTTCAAACCATTATGCACTCCCGTCTCTCCGGATGGAGTCCGGCGCTGGCGGATTGTTGTCTGACTTATTTCTCCTTAACTCTGCAGGATATTACCGGATGTTAATGAAGCCAAAGCTATTCCTCTATATCCCTCAATGAGCAGTTACCCTCAGCGAGGGCAGTTTCCCCTGAGGACAGATAACAGGGCATGTTTATTAAAATGCTAATTCTACGGTAAGCGATGATATCTTAAAAAAACCTATTTAATGACACGCTTAGGAAATTATACTTTAATCGCAGCCTCTTGCTTGAATTTTCCAATGAGAAGAACTACTGTAGAATGGTTCCTGGCCTCATTCCGAGAATCACTTTCATATCTCTCTGAAGTCCCTATAATCCATTTCACCCAGGGGCAGTGCATTATACCTGGCATCCTAATGTGAGGCCTTTATGGCTCGGTGTGCACCAAGGTTTAGCGTTAGGGTCAGAGTTAGGGTTAGTCATGCTACAGGGCAGTAAATTGACTAATGTTAATATAACTCATTTTTCATTGTAGCAGGAGTTGATAGGAGTTCCTGAACAAGCCTCAAGTGCTGACACAAGCAATTATCATGAACATGTAAACTCCGTGGAACACAACGCTTATGAAATTATTTTGGTGAAATAGCGTAGCGGCCAACGAATTGGGAGTCCCATGTTTTTCAATTCCTCCCCTCTCAACTTACCTTGAAGTCGATCAAGGTCTGCCACCTTCAAGGTTGTAGTCTGTTAACCCATAAAGACCTGATGAAACGTCTGTGTCGCACTCGCTTTAAAAACGGATGGCACATGAATATCATATATAAATATATTTATATCATTTTTCAGAAGTGTGAATGAAGTGTATCATGAGGTGCCCTAGGTCTTAATGGGTTAAATGAGTCAGCCAGGATGAATGAAACCACCCTCACTGAAGGAATATTCTGGAATGTGTCATGTATAAATGATTGGGACTTGGATCCACCGCTCCCCGTTTCCCATGCCTGCAATTGAAGCACTAATTACTAAAACCCCACAAGTCAAGTCAAGTCAAGTGTGACTTATGGGGTTTTAGTAATAGGTGCTTCAATTGATGTCATGTCAAACTGACCAGTGGCAGGTTATGAGCAGAAAATAGAGGAGGCGCAAAACATCCCCTTATACTGTTGATTGGTCTTGACCTGTTTGCAATCTTTTTAAAAAATTTAAAATTAACTTAGTGAACTCCAAAAACAGTGAACAATATCAGGTGTGGCCAGTTATCCTCATTAAGCTAAAACGAGAAATAAAACCCTTATTTTCGACATAAAATTGCTTTTCAAACTCTGTTTGAAACTGTGGAAATCTTCATTGACTTTGTTCTCAGGTTGATTTTGAAAAGACATGTAGTGCAGGTTGGATAGCCTGCATTGCAGGATATGCTAAAACGAAATGCAGGAGTTAATAGAGCGATCCTTGTTTGTGTAGTGAATGAATCATTTATCTGAACTGAATTTACCATTTGACTGCTGCCGTGGTGTAAAACTGTTTCTCTTGTTTTCAATGAATTCTTCTAATCATCAGAAAACTGATAAATGAATGAAAATAACTGAAAACCGACCAAGACCTCTAATTAGCTAAAAGTACTTATGCCTCCTCTAATGTAGGCCAAGCAGAGGTCACTGAAACTGCCACCTGAAGGATCAAGGAGCTGCTACATTCTATGTTTTCAAATTTCCTATTTCTTCTTCTATACTTCCATCTTACATTGCACCCCCCCCCTCCCCAATGGGTGGGGCTGAGAGAGAGAAAAGAAAGGAAGGAAAAAAGAGAAGTCTACGAAAAGCAAGTGACTACAAAGAGTCCTTGGTCAGAGCTATTTTTGGAATTTATGGCCTGGAGCATGCCGGGGTGCACTGTGGGTGATGTAGTTCTGAGGCAACAGATGTCTGTGGATGAGAAATGGCTTTCGAGTGAAACAGAATAGTTTCAGAATACTAAATCCATGAAGAGCTTCGCTGGGTTCTGAAATATTTCTCATCTCAGCGGCTTACTTATAAAGGCAGCGAGGACCCTGGTGCTAAGCAACGGCATTGGATCTTTTTGAGTCGTAACATGTCCCTGGAATTTCGCTCAGACTAATTGAAATGAACATTATTTTGCTGAGGCTATCATGTAATTTGTGGTTATATCACAATGGAGCTCGGCTGCGTAAACATCATCAACTGCCAATTAGCTGGTAGCACCATTTTGCAGACAGACAAAGCCAAATAAAGGCAATTAAAGACAGAAGTGTCAAATGGAATGACAATTAGCTGAAATCACATGCAATAGCTATTAACTGCAAGACTATAGACTACTACATGGCATATACAGCTACAATAAAACATCTTGTATTCCCTCTTTGTGCCGTAGTCTGCTGCCGGCTGATATAATGACAAGAAACTTGGCCTGAAAAATAATGATTTGTTATTTTCTTCATTTGACAGCTTGCCTCTTGCTGCGGCAGTGAGGCTGGTTTATGAGGCACCTGAGGGGTCAGCATTGACTGAGGCTGGTCAGGGAACATCACTGCCTGAACAATGACTACTGCGTGCACAACTCTTACACTCTCATGGTGATTCTTGCCAGAACCCAATTATTGCATATTTACTCTAAACACATCTTTATCGGTGGCAGCACAGTGGTGTAGTGGGTTACACTGTTGCTTCACAGCTAGAAGCTTGCAGGTATAAATCAGGCCTGGGGCCTTTCTGTGTGGAGTTAGCATGTTCTTTCTGTGTTTGGAGGGGGTTTCCTCTAGGTTCCCTGGTTTTCTCCCACAGTCTGAAAAGGTGTGCTTTGCTGGTTGGAGACTCTGAATTGCCTATTGGCACGACTGTGCAAGTAAGTAGTGATTTAAGGGTGTATTTGCCCTGCGATGGATTGTAGTGCTGTTCAGGGTGTTTTTCCACCTGTAGTCCATAGTCGGCTGAGAAAAACTCCAGTTCCCACAAGACCCTGATGCGGAATAAATGGACATTCTAATAGCGGAATCAGCATCCTGACATTATAGCCAAGAGACTAAAGACTGGGAATCCCATAGGGACGTGGAGTATTTCTGTACGCTTGCTCAGAATACTTTAAAGTTCCGCAGGGATTTTGCACGTTTGAACGCAGTTCGAGTACAGAGATTCAGGAGGATTGCCCAGTGCACATCTAAAATGAATAATTATGGTGGATTTTGCAGTGTTGATGCTGCTTGATTGTCGGAGGCCATGATATGCACCCAGTGCACTGGGGGCAGCTGTGCGGAGTGGAATAGCGATGGCCTCTGAACAAAATTGCTTATTCCACTGTCATAACTTGTGATCTACTAAAAGTCAGCATGTTGAGGTAAAACACTGACATTTAAGCTTCATTTTATACCGAGAGGCATTAAAAACACATAATAAAATATATTGTTTTAAGTAGTGGTACAAATGGTTTCTTTTGTAGTTGCCAAACACTATGGAATGTGTTATTGTGGCGTCACAGATGACGCACTTTGTAGGGGAGGACAGCTGACACATCTGGTCATTCTGCGTCATGTCTGGATACATTCATTTAATGGACATTATTGCGTCCAGAATATTTTCTTTGAGACTGGCCATCATTCAACATTAATATGTTTGATTCTTCCGAGAGTCATCTGTTTGTTGCATTTGAAGTGGGAATGATGTGACTTTGTTTATGTGTTTTTTTTTATTGGCCCCGATCTTCAACTTTTCATGTGCAAAATTATTTCTCCCAATGTGATTCACGACCATGATCCAGGGAACTGTGCTGCATTTAGATAATCATAATGAGGTGCTAAACCAAGAAAGGATTCAAACCCAGACACTTGACATTTTGCAATGCTTCCCATACCTGATGGTCATCATGTCAATCAGCAAAAGGGAAAACTATCAGTTTTCAAATTAGACGATAAAAACCACTTTGCGTTTTTAATGCCTCTCAGTATAGCTACCAAAATCCACGTCTGCTTAAAAGAGTTCCACGTGATCATCGTGAAGGTTTTCTTACTCACCTAAACAACCCACGCCATGTCATCAGTTGGAGAGCTTCTTGAGCTGTTGATTAACAGAATGAAGTTAACCAAATTAGAGTGGAAAACTACTGGGCAGTAGATCAGAAACAAGGTCGTTCAGCTCTGCAGTGCAGTGCAATGTGACAACAGACACGGACCATGGCTACCCTACACCTAGAACCTTTACTGTCTTGTTCTTGGGTTGGACCGCTTCCGTCTATAATAAAGAAGGACAGTGATATTTTGGCATATCGCATTTTTTAAAAATAACAAAGGGTGTTGACGCAGGCCTAGTAGGTTCGCTATTCGTGTAATGACGATAATTAGTTTTAATTTGGCACACCTCACTCTCAGCATTCAAATTTAGGCTTACTCATTTTAACTAGTTGCGACACCGCTGATGCCCTTGAATTCTCTTCTCTTTTCTCAAGCAATGTGTGTGGAAAGGTGAATCGATTTATTATTGTACCGTCTTCATCTTGGCAGTTTGGCGTTCGAGATGGAGCGTCGACGTGGTGGATCTCTGATGAGTTTTCCAAATCAACATTTATCACTGCTATCGTCCCGTCGTGGTTTCTCTTCTCGTGCCGTAATTGGCTACCTGTTTGCTTTTTACCGTTATTCGAATCCATCAAAGTTGATTTGGAGTTGAAACGTTTGGCGGTGCGGTTATTTCCCAAAAGGATAGTGATGAATCATTCATAATGAATTCATGTGAAGAATTTACTGTGCTGCTGATAGTAAGTTGTAATCGGCATCTCGCGTCACGCGCAGTGATCATTTGTTTTCGGTGGGTTAGTAATCATCTGTGACAGAATGGCAGCAGGACTATTTTTATAAGAGCAGGAATAATCGTAGAGAAACATTGGGGTTGTTTAATGAAAAATCGCCATTGTAGTGTGATTTCACATATTTATGGTAGACCCCAGCCAGTGATAATTTCAGCTGAGCAAAATATGTAGCGCAGGATAAGATAAGAATAAAAATGGACAGCACCCATTTTTTAAGCTAGTAGTATATTAATGATGTTTCTTCTGACTGAGTACAGTGCGAAATGACTTCAGATTAGTGGTTGTAAAAAGTTATTTATAATGTTCTCTGCTGTCTCTCAGGCCATACAGTATATTTATTAATTCTAGCTTTGAAAGCTTTCCTTACTTTTCAACTTCAGTTTGCATGTCATGTAAACACAGTGAAGGTTGATCAGTACCCCAATCTTGTTGGCGCTGGGTGTGCCATATCTCCAGTATCAGTTAAATCAAGCAGTCATATTCATATTTTTCATTAGACCTGATAATCATACCACCTAGATTGACTAGGCGACATTACACTGATAATACAAAAAAAAATAAAAGGATTTCAGAACTCACCTATCAGTGATATTGCACATGGTGCAAGCTCTTTGTTTGACGGGCTTGGCCTGTTAAAATGTGACGTCACTTTACATCCCTTTAAATTTTCAAGTGGTGATTTGGCCGAGCAGATTCTGCGTTTGAAACAATAAACAGTGATGACATACTTTGAGAATTAAGCAGGGCCAATGGGTGCTCAAATCATTTTATCATTCAGATGGGATTGGATTTTAGGGGCCAAGCCTGTTAAATGATGTGCTCAGTCAGTGTACAACATCAGCAGCTGGTGAATGCTGAAAATCCCAGTTTTTTTTTTCATTACCAGAGTCATGTTGCCTAGTCAATCCAGGTGACAGGATTGTGAGGTGGAGTTATTTTATTTGATTTTATCTTCTCGTGAATTTTGGCTCATTTATTTCATTAAGGCTACTCATTAAATGCCTCGTACGTCGAGCTAAAGATGAAAGGTATTAACTTTCTGGGCTTTGCCTTCACTTCCTGTCTTACTGCAGTGGGTTTCTCATCTGGAACAGTGCAGTTTCAGTGGAACAGTTGGTTCGGTATCTGCACAAGGCCTGCCAGCCAATTAAGGAGTAGCAGTAAGGTCCTGAAGGGAGAGGACATTTAGCGCAGAGCACTACTTTACATCAGTAAAACTGCTGTTAATTCAGATTTCTTACGTTCATTAGAGAGCTTCACCGTGGAAGGGGAACAGCCTGGGAGAGGGTGAGGCATGATCGGATATCCCCTCCCCCCCCCAAAAAAATGACCCTGTCCAACTCTGATAAAAGTTTGAGTCCACTGAGAGTGTGAACTGGAGAAATTTTCAATATATTAATTCACTTATCATACATACATTGCAATAGTTTATACCCTTTCTCTCTCTCTCTCTCTCCCCCCCTCTCTTTCGCTCTCTCTTTCACCTACAGTTTTGTCTTCATTTAAGCTCAAACCTCAGTGGCCTGTTCATGGGAACACATCAGTAAAATTTCTGTGTTGCATAAAGCTTGGAGTTGTGCCGGTTTCCACAGTTTTTTAATAAGCCCGCCATCCACTGCAGCCATCTTTAGAACACAGGGTACCAAAAGGGAGATAATGCTTTATCTCATTAATTCTAAATGCACTTAGTGACGGCTTTTCTAAGCCCCCAGTAGTCTGTGAACTTTCCCAGGCGATGTTTGATGCTGGCGCTCCAGTTTTTTTTCGCACCTGCTTCATAATGGGTCCCTCTGTGGTGCTGGAAGACGCCTGGATCTGGAGGAACTGACAGCTCAGGTGTTGCAGTTGTCCCTGCATCTCCCAAATACAGAGCTCTGTGGATAGTTTTCCTCCAAAAACTCAGACAAACACTGCTCCGTCAGCGAACATTAGCGATTCTCCCTTAGAAATCAATACGCTGATCGCTTGCACCCCTTTTGTCTGTCTGAGCAGAGTAAATCTGTGTACTTACGGCAAATTAAACTCCCCTCGATCTCTGCCGCTGCTTGCCTTCCTTAAATGAGCTGAGACTTTTAATGCACTCTCGGTGGATCGCCTCGCAGGCAGTCTTATTAAGCCTAATAGCGTAACCGTTTCACCCTCAGACCATATAGCTAACTGGCACATCAGTGTTTTTAAAAATGCGGCAGTAATGGGCTGAACCGATGTGACATAAGTGTCTGTAAGCGTACAGTTTCCTCATGGATGGCTTCTAATGGCTCAGCTGCCAGCTTGGTTTCATTCCTCCTCTCATTGCATTTCTCACTATTAATGCGCCGTTTCCGGCGTGAAAGCTGGGGTTGCCTCGGTGATGTGGCTGCTGCTGCAGATTGGCTGTTTATTTGCGGTTTAACCGCTCCTCAGCAGAAATGACTGGGTTCGCATCGAAAAAATTGACAGGACCAACCAGTTTGACACTGCCGAATGGAGATATACCGAGTTTTGGTGGAAAATCGGAGTCCCATCCCCTGTAGGATATATTTATAAAATGCATGGCCAAATGTTTATTCCTGTAAAGTGAACTGTGAGATATGTTCAGCTCCTCAAAGTCGACCTCACCAAAAACATGATTTGGAAGTTGCCCATGATTTTAGAAGAGATTAGGGTCATTACCACAATGGGGTGGGCGAGATTCTTGTTTCTTCAAACATGGCTCCCTTAAAAAAATGAACTAAATTCGATAGTCGAACAATTTCAAAAAAAAGAACTAAATTTGATAGTCAGACAATTTCTTTGCTGATAATAAGAACCAAATAATTTGACCAACTTTAATAACTGTACAGTGAGCTTGAAGGTGTTGTATGATTGTATCTGGGTTGTCATAATGTTTTTTTTTATTTTAACGTTTTAATACCTCAGCTGAAAAGATAAATGTTCATCTTTTTAAGGGGACATCCAGTGGCCAGTAGATAATGTACAGGGGCTGGGTCTGAGGAGGACAGTGCGACTTTAGCGGCAGCGAGTTCGGGCAGACGGTGGGGATGCAACAGGCTGAGGCAGGCATACTGCGATGTAAGAAATAAAAACACATCAGGAGTAGGGACTCTATCTCAGGGATGGGGGAAGGACAGTGTCTGTCCAATGCCTGTATTCCCAATGCAAGGCCCTAAACAAAATTTAAGGGTTTTCATCATGTTGACAGTGCAATCCTCCATGTGTCAGGCTGCTGGCGAAATCTGATCTTCTAAAGAGGTTTAATTTGCCACCAAATAAAAATGTTTGTAATCAATTTACTTTGATCATTATCATTACTCGAAACAATTTGGTTCTTTTTTTCTGTCTAAAGCCATGTTTGTTGCGCCTGGGCCTAAAGGCCCAGTCACACAGTGAAAACGCATGAATTACGCATGAATTACGCACAGATTTTCGTTTCTGCGCGGAGCGTACGTCGTATGCGCAATTCGTAGGTGGAACGAACGTGGACTGTCAGTGATTGTAAGTGGATGTGCGTCGAAGGCGGTTTGTGCGTGATTTTGAGTTTTGAACGGTTCAACAATTTTCCAACGCACAACTGTGCGTTGGTGTGCGTAATTCATGAGTCGGCATGCGTAGTTTATGCGTCGAGTATGCGTAACTATGCGCGGGACACTCGTCGGCCGTCAGTGCTTATGCGTCAGAACTGGTTTGAATCCGCGCACGTCCACGTCCGTCCACTGATGCCCCACGTTCATATCACGCATGAAACGCGCACGTATCACGTTCATTCCACTGACATCCACTGACAATCAATTATAAAACTGACGAATAACTGACATATCACTGACGGAAAACGCATTTCTGACGCACGACTGACTGACAGAAAACTGATGATTCACTGATGTTCCACTGACGAACCACTGACAACTCACGTATGTATTTTGGCATATAAAAGCAGCCATTTGGGGCACTTTTGCCATTCCAGACCTACGGGACCTCCTAGCAGCAGCACCAGCAGCAGGTTTTTCAGCAGCAGCAGCTTCTGGTGGATCTACATGGACTTCCTCTTCAGCAGCTTTCTTCTTCTGCACCCTTGTCTTTGAGGGCAAGCGAGCTTTCCTGGGTGGCATCTCTTGAAGTGTTCTTGATTGGCGAAAGGTACTGAGGAACTCCCGTCGTTCACCGCTTTTTATATGCGCTGAACCGAAGCGATAGTGACGCCGAAGGTGCGTTTTTCGTGCGTGCTCCACCGGTGATTCATGCGTCGGGCGTGCGTCGAATGTTCGTGGAATACTGCACCGTGTTTGCTATTATGCGTCGACAAGCGCGATATGTCAGTGATTGTAAGTGATACATGCGTGGTTCGTGCGCGATTCATGCGTGATTCGTCCGAGATTTCTACCCCCGACACCCCGAAAAATTGGTCAATTTCTCAACGCACAAGCACGCACAAACCCAATCTGTGCGTGATTTGTGAGTGATTCGTGCGTGATCGGCTGTGTGACTGGGCCTTTAATGAAATTTAAAAAAGTTGTGGCTTTGTGTTTTGCTGTTAATGCCTTTTTGCCGGAGAGAATTCCTCCAAACTATGATGTTCCAGCTGGCATCGATTACTTGGCTGGCTATGCCATGAATTTCATCTCCTGGGGAATCCTTGACAGTGTTCCTGTGCAGCTGATCCCAATGTGTGTGTGTGTGTGTGTGTGTGTGTGTGCTTGTGCATGTGTGTTTGTGAGTGTTAAGTGCATAAATGGGTACACACACGTGTGTTTGTGTGTTGGTGTTTTTCCACATGCCAGTGTTTATGTTTGTGTGTGTCTGTGTGTCCATGCATATGTGTTTGTGCACAAGTGTGTATATTAGTCATGTGTATCTGTGTCTGTATGTGGTTGTTCACCCCTGCACATACACACCCTCACACAGAGAAAATTCCAATCAAGAAATTGCCAATTGCTTTTTTTTGACCGCATGACTGACTTGGGTGATAAAGTCGATTCATAGTTACTCATAGCGAATACCTTTGTGACATGGCCTCCAGGGTGAAGGCAGAACATTGCTTTTTATGTAAAATATTCAGGACACTGGAGCGGATTCCAGGATAATTAAGTTTTGGCAGTAAAATCATCCCTCTACTGCTCTCTCAGCACTGATCTGCTTATACAACTTTATCTTAAGAAATGTAATAACTCAAGTGATGTCCAACCTTAGAGTTCAAATGAAGACCACAAAGGAAAAACGATCAGAGTCCAAATTTTGCATTTTTGTATATTTTATATATTATATATTGTTGTAATATTTATAATAATATTATATGCTATTGTAATATTTTATATATTTAAATTTTTTTGCATATTTTCTCAGTGCTTTGATTCTAAGATCATTTTACATGTTTAATTTATCATCTCTCCAAAAAGTGAAAATGCGGCTGATTATTTTTCCATTGTGGTCTTCATGTTCATTATTGTTCATATTTCATAAGTATCAACATTTGTGTGACCTTTGACATGTGGCATATGCACAAGCCTTGGACAAAATGTTCTGGTGAAAATATATTTTTGTTTTAAAACCCTAAATCTGAAGAAGTTGGCATATTTTGGAAAATGCTAATAAATTCGAGGAGTGATTTGAAAAGTCCAATCACCCGGCACAATATTTAAAAAGGCTACCACAATAATTTTATGTTTTAACTTGTAAATTACATTCTGTATTGGAAATATACTCTTATTTCAAAAAGTGACGTGAAAGAGGTGATGTGAATTGTGTTATAGTAATAGAACCTCCAAAAAAGACCCAATCCCTCAAGAGAAAACATGGGTCGAGGCTCACCAATTTGCAGACAGACATGTAAGCTTATAATCCATCCGTTGGCATTTGTATTCTGGTGGTACACAAGGGAGGCACAACAGTTTGATGAGGGGGCATGCACAGAAACTTTTTTTTGCGTTCATTTTGTTCACGTGGGGGTGGGGGCACAAGCTAGATACTCTTCATTTCTTTACATATCTTACTTGGGGGGGCAAGAGATGTCCGTGGGGGGGCACGTGTCCCCCTGGCCCCCGCACTTTTTACAAAAATTCTTACAATCACCATTGTTTTCATATTTGGAATTTGTTCTTATGTAAGAACAGAATCTACGCAAACTGATGAGCACTCTTAGGCAAATTCAAGTGCTGACATTTGAGCATAATTTGTGGTTATTGCATTGTTTATTGCATTGCTCTACAGTTATGCCATATTAGTTGAATTACAATAATATTTTTCTAATTTATAATATTTTTCAATTAGGGTTGTTATTTTCCAAGGAATTATGAAAAATTTGAATGCTACACTATACTTCAACTTATATCAATCATGCTAAGTGGGAACCATATTTCATTCAATAGTCAGTGATAGTCACCCCATTTATTGGCCAAAAAGAAGGACGTCTTCCTGCTCATACAATACCATATTTACTACTACTGCAAGATATTGCAGATGGTGCCCTATGGAGGGAACAAATGTTCCATGAGCATATATACTACAGGCCAAAAGTTCGGAATCAAATTTGCACAAAAAAGATCATAGTTTCATTAGCATACTTTGCAACAAAATAAACATGATTATTATATAACATGTCACATATCAGAATACACTTTTACTCGAATTATCAAGCTCATATTACTAGGACCATGGTCCTAGTGCCCACCGTGGGCTGTAAACCATGACATAAAGTGAATAATGCAAACAGTGAATTGTTTTTTTACTTTTTCACTGAAGTCATGACTCTTGCAAATCTTCTCCACGAAAACCTAAGCCTCTCCTTTCTTTTGTCAACATTTATTCAGCAATGATCTGGTAACATCAATGTATGCAATACCTAAAGTTAAATAGAGAAAAATGGTGCATATCAATGAAAGAAAATTCTAATCATGCAGTAAATATATCCCAAAATCCATAGATTTCATACTGGTTTTTAAGAAAGGCATTGTGAACAGAAACTTGAAGTTGCTTCCAAATTTTTTGACCTGTATTGGTCTTGCTTCCAAATTTCTGGCCTGTAGTGTGGAGAGTGAGAGTTATTGGAAATCTTAAGGCTACCCAGAGCTGTCCTCTTGGACCTTTGTGGTCATTTGGTCCCAGCACTTCATGGCCATACAAGACCGTCTAACCCTGTGCCACCACAGTGTGAAGGTATTCTCCACCTTAGGTTTTTCAGCCACCGGGATCTTACAGCAGGAGATGCTCTGACTGCACTGGGTTGGACTGTGAGGTTCCAGGTCGCGCTGCAGAGAGTGGTTGGCTCAGGACTTTATCTGTCGATAATCGATAATGAAAACACTGTAGTGACCATTATCTGCAATTGTTAAACAGGCCCAAAGGTCTTAATATCAAATACAAGCAGGTATTCTTTTTAAACACGATGTTGCAAGTTAAACGTGCCTTTGGGGTACACTCGTTATTAATTATATTATCAGAGAAACATTCTAGCGTCCAAAGGAAATACTTTGTAAGTTACATTTTGATAGTTTGGAGAAAAATGGGGTAAAATTTCCCGCCCCTGCATTAAGATTGGGAATGATACCTTGGAGAAGTTTTGTTATAGAAAACCCTTTTAATCAACTGCTCTGAAATACTTTTGAGACTTATTCAAATGTATGTTACATAACAGGATTTAGTGTGACTTACTATGTTTTACTGTCAGAATATCTGTAAGAATGCAACATTAAAACCTAGTTAGTCACAGTTCTGAGCAGTCACATCTCTCGATTTCACCAGCAATGATGGTGTCCATCTTGTTTTTGAAGGAAATGAATGAAGAATAAATTAATGAAGAACAATTCATAGAAATGTATTGATGCTCAAATTGAAACATTTTTATTCATAGAACTATCATCATTTGATCTTTTGGTAAAATCCAGTCAGTGCCAAGACTGATTGAATTGTTCCAAGCAGTATTAACCAGTCAAAAAAATAAACATATTAATTTCATTTCCAAGACGAAGCTTTTCCAAGCTTTGATCATAAGTGTAATCAGCGGTCTCATCTCATTATCATCGCAAATCTTACTGGGTTTTACCTTGGGATACTTGACTAAGTTGTGTACTTGCTATGTTTTTCCTCCGTAGTTTTGATGCACAGGTAGACATTTGCCAATAAAAACATTTTATTGTGATGTGAATAGACCCAGGAAGTTCAATTTTGAACTTAACTAATTTTCAGCCAAAAGGTGACTTACTAGGTATTTCCTTTGGACGGTAGCATTGCTTGCCCTTTGATTTCTCTTAGATAGGAGATGGACAAGGAGGAGATGAAGGCAATCAATCGGGGCCCAGGTCTGTATCCAGACACTCAACTGATGGCACACCTGATCGTGCCATCTCTCCGATGATGGCCCCGATGCGCTGGTCCAGCTCAGACAATTCTTTGCCTGTTGTTCCTTTATAGTGCTGCGCATCTCTCATCTGAATTTAATTATTTATTTCATTCATTTCTTTTTTTGGTGTCAGATTTGAAGTCAAATAATTTCTTTTAACTTCATCTGTTATGCATCCCACTGCAGATAATGCATTCACAGAAAGGGTTACTGCATCCCATGCATCTTTTTTGTATGTGATTTTATATCCAGAATTAACACCACTAAATATCACAGTTTATTAGCGGTTCACTTCCTTTAGCAGTACCTCCACTCCAAACCTGCAATTTGCATTTTGATTCTGGTGCTCCGTTTTTAGATTTTCGTTTTTGCATTTCCTCTACTTTCCCTCAAGGAATCTCTTTGTGACTTCTGTCTGTGTCTGCACGCGGCCCTTCCATATCATGCTCTTTGAAGGGCATTTCTGGGCATTTACTTATGCTAATTAGACACAACTGGCACGCGCTTTAAATTTTCGAGGAGAACGGCATTCATCAATCTAAGAACACAAGTGCGAATGATTCTGCGGGTTAAGAACACGTTCGTGAATCTGATGAGGACTTTTCATAAGAACTTTCTTAAGAACAATTTGAGAAGGAATTTAAGAAAATACTGAGGATGATATTGGTGAAGAATGAGGCCCAATGTTCCCTGAAGATGAATTAGTAGGATTTTGGGCATTTCTCCCTAAACAGAGTGTTACTTGATTAAAAGATGGAAGGAATCTGGTCAAATCTTGGTGCATAAAAGGAAGGGTCAAAATCTACTTCTGAATGCGTGTGATCTCCGATCCCTCAGTTGTCGTTGACTTTAGAACTGTCATGCGCTTCTAATGCATATCACAACATGGGCGCGGACATACATTTTAAGTCGTTTTTGGAAAAAAAATGGTTACCATATTCTCTAGATTAAAGATGACAATGACAATCCAAGCTGTTATCAACGTTGGGTCCAAAAGCCAGCATCTATCATGGTATGGGGGTGTGTCCGTGCATATGCAGTGGGCAACATGCTGTGGGTGACATGCACAATTGCAAGGGAACCAAATATAAGTAAGAATTTTAGGGCAATCTACTCAAACATCTGGACATCCTCTGTTCAGGGGACACATCTGCATTTTCCGGCAATGCCAAACAGCAATCTGCACAGAAAATAAGCACATGGCTGTATAAGAACGTCGGTCCTAGATTAAATCCTACCTGCAATCCTTATTTATCTTCAGTTGTGAATATATAGCACCTTATTAGGCAAAATACACAACAGGCTCTACACAGTTGCACATCTGATGACCCGCAGAATAGACGAATGGTGTCTTCAATGCCCAAAGGCATCGTGAGTATTATTAAGACATTATCATGCTACACAGTGGACTGTGCCAACTTTTTTGGGCTTCCTTTTGTTGCGGTCATCATTTTATTTTCAATAAACGATTATATTCACATTAGAACATAAAATAATGTTTATTTATATTGTTTTCAATATTGTAGCAGGTGAATGAACTCTTCCGCTCAGTCCTTTTTTCTATTTTATTAGCATTTTCCATGATGTACCAGCTTTTTGAGAACTGGGGTTACATTGATATTGTTATCGCTCCTTGTAATGTTACTCTTGGCGTATTTGAACCCACTACGTGTAGAATTTCTCATTCACCCCAGTCTCAAACACAAATGATTGGGTGTTTGGTGGTTATGTTCCTTTGAGCTCTCACGGCTGCACTGGACAAAAGAGTTCTAGACGAGATAAGGCTTTGATCTGTTGTTTACTCTAGGTATGAAAAATTACCATCACTGGTGCAATTCCTCATATTTAATTGA
This sequence comes from Gymnothorax reevesii, assembly GCA_029721435.1. NCBI lineage: Eukaryota > Metazoa > Chordata > Actinopteri > Anguilliformes > Muraenidae > Gymnothorax > Gymnothorax reevesii. The sequence goes on from CM056585.1 coordinate 54,122,004, forward strand.
TTTTTTTGCAACAATACGATCAATGGGCTGACTGATTGTCAATGGTCTCTGCTATTTTTGGGTTGTTCTACATGGCCTTGTGCATCATTGTATTGTATGGATGAAACCATACAGTGACGCTCTGTACATGTATTTCAGTAGGTCGGAGTGCAGACAAAGACATGCATTTCCACACTGTGGACAGTCGGTTTTTACATGTGATTCCACAATTATTGCTTGCTACTTGTTTCTCACTCTAACATTATTTATTCTTCTTCTGCCGTGATGTAGGTCTGTGTGGTGCCCTCTACCTTTTTGACAGGTAGATGGTTTCGACCATTTAATAAGTTTTTATTTTTTTTTCAGTAATTACTGTGTCTATAAAAGGATACCTCAAGTAGTAACATTTCTGCCTATAAATTATTATTTCTTCTGCTTATGTATTTGTTTGATTTGTTCCTTATACAAAAATCTTGGAGGAAAAATATAACTTCCAGTTATAAATAGCAGTTACTGCTTGTCGTACATTATTTGTCATAGCGTTTTTCTGCTCGTCCTATGTGCTGTTTCTTACAAACCCCAATTTCAATGAAGTTGGGATGTTGTGTAAAACATGAATAAAAACAGAATGCAATGATTTGCAAATCCTTTTCAATCTATATTCAATTGAGTACACAACAAAGACAAGATATTTAATGTTCAAACTGATAAACTTTATTGTTTTTTTTGGGGAAATATTCACTCATTTTGAATTTGATGCCTGCAACACGTTCCAAAAAAGCTGACACAGTGGCACGTTTACCACTGAGTTACATCTCCTTTCTTTTTAACTACACACAATAAGCATTTGGGAACTGTGGACACTAACTGTAGAAGCTTTGTAGGTGAAATTCTCTCCCATTCTTGCTTGTACGGCTTCAGTTGCTCAACAGTCCGGGGTCTCCATTGTCGTATTTTGTGCTTCATAATGCGCCACACATTTTCAATGAGAGAAAGCTCTGCACTGCAGGCAGGCCAGTCTTTAACCCGCACTCTATTACTACGAAGCTACCCTGTTGTAACGTGCAGAATGTTGCTTGGCATTGTCTTGCTCAAATAAGCAGGGACATCCCTGAAAAAGAGGTCGCTTTGATGGCAGCATATGTTGCTCTAAAACCTCTATGTACCTTTCAGCATTAATGGTGCCTTCACAGATGTGCAAGTTACCCATGCCATGGGCACTAACAAATCCCCATCCCTTCACAGATGCTGGCTTTTGAACTTTGCGCTGATAACAGTCTGGATGGATCTTTTCCTCTATAGGCCAGAGGACGCAACGTCCATGATTTCCAAAAACAAGCTGAAATGTGGACTCCTCAGACCACAGCACACTTCTCTATTTTGCGTCAATCCATCTCAGATGAGCCTGGGCCCCGAGAGACCGGCAGCATTTCTTGGTGTTGTTGATATATGGCTTTCTCTTTGCATGGTAGAGTTTTAACTTTAACTTGTAGATATAGCGACAAACTATAGCGATATAACTGACAATAGTTTTCCGAAGTGTTCCTGAGCCCACGTGGTAACATCCTTTACAGAATGATGTTGGTTTTTAATGCAGTGCTGCCTGAGGGATCGACGGTCACGGGCATTCAATGTTGCTTTTCAACCTTGCTGTTTACGTGTAGAGATTTGTCTGGAATCTCTGAATCTTTTGGTAATATTTTGGAGTGTAGATGATGAAAACCCTAAATTCCTTGATATTGCATGTTGAGAAACGTTTTTCTTAAACTGTTGGACTATTTGGTCACGCAGTTGTTCCCAAAGTGGTGAACCTCAACCCATCCTTACTTGTGAACGACTGAGCCTTGCAGGGATGCTTCTTTTATACCTAATCATGACACTCACCTGTTTCCAATTAACCTGTTCATCTGTGGAATGTTCCATACAGGTGTTTTTTGAGCATTCCTGAACTTTCCCAGTCTTTTGTTTCCCCTGTCCCAGCTTTTTTGGAACGTGTTGCAAGCATCAAATTCAAAATGAGTGAATATTTCCCAAAAAAACGATAAAGTTTATCAGTTAAACATTAAATATCTTGTCTTTGTAGAGTACTCAATTGAACATGGGTTGAAAAGGATTTGCAAATCATTGTATTTTGCTTTTATTCACGTTTAACACAACGCCCTGACTTCATTGGAATTGAGGTTTGTATTTGAGTGGAACACGGTTTTGACCATCTGATTTTTTTTTTTCTCGCTTTTGTAAATAATTAATTGGAATGTGAAGATTTTGAAAGGAGCGTTTGGTTGCATGCAGTCAGGATGCTCATTGCAGAAAACAGCACAGATTACAGCTGGAGAAAACAGCTCTGGCTCTCCATTCCCGGGCTTTGTTCCCCTATTCCCTTTGATGTGCGCCGGATCAGTCAGGGTATCCGGCTCGCCGTCCCCGAGAGGAAACTGTCAGTCCTTTGGAGAAGTTCTCCACACTTTACCTGATTGGAGAGGAGACTCTCAAAACAATTTTTCGAATCCTTGGGGCGGCATTCTTCGGGTAGTCTGCAGCTGCTGTAAAGTTGCTGGAGAAGTAATGATGTACTTTTCAGGTATGCCTGAGTATTCATTCAGCAAATTCTCCTGTAAATGTGCAGATATGCTGCGAGGGTAGTAACTGGTATGTGTGAACTGAATCTACTAAGAGTGCTGCTGCTTTAAAAAAAAGAAGGAGGTAAACTTGGCTACAGTTTACTTTAAGGTCACAAGAATAGACATTTACAGATTTATTTATTTACAGATTTCATTTGCTGGTATGAGTTAACATGAATTAATGATGACAAATAGGTCAATTAATCAAGCATGTACAATTAGCTGCTGTGTTTAATAATAATTTAATAATTTTTTGTGTGAATTAATGACTGTTTAAACATTAACATATTAGCATATATGTTAGCATATTAGTGCAAGTATAGTGTCCTCCTGCTGTAAGTTAGAAGACTACAACTCTGGTAAAAAAATATTACTTCCAGCTGCATTTCATGTTGGCAATAATGTATCACTTCAACCCTCCAGCGCATATTTGCAGAAATAATCTCGCTATAATTTGTTGTGCTGTATATCGTCTGACTAAAAGTAATGGAGGGTTATCAAACTCTAAGGCTACAATGTCTGCTGGTTTCAGTACAAGCGATTAGTGTATGTCATTCATTGGCAAATGAGTCCAACACTTTGGTCTCTAGGCTTTAATAGGTCAATGACCAAAATGAAAACCATTTCCATCTGCAGACACCCTTCAAGACAAGAGTTTCAGATTATATTTGTCCTTTTGAGTCCTGGTGGGATGCATTAAATTATGTATCAGCATAAGCTGGATCATTCATAAATTCAAGCTCTTGTTAATACTGCTGCCATTGGCCATGGAGCTTTGTATTGAGATTCCTCCTCTGCTATAGGATCCCTGTGTGAGGCCTATGCTGACGCAGCTTTAAAATCCATTCTTGTCTCAGGCCTGAGGTTCTCCTGCATGGCTCTCTGGTTGGTTCTGTCCTGCACCTCTCCCACACACACACACACACACACACGAGAGAGGCAGTCCCCGGGGTGTAAAATTGACAGGAAAGCCGACGGCCCGCAGGCAGACTAGAACGTCTAGGCTGTTTACGATCTCTGTGAATCTGAGGACGTGGGGAATGCCGTCTGTGGTAATTACAGTGGTTAACAGAACCAATTACAGCAGTCTGCCATTATGCATGTCGTTTCTGCGCGACCGCAGCTAATAGCAGTGGACGTAGCGCCAACGACACAGTGCCTCAGCAAATTATTTGACTAATGTGCTCTGCAGAGGTAAATGAGGTAAATTATGCAGAAAGACCCTTTAATGAAGTGATTAACATGAATAATTTCACTAGTCTGGAATCCATACATATCAAGTGCTTGTCACTCCCAACAGTCACTGACTGATCTCAGTCTGGCCTAAATTGTATTGCTAGCGTTGCTAGCCCTTACGTCACTAATGAAGTGAATATATGAATATTCATGTTTTCTGCTCTTGGCTGATTGGGTGACCTTTTGGCATGAACCACCAATCGAATGTGAGTTAGCTGGCCAGCAACATGAATGTTATTTGACATGAGCTTAAAAATTAGATTGTGGCTTGCGTGCGTTTACTCTTGGAGTGGTTGTTAGGTTTTGAACAGGATAATGTTTGGACATATCTGCATTTTGTTTATTTCAGTGTGATTCCCTGGTATAATAAAGATTAAATTAAATAATACTCAAATTACATAACGTATTTCACTGTAATTGGCATTAGCTGTAGCTCGAAGGGCATGATTGCATCAGCAATTTTTTTTTTTTTTGCTGGAAGCAAATGGGATCCCCCAGTAGAAATGGGAAAACTCCACAAAACGACCGTTGACAAACTTTCAAACCATCATCCAACGCATTGTCTGCCTTGTCCACTCGTATCCTCAGAACTCTTGAAACGCGGTTATTTTTCACTAAAAATAATAAAATACCACAGTTATGCTTCAAGTAAGCTCGCGCAATCAACAGAGGTCCCGCCTCCCGGCTTGTTGATTGCCCAGAGACTCTGCTGCCACTCAGATGAATACTCGTATAAACACAAACCGGGAGGCGGGACTTCCGTTGAATGCAGAACTGTGGTATTTTATTTATCTTAAAGTCTGTCTAAAGGGGTGGGGCACCCTTGCAACTGTGAGCCAATCACAGATCTCGCATGTATTTTGTGGAATATTTTAAAGTCAAACGCTGGCCTACAGACTGAGGCAAGACATACAGTATCTGCAAGTGACTGTTGGGAACGACCAAAGCTTGATATGGATGGATTCCAGGCTATAATTTCACAGGTTTTAAATGGGTTTAAAAACCAACCCGGGTGTGGCTCAAATGGGGAAAAAAAAAAATGTATTTGTAAAAATGAATGCTGTAATTACAAAAGGAACCATGATTCATTGCATTCAGAGTAAGAATGTTTTATAAGGGAACTTCTCTGAGATCGGGGGTTCGGCCTAATCCATTTTAATGAAACATGTTATTTGGATACGCTCACAGTGACTTCTTAAAATGTCTGCTGAACTTTAATGGCTGACAGTTTGTTTTTATGCACACACACACACACACACACACACGCACACACACACACACACACACACACAGAAATCACCATTAAAACTTTATTCCCTGCTTGCTCTGCTTGTCTGAGCCTGAATTTATGAACACAGGGACTTTCTTTGCTGGGGGAAAACTGCAACTGATAAGGCTGAGACATGGGAGTTATTGTCATTAGGGAAGCGGAACTTGTGATTATCCAGGGTCTCTTTTTGAGGCCTAGATCCATTTTTGTTGAGCGTTTGGAATTCCTTACTTGTCTGTAGTTTGTTCTATTTTTATCTTCACCTGAAATGGTAAGACTGTTTACAAAAGGACCCCAGGGGAGGGAGTTGAAACATTCATTTAAACAATGTCACTGCAGTAGCAGGAGAGCACTGCAGAATGCAGTCAAAATAGACTCCTCCTCAACCCTCTCATTCTGCAGTTTGACCTTTGCTGAAATATATTAATTAAGTATATAAGCCACAGGGACACATGCCATTTCAATGAAAATAAAGAAGGATTACCTTGAATAAGATTAAAATAGCTTGTTTCAGCCGTATTGATTTTTTTTATATATATATATTTTGTGACGAAAACCGTTATAATACTCCCGAACTGGCTGCGAAACGTCTGCTGTGAGGACAAAACTGACATCTGTTTACTCAAATTAAATCTGGAATAAAATCATGAATTCCTGAATTAGAATACAGGTTAAATAGTTTATGGGATTCGTTTGAATCAAAGAAAACTATTTTCTAATGACTGATGCACTTTCTGTGGCTGGCTTGGGCTTTATGAGCCCAGTCTTATCCCGACGCGTCATATACTGACGCTACCTGACCAAGCATCAAAATACGAGGCAAAAGGTATCTTTTAGCGTCCTTTATTAACACCATTTTAAAACAAACCCTAACCCTTAAATAATAATGTCAAAAACCTCCTATTGCATCGAATATTGAGGCTTGCTCAGGTAGTGTCAATATATGACGAGTCCAGAGGAGAATGTGTTGGTTTTATGGGCTTTTGGGAATTTGGGATTTTTTTTATATTGATGCTTACATTTTTACTGTAATATAAACTTTAATGTTAGCGTAACTCCAACATGTACCGCTTTAATTTTGCAAAGACTCTATTAATACAGGTCATTTTTGGTATTAATCATAAGTCATTGGTCAGGTTTGTTTTGCTCTCAGTAGATTAAAGGTCCTCACAGTAATGTCCGGTATACAAAGCAAGCAACTCGCGGCTAATGAGTTTCCTGTCCTTGCATTGCATTGTCTCCAACAAAACATCCTGGCTATTAGAAAACAATGGGAAGCCACATGTGGGAATGCAAGCAAACAAGTTATTAATATTGCTGCATGTATGAATGGGAAAACCCCATGTGTCCCTGCAGTTAATGTAAAAATACTATGTGATATAAAATTCACCGAATTTTGATTGATTAAATTTGATTAAATAGAGCTAACGAAGGGCTCTCTTTCACCCAGTGTTACAATAGTACATTGATGCATGAAAATTCACGGCACATATTAATTTACGGAACTGATGAATGAGTGTGCGGGGTTGTTAATACCACAGTACAAGTGCTGAAAGTGTGGTAATATTCTGTAGCCACTGATGCTGGGGGAAGTGGCGTATTAAGCATTTAATAGGCGCGTAATGTGATTAAAATGGGAATGATCCATCCTATCGAAGTGCAAATATACACACAGCTGTGGTTAATCTCCGTTGTGTTGAAGCCTGACAGATTTTTTCTGGCTGGTCCTAACCAAGCTGTGCATTGACTTCAAGGTTTCCAACTGCTTATTGTGCTGACAGGCTTTCTGTAAACTGCAGGCATGAATTACATTACACGTGCGGACAGGAAGCAATTACTCTAAGTGCCTTGTGGATGCTGACAGTTCAACTGCTATGAGTACTTCATTCAGTGCAGTGAAAACACCATGGAGCTGTCTACTTTAAGGATCAGTTACCCGGCACTCAAAACTTATTTTTTCTTTTGACTAAATACTCAGCTATAATCTGACTCTGGAACCTGCTCTAGCTCATATCTTTCAGTGTGAAATTACATTCAGACATTCAATTATTTTTGCCATTTTTCCTTAATGGAAGTCACCCCTGTCCTAAACCACTTGTCCATTGTAGTGTTTTCCATTATTATCCATTTACACGGCTGGAGAGTGTCAGCTGAAGCATTGTATTTGAAGTACCTCGCCTGTGGGTGTAATGGCTATACCTTCTCCTGAGATCTCAGCCTGAAATCACCAGACCATTATCCCACTCCTTTTACCTCCTCCAGTGTGCTGCATAGCTGCCCCAGTGTTATCAGGAACAGTGTTTTCTGCAAGTGTATATTAATCACAGTAGTCTTTTCCAGTTGTTCGGTCCTTAAGTATTTGGACAGTGGGACAATTATAAGAAACTCTTTCTCCGATGCAGTTCAGTAGGTATTGATGTGAATACCATGGCATTTTAGTCTTCAAAACCCCTAATTTAAAAAAATTGAAACAGTATTAAAACATTAAGTATTAAAAACTGAAGAAAGTGAACTATATTACCTTCAGTTGAAAACAATATAAGAGCACATTGTTTGATGTTTCACCCGATGAATTAAATTGTTTTTTTTTTTTTTCCAAAAAATACACACACATTTAAATTTAGATTTTTGTAGTGTACCTCAAAAAGGTTGGGACGATGAAGTATTTAATGCTATGCATCATTGCCATTCCTTTTCACAGCATTACAAGTCCTTAGTAAATAATCAGGGTCTGAAGACACCACGTGATTAAGTGTTTCACGTGTCATTTTGATCCATTCTTTCAGCAAACAGGTTTTAACCATTTCACCCCAAGGATTGCCATATCACACTCTTGCGTGACTGCCATTTTTTCCCAATAGTGCCATATGGCACTCTTTACGTCATGTTTCTTTTTACAATACCCAGGTCTCCCTCACAAAAAAATCCAATCTCAAGAGACCTCCTGGTAAAAAAAAGAAAATCAGGAATAAGAACAGACAGGCAGAAATTTAGTTAGAATGTCAACAAAGGCCACGGGGAGAAATAGCAGTGGGAACTGGGCACTGGTGGGGTTGAAAGGGTTAAGGTCCATAACATTACAAAATTTTTGTTGTTCACATATTGTGTTTCAAAGTCACCATACATTTTCTCTCGTGGACAAGTTGGGGCTGCAGGCTGGGCAGTCCAGCACCCGCATCTTCTTCTTGGGCAGCCAAACCTCTGTAATAGATGCAGAATGCGTTTTTGCGTTGTCTCTCTAAAATACGCTCAGGCAATTCTGGAAAAGATGGCAGCATATGTTGCTCTGAAATCTCAGTATACTTTTCAGCATTGGTGTTGCCTTCACAGAAGTGCACGTTACCCTTGCCAAGGGGCAATGACACAACCCCATACCATGACAGAGCATGGCTTTCTGGCTTATTGTGGGTAAAAGTCTGGATGATCTTTCTTTTCTTTGGTCCAGAACACACAGCGCCCATTTTTGCCATAAAAAAGACCTGAAATATTGATTTGCCTGGCCACAATACACATTTTCACTGCGTGTTGGTCCATTACAGATGCCTCTGAGCCCACAGAAGTTGGCAGCGCATTTGGACACTGTTAACATAAGGATTCTTTTTTGCACAGTAAAGTTTTAACTGCCATTTGTGGATGCAATTATGGACAGGTGGAAAATTCACGGAAAAAACAACATAAATAGTCTTAAATAGGTGTTGCGCCTCCACACGCTGCCAAATCAGCTTCAAAACCTGGGTGTACAGTCAACAAGTGCAAAACATTACTTGAGGGATAAAGTACCTTTTTTTTTTACAAAAGATATTCCCTCATTTGGTGTTTTGATGACAGAGAGTGTTGTCTTATATTTTGTTCCAAAATCTGTGCGTGTGCTCAGGTGGTTTGAGATTTGGTGACTGTTAATGCATATTCTCAGTGATCATTTTCATACTCACAGAACCATTCATTGGCCCCTTTTGCCTCATCAGACTTAAGCCATTTTCATCCCAGAAGAGATCAGTCCCATCATGGTAGGAATATTTCATCTATGTGGCATAAAAGAGTAACTTTGCATTAATTTGCAGTGAAGCTTCTGCCTTTAAAGGGTTGAGTTGACCCAAACCATGCCAGGAAAATGAACACTTGTTATTTTTGTCCACATGCTCAGGTTTTTTCATTTACTTCCTCACCCATCTGCACTTATTGCAGTACTTGACAAGGCTTTGCGAAGTAGTCCTGCCCCCTTGCAGTTATACCACTTATAGATGGATTACGGTACTTGATGAAGTGCCATCTGTGTGATTGAAAATCACTGGTATTCATTTTAGGCTAGCATCTTTGCCCTTTACATACAAAAATTCTTCCTGATTGCTTTAATCTTTTAATAATGCTGCATCAATGAGGGATAAATATCCAAATCCCCTCCTATCTTCCTTTGAGGAATATGTACCTAAACCTTGAACAGTTTTCTCACACGTTCGTGTAAAAATTTCTGATCCTAAGCTCTTTCAAATCCCGTCATGCATTGCTTCAGTGGCTGGGATGGATTTGTATTTACGAAGAAAATGAAGCTGAGCAGACAAAACATTAAATATCTTGTCTCCTTACTGTCTGCAACAACATACAAGTCAAAGTAATGTAGAAATCACTGCTTTCTGTTTAGATGTGCATTTCCCATATCGGCCCAACTGAGTTGGGGTTGCCATTTGTGGGCATTTACACCCATATGGAGTGAGCTGCGAAGGAATTTAAGCCCTTCAAAATTATGCAGCTCCTCCCAAATACTTATATCCCACACAAAGGGTTCAGTCTCTTCCAAACTACATGCCTTGCAGGGTGCAGCCTACAGCAGAATCATCAGCCTTTATTTCTGAAGGAATAAAACAGTTGGTTTCAAGAGTTCGAAGGATGATTATTGTTCACATTGACTTTGAGAGAGGTGTATTGACTTTTCAGCGCTGAGACTGTGTCTGTCTCTACAAGAAAACTGTGGCCAGAAAGCCAAATGATTTTTACAGACCATAATTTTTTTCATTTCAAAAACAGTTTGTGATTTTGTAGTCTTGAGCTAAATTCTCTTGAGATTATGTAATTCTTCAGGCCCTGTGCAGGATCCTACAGTGTATTTTAATCTCCTATTTTGAAACAATAGAATTTTCATTAACTTGCATAATTCATTCATACTGCAAGCAATGCCACTGTATACCCTATTTAATAGTCACTAAACTGCATGAGCTATTTGTACTTGAAGGAATTGAAAGTAGTGTTTGTACTTGGTTGAAGGTGTTGTACTGCTGTTAGATTTGGGGGTTAAATGGAGTTGAAATGTAATTATACTGTATGTGAGTTTGTGTGCAATGAGAATTACCGCAGAAAAGTGTATAATTGCGCTCCTGCTGTGTGTTTTTTACTCTGCAGTCATGGTGCAATTATTCTGCGCAGGAGTGGAATCTTATCCTTCATGCTAAACTGGGGCAAGTTATTTTCTAGTGGAAAATAGAACACTCCTGCTCCCAAGTCATTTTACATGTCAGCGCTCCCATAATTCTGTGTTAGCGTGCACATGGCTTCACCCAGCTGCAGTCCTTTTGTACATCATGCTGCCCCACAATGGGAGGCTTATGTAACCTGTGCCTAAGGCAGTCATTGTGTAATTAGCATCAGACGCAGTCTGTCCTCTACCACTTACCCTGCCTTGTTTTCATGTTTTTTTTTTCATTCTCATTGTTTGAAAGACTACAGAAGCTTCGGCCGCTTTGCTACTTTCAACGTCGGTTTAGTATTTATTCCTTCTAACCCGAAGCGTAACAGTGAAAAGTTTGTAAACAGTGTATGAGAATATGAACGCTTTGATAATCTAGCTGTAGAACTCTGCTTGTCTTGATCTTTAAAATTGGAACGTTTCTATCAGAAAACCACGCTGTTGCCCGAAGGAGAAAGGTAACACTTGTGTTTCAGCGTTCCTCACTGATAGGTCAGCGGGCTTCTGCTGTTGCCATCGTTGCGGTTGGCTGCATTGACGGACGATGTCGGATATGAAGGCCCGACCGCTGGGACTCGCCCTCCTCTGACTTTTGAGTGGATCGGTGACCTCTGACCCTCCTCTGGGCTCCTCTTCTCTCCGGCCTGATCTTCTCCAAACGAGCCTCTCTTGCTCTCGTGGACTCAGAAATAAATTCTCCGCCTCTGTGTTGCGCTGCCGACAAGTCCGTGAGCAGCGGAATGAAAATGCGATGCTCCTAGATAGCGGCGGACAAATATCAGGAGCAGCTGCCTAGCTGTGAAAAATGAAAAGCAATTTTGAGACCCCCAGCTGTGAGCCCCCGTTGGGAAGTTCTGTAGCCCTGCCTGTTTGCTCTCCCGCCTGCCTTTTTTCTCTTTTGAAAAGTGATTTTTGGAGGCCAGCAAATAATTCTCAGTGTACAGTTAGCAGATCTCCGATTGGCCTGTAGGGTGGGAGGGTTCTCCCAGGAAGTCAGTATCAGCTAATATGATTGGCATTCTCATATGCCAGATGCCGCTGAATTACTGACATGTTTGATGTTGCTAATGCATAACAGTTTATCCTGAGACTCCGCAGGTCCCTTAGTCCTGCTGGGTCCTCAGCAGAAACATTGTGAAATCCTACATTGTCCCTGAAATATGAGTGTTTCAGCCGCTGATGTGGCCTAATGGCTTACCTGTCAAGGCTTGCCACATAAATCTGTAAGTCTAGTGCTCCTCGGCTCGCTTTTTGCAAGGTTGTTTCCTTCTTTTATTGTTTTTATATGTCAGTAAAAAAAGAGGTTTTTTGAAACACCCTTGTCTATAAAGTGGAACTCTTGCCGCCGAGGTGTTGTTCGGTGATGTTTATCATGTTGTTCACCACGTTCGCCCCTTGGTGATGTGCAGGCCGGATTGATGAACCTGTTATCTCTCCATCTCCTTCCTCCCTGGCCCTCCACACTCCTCCGCTCTGCTGAGAAGGTGTTCCCAACTGCCTCTCTCCCGTCGTGTAGCTCTGTCGTGTCTGTCACCAGGCTCTGGCTCAGACCGCTGTCTCCTGGCTGCCATCGACAGCACGGCTGCCTCGCGCACACAGACACCCTGGCCTAACCAGGCACTGTGCCAAGTTCAGCTCGGTGCCAGTAGATCTGTCTCTTATTTCCACCTGAAAGAAAGGGGTAAAGAGGTCATGTCCCCTGGACTAACCCCCATGTCCTCTCAGAATATAGAGAATTATACAACAGTTAGTTCTGGCCAAGTAATTTGATTGGACGAGAGGTGTTTCATGAGTGCTGATGTAGGTCCCAGTGATATGGAACTCAAGAGCTTATTAACCGTTAATTGCACTAACTGTAGACGACAAACTTAGCGGTATATTATGAGCAACAGTCAAGTCCAACAGTTAAGAAACAGTTCAGAAATCATAATCTATTTTTGCTTGTTGCCATCAACTAAGAAGTGGCATTTGTTGAACTGTTGTGTAAAAGCAATATCATGCCCTAGGTCATGATGTTGTTGCTGAATATCATCACGGCTGCCATATCTTCAGCACTCGGTCTGGGCCTCGCGCCTACGAGTGTATCACAGCCTTGATGATATTCAGCAACAACATCACTCCCTCTTGTGTAATATTGCATAATAATTGAGAATTAGAACAGTTGTGCTTCCTAAATGAGAGAAGCAAATGTTTAATACGTACAATTTATATTACATCATGAATCATCAAATCTGGCCCTTAGTTTTCTTTTCTCCTGCTAATTGACTGTTATAAGTTTATTTAAGAAATTCAGTGCTTTTGCTGGACTGGACCCACAACCTGAGAAAAACCAGCAGTTGTTGGCCCTTGTGGATTGTTACTCGATGATCCCTGTGCTACACTGATGGATTCTGAACGTGCCATTACAAAAGACAACTTCGCTCTGACACCCTGGTGAAAAATGCAGAGAGGTCCTTCATTTTTTTTTGATTTTTGGTAGTAAATCTGTTTAGCAATGGTTGCACTTCATCGGGGTTGACACAATATGAATATAAATATTCACAAAGACTGTGCTTTGACCTCACAGTGCTGTTTTCAAATTCAAGGTGCTGGTCAACAGAGTCAATAAGCAAAAATGTCTTCACTGTCCAAATCATTGCAAACCTCATCCAAGGTCTCTGGTATTGAAATCTACAGCATTAAGGATAGCTAGTGACAGTTGTAAATGCTCTCTGTCATCCATTACCTGCCGATAGTCAGGGCTCATTGGTCCCTGTCTGTTCCCCTCTTTCCTGGTCTAATGGAAGCGAGGGCTTATTGGCTGCATCCAGCTGTAATCGTAGCCTCTCCTGGGCTCCATACGACAAAGGCCTCTAACAGCCTGCATCATGTGTTTCATTCATTAAAGCCAAAAAAAAAAAAACCTGGACCAATGTAATCTGCCTCTGCTGTCAAGGAGGTTACTAATCCAGAGATAATGCGCTGTGCAAACATGAACTCAAGCATTGACTCAGCCAAGTCTCCTGTTACACGACACGGTAAATAAAAAACCCTTCAGAGGTGTTTTGCGAGTTGCAGTGCTTCAGTTTTTAAGCCTGTTTTCCATAGATGTGGAAACCTGTGCAATTGGCTTGTGGTATGAAAGCATTTCCATAAAACAGATGTACAAAACCCAAAACTAGTGAAGTTGGCACATTGTGTAAATCGTAAATAAAAACAGTATGCAATGATTTGCAAATCCTTCTCAACCTATATTCAATTGAATACACTGCAAAGACAAGTTACTTAATGTTCGAACAGGTAAACTTTGTAATTTTTTGCAAATTTTAGCTCATTTGGTATTTGATGCCTGCAACATGTTTCAAAAAAGCTGGCACAAGTGGCAAAAAAGACTGAGAGAGTTGAGGAATGCTCATCAAACACTTATTTGGAACATCCCACAGGTGAACGGGCTAATTGGGAACAGGTGGGTGCCATGATTGGGTATAAAAGCAGCTTCCCTGAAATGCTCAGTCATTCACAAACAAGGATGGGGAGAGGGTCACCACTTAGTGAACAAATGCGTGAGCTGATTGTCAAACAGTTTAAAAACAACATTCCTCAACGAGCTAAGAATCATCTACGGTCCGTAATATCATCAAAAGGTTCCGAGAATCTGGAGAAATTGCTGCACGTAAACGACAAGGCTGAAAACCAGCATTGAATGCCCGTGACCTTCGATCCCTCAGGCGGTACTGCATCAAAAACCGACATCAGTGTGTAAAGGACATCACCACATGGGCTCAGGAACACTTCAGAAAACCACTGTCAGTAACTACAGTTCGTCGCTACATCTGCAAGTGCAAGTTAAAACTCCACAATGCAAAGCGAAAGCCATTTATCAACAGCACCCAGAAACACCGCCGGCTTCGCTGGGCCCAAGCTCATCTAAGATGGACTGATGCAAAGTGGAAAAGTGTTCTGTGGTCTGACGAGTCCACATTTCAAATTGTTTTTGGAAACTGTGGACGTCGTGTCCTCCGGACCAAAGAGGAAAAGAACCATCCGGACTGTTATAGGCGCAAAGTTCAAAAGCCAGCATCTGTGATGGTATGGGGGTGTATTAGTGCCCAAGGCATGGGCAACTTACACATATGTGAAGGCACCATTAATGCTGAAAGGTACATACAGGTTTTGGAGCAACATATGTTGCCATCCAAGCAACGTCTTTTTCATGGATGCCCCTGCTTATTTCAGCAAGACAATGCCAAGCCACATTCTGCACGTGTTACAACAGCATGGCTCCGTAGTAAGAGTGCGGGTACTAGACTGGCCTGCCTGTAGTCCTGACCTGTCTCCCATTGAAAATGTGTGGCGCATTATGAAGCGTAAAATACGACAACGGAGACCCTGGACTGTTGAACAACTTAAGCTGTTCTTCAAGCAAGAATGGGAAAGAGTTCCACCTGAAAAGCTTCAAAAATTGGTCTCCTCAAATCCCAAACGTTTACTGTGTGTCGTTAAAAGGAAAGGCGATGTAACACAGTGGTAAAAAGGCCCCTGTGCCAACTTTTTTGCAATGTGTTGCTGCCTTTAAATTCTAAGTTAATCATTATTTGCAAAAGAAAATAAAGTTTCTCAGTTTGAACATTAAACATCTTGTCTTTACAGTGTATACAATTGAATATAAGTTGAAAAGGATTTGCAAATCATTGTATTCTGTTTTTATCTATGATTTACATAACGTGCCAACTTCACTGGTTTTGGGTTTGTAATAACACCTGCCTTAAGACTATTCATACTTCCTGAGGAGAAACATCCAATTCCAATATAGACAGCTAACCCAAAGAGGAACACGAGTCCTGATGTTTTTGCTCGGTCTGGCTAACAGCAAATTAGCATTACATTAGCCCCACACACGGCAGGGATTCTGACCAGTGTGTGTTATTGTGCTGTTTGTGTCTTGACCGAGTTCATTATGGTTAATAGCCTGAGAACACCAGGGGCAGGACCCCATAGTGGCTCTAAATGGCTTTCGGTGGTCTCTGCCCAGAGCTTTAACTGGGGTTGGGTACTAATTGGAGCCCTGGGGGACGCCGATGGGGGTGCCATTACACGTCAGCCCTGGCTCCATCCAAATTGAGGGGTTATTGAGGGAGTTTTTTGGTTGGTTAGAGAAATCCCAGTTGTCTGTTGCTTAGCACTAGGCATTCTGCTCTCGCCTTGTCAAAGGGTGGTCATTTCCGAGGTGGAGACGAGTGGTGCAGAAATTCCGCATGACTGATCACCCACATCCCACATAACAACCATCCCCCCTTCCCATCTGCCAGCGAATCAGTGCCCGAGAGATATCTTTTCTGTTCATTATTGACCCCTTGACTCAATCTATATTTCATCACTCAGGCCAACGTCGCACTCCATTTTTATTTCTCATTGTTACATTATAGTGCAGGGACGGCAGGCATGTGTTTTATTGATTCTTTGATTGCCAGATCACTGGTGCTCCTTTCTGAAGAATGCAAGGGTAATATTAAATGGAGGGATCATCACATGAATATATCTTGAAGGCTACTGGCATGCCTATCCGCAGATGAACACCGCATTCTAATTTTCTCTGACTGAGAAGGGACGGTGGGGTTTTGAAAAGGGCAGAGCGAAAATATATATATTTTTAGAGCTATCCTCATTTCTTTAGTTTTGTTTCTTGGGAAATGTGCTGGTCCTCTGTTTCAGTTCATTACTGCCTGGAAGAAACTGCAGCAGACATTATCAGCAGACACCTCTACATGCTAAACCAGGGATTAAATTAATACTCTGCTAGCATTCTCATGAATTTTTTCTTCTACGTGCATGCCACAAATACATATGTGCAAGCACATACAGAGATACACATGCTCACAAACAAGCACTCACACGTCCGCTCGTGCGCGCACGTCCGTATTCACAAATCCACAGACGCGCACATGGTACTCAATTTACATTTATCTTTGCTACTGAGAAAAACTTGGGGCCGTGCTTTATTCATAACGCAAAAGCACGCTGACTTGGCTTCTCTGCGTCAGGTCTGTGTACCTGAACTCGAACAGATGGAGGTCCAGTCCATAGATGAGTTGAAGGAGAGGTCACACTTTGCATTCCTCCATCTGTTGTTCTGTACATCTCTCACCTGTGAGTCAAACAGATGCACGTCTCACTGCTTCACTTTGCATCTGTAATTTTCTCTGTGATCCCCTTTGGCGCATTGAAAACCCCATCATCTCTCTTCTAGAGTGTATACGAATTGCCCTCTCCGCTCCGAAAGCTGACTCAGTCTATTGGGGGTAAGCACAGCACTAAAATTCGAATACCCAAAAGAGGTTATGACGATGTAAATCATGTTAAAATATGTACACCCATGAGTATATAACCCCGCGTGATGTATAGGGACTGGGAGTGGGGTGTGCATGCTGCTCACTAGATGGCGCTATGTATTTTAAATAAAAGTGCGCCAACTCAGTCAGATCAATATTAGTCTCTCTCTCTCTCTCTCTCTCTCTCTCTCTCTCTCCCCCCCACGTTTGGTCTATGAGAATCATACCTGTTAGCTATTTGTCATAATTCAAACAGCATTATCATTTTGACTTTATACTTTATTGGTTTCTGAATTCCAATGCCATAAACATGAATTTTACTGCTTTGAGCAAAGTAGTAATTACAAGTATGCAGAGCATTACTAATCAGTGTTATTAAAAATACAAAAACATTCATTTGAATATTAGTCATTTGCGCAGAAAAATTCCTTCATGAAATATGATTTATTACTCTGGTACCCTTTTATTGCATTTTTGCTTTCGAGAATTTCATCTTACTTTCTTTAACATCTTGATTTTTAATCCCACTTTGCAGTGAGTTTCAAGTTATGGTAATACATTATACGCTATTACATAATTCGTTTTGGTTGGAATCATGGGCGCTTTTTAAAATTATTTATATTGTTTTTCATTGTGTATGTGAGTGCATGTGCATGCTAGAATGCATTCTGTATGTGTGTTTATGTGAGTGTAAGCATGCATACATTCTGCGGGTTTGTGTCTGTGTGTGTGTCTAAATGAGTGTGGGTGTGTGTTTTTCGCATATGTGTGCGTCTCTGCATATCTTGTGTATGTTTGTGTTTGTGCAAATGCATCTTTGCGAAAATTTGTAGATACTGTATATGTGCACGTGAGCAATGGTTTGAGTGAGTTTCTGCAGCTGACAATAGGTGATTATACTTCTGCTGCTAGTGTTTCTTGGTGTTTGTGCGTGTGCATGTGCGTGTGTGCGCGCGTGCTCGTGTGTGTGTGTGTGTGTGTGCATATCGTATGTCTGGACTCAATAGGTGCACGTGCCTTCTCCGCTCTGGGAAGACTTGTCTCGGATGACTTGAACAACTGAAATTACGCCGCTGGGAGCGACATCTCGCGGTTTGCGTTCCCTCCTCATCTCAGCCGCACCGTGTTCCCGCCTGGGGCGCTAACGCTGAATGCACAAAGCAAGATTATCTCAGCGGCTGAACTCCATAAACAAACAATGAGAGGAAATCAGAGGAGTGTTTCATGTCAGTTGCCCCGCTGAAGTGTGCTGGGTATAAGCAAACAATGAAAATATAATACAGGGATGTCCACTCCAGTCCTGGAAGGCCACAATTTCTGAGGATTTTGTGGTCTCCTTTTAATCAGCGGTCAATTAGAACCTTGAAAGCAGGACCAGTCAGTGACTTCAGAGTCTTGTGCAGAAACACTAGAAAACACAAGTCACTGTGGCCCTCGAGAATCAGAATGTAACACTTGTTAGGTAATAAGTCACGTCCATTGATTGAGAATCTGGCTTTTATCTCTGGTAATAGGTGTTATGGAGTTCCCTGCTGCTTGTGTTATTACCAGACTTTCTCCTGTAAAAAGCTGAGTCCTTTGACTTCTCTCTGTGCTGGTGAAAGTCTCCCAGACAGGCTGTCATTTTTCAAACTCATCCTGCTCTCCCAGACCTGATTGTCGGATTCTTACGCTCCTTTACCGCACGATTCTGCTGAAGCGCTGTTGCGCTAGTTTTACAGTCGTCTCTCAGACTTGCGGTAATTCTCTCTCAGTGGGAACCCCTCCCGACGGCTAGGCGTGGGATTCTATCTCCGCTCATTTTTTTTTTCGGCAAGTGGGCCTGATGGAAGTTGATGGAGATGGAGAAAAAGAAATGGTTTTTAAGAAACACTACACTCTGTGCACAAGTGCTTTTACCCCGTGAACCGTGGGGCTGTGGAACTGTGAAAAAATTGTGGTTGCGGGAACGTTGTTTAACAGTCACCCACATGATGTGCTGTTGTCCTATATGGTTGCTATTCTCTAGCCTGAGGATGAAATTTTTCAGAAGCAAATGAGAAGGATGGCCTTTTTTACTGAACTACTGCATTTAGCCATTAATTACTTAAAAAAAACAATCTTTGCAGCAAAAACAGCTGCTGCAAGAGGGGAACTGAAGAATCGCTCTGGTTGAAATGTACAAACTTTGCCAAGGATTCAGGTTCCCTGTGGTTCCACCGGTGAGTGAAAAACTACTCACACACAGTGATGTTGGATAGACTTGCAAATGGGTGTCAGTCTTAGGACCTCTTCACATTTTGGCAGCATATCAAATCTCATTCTGTTTGTATGTAGTTCTGTGTTGCAGTCGGCCGAGTGTGAAATTCCTTTTCAATTTGAAATTCTTGCAAGGCCTCTTCTCGGTATATGTTCGCCTATGGTGCATTCATGCAAGCCATCCTCACAGTGAACTCATATTATCATAAAATATTGTAATTATGAAACCTAGATATGTTGTGGTCACCATAGAGGAAAATATCTGTTTAAGATGCTGCTTGCGTGACGAATAATTTGGGATGAACTGATATCGTTGGTAACTGCAAACTTCTCAAGATTTAATCTTTCCATCTTTAATTCATGCTTTCATATCATTAACTAATGCCAAGTAGTGTAGGAATAAATACTGTTAATGCTTTGCTTGCGTTCACTAATCATGGAGTTCTTGTACTTTGCCAAAATATAAAAAAACTCAAGTCTATTAATTGCTTATATGTTATTTTAAAGCAATATTAATGAAAATTGTTCAATTTCATTTATTGATGTTAAGGGCTAGCTACAATAGTTAATGGTAATTTATGTGACACTGTTTATTATTGTAAAAAATTATGATTCTTTAGTTTCAGGCAGAAATGCTTGTTGAGGCAGACTTGATTTTGCTCTGTCGTTAGCATTACGCAGTCGAGTTGACACTGAAATTTGACAGATACTGAGCAGCACAGGCGTACCCTGATCCCTGATAACAGGCTAATGCTGGTCGCTAGGTACTGATTCAGTATGAAGCTCCTGGTGTCCAGTGGAGAAGTGGGGGGGAGAGACGGTCTTTTCAATTTGCTGTGTCGCCATATACCACAGGCTCGATGAAGTGTGTGATGAAGAATTGGATAAAGCAGCTGGGCATGTTTTCAGCCCAGGAAACAATGGAAATGAAGTCATTAACCTCAGTGAACCTGTTGGGTGATTGGCTCCAAGACATGGATGAAGGACCCTGCCCTTTGGCTCCAAGACACGGACGAAGGACCCTGCCCTTACACCTTCCCCATCAGTTTCTTTTTTTCGGTTTCTATGTTCAGCCAAAAAGAATTTGGATAATTTTATATTAGCTCATACCGAATTCATGTGGTCCGGTCTTGATACAGGGGGAGGCCGTGAACAGACACTGCTATATTTACTTGCTCAGTGAAGCTCACAATATTGTTTTGGTGAAAATGGTTCGGATATACATTGATTTAATTATGTGGTGATGCTAAGAACTGGAGCTCAGCAGTAAACTATCTGACCAAGCGTCCATCGGTCCCTGTTAGAGAATCTTCTGGACTTATGGATACCGTTCTTTTTTTACCTTTGGCTTTTCGCTGTTTGGTATACAGTATGTTTTCGGAGGTTTTGCTCTCTTTTCCCTCAACACCTTTAATCTTTCTATTTCTGTGACTGATGCACCTGCAGTACGGCCTCAAACTGTCTGGTCCTTTTGGAACTCAGCAGGTATCCCCATTTTCCTTTGAAGACTTACCTAGCGAGCTGCTACTGGATAGACCTCTTTTTAGCAGACACATGCCGTAAATCAGAATTCAATTTAAAAGGAATGACCTGTGTAGATTATTCTGTTATTGTGGTTGAGACTTAAATGTTAAAGCCATTTTCAGGGGTACTTCCAACATTTTGTTCACCCCTTTTTGTTCTCCGTCAGCACTGAATCGTATCTAGATGCCTCACTGTGCCTTCTTCTCTTTGTAGCTATATGGCTGAAAATAGGGATCAGTATAGTGCCAATTTCCTTGACCTCATAAAACCTACCTTAATAATGTTGATCCCAAGGTTTCCAGTGATCCTAAATATATCCTGCTGAATTACACGGCAAGGAGTATAAATTTACGTTCAAGATTCAGATGTATTTTCCATTTCATGTAATGCTGTGGCCATCAAAATATGGCGCCCTAGGTTTGAATGTTTCTCTCAGCCGCTATGTGATGTCGCTTCAGTGAAGTGCTGCAACCAACAGATACAGAATATGTGTGTGACATTGTCCAACAATATGAAAAAATGCCTTTTCTGACTTTGTACCCACATAAAGGAAAACTTAGTTGAAAGGTTTAGAGCTTAAGTGGTTGTGTGTGGTATTCAGAACTGTTTGTGTTGCTGCTGATCCTGGAGGGGTGCTGTGACCATATATTGACCAGTGGCAGTGGGTTCCTGCTGGCTGGGTTGTCGCGCCATTGGACAAGAATGGCCCCACCAGCCAATCATGTGTCAGGTTAAACGGTCTTCCACCCAAATCAAAGATTGTATAACTCCATTAATGAGTTATACAAGTGAAAAGACGAGTTGCCTCGCTGCACATATGAGTTTCCTATCTGCTTTCATCCATACTGACTGAGGACCTCATAGCTGAGCCATGGGCCTTCAGCCCTCTGATATGGGGTTTAATGAAGATACCGTTCCCTAGCATTGTCACCTCGCTGCTGCTAACTTCAGTTCCATTGCCTTGTGCTCAGACTGTATGAGTGTCCTGCTCATTTAAACCTGCTCCCAGAGTCAGCAGCAGGGTTTCTTCCTATGTGTCACGGTGGAGTTTATCCTTCGACGCACAGAAGGACGACGCCGGCTGCTGTAGCTTCTGTCACTGTGGCCCCCTTGCTTGCTCTCGTAGGCGGCGAGTTGCAAGTCGTGAAATGACTGCGAGAAATACCCTACAGGGCTCCAGTTTTATTTGATTTGAAGGCTTTTTCGGTTTATTGAAATGGAAAGCACAGAGAGACGGGAGGAAATGGGGACTGAGAGAGAGAGAGGATGAACCTGCGATGGAGGGCGAGTGGTCGGACCGGAACAACCTACGCCATGGCTTGTCACCAGCAGCAAGTGGGCAGTGCACCAATTTGTTGAACTATACACAAGATATTTCGAATCTCTACGTCCGAACAGGCTTTTATCTGTGCGTGTATAGTAGACTATAGAAGCATATAGAAGCATTGGAGAGCAGTTGGTGAAATTTTTTTTTTCACATTTGTGTTCAGGTTGGCCATTCCTGCTTGACCCTCCCTCCCCCACCCGACCCCACACTGTCCCTCACATTATCTGTTCGATTATCCGGTCTTTCCATGCTCCAGCGATTCATGTAACAGTGTGTTTTACGTGCATCAGTGTATATTACCAGCTGGCTATGACACTGTTAGCAGTCCTGGCTTCTATTTCCCTGGCTGGCTGCTCCACGTCTCTGGTCCCAGTCAGGTGACATGACAACGGGCCGCTTAAACCGGACCAGCCTCAGGATCGAGTGCTTTTCTCAGGCAGTGTTGATGTACTGTAGGTAATGTCAGGTTACTCCTGAATTCCTCATCAACCTACATAATGCAGGACTGTCCGCACCCATTCTAACTGGAGCGATTATTATGTTTCCCACTGCAGCAGTCTTTTAGAGGCAAAGACAAGTTTATTTAAGTACTTGAATGTTCTATACGGTGAGCACCAAAATTGGTTGGACAGTGACACACTTTGAGTGTGCCAACAGGCAAGAAAATTTTCATTTGTCATGCAAGCAGTACCTTAAGTGATTTTAATCAATCACTTAATCAGTCAATCACCAGATCTGAAGCATTTTATATGCATTTTATATGGCAAAACGTCCCTGAAACAAGCAAGAACTGAAGTCCGCTACAGTACAGGCCTGGCAGATCATCACTGGAAGTTACATAGCATCTGATGATGTCTTTGCATCCCAGGCTTCAAGCAGTCATCCGATACAAAGTATATGCTATTAAATGTAAAAAAAAAAAAAATGATGACTTAATTCTACATTTTGTCAAACTGTAAAATATGTTTTGATGCTCCAGAAAATGGGGGGACTGTGCACTAAAGGTGGTGTCATTTCTGAACAATCTGCTATGGATGAAACACCCTCAAATGGAAGCTGAGGACCTGTCATTGTCTGCTCTCAAACTCTTAAGTGCCAGAGAACCAAAACAAAATGAACCCTTACGGCACTGAATAAATTTTCAAGGAATTAAAAATGTAATTATCCTCAGGGGTTGAAAATGTATCATGTGGTAACTTTTTAAAGGAGCTCTTTAAACAAGTTGCCACATGATAGGGTTTCAACAGCGTCTGATTTTGACATCTTTGATATCTATAGCGCTCTAAGGGTTAAAAAAAAAGTGTCATCATCTGATGAATTATGGTGCTCACTGTATATGTCATAGTGACCCGAGTCCTGTCAGTGAATTTCATCTTTGATGAACTATCAGCTTAACCATTTTATCCTCTACCTTCCACCTGAGCTGTGTGTATTGTGTGTGTTTAACCTCTATTCCTCTCCGGAAGTTAAAAACTTTGTGTAGTGGTTAGTGGAGTTAGTGCTACGAAAGGAGCATTGCCTGCTGAGCAGTGAGTTTGCGATTGATTTGAAATAAAAAGAATCCATGTCTCTGGGTAGTTTCTCTGCATTGCCAGTTGCCAGCTGGTGTGTCCAGAGTCTGTTGCGCTGTGTTTCTGATGTGATGTGACAACCACAGCTCATAACTGCTGCGCGATGTTGGTAGTGTTTCAGCCATTGATTTCAGCTGAGTGGCAGATGGCAGATGGTGAGTGTGTTTGTATGTGTGTGAGTGTACGTGTGTGTCTTGTGAGTATTATGTCTGAGAAGATTGGTTGTATAAAGATACAATATGCTCTCTGTACGCATCGAGAAATCATCATCATTATCTTCATCGTTGAATTTCACCTGCATAAGCTCTTTTCATTTTAAACCTCTTCGCTATGATTGTATTTCCCCAGAGACAGGCACCAACTCTAACTGGGAAAATATTTACCTGATCGCATACTGTGAGCACATAATGAATTATTCCTGTGATAAGACTGCGGAGGGTAAGAGAGGCGCGAGTTTCTCTGGAGTTGTTATATATCCGTTATATATCCGTGGTGATGAACCGAAGACTTCGGCTGTATCATTCATTTCACAATAACACAGTGTGGCTGGAGCTGAGTGCTTGCATTTCTCAAGGTTTTATGAGAAAATATTACAAAAGTCTGTGCCTGTTTTTATTTATTTATTTTGCTCTGTAACATAGCTGTATTTCCAGGTAAAGTGACTTAGAGTTCCTATTGGAAACATTTTCATCATAAAATTGACAACGCGATTTGACATTTTCTTATTGTATCGCTAAATAAAAGCAAAGTAGCACTAATTGGGCCCTGGTTCCATTTAGGGATACCCAAAGTCCAAGTTCTCAAACCTTAGTATGGTGCTGGTTGTGTTGCCTCAGTTATTGCATCATTCCATTAGAGACATTTCCTCCATTTTACTGTGATATTGCTGTCAAAAGCCTGAGTCCTCAGTTTGAATCCCATTCCCTGGAGTGAAATTACACCACTGGAATTCAAATTAATCCCTTGCCTTGGTAGGAATTCCATTTTACAGAGCCAAGACCATACCTGCAGTAATATACAATAAACGATGAATTCAAATATCATTTTCTAATATACTGTATAATAACTAATATTTGCTCTGTAATTTTAAAATAAGTAATCACAGTGATTGATGCTGCATCCTTTTGTTGGTAGTTGAATTTGCTGGATGGTTTTGTGTCTGAGTAGTTTTTGTCATAAGGCCTCAGGGTGGGCATTTCACAGGGACATGTGACCTGGCCCTGTTTTTGGGCGTGGCTGAGGTCCCTGCCTCTCTCTCCCTGCTCCACCCCCTCTGCCCCCCGGGGCATTGCTATTGGGTGCAGAGAGCAGCCCAACATGCCTCTCTCCCCGCCCAGTCCTCATGGAGCAATCTCATCTCACCAGGGACCTGCTCATATCCCCTTCCCCAAACAACACCCTGCACACATGCACACACACACACACGCACACACACATAGACTCACACAGACAATTACGTGCACACTCACACATATGCACATGCATGCAAGTGCACGCATGCAGACACACAGAAACACACACACACGCCCACTCATACACTTCCATACACACGCTGCATGCACATTTGTTCCCGCACACAAATGCATACCCGCACACTCTCACAAACACGTACACACACACACACAAATACACACACTTACAAGAACAACTACACGCACTCACTCCCTAAAACAAAGTGCACCCTCTCCTGATCTTCCATAGTGAATAATACATGTGTGGCAGACATGTTCACCCATTTCTCAAGTCACAACCACCTGGTGCACATACCCCTCCCTCGCTGTCTCTCTCTCCCTCCCCCCTTTTCTCTCCCTCTCTCCCTCCCCCTCTCTCTCTCTTTTACTCTCTCTCTCACTCCTCTGCTCCCATCGCTTCTATCCTCTGATAGCTCTTTCTCCCAGGTGACATGTGGCACCCACCAGTGATACGTGGGGCCGAGAGACATCTGTAGTGAGAAGGTAACCTCCCCCTAACCCATCCCACTCCCCTGGGCCAGTCAAGCCACTGCCTCTGAACAGCCTCCTCCAGGATCTGGAATGTGTGTAATGAGCGAACGAGAGAGAGAGAGAGAGAGAGAGAGAGAGAAAGGGACAGATAAGGAGTGAGAGGGAGAGATAGCAATTGAGACAGAAGAAGAAGAAAGAAGGAGAGCAGGTAGCTCGCCGGCTCAGAGATGACGCCCCAAAGGAGCCGGGCGCCTCACTCTTACCGCCTAAAAACAGATCTCTGGGCTGCAGTCCGAGGCGCTCTAACGAGACTTTATTAGTGCGAGGGGTCTTCGGAGGGCATGGGGGACGCGAGCAACATCAGATGCCTCAGTCCGGAGGAAGGTAAGCCGCTGGGATTCGGTTCCCCGTCTCTTTTTCAGGCGGAGACGGCAAGGTTGAGCGAAAGATAGGGGCAGAGTTCACGCCGTTCTCGAGTGTCAGAGCCATCCAGGGGAGCCTGAGTGTTTCTCTGCAGACTTCTGTGTGGATGTGCTTTATTGGAATAACTTCAACATAGTGTGATCTTTTTTTTTTTTTTTTTGTTGGTGTTCTGCATTTGAATGAAGTGTGTCCTTTTATGCGTGGGTGGGTGCCTTAATCTGAAACTGGTTTTTTGTTTGTTTGTTTGTTTTTTGGAAAGCCTGATTTACATTTTCAAAATAATGCAGTAATATTTATTTATTTACACCTCAAGTACTGAAGTTTTGAGAGTTGCCTAAGCCCTAATAGGCTGCTTCTGTATGTTGTATGGTCTATAGGTATGCGAGTGCGACATTTTTATCTTATTCTAATGTTTAGTGCTCTCAGTTGAACAATGCAACTCCTAGATAACTTAAGGTTGAATTTCACAGAGTGTTGGGTAGTAAGGTCTGTTCACTCGTCAGCCTTTGTGATAAGTGTCTAATCGTCTCTTAAATGGAAATTTCTCAAAGCCCTTATTTTCTCAGAGCTTTATCACCTTGGTGCGATACACAATGTCCATGGGATCTTATGCCCACAAAACCAACAGGCATCATGTGGATGCATGTTAATAGATTTTCTTTTTTTCTCACTCAAAATGGCAGGGTTTTTTATTTACCGATGTGAGAGTTCGCACATGTGATGAAACGAGGTTGGCAGGAGGGAGGATGAGTGTGTCTCGCTTTTTTTGACAGGTTCCTGTCAGGACTCCGGTGGCCTCAACAATTCCCTACGGCCCTCCCCCGTAACCATGACAGAGCTCATTAGAGAGTTTTCACACCTGAAGGAGCATGAGAGAGACAGAGAGAGAGAGAGAGAGAGAGAGAGAAAGCTTGAGAGAGAGAGAGAAAGTGAGATAGAGGGAAGAAGAAAGTGAAAGAGAAATATGAGGAAGAGTGTTTTGCGGAAGCATTGGAAGCGCAATAGAAGTCAGTGTGTTTGAGGAGAAATATAAACTGCCAGCTTCTATCAGTGGTGTTCATCCATAATTTGGTGCACTCTCTACAGGCAGCGGAACTGAGCCACTTCAGCCATTTATAAAGCTGAAACAGCTGCCATGCTGGGCTGGCCAGTGCTCCTGGTATTAGTCCTAATGCAGCTTTCTGTATGTGTTCATTTAGAGGGACCGGAGGCCCCCAGTTTGATGTTTTATTCTTATTTTTAGATGCTTCAGCAGCAGGGGAGAGATGCATGAATTATTGATGCAACACTTTGAAAAAATCCACTAGAAAAGCCCAACTTTTTTTTTTTTATTGAAAGACTAATGTGAAGGCCACCGTCAGAGATCTGTCCTCGTAGGCCACACTGGTCTTTATGATGCCGTGGAGTTTCTGCGGAGGTCTTTTGTCTTGGTTTCAGCGATGGCCAAAAAAGAAATGCCAGGAAATTACGGAGTTCTGAATTTCACCAGATAATGCAACAAACAAAAACTTCATTTTAACAAGTTTCCTCTTCGTAGATCTTGATATGAAAACTCATTTCTGTTACTTTTTTGCTAAATGAGAGTGAACGATTGCTAATGACTGCTGTACTGTCTTTAAGATCTTCCAGTGGGGGGAAGACAATTTTTCTTGTCAAGCGAAAGAGAAACTTTTAAAGTAAACAAGCCATAATCTTCTGCGATAGAGAAACAATTTGCATATTTTGCAGTGAACTTCTGCTGCAGGAGTCTTGTCGAAAACAGGAAAAAAATTGGGGGCGGGAAAAGTCACGACGAATCCTCCGTCATTTTGGGTTTAAGCCCTTAAACTCTGATTTTCACCTGAATTTCCTCTTAAGTAGGATCACGCGGATGAAAATAATTTTTCCATTTTGTAGGTCAGTGTCTCATACATAGTCTGTGTCTTCTGGTTCTAGGCTTCTCTGAAGCTACATCACAGTTCTGAGAACCACATATATGGTTATTGTACATCATTTTATATACATTTCCCTATCATTTAGCAGGACACTATTGGGATCTTTGGAAACCTTGGGGTCGTTACTAGAATTTACAATTAGATTAAGATTCAGCAGATTTCAAAAAAGCAGCAGCTTTTCACAAACACAAGCAGAGTCAAAGAGGTGAAGGATGCAGCTCTGTACTAAGGAAGGTCTGCATGCTGCAGTAAAGGGAGGAAACTCTGTTCTGCTTTTTGTGCAGAAGTCTCTGGGAATCCAGGATAGTGTAGTATCTAGAGTTTAGTGCTACAGTCAGAAAACAGGCTTACAGCACTGAGGTTGTGGGATTGATGCCCTATGATTGGGCTGCTGGACCCCAGAGCAAAACGTTTTCCCCTCTCCTGAACTGGTTTAGTTAGTATGCTGCAAATTTTTTCGCACCACGGTGGTGCACTGGCTAACGCTGTTGACTCTCATCAACTGGTTGGAATCGCACCTGGGGTCTTTCTTTGTAGAGTTTCATGTTTTTCAGTTTTAGTGTGGGTTTTCTTCTGGTACCTCTGTGGAATGCAAGCCAGCCAAACTGGAGGCTGAACATTGCTCATGTGAGTCAGTTTGTCATTGAATCGTGTGTGATCCCTGGTCTGGATTGGCAGACTGTCCAGGATTGGTTTCTGCCTCTTGCCCATTGCATGCTGGGATATGTTTTAGCCATTCTTTGCTCCTGACCAGGAATAGGTCGGTCAGATATTGCATGACGGATTCTTGTGTCCACGCTCTGCAGATGAACCAAAATATTTATTTATCAACCATCAACTCCCCCCCCCCCCCCCACAAAATACACATTCATACACCCATCTTCAGTATCAGACGACAGCACTTACTGCACTTTGATCAGATTCTTAATGGAAGGGAGGGGCGTAGGGCAAAAATGAAGTTTATCTGCTTTTTTCTTTGATGTCGGTGATATTTTTGACCGGGGCTAAACTCCTGATGTTATGTCATCACTCTCACTGAGTATCTAACTCATTTATAATTTTGTATCAGTATAAAATCCAGAACTGGACAGTGATAGAGACATCCTGCCACTGTCTTTTGGGCAGGTACCATATAGTGCAGGAATACTGAATCCAGCCCTCACAGCCAGTTGAAGTGCTGGTTTCATTTTTCCTCCCTGACTGGGCCTGATTTTAGCCTGAGGCACTCGGGGAATTAATCTCTGGCCTATCAGTGGCAGTAATCCATTAACTATCATGCAGAGAAGTGAACTGCTGTGACTGCTGGCCTATGGAGTATCCTGGTTACCCCTGTCATGAAGTGGATGGGCATCCGTCCGTCTGTTCTACACGCTTCTCTTCTGGGCCAGAACCTCACACCATTGTATATTTCTCAGTGAAATTTCATATATGATCACATGTATGTAGATGTGCCTTCTCATACTTTAATTCTGCTTTCCGTCAGCCTGTCCCTCCACTGCATTTGTTTCCAGGACAGATATTGGCTGTTCAGTATTTTTCTACAAAATGTAATATATGGCTACGTCTTATTGTATAGATGTGCCTTTTACACTTTTATTCATCCTCCTGTCTGTTTGTTCGTCCCTCCACCTCATTTTATCGTCAGGGCAAATACCAGCCATTCTGTCGTGTATAATGGTAAATATGCATTCACCATGTACAAGTGTTATCTCAGGAGCAGATTTAAATTTTTCAAATGAATGCTTTATGTTTATCTTGTTATGTTCTTATCTTGTTATGAGGATAATAATTCCATCAAGTACTGTGACAAAGTATGTGCCCTTTCCTAATTTTTTTTTTCTATTTGTCCATATTTTTCACACTTAAATATTTCAGATCAAACTAATTTTGATATTAAACAAAGATTACCCACATAAACACAAAATGCAGTTTTTATGTTGCCTTTTTCATGTATAAAAATTTGTTGAATAATCTGAAGGATTTGTATATGACAAACAAGCGAAAATGGGGGAAAAAATCAGGAGGGGGCAAATACTTCTCCACAGCACTGTATTTTTAAGTTTGTGGGTTTTATACTTGTAGTCTGAGTTGCTATTACAGTAAGTCAGTTTACTCAGAGACGTGAGGCTTCCTCTGAAGTATTGAAAGAAGAACTTTGCAACTTTTTATACGTGTTGTGGTGGAATAGTGCTGTAAATGGGAAACAGCCTTATTTGTATCTCTTGACACTCCCAGTGCTGCAAATGAGAATATTTCACCGCCTGAAATCAATCATTAAAATTCTTTGACAGGCAGTCAGATCACAGTTTTCAAAATAATTAAGCAGTCGAGTATAAATTGCGGGTTAAGGCTGGAACTAACTTGCTTTACAGCTCTGCCAAATAAAAGTGCTTATTGGAATATGGCACCATAATGAGTGAGCAGAGCAGTATTACTCAGCCTGTCTGAGCGGATAGTTTTAATCAAAAGGACCTGCGACGCAGATTTTTCTTTAAATTGGTGAACATGAAGCTGAGTTTTGACTGGCTGTGTAAGGCTTGTTAGGCTATGAATGAAGGTTCTTCCTCTCGCTTGTTAAGTGGATAATTGATTCAGGTGATAATGTTTGTCATGGCAGAGAAATTCAATCTGTCAAACGCTTGGGCGAGAGCAGGAGCACTATAATGAAGTCATTATTCCTGCTGGGGTTTGTATGGTACGGCAGTAAAATAGCTGCGAGAATCTGAACTGGTTCCATATGATGTGGTCTGGCTGCTCTTCAGATGGTGTACTAAATCAAGTGCTTTTCTCTCCCGCATTGGGAAGCCACAAGGTCTGCTGATTTTACGGGTTTCCTATGTACAATATGCGGTTTAAAGCAATTGATTACCCAGCTGAATCGCCACATCTCATTTCTCAAATTCTGTGCTAAATTCAGAGATTGAAAAAACAGCCTGTGGTTCACCTGGAAACAGTTACCTCAATCAGCTGTGGATCACTGCAAAAACCTATTGAATCAACTCAGATTGGTTCCTCAGATATCCACTTTGAATGGGGCTTTGGATCTACCAAATTTGATAGTGGCAGACAACCAGTGTCAGAGATCTGTTACGTAAATGAAAGACAGTGTGTTTATCTGAGCCTGCTGCTCAGCATGAAGGGAGATGTATCATTCATGCTTCTCAGCAGCGGCCTGCGATCGTCAGCTCTGAATCCTGAATCTCCTGGTAATTCCCAGGCTCCTTCACAACAAAGATGAAACAGGTCTTTCAAGGCCAGGTGAATCCATACTCATCTCTTTGATGTACGGGATTCAGTTCAGCGCCCTGATTCAGAAGAGTCGCATCACCTAGTGCTGGACACGTCTCTAACCACTCAGGGCAGGAAGGTTCCTCTGATACGATCAAATTAGACGCTCATGTGATCCTTATCGCTTAACAGAACACTAGTAATTATGTCTTGGCTGGTTATTCACTGATATTGGGCGAGACAAAACTGAATATTTAAACTGGAAGAATAAAGAAAAAAAAATCACACAAATGCATGCTCACTAGGAATCCTGAAATTGTGCTAATTATTTTGTAATCTGCGCAGATACTGCATAGTTGTGGAGTCGTAATAATTAATGAATCTCTCGTGAAGTATCATTTATGTACATTTCATGATTCTTTTTCTATATTTAGAAAAAAGCAAGATACGAACATATCGTTATGAATTCAGTATGTGGTTAAATGACTAAGAAAACATCTTTAATGTTGTGAGAAAACACACAAAAAGCAAAGGAAACCAAAATAAATGCACGTCCTGATGTACAGGAGCAAATAAATGAAATACTGCCATATTGCCATAAGACTAATCAACAACTTCAGGGTAATAAGAGTCCCCTGTCTTGTGGGGAATGTACCAGTGTGATTTAGTTACTGCTTAGTCTTAGAGCATTTTGATTGACCCTACGTTGCCTAAGTGGTAAATGAAGAAACCAAAGCCACACGCCATTCCTTCATAGGCGAAAAGGAAAAGAGTCATGCAATGACATGTTAGAAGTGAAACAAGTCAGGGATAATGTTCAGTGAGGTATCCATCTGCAGGAATTAATAGACATCCTGCTGCCAATCAGAATCGATTATTCACCTGTACGGCAGACTATGGTACGATGGGAATTATTGCTGTCATGTCATGAAGTGACAACTGATTGTTTGGAAGAAAACCATAAATCATTCTGTTTTAGATATGGCTCGGAGGTGATTTGTCAGGCTGTCCTGACATTTTATGATGTGCTATTGAAAACGGAGCTGGATCAAACACAACAACAGGGTTCTTTGCTGCATACTTGACATGAAAGGATAGGTGGATTGAACTTAATAATACAGGATTAATGCTGGCTGCCTACTATCAAGATGTTTCTTTTGTTATGCTGTGAGGACCCCTGGTTTATAGTGTTAGTTGAGCAGTGGAGAGCTGACTTCATACACGTACATACAGTATATATCAGCTCTGCCTTGCTGAGACTTTTTATCTGAAGTTACTTACTGTTGATTAGACTCAGCAGGGATCAGCTCACCCCAGGAGCAATGTGAAGTTAAGGGTCTTGCTCAAGGGCTCAGCCATTCAGCCACTGATCTTGAACACAAACTTGCCTGGTCACAGCCCATCTCCTTAGCCATTAGCCTACAGACTCCACATGACTCTCCCCAGTTGATACTATCCTTCTATTTTTGGTACTGCTCCCATGTACTGTTGAGTTGAAGCAGAAATGAAGAGCGCTCAGGGTAGTGTCCTGTCCTCCAGGTTTAGATATTCCCTATTTCTTGCCTTCCATAATTTAGATTGTGGGGTACTGATGCATAATGGCTGGTGTGAAACATCTATCTGATCATACCTTCTTTTGTTACAATACAAATTGTTATGCACTTGGTAAAACAAATATTAGGTTGTGCACCCTCTGGGTGATAATGTTTTATATTGTTTGTGTCCAAGAGGAGAAGCGATGTTCTCATTTGCTGTTCGTCACTGGATAAGAGCAGTTACCCAGCGATTGTAGAGTAATGAATGACACCGTGCTCAATGCTTTGCATGGCCTTAAAGCAAATATATGCACCACCACCGGAGAAGTGAGATAGCTATGAGCCGGAGAAGGAAAATAACAAGCAAATCTCTAACAAGCCTTCCTCTCAAACAAACTACTGAATCTTGTCAAAGATATTTGCCAGTTGAGTGGGAATGCGTTGACTAATGCTGGGCAGCACATTTGAGTGATTCGTACCAAACTAGATAAATATTAGTTTTAATGCTTTTTCTCTGAAAAGAAATTTTACATTGACTGCCATTCCAAATAAAAAAAGAAATGAGAAGACTGCGATACTTGCTCAGAGTGGGAGAGACTAATTGATAATGGGCTGGTGCGTATAGCAATTTATTTTTTTTCAAACATGGCTTGTTGTTATTACCTGGGCTACTCTTCACCATGGTGTTTCATTAGAGATGCTGTGGTAGAAATTCCAGCGCTGGGATACAAGCGGGGGTAAATGCTTTTCTGTAGGGCTTCAGACAAGTGCCAGTGGCTTTGGCAGGGCTGGAACAGGAGGGAGAGATAGAGGAGGGAGTGAGAGGGAAGTAATATTACGGCTATTATTAGCTTCAGACCGTCGTCCGAGGGGACCTAACTTAAGACTTGTGTAAGGACTTTTCCTCTGCTCCTGGTTGAGGGAACTAACTTATGCTGACATTGCATTCATTTTTTTTTGTTTTTTTTTTTCAACAGGGATGGCTCTCTGGTAATGTGAGGATTTACCTCAGGCCAGAGATGATTTGATTCTGGAAGCTTTTATTTTAGCTAGTGAGTTGGAGACTTGAAGCCTGGCCATGGAGAAATGGAGGCCACGCATCTGAATTGTTTGTAGAGCTGATGTTTTTGTACATTCTTTTTTTTTGGCCCCAATGTATTGAGCCGTAAAGCAATCACCCACATATTGCTTTTGAGGAATTTCTTTCAGCCTGTGAGTTTGGCAACATCAACACTGTGACAATGACTACTGTCACTGTTGATGAAAGTTTAGTGGTACAGTAAGTAGTATTAGTAGTAGTAATAGTAATAACAATAGTAATAATAATGACTGGAACACTGATGTGGACCTTGCCTTCTTACTGCAAAAAAAATTTTGGATTAATTTAACAAGTAGTATCATGATATGGAAAATCTTATTGTCTATCTCAACTAAAAAATTTGAGCTCTTTTTTAGATGTAGATTGATAACATTTTTTTTACACCCTTTTGAAATGTATTCAATACCTCCCTCAGTGTTGGCACGGAGACAGACGCCCAATGAGGAAGCTGCTCTGAGCAGATTACCCATGACCTCATTGGGAATCCAAACTCATCCTTCTTCCCCCTCCCGACGCGTTAGTTTTCCATCCACGTGCCAGTGTTTATATTATCACCATTCTTCTGCTCTGACTCTGTGAAGTCTTCATAGTCAGGGGGGCTTGACGGCCAATTAAAGTTCGACATTTGCGATTAAAGCTGGATACTCTTATTGGATCGGATGAAGGGGCGTCTTCATAATTGCAAGTCATATGAATATTTTCCTTGCGCCCCTATGAGTTTAGAGTAATTTCTCCCTCAATGGGATGGCTCCTGGTGATTCTGGCATCTCTATTCGTTACTCACTTAGCTCCAGATTACTTTTATATGAGCCAATCATGCTAAGCTATTATTGCTAAGTGTATGTACGCAGGCTGCTAATGCTTGTGCGCCCTGTCTGTCCATGTTTTCCGAGGAGTTAGTGAAGCCCCTTGTGTGAAGAAGAGGGATTTGTGATAATGTAAAGAGATTAATGCGCTCTCTATCGAGTTCCTAATTGTGAGCATCACCACAAGTAGCACGCTAAGGTCGCTACCTGGAGAGTTGAATTGATGAACTGATGCATAAAGAGTAGCATCGTGCGGGCCTGCGTTTCCCACTTGAATCAAAGTGTTTGTATGTGGCACATTCGCAAAGAATTATCACAAGGTTCTTCTCAGGGAACTCTGACCGAGCTCCCAACTACAGTAAGTCTGGAGTTATAGTGTCATGGAAAGTCAATCAGAAGAAAACTTAGGAATACCAGGCTCCTAAGTCCAGATGTAGTAGACAAGCCCAAGGTCCTTCCCGTTCCTCAGTGATAACTGGACAGCCGCTGTTTTTCACAGCTTGTGAAATTATGGTGACAGATTAGACAGTTCCAAGCTTAGTAGCATAGCTACTGATTTGTTTGATTTGAACCATACATAGAAGAAAAACCAGGAGTTGAAAATTTTGTTGCGGAAAGCAGCAGTCATCCTCGATATTGTCCCATAAATGGCACTGCTCTTCAGCTAGGAGGTGAAACTAACTGCTGAAATCAGGACTCATAAATGGAGTAAACCTTTTACGTGGCTGGACTTTTACTCTCTGACCATGGTACTTGGAACTTCTGCGAAAAAACTGCTCCCAGATGCAATCTTTGGCTGGTTTAGCTGAGCCAGTGGGCCTATAGACCTACTGCAGGACAGTGCTCCTTCCAGACCCTACTGTGGGAATGAAAGTCCCTTCGGCAGAAAAAGGCCTACTCTGTCCCGGCGTTCCGAGGCTCTGTGAGGGGATGCCAAGCTCCCTGTGGCTGATTACTCTACCATGGCTGCTTGCGGATGTAATGCGAAATCTTTTATGAAAACGTATGCAATTTTTACATGCGCATTGCTTTATGCCCTCACAGGGGAGTTGCTCAGGGGAGCCGCCGCGAGCCGCGATATCTGCCGCTGTGCTGATACATCGTTCTCTGCAGCCCTGAGGCCATTACGGAGCGAGGCCAGAGGGCTGCATAACAACTCAGTGTCAATGAATATGAATGGGGTGGGCAGTGACAGAGATGGAGCGCAAAAGCATTCGAGTCGCATTCATCGCCATTCAAGGAACGAGTCAATTAAACCTCCTCATTAGATTGTCCTGGTTAAAGTAAATTCTTCAACAATGGGGTTAATGTGATGGTGTTTAGTACCGTTTTCCATGGCCTAGGTTCCGTGTTCCATGTGCAGAGCGATGGAGAGCCTGTGTGCTAACCGATGGCTGCACAGTTCCATTCGCCGAGCCGCGATGTCATGGAAAATTAGTGCCAGCCCTGGCAGCATGCGCTCAAAGCGCAAGCAAAGATCTGTTAACCAGCGTGTACTCGCATGCCGTTGTGCTAGAGATTAACACCACCGCGTTAGCTCTCTCAGGAACTCACCCATGTGCACTAAGCTAAAACTAAAAAACAGAGCTAAAAAGCATGACCATTTTTACTAGCATTTTGTATTTAGACCTCAGACTTAATTTTCCCTCCAAATTTACACTACCTTTTTGCCAAATAATCGAAAAAGGTTGTCAGTGAGGTGAGATCGACTCATTTTAAGATTTGCCCCTGGGATTGGAAAATGTCACTCGTCTAACACAAAGGTGAACTAATATTCTGAGAGAGATTTGAAGTCTCACTGCTAAACTAAGAAGCTTATGAAGGTCTTATTAGCAGGGTAGGGTGCATCTGTTAGCTATCATGTTCCCCTGTAGACTCTGCTCAAGTGACTAGTGCCATTTTGCTGGCACCAGGACTGTCACACTTGTGACCTGTCATCAGCTAACGGAACTGACAGGGACAGTGCAACTCGGCACATGACGCCCAATGGCCGCCACACCCTGTCACTGTCTTTGATAAGAACGGGTCACAGCTGTGGGGGTTTGACTGGAGAGTGCCGCAGTCATCAAAGAAAATGAGACTCGCCCTGGAGGGCAGTGGTCACTGTCAACGCCGGCACCGTGTGGAAACTAAATAAGACATGAGTCACAAAGCAGTTTGAAAGGGAGACTAGGTCAGGCAAAGTCCTGTACATCTGCTTGTTGTGATATAACTGTCTTAGTACTGGCCATTGTTCCTTTGCGGTGTGTTTCCCTCATACTATAGAGGCTATAATTAATGATGAACTAAAACCCCCAATTAATTTGGAGTGACTGTCATGGTATTCCCCCCGTAGGAGGGAGGAGTAGGGACCCAAACGTACAGGCTGACTAGAAGGGTATCAAAAGATTTTAAATAAAAATGGTAACACAAACCACAAAAGAGGGGAGCAGCGGCACAACACAACAGGGCTGAATGCACAGAAAGCAGCTGCACTGCCAAATTGGAAGTGCAGCTCTTAAATACTATACACTTCAACAGATGTGGCTCGTTGAAGTGGAGGCGAAGATAACAGGAGGGAGGGGAGGGACTGCAGGGCAGAACCATCACAGTGACACTTCTCAACCACTGTGCATCTGTGAACCTGCTTAGCAACATACACAAAAACACACACTCCACAATCACCCTGACTAAGAGTCATACTCTTGAAAATGCAGGCATATTCATGCGCCAACTTACACATGCGCGTGCACACAACGCATACGCATTCAGAGAGGCAGGGGAAAGCATGAGAGGAGTGAGAGGCCGGTGGTGGTTCTCTGTGCTTCAGCTGGTGGGAACTCAACTGTCCATCAATCTCTGTTGCCAGATTGTGGCAGTCTAACAGCTGGCTGTCTCCTCGTCAGTGCACTGAGTGCTGTATTTGCCACTTTACATTAAATCAAAGCTGTATGTTTGTGCTTGCATATGTCCATGTGCTTGAATAGTATATCCGTTTTTTTGGTGCGGGCTCGGGTGAGTTTGTGTCTATGTGTATCTGTATGTGTTTGCACATGTATACGTGCTCCTACATGCGTGGTTGTGTGTGTATATATGCAGACAGTATGTGGACTGGCGTGTTTGTGCTCGTATATGTGCGAGATTGTTTATGCATGTGCAATAGTGTGCATCTAAGTATGTCTGTGTTTGTGTTTACTCGTGTGTGTGTGTGTGTGTGTGTGTCTGTGTGTGTGTGTGTGTGTGTGTCTGTGTATGTACAGGTGTGTGTGTGTGTGTGTGTGTGTGCATGTGTGAGTGTAAGGGCAGGACTAGCTCATCTCTCAGATTGCTTCAGTGCAGCAGGATTGTGGGTGTGGTGCCAGAGCTGTGGGTGGGTGGGTGTGGGGTGAGTTTGGGGGATTAAAGCTGAACCCCCCCCCCCCCCCCCCCAACCCCCCAGTGCAAATCGGTTAGCAGCAGGGCTCCGTTTCCTCTGTGCCACACTGCCATCTGCCAAAGCTCTGACACCTACACTGGGGTCCACACCCTGCCCACCCTACACACACAGTCCCGGGGGGCCCCTCCCATAACCCACAGAGGGATCCCATACATAGGCAGGGTCAGGCTCGGTCAGTTTAAAATTCAGCTGGAGCTAGACTTAAACACTAGAGGTGGAGTCAGGCTCAACAGATCATCACACGGTATGAGGTCTCATGGATTCATCTTTTGTGGGCGATTTCCTGTTGCTTTCTGCCCTCCTCCTGCAGGTGTTCTCATCGCGCTCGTTTATTGTCACTCCATTCGTGTCTCCCTTACATCCTTCTCTCGCTCCTTGGCTCCAGCTCATAAAGGCAGGGAGGATGAGATGAATGAATATGGAACAGGGACAGAGGAATCGACCAATCACATATCAGGCAAATGGAATGCTCACTTAATCATCTGCTTTAAGCCTCATCAGTTCCAGACATGGCAAATATGTAGAAATTAATGCTTAATCAAGTATACATCATGCATGCATGTTTTTGCACTTCCGTACTGAAGAATCCTCTGAGCTGCATTGCTGCATTCTCCTCTAAGTAGCATCTGAAGGTTGAGTGTTGGAGACCAGTGTTTTATAGGATTGTTATTGTCCTTAAAGACAATTGATTTCCTGGGTAGATGAGGAAAGATGCCGCTGAAATGAGGCCCATGCCTCACTATTGGACAGGAAGGACAGGAAGGGACAAAACCTGATCTGTCTTTCTTGTTTTTCTGTGGGGAAATGAAGCCATCACTATCACACTGTGCCCCTCTATCCGCAAACCCTCCATTCAGGTGATGAGCACAGCACAATAGCAATAATACATAATCCGTTCTGTGATTAAGAATGACTGTGTTGCTTTTTGTATCACCTAAGCCTTTATTAATAGCATTGGACCTGTGGACTGTCCTCTTTCTGCTCCTAATCTGAGTCTACAGGCTATTGGCTCGGCTGTGCAGTTAGGATTGTTGTTTGTGGGTTGAATGGCGATTACAATTTCAGTTGTCCTCTGGGGCTCCAAGAATTCCAGTTCCAGTCTTGGAAAAATGAGCTTCGGTAGGAACCCTGCCATTCCAGATGTAACCTGTCTAGTCTTGGGGTTCTGGGCAAAATGCTTCCATGTGGGGGCTTTCATACCGACACCAATGAAAGAGGGTTATGTGAAGAACTCAAAAGGGGCCCTCAATTTGAACAAGCAAGGAACCTAGAGAAAATGTTAGTGTTGGACAGAGGACTCTGAATTTCTGCCTAAGGCTTACGGTACATAGAGGAACCCAGACCTGAGGCCAATTCTCTGGCTATCTTACCGTGTGAAGCCCAATCCGCGAGACGGGCAGAGAAAAAGCCAATCACATCAAAGTGTGCAGAGTTTTAATCAGCAAAATCCCATTTCTCTGCCACAGTGAATTCCAGAGATTGGTTCTATCGGGTCAGATTGTGTTAGGACGATAACACTGGGGGTTCCTCTAATTTCTCAAGATGGAGAGTCAGTGGCGGTGAGATGGGGCGACCGTAAAATGCAATCCATTCAATAAGGGCGCTGTCTGCTCACCGAACGGCCCGGTGTGACCTTCTCAGAGGCAGCAAAACCCCAATGGACAAAGTCTGCGCCGCCATTGCCCTCTTTATCGGGTAATACGCCCTGTGTGAAGTCATTAGAACATAATGACGCAGGCGTTGTGACCTGCGCCCCTCCTTTCATCTGATTAATGCTGGACTCTAGCAGTCTGTGCTGTTATTTACAAAGGCTTTAATTTGAATGAGGTGTCACACAGGACAGTGGCCACAACATCATCGGGCAGAAAAGCGCCTCACTAACTGGTCAGACTGAATTAATGGGCTGGTGGACGGAGAGAAGGTTATATTTAATAATAATAATAATAATAATAATAATGCATCAGTTTTATATAGCGCTTTTCTGGACAATGGATGCATTATTCATTCACTCGCACATTCACGCTCTGATGGTGATAAACTACATTTTTGTAGCCACAGCTGCCCTGGGGCAAGCTGAGGGAAGCATGGCTGCCAGTATGCACCTACAGCCCCTCTGACCAACCACCAAACATTTACTCACAGCCATACAGGAGTGTTCCTATATTGCATGTTTTTTGTGGGGGGGGGGACCGGTGTACCTGGAGGAAACCCACGCGAACACGGGGAGAACATGCAAACTCCACACAGAAAAGCCCCATGCCGGATTCAAACCCACAACCTTCTTGCTGTGAGGCAGTAGTGCTAAACACTGTGCCTCGTGCCGCAGCACCGTTTACAGTGCACTGCTTTTATAAATTGCTTCGACCCCTCCTCAGCTGGGATTAGCTTTCAAGACGAAACTATTTTCTTCCAATTATCTCCTGGCCTTCACACACTGAGTAAATAACTCCAGGCTCACATTTTAATCATTTAGAAGAGAGAATAAAACATTTTTTTTATTTTGACGGATGGCTTTTTTTGTTGTGTGGTTTTAAGCTCTTAGGCAATGAAGATTTTAGTATTTCTAAATGTGGACATTTGCTTGACCTTTTTTGGTTTTCATCAGCATTACTCCAATATTTGCCTAGAAGGTAAACAAATTTTTGGTTGGCTATAAATCGTTAAATATAATGGTGGAGAAAATATCAGAAGCTCCTCAGAACATTGATGTGAACTATCTAAACCAAAATCGTGAAAGCGTCTTCTCAGGTCATTCTCATTAATCTGAGTGCTAATTGGCTGAATGTGTCAGTTTAAGAGAGGTCTAACTGGCCACCTTTTATTGGGCAAGTATCCAACCTGGGATGCGAATACTAACGACACAGGCTAAAAAGTTGGAGCCCGAATGGCAGTTGGGCTAGTCACAAAAACGCCTAAATTAATTAAGGTGGCTTGGGATATGTACTGCATGACAAACACCAATAAACACGAGCAATAAAAAATTACTGTGCCCACGATTCAAATTCTCTGACAGGGACAGATGGGCTCACGGTAGGGCAGTTGCTAATGGCCGCAGAACTATAACTCTGTGTATCGCCACAGACATGAATCCATCCCTATCTGAACCAGTCTCAACAAAATGGTACGCTGTGAGCTTCACAGAGCTTGTATTTATGGCAGTGTTTCTAATAATTAGACCTCCTCCTGTATGTGCTTCATGTTTGCCTGCTAGCGGGAAAGAAACACCCCTGCTAGTTCTAAACAGACTCGGACTGGGCAAAGCTATGTTTTCCCTATAATCTCCTTCACTGTGGTCTGCACTGATTAAATTGTTCAATAATCCAGTGTTTAATCTTAGTTTGTGTCTTTTTAGTCGGTGCCATTTTCCATATAATTATACAGTAGTTTTATCCAAATTACTTAACGACTCCTCACTCCTCTTTCATCTCAGTAAATAATACGGAAATCCTTCTTCTTCTGTGGCCAATAATTTTGCCAAACTGGCGTACAAGACGATCTAAACTGTAGCTGCCGCGGGTCTCCATTCGTGTGGCTGCATTGTCTGACCACATGCCCAAAATCACCATTATACCACTATCCCCCACGGGGAGACATTTATAGAGATATTTATTCAAATCCTGCTTTAATTGATGTGTGAAGTGAAGCATGTTGTAAGAAGGGAATAAAGTGTTTTGTGCAATTACATTTCTGCAGCACTCTTCTCGCTATCTGTGTCCATGGGTTATGCTAAATACGTGATCTAAATTAAATGCGCAGAATAAATCTTGCAGTGCAACGATATACGGCCAATGGGATTGTTTTTTTTCAGCAGCTTGACTTGGGTGAAAATAAGTGCCTTGTTTTCCTTTATGGGATCGAAGTTTTCTAAGTCTGCCTATTAAAAATTCAATTCTGTCTCTCCTTTATAAGACCAAACCTCACAAAGACTAGACAAGGCAATGTGCTCTGTCATTTATGGCTACAGAGCTGGGAATGATATGGGCCTATTTAGAGATTCACACAAGGTGACTGTACTACTGGGCTGAGTTTCTTGTTTTCAAATCCTGGAACGTTACGGGGGATCCCAAGGCCCTGATGTGATCAGAATGAGTGGATGTAGATTTTGTTCATGCCTGACCTTCGCTGGGCGGAGGGCTCTGGTTTCTTGAGGTGATGTGAGGGGGCTCTTGGAAATGGATGTGTGGGAATGAGCAGGTACTGACTCCAGTATTCACTCTAATGAGCAGCAAAGCCTGCTTCTGCTCGAAGACTAGACCAGGAATCAAAACAGCTTCCTAACCCCTGTGCCCTCGGACCATGCAGTGTCCACTAAACATACTTCTCACTAGCATCCGATTCAGGATCCGTTTCTCTCGGCAACAACACGTGTGCGCCGGATGGAGGGGATGTGAAGCATGCAAAATTTTTTTAGCTTACTTAAAATACCAGGATTATCCCATACTCGTGCAGTTTTGCCTGTACACTTTTCAAGAAGGAAGCTGAACTCAGAGATGAAGAGGCAGGGTTGTGGGTGTGTCTCAGGACAGTCAGAAAGATCATGGAGGTGGGTAGTGAGGTGGGTGCTTTTCATTGAATGGGTATCCTCGGGTATAATCAGGGATATAAAATGTAACTGAATGTACGGGGTATAATATGGCCTGGGGCCAGATTATGCCCTGAGGTATAAAATAGGCTACTCCAGACTATACCCGGGGTATAAAATAGGCTACCCAAGATTATACCCAGGGTATAAAAGAAGAGAGTGCGCTTTAACACCGGGTTATGGCTGGGAGTATACTTTTGGCTGTTAAACCAGGCACAGAATACATGCAGTAGATCTGAAAATTTCTTCACTCTGTGAAACCATATAAATTTTTATTCAATTCTTGTATTCAAGTATGCACATTAATAACTCTGTCAGTCAGTGAACTCAGTGTGAGACGAGTAAACTGTAAGCTGTATCGGACATGGTCATGTTCTGTGTATGACTCTGGATGAGATGATGGGAGGAGCAAGGTTTCACTGTACTGAAAGAGATGCCGTCTTTCGGATGAGACGTTAAACCGAGGTCCTGACTCACTGTGGTCAATAAAGATCCTATGACACTCTTCGATGAGTGTTAGGAGGCTCCTCGGTGTCATGGCTAAAGTCCCAACCCGGCTCTTTCAACCTGTCACCTAATCATCCCCTGATCTAATTGGCTGTGCAATTCCTCCTCTTTCTTCCCACCTCTACTCCCAGGGCTCCCTTGAAAAAGAGATCTTAATCTCAACGGGACTTCCCTGGTTAACTAAGGGATAAATATTACAAAAAAAGAAACAACCAGAGGTGACATCAGCCTTCAGCTATCAGAATCACAAATGATGGTTTCATGTGTGATGGCGTCATCATTATGTCCACAGCTGAACACTCAACACAATGCTGACCATAAAAGGATATGACAGTATTCTTGGGGATCATTTCATTCATTTCATTCGTAGCATAAATTGTATATCATACTAAAATTTGAGGAACGTTTGTCTGTCTGTCTGTTTGTTCCCCTACTCCTCCGAGATCCTCTGACGGATCTTCACCAAACTTGGTGGGTCTATGTAGGTTGTCCCTGGAATTGTCCTTGAGGGGTTAGTTTTTTGAAAGGTCAAGGTCACTGGGGTCAAAGGTCAATTTTTCACATCTCCCATCTCCCTGGATAGATTTTCATGAAAGTTGGTACGTGGACGTAGGTCGTCACAAGAAATGACCGCGAGAGGTCTGTTCCGTCAAAGGTCAAGGTCAAGAGGGTCAAAGGTCACCATATTCATGAAAGTTGGTATGTGTACGTAGGTCGTCACAAGAAATTATTCTCGCCTCGGGTAATTCACTAGTCAGCTTAAATTGGGCTTAAAGTACTCTCTTGAATTTCAGTCATTTGTTTAGGCTGTGAACCAGCACTTACAGTGTAGAAACACCAGATTGTGTTATTTTTGGCGTGGAGTTAAAATAACCTCACTAGCAGTATAAAGCAGATGGTTTAGGATGCAGCTGCACCGCAGAAGTCATAACAAAACAAATATTCAGTTTACCTTCAGTGTCCCTGTCAGAGAATTATGGCTGTAGCTGGGGTAATGCAAATCTGTGGCCCAATAGGGTAAAAGCACCTCAGCTAACCCTGCCTCCACTTCACTTTAATTGACAGGTGAAGGATAAATGGGCCGATTCCCCAAAGGCTCCGGCCGTGTCGACCGACCCTGAGCATTACTCACCCACATCACTGCCTGACTACTGACAGCCAACAGGACACATACACATATTTATGGCTACTCTACAAGCAATTTAACTGGAGAAAGGCTTTGCTTACATGGCCAGCCTATTGCTTTTATTGGGTTTGCGGGAGTTGTGCGGAGATTGAATCGGCAGAAATTCTGTTGAGGCTCGTATTGTTGAGCCGCTTACGCCTCTTTCCATTTTTTGTTTTTACAAAAACGAATGAAAGAAGATGAGGAAAGGGTAGTTTGTGTAACAACATGGTAAAATTTATCCAGTTTTCATTTCACAAATTTTTAACTGAACGTAGGCACAAGTAAAAAAGGGAAAGTAGGTGGGGGAGCTTTAAAGTACACCACCACGTGTCCTGTCACTTTATAGCCTTAAAGCCCTGAAGAGGGAGAGAAGAGGAACATAGATTACATATCAGGAGCCAAAGTGCCACATTAGAGAGAGAGAGAGAGAGAGCACTCCCGCAACCCTACTGTGGAGGGATGATGCCATGGGTGGAGATACTGCTCTGGTTCACTACAGTGGGCCTGCTTGGAACTGGCCTTGGTTCTGAAATGCCCGCTTTCTGATGGCTAGTCATGTGGGTGCTTCAAACTGCAGTCCCATGTTACGTGGGAGAGCAGGTGGGGTGTGCTTTGACTGCAGCTCACATGGTTGATTGCAACTTGTGAGCCTACCGGGTGCTGGCCGTGGTGCTGAAAAACCCATGTTGTCATTGATTTTCCATTGTGGGTCTTGCAGTTAGTGGGCCTCCCTGGGTGCTGGCCATGGTACTGAAATACCTGCACTTTAACTGCTGCTGACATGGGTAATTGCAACTAGTAGGCCTGCCTGCTGC
This sequence comes from Gymnothorax reevesii, assembly GCA_029721435.1. Lineage (NCBI taxonomy): Eukaryota > Metazoa > Chordata > Actinopteri > Anguilliformes > Muraenidae > Gymnothorax > Gymnothorax reevesii. The sequence continues at coordinate 54,166,991 of CM056585.1, forward strand.
TGGCTGTGGTGCTGAAATTCCTGCGTTCTGATGGCTAGTCATGTAGGTGCTTCAAACCTCAGTCCCATGTTACGTGGGAGAGCAGATGGAGTGCGTTTTCTTGAGAAGCTGAAGAGGAAATGGGTCAGGGTGCGGGAGTGTGTAAATGTAGGATGCCTACTCCGACAGGTAGAGAGGAGTGGATGCAGGTGTGTAAATGAAATAGTGTGTGCAGTACCCTGGTACGTGCTTGTGTGAGGATGTGCTCCTCCAGGAACGGAGAATGGATGGAGTGTGTTAATGTGTGTGATTCTGGTATCCTGGTGTGTGTTTGTGTGGGTGTGGTGCTCTGCTCAGTGGAAGAGAGATAGATGGAAAGTACTAGTGCATGAAGTAACTTGAAGAGTAGCAGAGGGGTCAGGGTGTGCTAGTGTTTGTGACAAGTGCTGGATGAAGGAGGCTGGTTCAGGTGCTGTAATGTGATTGTGATACATTACTGGGTCACACTCCAGAAGAGCCGGCCAATGGTGCTGCACACAGTGACTTACCTGCCGTAACCTTTCCATATGAAAGCAAGAGCACGCAGGGAGGTAAGATCAGAAACACTGAACGCTCTCAGGAAGTTCTGAAGGGCAAATCTGTCAGCTTGAAATCAAGAGGCATCGGGCACTTGCATGTTGAGAGTTGAAAAGTTGAAAAAGTTTAGTTGTGAATGGCAAAGCAGCATCGTGATCAGAGAACTTGGTCTCTTAAGAAGTTTTCACAGGGCCAGGTCTGGAGCTGTAAACTCTGGCTGCACCTGCAGGCGAGGTAATTTACTTGGATGGACTAATTAATAACAGCTGTGTGGCAGTGCTGGCCACCGTGTATCGGTAATATGCACCAGTTTAGCAGAAGTGCCCTCTCAAAAACTGTGTTCATGAACGGCACACTTTCTGTATTGTAACTATTTTAACACATTGTGCATCATATTTGTGCTGACTATGTGTTAAAGTGGTTAATGCAATAACACACTGCGCTGAGTGAAAACTTGCACAAAATGTGTGGTCCTTAACTAGACACAGGGATGTGTTGAGGGATAACAGAGTCAGTGTTGTTTCTCACACATAAGTTTTCAGAGTTATAAGTTGCACGGGAGGTGGATAATGTGACGGCAAAGGAGATCTGGTTGTGAATTATATGTCTGGTGAGGATGAAGTTTAGTAAGGAGGCAATGGAGAGAACTTTTTCTTCCTGCTGTCTGTGTGTTTAATATTTCCCTTTGTCTCGGGCAGTGTTTGCTTTGCATTATATCAAATACCTCCAAGCTGCTACTCTGCCAGGGAAGGCCAGTCAAATGATCAAAGGCTCACTCCTGAATAGAAACAAATTAAATGATGCTTGAGCTAGTGTGCAATAGATCTGACATTCTGTTTACCAGATGGCCTCGATGCGCCCCTGTGTGGAGTTAGCTGAGTTTATCTTACACTGCATCGTGTTAGTTGAGTTTATCTAATACTGTATCGTGTTAGCTGAGCTTATCTTGCACTTCATTGAGTAAGTAGAGTTTATCTTACACTGCATGGAGTTAACTGAGCTTATCTGAGCTTATCTTACACTATATGGAGTTAGCGGAGTTTATCTTAAATTGCATGGGGTTAGCAGAGTTTATCTTACACTGCATAGAGTTAGCTGAGCTTATCTTACACTGCATGGAGATAGCTGAGTTTATCCTACACTGCATGGAGTTAAATGGGCTTATCTTACACTGCATGCAGTTAGCTGAGCTTATGTGACATTGCATGGAGTTTGCTGAGCTTATCGAACTCTGCATGGAGTGAGCTGAGCTTATCCTGTGTTGCACTGAGTTAGCTGAGTTGATCCTACACTGCATGGAGTTAGCTGAGCTTATCTTACACCGCATGGAGTTAGCTGAGCTTGTATTTCATTACATGGAGTTAGCTGAGCTTATCTTCCACTGCATGATGTTAGCTGAGCTTCTCTTACTTCGCATGGAGTTAGCTGAGCTTATATTTCATTGCATGGAGTTAGCTGAGCTTATCGAACTCTGCATGGAGTGAGCTAAACTTATCCTGTGTTGCACTGAGTTAGCTGAGTTGATCCTACACTACATGGAGTTAGCTGAGCTTATCTTACACTACATGGCGTTAGCCGAGCTTATCTAACACTGCGTGGAGTCAGTTGAGCTTATCTTCCACTGCATGATGTTAGCTGAGCTTTTCTTAGATATGAGTTTCATTGAATGCAGAAAAAACGGTTCAAGAAGGAACCCAAAGATTCCATAGAAGGACCAAAATGAGGATCTCATGTTCGACGTCAGGCGTAATGACTCCAGGGGAGCTTTCTCACTTTTACTCGCCTGCGGTAGAGGGTTCCATCTGAAGCAGCTGAAAGGGGTTTTTCTATGGAGACGAGCCAAATAACACTTTCCTCAAAGAGTGTGTAATGAGTAAAACATTAACACAGACATCAACTCCTCTACCTCTGCTGCTGCAGCCAACAGGGGTGTGACGATATCATCTCAGTCCTGACTCAGTATGTACCATGAGACCGACAGCCCCTTTGCTGAATATGCCGCTCACGCAGCACAGCACACATCATGGACATGCTCTAGCTCTGACATCTGAACAAGAGACATTATTTTCTTTTGCCTGGAAGCATAACAGTATTGTTCCATATGCTGAATGCCTTTAAGTCTGATGGTGCAAGTTATTTTTGCACTTGGGAGCTCCACTCATGATTCTAGAAAGTTCCCTCTGTATGAAGTCCACACTTTTCATGAAAAAAAGGGCCTCATAACGTTTGCCTCTAAAAATAGGTCACAGTTATTCAGCAGTCTCCTGGAAATGACATTTTTAGTAATGACTCAAAAGTACTCATCCCCCCCCTCCATATTTTTGCTTTAATTTCTCTGTGTTTCAGATCATTGCATTTATGCTGCACTATTCTGAGGCTCTAAGTGCTTTACAATGATGAGAGGAAATTAAATTGTTTTAATGAATTATTTTCCTCCCAGGAGGCCATTACACTCACACACATGGCATCCTGCGGGGTAAAATATTATGGGCTGGCGTGCAGTGAAAAACTGTGCCATGCACACTTAAGGCACAAATAATCCCTAAAAAACTCTATTTCAAGGCTGCATGTTTGCATTGAGCTGACCCTGCATTCACAGCTCAGGTCGGACCATCACCTCTTTCTGCTGTTGTCCTCACCTGACCGCACTTCCTGTCGAGCCATCGTTTAGCGTCCTCCCTCATGAAGAGCTGCCCGCGAGAGGAATGCGGAGTCGCAGGCTGATCAGTCATCGAGCCCTTCTCTCCCATGCTTGGAGAGAGACCACAGGAAGTGGGTGCCGTGTGATTACTGAACAGAATGTGGTCGTTAAGGGAGGTGTCAATCATTCACGGACATTTCAGAGATTTGTGCAGTTTTTTTTCTCTCTCCATGATGGAGTTGAACTCAAAAAATCTAATGAGACGTAGTCCTTTACCTGGGCAAAGAAAAATCAATAAAGCACATAGAGTCTGTGGTACTTATTGCCAATAAAATATGATTGGCAACAATTCTGCTATCTTTTGATATTTTTCCGCTGATGCTGTTGCAATCCTCAGTAGAAATCAAAGTGTAGAAGAATGCAGCATGCAGATATAGTGGTGCATTCCTCTTATCCTCCTCCAGAAGTCAATCATACGCTTATGTCAAGCCACCAGGTAACAACAAAGGTGTGAGCTTCAGTTGCCTGGCAACTGAAATTGTAAGCGGGAGGTTACAAGCGAAAGAGTCGGTGGGGCACTGCAAGCACGGCGTCGAATGAGCTGCATATTTTCGAGTCAATATGTGAGGTCATTAGCGCGAGGATAGAGAGACTATTTTAAAGGATTGAATTATAGCATTTGCAGCAGACATTGCAGTATCTGTAATATTTGTTATGGTGCAAGAATTAGACTTTGTGTTGAATACTCCTGTATATCAGTTCCTATTCAAATAAATATTGAATAAAAAAAAAAAACAATTATCACTGCATATGGATGTAAATATCCTCAGATTACAGCCAATCAGTCTGTACTTTAATTTGAATCTAGATGCACAATTTAATTAGAGGCCCTTTACATTTGTGTCACTTTACAGAAGGCTGAACAGCATTAGGTTACAGTGTTGAGAATTATTCTGGATCCAATCAAATTTTCAAGAGCAATCTCCTCAACTTTTCTGACAGCTAAAATCTGGTGGTATTCACTCACTGTTGACTGTTTGAAGAAGCTAACTGCAATTCAACTGAATGTCCATCCATTGCAATATTTTTCAATTTTTTATTTTTTGGTTGAAAACTTAATTATCAATTAATTTCACTGAGATCTGTAGGCTTGTTCATTTGTTTACGCCTCTCCACGCAGGGATCCACAAATCCACAAATGTAAACACGAATAGTTAGATCACCATATCGTTTTGAATTCACTGCTGCCTCCCAATAAGGTTCTAGATTTGAGCCCCGGACGGCTAAGGCCTCTATGCATGGAGTTTCCATGTTCTCTTTAAATTTGCATGGGTTCCCTTCATTCATTCATCCAAATTGTAAACATCATATCTGAATAGTCTTATTCTTTTTTCTCTCCAATTTTAACCGTTATGATGAAAGATTCTTGAGCTCGTACAATTGCAATACCACTGTCTGTGATCACGTGCAGTCAACTGTAGCGGTTTGCACTTCTTGGTGGAGTTGTTCCCGTCTTATCTCCTTCCTTCATACATCATGACGCATGTTTGTGTTGTTAAAATCAGTTTAGCGTTAAATGCCTCTGTGTATTAATCCCAAGTCAAGCACTGAGTACTTCAGCGGCAGAACCCCTAAGATTTTAAAGGCAGGCGAACTGTTGAACCGTGTAGTTGGCCTGAATTTTTAAGGGGAGCTTTGTGTTAAATTCTCCATGAAGAGCGTCATCATTCGTGACTGATTTTCATTATTCTTGGAGCAATGCTGAGGGGAGATGCAAAGCGAAACTCAGCAGTCAGTTTTGATAGGCGGGTTGTTTTGCGAAGTTTGGCAAACTTTATTTTTTTTTAAATATATATTTTCTATGCTTGAGATTTGGGTTATTCGTTTACAAACCACAGATTTGCACGGGGGTGGGGAACCCTGCTGGTGGAGAGAGCAACTGGGCCATATTTTAGATGGTTTGGCATCTTTTGACACACCTGATTCAAAGGTCTACCTCTTTATCAAGCCTTTGACTAAGTGCAATAATTGGGATCGGGTTTGTTAGAGCAGAGACATCTAAAACATGCTGCAGGCTATGGCTCTGCGGGAGCTGAACATTCCAACCCTGGCTCAGCATACAGTCCCAAATGCTTGTTTGGAGTTCATAAGATTGACATTTTTCCTGCTGCAATTACTCAGTTCAGTCTTACAGTATGTCAGCTTTGGTAGCCCAGATTACAAGTTGGCTTCTTCAAGTTTACAGCATTAGGAGTATAATCTGTTTTGTTCATCCCTTGATTTGGCCATTTGCAGTCAGACAGGTCAAATTAGGTGCTAGATTTTCTATAAATTATGCTGGCACTACAGGAGTGCCTGGGTGCATTCAGAACTGTATTTAAGCATCAGAGGCCTGTTACTGTGAATGCAGTCAGTAATGATGTAGCAGCCGTGTCACAGAGTGTTGTGGATGCTACAGACTCAGGCTCAGACACCTGCTTTTGTCTTCATTTTCCCCTTCATTTGAGCTACAATGACAGTTCAGCAGCCAGCGGATGATTGGTGTCCTACACTATTGCCCTCCCTGCTTGAAGTTATTTTCTGCTCACTGTTGTTGGAGTCAAGGCTGGGTTATTGTTCTTCCTAAAGCCGGTCTCCCCAAATCCGCCAGTCAAATCCAAATGCACCCCTTTTTGTTTCCTTTCCTGGCAAGTAAGTTAAACATTACTGGTTCTAATTGGTCAGACTGTAATTACACCTGACTCCCTGTTAAGGGGAAGGGGGAAAACCAGCAGATCTTGGCTCTTAGGGAACCGTGATTGGTGAACACGATTGTATATCATTGATGTGATAGACTTCCTGTGGTAGAAAAGGCACAAATAAATTAGAATTGAATTGAGTTGTTGTTTTATAATTAACTCAGTGAAAAACAAGAGCTGTGGTTTCCAGTTCTGCCAGCATATGCAAAGTAGTTTGTTCGCATGAAACTCTGCAGTTGGGATGTGTGGGCGGTATAGACCTCAATGCTATTATTAGCAGTAGAAATGCTCAGTTTTACTAAAAGATGTACTATACCTGGTCGGATACGAGAACGCTGATCTGCAAGATGGCAAGGAGGTTAATAATTTAAGGTTAGGGACCAGAGTTATACAGTACTGTTGTAATGTAGTTTCATAAATAACAATTAAATGGACAGACCTGAACTACTCGAATAATATAATGAGCCCATCACACACAGGCACGCACACTCAAGCACAAGATTGCATCTGTAGTCTCAGTTTTGGAGTAGCGTTCCTAAATGAAATTAGCTATATTCAGCTGTAAGTGGTTTTTGCAGACTCATTGCTTTTGTTGCATGTAATCATTGGATGAAAGTCCTAATTAACAGTTGTAAACAAATTAGAGCAGGTATGTGCTTTTTTCAAGTGGAAATTGTAGGCTTCATTTTGGGAGAAATGGGGATCAACTAATTCAACTTGTTGGGTAACCCTGCCTGATTCATGAAAGATTTAAGTCCATTCTACATGCTTGCTTCTGGTAGAGGCTTGATAGCAGTGACGACTTTTGTTTAACCCCTTTAACTCTATCTTTCTACTTAAGTTTTCCCTTAAGTAAAAGCATTTTTTCATATTGTAGGACAATGTCACATTCATATTCTGTATATGCTGGTTTAGGAGCTTCACTTGAGCTACATCACACTTACAGTGAGAGAAATATTCAAACCCAGCATGCATTGTTTTTATGGCCACGGCACAAAATCAAATTGAAGCACTGATTACTAAAACCCCACAAGTCATGTCAAGTCAAGTGTGACTTATGGGTTTTTAGTAATAGGTGCTTCAATTCTAGATCTTGTACATATTTTTATACACGTTTCCCTGTAGTTCAGCGGGACATATTTGGGATCATTAGAAACCTTGGGATCTCCTCTAGTATAAAAAATAGGCCTGAAGTTCCATAAGTTTAAATATAGTAGCTGCATTTGCATAGGTTTTATGAGGTTAACCGAAGGAAATGAAGACGTGACACTTGCAGAAATCATTGGAAGAATCAATTAGTTCAGCTACTTGTCATTGTGCCAGATTTCAGAGGAATCCTTGAGAGGGTGGCTTCTGGGCACAGCTCATGAAATTCACTGGCCTTTGCCTATTGACTTTTTCATCTCTCACTTTTACTGTAATTATTTTTCTGGCTGACATGAGGATCTAGCATTTGTCAGATTACACAGTGCTAATTTCTCACACTGCCCCCTTCACACCTCCCTGGCCTGGCCACAAAATGGAGGCTAACTCGCCTGGCACTGAAGAAGAGTTGCCTTCACTGTTAAATTTATGTGGCAGCCCTGTTTGTCCAAGTGCTGACTGAAGGCCACAGAAACTGCTGCCGACCATAAGTCAGATGTGATACAATTCCTATGATATATCAATTATTTTATAGCCATGAACATCTTCAAAATGGCGTGTGACCAAGATAAATTGGATGAATGTGCGTGTTGCTTAATGCATCGTTGTCGCACTTCAGTCAGGGGTAAGCAGCACACTGAATGCTTCATACCATTTTAAAGCAAAAGCCAGGTTTAATCAAGTGATGTGTTTGGTGTCTTGCTTGGAAAGCTGGATGGCTGTTAAAGTGAAATGACAGGGCTGTCATACAGGTCCTATCAGGTGTTCAGCCCAGGGATCTTAGCTGGATAATCATATTACTTCCTTAAGCCGAGTCTTCTACAAGACACTGTTCAGGCACCGGTGACAATAATATGCTCACATACTATAGCTGTGCTACTGTTTTCATACACATAGGGATGTGAAGCCACATTACTGCTGTAAAATACAAATGCCAATATTCAAATGTTTAGATTTTTGCCATACTGGCAGAAAGGGCCTGAAAGTATTTTGTTTAATCTCTGGCCTTCATTTTTGAACTGGCATTTGATTTTGGACGTGCCACTCCCCTGTAATTGTATGTATGTGAATTAAGGAATATTTTTTGTGGGAGATATTGAATAAACACACTGTTTTGATTTTGCAGGAATAGGTTCCAGTTTGAGCACTGGAGAAGAATACTTGACTGAAATGCCTGTGCTTTCACACAATCGGGTTGGAATGGTCTTATGCTAATGCTGACCAGAGAGCTCAATATTCTACCTAATTAATTTCACATAAACACCAAAGTAAACCTTCTAAGGGCCGTTTCATGTTATCATTTGTTCTTCATTACCTCTGTCCTAATTATCATTATTTTTTTCATTCTTGTGGTCTCCTCTTGGCAAAACTGCTCTGGAGCCTGTGGTTTTGTTCCGTTGCATTTGTTATGACTAGTCATGTGTGCTAATCTCTGTTTGGCTGTAGTGGGACTGTAGAGCAGGTGTGTGCGTTTTTTTTTTATTTTTTTTGGTAAGTAGAATATTTTATTTGAGGAGAAATGGGGGTTAGCTAATGCAATTTTGGGGATCAGCTTAGACATTCAAATATCGTCTCCAGACCTGGCGTCAGGGGGTCAATTCTTGCCTCCTTGCCACCCATTGGCTGTCAGAGGAGTTTTTCCTTGCTGAAAAAAATTTTGGGACTAGACATAATTTGTCTTGTGTGTCAATTTGTATTAATTCCAATTCAGCTACAGTAACTTAGAGGAGAATTCTGGTGTGAAATTGACTTGGGGTCTATTGAAACATGATAACGAGTACTAACTTTTGTCGAATACCCCGCCTCCGTATGCATGCAACATTTCGAAATACATGGCTTTTTAGCCAAAGCTCCCAACAGGCTTACAATGGTAGTGACTTGGGCATGGCATTGCCATGCAAAGAAATCGCTATTTTTTCATCATTAACAAGGTTCAAAGTAGCTCCACACATCATCGGTAGAATTCCAAGGGCTCTGACATTCAAAACGAGGCACTGAGAACTTTGAAAATGCACAGATAGTTTATTAAAAAAAGACTATTTATGCAGACAGTACCTTGAGGTAGTTTCCAGTCGCCTCCATCTTGAAAGCCACGATAAGTTGATTGACGAGCACGAACAAATACATTGCAATCTATTCCCCTATCCTTCCTATTCGTTCGTGCTCATCATATCGACTCATCGAAGGCTAGTGTCATTAGAACAAGATGTAATGCAGCTATATTGGTCTCTTGCACACCGTCTTTCTCAAACTGTCATTCTCCTCATCACTTTTCTTCTCCTACCTTTTGCTCTCTCTCTCTCTCTACCTGTGGTGCGTTTTATTTAAACAGTCCTGCTGAGGTGGTAAATCCCCTGACAGACGTGGCTGTGGCCTCAGCAGTGGATTACAGACTCAGAGGGATTTGGGTGTTCTGACTGACGTGAATCGCGCAGGTAGCCGCTTGCATCTTCTCGCAGAGCCACTGCGTCTTTAATGCTGGCAGAAACTTACTGAGCACCACCGAAAGTGTGGATTTAATTGGAGTGAAACGCCACGGAGAAATGAGGGAAGCTGACAACAGAACTCAAATCTGCAGGAACTCAAACATGGGCTCCTGTGCTGCGTATTTTTAAGGGAATAAATCCAACCAGCAACAGACCTGTAACAAAAATAAATCTGAATTATTTCTCAGATTTTTTTTTTTTGACTTTTGACCAGAGAGCGTCTGATCGACCTTTTGAAGCCATCATTTCAAGAACATAGACCAGTTTTTGGGGTTAGCCACCTGTCTGTATTGATTGGACTTTCTCAGACTTGTGGTGTTAAGCAGTTTTTTTTCTCAGGTTCATCATGTTTCTTCATGGCCATATGTGAGGGAAACCAAATCACCATCATCTGAAGCCATCTATTAAGCAAGAGCCTTGTGTTCCCTTGGAAGACACACCCTGTTGAATGGACATCTGCAAATACTTGGAGTATTCTTCTGACTTACTGAACTACATCTGATTACCTTTCTAACAAAGAATAATTCAAATATATACTCATGTCAGTATTTATGTCATAAAGGATAATTGTTTGCCGCGAAGGCTTCATTGAAGGGCACCGGAAGTATTTTTCATTTGTCATTTTCATTTGAAGAGTCATTTGGTGTGATTGACGTCACAAACGGAGAGAGGCCATCAGGAACTGAAGGGTGTAAGCGATGAGCACAGCAGTGATGTGCACAGCCCAGCCAGCCATGCCGTCATCTCCCATACCGAGCCTGGCGAAAAGCTCCTCACGGCCTGATGCTCAGTCCCCTTCTTCGGAAATGGCCACCATTTCGGCTCACTCTATGTCCTCCTACAAGCCCCGCCACAAGGCCTCGGTAACCCGTCTGGTGGAAGAGTTTTTTTGGATCGGAAGCAGTGTTATTGCATCGTCAATGGAGAAGCTGGGGCAGTTTGGTAAGGAGATTTGACACACTTTAGGTGGAACAAATCCTTTAGATACGCTGACAAACCAGAGTGTGAAAATCGTAAATATAGTAATCGCGTCTGCATGCATGGCAGTCATCTGGATGTGATTAATAGAATATATAATCGCAGGGCCATTAATCTTACTGACGCTTTTCAAGTAAATGTATAGGATCCACCCTAGAGAAGATATGCAAGGAGTTTTTACATGAAATGTGACGAGATGGAACCAATACAAAAAAAAAAAAAAAAAAAACTTTGAGAAGTGCATCTTTTAACTCAAAAGAATTTTACTTTTGAAAAAAACATATCTCTTTTGTGAAGAAAAGACCTGCCTCTAGTACTGAAAATCATGTAAAACTGCCAGTCATGAGTTATCAAGTTGATTTGAATTTAACTTATGGCAGAAATGATGGATTTCCCCCTGGGGTTAGAAGATGGAAGATAGAATTAGGATGCTTGTAATGAAAAAGAGGTGGCCTCGCTTCCTCGGTTTTGCATATTTGTCGACTCGCAGGCATTCTCTGGCAACTTGCGTTTAGCTTTTATGATAACAGCCTTTGCCTTTTCAAAATACTTTCACTGCACAACTTTTCTACCTGTGCATCTTACTCATTTTGGCTCATCTGCACAGATGGTGACAGTGAACCAGGTGCAGAGTGAAAATCCCTTTGAGGACAGACAGATGAAACCATCTGAGACATTTAAATGCTTTGAAGTATTTAAATCCCTCTGAAGGGTTTTCTTTATGCTTCTGCCCACTATTGTGCTACTGTGTTTTTGCATTGAAAATTATGGTGTCGGTAAAAAAAAAAAAAAAAATCGGAAGAACAATCAGTGGTGAATCTAACGCAATGGGTCCCTCCTGTGCTCCTCATCATTGGCCCACATTGTCGTGCGAGGTTCGGAAACTGAACATGGCCATCCTGAGCTGCATAATTGGGTCTAAGTTGTGCTTGGAGTCGGCAAGCGATTGTATAGCGTTTGACATATGGCCCGCAGACAATCCCCCGGGCTTAGGCTAATGGAGTGCGAAAGGTTTTGCGGAAATCTAATGGCACGGTGGCCTAGATCACTCAAGCGGCTCCTCGTGACGGCCCCCTTCTCACTTATGAGCCAAACGAGACGGTGGCGGAGTCACCACGGTTAAACGATGACATCGTTTTAGGTGGCTGCTCACTTGCCTACATGATTTTTTTTTTTTTTGTACGGGGCCAACCCCTGCAAAAAGGAAGTAAAGAAGACTTGTTAGCTCCCACCGCTCCCGATGTGGGAGCTATGGTATCGGGCTCCGTTTGTGCGTGCGTGCGTGCATCCGTCAACACATTTCACTTTATCTCATCAACGATTTCAGTCACAGACTTCAAATTTTTACTTGACATGCATCTCATAAAGTCCTGCAAATTATGTGCCTGAAAGTAATCTTGGCCTATTTTTTCAAGGTCACTGGCCTAAAAATTTCACCAAACAATTTGCTTTACCTTATCGACATTTTCAGTTACAGGCTCCTAATAAGCTCCTGCCACCCGAGGGGCACGGGCATTATGATATCGGGCTTGTGCGTCCGTCCATGCGTGCATCCGTCAACAAAAACTTTGACATTCTGTTTATCATAATAGCAGGAGCTTCTGGGGCCGCCAGTGCCCAATATTTTGATGTGGCATGTGTGCATGATGGAGCTCTTTTTTACAGTTCTGTCTTTCTCATAGTGCTAGGAGCTCAGCACCAGTCAGTTTGAATTATGGATTCTATACATTCTGATTTTTGCCATTCCAAACCAGCCTTTGGCGAGTCACGAAATATCCTGGAACAGTTTCTTTTCACACCCAATGTAGCATTCAGCATCCACTGAGCTTGGAAGAAATATCTACTGCAAGTCTGAGGGCATTTTACCTCAGGATTAAGAAAAAGAAGATAAATAGCAGGTATTTAACACTTTCTTGGTGTCACCAAAGTTTCAACTTAATTGCAAAAAGTAGGTCTTTTTATTCCCCGCTACAAAGCGGACGAGGATGTCGGAATGAGCGACGTCCGTTCGTCCATCTGTCCAAGTGTCTGCCACACGTCTTTTCTGGGGCAAAACTCTTAAACTGTTCAATATTTCTTAACATATTTGGCAACGGATACAGATTATTGTGGAGATGTGCCTTTTCACACTCCGTCTGTCTGTCGCTTCACCGCTTTTTGTTTCCAGGCCCAATATCAACCATCCTGTGGCGGCAGATCTAAGTATTTTGTGCTGGTTTTCTTTTAGATACTTCAGCAATTTCTCTTCAATCAGTGTAAAATGTTGCTGTGCCAAGCTGCTTGGGAACGGTGGGCCACAGGGACGTGTCTAACCATTCTGGAAATTAAATTCCACAACACGCAGAGAACATAGTTCCTGCCTGGCTTTTTTTAAATAGATTTATAATTAATTTTTGTGTTTACATTTTATGTTTATCGATTTATATATTATTTTGCTGCAATATCTTCAACCCTGACCCAGTTTCCATGGCAACCAGAACGGGTCCTGTAAAGGCGAGTGAAATTGGCTATTTGCGTTAGCACTCCCGCGGCTAACGGCAGCTGACCCAATGGTGCAGGGGGGAAGCTTTCTAATGCTTTTTCTTGCAGCCAAATTATTGAAAACTTCACAAAGTCTTAACTTTTGTTGTGTATAAACCTGATCTCGCCAGTTATCTTTTCTCCAATATAATATTGGCCAGTTTTGTTTCAGCATTAACCTCATTGAAGGTGGTTATATGCTGAGACGCACATTTGTCCCAAGTTATCAGAAAAAAACTGTAGTTGTCATTGAATATTTGATTGGCCATTTTGAGTATTCATCAAGGGTTGTGTATTCCTCAAGGATTTAATCAAAGCATTGTTGGCTGCATGCATTGCCCAGCAGTCCCCTTAAGGGGAACAATTTGGAATGAGACCAAGGTACAGTTGAGGATGTGAAGTTTTGTAATAAATCATGACAGAATCCAAAATTCACAATTCTGTCCACTGTGCGTCAAGCTTGTCCTCTGTTCTGATTGGTGGGATGAGCTGACCTCACTACGCATGTTACGCCCAGTTTTACCTTAAACAGACCTGATAAAACAAAGGCATGATCGATTGTATCATAGAACTCCTCAGATGCTTCTTTCTGATCGGTGGTGGTTGTGGTGAGGGTTGAAAACCAGTGCTTCACAATTTGGCCCATGGGCACGGCTCCTGACGGCTGCACTGTCGCAGCTGCATCCATCACATTTGTCACCCTTTGGACTGGCAGAGTGCGGTGGAATCATCATTTGTCCTCTCTGTTGTCGTTCATGTGCTCCTTAGTCCCAGTGTAATCCAGGCAGCTGTCCTCACAGAGATGCCCACTGCTGTGAAACTCTGTGAATCTGAGGTATAATCTTATCAAAATATTTGCCTGTGATGCAGATTTAAAGGTACACTGAACGTGCAAAAAAAAAAAAAAGTTCCATGAAGTTTACAGTGCATCTTCACGGTTCACCACTATCCCTCCAGATTTTAATCAAGTGTTGGACAGCTCTTGACCCAGTTGAAGTGATTACAGCAGTCTCCGCAGTTGTTTTCTTTGCTTGATGCAGGCCAATAATTTGCACCACTTGAAGCATGAATCTCTTTTCCACGACCATTGGTTAAATTTTCAGATGTGGTTGTTCAAGAAATGAGAGGCTACACACTGCATCAGTCAGAGTAAAAGATTTTTGCCAGCCTAAACATATTATTCACCTCTATAATGATAGAATAAGGGCTCTTCCGTATTTGCTCATTGATATCAAAAGTATTTTTTTCCCCTTGGCTAGGCAGTGTATTATATTTAAATTACAACCCCAATTCTGAAATGGTTTGTACCAAGTGTAAATTGTGAATAAAATCAAAATGCGATGACTCTTTAGATCACACAAATCAATATGTTATTTACAATAGAACATAGATAACATTTCAAATGTTGAAACTGGGTCATTTTACATTTTTATCCACAAAATCAGCTTATTTCAAATTTTCTGGCAGCAACAGGTCTCAAAAAAGTTGGGACACAGGCAAGAAAGGGGCTGAAAAAGCAATTAATATATAAGAGAATCAGCTGAAAGTACATTTAACAAGTAATTGAGTTAACTGGCATCAGGTGTGTAACATGAGTGGCTATGAAAGGGATGTCTTAGAGAGGCTGAGTCTCTCAGAAGTAAAGATGCCCAGAGACTCTCCAACCTGTGAAGGTTTGCGTAAAAAAAATTGTGGAATATTTTAAAAACAATGTTCCTCAATATCAAATTGCAAAGCCTTTGAAGGTCTGATCATCCACAGTGCATAACATCATCAAAAGATTCAGAGAAAATGGAAAAATCTCAGTGCATAAGAGACAAGGCTAAAGACCTTTACTGGATGCCCGTGATCTTTGAGCCCTCAGACGCCACTGCAGCACTCACCAGCATGATTCTGTTATTGACATGACTAAATTGGCCCAGGAATACTTCAAGAAACCACTGTCTGTAAACACAGTCCACCGTGCCATCCACAGATGCCACCTAAAGCTCTATCATGCAAAAAGGACGCCATTGTTGAGCATGATCCAGAAGCCCCACTGTGTTCTGCGGGCCAAGGATCATTTAAAATGGACTGTTGCAAAGTGTCCTGTGGTCAGACAAGTCCAAATTTGACATACTTGTTGGAAATCATCAGCGTCGTGTCCTCCAGACTAAAGAGAAGAAAGACCACCCCTGCTATTATCAGTGTCCAGTTCAAAAGCCAGCATTTCTGATGGTTTGGGGATGCATTAGTGAATGTGGTGTGAGACACTTGCATGTTTTAAAAAGCGCCATGAATGCTGAAAGGTATATAAAGGTTTTAGAGTAACATCTGCTCCCCTCCAGACAACATCTATTCCAGGGAAGGACTTGTATATTTCAGTAGGACAATGCAAAACCACATACTGCAGCTATTACAACAGCATGGCTTTGTAGAAGAGTCCGTGTACTGAACTGGCCTGCCTGCAGCCCTGATCTTTCACCAACTGAGAACATTTGGTGCATATTTAAATGCAAAGTCTGTCAAAGACCCAAAACTCTCCAGCAGCTGGAAGCCTGTATTAAACAAGAGTGGGATCAAATTCAAATGGCTAAACTCAAGAAACATGTCTCCTCGACGCCAAGACACCTCCACTCTGTGTTAAAAAGAAGAGGGGATGCTACACCATGGTTAACAGGCCCCTGTCCCAACTTTATCAAGACCTGTAACAGCCATAAAATATAAAATTAGCTTATCTTGTGGATAAAATTGTCAATTTTTTCAGTTTCAACACTCGCTATGTTATCTCTGTTCTATTGTGAATAAAATACTGGCTATAGTGATTTGTAAGTCATTGCGTTTTGATTTTATTCACAATTTACTCTTAGTCCCAACTAAGTCCCAACTATTAGTCCCAACTATTTTGGAATTGGGGTTGTAGAAATGTAGTTATTTTGCTGACATTTTATCCAAGATGGGGCAGATTCCAATCTTTTGGTGCAATGTGGAGCTAAGATTCTTGCCTGGGCTCCCCACATGTACTGATCTTAATAGTGGCGGCACACTGGGGCTTGAGTAGTCATCCATCAGGCAAACAGCTGAGCACCTGAACCACGACAATTACCTTTGCGCAAATGCGCAGTTGACGGCGAGATATCCCCCCGCCCATGTGCCATTTAGCCTTTACACCCGAAAGCAAGCTTGGCTGAATTTTTGTTCATGTAAAGGGAAATTCGTTTCAAGGGCGTTTATGACCGGAAATAAACAAAATAGCCGCACTCATTTGCAACTTAATTCAATCGTGAATTAATGGTCTTTTATAGGCCAACAAAATTGTATTTGCTACGGCATTTGCCCTGATGTTGGATGTTCCTTTTGATCGGTCTGGTGCATCCGTTGCCGCGGAAGATTTAGAATTTCAGTGCGCTCACTGCGGCTCTGAAGCCCCCCTGTCATCGCGCGCCGAGTGCAGATATCATAAAAATCGGAGCCCATTACTGTAGTGTGCCTGCGGCAGAGCGGCGGAATATGAGCGTTCTCATTTCCATAATACCTGTAGTTGCTACCGGAGAAGTTTTACTGCACAGCGTGGTTTTCGCTTTGAGAGGATCTAGACATGGACTCGGGTCTCTCCTCTCTGTATTGCAGCGGTGGAGAGCCTGCAATTCTCACTCTTCGTTAGAAGTTGGCCACAAGCTTCAGCCGTAGGTCAAAACCTTTCAAAGTAGCAATCAATGAGCACGTTTCTCATATGGTCCGTGGGGGACTTTTATTTCACGGTTTACTCACGGTTCAGTTTAGGAGCGCCGTAAAAAAGGCGTCGGGGGTGAATTTGCGGCGTTAGCACTGCTGCTGCGCCTCTCGGTTTCGTGAACGCTGAAGATTAATTCCAAGTGGAAAGTGTTGCTAGGTGATGTAAATGAACTTGCGTATCAAGCGATGCCAAAAAAAAAACATTTTATGTTGAATGTGGGGCAAATTAGTGATGGATCCTGGTCCCGCCAGTGCTGGTCCACCGATTCGTCTGATACAGGCAGCTTGACAAATGAGATGCTTGTTTTTACTTTTTATCACCGTAGCTTTCCAGTTTTTTTTCAGCCTCATCCATTCAAAATGTATTGAGTTGCGCCTTTCTTCTTCTTAAAAAAAAATTGTGGCAAGATTCTGACACCCAATTAAATTTTCCTGCATCTCTTTAGGTCGCAGTTAATATGAGAGCACCATAGTCGCTCCATTCAAATAATCTCGTAAATCTGTCAGTAGGGTAGTTTTTTTTTCTTCTTCCTGGATTTGTGCATTGATGCACAAATTTAGCCTTATTTCGTGGCTGTAATAATTCTTTCTCTCATCCTCCAGTGTTAGAAATATAATTTCTGCTCATCAGTAAAATGTGATTCCTTGTTTTTCAAAGAGGCTATCTTGAAATACTTCAAGCTTTGATCTTTAATTAAACTCATTGAGATAAGGGAAAAACACTAAATGGCTATGTGTTTCCATTAAATTGGCAGATTTTGGCATTTTTTATCTGGCATATTTTATTTTATTGCATAATTTTTATCAGGGGGGAAAACAATGGATGTAGCCATGTCTCTTTGATTTTCAGGTTTGGAACAACAGCTGTGTGCTTAGTTGTTAGTGCTAATATACCATATTATTTAGTAATCTCGCTGTGGTAGATGTCATAACTGTCTTTCTCACCTGATTTCACATGCAACGTTGCACATTGTTGTATCTCCCTCCTAGTGTCCCTCACAGGAGTTCATCGTGGGCTTGGTTCACATGTAACCCTTACTGCTCTACCTTAGAAATGTGTCATCTTACGGACGGTCAACACACTGGGGCCCTATTTGCTGTCACAGCTTTCACCTACCTCACACATAACCTTCTCGCTGTGCTGCTGCCCCATTCTGGCAATGTTGTAACCATTACAAAACATTCCATAAACCTTGGTAGAATGATTTCTTAATGTATATGGTGTTGTAGTTCTCTCTAGTTCTCCTCTCTGGAGAAGTGAAAGAGCCGGCCTGCTTGCGATCCACTTTCGCCCTGCTGGCACCAAATGGCCCGACAGATGTTTCCCTTAGCCGGCGGCCATGTGAAGTTTTAATGAATGTATGGCCTTATTAAATTTATACGGGGCCTGTATAGATCGTGAATCGTAGATGGGGCAGCTGGGACAGTTTCATTTTTGCAGCAGTTTGCGCAGAAGGAGGGGAGAGCCGCAGCTCAATCGTTCTTGCGCTGCGTGCCAGTGGCGCTGGATACTCGGTGGCTGGCTGGTCAGCAGCTCGTGGCATGCGGAAGGCCCGGGGTTTTGTCGTATCGATCGAGCGGAGCGCTAAGGCAGCTTGGAGAGCAGATCCACAGAGAGCTGCTCCATTACGGTTGAAGCTGATTTATAGATGCTTCTGTGTTCAGCCACGGGACTTGTTGGCTCCAGTCTATATGCATTTGGGCCTTTTTTCTGCACTGGAGCGTACAGCCTGGGTACCCAAATGGGAAAAGATGAATGGAAATGAATCTTTGTTT
Source organism: Gymnothorax reevesii (assembly GCA_029721435.1). Lineage (NCBI taxonomy): Eukaryota > Metazoa > Chordata > Actinopteri > Anguilliformes > Muraenidae > Gymnothorax > Gymnothorax reevesii. The sequence goes on from CM056585.1 coordinate 54,185,542, forward strand.
CTGCCGATCAGGGCAAAAAAATGGTTGCTGATGAGTGAGCAGTTTAAAGAAAAGAAATCTGAGGATTTAAAAGTCTGCTCAAGTACAGAGCAAATTTTGCCGCAGTTAATAATAGTTTTGAATGGGCTTAAATTGGGAAATGTTGCTTTCAAGCTTTAGAGGTTGAATAAGTTGCAACACCACTGGTGACCACCAGAGTTTTTCAGGTTCTAGGGAGAATGGCAGTTCCTGGCCCTCTGTCCCTTGTGGCTCTTTCTGCAGATCTCTGGGTGTTGCCCGATTTTCCCCATGTCGTACTCAGCTTGCTTGGATTCTTGCACACACAAAAATGCATTCTAGCACTTTGTGCATGGCCTCTGGCATGTGTCGCCTGGATCCTTGCATACTGCGTACAGTTTTTAGTAGACCTGGCATGGCCTCTGAAACTTGCACAGCGTTCTTGGTCACTGCACACAGGCATCCAGCACACTATGCAGGCCTCTTGCACATCAAAGGAGGCTTTGTTGTTGAGCCCGTTTATGCCCCTCAACTTTGGGAGTCAAAAAGCGATTTTTATGATTCTCCCCATTCTGAAGCCTTGCACCAATGACTAGCTTGCTGGTAAGGTTAACTATCTTGCTTTCCAGTGATAATTGGTTTCATCAGTTTATCCATAATATCCAGGAATTTCATTATATTTACCGCAATTTAGAAACTGCACGTTTTGGTATGGATTGCTACCCTGGTGTACTGCTCAAAATATGGATGTCAAATCATTGATGTTTTCCAGAGAGCCAATAAGATTGTGTCATTGATGGAGTGTAAGTGTTACATCTGAAGTTATAACTGTGCTGATTGGGATGGATTACACAGTCCCAGTGATATTTCTTGTCAGCTGAAGATAAATGTCATAACAGGACAATAAAAAAGAGTTGAATCTTATTTGCGGCCTTGTTCTGAATGATTTATTATTGTTTGTGAATCCCTCTTGGCCTTGTACACGTTAGTACAGTCTGCCTCAAATTTCTTTTTACGTAATCCAGCAGTCTTGCTTAAAGTAGGTTATCAGCAGAGAACTTTAAAGCAGAGGCTGGTTTATCTCAGTTTTACTTTGTATGCATACATTTGGCCAATTTATCAGCCTTGAATAATCAATGCTTTCCCCTCTCATACTTGTAGACCTCCTCACCTCGCCCTGCTGTGTGATTCCAATGCTTCTCAGCCATTTGAAATTGTGTTCAGAGTTGTGCAGATTGTTTTTCGCGGTGCTCCATCAAGTATTTTTCAAAGATGACTTTGCATCGCAGGCGATAACATTTTAGTCTTGCATTTCATGAATAAAAGAGTGGGTTCACTGGTCTATGTACTGCGCTGTGTGCCCGTAGTCACTCTACTGTTTTGCCGATGTCCAGATCTCGCACCTCTGGGTGTCCTAGAGGAATTTAACTGCCATTTAATGTAGTAGCGGTGAGCTCAAGCATGGATGCCAGATGTCCGACACAAACACTCCTCCACAGCAGTGGCTGACCTCATTACCTGACCCTTCATGCACCAGCTGATGAGCGGCAAATGAGACATGCTGGGGTCTGTGGTAGATATGTCTATCCTAGTGCCTATTCTCAGTGAGCGCCCATGAACATTTCACATTGCTCTTCCTGTGCTGACGGAAAGGACACTTGGCAGCCGTACCTGCGCAGGTTGTGCGGCCGTCTGTCCAGCATATGTTGCAAAAGCAAACTGTTCTCACTCAAGGAAGCAATGGGGGTGCCAGGTTTACATTGCTATGTGAGTGAATGAACATCTCTCCTGGTGGCCTACTTGAGTGGGCGGTCTTGATAATGTGAATTGACATGACATTTGAAGTTATACTACGCAAAATCTGTTTTCCTTGCTAGTGCTTTTGTTATCGCTTGTCAACCCAGCTAGGTGTCATAGCCAATTTCGACACGTCTTTCGCACACATCCTTGTATAGGCCTGAAACTTTTTAGATAAACAGTTACAGTTTCGATTCACAGTTACGAGAAGGGCCATGCCTGGAAATGTATCAAATGCATAATGTTGTAAGACGTAGGGCTGCACAAATAATAGCTCAAACATCGCAGTTCTGATTCAGATTCCCAATCTCACTCCCTGAACGGCAGTGATTCTGCTGCATTTGCATTGAGGAGTTTCATTAAAAGAGCTGGCTTTAATTTCTCCTTGAACATTACTGTGCGAGCGCAACAAAAAAATTTCTCCTCAGCAAGGCTGTGACAAGCTCGCTTCAAACTGGCTTTTTACCAAACGCTTCACAAATCAAATGAGAACATTTAGCCTCAAGGGCTGGGGCACAGAAAAAAAAAAAAACATCTGGCCAACCACCAGCCTATCTTGTCTTGCTAACGTTAAATGCTTCAAAGGCTAAACCCTCATCTCAGTCTCCATCCAAGTTTTCAATTAAATTCAGGCAGATATTTCAAATTTAGCTAAACTAAAAATGCAAATTAGTCAGCTTTTCCTCCAGTTTTGGGCAAGAGAGTAATAAAACTGACAATGCGACTTGTGTGGAAAAGCCCTTTTAACTCGAAACATGGACAGCCACAAACGCCACAAAGTAAATAGTGGCCAAGCACTGTTTCGGGCTCCTCTGTTTATTTCTGCAGTCTGCAGTTCGTCCTACCCTTTACTTAGCACAGCAGTCCTCAGTTTCAGTAAATGCATTAATTGTGCTGCTGCTTCTTGTTATGTCCAATAACTCACGAACAATAGTTGTGCTCTCACGGTACTTCATTGTACATCGCCTTTACACTGCACTGCATAACCCGGTTGTTGTTATAAGTGACGTCACGCTATCGTGACCCTGAGCTGTGGCTTAAAGCCATACACCTCACTTTTTATCTACTATAAACCTACTCCCAGATTGGGTGGTTTTGTTGCGTGTCTGTGTCTGTTTGCCATCAAGATATCTCAAGACTTTCTGAAAGTATTTACATGAATCTTTCTCCAAAGGTTGATCCTGAGCCAAAAAAAAAATAAAACAGTTTATTTACATTTTCAAACCAAAGAGTCAGAAGAAAGGGCTGCATTTACATTGATTGCCTGATTTGCATCCTTGGCAGAGGGCTGTGCTCCTGTGAGTGCATCTTCGGCTTCTGTTCTGCGTTTCTTGTGTATGAAGTTCAGAAATGCATTAACTTTCATCTGCAGTACTGTGGTTCCCTCTGTCCTCGCCCACATTTTCCATCCACATTCAAAATGGAGAAAAACTACGCATTCACCTTATTTTCCTTTTTTCAAATCGGGTTCCTATTAGATAGATACATTTCAATTGCAATTATTCGCATTTCTTATCAAACAAAAATGTATCAACCTCAAGTTCTTGGCCTTTAAGTAGTTCGCTGTCGACTGGTATTTAAGAAATGCTCTCCATTTGAAGCACCTATTACTAAAACCCCATAAGTCACATTTGACTTGACTTGACTTGACTTGTGGGGTTTTAGTAATCAGTGCTTCATTTGTATTCTGTTTTATGTCATTTGAAATTTTTTTTGTTTTAGTTGTGCATAATTGGTTGTGCTTTTCTTACGTTTTATGTGATCTGTCACATTTAATTTTAGGAGAGACTTAAATAATTGAGGCCCATCTGATTATACATTTATACTGTTGACAGTATATTTTCAGGGCTTGCGTTTGCATTTTTTCTCAGAGTTGTGAAAGAGAAATCGCAATCTTAATTCTCAATGGTGAAAAAATAGTGATTTATGCGGCCAGAATACCAAATACAGTGTTTGGCTGAGGTCAACAGAGAGAGCGGTTGCCTCTGCATCGAACAGCAGTGGAATAAAGCATTCATCTGTCTTGGCTCGTTTTTCTACCTTTATCTGTACAGTGTCCAATAAAGAAAGGCCCTGCATTTTTACCATTTTTTACAGGCACAGTATAGGCTGTACTTAGTTCTGCTAACTCGCTAGCCGAAAGACGTGGCTGTCAGAGTTGGTAGACTTTTGCCATTACCATTGGCCTCGGTCCTAGTGTGGGTTCGGAAGCCTTTCACAGTGGCTGGTTGCCCATTCCTCCTGGGTTAACTGGGTTGAATTCAGAGAACTAATTGCCCTGAGTGGATTAATGAAGGTCTTCTCTCATCTGTCTCCATGTTGAACTGGGCTGTCTGGCTCTCTCTTTCTTCGTCTCTATATCTCCCACTCTCTCCCTCCATTGCTCTCAAATTCAATTTCAAAATGTTTATTGGCGTGACACGTATGTGTTGCCAAAGCTTGATGTGAAACAATGACACGTAGTACATATAAAATAATTCTTGTTACAATACAAACAGATCAAAATAATGACAGGACTTGTCAAAAATGTACGCCGGGGCAGGAAGAGGTGTATGTGCATGTTTTTGTGCGTGTGTGTGTGTGTGTGTGTGTGTTGTGCAATCAGGAACAGGTGGTTTCAGGGGAATATGCATATTTGTAAAGAATTAACAAATCTCTCCCCCCCCTCTTGTCCTGTCAGTGGAGAAATGCATGAGCTCCATGCAGACGGGGACTCAGATGGTGAAGCTGAGAGGTGGCTCTAAAGGCCTGGTGCGCTTCTACTACTTGGATGAGCACAAGTCCTGCATCCGCTGGCGACCCTCCAGGAAGAACGAGAGAGCCAAGAGTAAGTCCATCCGTCCGTCCTTCTGTATACCAACCACACGAGTGAAAAAAGTTCTTTAATGAACATTCAAATACTGGTGTAACAATCAGTGATAATAATTTGAAACAGTGCAATTTATGAACATTATTTCTGGGTTCAATTCTGCAGCACATTTTATTTCATGTTAGGGCTGGAATCTATGGCCGGAACTATATCACAATATAGCTTGATTTATGGATGATCAAAATTGCAGCCCTGGGCCAGTGGACCATCCTTAATGTCTAGCCATGTTTCTTCCGCAAAATTTTTTTGCACTGCGACTCTAATGTAAACGCCAAAATATATCTAATTAATTTCCTATTGTTGCACATACTTCTCACAGTATATCAGTTGTAAAATACAGAATATGTCACCCATGCCTGCTTTATGCCAGTGTTTCCTTTCTCCCCCGCTTCAGTGGAATTGGTGGTTACCAATATGGCATTAACTGGAATTCTGATTCTGATATTATGGGCTGAGTCACTAAATGCTGTGTGCACTTTTGAGTGAGATAATTCACCTTATCTCCTTTGGTTCCTGTAGTATTCAACTCTGCAAATGAATAGTGTGTAAACATAATGCACAGTGTTAAAGTTCTGGTTCTGGTTTCAGTATGTGAATGCTTGGGCCAGGTAACCGGTTGTGTCGCTAATTTGGCTTTTTTCTGCTGTACTTTTCCTACTGCACACGCTACTTTCGCTACTATGTCCAAGTCCGTTTGCTACTCAAACAAACTGTTTGTTGCTGATTCGATCTTTGTTTGATGGTCCGTATTGAGTCAAAACGGAAAAAATAGAAAAGTTTTATTCCTGATTTGTAAAAGGTGCACTATGCAAGTTTGTTTGACATCACTTCTGTTGACATTTGAATTCAAACAAAACAGAGGTAGCTCGCCTCTCCCTCCAATAGTTCCCTACCTCCCATGCTTCTGTAACTGTCAACTCTTGTCGGTGATTGGCCAGAATGGTTTGTTATGTTATGGGGCACAGCCTGTAGCCTGGCTCGGCCAGCCTTCATACTTCCGCTTAATTTCATTTTGCTTCAGTACTTAGTCTGGTCACTCGGAGCTCTCCCTCATTTACCTCGGCAGAAAGTCCGCCGGACCAACCAACGAACTGAAGGCGTGGCCGAGAGCCATGATGTAGCAGCTGCGCCGAGTTGTAGTCTTCGAAATCAACAATTGCCACGGACATAGATACACGGGAGGCCATTCGCTCTATCGTGGAGAAAATCCCAGCTAACAGTGACTTATAGCCACAACAAGATGCATGTGTAGTTAGTTTTTTGAATGGAAATGATGTTGTAGCGCTACCCCCTACAGATTGTCATATCTACTTAATAGCCATCATGAAATAGGCACCCTGTTCATCTCTGTGAGAGACAGCCAAACCACCTCAGCTAGCTTGTAGCTTCTAGTGTTTCATTGCCCGCGAATTTCACACTATTTAAGTTAGCAGCAAACTTTTTAAAAGCCGTGCTTTTGTTCGTGTCACAAGACCCATTCGCTGTTTCAGTGTTATGTTGTCATTATCTATGAATGAAATGGCTGTCTGAGACAGCCAAATGCTTAGAGCCAAACTGTGCTGCTATAAAGTTACACAGCGAGCTCGGTATGATGTTAGCGGAAGTATGGTTTACGGTTTAGTTTTTGTGTCAACGCAGATTTCTTCCTGATGTTAATAATGCGTTATACTCGTCGTTTTTTTAACAGCAGCAGTATCTGCGGGAAAAATGATAGCTCAACAGTTTGTTTCTTGTAAGGAGAACAGAAAGAGCACCTTTGGCTCATTTAGGTGAATGAGTGAAGGCAAAAATTTGATAGATGGGCATATGTCTGGGTTCAGTATTAACTTTAATGTACTGATCAGTTTGTTTTCGCTGCATTCTTGGTATGAAGGACTGTCGTTTCCAGCGGAAGTACTAGGCGGCTGAGCCGGTGCATAACATACGTCATCGCGAAACGTTAGTGATTAGTTTACGGGTACACCAATGATTTTAAACTTCAGACAAGCGCCCACCCACCAGGAAGTAAACACTTGTCAATGACGACTGGCCAGACTCTGTGTGAGAAGCAACGCAAAGTAGCAGATTTTTTGGCAGTGGTTTTAGCGAAGTAGCAGTGGTTTTAGCAGGCTACACAGCCTGTGCCTCTTGTGTTTATTTGCCGTTTGTGATTTTTTTTTTTTTTTTTTTTTTTTACAGTGAATTCAGGGGCAGGCAGCCAGCAGATTGTGGGGAGAGTTGGCAAATTGAGACAAAAATGTGAGCCACTGAGGACAAGAGTGGTCTAACTCCATTTTTCCTAGTTTTGAGATAATCTATGCCAAAGTTCAAGCCCTGGATAAAATTCAGGACACATGTAGGGTAAACAATCTGTTGTTTAACTGAGAGTTTATGACCATGTTTTTCAAGAAAACACAAGTTTGTCCAAGAAAGTAATGTTTCAGAGATTACTCTCTCTAAATTTTTTGAAAAATGCCCTTTTTATAAGTTAGACCACTCCTGCACTGGCTGTCTGAAGAAATGTAACTGACTTAAGACAAGTAAATTAATTACTCAATTTTAATAACTCAATAATTGCTTTAATTTCCGGCATCCTTGGAATTTGAAACACTAAATAACAAGTGAATACAGATCAAAAGTGAAACATTGTATCCCAAACTGCTGACCACTGAGAAAGCCATCCATCAGATAATCTTGCTTCTCACGGCTGTCTTCGCTGTCATCATCTGGATGAAAGTTGGGGCCTCCTTTATCTTTGATCAGCCCAAGATAAAATGAGTGGTGGGCTGACGGTACAAGGTTGAGATCATCTTTCAAATCCTTGACTTTTGAAGGGTTCAAAGAGTTAGACCACTGTTGCACTCATGCTTTTTGCTTTAATGGACGTGAGGATAACTAAAAATCTCTCTATATTAAGATGCATCACTGTGACATCTAGACCACTCATGCCCTGAATAGATTTTACCTTTAACCTGCGAAATATGGGTATAACTCAAAAATTGGAAAATTAGAGTTAGACCACTATTACACACAGTGACTCATATGATCATGCAGAAAACAAATGAACTTGGATAGTGCACCTTCAAGTATTATTTATGTTCTTAACTTGCATTTAACTATAGTAGGGAATGGACCTGGACATAGTAGCGAAAGTGTTGTGCGCAGTAGCAAAAGTGCAGTAGTGAAAAGCCAAAGACGGTAAAACACCATAAATCCTGGGCCAAATCTCTGTTTCTCTCCCAAACCAGTGTTTCGGGACATTCGGGACATAATGGGACATTAATCAGGGCTTCAAGACAACTCAATCATTCATCATTTTACTCATTGAGAGGGAAAGATGCGCTTGATTGTAGACATCATATCATTCAGAGTGATGTTTTCTGACCTGTATTACTGGGAACAGCCAACAATTTTTGCAGAACAGCCATCAGAAACCTTTCTTTGGCATCTCCAGCTAACTGTGTGTGAACCGACATCAAATCTAATTCTCTGCGCTAGAACGTGTGAAAGTAGAGGCCTGCAGCAATACAAGAGGAAGTGTGGAGTTCAGTACTAACGCAGTTTTACAGGAGGATTAAAAAGTACTGGAGCAGATAGAACAGTATATGCTGCCTCTGAGGGCATATTGAGATGGATCCTCTGTTTAACGAGAGTACTTGAATTAAGATTAATATCACAGAAAGTTCAGCAATTGCCCTTCTCCCATTTAAAGTGAGAATAATTATTTGAGGGCAGAGGATTTCTCTGCTCTCCAATTTCTCCTGGCTGTACTGGAATCTGTGCTCATTTACTTCATCAGTGCTACCGGTTGCACCTGTTTAATGCATTATTTATGGCTGAAGAGGATAGGTCTGATCGTCTTGAGGATGACTTCTAAATAATATCAATCGAACTTATGTTGCCAATAGCTACTGCGTTTTCTGGACCTTTTTTGGCCAAGATGTGTGCAGAATTTAGACCAGTGTTCATGTGCCTGCACCTTAAGCTGAATCTTTAAAAGGAAATACCCCTGGGTTGTTTTGTGGTTTGTGCCGAGCTTGCATCCATCTAGGAGAAGGTAGTTTAAGAGTTGCTTTACTGGCTGAGTGCTTGCTTCATCCACAGAACCCATCTCCCTCAGGTTAGTTGTAAAATATTTATTCATTACTTTTTAATGGAAGATTCAACTATCATTTTGGCTGTTGTAGCCGTGCATGTTAAATGATGGATGTAGATAATAAGTGTTGGCCACTGTTCAGAGTGCTTCCCTGCTGCATATGAGCTTTGAGTGGTAAATGCTCTTCTGTGGTATTCAGCACACAGTGGGGAAACAGCTAAGGGCGAGCTTAATTCTCTTTTCTTTTTCAGAATGGTTTGTGCTACACTGAAGTGTCAATGTCTCATTTTTCACTCTGAAAAATAACACTTTATTCCTACCAGAATTTAATTTTTGCAGCAGCATAGTCTGTGTGCTTGTACTTCTAAATTTGTCCTTTATTTTATTAGTTTCTCCGTTGTACGTCGTTTGAAACTGGTTGTTTCTGGTGCAACATTCCTGTGGTGTAAAAAAATTGACTTATTTGGAGATTCGCCCATCGTCCAGCATGTGCAGGATATACATTAACAATAAACATCTACAGTCAGAATCAACTTTAAATGGCTTCATTTACCATTGAATTCTGGTCTGTTATGTATGCAAATGAAATTTCCTGGGTGTTACTGACCATTGGTGTTGCCATATTTGCCAAAACTGACAAAATTTAGGTAGGCATAGTCTTTTGTGGCCTCAGTTCCTTAGGTGACTATTTTATGCAATGACATCTCATTCACCACAATTTACTGCTCTTAAAAGGGTGTTATTTCTGAGACTTGTGAAATTCCTCTCTAGGTACAATAAGTAGTTAATCAGGGCACAACTTTCTGTGCCTATGGTCTTGTTACCGAAACCGCATTTCTATATTAGGATGACTGTCAGCTTTCTATGATTAATACTGTATATCACAGGATTAAAGTTCGGCACTTTTAAAGCACAGCAGGAAATTCACATTTAGGTTGTTATTTTTCGGATGAGAGCAGGGACCAAAATTAGCACTAGGCAGATGCTGGTAAAATATGCAAGTGGCTGGTAGGTTTGTATAACTCACCAGTGAAACAACAATAGTTACCGATTGAATGGCTTGTAAAACTTTAACAATTACTAGCCTTTTGGGCTTCAAATAAAAAACTTTATTTTGCACCCTGGATAAGCATGAGACAAACATGGACTAGTGATGTTGATTCGATCCTTTAAGGATTTACAGACTGTGGGGTTGTGTCCTGTTACTGTTGGACTTCAATTGCTGCCGGTTGAAATTTATAATGGCACCATGTAACTTGGAAGTTCTGCTGTTAACCGCAGTGATGGGAGTCATCAGCCAATTATATTTGTCTGAGTGAAAGAGAAGAGGTCAGTGTGTCAACCCTTCAGTGATGCACATCCTCCCCTGATCCTGCCGTGACTGTAATCCTCTGTCTGGGGCCTTAATTTAAGGCCCACCGCTGCTATTTGTGGAAACATCAGCCTTATTTCAGATGATTTTGTTTATGTGGGAGGTTTGCTCTGTCCATTAAAAGTTCAACATGTTGGCAGAATTATTGTGGATACCTGTCTGTCCAAAATCCCACTCCAAATTTATTGGCAGTGATGTGATTCTGATCACCCTTTTAGATATTTTCACAGCTGCCACGGTTCTAGGATTATCACTGCATGTTCCATCATCACTGTAGGGATTTGTTTCCCTTCTAGCCAGAAATGTGTTGGCGAACTTAGTGATTTTGGATAGTTAGGTGTTCAAAAGCAGCTTTCTGCTTGATACCACTGGGGTTTGATGAGCCCCAGTCTGGGCTCAGTGCAGGCCTGTCAAGTTCCTCTGCAACAATCTCGACATACAATTTACAGACCTTGATCTTTGCATTGGAGCACAGTCCTGCTGAAACAGGAAAGGACCTCCCCTGAACTTTGGGATAAACAGTGCCATATGCTGCATTTTACATTTGTTACATTTATGGGCATCTACGTACATTATATACATACAAACTAGAAGACTAAGCCCCAGCCATGAAAAATGGCTATAGAACAATAGGTCTTCACACCGGGGTCCCTAGGGGTGCTGAAAATCCTTGAAAACCCTTGCATTTTAATGTGGCGTTTTCACGGTTTGAAAAAGTGGTTAGATTTTGAATGAAGTGCTTGAAACTGCTTGACATTGTAATGTTAATTGAATTACTCTGGTAATAAATTGCTATCCGGCTGAGTAGTTTGATAAATATGTCATTTACCACAGCTGTGAGGTGCTGAAAAGGCTTGAAAATGTACCTTGATAAGTGCTTGAATTTGACTGAGGAATAAGAGTTGGAACCTCGTTATGCACAGTAGCATATGAAGCGTTTTCAAATGTTCCAGTGGACATTTGTTATTTTGTATAGAAAGTGGAAGACGGAAACAACTGGAAAAACAATTCAGTTATTTTCCTGTTAGAGTGGTCTTCTGTTATATGGGCAGAGGGATAGCAAATGTTCAGTTGATGTGGAGCCCTCGCATTCGCTAAGATCCTCCCTCCGAATGTTCATAATTGTGAGGGCCTGCCCTGGATCGCTGCCCTAATTCTCTAGTGGGTGATTTACGCTCTAGTCAAGACAATGGGTGGAGTTACCTGGGCTGCGGTCAGCTGCAGGTGCACCTGAAGTTTAAGAGTCTGTCCCAGCTGGGTGCTGGCTCTCCGGGTGCCAACTGGGTCAGAGAGAAGCCCAGCGCCTCGTGCTGATTTCTCGCACTTGCCCGCAAAGGACTTTGATTGGCTCCTTGCACCCTTTGTGATGTCGTAGAGTAATGTAAATTTCTCGCATGTTATTGTGAAGAACGATCCAGTCACTCTGTGTGGCGTTTAAACCCTCTTAACTTTACGGATTGCACGGGGTGAAACATTCATTTGCCCCTCTGTGAAAATGAAGTTCTTTCACTGGGAAATGAAGAATGTCGTTAATTGACACCCCCTGGGCGGTCGCTCTGTAGAAGCGATTTGAATCCTCTGAATGACAGCATCTCAGCAAGATCATCTCAGTGAGTCAGGCCGTGTTAAATGTTCAGCTTGTAAATGTGCCGTGTCATATTGCTTTCTTTTTGGATTGAATTTCGGCATCGCAGGCGGCTCTTTCTGTCAAATACATTGATTTACCCGAGCAGCCGCTTTTTTAACCTGGCCATTCTTCGACAAAGAAATGGAGCAAATGCTCTCTGGGTGACAATAAACATTTTTTATACTTGTGGACATTGTTGCTATAGTGACAGTGTAGTCTGAGTTTTCTCCACATTCCACAGAGCTCAAGATTTGCTTTCTTGGCAAAAATAGTGTTGCAAATTTATCATTTTATCTCTGAGGTGTCCACCCTGTATGTAGAACAGCATTTAAATGTGGAATTTAAGCTCTTTGATATTTACCAGAGCAAGAACTTGAAAGATTTAATCTCTGCTTGGAGGTTTCATTTGGAAATGTGTTTATAGAGTTTTAGAGGCGAATTCATCTCTCAAAGGAAGCTAAGCGAAGTGCTTAAATGGTCAAATTTCTGTTTCCCCGAAAGCCTGACCTCTTCCACGATTTCGGTCTTTCATCCACTCCCTTCGTTTTATCCTCCCACAGTTTCTATCGACTCCATCAGGGAGGTGTGCGAGGGGAAACAGTCGGAGATCTTCCAGCGCTATTCGGATGGCAGCTTCGACCCCAACTGCTGCTTCAGCATCTACTATGGAGAGCACATGGAGTCTCTGGACCTGGTGTCCACCAATGGGGAAGAGGCCCGCACCTGGATCACCGGCCTCAAGTACCTCCTGGCTGGCATCAGCGATGAGGACAGCTTGGCCAAGAGGCAGCGCACTCGGGACCAATATCCTTCCAGCTCTTAGGGCACTCCCTAGTGCTGCCCTACCAAGGCTAAAGGAAGTAAATCCATTTTTTTGTCGAATTCGATTCAAGACCATAACGTACACCTACTAGTGGTACTTGATTTAGTAGAACCATGATCATGACGAAATTTGCCCTAATTACTGCAAGAGGATATTCTGTGTGTAGAGCAGAAGCAAACAAAAAAATTTGGCATTTTTCTCAAAATGGCTGCTGATGGATTTACTTGCTTTTGCCTTTGTGGGGCAGAGTGGTGGAAGCTGGTAACGATGGGATATTTTAAATGTTTTTAGTTTTTACTACCTCTCCCGAGAAGGTTATGTTTTTGCCAGCATTGGTTTGTCTGTCTGCCTGTCTGTTTGCGTACAAGATAACTAAATAATGAACGAATATCTCTGAAATGCTGTCAGTGGGTTGCCATTACATCCAGGATGTGCCCTGTCCATTTTGACTGCGATCGGTCAAACAATATGGCCGCCACGGCAGCCTGTCCATTTTGACTGCACTCCAACAAATAATGTCAAGTGGCCATGACAGCAACCATCTCAAAATCCTATGTGACAGATTCCTTAAATTTCTTTTGAGCCATGTTCACTCAGTGAGATTTTGACTGTGCTGCCTTGGCGGAGGTTTGCACTCTCGCTGTACCTCTAGCGTGTAATTGAAAAGCTCTAAAACTTCCACTGTCACATCAGTAACAAGGCAGTGGGCATCACTGGGGTGCGTATAAATAGTGATATATCCCCAAACAAGGCATTTCTACTGATCTTGCATTGGTGTCACAAAAAAAAAAATAAAACATTCTAAGATTGCCGTCTTGCCCCTATCATAATTATAATGGACATATAATAATTTTTCAGGAAATTGTGACAGAAAAACAATACCTTTAATTCCACCCCACCTTACTCTCCCAGTCCTGCCACATGTGATTTTAACCCTTAGAGCGCTAAATACAAATAGAGTTGCCCAATGATGTAAGATATCAAATTGAATGCTGTAGAAAACCTTTCATGTGGCAACTTGTTTAAAAGAACTCCCACAGGGAGTTGCCACATGATAGATTTTAGACAGCACAAGATAATTTCATTTATGATATTCTGAAAATTTATTTCAGCTCTTTAAGGGTTAATCAAGCTGACTGAAGAAAGATCTGATTACATTCCAGCCGACCATTATGATGCAAACACAATACTCAGTCAGAGACCTCTGAAGGCTTCCAGCATGGCTTCTGAAATTACTGGAAATGTTGGACCAAAAGTGTATCAGCCAGGGGAGATAATTTTAAACTGGTCAGAATATAATACCTGTGTGTGTGTGTGTGCGTGTGCGTGTGCGTGTGCGTGTGCGCGTGCGCGTGTGCGTGTGCGTGTGCGTGTGTGTATTATTCAGAGTAAAATGTGAAGTCGTCTACCTTTTTGATCACACCTGGTGTTTTTGTCCTTTGTGGAAGGACAGGTATTCGGCCTTGTGACTCTCAGGAGAGTTTATTAGGCCCATGGTGAAACAGGGTAAAAATGCAGGGATGAATATTTTATGTCTTGATGTAGGAAAGATATGTGGTATGAATAATGTCCTGTTTACTTTGAGCTCTGAAGTGTCACTGTCATATTGGTGTTGCAGTTCTCATAAAGACCATGCTATTGGTCAGGAAATGCACAACCAATTATGGTCTGCCTCCAACCAATACATATGAAATTACATGGTAGTCGCTTGTAGAATTGCTAATTTAACTTGATGCTTCATCACATTCAACGTTTCACAGTTAAAGCCTAAAACCGGACTATCTATTACCCCCGTATACCACACAAGAAACATTGCGATGCAGAAACCTATGATTTTGTGAAAAATGCATTTATTTAAAAAGTCCATTTTTTATATTTGATTTGGAAATAGTTTATGCCACCCACGACTCATCTATTACATTAAAATGAAATTAAGATGCACTAACGTTTTTATGCTCAGTGTCAGAAGGATAGTAATGTCAAGACTAATGGTAAATTGGATCAATTTTTGAAATTTACAGCCATTCTACATGTGAAAACCGGGAAATTTACAAATAATAAAGTGGCTTCATCCGTAGCCTAAAATGTTGTGCCCTCATGACACACTGAGGCTCGTGCTAAATGCACAGATGGTGCTCAGTGTCCATTTGGCATCCTGTTTCTCTGGCCTTCTGAGCCTCTAAACTGAAATATTTTTGGAATGAAGCAGAACTCTTAATGCTTATATTCAGTTTTTGCATGCTTGTATGTTTGTACCTGTGTGTGTACATGTACGTGTGCTTGTGGATCATTGTTCTACTTTGTTTCTGACTGTTTTGAATTAGGCTTGCATTCATCCGTATGATTGAATGAGAACTTCCGGTTTTCTACCCACCCTTTACCTGGGAGATAGGTGTAATCACAATCTGACCAATCAGTGGCAGGAATGGTTCATAAAGACAGAAAACCAGGGCTGGATTTGGTTTCGAGGCTCAGATTTGGGCAGCCTTGTGGTAAGAGATGTAATGAATGGAGCGCCAGATTGGGTGGGGGGGTTGCTAAGAGGGAGATGATGGGTGACGACTGACGGGGAACTGCCATTTGTTCACTGATTCCTGTGATAGTGCTGTCACTGACTCTACGCTCTGATAGCACTCATAGAGAGCCAGGGCTGATTTGGCTCTCAGAGGCTAGGAGAGGATATCACATGTCAGCCATCTGCAGTGGAAACATCCCTTTCCTCTTAGATGGGTTCTGTCTCTCAGAGCCCTGTGATTCCGTGGAGCAGAGCTCCCAAAATCACTGTCCTCCAGGGCTGAGATCTGCTGGTTTTACTCCTTCCCTTCACCTGGGAGTCCGGTACACTCAGAAATGGGGCTATAGTAGGAGTCCATTTCTGTTCCCCAAGGTACATTCAGCACTTATGTACCCTTTAGGGCTAATTATAGGGCCTCAAGGTACCTGTGTGAGCCTTTTAAGGGTCGTAAAGGTACTTTTATGTTCCAAAACAAATAAAAACCCACTTCTAAGGTACAACAGCAGTACCTTTGAGGGTCCTGGGGGAAAAGTTGCGTTAGCTTGCATGGTTACAGATACTTGGTAGTACGGTACCGAGTGTAGAAGCCGTATTCTTCATGCATCCAGTCCTTTTTCTTGGGTTGATTCTAGTATTTATGTCGTTGGCAGTCTTTCAAATGTAACTGATTTGTTGTTGTTCTGCCACTTCCCAAGCTGCGTACCGGAAGTGTTGCAGCCCCGGAAGTGGAAGAAATTTCAGCAAAAAAGCCACCACCGAGTATTTTTTTGTATCGGCTACTGCTCAAATTATTGTTCATTCAGTCGCCTGGAGGTAGAGAAGACCAGGGCTGGATTTGGATTCAAGGCCAGATTTTTGCAGCCTTGCCATGGAGAGACATTATCCAGTTCAAGCATTTTTTGTCACACAAAATACATTGTTTGGGGGCCTCCACAATGATGATGAGTCATAAATAACAGAGGTGACTAAACTTACTGGGAAAGGACCAGTGTGGGTGCAGGCTTTCGTTCCAAATACGTTGTGACACACCTGATTCTACTCTTCAAAGTCATTTGCAAAAACTCAGATAGTTGAATGGTGGAATCCAGTGTGTCACTGCTTGGACTTGCCCCTGCTCTATAGAGACTATCTGAAAACTTTTTTATTTGGGAGAATATTATAGACATAAGCCCAAGAACTTAGGAATGGTGATTCATGCTTATTTTAATTGTGGATCAGTAACACAGGAAGCCTGCGCATCGGGCTTGGCTGCAGTCTTGTGCTGTTCCCTTTCTCCATTCCCCACGGATCGCTCCGGATTTTGTCCAGTCTTATCCATGAAAGGCTTGTGGGGGTGCAGGTCTTTGTTACAGCCCAGGGCTACAGCACCTGGTTTAATTAATTAAGTGATCGGGGGTTCAATCAAAACCATAACAATTAGAAATGGCTATATTAGTGTTGGGCTGTCATAAAAACCAGCAACCACACTGGCCCTTTATAGATAAGATTGGACAAACCTGTCTTAGATTGAGTAGCGCCCGCCTTTTGCGCTCCAACGATTTCGTTCATTTCCGCTGGTGTCTTCTGCCTCGTTTCTGTTTTATAATTAAACTCTGGCAGAGATAAACAAGGGCTCTATGCCTCAGGAAACACTAATTGGGCAGCCGTTTTGTTCGGCGAACTCAGGTCAGTTACGTTCGCGGCTGTGCTCGGCGGTTTCATCCACGTCTGCTGAAACTCTTTTTAAAGGGCTATGCATCAAATCAAGGCAGGGTGGCAAAATTTGGGTTTGCAAGCTTCCATGTTTAATGGAGCTTCCTCTTTCTTGCCACCGCTGCTCCTTGTGAATTCGGTGGCGGGTGACTTGCGGTACAGCATTTGACATCCCTAGTCTGTGAGTCATCATCTGTTTCTCCAATGTAAAATTGATGAGTCATTTTAAACTAATTTCCTGCAAGAAGTTAGAGCTGTGCTACTCAAACTTATTAATAACGGGACCCCAGTTAGAAATTTGGGTACCTTTTCAGGGACCTATCAAGGGCCAGCCGAGTCTCGTTAGCCGAGGACTCATTACCTCACACACTCCTGTGACCCATTCTGGGACCTAATCTGTGCTGTAATAAACTGAGTTAGTTCAGTATATGGTGTAGAACAGAGGCAGGATATTACAGACCACTCAGAGTTGTAATGGAGAACTCTCTGAGTGCTCAGTTCTGGTTCTGTCAGAGGGGATGGTCTTTCTGCGTTTTCTTGGTTCTTGGTCGTTCGTCCTTAACGCCCTGGCTCACGTGGCTCAAGCAGACGTTTGCAGAGGCGGACAAAAATGGCGACGGCAGCCTGAGCATCAGTGAAGTCCTGCAGCTCCTCCACAAGCTCAATGTCAACCTGCCCCGCCAGAAGGTCAAGCAGATGTTCAAGGTGAGTCCTCAGGCCTACTTTACCCAGTGCTCTATCCCCTCCTATTTTAATCAGGCAGTAGGATAGACGAGTGGTTGGTTACTTAACTGGCAGCTGTAGAGATTCTGGATTGAGCTCCTTGGTGGAGCTTGGAATTCTGGGATATGTAGACATATAAAATCTACAGCAGGGCTCCTCAAATCACGGTCCTCGGGGGCTGGCTTTCCACCCTCCCTTTACCTGGGAGTCAGATGAGATGACAATCTGGCCAATCATGAGCATTAATTGTGCATTTAATTGCTTGGAAGGAAGAAAAGCCAGGACTGTATTTGGATTCAAGGGCCGGATTTGGAGAGCCCTGATCTACAGTATCGTTGGGCCCTTGAGTAAGGCCTTTTGATCCCACAGTTACTCACAGGGCTTTACCCCTGGCTTTCTCTCTCACTCTCCCTTCTTTTTGCTGTTCTCTCTGCCATTTTCTGTCAGGCTGATTTTGTAAATTACGACTTGTTCTTAAGTGAAATGTATGTTTAAATAAAGGTAAGACAACACCAGGCGATTGCCCCTTTAATTTAGAGCTTCAGTGGGAGTCCTCAATACAAAGGGAAATGGCACAGCAGCGCTTGCCAACGGTACTTCATCAGGGAATGGGGGTTTACTGGATAGTTCTTGTGGCAAGAGCAGTCTTTCTTGTCGAGGTGTTTGTTTTATAGTCGTGGAGGTTCGCGCAGTGTGGTGTACATTGAAGCAGGGTCGGCCAGTGCAGTTTCCTTTTTGCTGGGTAACAAGAGAAATGGGTAGCAATGCTTAACTGTTACAGGTATGATACAGTCTCTATGGGCGTGTGCATAAACCTGAGAAGCTTGGTAAAGGCGCAGAGTGGTGGTGGGTGAGAGCTAAGAAATTTTAACGCACGTCTGTTAATGGTCTTTGACATCGTTTTTCTCTGGAAGAGAGGCATTGGTGACATTTAATGTTCCGGATCTTTCTTCTCTCCATACACTCCCCTATTTTGTACATTATGAACACCAGCCCTCCCACCCCCCCACCCCCCGAACCCCGATCCATCTCAGTGTCAGACAGAGTCAGTGCTTTGCAGTTCTGGAGTGGATGTGAGGGTGAGGGCTGGGCAGCTGTTCTAGCAGAGGTCTGGAACAGGAGACGAACAGAGCTGAGCACTTTGACCTAAAATTTCTTTATTATACGATGTAAACATTCGCTCTCTTGATTGGTCTGGGCAAGCTCCGCAGCTGACTGGCCGAAAGTGTTTATAAGGTGAATATAACCATCTGACAACCTCAAGCTAAAAATAGATTAGGCTTCCCTGCAGGAGCTCCTGACAGGGTCCATATTTCATGTCGCTTCGTCCCTGTCAGGATGGAGAACTTATTTTATATCCCTATATTTTATACCTATTTGGAAGTAGGGTCATATAATAAAACTGTTCAATTATTGGTGAATCCAATGATTTATCCCCCTTGGATAAGTGATATTCACCGAACCATAATGCAATTCAAATTTTTTCAGTTGCTTAAGAAACTTATTCACTCTGAAGAAAGGACCTCAAACTTCAAAGTGCATACATGTATTCAGTGATGGTGTTTCCTGTAACGTTAATAGCAAGCAAGATTTTCTCATATAGGAACAAAGGCCCTATGGAACATTGTTACCCCGCCCCACCCGAAGGCTGAGGGAAGGGGTATAGTTTTTGGTTCAGTTTGTTTCTGTGTTTGTGTGCGTGTTTGTTTGTTAACACTCTAGCGGCAAAACTAACAGCCAGATTCAACCCAAATTCGGTATAGGAATTGGCACTGACCTAGAATAGATCCATACTGAATTTTGTACAAGTAGGTGAAAGTATGTGCGAGGGGCAGGGTTTGATGTGCCAGGCACCACTTGTTATGAATGATATCGCTTTAGTTTTTATATTAACCTCGGTGCAATGAATGAAGTGACATATTTATTTTGAGTTCAGGTAATGCCCAGCTTTAGAACATCACTGGGGCAGAACAGAGTTGTACAGGGAAGTGAAAACCTGTGGAGACTCCAATACTTCCTGCTTTCCCTTTCTCTCCTCCTTCTCATGACCCCCATCCTGTCTGTCCCTCCTCCTTCCATCTGCTTGTCTCCCCATTCGCCAACTCCTCGCCATTTCCTTCCTTTTCTCGCTCAATCAATTTACTCTTCTTTCTTTCTGTTCACTCCTCTCCTCTTCATCCCTCACCACCCTTTCCCTCCTTTCCTCCCTCCTCTTGCCCACTCCTCTCTCCTTCCTTTCCTCCCTCCTCCTGCCCACTCCACTCCCCTTCTTTTTCTCCCTCCTTCTGTCCACTCCTCCCTCCTTCCTTTCCACCCTTTTTCTGTACACTCCTCTCTCTTTCCTTTTCTACTTCCTCCTGTCAACTCCCTTCTCCTTCCTTTCTTCCTCCTGTCCACTCCTCTCTCCTTCCTTTCCTAATTCCTCCTGTCCACTCCTCCCTCCTTCCTTTCCTCCTTTTTTCTGTCCACTCCTCTCTCCTTCCTTTCCTACTTCCTCCTGTCAACTCCTCTCTCCTTCCTTTCTTCCTCCTGTCCACTCCTCTCTCCTTCCTTTCCTACTTCCTCCTGTCAACTCCTCTCTCCTTTCTTTCTTCCTCCTGTCCACTCCTCCCTCCTTCCTTTCCTCCCTTTTTTCTGTCCACTCCTCTCTCCTTCCTTTCTTCCATCCTCCTGTCCACTCCTCTCTCCTTCCTTTCTTCCATCCTCCTGGCCAGTCCTCTCTCCTTCCTTTCCTCCTCCTCCTGTCCACTTTTTTCTGCTTCCTTTGCTCCCTTTTCCTGTCTACTCCTCCCTCTTTCGTTGCAGTCCTCCCTTCTTTCTTTCCCTGGCCCCTGTGGGGGCATGTGGGACCTGCATGTGTTCGGTAGAGAGATGGAGGGATGCACAGAGAGGTGAACTGAGGTGAGTGTGCAGCGAGGTGATAACGCCTGGCTGCCGTCATCTCCAAATTTGGGCAGTGATTGACCGGGAGCCCGCACCGCGCAAATGTGTGTTATCTTGTGGCGGGTGATGGGACGGCCCTTTCTCTCACTCTGTGATTTATGGGGGGAGTGACATCATTTAGAAATTAGGGGGTGGGGGGGGACGACCAAGGGCTGCAGTCGCCTCATGTGTCATCGAGCGAAGCCGCGCTCAGTTCATACACGTGCTTCCATGATGGAAAGATACAGTTGAATGGATTCTCAGGAAGAAAAAAAAATCCCTGGCGGGGTTTCGGAGGACTACAGCCATCGTGTCTGATTGGAATTTTTCATCACAGGGGAGCATCTGAGGTTATCTCCTCGCTCCGGTCACTCTCATCTTTCACCCTCTCCCACCCTCCCTACAACTCCAGAAAATGAGCTCTAAATGATAACATCGCCTCCAGAGGCGCTCGGTGACTCTGCTTCGTGGCATTTCCATTATACGTAATAGAATTGCTGGAAGGAAGACCTGTGTTATTTTTTGCTGCTGGCTTCTAATCAACATTTTGAGCGATGAAAACAAAGGAGCTTTGAATCGGAGGTTGAAATGTAATTGGCTCGGCTTTTCTGGCTGTAGAAATGGTGCACTCCGGGAGGAATGGTGAGCTTCAGGAATTCTCACACACAGCCACCGTCTTATAAATTTCATTTGTTATCTTTTGTATTTTTTGCCCACTCACTGTGCAGTTGCATGTTTCTGAAAAACTAACTGTAACATTATTAAAATGACTGGGTGGCTCAGTTGAGCAGTGGGACGAGCTCCTACGCTTTGTGTTTTATTCCGGTTTGGGGCCTTTCTGTGTGGAGTTTGAATGTTCTCCTTATGGTCCCATGGGTTTCCCTCAGGACCTCCAGTCTCCTCTCACAGTCCACAAACAGGCCAGTTGGAGACCCTAAACTGCCTGTAGGCATGAGTGAGTGAGTGAGTGAATGGTGCCTGATCCCTGCAGTTGTTTGGTGTTTCTCTCACTGGCATTGTTTGCTGGGATAGGCCGCTATCACCTCTTTCCACCCACCCAACCCTGAGCAGGAATAACCGCATGCAGTTTCCCTGCCCCAGTGCCAGTAAAGCGGCCTTATTGAGTGACCCACTGACATGGGATCAGTCATGCAGGACTTTAACCGTGACCAGCAGTGACAGGCGACGGTCAGCAGGTCATGCAGGCCCCGCCCATTCACACTGCCCTTAATACGCAGCCCTTCCCTCCCTCCTCGTCCTCACCTCCTCCCAGGTCACAGGCTGCTCAACTCTTATGCGTAATCACCAGACGTACAGTTCAAAATGGTCGCAGATGGGCAAAGCAGTAAGTTGTGTAGAGCCAAACAGGTCACCATTGGCTGTGAGCGGAGTCGGGTAAAATTGGCCCTACTCGAGTGTTCCCCAAATCATGGTCCTCGTGGGCCGAGACCTGCTGGTTTCCCACCCTCCCTTTACCTGGGAGTCAGATGTAATGAACGTCTTCCCAATCATAGACAATAATTATTCAGTATTTGCTGGGATGGAATGGAAACCAGGGCTGGCTTTGGATTCGAGGGCCTGATTTGGAGAGCCCTATCCTAACCCATTTGCACACTCACCAATTTGGGGCCATTGACATCACCCGCTCCCTCCAATCCCCTTGCCGTCTAGTGCCAGCCAAGGAACAACTCGGACTTACACTGTTAGATGCTCAAACTAACCACTGCCTTCTAATAAACTCCACTCACTACATTTTAAATCCCTATTGGCTGTATTCATTTCATCATCACGTGATCATTGAGTGATCTGTGTGATGTAGTGTAAACCCAGATAAGCAAGATGTTTCTCAGAGCAGAAGACCTGTCCAAACACTGGCTATAAGAGCGATTTTTGCCTCTGGGTATGAAGTGCTAAATCTGGCCTGAGAGCTTCAGTATGTGCTACAGCTAATCAATACTTTAGCGCATGAACGAAGACTAATAACTGCAGTAAGCACTGACAGAGCAGAGCTAGTAATGAAATCGCGAACAGAGAGCATGTTTTTCAGGTGGCGCATGATTTTTGGAGCATCTTGTTACTACAGTTAGATTTTAAAATAGCCTATAAATCGGTCTGCCAGGTTGAACTCAGGCAGTGTGAATGTTTACTCTGCTAATGGCTGTTTCTGACAGATGTGTAGTTTTATTTTTCACTCTCGATACATGGAAAAGATGCTCTTTTATCCAATATGAGCTTAGATGTTGAGTTTATGTGCTGCATGTGCTTTATCCTCCACAATTATTGATACGGTGGTATCTACAATTCTTTTCTGGGAGATGAAATTGAAACTTAGTGGATATACGTGTGGTTAAGGTAATTAAAGCATCTTATCAGCATCTCTCTGTTTTCATTAAAGCTCTGATGAGGAGCTCAGGTATTTAAGAATTTTCACAGGATAGTCTTGTTCTTTAACCATCTGGGATACGCGTCTGCTCTAAACGCTAATGTTCTCTGCCAGGGATCCTCGAGCAAGGTGAGAATTCACGAATCGCACATTCCCACGTTGAAAGTGAAGAAAAGATTATATGATATATGGCTACCTGTTTCCTTGACATTTAAAGCTGGAAGCAGCTCAAGATGTTGGGTTTGAGGGATAGTGAATTCCTGTAATACATCTTTGAAGGAGCCGGGGGTGAGAGTGAGGGATAAGGATACTTTAATCTCGCATTATAGGACTTTGATTCTGTCTACAGGAAGCTTGTGCTTTTTGACCCCGCTGAAGGTTGGGTGATGTGTGGATGATGTGATGCACGGTACAGCACGGGCTACCATTTCCCTCCTGCAGAATGGCACTCTCCTTCCATCGCGTCCAACATTTTCCGGCTCTCCGAGCCACCTTGTGGGCTTTGTCCATTTCTCAGCCGTCATCGAGGGAAAATTCCCGAGCCCAGAGATGAACTTTGGTTGAAACCATAAGCTGGAAGGTCTTTTCCTGGTTAGTTCCCCCAAGCAACCTAAGCAACATGTCTGTTGCTTTTTTAGCCTACTGAAAAGAGGCAGTATATCTTCAGTTAAGAAAAGAGTGAGTGTACCTTTGCTTTGGAAAAGAGCAAGTGTATCTTCGGTTAAGAGTCAAGGGTTAATAGGCTGGTTTGACCGAGTCAGTGTCCATTCTTTTATATCTTGTTGGGTTTGCCTGGTGCAGGTGGGGTCTCCTTTCTGAAACCAGAGAGCCCTGTTCAATGATTTACGGCCGCTGCCAAGCGTTGAATGGTTGGGTTGCAGGGAGGGAGCACTGTGTGTCTGATGAATTAATCTGGGTAACCCTGGCCCCAGCCGTCTGGAGGAACCTCTCCTCACTTATTTATAATGGAATTAACCAGCCCTCGCTGCATGGGAAAAGTAACAGCGTATAGCTAAGTATCCATTAGTGCTCCATCAGGATTCTTCTTCTGGGCCAATAGCTTACTTTCCATGGCATATTTAGAACCTATATGCTTCCTATCCTCTATTCTGTAGCTCTGTTCCTCAAACTGTAATCCTTAACGGTGGAGAGCTGCTGGTTTTCCACCCTCCCTTCACCCAGGAATCAGGTGGGCTGCCAGTGCAGCCAATCAGATGGTCCAATTGTGTGCTGCAAAAGACTTTCAGGGATACTCTGGCTTTGGTGGAAAATCGCCATTGCCGCATCTGCCGCAGACGTTTTGGCGTCATCATAGGGTAGCAAGAAATAATTAATAGATTTCTTTCATTTTTGGGACATGGCTTGATGGGAACTTAAATCAGAACAAGTTTGATAAACCAGGTAATTTGAGCCTTCTGTTGGGCCTATGGTGGCCCAAATAGGCCCTGAAAAGCTCAAGAAGGTTAATTTCTCATTATTGCCGGCGTTTTTTTGGTGATCCATCCGAACGCTTGCTGTAAAAAGAAGCCAGAAACAATGGCTCCCTTAGTCAGGCCCCTTTTTTGTGTTGGGGAAAGGGGGCAGTTTCTGAAGGAGAGAAGGGTGCTCATTGGGGGATACATTTGTGCTCGGACGGCCCCCTGGCTGAGTGCTCTAGTTCTACTGGTGATTACCTGGAAGGAAGGAAAAGGATCAAATTTGCATTCCAGAGCTCAATCCGAGGATTCTTGTTTTCTTACACTCGTGAATGTCATACCCTGCTTCTAGTTTTATTGGAGGACACTTTTTACATAACTACATTTAAAAACAGGAAAGCTATGTTACCTGAATGACTGTATCTACTTTTTTAGGGAATGCAATGGAACTAACTGATGTCTATTTGATGCTTAATTTGTTTGACCTTAATTTGCAAAACCTTGATGGTATCTCCCGCTGGTATCTACAAAAATACTATTTGTCTTTCTGTATGAGTTGGTTAGATCTAATTAGATTAAATTGATGACTCTGTAGCCAGAATACACCTGGCTCTTTCAGTATTTTTAGCTGGCAGTTAGCTTGTGATGTGATAAAGTGAGCAGCTAATTTTGCTCCCTTCGCTGTGTTAGCCTGGCCTGGTTTTCTTCAGATGTCTCCTGGGGAAGCCTTGTGACATTGCTTCGGCACGTGAAGCTTCAAGTCTCCGTTTTTCCTGCCGCACTGTATGTGATCAATAACTATTTGCCAAGTGCCCCCAAAGAACGATTGATTCTCCCCCTTGGAGCAGTCATGAGGTATTTGATTCTGAAACTGTTGTGCGCCTCCATTTCTGCAGTGCGCTTTTGATCATGCTGTACATTTTCCAGTTACAGATATCCCACGAGACACTGCGGTTTATTTTCATCTCCTGTAAGGGACTCAGGTCGCAGGACTTAAACTCAAAATTAATACACAGCGGGTAGTCAATTTATAGGGAACACTGCCATAAGCAGCAGATTTGTGGAGCTCATAATGTACTGTTTTTGTTGAGACTGGTTCAGATATGGATCGATTCAGTTCTCAGCTGATTTTCAGAACTGCAGTCCTGTGGTTATTAGCAGCTATACAGCCAAGTGTCACTCTGTCCCCGTTGGAGAGCTTTGAGTGGCGGTTGTCGTTCTTTTTTGCTGTCATTGGTGTTTGGCATTTGTTTTCTGAATTTTTGACACAGTGAAATAATTGTGCCATTTTTGTGGCTGCTGTGCCTGCATATGGGCGTGAACTATCTGACCCTTTGTAACCCTCCATCTTGCTTTGGAGACGTACCTTGCAAAGTGTATTGGCTGTAGCATCGTTGGGTTGTAGATAGTGTCAGGCCTACTGTGCGGGAATTTCGACACTGAACTTTTTCTGGGTCTCAGGAATTATTGTGCCTGTGGTGATTTTGAGCTTGTCTGACTTCTCTGCTGCCTGTTAGTACATTTTTACATTGATTTAGCAGTTCAGTATTTGAATTTCGATCGTGCCATCAGGCCAAAGAGCTACTTAGCCCCGTTCAGGGCAAATATGACTCACAAATCAGCTATTATTTGCATGAATGTTATTATGAGATTGAATTGTGTTTGTGTTAATTGGCCTCGCTCATTTGCAATATTTGGCTCTCTGCATGGATTTGAATAATTATGTCTGTGGCGTCTGTCCCATGAGTGATTTTTTGGGTTTGAAATTTGATTGACGTTGACTATACTGGCTTTATATGGGTCAGCTGGGGTAAAAGCAGTCACATCATGAGACACAGGCCCAGTGCACCCCAGACGTGTCAGGGCTCCAAAATTGGAGAAGTGTCCACCAAATCAGATAGGAGACTGTGTTAATCGGCGCTGCTGTGTCCCGCCCTGGGTGCAGCTGCGGCTCGGGTTCTGTACTGAAGCCCTCTGACGCCCGAACGGCAGTTTCTGCCGCTCTGCTATTCCTCCACATCTGATCTATTTTATTCCAGGTCCGTTCATGTCTAACAAGCGTGAAATGCAATTTGCTGACTTGTGACAGAAATATTTCTGTAGATAAATCTCATCACTACATTTTAGTTTGGTCAAATGCGAAGAGTTTTATCAGACCAATGTTAAACAATTATTACCCGTTTACTTGGATGCACTTGATTAGCGAAAGCATTAAATTTGTATAAACAATAGAAACATAAATGACTAAGATATCATAGTTGTAAAGATAAATCTCAATCATTATCTGTCATAATTTACCCGCTGATCACCAGTTATTGCCTAATTACATTCATATCACTTCTGAACAGAACTGCAGCGAGGTGGTGTTGTGCGAGGTGCTGTACATTGCATCCCGTTCCGCAGTCGCTCCGATCCCATGCACTGCAACTGGTGTACATTGGACTGGGCCTGGATTCCACGCTTCCACATTGTCCTAAAACAGTGACAGTCACCTCAAGAATGAGATGATAAAAGAAATACTTTATTGAACCTGGGTTAGATCATTTCTGCTCGGTTTTTAGCCCATTTTAGCCACGTCGGAGCAGTTAGTAGCCAGTCACAGTGGACAGCCAGACACTGACTTTCATTCTGAAGCCAGAGCTTTGGCAATGGCCAATGACAGGAGCACGTCGAACCAAACCGTGCATGTCATTTTGTGTGGGTGAACAACTAGACGAACATAGGGGTAACGTGGATATCGTACAAAGAGGATCCTGTCCTTATTTGGCTGTGTCACAATCTGCCGCATTACTGGGGCCCTGGAGTTAAATCAAATCACCCAGAGCAGAATGGAGCTGCTTGCCTTTGTGATTATTTTGGGCAGCATATTTTCTTATCTCTGCCACTGTAGTGCGCAGATCATGCAACAGATGTGCAGTTCTGCAGAACCTGAACAGATTTTCTGCCTGGTTTGCTCTTATCTAAGAATCTGCCCTGGCCAGAGAAATACGTTTTCTTCTTTGTCGTTCCGAGCTGCCTCCTGCCTTTAGTCTCTGGGTAGCTGAAGATTTATGTGTACGGTTTGCGCAAGGATGATTGTGTTGATTATGCTACTGAAATAAAGCAGCGGGGTTTTCAAGAAATATTCCTACCTTGTTTGCTTGTCTCTAGCATGCGCTTGAAATTAGACCCAGTCTGTCTTCAGGAAATAATTTTGTGGAAAGGATTTGCATAGCGTTTAGTTTATGAATTGAAATGTGTTATTCATTGGGGGAGAGGGTGAAAGCCTGAATTGAGTGTATGCTGATCCACGTGCAATTTAACATGGGCAAGTTTTTTTTTTCTTTTTTTTCCCCATTTTGCCCTGGCTTACCGTCTCGGAGTGTTATTCATGTAATTCTTATTTCGCAGAATCAGCCAATCAGGACCCACAGCCAGTGCTCTCCTAAGGAGCTGTTTTCACTTCCTCTGGCTTACAGTGTTCAACTTCTTCCCATTTTCGCTGTGATTCAGTTGCATAGGTGTTCTATTGCAAGCGCTGTACAGGTTCATGCTACGATGTACGCTAATAAGGCCTGGTTTCCAGAATTTTCTTTGCCTGAAGCACAGGCAATCCCCTCACCCTCCTCTCACGCTTGCAGGCTCAATTAAATCACCGAATTTTTAATCCCTAAAAGCCTACAAAGCTATGTATGGGTCTGTAAAATGCAGCTGCTGTATTCATACCTGTGGAATTTCAGGCCTATTTTAAATTGTAGTGGAAATCAATGTTTCCAGTGATTCTGCTTAATTACAGGGAAATGTGTACAAAAAGTGGCATTTTCCACTTGATGTAATGCTGAATTCATGAAAACATGGCGACCTGGGTTTGAATATCTCCCTCAAGAAAAGTGTGATGTAGGTTCAGTGAAGCACTGCCACCAGCAGATACCGAATATGAATGTCACATTGCCCTATAATGTGGAAACCATGCCTTTTCTGACTTAGAACCCACTTAAAGGAAAATTTAAGGGCAAAATTTGAGATTAAGCCCTGCTGTTCGTGATGATGATAATGCAAATGCTTGGTGTCTCATTACATTAGGAGGCAGATACGGATGAGAACCAAGGCACGCTGGGGTTTGAAGAGTTTTGTACGTTCTACAAGATGATGTCCACTCGCCGAGACCTCTATCTGCTCATGCTAACCTACAGCAACCACAAGGATCACATGGACACGGACGACCTGGTGCGCTTCCTCGAAGTGGAGCAGAAGGTTTGTCTGGTCTCGCCTTCCATTCTTTTGTTCATTAATAGCAATGATGTTATGCGTGCCTTCAACGTATACAATGGTCATTTTTGCAATGTTTTCTAAAGTCGTAACAAACATTTAAACAAGAGGAAAGTTGTAACTGGAAAAAT
The DNA here is from genome assembly GCA_029721435.1 of Gymnothorax reevesii. Lineage (NCBI taxonomy): Eukaryota > Metazoa > Chordata > Actinopteri > Anguilliformes > Muraenidae > Gymnothorax > Gymnothorax reevesii. The sequence goes on from CM056585.1 coordinate 54,214,131, forward strand.
TATCACTCATACTACTCATATACAGTATTGCTTGCTAGCATTGAGTTTTTTGCTGATACCATTCAGTGCTTGGTGGTAGTTGCCTGCAAGATTTCAATTGTAATCTATGTCGAGTCATGTGACCAAAACCAGCAATGGCGTGGTGAATAATGTGTGGGGGAGAATGATACAGCACACTTGTGAAGGATTGTCTGAATTTCAGGTTGCAGGGCAAAATCTTACATTATTTTAATTCCATTGCAATTTAAGCTTCACTCAGGTAGCAGTCACAAATACCTTTCTCAGATTAGACATCAAATCTCAGTTATTTGAATACCCCTCTGAGGTGAACTTATCATTATGGGTACTTCAAAGTTGGAGAATGCATAGGTTTACTTCAAAACAACTTGATGGAAATACGTTAGTCTGTCAAATGATCGTAAAAAACCGCGAGCACGTTACTTTGTGTGTGAAACTCAATCGCCATGTTAAACTCTCCCCATGGAGCTCTTCCACCGTCAGGATTCAATTTTCACTCCGTGGGTCATAGCACAGCAGAAGTGTTTTTTTAGCCTGAGCCGATGACCTGTCATCGTTCGTGCTGGAGAACTATAGCGCCTGGCTTTTCACTGTCACTCTGCTTTATCGAGCTGCATCCATTTTCTCGGTTATCAGCTTTTCCCACTATATTCTGTCCTTCTCTCTTAATTGTGGGCCAAAAAACAGGGTCGGGATTTTATTGATGTGTGTGACAGTGCATTTTTCCTGCCCTCAAACTGCAGGGCACAAAGTGGTTTTTATTACTTGTCGACTCATACGCGAAAGGACTGACGCGTATCTGCCTGGACTTTTCACACGGGCTGGCTGTAGTGCGATGTGTTCAGGTCATTTCTGATGGGGCACATCGCACAATCTTCTGAAGAACTGGCCCCTGGACAGTTACGGGTCTGGCTTGTCCATAACAATATTTAAGGCAAGATTACATCTGTCAGCGATAGCAGAGCAGATTTTCGACTTGTCAAGGGTCCGAAAAACATTCTGTCGCTCCTGACATCTTCGATCTCTTCTGTCCTTTTGGTAATGTCAAAACAGGGGTAGGTGTATTTTGCAAAGCAGTTTCTCAATAATGCACCCAGTTTAAAGTTATCCAGTCCCAAATGGATTAAAACTCACCGTGTCCTTGTACAGCAGGTCAGCCATCATATGAGAGAGCCGCATCTAAAGCACTGCTAAAGTTGGCATAAATGTATGAGGGAATTCATTTTTTAGTTTAGCTACCTTCCATGCCAGAATATTTCTGCTGTTTGGTCATTTAGATTGATTAATATTCCGTATTTTTGTTTTTTTATTTTTGTTTTGGAGTCCTATTGTGCTTGTGAACTTTAATACCCTGTTTATATATTTGCATTCTCGTAATTTCATTCATCGGTATGAGATTTTATTTTTTTTATGGCTGAGACATGGTACCAGAGGGATAAAGACAGCAACAGCTGAGTTTTTTTTCCTTTACAAGGCATTCCCAATTGCCTTGTCCTGCTCTCTTTGTTGCACAAGTGCTCTCACAATTGCTAGAGATACGAGTTAAATAAAGAAATAAATCTTTGTTAGTTCCAGTTTTGCAAGGAAGTAAGCTAAAACAGCAAATATGTCAGCAACGAAAAGCACTTTACCTGAATTGTGTTCTCTGGAATCATCTCCTCATTCATCGCCATTAGTTTGAAGTAAATCTCTGTTATTGTTTTACTATTATTATTATTATTATTATTATTATTATCCTGGTAAATCTTTGAGTTTTTGACCTTTGCAAATCTTTGCATATTATTTAAGTTCACGCGTGCGTGTATCGTGACAGTGCCCCTTTAATCCCTCCATGATCTGGATGTTAAAAGGTTGTTTTGCTCATTAGCCTAACATGTCTGCTCGATTACACTATAAGGCCATAGGCCTCCATTGAGAATGCAGTCCTAATCTTGGTAATAATCAAAAGGTCAAAAGTTACAGAAATGGTAAGCTCCCCATTTATAAAAGGAAAATCTGCATTTTAATTTGAAATTAGGCTTGGAGTTGAAGGTGACTCTGGAAATAATTTAGCTCCACTATGTGACCTCAACTGACAGCACAGCTTGCCTCGAGTGCCCGACTTGTTGCTTTACTTCCAGTGTCTCATTCTCGCTGGGTCTCATGTGATGTCCATGATAATTACTCCTGTTACGATGGGAGATATCACAGTATATCTAGCATCCAGCTTTTTTATTGTTCCAGCCTTATTTAGCTTGGCAGATCTCTCAATGACCCTTGAACCCGTAGGCACTGACTAATTTAATGAGAAACAAATCGTGCATACTGCATATATTTTTGTTTGTTCTGGTACACTGAGGGGTCATTTGTTGCCTTGTCAGATGGCTATGCTTGGTGGAAAAATGACCGCAGGACAAACACACACACACACACGCACGCGCGCGCGCGCACACATGAGTGTGCGTGCGAGTGTGTGTGTGTGTGTGTGTGTGTGTGTATGGAGAAGCACTTACTTCGCTGAAATAGCTGAATTGAGAAAATTGATCTCTTATTGTACATTTGCTGTTGCTGACCTGTGATTGTAGATGGAGCAGCAGTATATCATTTATGAACCCTCATTTTTCTTGTGGGTTCCTTTCTTTTGCAGTAGCAGATCTAGTGATGGCTCTGTAGTTTGTGTGTGTATAGTTAACATAGTTGTTGAATTACTCATTTAAGTGATTGAACTGTTTGTTTTCCATGTTTTTTTCTTTCCTGGATTTTTATAAATAATTTGTATGATGTATAATCCCTTAAAATAAAGCACATTCAGTCAGCAGTCAGTGGCAACCTATTGCCACAGAAAAGCACCCTCACAGTGATATTCAAATCCTTGATTTGCTTGATGCTTCCTACCATGAGGTAATTAAATGCATGAATGTCTCCATGTTCATTGTTTCCTTATTTTAAAAGCTGATAAATTTACCTTCAGGGAAAAGAACCCTGGGAACTGAAAAAGACTTGATGCATTGTGGATATAGACCTATCATTAACCCTTAGAGTGCTAAATGCAGCTATTGGTGCTCAATAATGTAAGATATAAAAATCAAAGCTGTTGAAAACCTATCATGTGGCGACTTGTTTAAAAAAGTTCCCGCAAATTTTTCCGCAATTTATCCTGCAAAGATAATTCAATTCATATTTTGTAAAACATTATTTCAGTGTTCTAAGGATTATTTTACCCTGGTAGTGATACCTAATGCCTTAAATGGCACTTCATTGGAGTTTCTGAAAGCTTTGGTCTGGCTAATTTGACAACTCAGGCTGTCACTTGGCATGAATGTTAGTGGCCATTGCATGAAATAATACCAGGTTCTAATGGCTCTGTTTTCTGTTGGGAGAAAGGAGAAATGCACGCATAAGTGAGAATTTCGTCCAAATAATCCGCAAAGATTTGGCTCTAGCCTGTCTTAAAGAAAGCGTGCACCACCGCTGGGTGGATGTTGCTGATTAATTGCTTTTGACTCTCTCCATTATCTAAATGGCTAGCATTGGATGGGAAAAAAGTAAAGTGTGTACCGTAATTATTTTTGAACACGGCCTCGTTTTTCTTTGCTCTTATCGGGCCTTGTAAATCAACGTTGCGTGTGTAATTAGCAATCCATAGAACCATTTAAGCGTGCAGTGATTAGATTGCAAAGTTGACAGAATCCAGCTGGGATATATTTAGTATTATTACAGTCTGAACACAAGCGTCTCACTGTTTATTTGTTTGCTCATTGCCTCTTAATGTGCGACGTTCTGACCGCGCTCCGATCAACACCACCATTATGTCATTAGTCAGAGAATTCCACTCTACTTCAGGAAATTAAGACTTAATGCTGTCTAGAACATTTATTACCACTCCGTCAATAAAACCTTTTACTTTGGTGCTGAAGGGATGGTGCAGATTCGGAGAAAAGTGCACTCTAATAATTAGCACCTTGGGCAGAGAATAGGAATGAGATGCGGAAGGTGACAATAGGGGGAGTGGTTGGTTCTTACGATCCTCTCAAAATTCCTTTTTGCTTCAGTGTTGATGGTGGCGGTCTGAGGGGTGTATGGAAGGTAAAAAGCCACTTAGGCAAAGCTGCTCCCTGGGGTGGGATTAGCTGTCCAAATGTACTTATCCCCTGGGACCTTCTCTGGTCCTGTTTGCTTCTCTCAGCTGGTATGACTTGGCCTGAATAACCACCCCCTCACGGCTGTGAAAGGGCATGACATTGATTGGCCTGGATTGCCCAATCGACCTCCTGGTTCATTTTAAAGCCCCGCCTCTCAGACTGGCCCATAAGGATTATAGCACAGCAATGGGGCAGGACGCCCAGGAGGATATTTCTAATGGGATTATATCTGCAGTTCCTAACACTTCAACTGTTATCTTTTCTATTTTTAAAATTTCTGTTATTTTGTTATTATTTAGTTTGGTTTGCATCTTCTTTAGATTTGTATGCTGTATTTTTGAATAAACCTTTGACTGTCAAGCCTATGTTGATGTTTTGGAATGTTTTGTACCTTTTTTTTTTCATTTTAAATTTTCAATGTATTTTTATTTATTTTTTTATATAGATGACGAGTGTGACAAAGGAGCATTGCCAGGAGATTGTTAACAAATTCGAGCCCTGCCCTGACAACCAGCAGCAGGGGGTGCTGGGAATTGACGGTAAGAGCCGCTGTGGGCGCATCCTGTCGACCTCAATTCCGCTGCAGCCGGGTTTTTTTTTTTTTCTTCGCCGACTTCAATTCCGCCGTGTTCCTCACCTACCTCCAATCCGCAGTGGGCCAGTTTTTTATTCATTTATAATTTTTTTTGTCGACCTCAATTACGCCGTGTTCGCCAGGACAGCGGCAGACCACACGCGCCGAGTCTCGCTCGAGTGAGCGCTGAGCATATGGCAGAAATCCACAGCAGTTAAGAGTCGGCGTAAGAAACCGAGTTTATGTGAGAACCGCCAACTGTGTACTCCCACTCGTCAGTGTATAAATATTGTCCCGATTGCAAAACTGCGAGTGCCGTATTTATAAACAGATAAAGATTTTCACACCATTTTGTTTGCAGAATTAATGGTTATTTTGATTTAAGTAATGGAATTTGAGCTTTGGGTAGAGAATTAAGAGAACTTGATGTGTGTTTTTTTTTTTTTTTCATTTAAGATTAAACTTGCACTCCTCATCAAAGCTATCTGTACACTCTGACATACATACATTGAAATAAGAGCTGTCACTATATGGTACACCTGATTAAGTCTACTGATATCGCTTTCCATAAAACTGCCTTCACATTTGTTGGTAAAGCTCATGACTGTAATTGCATCTGTCCTTACAAATTCATGTGAAAGTCTGACATTAACTGACATAATCTGTAGTGTCTTCTGGTCACACTTTTTATGTCATGGCCATGTCAGTGTTCTATCTGCCTCTTATTAAGTAGGTTCAGTTTATTTATTTGAAAAAGGGACTGTGCGTCTTAATATTCATGAATGCAAAATGTGCCTGTTTAAGCAATTTAAGATAATTAACTTTCCGTCCCTGGGCAGGCTGATGAAAATATTTTTTCTAAAAATGTATAGATTGCGGTAATTGTCATTTTTAACAATGAAATTCCCCCCATTTTGTCCCAGGCTTCACTAACTACATGCGGAGTCCCGCGGGAGACATCTTCAACCCTGAGCACTATGAGGTGAACGAGGATATGAGCCAGCCTCTGTGCAACTACTTCATCGCCTCGTCCCACAACACTTACCTGATGGGCGACCAGCTGATGTCACAGTCTCGAGTGGACATGTACGCCTGGGTGCTGCAGGCCGGGTGCCGCTGTGTGGAAGGTCAGTGACCTGTCTGTCTGTCTGTCCGCTAACCTGGGCTGGCCTGGCTTCATTATTGCCGCCCATCCTTACTTCCCTATTCACGGCTTGGCTAGTCTTTACTGCTCTCAGTCTGTGCAGTTCCAAACACATATCAACACTTTCGCAAATCTGAGCTGTAAGCATTTTCACTTGATATGCTTTTCAGTGATGTGAAATTTTCGGGTATGTTTTTATCAGCATTTTCCCTAATTTGTGCTATCGGCATTCTCACGAATCCCATGCTATTGGCATTTTCACTAATTTATGCTCTAAATATTTTCGTTAATCTGCACTATTATCATTTTCACTTATCTATGCTACTGACATTTTTACTAATCTATGCTATTGGCATTTTTAGCAATCTGTGCTATTGACATTTTTGCAAATGTGTGCTATAGACATCTTCACTCATCTGTGCTACCAACATTTTGACTCATCTGCACTATTGATATTTTCACTAATTTATGCTAATGACATTTACACGACTTTATACTATTGACATGTCCACTTATTTGTGCTATTGGCATGTTCACTAAGTTGTAGTATTGGCATTTTCACGTCCCAATTTTTTTGTCAGATGAAGTTGACAACTATAGCAATCTATGGTAACGATTTGAAGGATGTGGTCAATTGCGCGCACGGTGAACCATGGACTTCAAAATTGCTATTTTTTCCGTAAAATGAAAAACAAGCAAAATAGAAAAAAAAAATTTTCTTCTCATTCCTGCCAAGATACAAACAAGATTAAAGTGGATTACCCATGAGAGGTATCAGGAATGGTCACAAAAAATTTCAAGCTTGAATTCCCTAAACTATCTGATCTGTAGCATTTAAAAAGTACAGCAATTTTTGCGATTTTTGGCTTTTCGGCCACCTTTGGAGTCCAATTGTGGAGCGACCAAGGTAGATACACCTAAAAACTTAAAATTGTGACAGGCCATCGTTTCAAAATTATTAGGGATATTGGTCTATATAGTCTTTGTCCAGACTTGGCAAGCATTGTTAAATTATGCCATTTCCATATGGTGATGTCATTTATTTCTTGTTCAGCTCAGACTTGGTATAATTTAGTTATTGCTGTTCTGTTCATACTGTGACTCTCCTTCTCACACCACACTTCCTACACACACTTATTATGTTATAATTGGTCCATCTATCCTTACCAAAGCCACACTTTCTTCAGTCAGTTGTAACTATAATCTCCTTCCTGTGCTAAGGCTGCTTGTACTATCGGACAGTAAATGGCCGATGAACTGAGTTTGCCATTTTTTAATGCGTGGATCACTTCAAATTTGAAGCAAATTTTTTAGTATTTCCTGTATTGCACACTTGTAATTCAATATTTGTGACAAACCAGTGAGTGCTGGAATTGAATCTCACTGACGTTGATGCGTAATGATGTTAACTACATTACTCTGCCATTCAGGCTTGTACCAGGATACAGTGGAACAGGAACCTCTTTGCTGTTATAAGAATTTAAGTAATTGGCTCATCTTAAGTTGACTTGACATCATCCTGAAGTATACAATAAAGAGAATTCAGCGGCAGTACTTCCATACTTACTGCATGACCAAAGATTTAGTACCGAGTATTGTGAGTTTTCATTGGGATTGACAACCATGCAGTAAGTGTATTTGTCCATATTGAACACTGTTTTCAAGTGTTAAAGCCTGCTATGTGTCGCACCTGTTGAATAAATCTGATTGCATGTGTTTGTTTTCCTTTTCTTTGCTCAGTTGACTGCTGGGATGGCCAGGATGGAGAGCCCATAGTTCACCATGGTTACACTCTCACCTCCAAAATCCTCTTCAAAGACGTCATTGAAACCATCAACAAACACGCATTCGTCAAAAACCCGTGAGCTTTGTTAAATTTTGAGAAAGCCTCATTTTGTGACTGCTTTGTGCTGTACCAACTAACATAGCTAACAGTGGGAATAGAACTTCTTTTATGTTTCAAAATATTCTCGTCCAGAGAATACTACTTTTTTGGAGGAAGACAGGCTAGAAACAAAGAGATGTTTGGAGCTGTGGGTTGTCATCGCGCGGCTGATTCCGCGCTGTCTCCCTCTCTTTATGGTTTGATTAGAGAAAGCCAGAAGAAAAACACTGTTGCGAAACAGGTGGTGTTTCTGTCAGGTTACCCTGAGTGTGAAATAGTCTGGTTATGCAGAGTGCGTGGTGGAGGTAGGTTGCATTGTGTGTAAGGGCGAGTGATGTATTTCTTATGGCTTTCTTCCGTTACCCTCGACTTGACGTTAACTAAGGCTGATGGCATTGTTGTCTGGGATCTTCCGAAGGCAGAATCTATTCCTGCTCTTCTCTCCTCCCAAATAGCCAGAGCAGAGAATGAAAGGAAGATGAAATATTGTTTACAGGTGGAACAGTCCTGTCCAAGAGCTCATATATCAAAAAGCTTTCATAATGCACATTTTCTACGGAGTTCTGAGAAGGCTGGAGGATTTGTCTGAACAGAGGCCATTTCCGGGCATGTTCAAATAAATGATGTTATGTAGTGTCTTTATTCTGCCTCTGTCCTTCCTGTTCACTGAAATATGTTGTTGGAATGGTGGAAAGAAGTCTGTTATCTTCCTGAGATTCATTTCAGTTGTTTGTCGACCCTTAAATGTGCTTTTTAGTGACTCTGAGACTTTGCCGCACACAATGAAAATATAGTCTACAAAAAGTCATTTTCTCAGTTTTCTCTGTTGTAAATAGCATATATATATAGCAACAGTGCTTCCACTGTATAACTACTGTGAATTTCGATTGTAATTCAGGCTCTTTTCTGATTCAGCAGGAAGAACTGTGCAGTATCTGCGCAGATCAATGGGTTTGAAAGTCTTCTTGCAGAGTTGTCTTGTTGAGTCTGAGTGCTTTTGTAAGACTATGGAGAACACCCTTAAAGCCGGAAACATTAGCTGTGGCTAAAGGCGATATCTACATTTTGGCTATGGTCAATTTGCGGACACTGCAGTTGAACTCTGGTATTAAAGTAGTCTGTTCAATTGCCCTCTGGTCCCTGGTCTGATTAAAATTGATGATATGGGAGGAAGTATAGATCCGGAGATGGTTTTGAGTCGCTTTCAGATATATTTCAGTTACTTTTGCTGACCTGAGCTGCTGCCTATCTTGACCAGGACAATCTCAATAAAGAGATTTAAATCTCAAGAGTTTTTATTCCTGGTAAAATAAAGGAGAATAAAAAATAATAAAATAAAACATTGTATTTTGAAGGCCTAACATCCAAGATCTGTTTTCTGTTCTTCCTGGCTAACCTCTGATAAAGATGCATGTATACTGAGGTCCAGAGGTATTTGGACAGTGAAATAAGCCCTGCCCCCCATAACATCCCTGTAAAGTCATATCGCTGTCCAAATATACTCAACAAAAAAGTTAAGGAACACTGTACATTAATCTGAGAATGTGATTTCTCAGCCCGTATTCATAATCCGTACTCAGGGCGCTACGCACGCTCTTAACGCTGAGTGTAGTCACAGGCAAAATGTTGGTATTCATAAACCCTTCTTAGCGCTACGTGAATCATAACTTCATCCGTAAGTCTAGGCATGCCGGGGACCGATACTACACTCATTCCTAATACAAAGTCCAAATTGGCGGCAGCATTTTACTGATTGCGCGTTCGTCAACAATTGCAAAGAGAAAGGTTGTTTCAAGATCCAGCCAATCCTCTCGACTCCCTCGATGATGTAGAACTATACTCGAAGTTCCATTTTGAAAGACGACATATCTTAGATTTAGTCGACAAAGTGAGCGAGTGGATTGAACCGGTGGATAGACGTGGTGGCGCTGTGCCTGCCTCCTTGCAAGTGTGCATCCTGTGCAATATGATAGATTTCTAAACAATTTTATATAGTTCAAAGAGTTGCCAAACCCTACACTGCTGCACTGACCCCATTCACATTTTTCCTTTCGCTTTCACAATGACCATATTACCATTTTGATATTAGGCCCATAATACTGCTCCTCCACCAATGTAACTATCTGTTTTATATATGGCTAGACCAACAAACAGTGTTTGAAGCGAAAGGTTTCACATGGTTCCACAGTTGTTGTTTTTTTTTCTGCTTAACAGGCGACTTCCAGCCTTATACACTGAGCTCCTTCTTTTCCAGTGGGCAAAGCACATGCTCAGAGGGAATACTGCTAGGGTGTCTCCCAGTCATGGCGCTTACCTTGGCGCTTACGCACATCAGAGCTAAGTGGAGCCCTGCATATCGATTCTGAATACCTCCTTTACGCGTGCACTTAGCTAAGACGTACTTAAGCCTACACACAACGTAACTTGCTCATGGTTTATGAATATGGGCCCAGGTGTTGTTTATGTCATTGGTGTTAATCCGGGACAAAAATTGCATCAAAACATTTGGTCAGACGACTTCATTACCCCAAAATAGGACATGCACAGGGAAGACCAGTTTCACACCAAGTTTTGACCATTAAATCAAAGCGTCAAGTAATGTCAAAAGTTATTTCAAAATCTTATGTTAAAACCATGTGTTCTCACCACAGCTTGACAGCATCGTGGTGTATTCAGAACAAGAGACAATAACAGAAAAAAGATTCACTGGCCCTGAACTTTTTTTGTTGCGCAGACTGACAGACCTGGCTGTGTGCTTTTGACAGGTACCCGGTGATACTGTCCATTGAGAATCACTGCAGCGTTCCCCAGCAGAAGAAGATGGCCCAGTATCTAATGGAGGTGTTGGGTGACAAGCTGGACCTGTCCACAGTCACCATGGATGAGGGCTGTCTGCCTTCCCCAGAGAGTTTGAAGGGGAAAATCCTGGTCAAGGTAAAAAAACGCCATGTTTATGCATAGGAAAGATGGCCTGCTATTGACTTCTCCTCAATTCCCAATATCTTACATGGGCTAACAGACACCCTCATGAAAATAATATTGTACATTTATACACAGAGATCTGTAAGTATTTAGACAGTGATTTTGTTTTTAAGGTGCTACAATGCACAGGAAGGTTGGTGCTTCAAACCTCATTATAGTCACAGTAAGAAGAGTGCTTGCTGCTGTAGTGCCCTTGAATAAGGCCCTTAACCTGCACAGCTCAGAGCAGGAATTGGCCCCTGTGTAATCTAATCCATTTTTAGTTGTTTTGGATTAAGCATCAGTTAAATAACCATTGAAATTTGAATTGTAACGTTATTCTTACACCCTCTTATTAAACATGACAGTCCACCCCTTAATGAGTTGGTTTTAACATTCATCTCGAGTAAACAGTGTGGGAACTACAGCTTCTTAACTTTGTGGCACTGTCTGCATACTGATTGAAATCACTATGCATAAACATTACATAGATATTAGCGGTTCTCTCTGTTCTTTTCCACTCGTTGCTACATGAAGGGCTCAAAACCATAGCAGTCTGACCCACAGAACATTGTTTTTTGAGATAACGGATGTCTATAAAGTTTATAAAATGTAAAAAAATAATGATCATTTCTCAGAATGTTGTTCACAGGTATAATACACATCATGACACCAATTTTGCGTGATGCATCTTATCAACATCTGTCATCATATGATCCAAACTCTACTCCACTGTGGTTCTCAGCCCTTCATACCTCCTAGTACATGAGGAGGCATGGCGAGGACTGTGGCGTATGTTATAATGGGAAAGTAGGACGGCAGGTGAGGAGTTTGACATGCGCCGAGGGGCTGTGCTGTAAGTGGGAGTTCGTGCCCCCCCCCCCAGCTGGGCTCGCATCTAATAGCACAAACTGGGGCAGCTGCTCGCTTAGACAAATTGGTCCGCGCAAGTCATGGTTCAGTGGGCGCCCCACATAGCCGCCGTACAGCTCACGCACTCAGCGGTGCACTCCGTGACACGTGCTGTATGACTTTTTACATTAGACCCCCTTCCCAGTATCACACGGTTATCGCCCTGGCTGAGAGGTGTGTGTAAACAAGGAAATGGTCATGTATCCAGGGAGGGGTTTTGTGGTTTCTGCGCTCGCAAGGTTCGGTGGTGGATTACTGGCTCGCGGTTGTTTGGAATGAAGTGATGGGCTGTTTTTTGCAGCTGGCTAACGCGCTCACAACAGAGACAGGAGAGCTAAATCGGGACGGTCGATGAAGCGCCGTCGCTGTAACTGCCGGCTGAAATAAAAGTGCAGTGATATTGCGGCTGGCTCAGCAGGTCTCTGTCTCTCTCACCTGATTATAGGTCCAGTCGTAATTAATAATGGCTCCCAATGGCCTCGTGTAGAGGCATTATCTGCCCTGCAATCGTCTGCACTGTCTGCACCTCTCACGCCAATCACGCTTCCTCTAGCTCAAACACCGGCGGACGTGAGGCCTCTGTAATACTTCGCACCTGCTGACAAAATTTTCATTAAGTCGGTTAAGGGGAACAAAATTACTGAAAATGCTGAAATTCTTACAGAAAATACAAGCTTGAGTGTGAGGTATGGAAATTTCCCCCCCTCCTGCAGTAGAGATTTAGTTCCCCACTCATGGGTAATTGATGTTACATGCAGATCTCTAGTCTCAATCTGACTAGTCCATGCCCAGGAATGTGCGTGCCTCAACTAAAGAACGCACCTGCCAAAAATGCTTGTGAGCACTTAAATTTTGCTTGTAAACAGAGTAAATTTGGGAAAATAGAAAAATCATCTTTGCCAGTCCCTGCAAATGCCAATGCTCAAAGCCCATGTGCAGTTTTAAATTGATTGACCAATCGACTGAGGAGAGAAAGCTTTTCCTCATTCTATATGTAGGATGTAAATGCACAGACTTATCAGGTAAAATTACATCATGTAATGCTGTGTTTCATTTTTACCTTATTGATGGAGAATTGTCTATAGTGGATTAGGATGGGTTAGAGACTTCCTGCTGGTTGCGCAGTGTAACTGTCCAAAGATACATAAAAAATGGCAAAAGCTTTATCCGAAGACTTTCTGGCCAGAATAATGGCTCCATTGGTTAGATTATTATGTGTAAAACTGAGTGCTTTTGTCGGCATTTGTTAAAGAATTTTCCCGATGTAATTTGGTGCATCAAATAAGTTGGCACCACTTTTATCCCATTGAAAAATCTGGCTGACGGGAAATGTCAACATACATACTGCTGCGATCCTCTGACTGTGCAGATGAAGTAAATATTTGCAGGAAGTACATTCATTAAATGCTGAATCCTTTGTGAAAAGCACTTATGGTGTGTACGTACCAGCAATCAGGAAAAGGGCATCTGTTCTCTTTATTCAGGGATCATGAGTCCCGACGGCAGGAGGATTTGCTCTGCGCAGTGGGAGTGGCAGTAAGCCGAAACAGGCAGTTGTGTTTATTTCATCCTTATTAGACACAAAACAAATGTTATCATGAAAAAGAATCAGAAGTTGAACTTGGATATGTGGTCACCTTGAAACCTCCCATAACTGTATGAAGACCTCAAATGAAAAACAAAGGAGTCCAAATTTTGCATTTTTGTATTTTTTATATATTATTATAATATGTATAATTATATATAATTTTTGCATTTTTTTAGTGCCTTAGAATTTTTGATTCATTTCTCCACAATGTGAAAAGGTGACTTTGATCATTTTTCCCTTTCAGTCTTCGTATGCAAGCTGTGATTCTTTGCAATTATTCAGTTTTCTCAGGCATCTATTCATAGGGGGGCACAGTGGCAAGAAGGTTGTAAGTTTGAAGCAGTTTGCTTGTTCTCCCCTTGCTCCCGTGGCTTTCCTCTGGGTACTCCAGTTTCCTCCAACAGTCCAGACACGCATGCTAGGCTAAGAGGGTGCCTCGTCACGCATCCGCTGCCGCCGTAGAGATTTCCTTGTGGATTCTCTTCAAGTCACAAATTTAAAGCTCTTTCTTTTACATTTGGTTTGTGTATAGACAGTGGTTAGGACACGGCACCTATCGATTCTGGTTGTCATGGTAACATAATTTACTAAATAATAGACAATTTTGTGTCAAAAATTTGCCAAAATTTGGGTGATTTGGGGCTACACCCATTGGTTGCAGGTGACCAACCTGTCGAGATGGAGACTCTAAATTATTATGAATTAATCGTATGTGCTTTTATTCCTACATGTGTTGAGAAGAATATGGCAGGGACCTGAGCTGGCTGAAAACTGTCGGCTGAAAAAGTGTCATCAAACAGTAATCAATAAATCATTCTTTAATAAATTTTGACAACTTGTTAAATAATTGACCTCTATCACCTGTGCTAACGGCCTGCTTATATAACTCTATTGGCATCCTTATATAATCCCTTGTACTTGTTATTGTTGTTATTGTTGTTGCGTTGTGGCCTGACTCGCCTGTAATGATTCATCCTCTCTGAAGAAGATTGCTGAAAAGTGGGGGAACATGAAATGATGTGACTTTGATTCATCTCAGGAACACCCAGTGCGAGACCTCTTAGGTCAGCTGGGGTTATTGATTTCAGTCATTTTACACCATCAATCAGCCTCAGCTACATCTCCCCAAATTCCCTCGAGAATCATTTTTCCTCTCCTGGTGGCCTGTTTCGATGCGCACTATTATGCGCCTGTCAGTCAAGACCTTTAGTTTATATATTTATTGGGTTATGTGGCAGGAATGATGGGGGAACGACGATCGTAAATCGTTGTAACGAGCGGGAAAGCTTTTTGATATTCTTAGCAATTCTCCGTGGCCCTTATTATTAACGTGATCTTATTTTACTGTCGAATTCCACTTGAGACGTGGTAAAATGGCCTCTGGGTCAGCTTTTTTCACAAACTGTTTGAAAAGCTAAAAATGAGCTTTTCCATTTTGGTCTCTGTTGGATGAAAATTCTTAGTTCCCATGCAGTTGATGCTCGGCACAAGATGGCTGCCGGTCCCTGATGAGTCCATGATTTTCCCTTGGCCTATTCCTGCAGTGCAGGAGATGAAGGATGTGCTTTTTTTTTTTAAAAAAAAAAACACTTTAGTTTCCTTTACTTTACTTTTTCTTTCTGTAATTTTACCTTGGGTGTTCAACCCAAGCTGACTCCTGGATGTCCATCAAGGTGCCTTAGGGGGTTTGTGGCCCAGACTTGTTATGCAGTGATAGTACCATGGTTAAATTTGGGAGTATATTTCAAAATTTAGATGCCTTTTTTTAATATAACCCATGTAAACTTTGGCTTTGGATCGTCGGGGTGATTTCCATTTTCTGAAGCGGTAGAGATTTTAGCCTCTGGTTTTAGTAATTGGGAGCTTGTGTCTGTCTCTCCAGGGAAAGAAGCTCCCACCGAACATAGACGAAGACGCGGAAGAGGGAGACGTGTCGGACGAGGACAGTGCAGATGAAATGGAGGACGACTGCAAGCTGATGAACGGAGATGTAGGTCCACAATGTCTTTAAAAACCTCCTAGTCTCTGCAGTCCCTTATGTGGGTTCATCAAATGCACCTGCTTTATTCAAACCTGTGCAACTTTACCCCTATATTATTGAAATTCTACTGGACATTCCCAGGTTTCCAATGCCCTGCTGAAATACAGGGAAAAGTGCATAAAATAATGCTCAAGATCTTGATTTTTATTTATTTATTTATTGATTTAATGAATTCTAGACCACTCCCAAAGTAGAGGAGAGTATTGGGTGGGATTGCGGATAGGAGATCAGGCGGATAAGAGATCGGGGCAGGTGTGTTGTTGGACTTGGTCTGTGATTGTGCGGACATTGGGCGCCCCCCGGGTGGCGAGACTCAGGGTGGGGCTCGCATCTCTTGTTGGAGTCTGTGTGGCTCCCAAGCCCCCCGGGGTCCCAGCTGGTGGCTGTTTCTTGCTTCCTTCTTGGAGAGGGAAAGGGTGGGAGGGACGTAGAAACCAGACGAGCGGGGATTGTGGGAATGTAGGAGGTATGTATAGGCGTAAGGACGAATAGGAAGGCGCATTGGGAGTGGCCCTGTTCATTAACCAACGTTATCGGGAACTCCCTGTAATACAGCGGCGGTAAAAACATTGCGTTCTGGGTTTCAACATTTCCCTCAATATATGTGTGAAGTTGCTTCACTGAAGCGCTATTAATAGCAGATACAGAATATGTGCCTGTATGTGACATTGTCCAATGCAGAGCAAAATGCTTTTCTAACTTTGACCCAACTTGAGGAGAAATGCAAGTTAAAATTTGAGTTTTAGGGGTTACAGTTTGGGCGTAGCCCCACTCCAGTGCTTTGGATGCCATAGAAAACAAGGAGCCCGTATTAAGCACTGTACCAAACTTCAACTTTTCGTAGCACAGTACAAACTAAAATTCAAAGAAAGGGTTCTACAACCAAATCTCACGGCAGCCTTATCCTCTGACTTTTTATTCTTTTACTGCAGTGGGTTGTTTTGCATACCGGCCCATTATAGTTAGTTCTTTGGTTGTGAGACACGCTGCTGAAATTCTTTCAAATGAAGATGTTTGAGCTGGATTGTTGTTTTCCGCCGTGTCCGTTTGAGCACACTTCGGGTAGCCAGTCAGTTGAAAAAAATGAAAGCCGTGAGACTGCCGAGTTCTCTTGAATGGTATTGCTTTGGGGTGAAATTGTGCATTAAGACTAAACCTTAAAGCTGCGGCAGACTGCTGGATGTTCGGCTCTTTTTCTACGTTTGATGTTCAAACTATTGTGGTGAATTTTTAGAGCTTTCAACTGTTTGGTTCTGGTTTAAAGGGAAAAAAAAGTGTGAGGCTATGTGACTGCTGGAGTGTGTGGCGCCTTCATGAAGGAGCGGCACTACTTTCCTTGCCGCTGGATGGAGAAAGGCCGTAGAAGGCTGCGCAGTAAAATCCTTGAGGACAAGTGTCTTGCATGCAGTGACACGAGTGTGTGTATGTTATTGGCATGTGTGCTGATGCGTGCGCAATGGACTTATACATGCAGCATGTAGCCCGTCTGACGGGCTGTTTTTGTACATGCATGAATAATGATGAGGATGTACATCCACAAGGCCAAAGATTGACGTGCTGGTGCTGTGTTCTGTGATGTTGCCTTGTAATTAGGTGGTTCTATATGAACACTCCTGTCTTTGCCCATGTCATGTGCTGCAGTGCTGGCTGTGTGAGCCTAGTATCCCTGCACTGGTCTTATCCCCTTTCCCTTTCTCTCTCTCTCTCTTTCTCACTCTGTCTCTTTTGCTCTCTTTCCCTCTCGCACTCTGTCTCTGTCTCTTTTGTTCTCTCTCGCTCTCTGATGTTGTGTCATTCCCTTAGCATGAAATGGAAGGTATTGTGTAACTGGATAATTTTTAAAATGTATTGGATCGATCTATAACTCCGTCAGCCGGCTGCATGAACCAGGTTTTCAGCCCTTGACTCGTCTCAGAGCCAATACTGACATGCGTGTCCAAAGCTGGGATGAAAGCAGTACTTAGTGGGGCTAAATGGGAAAAACTCTCCTTGGGCAAGAATAACAAGTTGTCATTTCGATCAATTCACTCTCTTCTAAGTGACCTGAGCGTCGGGGAGATGCCTCGGTTCTGGCACCGTATTATTTCGAAGCGTCGCCGTGTCTCATCGATTCTGAACCGAGGAGGACTACAGGTGCGCAGAGGGTTCAGAACCCCAACGACTGCAGAGGGATCGCTGTCAACGAGGTGTGGCACTTATCTTTGAAAAAAACAAATAACGTTCTAGCTTCATTTTAAACAAGCATATCGCAAAGATACAAAGGCATTTCGATGATAAGCCGAGATCACGATTTCTTAATTTGATTTTAGTTGATTTTTGAAGTTAGCTTTGAAATTTCTCCCATCCCCATCAGGTGTTTTATTTAACTCATCATCTCGGTTCCCACTCTCATACAACATTGCGGCTGACTGAGGGACTTGTTCCGCCCCCTTTGCGCTTCCATACCCTGGCGTAATCTCTGTCGCTGCTCGCGGAGGTGTAGATGCCAAGTCTTGCCGTCATCAGAACTCAAGAACAATTCTTGTGCTGACAGTGCAGAACTTATTTCCAGTTGTGCACGAGCTGTTAAAGCAAGAGTGACTGGTTCAGCTGGAGATGTGCGGTGAAGATAGCATTGAAAAACGCTGCTGTGGAGATCTGAATGGATGTTTTAGTGTAAAGTACGGCTAACTGGCCCGTGCTTGGTAATTAAACAATTTGTTGAATTGATTCCTGTGTAAGTGAGTGCAGTGGAATTAACAACAGAATAAATGTGACTTTCAATGTCGATAATCTGAAACCTTTTACCACCCTGGTCCTAAAATGACTTGAATCAGGGCTGTTTCTCACAGCCCTATAACACAGCAGTGTGTACTCTGTGGGGAGGCGGCTGCTGCAATCTTATCTCCACACAGAGCTGCTGATGTGATAACACCCATTTACTCAGGCATTTTCAGAAATAAACAAAGAAATGATGGACCATTCAGTTTTATTATCACAAATAAATGCAAGTAATTACTGAATAAAAGTATATAAAAGTATATATTTTTCTTTTTCAGGATAACCTCACCTTCAAGACAATGTTTTTTTATATCCCAATATTCCAATTAGAGAAAGAGAAATTTCGCTATAAATGTCAACTCATTTTATAAACACAAAGAGTTTTTATATTTACAGGTCCAATTAAGTTCAATTTTTGCCAATGTTTTTTTTATTTTTATTGACCAATCATATGCCTTCAATTGTGCATCTACCAATGCATCTACCTAACTGTTGACATCACAGCCTCAATCTCGTATAAGCATAAAATGGAGAGTTGTCCACAGAGGCTTATGGGGAAATCCCGGTGAGACGTCGGGAGTCGCTTGTGTGCTGATCGAGACCCGGCGACAAGAAGCGCTAGTGGGGAAATAAATAAAATAAATATTTAGGCGGAAATAGTTCATACAGGCTGGGTGGGAGTTGAAATTCATTCAATGATCATTTCTTTAGCCCTCTGGCAACGCTGTCTTGACAACTCAGGACATTCATAGAGTTTGATTAGCTTGTGTTTTAATATGTAATTGAAAGTATATTTTATCATTTTTGTTATTCATACAAATTCATTCTATGGATTTTTGAATCCAATCCACTGATTTTGGTTGTGCCATATGCTGGTCTACCAACTACAAAATGCACAAAATGTATTCATTCGTGAAATAAGTGCTACTAATCCTGTGTTGACCGGGTTGGTTTTAGAGTGCAGTGCACGCAGGTTCAGCCGTGTTTAAGACTGTTCATTGCGGTGTGGAAACCTGTATTACTGAGTGTAATTAGACATGCTCTAATACACTCCGAATGACTGGGCAGGACTATTGGAGCTCACTTGTTTTCCTGCGCTGACTGCTGTCTCCCTGACGACTTTATGGTTTGTATACTATACCTTTCTCTATTGCATGATGATGCTTCTTCGTCTGATCACTCCCCTGCAGACTAGTACAAACTGGCTACTCGGTTATGTTGGCCAGTGCTGTGATGTCTGCATTTATAGTGGACTCAAAGCTGGTGTACTGTAAAGGGCTAGTCCTTCTGTGCTGCTCACTACTCTGTGTGTGTGTGTGTGTGTGTGTGTGTGTGTATACATGTGTCCTCCTGTAGACGTCCATGAACAGGAAGCAGGTGGAGAACGTAGCGAAGAAAAAGTTGGACTCCTTGATGAAAGAGTCTAAAATCCGAGATCGAGAGGACCCAGACAGCTTCACCATCGCCGCCCTGCCCCCCTCCGGAAAACTACACGAGACCCCCCACAAGGTAGATTCTTCACCTGCTTTCACTCATCAAATGTCACCGGTCCATCAGCGGCCCCTGTGAGGGCTCAATGATGCCTTCAGTGTCCTGCTATAACAGCAGTTTCTTGCAGAAATTTGTCAGGCTATTAGACGTCTAGCTCTTGCTACTCAGCACACAGTGTTATATAGCAGCCAGCGTCTTCTTTAACCTGCCCACGCTTGATAAACAAAAACAATCAACTGCAATTAATAAAATGTCTTCAGCTCTGATTGACTGAGACAATAACAAAATTATGGAAGACTTGGCTGCTGGTGTTAATCCTCTTGGCCTGTTTTTCTACATATTTATTGCTTGAAGGATCTGAGGATTATGTACATTTTGGCGTGTAAACTCTCTTGTCAGTTTCTGCTCTTAATAACTGTTTTAGCTTTCGCCTCAGCGTTTGCACTAAGCAGCTGTAGTTGTTGTCGATGCTGATGACGAAGTGTCTCTGTCTCTCTCTTTCTCTCTTTTCTCCATTAGCTAAAGGGCAGCCCTCTGGCTGGAGACAGAGCCTCGGTGAGTGACCCTGACTGCATGTCACTGTGATTTTGTCTGTGCTCTCATTGAACTTCAAGTCCCATCCATTCAATTCCAAACCACTGTCCATTATCCGACTGTTATACACACTAACACTGGCTGTTCCACCCAGTCCCTCTGTCAAGTGCAGTATGTAAAGTCTTGTTCTAAGCTTACTTTGCACTCGGGATGAAATTCTCGATTCCAATTTGTGTCATCAATATCAAATGCGTACTAATGTTACGATACGTACAAACAAGTAAAAAAAAAAACATCAAAAATCTGCACTGTAAACCCTGATAGTGTGGTGAGCTGAAATGTTTTCTGGAGACCGATTACCTCAAAAAAAATTATGCCTGCAAACTTAATTGCATCTTGTGGAAGGAACGTAGAGAAAATGAGATTAAGTTAATTTTTTTACATGCTTTTAAGTGTTGTGAACACAAGATCATTAAGTTGGCAAATTCAATTTTTTTGAGGAAATCAGTTTTCACAAAACATTTGAGTTCACCACACTTGTCAGGGTTTACAGTGTGATCTGACCATTCTCACTGCGGACAAATGGCCACAGTCAGATGTGTGTCAGATCTAGGATTGCGTAAGGAAGTGCCCCACATCCCATCTAAAAAAAAAATTCAATTTTTTTTTCTCTGCTCTGGTCAGAAAATATCAAATCTGTGTCACACTCGGGCCAAAAAAAAATCAGATTTGGGTTACTTTCACCATGTAATGTGAACACCTCACAGCTCGCAGCCCAGCTCATGTCCATTGCATTATGTCATGCACATACAATGCAGGAATTACTGCTGAAACTTCTCTCCGCTGTAACCATCAATATCGCTTGTTTTCCTGAAAATCCCTCTCAACCCCTCCTGTTCCATCCAGATGAGAGCGTTAGCTATGCCTGGCGAGAGACAGTGCTCTTTTCTGAGGCCCTGGTATATTCATAATAACTCACAGCTGTTTCGCCCCGTCACTCTGAGTCTGTGGTGGTCCTCTGTTCGCGCTGCGTTATTTATGAGGGAAAACGGTTGTGTTACTTCATTCCAGTCCAACAGGCGGATCTCTGGTAGGATTCCCGCATCACAAGACAGCTGTGGACAGCGGCACTAAGCATATCCGTTAACTAATCCAATCTCTGCTCAGATGTGAAAGTGTTATGAACTTACAGGCCGGGGAAGTATTTACTGTGACGGGAGAGAAAATAAGCAGACTCTGTGCGTTAGGTGCAAATTCACTCTGACAGGACCGCTTTTACTCCAGTTATTGATAGTGACTCCTTGAATCTAATGTAGAGGCTTTTTTGTCCTCCAAAATAACAAAAAAGCTTTCAAATAATTTACTTGTCCTGGCTGCAGTTGGACAGTAGAACTTTTTAAGCCCCATTTTCGAATCCCCATTTTTCTTTATTAGGTTGCAAATTGCGATCAAATGCATGTTATACAAGCGCTGCAGCAAAAGTGACTTGAAATTGCTTAATTTAGCTGGAATATTAAGAATATTGTAATTTCATTCATATTATTGTACCAGGTGAGATCACTGTATCCTTTTTTGGGCACAGGGACGTGATTATCAACTTATATGAATGTCCTTGCATTGGTATCCTCATACAGTGATGCATTGACATGACACTGCTGTTGAGACAGAGTGTTGATGATCTGCATGAGAAATGTAATTAAAAAATGGGCTCACTGCTTATCCCACTCTTATTAGAGCTGGAGAGCGCACTGGGGCTACAGCCCAATGGTAATTAATATCCTGATAGTGCTCGTGTGAGGAAATGGTTCATTATCGCGAGGCGCCATGTGTCTCCATCAGAGAAGAAGGCTGTTAGTGATCGACGTGTCCAAGTGAGCAGCAGAACATTGGAAGTGAGGCATTATGCTTCTGGGTTGAGGTTATTTTTCAGGGCGGGTGTCTGCTGGTACCAGACTGCTGGTGATGTAGGGGAGGGGGCGGAGACTGGCTCGCCCTGTCGAAGGCCATGTGGGTATATACTGTATACTCTGCTCGGTGGAAACTGCATCACCCTGAATGAGCTTAGTGCTGCTTTTACCGTCATATCTCTCTTTATATCTCTGTGTATCTCTCTGTTCTCTGGAGGTGAACGACTCTGCTCGGAGGTGACTGCTAACCACCCCACACACACGCAAACACACAAACACGTAATGCACAGTCAAACTCATGTCTGTATGTACACATGCATATTCTTACACGCATGCATGCACGCACACACGCACGCACTTGCACGCATGTTGCACATTAGCACATACTTCCGTTCCAGTGTATGTGCACATGTTCTGTACACATGTGCAGGCACACGTCCACATACGCACACAACCCACACACTCAAGCACTTGG
Organism: Gymnothorax reevesii; assembly: GCA_029721435.1. Lineage (NCBI taxonomy): Eukaryota > Metazoa > Chordata > Actinopteri > Anguilliformes > Muraenidae > Gymnothorax > Gymnothorax reevesii. The sequence goes on from CM056585.1 coordinate 54,236,542, forward strand.
GCACGTACTGTGCGTTTATGCACAAGCTGTCACACATAGTCGCACTCGCACAGGCACACGCAAAGGCACAAGCAAGCGCTTGGACACGTTCTGTACATTTGCATGTCCACTCAAGCACATGAGAATACATTATAATAAGTGCACAAGGTCACACACCCCCAAATGAGGACCGGCACACACACACACACACACACACACACACACTCTCTCAGGCATCCACCCAGGGGAGGTTATTCTCTGTGTATTGGGCTGATAGTATCAACATAGATTAGATCAGCTGTAGTGTGGAGTGCCAGAGTCATGTGATTATGTTCTGTCAGGCCTTATCAAACCTTATCAAGCGCACAGACCTGAGCCCCTCTATGACCCACCTGTCCTAGCAGGGAATAAAAATCACTGATCACATTGCATCTAACAGGCCTTTCTCACTGTTCAAACAAGCCCGTAGTGGCTTGGCTCTTTAACCATGAAATTTCCTTTTTCTTCTGCAGTGTCTAGCATCTGCCCATCTCTGCCAGCGTCCTCTGACTCATTTTCAGCTTGAAAGACATCTAATCAACCCTTTGAAGTGTAGTTTTTTTCATTTTGTTTCTCTTTGATGTGTTGAGTCTTTTTCTTTGAAAATACTCCTTGAGTGTTCTGAAACTCCATGGCTGCCAGGTAGCAGTGGTGATTACATTACATTAGACTGTCATGTTCACAACATTCAAATCGCATAACTGTTATCCTGCACATAAAAGGTATGAACTGCATAAATTGCTGCGTGATGAAGCATATGAATTTGCAACATTATGAGAATAGTTGAAAAGAGAAAAATTACTGCAAAAAAAAAAAAATGACCGCAGTAGCAAAATGACGCTCAAAACAAATGTGGTTTTCATTATTGCAAGTCCTCGTTCAAGTTTTCAAAAATATGTCATGTAAGTTCATTACTGCATTTCAAAGTCCTGTTGGAGCCAGTTCCGGGTGATTTGAGCACTTTGGTGATTGGCTGTGGCACCTGCCTATCATGCAGTAGTGGGCTGCCCTCTGTCTCACCCTATAGACCCTCCCCCTCGGGGATGTGGACGCAGATTTTAGCCAATAAGGGCCCACTTGCCGCAGCTGTCCCTTGGCAGCGTCCAAGTATGTGATTAATTACCTGCATATTTCATTAGTGCTGTCACTGGGCACCTCTCCCAGGGCTGCCCTGACCTGCCCCCACGCCCTTATTAAAGATAAATACTTTATTGGCGAGTCCTTGCTAAACCTGCCTGCACTCGGAGTGCATTGTAGCGAGTATGCACAGCTGCAGGCCCTCCAGCGGGCTTGACCTCTTCCAGCCTTCGCACTGTAATTGTTATCTGGCACGAACCACAGTTTTATCCAGTTGCTGTATATCTTGGAGTGGTTCTTGTTTTGGTTGTTAACATGTCTATTTTAATCAGCCCTTACTTCTTGTTTGATGTACTGACACTGATTACTGAGTAAACTGGACTTAATGTTCAGGCCTGTTGAGTAACGGTGGTTTCATGTCAACCTATGCTCTGTAAGTGGTACAACCACCCTCAGACCTTAGATTAAAGCATTTATCAGATAAATACAGTGGTTAGCTTCGGCTTCCTTTAGCAGAATTGGCTAGGATTCTCCACGGTTCAACTGAGGCCACTGGGTGAATGAATTTCAGAGGAAAAAGTTTGTGCTGCCAAACTGAAACTTGACGGCTCAGGTTTTGCTTTTTCTTATTTTTTCTTTTTTAATTTTTAATGATTTATTCATTTGAACTAGAGGCACTATTTTGATATTATGCCGCAGAGACAGTGCCCCCCTGAGTGGCAGATGCAGAAGTGTTTCTGGAAGTATTTTAAATGTATTTTTTATCTGAGGCTGATTTTGATGGGAGATGATGGGAGTTGGGTGGGCTTGCTGCGGTACTTGTGGGTACGCTGCGAGCATAAACATGTTAAGTTCGCCTTGGAGAGTGTAGCAGTGCTACTGAATTTGACAGACGTCAAAATGTGTATTTTTCTCTGAAAACTCTGCTCCGAATGGGATGGCGTACTCGTGATGCATCTTGGTCTTCTTTCAAAATTTCGTATTGTGAGTTAAGAATTCCAAATTAATTTTATCTTTTTCATCGATTATTGTGTGGCATGTAGACTGGCAAACCTAGCACTCTGTGAGGCAATTTTTTGCAAATCCCAATAATTGCGGAATTGGAAAGCGCATTATGATGCAGTTTTATCTCGTGTGTGGATTATCAAGGCCGTGAAAGCCGATGTTTTTTTTTTTTTTTATTTATTTTTTTTTTTTTTCTAATGCATCTTAATGCATCTCTCAATGCTCTTAAGTCCTCAAACTATTAATTTCCGCACTTACTGGTGCTTCATTCGCATTATAGCTTTCACAGTAGGAATGATTTTATGTCTATCTATTTGTGACAACTTTAAGACGCTTTTGTTTTGTATAATTTTGTGCGAAAATAGATGAATAATCAACCGCACGGTTAGTAACAAGGGGTTATCACAATTCTGTGTAGGATTCCACTCTGAAGAACCAAAGCGCCCCCTAGTGCCCTAAATCTTTTTTTTTGTAGTGCTGTTGATCATCGATCATGATCATTCCATTCATTTATACGTGGTTATTTATGGTCTACATTATGTATTTATGCTTGCAGTTTGTTTGAACCCATATTCACTAGATTTTCTATTTCTTGGGCCATATTCTAATGGTTGTTAACTGCCCTGGTCGACCAATTTAAAGCAATGTCTCTGTAGAAGCATAAATTTAGGCCCTAACACTTAGCAATAGAGGGAGTAAAAAAGGCCTGTGATAGTTTGAGCCTGTAGCATTAAGCTCTGCTCTATATTAGTGGTAGTTGTAGCAGTGGCGTAGCCAAAAACACGTGTGCCAAAACACGTACCTTTATGACAGCAGTAAGTCCTGGCTAGTTCTCAATCATTTTACATGATTGACGCATTTTCCAATTATCGTCATTGGCAACTGAAGACACGGTTTCTCTCCATATGCGATCTAACAGCAATGAAATCATGGGCTAAATTCAGTACAGTTATGGAACAAGAACAGAGAATTGGGTTGCACAAAACTTCCGTTTAAAACAATTATTAGTCCTGACCTGTTCTCAGTTATTTTCATAATTAACAGAACGTTCACTCCGAGCGCATTCCACAGTTAACAGGTGCTGCTTGTTCTCCTCAACAATCATTCATCCGTCTTACCTAATCGGGGAGAACAAGCAGCACCTGTTAACTGTGGAGTGCTCTCGGAGTGAACCTTCTGGTAATTATGAAAATGACTGAGAACAGGTCAGGACTAATAATTGTTTTAAACGGAAGTTTTGTGCAACCCAATTCTCTGCTCTTGTTGCACAACTGCACTGAATTTAGCCCATGATTTCATCGCTGTTAGATCGCATATGGAGAGAAACTCTATCTTCAGTTGCCAATTACGATAATTGGAAAACGCGTCAATAAAGGAAAATGATTGAGAACTAGCCAGGACTTATTGCTGTCATAAAGGGACGTGTTTTGGCACACCCGCTGGCTACGCCACTGAGTTGTAGCATTATGCTCTCCCCTCAATTGGCGGTGACTAGAAGCTGTGTTGGGTGTGTCTCATAGGGGAAAGGTGAGGACACTGGCACGGACACTGCTGACGAGTCGAACCCCAGCACAAACAAGCGCGTGAACAAGTCCTTCATGGGCAGCTTCTCCAAACGCAAGGTCAGTGATTGTGTGTCTGCGTTCTTCCTCCTTAGAACTAACTCCTCTGCCTGCTTCTCAACGGCTTCCTCCTCCTGCTTTGCGATCGCACCTTTCAAAACCCACACACCTCCTCAAAGTGTTTCACCTCCTTAACATCCAACTCTCCCAGTGCCATTGTTTCCTTGGACTCCGCTATCACAGCCTTCCCAACCTACACCCTCTGCCTGACATTCATATCCTTCTCAACCTACCTCACCTCCCCAGTGTTCCACCTACTCAAATTCCTCCTTTACACACACTCCGCTATCACACCTTTACTGACCTGCACTGGTTCCTTCCCCTTAATTTCCAGCGGTAGTAGCACCTCCTCTTCCTCGTGCTCCTCTATTGCTCCTTTCCTGACCTGCATCTCCTCTTCAGTGCTTTCCGAGGAACATCCCTCATCCCTCCCTGCTTTTGAGGAACATCCTGCACACCAATCCACCATTAAAAGGTGGTGTTAGACACACTGCTGTGTATTGATTAGTCATTCTTTTCAACAAGAACTAAAGACGAACCTGCCACTTCAGTGGCTGACACAGCTATTATTATCCGGTAACAATCCCACCTACAATTAAGATTACTGTCTGTGGTGGAAATGCAAACCAGATTTAGGGTTTAGGTATCAGCCCGTATTGAGGAATTTTTGATGATAGGAACCTTGTCATAGTTTTAAGAACTTAGTTATGAGATTTTAATCGTATCCGCTCTGCAGGACTTGCGAACGATTGTAGTTCTTAGAACTCCATTTTGATGGTCTTTTTTAGCTCCAACTTCAGAGAGGGTTCTTTCAAAACACAGATGGGACTCTGACTGACACAAGTGTACGTTGATTACATTGCTTCAGGGGGTTCCTATTGGCAGTTTGAGAGCCAATTGAAAAAAAAAAAGCCTTTGAAGGTGTATTGGTTCCTGGGGAACTCCCCACTGGGCACTTCCTCTCAGGCAGTCTTGGAAACTGTTTGGTCTGAAAGTGCCTCTGTGAGGATTACGAAAGGGACCACAAGCGAGAACCAGTAAAATAGAAAAAGAGGGCTTTATTTCTAAAGGGGGGGAAACCCCCAACAGAGCAGGCAACGATACTAAGTCCACAATCCAAAATCAGAAACCAAAGGGTGAAAGACAAAATCGTAACCAGGGCACCAATAACAAAAATCAGAGTCGTACAAAAAAGGGTTTGGAAACAAGAAGGCGGCGAAGTACAGGGAGTCGGCAAAAATCGATAATCTAGGATGGTCCAGTCAGAAAGATAATCACAATGAGAACTAGGCGAAAATGAATGTGGCACAAGGGAGAACAAACTGACGAAGTGCTGTGAAAAGACACCTAATATACACTTCTGGGAGATCACATGATAACAGAACTCCGGTGCAGGCTGTCTGACTGATTACAAGGGAGCAACACATTAGGGAAAACCTGATCACATGATATTAGCAGAAACCAAAACGCGGACAGGGATCATGGGACTATCCTATAGACAAATACGCAGCTCTGGTCAAGGAGTTCTAATGTGCCTAGATACTAAGAGAAAGGATAGCGTGAGCAAGTGTGGAGAACCCACGGAAACGCAGTAGAGAAGATTAGGGAAAGACAAGAGGCGGAGACTAGAACAGGGTGAATGCTGAGAGCTTGTTACACAATTGGTAAGTGCAGCTATACAGTGCTCGTTAGTAAGTTAGTAAGTAAGTTAGTATTAAATACAATGTTAGTAATTTGGTTGGTTGGTTGGTTAGTAATTTGACAAAAACAACAAACTGTCAGTATTGGTTAGTAATATAGAAAAAGCAAGGTGAAGGAAATAAACGAGATTGGAAGGAAGGTTGAAATCCAGAAACCATTAAATCACCCGAAGGAGCGGCATGCAGTACTGGGGCTGTGAGCAATGACAAGACCAAAGACCAGACAGAGGGAGACAAAGTGCAAAGCATGGAATAAACAAAAACGTGGAACGGAGTAAAACTATGGTAAAAAGTAAAACATGGAAAAAACAAAGCTAAAACAATGCATGAATAAATCTGAGTAACCAAAACGCAATGCACATTTCAAAAATAGTCTGACATAGCAAAAATCCAAATATACACATGGCAATCAGATCAGGAACATGGCAAGGCAGAATCAGAATCACTACAGTCTCAGGTTATGCACTGGTTTTAAAAGCACTATACCGAAAGTGTTCGGAGGAAACACAGCTAATCGTGCCTTTCCGAACCATGTCCTCCTCAGTACCTGCCTCCTCACTGCTGCTCCTCACCTCCTTCACTCTCCCCTCTGCTGCCTCCTTTACCTGCTGCTGTGCCCCCTGCCACTCCTCTTCATCTGCTTTTTAAACTTCATCCTCTGGTTTTCGAGTTTGCACAACAGATGTGCAAATTTCCCAAACATCCATAATACAAACATATTTTAGAGAAAATAACCCCCTTCCGCCCTTGGCTCAAAAGGAGAAAAGACACTCAAAGAAAACAGAAAGGGAACGAAATAAAAACATAGGACTAGGGGCTTTCCATTTTTTATTCTATTTGTTGACTATGACTCATAAACAATATGGTTTATGCATTTAAAAAAATTGAAGCACTGATTACTAAAACCCCACAAGTCAAGTCAAGTGTGACTTATGGGGTTTTAGTAATAGGTGCTTCAGTTGTTATTACCTCTGATATTATTTCGTTACTCGATTAAAGGGGAATTTTTCTACAAAAGCGATGGTAGGACTCCAGATTAAAGCGAAGATGTTTTGAGTTCTGCATCTCCTCTTCATCTCCTGACTCTACCGTCTCGTCCTGGCCGTACACCTCCTCCTCTCCTGCTGCCTTCCCATCTCCTCTGCTGTCAGAACTACGCTCAACTAGTTAAACGTCTGCAACTAAATTCATTTGCTGCCGGCAGTTGGGGTTGAAAGCTTTAAAAGTTCTATTTAGCCCTCGACTTCATCCGCGACGGCTTTGTAATAGAAATGGAAGCAGCTATATGGCGGCTCATTTTCACCTCTCCTTTCGCAGTATTAGAAGGCTTCGTTGGTGGAGGTCCTTCTGAAATGACAGATATGAAATTAGTAATTTGCAAAGCGTTGTCATGAAATGCTGGGAATTTTAATAGTCGAATTATAGTGAAATTACTTTCTGTCAAGGCTTGATATGGTCTCCATTTTTGTTCAGCTCACAGTATATTCTTGTGATTTTTTTGTAAAAGTTTTCGAACACTCATATCCGGCAGCGAAAAGTGTGAATATGTTGTCATGTTTTGGTTAACGTTTGATAGCGTGAGCACTCTCTGCGATTTATGAAGAAGTGCTCTTTATTCAGTGCTGACTGTATGTGCTGCCTTCCCTGTACTCTACTAGAAAAAGACAGCCAAGCTGAAGAAGACGTCCAGCCTGGAGGACACCGATACGGACCAGGAGAGCTCCAGCAGTGCTTCCAAAGCACCGCTCCACTACAGCAGGTGTGTGTGTGTGCGCACCTGTGTGTAAGTGTGTTTGTGTGTGCACGTGTCTGTGTGCCTCAGTGTACTTATGTTTGTGTCTGTGTGAACGTTTGTGTGTGTGTGTGTGTGTGCATGTGTGTTTGCATGTGTGCATGTGTGTGTGTGTGTTTGCTGTGGATAGCCCCAGGGGTGCCACCAAATCACACCTCTAATACAGTAGGCACAGTTAGCGCTATGGGTCTTTTGAACACCATTAGTCCAGCTGCACTCCATGCCTTTTGCCCGTCTGTACGCCAGTACTGCCAACAAATCCACTTTACCCATGTGAGTATCCGTGTATGTGTGTATTCATGTATGCATGTCTGCCTGTGTTTGCGCGTGCTTGTACTTGCATAGGTGGGTCACACTTTAGATGAAGTGTTGCTCATAAAGGCTTGATACTGTATGTATAATGGCTTCATAAATGAGACATAATGTCTTCATAAATCATACATAAACAAATGCCGTGCTTTGTAAAGGGTGAAATAACACATCCTTATTCAGAATGTGATGCCAGATGTGATATAACTGACAATGTCACTTAGCTAGTGGCAAAATGCTATAAAGGGTAACATTGTCAGCTAAGTGACATTGTCATTGTCACATCTGGCATCACATGCTGAATAACAATATATTTCACCCTTTACAAAGCATGACATTTGCTCATGTATGATTTTTTGAAGATATAATGTCTTATTTTTGAAGGCATTATACAGGCTGTATAAAGCCTTTGTGAGCAGCACTTTATCTAGAGTGAGACCCACATGTGCAGTTGTGTCTGTCTGTTCTGTGTGTTGTATTTACATCTATTTGTGCGTGTGTGTCTGTGTGCACATCCGTGTGTCTGTCGTAACCACCCATGCACATAAGACCAGAGGCTACAGCTCAGCTACTCCAGTGCATATCTATTATCATTCTACTCACCTCCATGTAGCCCAGAACACGTATTTGTGAGTTTATGAAATATGAATGCATAATACCCCAGGTTTTTTTTGTCCGCTAGCGATCCACATAATGACTGCAGTTGTGCACTAAAGCGCTCAGCTCATCTGCCTGTAATGCTGAAATGTGCTCTGCTCCCATCAGTTCTGTTCCAGGGGAAAAAGACTGGGGAATGGTGCTCTCTGTTTTTTCCAGAATGTTCTCCCTGAGTCCACAGCTGAATTTTTAATTCCCTACCACGGATATCGCAATGGAGCTCGTCTGTCTGTCTGTCCGTCCGGTTAAGTGGGGATGTGTTTTCTCAGAAGCTACTTTATCTAGATGAAGGAAATTTTTTGTGTTTATATTACTGGTCATGACCTTGCCCTGGCTCAAAAACAGGATACCTTGGTGACAGGGGGGTACTGATGATGATGTCCTGTTGATTAGACTTAGTCTGAACATAAGCATGTATGGCTGGGACTTGTTGCGGAAAAGATATAACCACCTTTCGTGTTCCTGCAGGAAGAAGAAAACCATGAAGCTTTCACGAGCCCTCTCCGATCTCGTCAAGTACACCAAGTCTGTCGGCGTGCACGATGTGGAAGCGCAAGGTGAGAGGGGAGAGAGTCGGGCCGAGCTGAGCCGCAGGGGAGGGCGAGGTTAGCCCGGCCGATAGCGGATATGGCTCCCGTGTCAGTCAGGGCTGTCAGTTCTGGGAATAGGAGCTGCCTGTAAAATTGCTAAGGGTGACCCTGATCCTCTTGCACGGTGCTGGGAATGATGATTATGCTGGAGGAGAATAGCTGTCTGTCTAGCCCAGGTTTTTATCCCAGTTCCTCGTGGTATCTTGTTTGGGTCTGGGCTGTACGTGTCTGTTTACTGGGACACAGTTGGGTGGGAATTGTAGATTGGGGCAAGGGCCATAGTAACTTCACCATGAGGGTGTGGGTTGGTCGTAGATGTTTATATATAGTTGTCGTCCACCATGGAGAAGATCATGTGCGTGTGTGTGTGTGTTTGTTGGTATGTGTGTGTGTGTGTGTGTGTCTGAGGGAGAATGTGGTGTGCATGAGAGGAAAATTAAGTGTGTATCAGAAGGAACATGGTGTGGATATTGGTGTGAATATGTAGTGTGTATCTGAGGGAACATGGAATTGGTGTCAAAGGGAATATAGATTGTTAATTTCAGGGATCATGGAACATGTATGAGAAGGGGAGAGGAGTGTGTGTCAGAAGGGAAGGTAACTGTGGAAGCAGGTTTGTTGTGTGCCAGACAGGGGACTGGAGTCCTCCTGCTGTAATGGTGTGTTTACTGAATGTCATCTCATCACATACATCAGGGTTTACCTCTATTAAAAGTCCAAACCTCGCTGAGGGTGGCGCTGGAATATTTGCATCGTGACACACACTTAAAGTTTCAGTCATGATGCACATTCCTGTTTTGGCCATAGACCGTATACATTCGGTGTTTTCAACACTCAGAACTAGTTGTGTCTTTCCATGTGCATGCTACAGGCAATGCAAACGAGTTACTGTTTTGGAACTGTCTTTTTTTTTTCTGGGGAAGTCATCATGTATATTCATGTAAAGTGAACACCATAGCTGTGTATCATTCTCTGACCTAGCGTTGCAATGCTTGCTAAGAGAAACGGTTGCACTGACCTCCTTTAATCTCCAGCATGTCAGCCAATCACACGCAAGGATTTGCTGAGAATAGCAGTAGCACCACCAGCGGCAAAGTTTTGAAATGTATTTGCGATCCCTCGAATCACGGGCGCATCTGGAAACTCTCTTTATCCAGCGTGTGTGTGTGTGTGTGTGTATCCCCTCTCTCCCCCAGCCGGTGCCTGCAGTTGGCAGGTCTCGTCTTTTAGCGAGACCAAGGCCCACCAGACCATGCAGCAGAAGCCGGCTCAGTTCATCCACTTCAACCAGAGGCAGCTCTCCCGCATCTACCCCTCATCCTACCGTGTGGACTCCAGCAATTTCAACCCGCAGCCGTTTTGGAACGCTGGCTGCCAGCTGGGTACGTAAGAGGCCATAGTTGTTACCCTGCTGCTAAAACCAAAAAATGATTCTGTCTTAACAGGCACTTTAGTCTTGTATTTTGACTTTGAGTAACTCATAGTACTTTCTTTGTTAAAGATGATTGAACCATGATTTTCAAAATTGCCAAGTTGAGTGAGACAGTTAGACTTGCTATGCGAGTTGAAACTTTAAACAATCGATTAATTTACACTTCATCGAAACAGTAAGAATACATTTCAAACTTTCTCATCAGGACACTAAAACACTATTTCAGGACATGCTGACATGGCTCAGCCCAATATTTTGGATTCCATATACTGTTTTTACGAGAGTTGTTCAGCTTTACAGTACTATAGACCATCCATATCTTCATGTTTACGCTGAATGTTGGTCTTCACTTGAAGATATGTAATCCCCAGCAAATGGTAGATTCATATTTTTGTAAATTTTTCTGGGTGTTTTTGGTTGAGTCTAGGTCTGATGTTTTTATAATGGTACTCTTTTTGTGCGATGATTTTGTAATGTTTTCATTTCTCTTTTGTACTGTCTGCTCAGTTGCTTTGAATTACCAGTCAGAAGGGCGCGTGTTGCAGCTGAACAGGGCGAAGTTCTACAGCAACGGAAACTGTGGCTACATCCTGAAACCTGCTTGTATGTGTGAAGGTGAGAACGTGTACGGCATCGAGATCGAAAAGAACTGGAGACTGGTTTCACTTATCCAGACTCATGCATAGACTCCTTTGGGAGCTGCTTAGTCGAACGCGTTAACAATTCATGGCATATGCGCAGAAGAACTGGGTATCTGAATGGGAAGAGGTGAATAGGAATGAAAATTGAATCAGAATCTTCTTTGTTGCTCTGGGGGGGAGAAGATATTTGTCTCTGGGGAGAAACTGGTTCAGTGTAAAGAAATTTAAAAATGCAAACAAACTGTTCAAAACCAGAATAAGTTTTCCATGTTGAAGTCATAGTTTTGGCCGGACTTCAATAGGGAAATGGGCAGATGAGCTGTAGAACCTCTGGTAAACACCAGTGTGAGGAAGCCTCAGGGTGAATGTGCATCCCTGGACCCCAGTCCGGGGTCAGAGGTCAGATGTCGTGAAGGTTGAGACGCAGATCGGCTGACGGGACGCCTCTTTTCTCAGGTGCCTTTAACCCAATGCTGGAAGACCCTCTGCCCTCTCGACTGAAGAAGCAGCTGGTGTTGAAGATTATAAGCGGGCAGCAGCTGCCGAAGCCTAAAGACTCCATGCTGGGGGACCGTGGAGAGGTGGGTGTGGTGGGAACGGTGTTAGACTGTGGCCCCTGTGCCCCATACCTCAGGGGGAAAACCCTGACAGTCAGGAAGTAGAAGCTCTGCTGTGTTTCTACCTCCATTGAGCTGATTTCACTAATTTTATTCTGTCTGCTGGCTGAGGAATTATATCAGAATACTGGGGAAGGCATTTACTTTCTGAATCTGGATTTTTTGCCATTTATCGCAAAGGATTTTGCACCTGCCACTGCATGTGGTTATGTGTTGATTTCTACATGAGGCTTTCCCTCTACACACCGTTTAATACCATGGGCTCTAATTTCGAAGACCAGGCGCAGGTGCGGCGCAGGCGTGGCGAACAGGGGGTGCGCCGCGCCAACGGGGTGTGTCCAGACGTCTGTTGCCCCATCTTCCAGCGCAAGTTGGCAAAGAAGGCGACACAGCCGAGTCAAATCTTGCTCATTGGGATGAGAAACGATGGATAGCGTGTTCCTATTATTACAAACTGTTGCCGCTTAAAATTTTGGGACATGCATAACATGCATGGACAACAATGCAAGATACGTTACACATTTATTTTTCGATATGTGATCTTAACTCAGTACGAGATCATAGCAATCAGGTTGTATTCCTTTCCCCCACTAAAGATGATAAAACCTAAGTGACAATAATAATAGCCTAGTATTAAGCCGCTTGCACACTGGACATGAAACGAATTTTTCGCTCGACAAATTGCGTTGAACGCAGTGTCTTGTGTCCGAAAGTCTGACAGGATTTAAATATATCTCCGTGTCCGACAGTCTATTATTGTTTTTAATTTATTCAAATCTACCGACTCTTTTAGATATTTACGTGAATGTTTTGATAAGAGGGCTCAGTTCTTCAAGATGAGTACCGAGAATTTCAATTAATGTTTCTGTTTATGCTCTGGTCAATAAAGTGAGTTGACACTGGCCCAAGACAATGTACAATGCCTCTGTCTGACAGCCAAAAAAAAAAAGAAAAAAGAAAAAATAAGAGGCCGATTAGAACAGATTGATAACGAAGTAAAGAATAAAAATAAACATTTTAACAGCAGAACATCCAATGAACACTGCGATTTATTTATTTGCGGGTCATCTTTTTGGATGTTGTTGATATATTTTATACTTTATTTCGTTATAACTGTGTACTCAAATCAATACTTTTACTTTTTGCTGGCTGCTGGACATGGAGTATTTTGCATTTCGTGTTGGACAGTCTTGATCCTGCATGCGATAATTTATTCACACTGTCAATGGTCATGAAATTGATTTGCTCATTGACTACAAGTACTATTTTATCTCTGGTGTGGAAATAAAGCGTGAATCGTTCGATCCGTCTCACTCATTTTCAAAAGAAAGACCGAATAAAGACTGTTGTCTATCTTCAACGGAAGAAAACAGATGAATAGGCTAAAAAGACCAAAAAAAGTAGATAGCTATCAATTTGCATTCTGTGAAGGTCGAACACAAACATGGCCAAGTTTGCACGTCTAATAATTCCTGGAATACTCGGAAAAATTAAAACTTTTATGACTTTCGGACATGGAGCTATATTAATACCCTGTCCGACTATCACGTCTTTGCATTGACTTTGTCTGTAATCAGTCATGCGAAAAAATTTGTTTCGTGTCCAGTGTGCAAGCGGCTTTACTGTACACAGAGCGCACGCATGCTATATATATATATATATATATATATATATATATATATATATATATATATATACCTGTATATATATATATACAGTTCGTGCTTGGCTGAGAAAGATGTGAAGTCCTTAGTTTGCATCACAGATTCAGCTGCGTTGATTAAGCCAGGTCAAGTTTCTATTACGCATGCCAACCGCCTTTAATCTGACATCAGGACAATCGATGTAGATACTGTAATTTATGTCCTTATTCAGATAGTTACATTTAGTAATGCTTCCTGTAATTATTTATTGCATTGAAATGTGCCTGACATTCTGTAAACCTGCCAGTGAGATTTCGGTGACGTGTGCGCACTTCGCGCAGTCAGCCAAATTACCACTGCACAGAAACTAAAGCAGGTTGGAGCTGGCGAGATTCCTGCGCAACTCCAGCAGAGACTTTTTCAAAGAAATTGTCACTACGTCTTGATGAATATGTGACACCTCCTCCTACTACACCGCCACACCCATCTTGGCGCAAGTTCGTCTACCAAAGGCTGCGCACCTCACGAAATTACCACTGCGCGGGCTGCGCCGGACGAAATTACCACTGCGTGAGCTGCGCCACACTACGCCACCTGCGCTGCGCCAAGAAATTACAGCCCCATATGTCAGGCTATTCACGCTCTTCTTTACCTGCCTCCACACATTTACACACCTCTCTTGACACATGGCTCTATACCTGCATCTACACTTTTCTATACCTGCCTCTATTCATTTTTATTCATGCCTCTACATATTGTTCTATACCTGCCTCTACATATGTGGTGCTATATGAAAAATGCAAATAAGACACATTTCAGGCATTTTGAGAAAAATGGGGAAAACATCCAACCCCATCAATAAAGCCATGCGTTTGCCATAATTTTGTTTGGTGTTTTTTTTTTTTTTTTTTTTTGGAAACCTGTGCATTATTTCTGTACAGTTCCAATGTGAAATGATGCGGAGGAAGCCAATAAGTCCAGAGTAAAATCAGAATAATTTTCCTCAAAAATGTGTCTCGCTAGCTTTTTTCATGAAATGCCAGACATATTTCAATACCTGCCTCTACACATACCTGCCCCTACATATGTTTCTGGGTATTTTTCTCAATATAGGCACCATTAGTGAAATTCAGAGTCCGGGTCCCTTATTTTTGAAATAATCCCACAGGGTTAGTTTTTTACCTGTTAAACTACCGGTGTGTGTCCTTACTAATTGGAAATAAAGTATCATGGGTGCATTTTCATTCTATCCATCATGTTTGGGAAACGGCAATTAAATTAAATTTAAAAAATTTAAATGGCCTGCCCAAAAAATTCTGCCCTGGTTTAAGCTCTGCCTCCTGGTTTTTTGAATGCCTGAGGGGCAACCCTACCCCTGGGGAAAAAAGAATTAGAATCAGAAACTTAAAAAAAAAAAGACATCCAAACAGTGCCCGTATTGAGAAAAATACCCTTCTACACCTCCCTCCTGCTAATAATGCTTCAGTACCTGTCTCAGTACATTTCGATACCTGCCTCTATGCATACTTCGATTCCTGTTTCTACACTTTGTTTTATACACAGTTCATGCTTCTAGACCTGTCTCAACAAAGGGTTCTTCACTCTGTCAATTATGCTGGCTCTTCACCAGCTGCCACAACTAATTCTGTACCTGAAGCTCAACATCCCCCTTGAGGATGGTCAAAAAGGAAATATAATTTTCATCAGAGAGGACAAACAAACAAGCCAGCCCTACCCTGAAACCCTTACTAATCACATCGTAATTGAATACTGTTTTTCATTTACACAATTCTTCCTCGTGTGAGCTCATGAGATGCCTGTCATAAGCAGGGACGGGGCTGTGCCTCTGGTCTGATCTGATGAAAGTAAGTATCCAATAGCAGCCCGGATGAGTTCAGTCTTCGATGGAGGTGTGGAGTGTGCATTACTGTAATGAGGAAAGTGGTCTCATTAGGCACCTGACCACCCTAATAACCTTTTGTGCTAACGCTGCATGAATGTGACGCGCAGCCTTACATCTGTATCATGAAATTACCGCATGGAAAATGCATCTGTGTCCCTCTCGTCAGCACTTCCTTATTTCAAGGCTTCCAGCTGCTTTATCCACTTTATAACTGGAGCCCAGAATGCCATCTCGTGCAAATATTTCCAAGATTGTCTGAAGTATTGATTTAGGAAGTGTTTGGTTTCGCTGGCTTAATTGCTGCGTCGGCACTCTTCCTATCGTGGCAGTTCACTTCTGCTGATTTTGCCTTCAAAAGTAGTTTCCCTTTTCATTACCATAGTCAGAAAATCTAAATGGCCTAATGTAGGTGAAATGCGATGCTGCTGAATTCTCCTGTGCATATCCACAGACTGTTAACCCTCTGAGCGATACTAAGGCACCTGCGCTGTCCAAACCCGGATATACTTCTGAAAGTTTACGACAGAAGCTGGAAGTTGATTTGAACCCTTTGAAAATTAGGTTTAATATATAATAATCACTAAAATTCTTCTTTCTTAGTTTTAGAACTCTGTTGTTTAATTACTGGGAATGATTGTCACAAAAGCATTAGACTGCTTAGGTGCAAACTTTTTAATCACTGTTTGTGACCTCACATCTTAAAGGGTTAGTATAGGAGACACCCTAACTACTGGATTCCTGTCCATATTAACTTCAGTTTCAGGCTGTCAATGAGTACATTATGATATTTGCTCTGGCTGTATCAGATCCTTTTGTGCAGATTGCGTAACGATCTGGGTAAAAACAAATGGCAAAGTCAAATGGGCTAACATATCATATTTCAGTGAAGAAAGCAAAACTGTGATTGAAGCAGTCGCTGTAATGCATAATACAGTAATTACAGCCTTCTGCAGCTGCAGTTGCTGACTTGTACCTATACTGGCATGAGTCCACTCCGTATTTTAAAGAAGAACAAGTTACCTTCAGTAGGATGGCATCATTGCTGACAATAATGAATTACATTTGCTGATATTATTGTGTTTTAATGGTACAGTGTGTCATGAAAACATTTTCTTTCTTTAATTATTAGTGACATTGTTATATCACTCTTCCATATACTGTGTATATATATATATATATATATATATATATATATATATATATATATATATATATCTATATCACTATCTTCGCCAGCAAGACAGATTATATTAAGTCTTGCCCTTTATAATCTTTAGGGTAGAGAGACATTGAGCTTTGTGGGAATACTGCCATTTTCTGTTCATTCTGTGGAGACACACAAGTCCTTTAAACCCTTAAAATCTCACCTGTCACTTAATATCACCCTTAGCCCTCTATTAACCAAACCCATTTCCAATTGTGTTAAAATTATTTCCCGATGCAAAAATGTTTATTTTGGGCCATTATTTGAAATACAGTAGACAAATATTTTTTGACACATTTGGCCCACCTTTCCAATTTGTGGCAGATCTGGTACATTGGATATTAATGCTAATGAAAAAACTAAAGTGACATACCATTCAAGTTATTCTCAAATGTTTATTTGGCAATAAGAAACAAAACCAACAAGGTGTCCAGGCTGTTAAACCTTTTACTTCATGTAGCAGATATGCTACGCTGGTTAATAGAGGGTTAAGTAGGTTCAAAGTAAGAAAAATAAATATTAATGTCCAAGATACCATGTTTTTTATTGCAACAGCATGACATCAAACAGAAAATATCAAAATATTGCACATCATTTTATATACATTTACCTGTGATTCAGCAGGACATATTTGGTATCACTGGAAGTCTTAGGATCTCCACTAGAATTTCCAATGGGCCTGAGCTTCCATAGCTTTGAATTCAGCAGCTGCATTTGACAGACCAATGTATAAGGTTTTATGGAGTTAAACAAGGACAGCCAGTCAACTGACTCACCCAAGGTGGTGACGCGGCCTTATTTGTGTTTCCTGTGGTGTTGAGTTTAAGCCCCAGAGTGTTGTCTCTCTCGCAGATCATCGACCCCTTCGTGGAGGTGGAGGTCATCGGCCTGCCGGTGGACTGCTGTAAGGAACAGACCAGGGTGGTTGACGATAACGGTGAGCATGGCGGAAAGCCTATACTGTACCATATATTCTATTTCATATATGTATTGTACCATAGCAGTACACTGTCCAATAGAGGTACTCTGCAGTAGGCAGAAAGGAACAGTGTGGATGCAGGCTTTCCTTCCAGTCATGCAGTTGCACACCTGACTGTTCTAATTAACCCGTGGAGTCTTTGCAAGAGACCTTGATTAGTAGTGTCAGTTGTGTAACTGACTGCTTTGAGTGAAACCCCGCACCCGCACTGAGCACCTTCACTGCAGAGTGGAGGGGGGGCAGCCATGGCATAGGTGAGCTACCTATTTTTGGTTTTACCCTCCACTTCAGACCTCAAAAATCTGCTGAGGTGAGTTACCTGTGTCATGACCTGCTTTAATTTATCAAACCACTGCTCAGTCAAAATGAAAACTGACACCGTAGCTCTCCTAGAGCAGGTTGGCCACCCCTGTTATTGAGTGTTGCTCTCTCTGAATGAAGCGGGCGGTTGCCCGCTCGGTTCCATGTTTGTCATATGTTGTTTGTGGAGAGCTGGAGGTGTGTTGGGCTGTGCTGTGTTGGGCTACGGGACAGCTGTGGTGGGGAGGGTGATGTATAATGCATGAGAGAGGTGTCGGGGGGCTGTACTGAGGACACAGCTGCATGCCTGCCCAAGCGCAGTCTCAATAAATCATTCATGAGCGTTTAAGCTGACAGTTCCACCCCCCCCCCCCACACTCCCTCTGTCCCTGCACCAGCTCCCCCCCTCTCCCCTCACTGTTCCACTCTCTCTCCATCTCACCTTCCCTCTCTCACTTTCCTTCCCTCTCTCTCTTCAATCTTTAACTTTTTCTCAATCTCTCTCCCTCCCCTCTCTCTTCCTCCATTTTTATTGCTCCTTCCGCCTTCTCTCCCTCCCTGTCTCATTCTTCCTCCCTTTCTCTTGCTGTCTTTCTCCCACTTGCTTTCACTCTTTCTCTCTCTCTTTTGCCTCCCTCTCTCCCCTCATCCCTCCTCGTCTCTCTCCCTCTCTTCCTCTCCCTCTTCCTTTTGCCGCTCTCCCTCACTCCTTCTCAGTCTTCTTCCCTCTCTATCTCTCCACCTTCTTTCTTCTCTGTCCCTCTCTCTCTCACTCTCTCACTCCCATTCTCCCTCTATCCTTTGTCTTTCTCTCTCTCCTTCCCTCTCTTCTGCTCCAGGGGTGGGTTTGTAAATAGGGGAGGGGTTTGGGGTCAAAGGATGGGTGGAATGTGTTATTTCTAATAAAGGAACATTAAAAGTCACTCTCTCTCTCTCTCTCTTGCGGTGCAGGGTTTAACCCCATGTGGGAGGAGACCCTGGTCTTTACCCTGCACATGCCGGAGATCGCCCTGGTGCGCTTCCTGGTGTGGGACCACGACCCCATCGGGCAGGACTTCATTGGGCAGAGGACCATCGCCTTCACCAGCATGATGCCAGGTGCTGAGCTGACATTTCTGTGACTCTCACCTCTCTCTGTCTTCCCTCAGTCTGTCACTGCTCTCTATTCACTCAGTCTCGCCTTTCTTTACTCAGAGTTTTGGGGAACTGAGGATATTGATGTTTTTTGGTGCTGCTAGAGGACCTTGCATTCATCTTCCGCTGCTTTCCTGACTAATTTGTTTTATCTCCCAGGTTACCGGCACGTGTATTTGGAAGGTATGGAGGAGGCGTCCATCTTTGTTCATGTTGCTGTCAATGAAATCAGTGGTAAGGTAGGTATCCATGCACAGGTGTAATAACTCAAAATTTTAAGTGGCTATCTTAAATTAAGGAACTGTCACATGATTGTGTAGTATAATAGTGGTATTTGCCATTAAGAAATGACAAGATCAATGTTTTGTATACGCATTGTATAGATTTGGCTGTATTTGCAGTTACGTTGCACAACTTATGCACGTATATTATGAAGTTTTTCCCTCCATGTCATAGATGTAGTAAGTTGAAACAAAAAGTCTCTTTTATGCAAAGATGGTCAAATTGGATTAAACATAAATTAAGAAATTACATGAATTTGCCAGTGTCAAAAGCTGCATTTAAATGACAGGGAAATGTGTCTATTTGAAGGCTTGTCACGAATGTGTTGCGCTTTTCTCTTACCAGGCAATCAATGCTGGATCATGTAAGAAATTGTAAATTAATTCCCTTAGGCAATCAAATGTTAAATTAGCCGCGAAATACACTGCTCTAGGGTCTTAAATGAACCACTAATGTGTGTCAGAAATGCATGTCCACTTTCAGCTTATGCTGATCCAATCCAATGAAATGGCTTTAATGCCAGGAATCATCAATTTGACCTGATAACTTCCAACTAGTGAACAAGCTCACATTGTCAATTTCACATAAAATTAATTAGCATTGCCTCTTGGTCTGCCATTAATTTCTCCTGTTTTATTTTTGATCTTTGTTGTGGATACAGTTTTCTTTCTGCTCAATTACGTTCGCCAGCCAGTGCCTGTGTTAAGCGAAAATGTGAAAGTGGTGTTGAATTTCTCTCCTGAAGCATGGTTTCTACTGCTGAGATGGCCTGCTGTGCCCTGTAATACTTATGGATGTCACAGCTGATTAGTTTTACTGCATAGAGTGGTATTAAATTTAATGGTTATCAATGGTTCAATGGCTTTGATCGATGGGACCAGAGTCATTAGTATTTGCTCTTAACTCTGACAAATTATATCTGTTTCTATCTTGTGCACACGCTTACAATTCATTGCATAAATTACTTTAACATATATTTTATTCTATATATAAAATTGAATATTTTATTTGAATTCATTGGGCCACGTTGAGTCAAAATGTTGATTTCACCCTGGTCCGTGCCATGCGGTTACAAGACAATGTTCAAAATGTCAAACTTTATTATGGGCTTTGAGCACAGGAGTACAGGAATGAATTGTCCTTTGTTGAAATGCAATGTTGACTCATTCATGTTTCATTTTTGTATTAATCAAGGCTCTTGGTTTATGATAATCAATGTTGAAATTTATCTGGCCTCCAGCAGTGTGCTTTGTGGTTTAGGGAGCTTGTCAATATTCTGAACAGTTAACGCATTCATTTTCCAACGGATGCCTGGTCATTTTTGGATGCATTTGAGGCTGCAAACCTGGTCACTGCGCTTGATGATGAATACCCTACTGTTCATTTTCTGATGCGTTCATTTCCCTATGTGTTCATTCTCTGATGCTTGCCCAGGGCCTGATGCGTTAATCCTGTGAAAAGTCAGTTGGGCGCGGATATTCTTTTGTGAACGACGACTGATTATGGATCACGAATTATATAAACGCTTGTACGGGGCTATTTTAAGTTCTCAGTTCCTTAAAGTGAAGTAGTTCTCATTGTCATTGTTAGGTTTTTTTTTCATATAAAGTGAAATGGTTCTCATTGTCATTGTTAGTTTTTTTTTCATATAAAGTGAAATTGTTCTCATTTCATTTTAAGTTCTTTTTTTCATACTGGGTATATTCCAACTGCTAAAGATCATTTGCCAATTTAGGTGACGCTTCAGGATGAGATTATATGCGACCTACTCTTGTTCTCTGAACAAAAACATATTCCAGATATCTAAACAAAAACATATTAAACTTAGTCGACTGAACAAATTAAGTATTAATCATGCACATCATCCTAAAGTCTTGTCACCGGTATTCCAGCGTGTCACGTGAATTTAGGTCTCACTCCGTGATCTCGTATCCCTGAACCAGCTAATCCCCATGGCATCACAAGACTATTTAGTCGTTTATCTTGCAATCAAGCTTATTCATTAATTGAACTGATAACACCCTTGTAATTGAGGTTAAATTTATGAAGGGGGAAGGGGGGGGATACATATTTATTAACATTCAGACATGCTGATTTTATAATAGCCTACTGTGCACATGCAGAGGTTTTACTTTGCTCATCTGATTATCTAGATCTGGACTTGTCATCAGCTGCTCTCACGGAGCGGCGGATTCATGTGTTGTGAATTTACTATGAAAAAATAGCCTATTGTACAATAAATGAGAAATGCAGTGTCTTTAAGTCAGACAGGGTTTTTTTTAAAGATTTTTTTCCTTTATTTGACACTCATATAGTGGGCATAGCCAGCAAAGTTGGGGAGAAGAATGGGGAAGATATGCGGCAAATGACGCCAGCTGGAATCGAACCTGGGTCGCCGCGAGAAGAACCTTTATGGTGCGCACACTTAGACGGATGAGCCACCATGTTTTTAATTTTTCAAATCTACTGAATCTTTTAAATATTAAACGTGAATGTTTTGATAAGAGAGCACAGTTCTTCAAGATGAGTACCGAGATTTTCAATCAATGTTTCTGTTTAAGCTCTGCTCTATAAAGTGAATCGAAATTGGCAGAGGACTTTGTGCATTTATGACGAATTTAGCGACTGTCGGACAGAGATCCTAAAATACTCCGTGTCCGAAAGTCATTAAAGTTCTAATTTTTCGAGTATCCCAGCTATTACTTGGCCATGTTTGTGTTCGACCTTCAGAAAATGCTGTCGACTTTTCTTGGTCTTTTTATTCGTCTGTTTTCTTCCGTTGAAGATAGACAACAGTCTTTATTCGGTCTTTCTTTTAAAAATTAGTCAAATGGATCGAACAGATTCACGCTTTATTTCCACACCAGAGATAAAATAGTACTTGTAGTCAGTGAGCAAATCAATTCCATGACCATTGACATTGTGAACTAAATATCGCATGCACGATCAAGACTGAACAAAAGAACAAAATCCGGAACAAAATCTGAATATCATTGGAGAATTTATCGTGTACGAAGTGGGCTGTAAAGTGTGGCTTTTTTTTTTTTATTTGCTTGCGCGTAGTGGCGGGCGGTGGACGGAATTCTGGTGGGGCGGAAAACATCCCTTGAAACAGATGAGATTAGAGGCCCGATTTCAATCATTGCTCTGAGTCAACATGTTAGTTTCCTTTATAATGAAATGTTTAGGCGAGTGAACAATAAATTCAATAAAATGTTTAATTCACATGCCTTAATAGGCAACTTTTCACAGAAAAAAACCTCTGTGGATTGTTTGCGTTAAATTTTGTCTCATCCTAAGCAAGTTGTCAAACCTATGCGTAATGATTGTTTAATTGAAAAAGATTGAAATGCGCTCTTTTTTGCGTTCAACTCGTGTATTTTATTTCTCGTCTTAACGAAGACAATTAGCTACACCTGGGAGGGGCGATAGTGGGAGACTGCAAGTGTCTTTTACTAGGGAAATTGACTGAAAACAGGTCAAGACTCTTTAAGACATGTTTAACGCCCTCCCTGTTCTCTGTCCACCACCCGCCACTGGCGCCGTTCACAGATTTAAAAAGAAAGAATTAATATCGTGGATAATTTTGCAATATGATAGGAGCGGATCTAAGTTACCCTCGTTCTTATACTCACAGAATAGTAGAATTAAACTTGGACTGTCGCGCAGATGATGTGAAACAATGCGTGCACTATAATTTTAATGTATTTAATTTAATTTATTTGCAATCTTTTGCATGCAGATTGCCTCATCATTTGGAATTCTAAAATGCTTTTTTATATAAGAAGGAAAAAGTGGCGTACTGACACCACACGGAAGCGATGTTCATTCCAGTAAAGTATTCACACAGCAACATTTGAATGTTTTGGCTGACTGAACGTACCCTGGTACCAGTGAATCACAATTATTCTCCGGTCTTGAGTATAGAATGTGTTAAAGCATCTTATTAAACTTGAAAAGCGTAAGCGTGTAGCGGAAGATTGACGATCGGTAAAGATATAATCTCAAAACTGGAGATTTGGTAGGATTTTTTTTTTGTCGACATGAAAACGCTGTTTAATAGGCATGTACCTTACAATGTACTTCTAAATTCTGCAGGATGAGGGACAGGGAATTTTTTTTTTGTAAGAAGGAAATATTTACGTATGTTGGGGAACTTGGGGTAAATTTTAAGAGTGGAGGGCAGATTCATTTTGTAATGCGAGGAAGGGTTGCTGTGTTAATTTTTGGATGCCGGCCGGTTGGAAATGAACGCATGCTTGTTCATTTTTGAAAGCAAAATGAACACATGCTCGCTCATTTTTGAACACTCTGCCGTTCGTTTTTTAGCTGAACACGAACGGAGACTTGTTCATTTTTGAATGCCTGTTCCAATTTGAATGCGTTCAGAATATTGACAAGCTCCCTTAACAAGATTTATTCTTGCATTCCCGAGAATCAATTAATGATTAATGAACACAAGAAGATAAATCACATGAAAATAACAGACTCTCTATGATGTTACATTTTAAAAGTTTCTGCTTTTACATCATTGTTTGCAGTTCGGTAGCTTAGTGTCACAGAAATCTGTTCATTTTGTGTAGTCTGTTATTTTTGTCTTGCTTTTAGTTTGCTTAATTTGCATTCTTCACTTTAGGAATGAATTAAGGATGATGTGGTATCTCACACTGTTGACATGGACCACAAGAGCTGAAACACATGATAATAACATGAGCTTCTGTCTGAAGTCACATTAGAATGGTCTCTTGGTGTTTTATCAGGGTGCGCAGTTCAGTTACTTGCATCCATAGAAATATGACAAACATATAGTGTAGAGGTAAGGCTATGTCTGCACAAATGCGTTTTTGTTTGAAAATGGCAATTTAAAACAAAAACGATCTCTGTCCACATTAAAATGCAATCCTGGAGATTTCAAACCAAAACAGCATAAGCAGCATTTTCAAATGTGTCCGTTTCAGGGGTTTGAAAACGTTGGAGTGGTGTGAATGCTTGGCAAAAATGTAGAAAAAGTTATGCTTCTTGAAACTAAAATGTATTAGTGCGGACATAGCCTTAGTTTGTAGTTGTATTTATTTATTTTGTTTGAAATGTTCTATTTTGTTGTCTTACTAAATGCTGGAGAAATGCTACTGTGGAGGTTGTGAAAAGTTTGCTTTGCATGGAGGTGATGATGCTCTTGCCAGCTGCTCTTGAAATGGCATCATTAGCCTTCAGGCTAGCCTCTTGTCCCTGGTGTCGTTGTGATATAGATGAATACTCTGTCTGCTTTTTATGTGTATGTCTCTGTATCTGTACCTGATCTTTGTTAGCTGTGTTCACTCAGCTGTTTCTTCCCCTCTCCCCCCATACTTTCCTCCTCTCTGTTCTTTCTCCCCTTTGTCTTTTTGTAATTTCAGTGGACCCCTCATTGTCCAAATGCTACTTTTATACGCAGGGAATTTTTACAAGCCCAGAAGGTGTCACTTCATAACTCAGGTGTAGTGAGAACCAATCGGCACCCTGCATGCGTCACTGGCCCCTCCCACCTCTCGACCCCCCTCCTTTCCCTGCCAGTGACTCCGCCCCTTCAACCTCGTCCAAGGAATGAGCGGCTAGTGTTGAAAATTCCAACTCATTCAGACCATGAGTTGTGACATGACTGTGACAGCATCCTCATTTGCCAAAGTAGATCCAGTGTCGCAGAAAGAAGTGCAAAGTTCCTCAGTGTTACAAAGGGCTGAGTGAGAGCTGCTTAATTGTCTCAGTAATGATCGCTGTGCATCACTAGAGGCTCACAGATACAAATTCTCTTAGCTCTGGGAGATTTGGAATTAAAAATAATGTATAACTGGAGATTTTGGGTTACAAGTCCTGTGTTACCACAGATAGTACCAAATGCTCAATTTCTCAAGAGATTTCATAATAATGGCACGATTTTAACGTCCTGACGGGTGAAATGACTTAATTTGGTTGCAGTGATAGTGATTACTTTATTGTGTTAATCCTTTTCTCTCTAATTTAAACAAACATTTAGTTCAAAAAGCAAACAAAATGTGCTAGTGTATCACCTGCCTTGCCATTTTGAAGTGGAAATTCTGTGTGCATTATGTTAAATTTAATCACACGTACAGCTCAGTGATGTCCTTGAGTGCATAGATACCTGTGGATACCTTTAGCCAAGGAGACAGAGCTTGAATTAAATACAGAGAGGTCCATAAGTTTTATACTCTGTTTTAAAGGGCTGTAACTCCAACACTGTTCATGCTGTCTAGATGGAAATAGCCTCAAATTAAAATGTGTGTTGTCAGCTTTATTTATTTTTGGTAATATTTATACATTTTAATTATGGAGTAGGTATTTATGTCCATATCATGTGGTTCATTTGGGAGTTACCAGCCATTCAAATTGTCCCTGTCCAAATACTTATGGACCTCACCCTTTGTTTATTTTGAATATAAATGCGTCAAATGTCAGAGTGTCTTTGAAAATCCATGCTTGATGTTTGTTTAGTGAGATTTAATGGTTGTTGTCTTCAGTCTGTCATTACATTTATTGTCACATTAATCTTGATTAGAAGGGTCTCCTTAGGCTGCCGTAATTCTACTGTAGTTTTGTACTACCAGACTGTTTTTACTGATTGACAACTTTTTTTAGGAATAATCATCTGAAATTTGTGTCTTCGGACCATGATTACTTTGCTGTATTTTCACAGCAATTAAGCACAGGATTATTAATGAATTTTTCCACTTGGATCTACTTTTATACTGTTACATAAAATGACATTGGGTGATAATTACGCTACAAAAGTGTGTCATTTACACATTTTTAGACAAAGCTGTTCTTTCCAATCTCCAAATTATGCTTTTTGTCATGGCTTAGACACTCTCACCATGTGCCAGGATAGAAAAGATAGCGTCACCCAGTGTTGTTTTATTAAAGACTTGTTAAAATAATGAATGTCCCATCCTCGGCCATTCTTCACATGATTGTAAACGCACCGTTCTTGTTCATCACTGCATCTTTACCGTGTAAATATCTCCCAGCTCCATACTGTTCAGTTCCCTGGTCACTTCACCATCCTCTGAATCCACCATCTCACCGTACTCACTGACAGTTGGTTTATACTGCATCAGCTTCATGAAGATAGTCTTTTTAAAGCTGTTGCCTTGGAAACTAAGTCCTGTATTTGCAAGGCCCTTTGGCGTAGGATCTGTGTTCTAGGATCAGTGTAACCTTGTGGCTCAATGTGGATAAGGGTCTGTTGTGGACATAGAAGGGCTGATCCTAGATCTGTGATCCGACCCTGAAGTGTTTTGTGTGTACAAGCCTTAGTGTCTTCAGTACAAATTGTCTCAGGCAGGCATCCTCAATCTTATCCAGAAAGGGCTGGTGAGGATGCAGGCTTTTATTCCAACCAAGCAGATACTTGCCTGATTTGACTGATCAGCCCCTAATCCTTCATTAACAGAATCAGGTGTGTAAATACAGTACTTTGTTTGAATAAAATCCTGCACCCACGCCAGCCTTTCTAGAAAAAACTGAGGATACCTGGTCTGGAGTTTTTATTCCTTGGCTGGTGTGTGTTGTAGGATAGTCATAGCAAAAAAAAAAAAAATCCCAATTTGGAAAATAAAAGCCCACCTTAGTTTTTTGTGACAGTCGCCAATAATCAGCTAATTCGCACAGGTCTTTGGTCAGCGGGTGGAACTACTGGAACTGGTTAAATCAGTTCGCTGCAGTCTTGGAAGGAGGGAGTCAATGGCGGGACTTTTATAATAATTCTCCCTTTTCAATTTTAAACTGATTTCTTCTTCTCAAATAGCCTGTTTTAAGCTGTTTTATTCCTAGCGCTGCTTTTTCAGTTCTGAGTTTATCATTGTTCACCCTGATGTCCACAGTGGAGTACACAGTCAAGGTCCATTATATAAATGTGCATGGGATATGAGTCTTTATTCATTGGCCATTGCTAAATGGTTTGTGGAAAAAAATGGCTGAGGGTGAGAAAAATCTCCTTGTTATACTGCCCTGTGTATTGTGCATCTCTCAGCTCCCTCATTGCCACCACAGTTGTATTGTGTGGCTGCTTGGTGTGGCACACCATTGTGGTTTGACTCATCATAAAATTTGTGAACCAATTTGCCTGCATCATTTGTCTTGCGTGCACTGTTTTAATTGGTCGTTTTATGGATTATTGCCTTCATGTAAACTGTAATAACAGCTACCGCGTTAGCTCACTCGATTAAGGTGCCGCTTTGCGGAGCTGTAGTGACTACCATGGCCCAGATTTGATCACCGGTCGTACCAGTGCTGGTAGTGACCGGTAACTTTTTCAGAGCAGCGCACAATTGGCTTTGCGCTGCAGGGAAATAAATTGGGAGGGACTGCAGGGTTGGGATTATAGGATTACAGCATTCTTTGTCGCCCAAGCGCCTCCTATTGGCCAGCTAGGTGGTTGTCAGTAAAATTCTAAGCTTGCACATGTTCGGGTGTCCTCCGGCCTCGTTCTGAGCTTGCAAAGTTTTGACCAATGAGAGTAAAAAGAAGCAGTGGCTGACAGGTGTGTGAATTGGAGGAGAGCCGCAAACTGTCTCGCTATCTTGAGATGGCAACACTGGGTCACATTCGAGCAAGCTAGTTTACATAGTTTGCTAAATTGAGAATTCCAGATTCGGGTGGGATCGGTGATGCCAAATTTATTTACTTTGAAGAAAATTGTAATAAGAAGCGCCTGTTTTGGAGTCTCTTCCTCCTGCTAGTTGCCACCTCCAGCTGTCTCAGAACGTTCTCACAATGTTTCAGAAATTTTGCCGTATAGTTGTGTCATTGACCAAGCATTTCTGTAGCCTTTTGCATACACATTGTGTTTGCTTGGCTGGTTTGTGCAATGCCCAGTTCAGACCAATATCCCCTGAGCAATGCAGAAGTTCTTCTCTGTTTTTCTCTGTTCACGTAAGGCATCCGTGATTGGTCAGTCATTACTATGGGTGATGTACAGTCCCTAACTAGTAGGCTGCTGATTAATGGGATGTGAGTTACACTACACACCTCTTGAATTACCCACCTGAGTAAAAATTAGGCGAAGGGTCCCAAACTGCATTCCAGAGAAGGTGAAGTAACCCTAGTTTTATGTCCCTCAGCAGGTCAAGATTTCACTAATTTCTGAAACATTTAAAGGTTGTGATGTACTGTACTTGGCCCTTTTCCCGCCTGGGATTTTAGCTGAAATTTTAAGTCCATATTATATATTTCCATCCCTCTCAATTATCGGCAGTGATTGTTACATCATCATCAGACTGTTAAGTGAAGCTCTCTCAGCTGAAGGGTGAGGGATTAGTTGTCTGTTAGTTAGCTGCTGTAATGTCTCTGAATGACCGTCATCTGAAGCCTGTGTGTGTTTGTTCCTTACGGCTCCAGGTCAGGCCAGTCAGCGGTATAAAAGGACTGTTTCACAGAAACCCAAAGCAAGCTTCGCTCGACAGCCATGCTGCTGCGCTTCTCGGTCGTAAGTCCACCTTCGGGGCTCACCTCCTGCGCAGGACGGCCAGTGCCCCCACCAAGGGGCAGCCCAAAGTCAAGAAGGGCTTCCCCGAGATCTCCATCGACACCAAAGACTACAGCTCAGAGGGGCCCAGCGAGGACCGCGACTCAGAGGACGCCTCTCGCCCCCGATTCGACAGCGAGGGCGAAAAGGCCTCGCCTCACCGACGGGATGGCACCAACGGGGAGTTGCACCCTGCCGGCGATAAAGGTAAGAGCCGACCCCGCCACGGCGCCTCGCGCGGCCACAAGGTTGCGCTGAGCGAGCCACTCAAACGAGCCAACAGGCTGCGGCTGGAGGACCCTCTGGCGGCAAAGCCCGGTGTTTTTGCCCGCGCAGCGGTCAACAGCTCGGCTCGGGCCGGGGTGACCTCCGACTGCATGAAGTGCATGATCGGCTCCAAGGAGAGCCCAGAGGTGAAGAAGAAGGCGAATTCTCGGCCCGTTGCCCCGCCGAGCCCGGTCCTGCCCAGACGGGCGAGAGCAGCCTCCGAACCCAGGCGGGCTAAACCCAAGCCCTGCCCTGAGCCCCTGCCTGCCCCCATTAAACAGTCAGTCCCCCCGCCTCTACCGCGGACCCTCCCCAAGCCGCTCCCCAGAGCTCGGGGCCGGCAGACGCTGGCGCCCGCTGGTGCCCGCCCCTGTCTTGACCCTTCGGCCCGAAACGCCCGCTCTTGCAGTGTGCCCCGCCGGCGTTGTCCATCCTCTGTTACCCCCGTGCCTGATGACTCGTCCCGCCTACGCTGGCAGTGCCCGCCGCGCCTAGACTCTGGTGGTGCGGGTCGCCAGTCCAAACTCTTGTGCATGGGGGGTGGTCTGGCCCTCTCAGACAGCGAGTCCAGCAGCTGTGACAGCCTGGGCGGTCCCCCGTCTCTACCCCCGCCCCTTCCCCCCTACACCACCGAAACCAGGCGACGGGCAGTGGGCACGTTGCAGAGGGAGATGAACGCCCTCTTTATTCAGAAAATGGAGGAGATCCGCAGTAAATCCCCCATGTTTTTCGGTGGTAAGGCCAATTCTACCGTAGGCCTTAGATCCTTAGACCCTTCAGCCTTTATCTGCAAGGTAGACCCCCCCACCCCCCCCCCGGGTCGTGCTGTGATTGTGAACTAACTCACCCCTGTTAATTGGCCTCCTGCTCCAGTTTGGCCTTGATGTCATCCCCTCCTGCAGAGTCTCCACCATGATAGGTCGGGCTTTAGTGGTTGTAGTATAAAACTCCCCTATGTCCCTGTGATTCTGCATTAGAAATGCCTAGTGCTGTTGCTCTATATGGAAAATCATTTCATTCCTTTCCAGGGATTCTCACAGATCCACATACATTTAAAAAGGCACACTATATACAGCTCTGCTCTACTTGCTTAAGTTTCCATGCTGCAATTGGCACACTGTGCACTGTTTATTCAGAGCAGTGGTAAATTGTCAGGCACAATTTCAGTAGAACTTGACACTGTAACAGCTGGGCGTTGTCTAACATTAATAGTCTGGGAAAGAATGAAAAGCTTGTCATTCTGTTTTCTAAATGCACCACAGATATGTGATTAGAATTTGCTCATAGGTCTGGAACTAAGTTCCTTTAAACTATTTTGATGTGGCCAGTGTGTTCAATCAATGTGTATCCTTTCTGAACACGTCAGATGAGATATCTGGTAAGTAAGTGATATGGTTTTTTTAAGGCTTTTTATTACAGCTGCTTTCCTTACCTGTTCTGCAGATGCAGTTTTGAGCTTTTCGAATGTATCTCAATAAAACGAAAATGACGAGCCTGTCATACGCTGCCTGTTTTCACACAAAGTCTTTTTTCTGCTGTAATTGCTTGAAATTTAATGGAGCGGAATAATCGTGTTATACTGGTTGTACTTATAGACTCATTTTTGTAATTACATGTTCTCATCACATTTGGGTTGTCATAGAAAAAGATTCGGTGTAGAAAAAAGTTCAGTTTCACTGCTTATGCAGTCAAAGGAGCTTATGCATTGCTAAACTCCAACACTTTATTCTTGTCTGCTTGGATGAAGCGCTTGTGATTACACTCGAGAAGCTGATCCCATTCAGTGAGTGGTTATCAAAACCTCCTGTCTGTTATGGGGCTGGTTGTCGCACTCACTGTGATATTAGCTGTCATGGAAAACAAAAAAAACTGAAAAGCAAAATGGCCCTGATGAGAGAGAGAAAAAAAAAACAACGGAACACCTCCGTCAATGAGGTAGAGATGAACACTTAGCGCATCTGAAACGCAATGAAACATTGCAGGGCATAATTCCAGGTCTTGCTCCCTGCTCGGTCACGTGTAGTTGTTTGGGAGTGAGATCGTATGCTCCTGCCAACTATTGGTTCCTCCTGCTGTTAGCTGGCCGACAGTGACCCAGCCCTATAATAACACTGCCCAAGTCCGGTGTTCTTTTAAATAAACAAGATAATTAGTTAGGAGATAAGTTTTACATTATGTTTCATCATTTTTATAAGTTCTGCTGAAAGGCCATGAGCAAATCTTCTTTCGGGGTCATGCTATTATGCCTCTGCCAAGCACTGTGTGTGGGAGGCATACTGTTTTCCGGTTGGGCGTTCTTGCCTGGGTCCATCGCAAATATCTTGTCTGCGCTATATCTACTGAAAGTGTGGGGGTGATTTTCTCAAAATCGGACTTACTTGCTACCCACAGAGGGTAGCTCAACTGATTATGTTTTGTAGGTCAAAGGTCAAATTCACGTAAGGTATAGCATTCAGCACTTCGTGTTGAGTTTTATCTTGTTCAAATGGCTGCGTGTGGATAAAATTGCAGCTCTTCTAAGTTGCTCTGTCCACTTTATATAGGCGCTTGTATCACTCTACCTCTTTACCACTTGGGGTCAAACGCCTCTGTCTCATTACTGCAAGCTGGTAGGTTGCTATCCTGTAAAAAGATGATTGCCCCCTGTATTCTGTAAACAGGTTATCGAAAAGCTTTAATTTATTGATGCAGTATTTAATCATGCAGTATTTCCGAAAATTTGCTTGATAATTACCGCTTTGTTTTTAGTGGTCAGCCATGTGAAACATAGTTATTAAGCGCCGTGTAACAACCTCATCAAATAATGTGAAAATACTTTTTTTTTTTCCAAGCAGTTTCAAAGTACTTGCCCCTGGTGTCAATAAACAATGGGCTCAAAAATTACTGGCTCTCCTGACTGGCAGTGCACAAACAATACTCAAAAAATTCTAAGAAATCTATTTATCGAGAAACTCTAAACTACAACTTTTGGGAAATACTGTACGATATAAATCTTCCCATGGAATATGGAAATACGATATAAATGTTCCCATGGAACCAAGCAAAATCATTTACTGATTCAATTAAAATTCACATTCCTCCAAATCGAGGTTTCACAATTAATGGCATGTTTAAAGATTATTGTAAATCACATCCACCAAAATAAAATCATGTATTAAATTCTACTTAAGTTTTATCTACTGTAAGTTTTGAGGAACTACAAAGTAAATTGAGCCATTACATCACTTCCTGTTTCACTGGGGTATAAAAATGAGGTAACACACATGCAATAACCCTTTTGTGATCCAACACCATGAAAGCAAAAAAAAAAAACAAATGTCTGTTCTGAAGAGGCAGAATGTCATAGACCTTCATAAACCTGGTAATCACTTCAAGAAGATTCACAAATGACTGAATATCCTCCTGAGCACTGCCAGCTTGGGATACGTGTTTGGGTTTGTTTACGGCTGCTTGTGACCGCTTCACTTATCCATTACCAGGATCAGCCAAATACTTCGCAAATGTCTGGGCAAGCTCTCTGGTGCTACCGTGAAAGCAATGTGAAATGCAGAAGCTCTACCGTGTCTGGTATAACAAATGATTTCTCTACACTACCAGGACATAATTTCATCCCCCTTTAGAAGTTGTTGTGGCTAATAAAAAGCCGAAAAAGACGGAGATTAAATAGGAAATTCTTTCCTGTAGAAGTGATCGATTCGCTAGCTCCACATAAGCAACTTGTCCGCGCCAACGGAACTTATGGTCTGCAAAAACTGTATTATGTTCATAACATAACCGAGCTCTCTCTAGCTGTCGCGTTCTATCCATAAAGCTGCTTTCACATCGGACACGAAACTGGACGGGACAGTTCACGGGACAGATTTGCCTACATTCAAAGTCAATGCAACGACGCAAATACACGCGTTATGGGCGCGTTAAGTAGTTTTTACACCGGGCACAAAACAAATTTTTCGTGCGACAGATTACATTCAAAGTCAACACGTGTTATGGACATGTCAAGCTGCTTTCACACCTGACGCAAAACAAATTTTTCGCGCGACAGATTACATTACATTGCAAGTCATGACCGCTTATCAGCTACTGCATGTTAGCTTGTGTGCTCGGCTAATTAAAAATGCCCCGGGTAACTTGTAAGCAGCAATTCTGATCGGTATGCTTCTGTTACTTCAGAACTGTCATCAATGTGACAGTTTCATCATAACATTGCCTGATTGTAGCCACTA
This sequence comes from Gymnothorax reevesii, assembly GCA_029721435.1. Taxonomy (NCBI): domain Eukaryota; kingdom Metazoa; phylum Chordata; class Actinopteri; order Anguilliformes; family Muraenidae; genus Gymnothorax; species Gymnothorax reevesii. The sequence continues at coordinate 54,269,457 of CM056585.1, forward strand.
CAGTTGATGCTAACCAGAAAGGTGCAGTTTGACCAGAAGTACAAACCCAAAACCAGTGAAGTTGGCACGTTATGTAAATCGTAGATAAAAACAGAATACAATGATTTGCAAATCCTTATTTTTTGCAAATAATCATTAACTTAGAATTTTAAAGAAATTTAAAGGCAGCAACACATTGCAAAAAAGTTGGCACTGGAGCCTTTTTACCACTGTGTTACATCGCCTTTCCTTTTAACCACACTCAGTAAACGTTTGGGAACTGAGGAGACCCATTTTTGAAGCTTTTCGGATGGAACTCTTTCCCATTCTTGCTTGATGTACAGCTTAAGTTGTTCAACAGTCCGGGTCTCCGTTGTCGTATTTTACGCTTCATAATGCGCCACACATTTTCAATGGGAGACAGGTCTGGACTACAGGCAGGCCAGTCTAGTACCCGCACTCTTTTACTACGGAGCCATGCTGTTGTCACACGTGCAGAATGTGGCTTGGCATTGTCTTGCTGAAATAAGCAGGGGCGTCCATGAAAAAGACGGTGCTTGGATGGCAACATATATTGCTCCGAAACCTGTATGTACCTTTCAGCATTAATGGTGCCTTCACATATGTGTAAGTTGCCCATGCCTTGGGCACTAATACACCCCCATACCATCACAGATGCTGGCTTTTGAACTTTGCGCCTATAACAGTCTGGATGGTTCTTTTCCTCTTTGGTCCGGAGGACACGACGTCCACAGTTTCCAAAAACAATTTGAAATATGGACTCGTCAGACCACAGAACACTTTTCCACTTTGCATCAGTCCATCTTAGATGAGCTTGGGGCCAGCAAAGCCGGCAGCGTTTCTGGGTGCTGTTGATAAATGGCTTTCGCTTTGGATTGTAGAGTTTTAACTTGCATTTGCAGATGTAGCGACGAACTGTAGTTACTGACAGTGGTTTTCTGAAGTGTTCCTGAGCCCGTGTGGTGATGTCCTTTACACACTGATGTCGGTTTTTGATGAAATACCGCCTGAGGGATCGAAGGTCACGGGCATTCAATGGTGGTTTTCGGCCTTGTCGCTTACGTGCAGTGATTTCTCCAGATTCTCTGAACCATTTTTGACGATATTACGGACCGTAGATGATGAAATCCCTAAATTTCTTGCAATAGCTAGTTGTGGAATGTGGTTTTTAAACTGTTCGATAATCAGCTGATGCTTTTGTTCACTAAGTGGTGACCCTCGCCCCATCCTTGTTTGTGAATGACTGAGCATTTCCGGGAAGCTGCTTTCATACCCAATCATGGCACCCACCTGTTCCCAATTAGCCCGGTCACCTGTGGGATGTTCCAAATAAGTGTTTGATGAGCATTCCTCAACTCCCTCAGTCTTTTTTGCCACTTGTGCCAGCTTTTTTGAAACATGTTGCAGGCATCAAATTCCAAATGAGCTAATATTTGCAAAAAATTACAAAGTTTACCTGTTCGAACATTAAGTAACTTGTCTTTGCAGTGTATTCAATTGAATATAGGTTGAATTGGATTTGCAAATCTTTGTATTCTGTTTTTATTTATGATTTACACAACATGCCAACTTCACTGGTTTTGGGTTTTGTTGGTTTTGCAAAGCTTGGGGTGCGTTTTAGGGTGCTTGTGAAATGATAGCTTTACTTATCCATGATCGGGGTCACGCTAATACTTCTCCAATATCTGGGCAAGCTCTCTGATACTACCAGTGAAAGAAATGGGGAAACGCACAGGCTATAACTTGTCTGGTATAACAAACGATTTCTCTGCATTGCCATCGATTGAATATTAAATCGGCGATTGAATATTAAATTCTTTCATGTAAAAATTATCGATTCGTTAGCTCCACATAGGCAACTGTTCACGCAAACGGAACTTACGGTCTGTAAAACCTGTATTATGCTCAACATAACTGGAGCTCTATCTAGCTCTCGCGCACTATCCATAACGCGCCCATTCTCCACAAGGACACGCTGGTTATTCCGACGCAATTAGTAACCATTACTGAGGGCAATTTCCGAAAAGGCCGTTTAGCCTGGAGCTTTCGCCTCTCCGTCATATACCAGCGCAGAAGCTGTTCATTACTCCACGCTAACAACACACCACAGTTATGCATGCGAACCAGCAGGTCCTTATAACACACACCGAAGCAGTCCATAAGCTTTTGGTCCACTTTCAGCTGCTCCTCACTGTCCATGTTTCCCTCTAAACTCAGACCCACTGGATTTCTACTGTCTCCGGTCTACCCTTGGGCATGTCGACCCGCTTTACAAATGTGTCTACATGGGGTGGATTCTAGCTTTCCCTCCATCCTAGCTACAGAGTAGAAAAACTGCTGTACTCACCACTGTTGCCGATAGCAAATTCGTGCTTGAGCTGCCAGACTTTCGCACTGCGTCCTCCACTTTCGCCGTTGCGTTTAATAGAACAAGTTAATTTCATTAGATCTATACACATGTACTGCATTAGATTGCAGAATATGCCTGTTGATTCCTTCGGGAGACACGTCAGTTTCACTCTGGAGCCGGACCTGGAAAACTGCTTTCTGCAGCCTCGTCCCGCCCAACTCCGCTCTCCACTGAGCTGGCCAGTCAGAAGAAAGTGGGCACACGGGGAGTGGGGGCCATAGCAGAAGAGCCACCCCAACGAGGCATTTCAGGCAGAGACTACAATGGACTACAAATGGGGTTTTTTGAGGATGGCAGTATGAGGTATATAAGGACCCCGTTTTGGACCTTGAACAATCAGGATTACTCTAGGGGAGTATATCAAAATATAACCTTGGAAATATAGCAAAATAGGTCTCCTTTTAGATTAGCATAATGAATTCCACCAAGTATTAGGATATTTTGGCTAACAATCTGGTTGCGACCCCGAGAAGGCTGGGACTTGGTCATAAGTGGACTTTTCGACAATGGCCCAAAGCATACCTCAACATCCACACAGAAATGGCTCTGTGACAACAAAATTGACATTCTGCGATGGCCATCTCAGTCACCAGACCTCAATCCAATTGAAAACCTGTGGGCTGAGTTCACAAGGGCAGTTATTGAATGCTAACCCAAGAATGTGATGGATCTTGAAAGGATCTACTTAGAAGTATAGTCCAAGAATCCCCACCCCTCCAAAATATGTGCCTTAACCTTGTCAAAAAATTCAGAAAGACTCCATGCTGTTATCCTTGCCAGAGGTGGTTGCACGAAGTACTAAATGAAGGGTGCCAATAATCATGAAAACTTGATTTTGCGGAAATTTATTTTGTATTAAATAATTGTCATGATATTGATTGTTTCCATTGTAACATTAATAAAATTAAGTATTTCACATGTGTTGGTATATTCTTTTTCTCTATAATTATATCCTTTTTTTGTATTCTTTGTGGATTGCCAGTCAGGGGTGCCAGTCATTTTTGACCCCGCCGTAGTTTCTGCTGGTTGCTGAATGTAAGTAGCTGGTATTTACCGGGTATATACTGTTACTAGTATCTTGTGAATTCAACGGTTATCCAACTAACCTTGAGGGAAGAGAGAACTAAGCAGCAGCAGGAAACATTCATACTGTAAACATGATCCTCATGTCTTATCCTCTGGGAACAGTTAGTTGCTTCCAGTTGTCCTTTCTCGTGGAAAAGACCAGGCATTGCACATTTTTTTAGGAATTTGGATGCTTGGAGTGTTGCGTAGTTGAACATGCGTTGCTGTTACAAATCACTGGCTTATATCCTGACCTCCCGAAGTCATTTACTGACACTTCCATGCTATTCTGTGCTTGCTCTAATAATGTGCCAGTACAACGGCCGCGTCCCTGGCCAAAACCGTTTCATTTGTTAATACTAACTGCTTATCACTCCACTGACTTCAGATGTGTCTTGCAAGAAGGGGCTCCTATGATTTTGGCTTTAGGACCTGATGGGTATTCACTCGTGGGATGCAGTGCAGACAAATACTGTGCGGTGAGGCCCTGGTTCAGATCCATCTATGCTCCAAACCATGGAATAAATCTTCTTCCTCTGGTTTGGGCCTGTGAAGATTTCACATACTGTATCTGGCCATGCTGTACTTAATGCTATTCGGGCTCTTGATAAAAGTTCTATTTAGTACGCTGAATGAAATCAGATGCCTTGTTACTTTTCATTGTTTTGTCACCTATCTAGTTCATATGTACTCTTGCAATAATCAATCAGACCAAGAAACCTGCTGGAACTACAGTCCCTAGATAGAGGGAGTTGCAATAACTCAGGCATAGGAGCAATTTTTTTTTTTCCATCGTATGAAACCGAGTCATGACTCACAATGGAAAAATTTTAATTATTAAAAATTAAATTTGGAAGAAAAATGATAAACTAGTCAGTAATGGTATTGAAAAGCGTAATGGGAAAGTATTTTGACGTGAGAAAAGAGAAGACGAGAAAAATTATCACTGAATATGATTTGAGTAATACATCCACCTTCGTTGACAATTATTTAGCTTGTTCTTTGCTAATTTTATGTCTATTACAAAGTCATTTGACAAAGAATTTTAACAAGCATTCAACACCTAAGGAATAGGAATAGCCTAATAGCTAGCTACAAAGGTTTGATGGTTGAGAAAAACGTTTGTTCCAAAGCACAGGGCTTGATGGCAAGGTAAAGCAGAGAAATACTCGAAATACTGCATAACATACACATAAACTGGTAGATTTTTTTAGGTGGGCTCAGTAAGGTGGCAAAAATATGATATGAACCTGGCTAGAGCAGTACATTGCATAGCTTTCATACTGCTATCCCCGCTTGCTTAACTGAACTGGGGGCGCTCTGAAGCACCTCATACAACCTCACTTACAAAAAATCACAACTAACCTTTTTAAGATGATAGCTTGCCAAAGTCAATTAGTTTAGTTTCTGTAATTAGTTTCTGTCAACCTATTTTATATTTTTTATGTCAAAAATGATAGACAATAATCAGGGCAAACTGTGGAATTGGCTTAATTGCATCCTCTAGCTCAGTGTAATCATTTTGAAACAGCTTATCTTCGCGAGTTACATCTTAGGCTACCATATACTATCAAGTATAGGAAATTTGTTTAATTTACTTGATTCAGTTTCCTCAGAAGCACAGACAAAACGTATCCCTGCCGCCAATCAAAATTAATGACAAGAGGAGGAACTTCTCTCGCAAATAAACAATGATGAGGTTGGCTTCTATTTTTGATGATGGACTTTATAGCTAATATCTTAGTTCTTTCTTGATCAACAGGGAACCTATACTCTTTGTGGCCTTTCTCTGACTAATTGCTGAACCCATAGGGGCAGCAACCCATCATATTAATGAATTTTGAATACAACCCCAATTCCAAAATAGTTGAGACGAAGTGTAAGTTGCTAATAAAATCAAAATGCAATGACTTTCAGATCACATGAGCCAATATGTTATTTACAGTAGAACATAGATAGCATTTCAAATGTTAAAACTGAGACATTTTACATTTTTATCCACAAAATGAGCTCATTTCAAATTTTCTGGCTGCAACAGGTCTCAAAAAAGTTGGGACACAGGCAAAAAAATAAAAAAAAGGATGAAAAAGCAATTGAAATATAAGAGAATCAGCTGAAAGAACATTTAGCAAGTAATTACATTAACTGGCATCAGGCCTGTAACATGATTGGCTATAAAAGGGATGTCATAGAGAGGCTGAGTCTCTCAGAAGTAAAGATGGCCAGAGGCTCTCCAACCTGTGAAGGCTTGCGTAAAAAAAAATTGTGGAATACTTTAAAAACAATGTTCCTCAATGTCAAAGTGTAAAAGGCTTTGAAGGTCTTATCATTCACAGTCTATAACATCATCAGAAGATTCAGAGAAACTGGAAAAATCTCTGTGCATAAGGGACAAGGCCGAAGACCTTTTCTGGATGCCCGTGATCTTCAGGCCCTCAGACGCCACTGCATCACTCAGCGCCATGATTGTCATTGACATTACTAAATGGGCCCAGGAATGCTTAAAGAAACCACCGTCTATAAACACAGTCCACCAAGCCATCCACAAATACCACCTAAAATTCTATCATGCAAAAAGGAAGCCATTGATGAACATGATCCAGAAGCACCGCCGTGTTCTGTGGGCCAAGGCAAATTTAAAATAGACTGTGGCAAAGTGGCAAAGTGTCCTGTGATCAGACGAGTCCAAATTTGACCTCCGGGCTAAAGAGGAGAAAGACCACCCCTCTTATTATCAGCGTTCAGTTCAAAAGCCAGCGTCTCTGATGGTATGGGGATGCATTAGTGCATATGGTGTGGGACACTTGCATGTTTTAAAAAGCATCATGAATGCTGGAGGGTATATTAAGGTTTTAGAGCAACATATGCTCCCCTCCTGACAACATCTAATCCAAGGAAGGCCTTGTGTATTTCAGCAGGACAATGCAAACCACATACTGCAGCTATTACAACAGCATGGCTTCATAGTAGAATAGTTTGTGCTTTGAACTGGCCTCCCTGCAGTCCTGATCTTTGACCGATTGAGAACATTTGGCGCAATATTAAACAAAAAGTCTGTCAAAGGAGACCCAAAACTCTCCAGCAGCTGGAAGCCCGTATTAAACAAGAGTGGGATTGAATTCCAACGGCTAAACTGAAAAACCTTGTCTCCTCAATGCCTAGATGCCTCCACTCTGTGTTAAAAACAAGAGGGGATGCTACACTATGGCAAACAGGCCCCTGTCCCAACTTTTTTTGAGATCTGTAGCGGCCATCAAATTTGAAATGAGCTCATTTTGTGGATAAAATAGTAAAATTTCTCAGTTTCAACATTTGCTATGTTATCTCTGTTCTTTTGTGAATAAAATACTGGCTGGTGTGATTTGAAAGTCATTGCGTTTTGATTTTATTCACAATTTACATTTTGTCCCAACATTTTGTCCCAACGGCCAGACCAAAAACATAATATCCCCCGAACGCCATTTGGCGTTCGGGGGATATTATGTTTTTGGTCTGGCCGCCGCCGCCGCACTACGTGTTAACGCGATAACTTCTGTAATATTTCAATTACAAATTCTAAATTTTGCACATAAGTAAGTAACATAAAGTTGAAAAACTGATTCGATTTTGGACAATTTACGATGTCTAGATTGGCCACCAGGGGCCAAAAACTGATTTCACTGTTAACGCGATAACTGCAGTAATATTTCAATTAGATATTCCAAGTTTTGCACATAAGTAAGTATCATAAAGAGGAAGAACTGATTCGATTTTGGACAATTTATGATCTCTAGATTGGCCCCCAGGGGCCAAAAACCGAAAAAAATCAGTTTTTATCATATCTCTGGAAATATTTGTTGTCCGATTGACCTCAAATCAAGTGCAAATGAAAGGTCATGACCTGAGGATGTGTCCCACAATGACATTATACCTGTTTGGTTCAAAATTTTGACACAAGGTGGAGCTTTGTCACATAAAATTCACCATTTTTGCTATATCTTTGGAACTATTTCTCCAATTGACATGAAACTATGTGCAACTGCAAGGTCATGACCTCACAACGTGTCACATGATGACATCATACCTGTATGGTTCAATATTTTGACCAGGTGGCGCTTTGTGATGGAAAATTACCATTTTGGCTATATCTTCAGAACCATTTGACCGATTGACCTGAAATTAAGTTCAAATGAAAGTATATTCAAGGTCTATTCAAGGATTGGGGAATTGGAGGAATGGGGGTGTTCGGGGATATACCCCCAGCCATCGCCTCCAACGGCATTAGCCTAGTTCGGAATTGGGGTTGTACTTATTTTCAAAATTACGAACACATTCACCTATAACTCATTCACTTGGACACCGCACCCAATAAAGTGATGGCAACTGCACTGCTCCATATGTCACTTGACCAGGTCTTCTAGAAACCTCATGTTGCAACTCTCTCTATCAAGGAAGTCTAACCAAAAAAGACTGGAAGCATTAAGTGTCCTGACCCACACCCCAGTCTACCCAATGAAAATATTTGAACATTTGAGTGCATTTCTAGGAAAAGGGGTCACTTGGGTCATCTCCTGAAAACTTAGATTTTCCAACAAAATAGAAGAGTGATCCAAGTTTTTCATTTTGAGAAAAAAATTGGATGAATGGAAAAAAATCCCAAGTGATCCCTTTTCCTAGTCCTGCACACATTTTGTTTTTATATGAAATACTTGGCTCTTCAAACTTACTTTCAAGTTACCTTTGAAAATACAAGCTATCAAACTGCTCTCATGGTCGCTCTGTGTTTTGAAGCATACAAATGAGGGGTTTGAGCAAAGCTAATCGGGTGAAGTGAGGTGGCAATGACAACAAGTGTCTCTTTTGTACACTCCTGTATCTCTCCATCTCTCTCTCTCTCTCTGTGCCCCTGATGTGCTAAACTATTTCCATGTGTTCTGTTCCTCCCGCATGCCCTCTCTCTCTAATGCAGAATTGAAAGGATGAGCCAACCCAGGTAAACAGATCTTCTCACCCCCCCATCCCCCAAAAAACTGCCCCCTACTCCACTTATTTTATTTTATTTACCTCAATACATCTCCCTCTTCACCCCAGTGTTCCACTGTTCGGAGCCCAATGGCATATACCTTGTTCAAACAGAGCACTGTAAAGCCGTTTCACTTGCTCTTTGCGTGCAGGTCAGCATTGGACAAGGAAAAAAAATGAACTTAAAAAGTAGGGGACTTGCATCCTCTGACTGATGTGCTTGAGTTCAGTTAGCATATTAGCCTGTTAGCTGAGTGTGTCCGAGGCTCCTGCTAAAGTGTGGCTGAAGACCACGCTACAGTTTCTGCCATCTTGTCTTGCTCATTTCATTCCACTCATTATATGCAGGTAAGAGCATTATTTGAGCATGTTCCGTGGAAGAGCATTATTTGAGCATGTTCTGTGCACATGCTGCTTGTGATCCGCATGCCTAATGGAACAGGGCATTCATTCTGTGTATTATTGCCCTTCTCATACTTGAATATGTATGAATACATGAAAGGGATAGTTCTAGTTTTCGGAAGTGGGGCTGTATGAGGCATCTATCCCTTGCCAGCACATTACCTGCAGTGGAGAGCAGTCTGAGGCTCCTAGTTTGCGGGAGGAGAGTGTACTGCAGGGACTGAAGCAGAGCAATATACTAATATGCATGTTGGCCACCTAAAAGAAAGCCCACCTTAAATCAGTCTCAGTTTGAGAGTACGCTATATTTTGAATAATTCCATGCTTTACTTTGTTGTCAGACAGACTTTTCCTTTTGCAATACAGTTTTCCAGCTGTATTGGAATACAGAAGTTTGATCTATGGTTGAGAAAATGCAATATAAGTTCCAGAAAAAACTGCAGGAATAACTTCACTCACTAGGAGTAAGGACCTCACACAAACCCCACTTCAAAAAACGCAAACTATTCCTCCGCTGTTTTTGGTCCAGTTTTCTTTACATCTTCAAGTAAAACTACACTGTTGTCATTGTTATGGAATATCAGGCATTGATTTCTTTTGTCTACCTTAAAAGGATCATTTCAGTATTTCTTTTATGCATGCTTTTAGGCCCAGTTTCATCAACACAGATTACAGTCAGACCAATTTCAGTTTTGAAAAGGGATCTCTAAGGAAAACTTATTTTAGTCCAAAACCAAGCATAATCTGTGTCTTTGAAACAGGCCTGTAGTGCTGTCCATGTCTGTGAAACTGTATTTTGCTAATGATCCAATCAGCCTTGAGCTGCTTGTTGGAGAATTAAGGTTTCATTGTTTCATTCAGTTTCATTGATGTTTGATGTTTATTTAGAGTTAGATCTTTGATGTTCTATTTGGATCTCAAAACTCTCATGAAGACAGCAGTTTTTTTATTTTCCATTGTTGTCTTTTACCCCCAGACTGCCCCACATTGCCGATATCAGTCACTCCACTCCTATTCCTGGAAACAATCGCTGAAGAAAGTGAGGAGAGAAACCCATCTCGCTCCACATCCACCTCCGTCCCCCTTCCTCCAGAGCCTCAGCACCCTAACTCCCCCACGGCAATAACCCCCACCTCTGAATCTCCATGTCCACCTCCACCTCCATCCCCGCTAGTCGACTCGTCATTGTCTGCCGTGTCCATCCCCTCCGGGACTGCAGAACCTGCTCTCCAGGAGATCAGCGCTGGGGGAACTGAAGAGCGGGGGTCCCCCTGCTCAGCCACTCCTGACCAATCCCCAGGGCCTTGCACCCCCGCTCTGAACCAGGACAGCCGTACTAAGGATGCATTCCGTACTAATGGGACCTCTGATGAGGAGGAGGATGCAGGATCTGAGATTGGCCAGAAAGCAGGATCTGTGACTGGTCAGAAGGCTAGTGAGGCTCCGCCCTCTGCTCTTGAGGACACTTTGGAAGGAGGGCAGGCTTTTAGGGCCCTGGTCTATAAGGAGCCTGTGTCTGGGTCTCTTGGCAGCCTCCGTACTCCTGTCCGGCGGTCCAAAAGCGAGGGGCATGTGCGGGCAGCCTGTGCCGACAGCGGGCAGTGGGCCATCCCTGAAGTTTGCACGGATGCCACGGTGAACGACCGGCTGTGGAGCAAGCTGGACCTCAGCAGCCAAAGGGATAGCGTGTCTTCCTCTTCCAGTCTGTCATCCAACGACACCGTCATCGACCTGTCCCTACCCAACCTGTCCCGCAAGAGCCTGCCGGGCCTCAACACCGCCACCCCACAGGACGAGTCGCCTGAGAATGGGAAGAGGCCCGGTCGGCCGCGATCCGCCATGGCGGGGTTCGTCAGCGCTGTCCCACTTGTTACCAAGAGCAAGTCTAACCCCAACCTGCGAGGCGGGGAGGATGCCAGCGAGCTTGGGGACGAGCTGCAGCCCAGGCCCCTGACTAAGGAGCCACGTGAGACCGGTCGACTCACCCAGCGCCGGCACACCTGGAGCCGCCTCTACATGGAAGGACTGCGGCAGGCCTCATCCTCGGCCAGGAAACCTCCGGCGTCCGACAAGGGGAACGCCGGAAACGGCGAATCTGCCAAGTCAAAGAGCCTGGGCGACCTGACGTCAGACGACATCGCCTGCAACTTTGACAGCAAGTACCGCAGTATCAGTCGCAGCTTCATCACCCGGCCCGCTCGCGATGCGCGGCGGCCCCGCTCCCGAACCCAGGATGACCTTCAGGAGCAGCTGCGCCGCCTGACAGATGTGGAGCCCCTGACAGCCAGCGATTTTGCACGTTCCGCTCGAAAAGCGGGCCCAGAGGAGGAGGAGGAGGAGGTGGGGGAGCAGGAGGAGGTGGTTCCCTTGCGGAGGTCCTCGTCACGGAGTCAAAGCCGGGTGCGCTACATCGCTAACCGGGCAAAGCAAGCGCAGGAGAGACAGCGTCTCCAGGGCCTGGTGCGCCACGGCAGTAGCCCCATCGAGGAACGGGGTAACCCCGAGGGAGCGTGCTCCGTGGGCCAGAGCGCCTGCACCAACCTGGACCTCCTGAGCCTGCTGCCCCCTGGACCCCCTCAGCAGAACCACAGCCCACTGGATGATGAGGTTTTCTTCATGCTCAAACTCTAAGTGGATGAGACCTGCCCTACTCGACTGCACTTAATCCTCTCCCACTCCCCTTCCCTGTATTCCTACTTTGCGAAGAAACCCATTTTAATATATCCTCAAGTTTTAAAAAGCAATGGATTCTGTAAAGATGTTTTTTTAATTAAAGACCTGTAGGTCCTCATGGGAGTCCCTCCAGACATTTGGTCGAGCACTGAAAGCAGTATAGCCCTGCGATAGCCTGGGCAGCTATCCTGCGGCACGGTCGCATGCTTTTTTTTTGGTCAAGTTCTTCCATTCCTCAGCACCTTTTTTGAAGCCCGAATAAAGTTTTAATTACATTCAAAATGATGTTAAAAGCAGTAATATAATCACGTACTGTTATCGGACAAAAATCACAATGAAGTTCAAATGGACTCAAATCTCTCATTTTTAAATGATTGTTAAAAGTCCTTGGACCCTAACTTGCTGGCTGTCTGAATCACTCTGAATTGCATTTGTATTGCGCTGAAAAAGGGAGGTTAGGCCCCTTTTGCATGTGTTCAGTGGTTTTAATAAAGCAACCATCTGTTCACACCATGTGAAGACTGCTCGTGAAAGTACTACTGTTCATTTGTACGGGGTTTTTCAAATAAAATGGATTTTCCGAGACACTACTAGGAGAAATGGCCACAGTACATTTTCTGTTGTGTTTTGCTTAATAAACCTTAGCAGCTGATTTGTCATTGTGAATTGGCATGTTTCAGATGTAGCACTAACCTTTTAATTTGACCTGGATTAAGATCTTCTGCTGTAAATCTTTGTCAACCTTAATTTTTTTTTATTATTCTTAAATTGTGTAAGAAAGACAATGTGTACTGTAGTTGAGACACTTTTAGCAATATTTTATTTAGTATTGGTACATGTGGCAGTATTGAAGGAGATATGATTTTTGGGAGTCTAGATCACTGAAGATTTTCTTGACATGCAGACTCAAACAAGTTTCGGCGTGTCTCCTAACTGATGTTTTTTTTTAAATGTTATTTTATAATCTATGCGTGTGTCGTATTTCTTCCTTTCCATTTTAATAGTTGGCAATGATGTGAATAATGTGTGATTTGTGTAAACTGCCAATTTGGTTGAAAACTGTGAATACACAAGGCATGTGCTCACAAACTGTCCTTTATACTTGACTGTGTCACACACAGAAGCAGATGATCTTTTTTATGATCATGAAATCGCTCCTGTAGTTTGTAATCCCGTTGCATGTTGCCTAACAATTCCTCAGTTTTTACATTTTTTTTATTTAATTGGGGGGGGGGGGTGAATGACTGTCAGTGCTCTGTGGAGTGATGCATGCTATTCAGCATCACATGAAAAAATCTTCTGGAATTTTCAAAATGTAGATGTTAATTTATATGAGGCCTTGCTTCGGAGCATGTCTCTTCTTCCGCTGTTTGCACTGCCATGCCAGTTTTGGGCTACATTTTAGGGATGATATTTAAATGTCACCATATGTAATTAGAATTAAATAAAAGGCTATATCAACTTTTTTTTTTTTACTCTCATTTAATTTTAATTATAATTTCTGTCATCCATCTATGTGGAATGATGCCCCTGCTGTAGGCCGTAATTTTTGCCTAGGAAACAATTTTATCAATCATGTATATTATTTCCAATATTGAGACCAATGACTAGCAAAAAAAAATTAAAAATCTGTACATCTGGACTTTCAGTCAATGAATGTAAATGAACATGAATTGAATAAAAGCAATTAATCGATATAGATCTGTTTTCCTACGCTCTCAACGTCGACCTTTCGACCTTGTGTCTCTGGAGCGTGCTTCTGTTTGGCCTCCGTCACCCGCTTGGCCCCCCGTGTCCGGGATTCAAAGCCACCCGTGGGGACGAGAGTACGTGCAGTGATTGTGAAGACGTGTTTACGCTCTTTAAACCAGCTGGATGCAGAGGGAATGCTTTATTCTCATTTGTCACCCGTACATCGGTACCGCTCCTTGGACTTTCTATCCTCCCTACCGCGCGTTGTATATTTTATGCTTTTGTCTCATACGACGTAATTGGCTAAACGACAGAAGACCTAATCGCGTGTTGTGACCATTGTTCTTCAATCCCGACCATTTTCTTTTCCTTTTCGTATGCTTTCTCTAACGGAGTCGTAGTGCTCGGTCATTACTTCTCATTAGTATTAATTCTGACACAAACGCTGCGACTATATACTAACTTCCAACTGGGGGATTTTGCGGCTTCATAATACTTAGCAGTATCAGATGAAGCTCTGAATCATTCCTCTTTGCTTTTGAATGACACGCCACACAATGATTTTGGCATGTGCAGGCTTCGGTTGCCAGGACAACAGCTACCAGCGTGACACTGGTTGCCAGTTCCTTTCCGCAGTGCCGAAAACTTCCCGGGTGCACTTACACGCCTCGGTGAGTGACAGAAATTGTCCCTGCTGTCGGTCCCACAAAAAACGTCTTCATTAGAATTCCACAGACGCCATTGAGTCACTTCAAATCCGTATTCATCAAAGCTGTTTGGACTTGTCCGTCTTTCAGACCCCAACTTGAAGTCCATTGAGTGGGACTAACTGTGGGAATGTTGTTGTGTGTAACAGAGGTTGAACTCCCCCCGTGCCTCCCACCCCAGGACTATTGGCAGAAGACCAATAGGTTTTGCTCCATTAGGAGAAAATGGCGATGGATTCAAGCAAATAAACCAGGGGGGAGAATGCCATGCTCTCTGCAGTGCGGGCATTCAGTGTAAAATTGATTCGCTATTCTAAGCTCCATTTAAAGCTCTGCAAAGAAGTTGGTTCTCAAGCGCTGGCTTTGTCTCCGTACCTGTGAATTGAATGCCAGGTAATTGAATGGCAGGCCGTGTGTATCTAACATTTATTCATTTGAAGTGAACAAGAAAAAGTTGTGCAGTGATGGGAATTCTGAACACTCAGACCCACTGCTGTGAAACACGTCTCAGTTCTTCAGTCTATATAAATAACATTTTTGCAATTAATATCTTTTCATTATATATTTCTGTGGCTGCAAGTCTGATAATTATTTCTATTCAGTTAATTGTTTTGATTGGGGATAATGCCCCCAAGAGTGTTTTGACCCAACCGGCTGAAGAGATTGGTTTTTTGGAACAAAAGGTCAAGGTTTGGTGTTCAGGCTGTGTTATTCATTCAATGGCAGCATGGGGTTGTCATAACTACACCTATGCTGAGAAAAGCTTATGGTAAAGTACAGGTCTTATGGAGGTTTGTGTGCTAATACATTGCTTGCACCTCTCTGGGTACACTTCTGAAGCAAATCAGGGGGTCTGCGGGGAACTAGCCAGCGGTCTGCCTGTCTTGGAGTCGAATATGTCTCATGTTCCATATTTCCCAACTGCTTGTCTCTCCCACCCTCTGGCAGTGTTTCTCAGTCTTGTTCCTCAACACAATTCAGACTCTGAAATTCTAGAAGCTTACCACCCACAAAATATTTGATTGGTCAGTTTCAGCGGGATCGGAAACCACCCCTTTATAATGCACTAGATGATCGCTTTCCGTCAGATCACTGGAGTTTGATTTAAAACTACAGTCAGGCCTCTGGAGGTAAGGATAACTGTCCTGTTTGCAAATGACTCGCTTCCAGTGTGCTTTTGTTAGAATGGTAAATAATGATTTCAGGTTTTTTTGTACCTTTTCTTACACTAATCATTTGTGCTACTCCTTTATGATGTTGCCTATACTGTATCATAATTACATGCACTAATCTCATGGCGGAGGAGAACAGATTATACCAATGAACTACTGTGTACTGATGTGTGTGGCTTCTCTGAATTGTTAGTGCATTGTTTTTATGCCTTTACTCTTTCAATTGGCATTAAACTTGTCACATTACAACTGTCAACTGGAATACCATGCATAAAGATGGATGCACTGATAAGGCAGTCATGCAATTTTGTTTGTCTTTTGGTAAAAATTTTTAGACCGTGAGTGATGCCCTCAAGGGATTTTTTTTTTTTTGAGTCAGATGTAAGATATAAAGAAATATAATGAATTGCTCTAGTGGATAAAGTCAGTCCAAAATTCAGTGTCTTGTTTTATGTGTGCTAAAGTGTGAAGTGACATTAACTGCGCTCATGAAGGGGATGCTTATGATGCATAGAGTGAGTCTTTTCCGTGAAGTGTTGGCTGTGGAATTTGTCCTTGGGCACAATGTTTAAGTGTTCAGTTCCTCCATAAAGTGGAACACAAGTGCTGCTCTTGTCCATCATTAGGTTCATTACTGAGGACATGAGGGTTTCAGACAGTCTCACTGTGTGCGTGACAGTGCTCCTGCTGGCCAGATTCTGTACTGCAGGTAAGAGAGAGACCATTTCAAATGAGTTAAAACAAGCTAAAACCAGCCAGTTCCATACTCTAGTTGTAGGAAGAAAGTTATGAAAGAAGAGAATTAGAGAGGGATTTAAAAAAGCAACTGACTGTGAATAAGAAAGCAGAACAAAATAAAATTTTCCTTAAATCTGTGTTAGCTAGTTTCTATGCTTCAATTAAATCTGCATTTTTGGGGAGCACTGCTCAGTGTAAATTTACTCGGCTGTTTTTGACTGAAATATACTCTTTCAGAATTGCGGGTAAATTGATGAAAGCTATGAGAAGAGGCTGAAGATGCTTAATCTCTTTAGTCTTAGGAAAAGGAGACTAAGGGGAGACTTTAAATATGTTAAATGGATAAACAAAGTGAATTATGTGGGATTCCTTCGACCAAGTGTTGTGAGTAGAACTCGGGGTCACAAATGGAAGTTGACCAAGGGTAAATTTAGTACTGATATTCGGAAATATTTCTTCACCCAAAGAGTAATTTCAATGTGGAATAGCTTGCCTGACCATATTGTTGAGGCAGAGACCTTGGGGGTTTTCAAGAGCAGGCTTGACTTAAAGTTAGATACCATTGAGTCATTGAGTATATGAAGGGATATATTCACAATAGTATAAAGAAACTGGCGAGCGTAGTTGGGCTGAATGGCCTGTTCTCGCCATTCATGTTATGTTATGTTATGTTAGAAAATTCCATGGGCATCATTTATCAAGTGTGCTTACGCACAGATGTGTGCGCAATGAGTGCGCACGGTTCTCCAAATCCTCCAACAGTGCAAGATAAGCCATGGCACTTGCATTTCAAGTTTTCTTTTCAGGTTGTCCTTTCACAGCTGTCTTTTACAACTTGTTACACAAATTATTCAAATTGTCTGCTAAATTACTGATTGAGAATTTTATTAATAAGAGGAAATGGGGAACGTGTGTGAAGTTTGAGGTTGCTGAACACTGTGACTCTCTAAGTGTGTTATATTTGTAGTTTCACCATTCTACCACTATGTTTTGTGTGTACGCATGGTAGGCTTAGAGTTGTGCTTAAATTTACGCATGTTCCTACGCACAAATACAAGTTGATAAATCCCATACTTTGCGTGGAAATGTTCTTGCGCTCCGCAGGGAGCGCGTTTGCAAAGAGCGTTATGATCTGAGAGCACTGAGTGGCTTCTACGCAGGTACCGCTTCCCCAAAAACATACTGATAGGATTTATGCTGTGATTTACAACCCATGTTGGAGCGAGAGACAAAATGCACCAAAGCCATCCCAGTACACATCCAGCTCCTGTCCACCCTGAGATTTTTGGCCACCGGAACATTTCAGCGAGAGACTGGAGACATACGCGGCATTTGGCGGCCGGCACTAAGCAGAATCATGCCGGCAGTGTTAGATGCAATAATTTCTCTGGCCCCAACTTACATCCAGTTCCCATACAGACATCACCAATAAGCCGAAATTAAACGAGGATTTCACGCCATCGCCGGATTCCCAAACATACTTGGAGCCACAGACTGCACCCACATCGCAATAAAAGCACCATCACACAATTAATTCAGTTACGAGATCAGGAAAGGATTTTATTAAATCAATACATAAATAATCTGCGATACAAATATGTCTCTGTTAAACTTTGTTGCCCGGTGGCCAGGAGGAACGCAGGACTCATTCATTCTGCAGAACAGCTCTGTGGGTGAGCGCCTCCAAGCAGGAGCTGCTGAGGACGGCCGGCCTAATTGTGAGTGTTACAACATTTTGAAATTATTTTCTGGGCTTCGTATGGTTTATGACAACATCTCTATAGGTGATCGGGGATATCCACTGAAGTCGTGGCTAATGACTGAGGCTGCTCTTTCCGCTGACCCTATAGAATTAACAGCAGTCGTTATCTTCTCCCTCGCAGCATTTTTTCTTTTGTTGATCACACCTGCACTGACTGTTCCGAACAGTATTTTTTTATTTTTTTTATTTTTGGTTTGTTTCAACTTCTCCTACAAGTGCCTCAATCTCTGTATCGGAGAAATTCCTCTTCTTTGCCCTCTTTGCCATGATTTCGGTGAGGGGTAACAAAATCCATTCACGCATTCTTAAAGGGATTGCTGCTACCATATATGGTCAATTGAAGTCGTTTCTAAATGCAAATGAGCCTAACCATGCACGAGCATGGTAGTTCAGAACAGGCGGGATTTATCGTAACACATTTCTTACTGGTGTGCGTACGACCGGTGTGCGCACGTTTGATAAATACGGATTTTTTTTTGTACTTACACATATTCTAAGTTTCATTCCTACGAAAGAATTTAGAACACTTTCTACGCACAGGTTAATAAATGAGGCCCCAGAAACTGCTTAAAGCAGACCATGGGGTGGACTGTCAGCTGGGATTACTTCAAGGCAAAAGATGAAAAGGCAGTGCTTACTTGGCACAAAAATTGTCCCTTTTTTTGATGGACACCGGGAGCCAGCCAGCTGGAATATTAATTATAATCACTCAGTTCAGCACTGCTTGATGAGAAGGCAAAGAGTTGCTCGCTTGACAAATTTTTTAAAAGGCGGATGATGGGTGTCAGAGGCAGTCAGTGAGGCTGATGGAGTCCTGGAGGGTCTTGTCTGAGCATAAACATTCATAAGCATTTGGCTTCCCCCTTAACCCCCGCCTGCCCCCTCACGCTGCCATCCCTTGTTTAATGCCAGAATGACATGCTAAATGGCATTGGTCACAGTTTTATAGCAGCGATGAAAATCTTGGTGACTGGGAGGAGGGTCATGTCCAAGTCGTGTGTGGAGGGGGGGGGACCGAAACACATCCTTGGATTGAGCCGTGCTCTAATCCACGACAGGGCATGTACAAAGCTCCATACAGACCAATGTTCACCTCTTGTTTTTCCATTGCATGAAGATTGTTGACCGAGCGTCGAGAACCCCTCCATAAAGACGAAAACAAGGGTGCCCCTGTAACTGCTTGATAAATTATAAATTTAAGTATTTTCCCCACTGTGAGAGGGAAGTATGAATCCAAGCCATGGTGAACGAACAGTCATTCAGTGAGGGTGACATCAAACAGAACGACCCACTGCCGGAGAGGATGATAAAAGCTCTTTATACTGAGTGAGCTCTCATTTCACCTTCCTCCATGGTCTTCTCAGAAGAATCTTGGCTATGTTCTCCCATTATTTTGAGAAGGCAGAACTATTTTTCTTGTAGCATTCATTCCTTAGAACTTTGCAAACTATAAATTGCAGAGAAAAAGTTAAACAAGTTTTTTTTTGACAAACTATCTGCCACAGCACTAATAACAAACACATCTTGATCTTCAGGACTGAAGTGTGCAAATAAGTGTGAAGCTTCTATTTCCTGGCAATTTAATAACTCAAAGGGCAATCAAAAGCCTTGAACCAAGAGTCAAACAGTTGCACTAATGAAGCATTTGATTAACATTTCAATTAACCAAAGGTGTGGTCTGATTGACATTTTGGTCCCCTGAGATGTAATTTTAATTATTAATTTATCTTTATTTTAGGGCCACTGACATTATCTGTCACCACAATAAAGGTGGGTAATGATACTGAATGATATTAACGTGATTGTACGTCAGTTACATCACTCTCTGAACTCTGCTCTCTCTTCAGAGTATTTTGATGCATTAATAGGTTTTGTAGCTTCAAAATATCCAACTAACCAGTATCAACCCAGCATCAATCAACATTTATTCAGTATTATTAACTGTTATAAAACTATAATATATTTGAACAGTAGATTTCTTGGAATATTTTTTTCCTCGACCTCAGCTGCTTCTAATTACCATAATTGGTTGTCACATCAGCATTGTAATGTACTGTTAAAATTGTCGTAATCACATATTTCTATTTGTACTTCTTAAAGGAGAAGAAATATATTTTGGTTTATATCACTAGCAATTATGTGTTGGACTCTGCAGTTTAATACTTGTTGAAATTGGCACTTGTATTTGTTGGTGATATGTCTGGTGGAGTGTGACTGAAGTACCAGTTTTTTCCTTCCCAGGAGGACCCCTATACCATGACTAAGGGTTCTGAACTGGAGGGTTTCTGTATTGACCTTTTATCTGCTCTCGCTAAGAGGGTGGGCTTCAAGTATAATCTTCACCTGGTGAAAGATGGCAAATACGGCAGTAGAAGTGGCGAGCACTGGAACGGGATGATTGGGGAGGTGATACGAGGGGTGAGTGCGTATGTTAAAAGTCAAGGGTGAAGGGGAAGTATGGGGCTTCATCTGGAACATAGCCAAGGTTTGCCGTCTTTCAGAACTTTACATGCCATGCAATGTTCTTTCAAGGAGTTTGGGGCGAGTAGATTCTTCTTAAGGAAATCTTAACATATCCTTGGAGGAATTGAAATGTGGTCCATATGCATGGTGTATAAATGATTTACGATGTTTGGAAGCTGTTTGTTTAAGACCGCACCCTGTATGGGTATGAAAGTATGGTTCAAGAAAACAGAAATGGCACAGGATTGCCTAGAATGGAAATTACTGTTGGGGGGGGCGAATCGCAGAAGCTCTATTCATATCTTGAACCCAAATAGCAGCTCTTTGTAGAACAGCCTGGAAACATTTTTATTTTTATCTTTTTATTACAAAGAAATTTATCACGTTATGACCAGGATTTGCAGAATGTTTGTGTCTTAAAGGTGAGAGTTCAATCAATTATTCAACAAAGAAACTGCATTTTATAATTAAATTTCCAATACGGTAAGATGTGTTTCCTTCCCTTAAAAAAATTGCGTGTGAGATATTGTTATATCTGTATTTATTTGTCCTTTCAATGACTGTCATGATAACTTGTAGCTAATTATGTTTGAGAGCTCTTACAGATGATAGGCTGGTACACTTTTTTGTCTGCTAACATAGCTTACAACAGAAAACGTCTGGTCATTTATTTAGGTCATCGTTGGCAGAGGGTGTGTCTATTCTGCATGTTTGAATGAGGAGCAAAGCCTCCAGTCTTTACTGTGCTATTGAAGCTCGTATTGCAGATGGTGTTTTGTGTAAGCACCCTTACATAAGCTCTAACAGTTAAATGCATAAGTTAGCTAGCCAGCCAGTCATGCTCACAACTAGCTACCAAGCCCTCTATGAATATAGTTTGGCCAACAAGATGGATACTTTAGGTAGCTAGTCAGTGGCTTGACCCCTGAGCAAACTGAGGGTCTCTCAGATGGTATTATCAATATGACAGCTATATAACGTCATTTAACTTCTAGCTACCAAGCCCTCTATGAGTATAGTGTGGAAAACAAGATGGATACTTTAGGTAGCTAGTCAGTGGCTCAACCCCTGAGCAAACTGAGGGTCTCTCTCAGATGGTTTTATCAATATGATAGCTATATAACGTCATATAACTTCTCATGTAACATCAAAACTAACAGTTAACAAATCAGCCGCCTTCCACAAAGTAGAAGCCATTGACAAATTTTGTTACAACAAAACCACTCCCTATAATTTATAACAAGATTTTCACAAGGCATGCAGTGAGAAATACTCGTACCTTTGTCTCACTTGCCAAATAAGCAACCTCGTTCAATACAGAAGCAAAGCAATATGTTCAATGACTAGCTTGTAAATGTCCCTAATTAAACCCTGTAATCTCTTGGCTCCCCTCGGAACCATACTTTTAACACAGGATATTTTTATTAACAGCGTAATGCTGTACTGAGGTGACCACATCATGCTGGTGTTGGAAGTATATGTTCCCATTCATCTTACCCATAGACTTTTTTAAACATTCACTTTTTAAGTTTTTCCTGTTGTTTTTGAGCCACCATAAATTTAGAGATTTTGTGTCATATTTCTGTGTAGCTCCAAATGTTGTTTTTCTAGACCGTAATCAGATATTATTTAAATCATTTAATTTTCATCGACCTGCTAATCATCATTATAATATAAAAAACTATACCTCCCTGATTCCCTCAAAGACCATGTTCATAGCTGTGCATTAAAAATTATATTTGACAGCTTAGCCTGGTGAGGCTATGCCAGTTAGTTGGGTACTCTAAGGTCTACTTAGTTATGCTTACCCAGCTAGATATAAAGTTTTGCAGCTAGCAGAAATTTACATTTGCGAAAAAAACTCAGTAGCCAGTGAACAAACTACTCAGTCTAGTAGTGTGTAACTGACCTAGTATGTAGCCAATTTATGGTTACTTGCCCATCTAACACTAGTTTTTTTTTTTTTTTTTAATCCTTCCACCACCACCCCCATTTTTGGGGGTCTACTGAATTCAATCAATTACAATAAATTTCTCAAAGACCCCACACCCACCCTTTGACTCCCATCACAGCACCCTAAACCCATATATACAGATGATACAGTGAAAGGACAATGACATAAATTAGAATGTAAACATACACAAAGATTAGTAAATTGAAATGAGGATTAACAACATACCAACACAATACCTACATTAATCATAATTATATATATGTATATATATATACATACACGAACATACATACAGCATATACATATATATATAAATATACATACATACACATATGTACCTATACACACACATATACATAAATACATGCTTTAACAACTATCGTCATTCAACATATCATATATAGATGTACTCATACAATAACTTATTTTCATTCCCATCCTTCTGCTACTCTCAGCGCCCTCCATCTATCCTTATACACACTTAACCTACTGTTTTCTTGTGCCATTATATATTCAATTTTACTGTGATGTTTTACAAAGAGTTTGAATCTCTCTGTCCTCAAAGCGTCCACAGATTTTGATTTAAAGATGAAAATTTTGCCAAGAAGTATTATAATATTGACTATTTTTCCGGAGTCATTTTGTTGACTTCCCAGAAGAATGGTGGGCAAATCCAGTGAAAAAATTACTTGAATATAAAGCCAGCCACCTCTGAACCCCTGTCCAAAACAGACCTACAAAGGGGCAGTACCAAAATAAATGTTCCACTGACTCAACCTCTTCGCCACAAAATTTACACAAGTTAGACTACTCAATTCCCCAAATATGAATCATCTTTTGAGTGGCCAAAAATGTAGATATTAATTTAAACTGTAAAAATCTTATTGACGAATCTATAGTTGTTTTATAAATTACAAAACCCAAAACCAGTGAAGTTGGCACGTTGTGTAAATCGTATATAAAAACAGAATACAATGATTTGCAAATCCTGTTCAACCTATATTCAATTGAATACACTGCAAAGACAAGTTACTTAATGTTCGAACAGGTAAACTTTGGAATTCGATGCCTGCAACATGTTTCAAAAAAGCTGGCACAAGTGGCAAAAAAGAGAGAGTTGAGGAATGCTCATCAAACACTTTTTTGGAAGATCCCACAGGTGAACGGGCTAATTGGGAACAGGTGGGTGCCATGATTGGGTATAAAAGCAGCTTCCCTGAAATGCTCAGTCATTCACAAACAAGGATGGGGCGAGGGTCACCACTTAGTGAACAAATGCGTGAGCTGATTGTCGAACAGTTTCAAAACAATATTCCCCAACGAGCTATTGCAAGAAATTTCGGGATTTCATCATCTACGGTCCGTAATGTCGTCAAAAATGGTTCAGAGAATCTGGAGAAATCACTGCACGTAAGCGACAAGGTCGAAAACCAACATTGAATGCCCGTGACCTTCGATCCTTCAGGCGGTATTGCATGCAAAGTGATGCAAAGTGGAAAAGTGTTCTGTGGTCTGACGAGTCCACATTTCAAATTGTTTTTGGAAACTGTGGACGTTGTGTCCTCCAGACCAAAGAGGAAAAGAACCATCCGGACTGTTAAAGGTGCAAAGTTCAAAAGCCAGCATCTTTGATGGTATGAGGGTGTATTAGTGCCCAAGGCATGGGCAACTTACACGTATGTGAAGGCACCATTAATGCTGAAAGGTACATACAGGTTTTGGAGCAACATACCTTGCCATCAAGCCACATTCTGCACGTGTTACAACAGCATGGCTCCGTAGTAAAAGCGTGTGGGTACTAGACTGGCCTGCCTGTAGTCCAGACCTGTCTCCCATTGAAAATGTGTGGCGCATTATGAAGCGTAAAATACGACAACGGAGACCCCGGACTGTTGAACAACTTAAGCTGTACATCAAGCAAGAATGGGAAAGAGTTCCACCTGAAAAGCTTCAAAAATTGGTCTCCTCAGTTCCCAAACGTTCACTGAGTGTCGTTAAAAGGCGATGTAACGCAGTGGTAAAAAGGCCCCTGTGCCAACTTTTTTGCAATGTGTTGCTGCCTTTAAAGTCTAAGTTAATGATTATTTGCAAAAAAAAAAAAGTTTCTCAGTTTTAACATTAAACATCTTGTCTTTGTAGTGTATTCAACTGAATATAAGTTGAAAAGGATTTGCAAATCATTGTATTCTGTTTTTATCTAAAATTTACATAACATGCCAACTTCATTGGTTTTGGGTTTTGTATATTACTAAAGATTTGAGAATCTCTCCTGTAGGTTTGTGTTTATCAAATTTGGTTCTCGAATCCAAATTCGACCCTAGTTTCCTCTTAGCACCTGAGTGGGTGTGGTCTCTGCAGGAAGCTGACCTGGCCGTGGCGCCGCTCACCATCTCGACACACCGGGTGGAGGTCGTGGACATGACCATGCCCTTCATGCAGACCGGGATCAGCTTCATCCAGCGCAAACATGCAGAGGACGAAGACTCCAGTTACTTCCACTTCCTGTGCCCCTTTTCCATGGAGACTTGGGTGGGCATCCTGGCTGCGTACCTGGTGACGGCCCTTTGCATGTGCATCACTGCCCGGTGAGATGCTTCTCTGACCTTTTCTGGCAGGGGGGAGGGGGTTGCTTGATGGATCATGGGGGCCAGTGCTGCTCCCCAGTTTTGTTCCTGGTGATTTTACATACCTGTTGGTTTTTAGTCCAACCTGTGCAAAATGCACCTCATTTCCACAGGTAGAGATCAATGGTGTAATTGGTATAATTGTAGGTATATACATGATATTACTGTTGCGTAAGATTAGGGTTGGGAATTCAAAACCTACCGCAGGTATCAGAAAATCACAGTCCTCTGGGGGCCAAGACCTGCTATGTGTCCACGCTCCCTGGCAGTCAGGAAGAATGACAGTTTGGCACACCAATTGCTTTGTTAATCACCTGGGAAAAGATGAAGACCAGGGCCAGATTTGGATTCAAGAACTATATTCGACAAACATTGGCCTACGTCGAAGATACTGAAATCTCCTGAATCTTGAATTCAAAACCTAGTTTCTTCACTCTGGGATGATTACTGGAAAGTATTGTGCATTTAACATGTACTGAATGGCCAGGCAGCCCTCTCACTTAATGTCCAGAGAATATATAAAACTTTTGACTCTTTGGTCTGGAGGACTTTAAGAAACAGAGGATTGTTGGTCATTGATATGAATTTGGTGGCCATCTGTTGTTATTATATACAGCTTTCACTCGTCTGCAAAGGCTTTCCTGTTGATGCATTTGTGCAGGGATTTGCTTCATTCTAGCCAGAGAAGAATAAGGCCATATAAAAAAATAAATAAAAAATACTTGGTTAGCATCCCCGCCTGCCCTATAAAAACCCTGCTGCCTCTGATTTTTACATTTTTATTTTGATAGAATCCATTAAAATCACACCAAAAAGAAAGTGAGGAAAATGCTCAGAATTCCTGTCCATTCAGCAGACGATCTGCTCAATCACTGCGCCACTTATGGAATCGGCCTATTTGATTCTCTATGTCAATACGTTTACTTTTGATTTGGATTTGTTACAGTATTTGGATCTTAAACTCTTATTATAATAAAATAAATAATTAAAGGAAAAAACCTCCTACCCGCCCCTGAATATTGACACATGAAGGACGCAAAGCATCTAATTTTTTAAAATATGGACTTAGGGGTTTGATATTGATCAATTTAGCCTGGCTCAAAGTCTGCCTTCCAGTTCATCCCAGTGGAACTCATGTGCTTTCAGTAATCCAGTCTTCATGGCTTTCACACAGAGCTTGACGCCATTGCATTTTCTCCATTTTACTTTAGGGCCACTTGTTTAGTTTAAGATATTTTTAAGTTATAAGTACAAAACCCAAAACCAGTGAAGTTATGTAAATCGTAGATAAAATCAGAATACAATGATTTGCAAATCCTTTTCAACTTATATTCAATTGAATACACTGCAAAGACAAGATGTTTAATGTTCAAACTGAGAAACTTTATTTTTTTTTTTTTGCAAATAATCATTAACTTAGAATTTAAAGGCAGCAACACATTGCAAAAAAGTTGGCACAGGGGCCTTTTTACCACTGTGTTACATCGCCTTTCCTTTTAACGACACTCAGTAAACGTTTGGGAACTGAGGAGACCAATTTTTGAAGCTTTTCAGGTGGAACTCTTTCCCATTCTTGCTTGATGTACAGCTTAAGTTGTTCAACAGTCCGGGGTCTCCGTTGTCGTATTTTACGCTTCATAATGCGCCACAAATTTTCAATGGGAGACAGGTCTGGACTACAGGCAGGCCAGTCTAGTACTCGCACTCTTTTACTACGGAGCCATGCTGTTGTAACACGTGCAGAGTGTGGCTTGGCATTGTCTGGCTGAAATAAGCAGGGGCGTCCATGAAAAAGACGTTGCTTGGATGGCAACATATGTTGCTCCAAAACCTGTATGTACCTTTCAGCATTAATGGTGCCTTCACATACAGTATGTGTAAGTTGCCCATGCCTTGGGCACTAATACACCCCCATACCATCACAGATGCTGGCTTTTGAACTTTGCGCCTATAACAGTCCGGATGGTTCTTTTCCTCTTTGGTCTGGAGGACACGACGTCCACAGTTTCCAAAAACAATTTGAAATATGGACTCGTCAGACCACAGAACACTTTTCCACTTTGCATCAGTCCATCTTAGATGAGCTTGGGCCCAGCGAAGCCGGCGGCGTTTCTGGGTGCTGTTGATAAATGGCTTTCGCTTTGCATTGTAGAGTTTTAACTTGCACTTGCAGATGTAGCGACGAACTGTAGTTACTGACAGTGGTTTTCTGAAGTGTTCCTGAGCCCATGTGGTGATGTCCTTTACACACTGATGTCGGTTTTTGATGCCGTACCGCCTGAGGGATCGAAGGTCACAGGCATTCGATGTTGGTTTTTGGCCTTGTCGCTTACGTGCAGTGATTTCTCCAGATTCTCTCAACCTTTTGACGATATTACGGACCGTAGATGATGAAATCCATAAATTTCTTACAACAGCTCGTTGAGGAATGTTGTTTTTAAACTGTTCGACAATCAGCTCACGCATTTGTTCACTAAGTGGTGACCCTCGCCCCATCCTTGTTTGTGAACGACTGAGCATTTCAGGCAAGCTGCTTTTATACCCAATCATGGCACACACCTGTTCCCAATTAGCCCGTTCACCTGTGGGATGTTCCAAAAAAGTGTTTGATGAGCATTCCTCAACTCTCTGTTTTTTTTTTGCCACTTGTGCCAGCTTTTTTGAAACATGTTGCAGGCATCAAATTCCAAATGAGCTAATATTTGCAAAAAATTACAAAGTTTACCTGTTCGAACATTAAGTAACTTGTCTTTGCAGTGAATTCAATTTAATATAGGTTGAAAAGGATTTGCAAATCATTGTATTCTGTGTCTATTTACGATTTACACAACGTGCCAACTTCACTGGTTTTGGGTTTTGTAATATGAGAAACACATGCACACATGCATATGGATGAACACATAGAGACATACGCACCAAAGCACATGCAATTATAGGGGGTTCAAATGGGGGTGTGGTGAAGGAAATAGAATATTACAATTGATGTAATGCCAGCTTTCCACTGCTCTGTCCGGGTGGATGTTAACATGGGTGTCTTGTTTGGAAGCAAAGACTCAGTATTTCCATTACTTAGAAAATATGCTGAGATGGAAGCATGTGTGTTTGAGTGGACACACTCAGGCGTCTGTCACGAAGATCAGTATTTTCAAAGAAATTTCACAAATTATGTGAAAGGTGTCATTGGAGCAAAGCCTTTCCGGAAAGCATTGTGTGGTTCCGTGGTTTGTCTCCTTCACTGAAAGAACATCTGCTATTATTTCCTTCAGAAAGTTGTGTAGAAGTGTAAATGAAAGACACAAAAGTTGGGCAGAGGTGAAGCCATGGCTGCAGGGTCTGATTGAAGGTAATTATTGACCCATGTCTCGGGTCTGTGTTTGGGTTAGATTGAGTCCCCGTGAGTGGGCCCAACCCCAGACAGATGATAACAGCTTCACCGTTCTGCACAGCCTCTGGTATACAGCTGCAGCCCTCACTTTGCAAGGTATCAATAAGCTGGCTGTGAGTGTGTGTGTGTGTGTGTTTGTGAGTGTGCGTGTGTGCTTGCGTGCGTGCATTTATATTTCTATGTGTGGATGTATGTGAGTGTGTTTGTATGCGCTAGTGTAGCTATACTTGTGAGAATCATCTCTGGAGAAATCCATTTTGTAAGGGCATTCTGGGCGGTTCTCAGAGGATTGCGGCTAATTGGTAAAAGTTAGGGAAATGGTTACAGTTAGGGGAAGGTTAAGGTTAAAGTGGATTACGGTAGGCATAATTTGGTTACAGTTATGGCTCAGGAAATTTGGCACAGATGTCCTTGCAAGTCTAGCTATACAAATGTGCGTGCATGTGTGTGTGTATGTGTGCGTGTGTTTGAAGATGAATATGAGTACATATGTTTGAACACGGTTAGTATGTGTGTTTTTGGATGCATATGAGTGAGGGAGTGTTTGTATTTACAGTACATCTGTGTGTGTTTGTGGATGTATGTGAGAATGTGCATTGGCGCATACGTGTGTGGATGAATGCAATGTGTGTGCGTGTGCGTGCACGTATCCGTGTCGGTATGAGTGTGACTCGAAATTATTGCCTCCCAAAAGGATGCTTTTCATTGTCTCAGGTGCTGGCCCCCATCCCAAAGCCCTGTCAGGACGTGTGATCAGCGCCATCTGGTGGCTGTTTACAGTAGTAGTCCTGGCGAGTTATTTTGCCAACCTCGTCTCAATGCTGCACACTGACACCAAGCATACCACCATAAAGGGCTTTGAAGACCTGGCACATCAGGACGTCATCGACTATGGAACAGTTGCCAATGGCTCCACGTATTATTATTTCAAGGTCGCCTGCTTCTGTACAGACATTTCAGTATTTGTTACCATCGATTCAATGCCAACTATGACATTCTGCAATCCACAGACATCCCTCAAAATTTAGTAATCACCCAGTCCTGCCTGTTTCACCGTCTGTTGCATAAAAGGACCAGCCAGCCTTGCCTCTAGTTAATGCAAATAGACAGGGCAGTGCTCGTCAGACCTCGACTTCTGCTCCCCAACCACAATCGGGTATTTAAACAGGTTTCACCTCTAGCACTCATGATACAACCAATGAACCCATCACTTGCGCTTCTGGTGGAAGCACTTCATATCCCTTAAAAAGTTAACTGAGATGTGGTTACCACTGCCTCAGCGTATGCTAGTCCTCTTTTAATATTATATGGCACTCAGCCTGCAGGGCTAGTTCAGCCAGACAATTTGAGACGCGTCCATATTCCCATGGACAATCCTTTGCATATCAGATGCTGCTCTGCTCCGCGAGTGAGTTGATCATAACCATGGCTGAGTTACTTGGCGTGCTCATGCTTTTACACTTTCAGTTTTATCCATTGCCGAACAAGTTTCAAGTCCCATGAGCAAGGCCACTAGTGCTGTATTAGTTTGTTTGCTCACTGCTGTGGCAAACTGACTTTCTTGCTCCATTATATTTTGGTAAGTTAGAAATATATGATATATGCCAGGTGCACAACAGCAATATGTGACGAGCCTTCCTCAACACATTTACTCTATATTGTATATTATATATAAACATACAGTGGGCTTCAAAATTACTGGCACTCCTGACTGGCAATGCACAAACAATACTTTAAAAATTCTTTTAAAATATACGAAGACCACGAAGGAAAAATTATCAGTCCAAATTTTGCATTTTTGTATGTTTTATATATGAAATATTATTACATTTGTAATAATATATATAATATAAAATATAATAATATTTTATATTTTTTATATTGTTTGCATATTTTTTCAGTCCTTTGTTTCTAATATCGTTTTGAATGTTTAATTCATTATTTCTGCACAATGTGAAAATGTGGCAGTTCATTTTTCCACTGTGGTCTCCAAGAAACTCTAAATCACGACATGTGAGAAGTACTGTACAATGTTAATGTTTCAATGGAACCAACCAAAATCAATTACTGATTTAATTAAAAATCAGTTTCCTCCAAATCAAGGTTTCACAAGGCACTTTAAAGATTACTGTAAATAACATCTACCAGAATTAAACCAAGTATTAAATTCTACTTATTTAAGTTTTATCTAACTTTTAAGGAACTATATTGAGCCAATACATCACTTTTGGTTTCACTAGGGTATAAAAATGAGGTAACACACATGCAATATCCCTTTGTCATCCAACACCATTAAGAAAACAAAGCAACTGTCAGTTCAGAAGAGGCAGGTGGTCATAAACCTTCATAAATCTGGTAATAGCTACAAAAAGATTTGGAAATGATTGAATATGCCACTGAGCACTGTCA
Source organism: Gymnothorax reevesii (assembly GCA_029721435.1). Classification (NCBI taxonomy): domain Eukaryota; kingdom Metazoa; phylum Chordata; class Actinopteri; order Anguilliformes; family Muraenidae; genus Gymnothorax; species Gymnothorax reevesii. The sequence continues at coordinate 54,299,914 of CM056585.1, forward strand.
GGGTATTTATTTTAAAATTTCAAAAGATATGGAACTGTTGAAAACTTCAAGAATAGACTAAGGAAGTTCATTTTGCCCCGGAGGATACTGAGGAGGATGGTGAGAGCAGCAACAAAATTCCCAAGAAGGAATTTCAGGACTTGTTGGCATCTTGACGTCACCAGGTTTCAAAAAGCACTATCAGGCGTCGCCTCCACAACCACATGCTCTTTGGAAGGGTTGCCAGAAGAAAGCCTTTTCTGACCTGAAGACACTGAAGTAAGCACTTGCAGTTTGCCAAACCTGATTTATATTATGAGTGGAACAAAGTGCTTTGGTTAGAAGAGACCAAAATTTGCCTGTTTTGGTCAGATACAGCATCGGCATGTTTTGTGTCGAAACAGAAATGCATACAAGAAGCACCTCATACATAGGGTGAAATATGATGGTGAGTCAGTCATGTTTTGTAGTTTTTTTCATTCATGAGGTCCAGGGGAACTGGTCAAAATTTAATGGCATAATGAATTCCACCAAATATCTGGATTTTTGGCTGACAATCTGGTTGCCTTCATCAGAGGGCTGGGACTTGGCCGTCAGTGGACTTTCCAACAAGACAATAACCCAAAGCATACCTCAAAATCCACACAGAAATGGTTCTGTGACAACAAAATCAATGTTCTTCAATGGCCTTCTCAGTCGCCATACCTCAATCAATCCAATTGAAAACCTGTGGGCTGAGTTGAAGAGAGCAGTTGATAAACACAAACCCAAGAATGTGAAGGATCCTGAAAGGATCTGCAGGAAGAATGGTCCAAAATCCCCCTAAATGTGCACCTTAACCTCGCCAAAAATTACGGGAAAAGACTCCCTGCTATTATCCATGCCAGAGGTGGCTGCACTAAGTACTAAATAAAGGATGCCAATTAGTATGAAACCTTAATTTGGTTGAAATGTATATTTTGCCTTAAATGATTCAGATTTTGGCTGTTTCCATGGAAACATTAATTTTTCAATTATTTCACATATGATGGTATATTGTGTTTCTCCATCATTGTATTGTTTATATATATATATATTTTTTTTTTTTTTTTACATTGTTTGGTTATTGCCAGTCATGGGTGCCAGTAATTTTGGAGCTCACTATAAATTTGCCCTTTAAGGATGAGGTTACTGAATATGGCGTGGCCAGCGCAGTCACCACATATAAACCCCGTAGAGCTGATTTGGGATCACTTGGATAATTAAGTGTGAGAAGTGTGCCAATCATCAATGATGCGCCTATGGGAATTGCAGTCCAATCCATTGAGTGGAAATCTATTGAAAATTATATCTTAGTCACGGGGGAATCAAAGCAGTGCTTGCATCTCACAGAGCATAATTTAATGAGACCTCACTAAAATTAATAACTGTTGTTTTTATTGTTTGTCCCCAAATACTTGAAATACAAGAAAATATGTTTTGGCGTTGTATACAAGTTACTGTTGAACAAAGACTTTTATTGATGAAATAATAAGGTCTGCTTGTGCGATATGTGATTCTAAACCCAATTAGATTTCAGCAGTAGCGTATTGGCCTTTGAAAAACAACTGCCGATATTAAATATTTAGCAATATATGCAATATTTCTGTGCATGTGCTGCAGTTTTCCACCATCGCGGTCCATGAAAAGATCTATCAGCACATGCAGCAGAGGAAGAGCTGTGTGTCGTCAGTGGAGGAGGGACTTCGTCGTGTCCAGGAGGGGAACTACATCTTGATTGGGGAGTCCGTGTCCTTGGACCTGGCCACAGCGCGATACTGCAACCTGGAGCGGAGCAGGGACGTGGTCAGCATGAGGGGCTATGGCATCGCAGCCCCTCTAGGTCAGCACAGGCCACCCATCCGAGCGGCAGTTAGATCAGATGCAGCACTGCAGGAAAGACTAGGAGGGCATTTCATGAATCAGGTTAGCTAAGGTGATTGTCCGGAATCCAGGAGGTTGGTGGATCATTTCCATCGTGGCACAACTTGAGCCTTACATTACAGTATGTTATTGGCTTTTATCAGATGCTCTTATCCATCATAAAACTGGAACCAAAGTACTGACAACTATAGTGAGAAGTGCACTGCAAGTGTCAGGAGTATGTAGGTAGGACTTTGACCCTGTAGATCAGCTGTAAAAAAATGCATGAAAAGATTTAGTGAAGTTAGTCCTCTAAAAACAAGTAAAGCTTGCAATCAATTTTAAGACCGTAAACTTTTTAGCAGTTACAAAATTAAGCAGGGGAGGAGAGGTAGAGCTTTAAGAGGTGACCCCTAGAGGATTGAGCCCTGTTAAGTCTAATTAAATGTAAGTTACTTTCAATAAAAGGCTTTGGCATCAGGGGCGTAGCTAGAACCGGGAATTTGGGTGGCACAGATACGTCCCTTTATGACAGTTAGGATAGTCCTGGCTAGTTCTCAATTATTTTTCTTTATTGACGCGTTTTCCAATCATCGTAATAGGCAACTGAGGACACGGTTTCTCATGCGATCTAACAGCGATGAAGTCATGGGGTAAATTCCGAAAAACTGAGAATTGGGGTGGACGTAACATCTGTTTTAAAGAATTATTAGTCCTGACCTGTTCGCAGTCATTTTCATGATTAACAAAATGTTCACTCCGAACATTAACAGGTGCTTAACTGGTGCGGCTTGTTCTCCCCGATTAGGTAAGACGACAATCATTCATCTGGACACGTTTGCATAATTTAAATCAACGTCAAATAGAGCCGCATGCTTTTTAAAGCCTATTTCACTGCCAAGTACCACTTTTTTTTCCCACTCAATACCGAGAGTCATTTTGAATAACGTTGATTTAAATTCAGCAAACCTGTCCAGATGAATGATTGTCGTCTTACCTAATTAGGGAGAACAAGCAGCACCTGTTAAGTGCGGAGCGCTCTCGGAGTGAACATTTTGTTTATCATAAAAATGACTGCGAACAGGTCAGGACTAATAATTCTTTAAAACAGATGTTACATCCACCCCAATTCTCAGTTTTACGGAATTTACCCCATGACTTCATCGCTGTTAGATCGCATGAGAAACCGTGTCTTCAGTTGCCTATTACGATAATTGGAAAACGCGTCAATAAAGAAAGATAATTGAGAACTAGCCGGGACTATCCTAATTGTCATAAAGGGACGTGTCTGTGCCACCCCAATTCCCGGTTCTAGCTACGCCCCTGTTTGGCATAATGACTGTGATTTGATGTGATGCATGTTAAAGTTGGCTGGATGACTGGGCATAATCCAGTCATTACTATTCTGGAACACCGGACAAATGCTGCCATGCATTTTTGCTGTTAAATTGTTAATCCTGCTTCATAAAATGGCCCCCTAGAATTTCATTGAGGTAGAGGGTTGCATTTTCACTTTTCTCTTAGTTTTAAAAGCACAAGCCTTAAAGGAAAATTCCGGTGTGAAATTGACTTGGGGTGTATTCAAACATGATAATGAGTACTAACTTTTGTCGAATACCCCACCACCATACGCACGCAACTTTTTGAAATGAATGGATTTTTAGCCGAAGCTCCCAACAGGCTTACAATGGTTGTGAATTGGGCATTGCATTGCCATGCAAAGAAATCGCTATTTTTTTCATCGTTAACAAGGCTTAAAGTAGCTCCACACTTCATCGGTAGAATTCAGAGGGCCTTGACATTTAAAACGAGGCACTGAGAACTTTGAAAATGCACAAGTAGTTTATTAAAAAAGACTATTTATGCAAAAAATACCTCGATATAGTTTCCAGTCACCTCCATCTTGAAACTCACAATAAGTCGATTGACGAGCACGAACGAATAGATTGCAATCTGTTCCCCTAAGCTTCCTGCTCGTTCGTGCTCGTCAATCGACTTATCATGACTTTCAAGATGGAGGAGACTGGAAACTGCATCGAGGTACTGTTTGCATAAATAGTATTTTTAATAAACTACCGGTGCATTTTCAAAGTTCTCAGTGCCTCGTTTTAAGTGTTAGGGCCCTCATAATTCTACCAATGAAGGTGGAGCTGCTTTGAGCCTTGTTAATGATGAAAAAAATAGTTATTTCTTTGCATGGCAACACGATGCCCGATTCACAACCATTGTAAGCCTGTTGGGAGCTTCGGCTAGAAATCCATTTATTTTGAAAAGTTACGTGCATACAAAGGTAGGGTATTCAACAATAGTTAGTACTCATTATCATGTTTCAATACACCCGAGTCAATTTCACACCAGAATTCTCCATTAATGTTAGAGGGATGCACACCATCTAGTAGTATTTTTTTTTCAACCTTTGCTAATTTTACCTTCCAGAATGTTACATTTTTATCTTATGTTAGTTCCCATTTTGGGCCTTAATGCTCAATTCAGATTTTTTACTCTGGATCCAGTCTTTTCACATCGACTGTTCACCTTACTGTTTGATACCTCTGCCCTGAAAGAACCCACACATCTGCGTTGAGAACAACAACAAAACAAAAAAATCATATCACAAGTATTTATGGCACAGTATATCATATAAATCAATGCAATGGTGATTCAAGCTTTAATCAAGGCTATGTTGGAAATGCTTTACTTGCCAACTATTGAGTACTGTCTGAGCTGTTTACACTTGTATACTGAATAGAAAGCCGGTCAGCTGTTTTGGGCCCCAAAGAGTATTGGCTGTGGAAGCCACAAAATGTTTCAAAAGCTGTTGAGGATGCGAGCTGGATCAGGCTGAAGACTTGTGAAGTGACAACTGTACTACTGCACAGGAATTCTAAATACACGTCTGAACAGGTTTTGAAGTGGTTAAAGGGACCTATAGCTAAGCAAAATGCCAATTTTGGTTGAAAATTTTAGTCTTCAGATAAGACCATGAAGTGGTCCTTCAACTAGCCCGTAATACGGAGTTGTGTTCCGAACGAAACATTCGTCACAACACTGTCTTCAAGGCTGGAACAGCAATGAGTGTGGGGACTTTCAATGATGGCCAATGAGGAATTGCCTCCACTATTATGGAACTTGGCATAAAGGCAGGGGCAAACTCAATGAAAGGTTATCACGAAATGAGTGAAAAATGCGCACTAGAACTTGAAAAAAGAAACTAATAGACGCTCGACAAGTACGTAGAATTAGGGAAGGTACACAGATTCAGGAAGAGGGAGAAACTTAAGAGGCTGGTGCCTTTTAAGGAGGTAAAAAAAATCCTAAAAACCACCAAAAACAAAATGCCAAATGTATTCCTCCTGAAAACATTACAGTTAAACGTCGATCACATTATTACTGCCAAACAAAAATCACGTTTTTCTAAAAAAACAGATTTTTAACAAGAAAATACAGACCTCTCAGCAACTGCACATCCAATTAACTTCATATTTGGCAATTTTCTTAATTTTGTGATGATCTATGTCAATACTTGGGTTGGGCAATCGTCTCTATTTTCAGATCGTCCAATCGTGGTCGCGGGAGATCGCAGATAGCCGATCCGATCGCCAGAGGGGGTGGGCGGAGTTACATCACAGTACGCACAGACTGCATAGTTACTTATCAGCATGGCCGACAACTGTACATGCTTGCCTACATGAATACGGATTACTTTCGCTTTCAGGTAACGTGATCCCGCCGGCGAAAACCCGCGCAATCTCATTTTGATATAGACTGTCAAGTGGGCCTAGACCCATGAGATTTGAGTTTATTGGTGTAGCCTAAATGATGGGTTACATATTGGGGTTTTGAAATATAGTGTTCAAAATTTATTTATAACATCATAGTGAAATTAATGAATTTAATGACGCGACGTTTTTTTTTTTTTACGGAGAAAAGCCGGCAGTTCGTTTCTGCAAAAGCCTTGGCTTTTAGTTTACCTTCGGCCGATAAACCTCCGATAGTTTGGTTGTTACGGTTTAGGAACGTCTTTTCTATTGAAAATGAATTTAGACCGAAATATCAACGCGCACCATCGTAAAGAAGGGAGCGCTGAAACGGTTAGTGATTTTTAGTATTCGAAAAACCTTTTGCAATAGGCCTATTTGTATAGTATTCGCTTAACCGGCGAAATTTCCGAGTCACTGATTTGAAGTCTACCCTGCGCTTTCTTACCGTCATCGACCAGACTGAACGGTTTCCACACTTCAGGTCACCGCTTGTCCCCCATTTCGACCGACTGAACATTATCGCCGAGCAGACGACAAGCTATTGGACACTCTTAGTCCAGCTACATATTTCGTGATAAAAAAAATCAATCCCTCATTGTGTTCTGATTTTTTTTTTTTTTTTTTGTTTCGGCAAAACACTTGATAATAATTAAATTAATATTGAAACGGGGTATGGTTTTTTTCTCTCTAATGCGCTGACGCGAACCTATAAGGAGATGACAGGTCGGGGATATGGGCTGTTGTGTTCTCATGGGAAGTGCGTACAGCGCGTTGACCGGATCTGCAGACGGAATTTGTCTGAAGCTTCTGGTATCGATCAGGGGCGCTCCTGTCACTAATAACAGTGATAAATCCCGGGAATACACGCGTTTAACGGCCACACACTGCTCAGTGACTGCGGTCAAGCTATCACCAGTTCGCAAAACGACGGTCAAACTATCACCGCTAAAATTTTGATGCGCAATTACAGCGGATAGCGCGGTACTTTGGTCACGTGATACAAATGCTGTCAAAATTCGGCTTGCTGAGAGAAAAACCGTGGCTTATTCAACGAAAGAATGCGTATATTTTCTTCATTAAAAAAATCGTCAACAACTTCCATAATGTACTTTGAAAATGACTTTTCTTTTTCTTTTTTCAATAAATAGTTCACATTTTGTGCAGATTGAAATGTGAGATTTTGGCGAGCTGCTGTGAATCCAGATGACAAATAATTGCTTGTAACTGTAATAATGTTTTACTTAAAGCAAATAGTTAGAGAAAAGTGACACTTGATTATGATAGAAGAGGGATCCTCCTATAAGCCCACCAAATATTGAGAGATTCTGTGGTGGATATTTTTAATAAATGGCCATCAAAGTTGATACTGTGCAATGTGGGATTGCAGAAAATTGGATGGGGACGTCATACTTGCGGACCTATATTTCCTGCAAATCAAATAGTTAGAAAAAGGTAACACTTGATTATGATAGAAGAAATATCCTCCTATAAGCCCACCAAATATGAAGAGATTCTGTGGTGGAAAGTTTGAATAAATGGCCTTCAAAGTTGATACTGTGCAATGTGTGAATGCAGAAAATTGGATGGGGGTGTCATACTTGAGGACCTCTATTTCCTGCAAATCAAATAGTTAGAAAAAAGTTACACTTGATTATGATAGTAGAGGCATCCTACTATAAGCCCACCAAATATGAACAGATTCTGTGGTGGAAATTTTTCATAAATGGCCTTCAAAGTTGATACTGTGAAATGTGGGAATGCAGAAAATTGGATGGGGGCATCGTACTTGCAGACCTCTATTTCCTGCAAATCAAATAGTTAGAAAAAAGTAACACTTGATTATGACAGTTGAGAGTTCCTGCTATAAGCCCACCAAATATGAAGAGATTCTGTGGTGGAAATTTTTAATAAATGGCCTGCAAAGTTGATACTGTGCAATGTGGGATTGCAGAAAATTGGATAGGGGCGTCATACTTGCGGACCTCTATTTCCTGCAAAACAAATAGTTAGAAAAAAAAAACACTTGATTATGATAGTACAGGGATCCTTCTATAAGCGCACTAAATATGAACAGATTCTGTGGTGGAAATGTTTAATAAATGGCCTTCAAAGTTGATACTGTATAATGTGGGATTGCAGAAAATTGGATGGGGACGTCATACTTGCGGACCTATATTTCCTGCAAATCAAATAGTTAGAAAAAGTAACACTTGATTATGATAGTAGAGGGATCCTGCTATAAGCCCACCAAATATGAAGAGATTCTGTGGTGAAAATTTTTAATAAATGGCCTTCAAAGTTGATACTGTACAATGTGGGATTGCAGAAAATTGGATAGGGGCGTCATACTTGCGGACCTCTATTTCCTGCAAAACAAAAAGTTAGAAAAAAGTAACACTTGATTATGATAGTACAGGGATCCTTCTATAAGCCCACCAAATATGAACAGATTCTGTGGTGGAAATTTTTAATAAATGGCCTTCAAAGTTGATACTGTATAATGTGGGAATGCAGAAAATTGGATGGGGACGTCATACTTGCGGACCTATATTTCCTGCAAATCAAATAGTTAGAAAAAAGTAACACTTGATTATGATAGTAGAGGGATCCTGCTATAAGCCCACCAAATATGAGGAGATTCTGTGGTGGAAATTTTTAATAAATGGCCTTCAAAGTTGATACTGTGAAATGTGGGAATGCAGAAAATTGGATGGGGGCGTCATACTTGCAGACCTCTATTCCCTGCAAATCAAATATTTAGAAAAAAGTAACACTTGATTATGATAGTAGAGGGATCCTGCTATAAGCCCACCAAATATGAAGGGATTCTGTTGTGGAAATTTTTAATAAATGGCCTTCAAAGTTGATACTGTACAATGTGGGATTGCAGAAAATTGGATAGGGGCTTCATACTTGAGGACCTCTATTTCCTGCAAATCAAATAGTTAGAAAAAAGTTACACTTGATTATGATAGTAGAGTGATCCTACTATAAGCCCACCAAATATGAACAGATTCTGTGGCGGAAATTTTTCATAAATGGCCTGCAAATTTGATACTGTACAATGTGGGATTGCAGAAAATTGGGTAGGGGCGTCATACTTGCGGACCTCTATTTCCTGCAAATCAAATAGTTAGAAAAAAGGAACACTTGATTATGATAGCAGAGGGATCCTACTATAAGCCCACCAAATATAAACAGATTCTGTGTTGGAAATTTTTCATAAATGGCCTTCAAAGTTGATACTGTGCAATGTGGGAATGCAGAAAATTGGATGGGGGCGTCATACCTGTGGACCTCTATTTCCTGCAAATCAAATAGTTCGAGAAAAGTAATATTTGCATGTCATAACATATGTATCCTACTATACGCCATAGAATATCAAGAGATTCTGTTGTGGAATTTTTAAATGAATGCCCATTAAAATTGATACTGTGTAATATGCCAATGCAGACAATTGGATGGGGGGATCATGTTTGAGGGCTGATAATTCCGGCAAATCAAAGTGTTTGTCAAAAGTTAGCATTCAATAGCATAACTCATCGATCCTATTATAAAATTTTAAAACATGAAAAGATTCCATTGTGGAATTTTAAAATAAATGGCCGTCAAATTTGGGACTGTTTAATGTGTAAATGCAGGCAATTGAAAGGGGGGTGCATTCTTGAGGGCCTATAGTTCCTGTGAATGAAGCAGTTTGTAAAAAGTACCTCTTGCTTGCTACAGGTTGTAGTATCAACTCACTGAATATGAAAAGAATCGGTGCCAAACTTATTGAATAAATGGCTATCAAATCAGGAACTATTGTAATGTGTGAATGGAGATGACTGATTGGGGTACCATGTTTGAGAGCCTGTAATTCCTGTAAATCAAAACTTATGTGAAACATAACAATTCCTGACCATGCTAGATGCACTGTAATATAAATTGACTGAATATGAAGAGATTCTATGATGGGATTATGAAAAAAATGGGCATCAATGTCGGAACTGTTGCAGTGTGCGAAAAGAGATGATTGAATGTGGGGCCACGTTTCAGGGTCTGTAATTCCTGCAAATACAAAACTTTTAGAAAAATAACAGTTGCTTGCCGCACTACATCCTTTGTATTATTATAAAAACCTGAATATAGAGATTCCAATGTAGAAATATTAAATAAATGGCCATTGAATTTTGTTACTCTTGCAATGTACGCATATAGACAGTTGAAATGGGGGTGATTTTTGAGGGCCTGTAATTTCTGCAAGTCAAGAAGTTTGTGGAATATAACACCTCCTTTACAAGCTTCATGTATTCTTGTACAAGCACATTGAAAATGAAAAGATTCCATGGCGGAATTATTAAAGAAATGGCAATCAAATTAGCCACTTTGCAGTGTGAGAATGAAGACAATGGAATGGGTGACCATGAATTAAATTGAATGGATGACTGTTTTAGTTCCAATAATTTGTCAAAAAGAACTTGCACAGAATATTACTTGTAATAGTTTACGTCAAGTGTCGGCCTAATGTACCGGAAATTTTTGAATCAATGTGCATCACCTGAAGTATTTTGTACTGCCTTGATTGAAAAAAAAAATGCGTTAGCTTGAACTTGCCTTACTCGATCCTGCGGCCCACCGACATTTGATGGTTTTTGTTACAAACACATTTGTAATTGTATGTTTTCATCAAACTATTCATTTGTCTTCTTAGGTGTATTTAACCTCTTAACCTTCCCCTTCACCAGAAATATCCATGTATGGCTTGCAAAATAAAATAACCTTGAGCATATTGTTTAATTTTCACTTATGCAAATTATTTCAAGTTATATAATCTTACAGACCGAATAAGTCAATGATAGAATTAGATATCTCCAACTTAAGTACCTGAACATAAGTGTTTTATTTATTTCAAAATTATTGTCTAGACCTAAACATAAACATGAAAGAAAAGAGATTGGACTAATTTGCTCGCCGAATAAATGGTTAGTTTTTGCGACCATTTGTTCATAATTTCACCAATGAAGAACCCAACACTTCTCTGTTTTGATGTTACTTTTTAAAAATTTTATTATGCTGTTGTGCATGAATGCCATGAACAATAAAATTTTCACATGCATGCTCTAAAATTCATAAAAATACAGCATAATAAAATTTTTAAAAAGTAACATCAAAACAGAGAAGTGTTGGGTTCTTCATTGGTGAAATTATGAACAAATGGTCGCAAAAACTAACCATTTATTCGGCGAGCAAATTAGTCCAATCTCTTTTCTTTCATGTTTCTGTTTAGGTCTAGACAATAATTTTGAAATAAATAAAACACTTATGTTCAGGTACTTAAGTTGGAGATATCTAATTCTATCATTGACTTATTCGGTCTGTAAGATTATATAACTTGAAATAATTTGCATAAGTGAAAATTAAACAATATGCTCAAGGTTATTTTATTTTGCAAGCCATACATGGATATTTCTGGTGAAGGGGAAGGTTAAGAGGTTAAATACACCTAAGAAGACAAATGAATAGTTTGATGAAAACATACAATTACAAATGTGTTTGTAACAAAAACCATCAAATGTCGGTGGGCCGCAGGATCGAGTAAGGCAAGTTCAAGCTAACGCATTTTTTTTTTCAATCAAGGCAGTACAAAATACTTCAGGTGATGCACATTGATTCAAAAATTTCCGGTACATTAGGCTGACACTTGACGTAAACTATTACAAGTAATATTCTGTGCAAGTTCTTTTTGACAAATTATTGGAACTAAAACAGTCATCCATTCAATTTAATTCATGGTCACCCATTCCATTGTCTTCATTCTCACACTGCAAAGTGGCTAATTTGATTGCCATTTCTTTAATAATTCCGCCATGGAATCTTTTCATTTTCAATGTGCTTGTACAAGAATACATGAAGCTTGTAAAGGAGGTGTTATATTCCACAAACTTCTTGACTTGCAGAAATTACAGGCCCTCAAAAATCACCCCCATTTCAACTGTCTACATGCGTACATTGCAAGAGTAACAAAATTCAATGGCCATTTATTTAATATTTCTACATTGGAATCTCTATATTCAGGTTTTTATAATAATACAAAGGATGTAGTGCGGCAAGCAACTGTTATTTTTCTAAAAGTTTTGTATTTGCAGGAATTACAGACCCTGAAACGTGGCCCCACATTCAATCATCTCTTTTCGCACACTGCAACAGTTCCGACATTGATGCCCATTTTTTTCATAATCCCATCATAGAATCTCTTCATATTCAGTCAATTTATATTACAGTGCATCTAGCATGGTCAGGAATTGTTATGTTTCACATAAGTTTTGATTTACAGGAATTACAGGCTCTCAAACATGGTACCCCAATCAGTCATCTCCATTCACACATTACAATAGTTCCTGATTTGATAGCCATTTATTCAATAAGTTTGGCACCGATTCTTTTCATATTCAGTGAGTTGATACTACAACCTGTAGCAAGCAAGAGGTACTTTTTACAAACTGCTTCATTCACAGGAACTATAGGCCCTCAAGAATGCACCCCCCTTTCAATTGCCTGCATTGACACATTAAACAGTCCCAAATTTGACGGCCATTTATTTTAAAATTCCACAATGGAATCTTTTCATGTTTTAAAATTTTATAATAGGATCGATGAGTTATGCTATTGAATGCTAACTTTTGACAAACACTTTGATTTGCCGGAATTATCAGCCCTCAAACATGATCCTCCCATCCAATTGTCTGCATTGGCATATTACACAGTATCAATTTTAATGGGCATTCATTTAAAAATTCCACAACAGAATCTCTTGATATTCTATGGCGTATAGTAGGATACATATGTTATGACATGCAAATATTACTTTTCTCGAACTATTTGATTTGCAGGAAATAGAGGTCCACAGGTATGACGCCCCCATCCAATTTTCTGCATTCCCACATTGCACAGTATCAACTTTGAAGGCCATTTATTAAAAATTTCCACCACAGAATCCCTTCATATTTGGTGGGCTTATAGCAGGATCCCTCTACTATCATAATCAAGTGTTACTTTTTTCTAACTATTTGATTTGCAGGAAATAGAGGTCTGCAAGTACGACGCCCCCATCCAATTTTCTGCATTCCCACATTTCACAGTATCAACTTTGAAGGCCATTTATTAAAAATTTCCACCACAGAATCTCTTCATATTTGGTGGGCTTATAGTAAGATCCCTCTACTATCGTAATCAAGTGTTACTTTTTTCTAACTATTTGATTTGCAGGAAATAGAGGTCCGCAAGTATGACGCCCCTATCCAATTTTCTGCATTCCCACATTTCACAGTATCAACTTTGAAGGCCATTTATTAAAAATTTCCACCACAGAATCTGTTCATATTTGGTGGGCTTATAGTAAGATCCCTCTACTATCGTAATCAAGTGTTACTTTTTTCTAACTTTTTGTTTTGCAGGAAATAGAGGTCCGCAAGTATGACGCCCCTATCCAATTTTCTGCAATCCCACATTTCACAGTATCAACTTTGAAGGCCATTTATTAAAAATTTCCACCACAAAATCTCCTCATATTTGGTGGGCTTATAGCAAGATTCCTCTTCTATCATAATCAAGTGTTACTTTTTTCTAACTTTTTGATTTGCAGGAAATAGAGGTCCGCAAGTATGACGCCCCTATCCAATTTTCTGCATTCCCACATTTCACAGTATCAACTTTGAAGGCCATTTATTAAAAATTTCCACCACAGAATCTGTTCATATTTGGTGGGCTTATAGTAAGATCCCTCTACTATCGTAATCAAGTGTTACTTTTTTCTAACTATTTGATTTGCAGGAAATAGAGGTCCTCAAGTATGACACCCCCATCCAATTTTCTGCAATCCCACATTGCACAGTATCAACTTTGCAGGCCATTTATTAAAAATTTCCACCACAGAATCTCTTCATATTTGGTGGGCTTATAGCAGGAACTCTCAACTGTCATAATCAAGTGTTACATTTTCTAACTATTTGATTTGCAGGAAATAGAGGTCTGCAAGTACGATGCCCCCATCCAATTTTCTGCATTCCCACATTTCACAGTATCAACTTTGAAGGCCATTTATGAAAAATTTCCACCACAGAATCTGTTCATATTTGGTGGGCTTATAGTAGGATGCCTCTACTATCATAATCAAGTGTAACTTTTTTCTAACTATTTGATTTGCAGGAAATAGAGGTCCTCAAGTATGACACCCCCATCCAATTTTCTGCATTCACACATTGCACAGTATCAACTTTGAAGGCCATTTATTCAAACTTTCCACCACAGAATCTCTTCATATTTGGTGGGCTTATAGGAGGATATTTCTTCTATCATAATCAAGTGTTACCTTTTTCTAACTATTTGATTTGCAGGAAATATAGGTCCGCAAGTATGACGTCCCCATCCAATTTTCTGCAATCCCACATTGCACAGTATCAACTTTGATGGCCATTTATTAAAAATATCCACCACAGAATCTCTCAATATTTGGTGGGCTTATAGGAGGATCCCTCTTCTATCATAATCAAGTGTCACTTTTCTCTAACTATTTGCTTTAAGTAAAACATTATTACAGTTACAAGCAATTATTTGTCATCTGGATTCACAGCAGCTCGCCAAAATCTCACATTTCAATCTGCACAAAATGTGAACTATTTATTGAAAAAAGAAAAAGAAAAGTCATTTTCAAAGTACATTATGGAAGTTGTTGACGATTTTTTTAATGAAGAAAATATACGCATTCTTTCGTTGAATAAGCCACGGTTTTTCTCTCAGCAAGCCGAATTTTGACAGCATTTGTATCACGTGACCAAAGTACCGCGCTATCCGCTGTAATTGCGCATCAAAATTTTAGCGGTGATAGTTTGACCGTCGTTTTGCGAACTGGTGATAGCTTGACCGCAGTGCGCAGTGCGCCTTATCACAGGCATTGATTTGGTACTGCTGCAACGGCAAGCAACAGTTATCGGGTATTTATTTCTCTATCAAGCCGAATATCTCGAAACGATAGTTAAGCGTTAAATCCACAATAATTTACCGTTCTAGCGGTTTCAAACTCAAGGCTGACAGCGAAGTCGTTTTCCTGCAAATAAAGTTTGATTTCTGCAAATTGCGGAACCGGTCACCCCACTGTGGGTGTGAGTGAGGAGAGCAATGAGTTGCGTGGCGCGAGTAATCAAAGAAGCAGAAGGACACTAGCGAGTTAAAAAAAAATTCTAGGCCTACTAGTACAGGAGAAGAAAATAAAATATCATTTGATGATCCATTGGAATCAGCCTGGGAAGGATTTTTTTAACACTTAAAAGACTCCGTTATTTGGTTCCTGAAGAAGAAATCCATCTGCCTTGGGGAAACAGCACCGGTACATCCTTCACGGTTTGGAGAGTAGCCTATACTTTTCAGCGGACTGAGTGAATGAGGACTGCGATAACGTCCGTAGAAGCCCAAGATCTCATTTTAAAACCAGCTTTTCGCACTTGCTTTGCCTGCCCCATAAATTCCCGAACTACCTGCCTCAAGATTGAAATCCAAAACAAAATATTATTAACTTTCTTACCACGCCTTAATTTGTTATACTTCGTTGCATTGCTCTATTTTCTCTTTTTGCATTCTGGAATATGGATGTTTAAGCATCGGGGTTGATTTGTTTTTATTAATCTTCAGTTGCATAAGTGTCTTCCCGACATTGTCTTGTCTTCTGTTTGAATTGCGTGACCGAAAGTTATAAAGGTAACTTGAATTTGCTATTTGAGTGAAGATTTTTTTAAAGAGCTTCGAGCTCATCGTTATCCTCTCTTGCATATCACTGTTTAGGAAAAAGACGTGCAAATGCTTACTGTTTTTTCTGTTTCTCTATTTCTATTCTAGAAAGCATGATAAGATCTTTTTGATTACGAATTTATGCTTGATCCTTCAAATATATATTGCGTTTATGCAACTGAAAAAAAAAATCAACGTGATTGCTTGTTTTGCTTGTTTCTGGTTATTTCCGCTGTGGAGTGGATAAAGAAATTCATCATTTGGCAGTTGAAGGCTGCCTGGCCCACAAACAAACTTTTTCTTGAGTTTCCCCGTTTTATCTGCGCTACAGCGCGCTGCTCATCACATGTTTAAAATAGGTTAGGAGCTGTACGAATATTTAAATAGTAATTAATTATCGAATACACAGAATCAAATGAACAGATACGGTTAACCGTTTCAGCACTTAAAGAAGGTAAAGCTCAGAGACATGAAACTGCGTGGCGAGTTGGGGGGTGTCTGCCTGTCAGGTTAAAAATATCGCTTTATGGAAAAAAAAAACAATCACGATCATCCCTTCCATCGCCGATATACGATCTGATCGAATATCGCCCCATCCCTAGTCCATACAGAGCTCTTTTTGCAATATGAACCTCTGAATATGAGTAAATCAAAATATGCATATTTGATTAGCTGTTTCCCACCGAAATTGGTTTGGTGGGGGGTGGGGGGTCAAAATCAATACAATAACACAGAAACCTGGAAAAAAGCTCTGTAGTGGCATTAGGAATGTTTTTCCTTCAGATTACAGCTGGAATTATAACCAAACACTGTTTAGTTATCTCAATAACTGTGTTTCTCTATGTATATTTATTAAAACAACCATTGCCATGCCAAACACTGATATGATGCAACAGAAACTCAGTGTTTTAATTGAAAAAGTGAATATCTTGGAAAAATGTTTGCTTTACTATAACTCCCCTTAAATGGCCACAGATTGAATGAAAGCACCGAAGGTGCTGATGCCTCGGTGCTTATAGCAGTGACAAGTATGTCCCTTGATGAAGCTATAAAATTCTGTGTGGATATGTCAGAGTGCCCTAGCTGTGCATCTATGCTTGACATAAGTTATGTTTCCATCCATTTGTCTATCAAATTACCTGAAGTTCACCAAAAATATTCAACAGCATTGAAGTGAATAAAAACTTGTGTGTAGCTTAATGACGTTACTTGCTGCTATGTGATCGGTATATTGAATAGATTTTATATTTTAAGCCGTTTCCATTCATTTTCACACTGAATTGCAGAACCTTCGAGTGAACAAAAGTAGTGTGGTTGGCAACAAAATTAACTAGTGAGCAATAAAATGCAGTTGAAACTATCAGCGAATCTAATAAGCGAATATAAACTTCGTACTCAAATAAACACCAATAACTGCAATTAATTTAAGGTAGTTAAATGAACAAATGACGTGGTTATGCTAGATCGTTAAGAGCAGCTCATGTCATCTACTTTAACTTTAATACAAATTTAACTGGTTGTTATTTGACAATCAACATAAACTACAGCTGGGTACAGAAAATGACTCTAACAACAAAATCCATTAGGGGTCAGCTAATGCGACAAATTTCCCAAAAATGCAGTCATTCGATAAACTTACCAGCGTGTTCCAACGATTCAACGCAGTTGAATATGAATGGAGGTCAGTACTATTTGTTTGGAACAATTGCTTTCCCCATGACACGCATTACTTCTGCATTCCTCGATTCCAACTGGAGTCTATGGAAGTGTCAAATAGTGCTGTAAGTCGAAAACAAAGCTCTATCTAAAAAATCTGGCAAATTTAAATCCAAGATATCATGGCATTTAACCCATAGAGCCATATTCTAGGACTTGATTTTGACCGGCGTAGTGGCTATCCCGGTTACAGACAGACACACAAAGGAACTACCGTATGCCCTGCTTGCGCATGTGCACTGAGGCATAATAAGTAACCAGGATAACATTTGGAAGAGGACTAGAAATTGGTCTGATTTGAAATAAACTGATTTTTTCATGATGGCACAGCCTCTACTGGTGGCAAATTTTGACCAAAAAAAAAAAAAGGATTTTTGCCATTTCAGTAATCTGAATGGCATAGTTGTGCCTATAGTCGCCACAGCGTTTCAAATTTTTCCATGCGTTTTTTTCAGTGAAATATTGCTCATAACAAGAACTGCAAAAGCTCACTAATCCTATCAGCAGTTTCATTTATATCAGGAAAGTGCTGCAATTTAAATGTCACTTGAGTAAATTTCCCATATTTATTATTTCCAGACAACTTTACATTTTGTTATGTATGCTCGCTGCCCTCTTGGCATCAGCCAGCGAACCAGTTCTCGCCTACGTGTTGTCCTATAGCTGCCAGCTCATACATATTCTAACTGAAGAAGGTATGCCACTTAGATCATGACATTTTAAAATGATCTTGTTGCTTGCTTAAACCTGTCATCAGATTCTATCCTTGTTCAAGAGAATTCCTTTCAAATTGTCCCTTTACCGGGAAACTTTATCATTGGGGACTTTATAAGACAAATCATTAATGTATCGCTTTGAAACTGCTGTTCAAGAAAGTAAAGGAGTCAAAATTGACATGGGGTTTACCTTATTTATTGCAGTGGTGATTTGCCATTTCTGTTGGGGAGACCAAAAGGCGTTACAACGAGTGCGGCCAATATGGGTCTCACATTGAGAACCTTGGTGACTACAGGAGTAAATGAGCCGATGACATGTAATTGCTGGTGGACAAAACACTAAGTCAACAGCAATGCTATTTGAACCTGATCTGTACGCAAGAAATACGAAGACTAGCACCCTAACCATGGCGCCATCTTGAGTGCTAATGCAAATAGATTTTGTGATGAGGGTGTGAAAACAGATGGGAGAGGGGTTGCAGAATATTGTGGCACAGATTTCCTCCTGAACATCCCCTTAAAAAAAGACACGGGTGGACACCACTGTGAAACCAAATAACTAGTTCCACTGTGGATTAACTTCAACATGAACCAGGCTTTCTCTGTGCAACCTGGCTCGACACACCCTAAACTCACAATTGGGGACACCATAAGTTACCATGGCAGGTTGAAAGATAGCTGCAATATCATTGAAGACCCCGGCTTAAAGCTTATCATGCCTTATCCATTCTGTCTATCTCTTTGTGAAATTAAAAGGGTCAGGAAAATTCCAGTGCCCACTGTTATACAATTTAGAGCCGTAACAAAGTCATGAAACACTTTTAAGTCTGAAGGCAAAGTTAAAAAAACTCTACTTCCTTGAAATGTGGGTCAATCACCCTTTTATTGGTCAGTTCATTTTCATTGATCTGTGGGGCATAACAGCTCGCCATGACCATTCGCTGCTATTCTAGTGCTATATTTTGTGTGATGAGAGTGATGTTTTCGCCCACCGGTGCTATATGCACGTGCATTTGTTTGCAAACACCGTTTATTCTATAGTAGCAGCTACATTATAATAATCTGAATGTAATCTGAGGTCAGGTCAACTGTATAGAGTATAAGAGCTGTTGACTGGTCAGTGTATATCTTGTGTTTTCATTGGTCGGCTGGTATAAGGAGAGACTAACAGGTTGATACATTGGTTGACAGATGGATTGAGTGTTATGAGAGTTTGAGTGATTGGTTAATTAATGAACCTGTGCTCCCAAGGCTCTCGCCTGGTGAGGACCTTGAATCTCGTCATCCTGCAGATGAGTGAATTAGGGAAGCTGGATCTTTGGCGCAGGAAGTGGTGGAAGGGTGGCTGTAGGGAGGAGGGGGGCCGGGACTCCCCACTGCAGCCCCACAGTTTGAAGGGCGTGTTCCTGCTGCTAGCTCTGGGCCTGGGACTGGGCCTTCTGCTAGCACTGCTGGAGCTTGCCACCCAATCACAGAGCAGCGCCAAGGAGCAGAAGGTATGCATACTCGCTCTCTGTTTTTCTCTCTCTGTTAATTGTCATCCCCCTGTCTCCTTCCTTCTCTCTCCTCTCTCACTCCAGCTCTCTCTTTCTTGCTCTCATTTTCTCTATCCCTGTCTGTTCATCTGTCGTTGTAGCGCGCTCTCTCTCTCTCACACACACTCACACACTCATACACACACGCACCCACGCAGACTCCCACACACACACACACACTCTGTGAAGTGACTAGAGTCAGTGATTTTTTTTGACTGAGCTCTTCCTTGTTTCCTGGCCTGTCAAACAGAAATCCTGCTGCACTGTGCTGTCTAAGGAACTTGGTCAGCGTTTTGGGAGCAGAAGTGAGGAGAAGACTGCAGACACCCCTGATAAGAGCAAAGCCTAATAAATACGTCACTGTACAGCCTTTGTTTCCGCACCGGCATCAGCCACAACTTGGAGGAAGAATCTAATGATGCTGTCAGGAAAACTGTTGATAATCAGCTCATAGTTAGAAGATGAATGTCGTCCTTTACAAGCTTCTGTCACTCGTTACCACAGTGAAACAGTTTACATTCAACATAGCTTTTCTAGAAAATTAGGAAGTGTTATTACTTTAATGAAGATGTAATCTCCTCAGAAATCCATATATTGTTGTATTATTCGCATCTCTTGTCAATTGCTTGTTTTTTTTTTTTTTAAAGCATTTCTTTAGTTTGTCTGGTCGGAACTACAACTGAATGCCTTTTCTTCAGTTTAACATGAATCCATGTTCAGCTGGTAAAATAAAACCTCCTGCCTTAACAGCTTTTCATTTACAGTTGGTCCTGCATTCAATTGCTAACAGCTCCAATTCCATTATCACTATTACACTAACTATGCAGTGATCTTGGAATGAAAAACACTGAATATTTTGTCAAGGTGGGATACATTTATCTACATGGTTGGGAAGCAAAGTGTGTAGATGTATGCACAATACCACCCCAGGCCCAGGACGCTGAGGTAGGCCCAGTACCCCTCTCCCTAGGTCCAGTGAGTTGAAGCTTGCCCAATACCTCTCACTGGCCCAGTGTGTTGACGATTAATTTTTTTCATATTTGGTAGGGACATGTGTTATACTTCACTGATGACATCTTTCGATTTTTGGTTGCCATGGTGACAGTATTGGAAGCATAATGCGCAAATTTGTGCTGAAACATAGAGATTTCCTTGTGGACGCAGTACAGCCTTTCGGGGACAACACCCATGCGGTCCCAGGCCACCGGACAGTCTAATTTATTTATTTATGCAGTGGGCCTGATTGAAACAAAAGTTTCCTTTACAGTAGGGGTCTGCATTTCAATTAAAATACAGCATTTCAAAAGGAAATTAAAAGAATAAAATAATTAGTTGAATTGTAATCATAAAATTAAAACAACAATTACTTAAATCAAGAGTATTTCTCTTGTTAAAACAATGAGAATAGTTTTAACTATGAGAAATAGTTAAGACTATTTGATCAATGTTTTAAAACGTCCAAAAGGAACCTGTTCATCATTCAGTTTCATTTCACCTTCTTGCCAATTCCAGGTGTGAGGAACATTTCTTTAAAAGCAGTCTGGGCCAGCTCTGTGCGTGCAGCTTAGAAAGGAGTGTCTTTTAGTGACATGTGGCGTGGCTTGTGAATGAGTAAGTATGAACTGCCAAATATAACTAAGCTTTACTTTTAATAATGAACAACAATAAAGTAATTGTCCAATTATAACTACTATACTATATACTTCTATGTCAGTTCTCACACTTACCCATGATTCCTGATATTGAACTTTGGCCTTCAGAGCACGTATTGACAGTTCATAATTTTAGGAGTTACTGCCACAACTGATGTATCTTTCCCAATTCGTAACATAAAATATGAAATTGTTAGGCACAAGAACTGAACTAAATGCTACACCTACTACATTAATGCTAACATTGAAGCTAATTGATGGGAAAAAGTCACCTTTTGACAATAAGACGTTGGCCAGTGCAAGGTTATGCCCAGACATTATTAACTAAAGAAAATTACACATGAAATTAAAGGTGCACTATGCAAGTTTGTTTACTTTCACTTCTGCTGACATTCGAACTCAAACAAAACAGAGGTAGCCCACCCCTCCCTCCCATAGTTCCCTCCTTCCCATACTTCCGTAACTGTCAACTCTTGTCTGTGATTTACTTCCGTAACTGTCAACTCTTGTCTGTGATTGGTCGGGACAGTTTATTTGCAGTTTGTGATGCCTATACGGTCTCCAGAGACTGGGGGCCTGTCTCACAAAGCTGGATTTTGGCTTAGCGAGGAAACATCAGGATTAACCCTGGGTTTTCCATAGCACAAAGCTGGCTCACTTCTTAGCGGGGTACGTTGCCGCGGTAACTTATGCTGAACTCCAAACCTGCTCCGGAGCAGGTAAAGTTCAGAATAAGATCTCAGCAGGTATATAAAACCACCTGGCCAATCATTGTCTTGGAACAAGAGTTGTCAGAAAGACAACAAAGCTCGCCGGGGTGCAACCATCATTATTTACTGTTTTACTACCTGTGCTTTAAAAAGGATACTACTTCGTATGGAATACTGTAAAGTTGATTTTTTTTTAGTTATGACATAGATGTATTCCAGACTCAGTTTTTGATTACTATTATTATTTTATATAAAAACTATATTATTAGCTCGCCGGGACGAACAACGTCCAGAGAGCTATTGTCGCACCCCCAGCGTCCGCGTCCGTCCGCGTGCAGAAAAACTTTAAACTCGCCCCCCGGCGAGCTTTGTCGTCTTTCTGACAACTCTTGTTATTATTTTGATTACCTTTACAAAGAGGTCGGTCAAAGCTCAAGGTCGAGGTCACGAGGTCAAAAATTTTGGCATCGGTAGGTAGGCCTGGCATCAAGGAGTATACATGCAAAGTATGAAAGCCTTATCTCACGGTTCAAAAGTTATTGGCAAGGTTAAAGTTTTTGTTATGGGCAAGGTTAAAGTTTTTTTTAAAGGTCAGGTAAAGGTCAAGGTCAAGGTCATCAGGTCAAACTTCGGCATCAGTAGGTAGGTCTTGCACCAAGAAGTACACATGCAAAGTATGAAAGCCCTGTCTTTCACGGTTCAAAAGTTATGGGCAAGGTTAAAGTTTTCTAAAGGTCAGTCAAAGGTCAAGGTCACGAGGTCAGAAATTTTGGCATCGGTAGGTAGGTCTGGCATCGAGGAGTACACATGCAAAGTATGAAAGCCCTATCTCTCACG
This sequence comes from Gymnothorax reevesii, assembly GCA_029721435.1. Taxonomy (NCBI): domain Eukaryota; kingdom Metazoa; phylum Chordata; class Actinopteri; order Anguilliformes; family Muraenidae; genus Gymnothorax; species Gymnothorax reevesii. Next base: position 54,322,463 of record CM056585.1, read on the forward strand.
GTTCAAAAGTTATAGGCAAGGATAAAGTTTTTCTGCGGACGCAGACGCGGACGGACACGGACGCTGGGGGTACGACAATAGCTTTCCGGACATTCGTCCCAGCGAGCTAAAAATGACCTGCCCATTTCTTAAGAATCCCGTGGAGGACGTCGCATGGATAGTGAGAGGAGTGCAGAGAGAGCACGTGTTACATAACCAAAAAAATAAATAAAAATACATGTTACTTAAGCTACTTTCACAATAAAAGGATAATTGTGTTTTAAAAGCAGCCCGGTGTTTTAACATTTGACGCGCTGAAACATACCATGTACATATGCCATGCTTTGTGGCCTGCTACCTCCACCGTGGTCTAATGAGACTCCCCCCTCCACACCCTTCGTTATGGGGCGACCCTTATATGATAAGGCCAACTCTTCTGCAGGAGAGTGCGGTTGTGTAGGAGGACCCCTCCTCTGCAGGAGTGTACGGTTGTGTAGGAGGACCCTTTCTCTGCAGGAGTGTACGGTTGTGTAGGAGGACCCCTCCTCTGCAGGAGTGTACGGTTGTGTAGGAGGACCCCTCCTCTGCAGGAGTGCAGACCTGCCAACCTTGAAGAAAATTTATGAGTACCACCATAGAGATACAATTTACTTCAACCAGCCAATTAATTTATTGTCAGAACAGCAGTAAAAATGAATTTGAAATGTAGTACTTTGCTTTTCTTAGTTACACATAAAATAACTGCATAATCCATAGTCAATAATAACTGAAAATGTTGCCAGAAAAGCAAGTCAACAGAGGACATTCATTGCAAATCAATCAATTAAATAAATGGGCAAAAATACCAAAACAAATACAATTTGCCATGCATTAAACACTTGCACTGTTTAACTTTCCATCATTCTCATCTTATGGCCCTTTTCCACTACGCGGTACCGGCTCTACTCTACTCGCCTCTTTTGCTTTTCCACTAGAAAAAAGTACCTACTGGTACCACCTTTTCTGGTACCTGCTCTCCTGGGGTTCCAAAAAAGCCAACCGGGTACTAGGTACTAAAATGTGATGTGACACACTAAGGCCTACTGATTGGTCAGAGTGTATCGTCACTGCAAAAGACAACTCTGTCGTCGACCTCTCATTCTGATATGGAATCAGGTAGACACCAGATGCGGGGAGATGGGAATGAGGATTTATTAAACAAAAAACAAAACAGGCACGAGGGCCAACGAAAAACTTGGCCCAAAGGGTTGCAAAAGACAAACTAAAGTATGCTGCACAGAGCTATAAACAAAGAATGCAAAACGACAAAAAACAAAAGGCACTGGAAACTCCAGGCAAGAGAGCAAGAAAAATAAATAACAAGATTATATATATATATATATATATATATATATATATATATATATATATATACACACATACACATACACATACACATACACATACACATACACACACATACACACACATACACACACATACACACACATACACACACATACACACACATACACACACATACACACACACGGCAAGAGGCTAGAACAAGACTTGAAACTAGAAATGCAAGGGAACTTGACAACAAGAACATGGCAAAACTTGAGACACTGTCTGCCAGCCAACCTCCACCGCATCCAGATAAAGGGTAAGTAATCAAGGACACATGAGGGGCAACACCTGGAGAAGCAGAAACAAGAGGCATGGCAAGATCAAGACATGGACAGAGATTGGATGACATGACCTGCTCATTAAGAGAATGAGCGTGCTCAGCTTAAGTACCAATTAAGTATGCAGTTTGGAAGCAAGCATGAATGTTAAGAACAGAAAGCACAGAAAGATCTTGAAATAGCAAAGCAGGAATCATGACAATAAACTCCCTGTCTAAATTAGTAGTATTAGTAATGTGCCTATCTAAGAATTACACCAACCCAGTGAGTGTTAGTAAATGTTAGTAACTTAAAAACAGTCAATTGCCAATTAAGCTTAGAGAGCCCCGAATCAGCACAGCACAGAAGGAAGGGAGAAACCACAAAGCCAACCAGAGCTCAGAAATGTGCAGCAACGAAGGCACGGGGCGAAACGCAGACAAGCGGTGGAGTGGCATGGCAGACCTGGCAAAAACAAAAACATGGAAAAATAAAAACATGGACATGGAATGTAAAACATGAAATGCAAAAACCTGATACAAGAAACTGTTAAAACTGTGGCTATGAACATGACTATGGAACATGAAACTATGAACTATGAAATCTTGAAACATGACTGTTAAAACCATAAACAATATCGTCCTGGCCAAAGGCCAGGACCCTGGAACACAACACATTCAAGTTAGATTGATGAGTTTTAAGATTAGCGCAGTCATAATAATCATCGAATTATACCTTTATAGGCATCTTGTTCGATACACTGTGCATTGCCTTACCTTTCAAACACGGTTTCGCTTATTCATCAAAGCTACATTCATGAAATGTGTTTCTCTTTGCTTGTGGCCCGTTCATGGCGAAATTAAGTGACGGTCTTGTGTCCAGTTATGTTACCTAACTAATTCCCCTTAAGAAAGTTCTGCTATCAAGCCTCGTTTTAATAAAATCGCACAGAAAAAAAAACATAACGGGTATCAACGAATCATTTTTCTCTTAAAGTTATCACAAATGAGAAGACGCATAAGCGATTAATTCTGATGGCTGCCATGTCCTGCGATTTGCAACGAGGAACTCTGCTCTACAGTGATCACTTAATTTTCCCATACTTTAACAATTCGTTTGTTTTGCCGTGAACTTAAGAGTGAAATATACATTCGCTTTCCATGCCTTTTACGGATTTCACTGCTTTGCGTTGTGGGGAGGCACGCAATTTTACGGGCAACTGAATTGGACACGACAATGTCAAATAGAAAATGCAATTCAATTCAGAAAATACAATACCGGATTTGAACACAAAAATCTTTAACTAAATCGATGGAATAAATGTAAACTTGATATAACTGTAGCTACATTGTGAGTCGTATTGAGGATGACATCGCGGAAGTTTCGTGCTGCGCCACTATGATGACCGGCTTCACAGAGGCAGTACTATCCACTCAAGGCAGACAACCTCCCAGAAAAATATCCGGGACCGAGTAGAGTAGCGTAGAGCCCGTACCACGTAGTGGAAAAGCGCCATTAGAGGTGCATTTGAAACAGCGTATCAAACGCTGCCTTTGGAGGCGATCATGTGGAACAGAACAGTTACACAGAATGTCAGAAAGCCTTTTGCGAACTTCGTTATTACATTTCATTGTTTTAGGCCGTTTCACAGTATTTCTGCAAACACAAACCGAATAAAAAAAAAAAATAAAATAAAAGCGAAATCATCTCAAACTAAAGTAAATGGCGTTCGCTTTTCGTGACAATGAGACTAATACGCAGTGAAACGGCATTATAATCGAACGTCAGCTATTCAAGCAGCGCCGGGTATTCTACCGTAGGTATTCTACAAATCAAAATACAGGATTCGTTGCATCCATAGTAGAATTTACCATTTCACCGATGTTTGAATTGGGTGTATTTTCAACATATGATGACCCAGAGGTGTAGCGAAGAGGGTTTGCAGCCTATAACTTGGGAATGAGACTATAACGTTACCCGATTCGAAGCGAGGATTTCTCCGAGAGAGCCGTGGTTGGGAGGGCAGGTGAGGCACACGCACTCTCTGATTGGTCGAAATATTTTCGTCATGCATACGCGCCTCTGCTCACCGGACATCCACTGATGAGTCATGGACCTATAAGGAGATCTGGACGCACAACTCGGGTCGACCACATACGCCTCCATGGTCCTAGCGGCGAATGTGATATTGCAGGTCACGTGATGCCATGGGGGCCAAAAAGAAATTTCTCCATAGGGAATAATTGAAAAAGACACGCTGATAAATCCGTGAATAATTTTTTTTGACAGCCACAAATTATCGATACCGAAACGGTTTATTTTTCTCTTTTAAATCATTAATCCCTCGTTTCTCGGCAAAGACAAAATCTTTTATTTATATTCAGGCTATGCGAACACTAACGGGTCCTCATATGTAAGCGCGTTCCCGCTCCTCCGAATTTAGCACTGCAGCGGATGTGAGTGGGTGGAGCAATGGGCTTTCCTTGCCGTCTGTCTGTTTCAACATTACAGACGTAGCCAAATCGGTGAAGTGAGCTGGCCAGCTACGGAGCATATGTATTGAGCGACCAAAGAAACGCAAGTTAAATAAAGGCAAACCGGAAAATAAGTTTGCGCGTGATTATTTAAAATCAAATTTATTACTAGCGTGGGCGCATTTACACTCGTTTTATCAAACTTTTCTTTGTTTTGCGATAATTATGAGTACCCAGATAGCAAGCTCCTCCGCTCCGGATTTGCCCCGGCTCTGGAGCCAGCGCAGATCCGGAGCGGAGGTGCTTGCTATCTGGGTAACCATAAGAGCACATTAACTAACTAAGTTAGCTAACTTGCGTTTCTTTTGTTGCTCAGTATATTTTTGCCACTTTAATTGATGAATGGCCGTAATACGTAATAATATGTAACTTAGCACCTCGATTGCTGCACTTCATGCAGCGCGAGAAAATGTACAGTAAGCTAAGGCCACTGGTGTGACATCCTAGAACCATGTACGCAGGCAACACTCACCTTACTTATTCAAATTAAAATGAAATGGTTAAATCCATGAATTGCATTATGTATTGCCAGTACTTTGAATAGCACCAATTCGCATCACTCTATTCTGATGCGTTATGCTTAACGGGTCAGCTGAGTAGCATCTACCGCAACGTAATGTGCGTTTATAGCAGTATATAAATTCATTTCGAACACTGCTTAGCGATCCATTTATTAGCCTAACCATTCTTCGTTGTTAAATTACTTACCGACCTTCATACATGATGACGAAAGATCCAAAATGAACTATTTTTTGTTCATGATCCGAACCAAGTGGGTGGAACGCGCATTCCTTGCCGTCCGTCTGTGATGAACATTCTTTATGTGGCCAAGTCAATCAAGCGAGCCGGCGTTACGGTGCAAATATTTTATCCATTTTATTTTAATTGATGAATGGCCGTAATATACTCGATCGCCACACTCCAGTATGTAGTGCCACAAAATGTACAGTAAGCTAAGGCCGCTGTTGTGATATCCTAGAAGCATGTATACGCAGCTAACACTCACCTCACCTTTTCATTGTCCATGGTTATCATTGTAATGAGTTGTATATTTCCATTACTTTGAATAACACCAATTCACATGTCTGTATTTTGATTTGCGAACTGGTGATATCTTGACCGCAGTCATCAACTGTCAGCTGTGTAGCATCTAACGTAATGTCCATATGAGTGCATTTATTGCAATACATAAATTCAGTTCGAACACTGCCTAGCAAACCATTTATTAACCATTCTTCAGTCTAAAATTAATTACTGACTTTCATACTCGACGACAAAACTTTTCAGCAACTTGACAGATGACATCCAAAATGTTTATTTTTTGTGCATGATCCGAATATCCATGAAAGCACTGAACATGCATAAGTTACACATTTTTGCGGTACAGCCTTTATTAGATCGAAGTTTTGGGGAGGTGGAAACGTCAGAGTATAATGAATCCGAACATCTAATGTTCGTGAGCAGCATCTGAGATCAACCGGAGTGATGCAGGTAGATTCGAAGGTGTGGCTGATTTTCATCTGAACGAAAATAAATACGAGACCTAAAAGAATGCAACAGTTGGTAGCGTAAATATGCACATTCTGTACCCCATGTCGGATGTAGCTGTCACCATCCATCTGCTCACCCCCACCACCTGTCATATTTGTCACCACCAAGGCATTATTTACATATATATATTAAAAATGTTTTCAAATAGATTTATTTGTGTTTTGTCAGTTTTTGATTTTTTTTGCCAGCTCTGCGTAACATTTGAAGATGAACTCAAGTCCTCAAAATCAAAAGGGGTTTAATGCTTAACTTTCGCAGAGCCGGCCATTATCATAAAATCTACCACAAATACAATCGATGTTAACTCGCACTTAGAAATGAAACGTAGAGATGGTATTAAAATTATAACCGAGAAAGACTTTATTGGAAAGGGCTTTGGGGATGGATAGAAAGGCACGGCCTCTGGTTCGCTGACATGCAGAAATTCATGGATGAAATGTTCAGTGCACTCCAAGAGGCTCAGATATCTGGGGAAGGACAGAAAAAAGGAGCTTTAAGGGAAAAATAACGCAGTACAACGTTCGTAACATTTCACAGTAGACCCATTTTATTATACTCCACGGAATGGTTAAGTTACGTAAGCTAAAAGTAAATTAGCTTACCAGAATTGACAAAAGTTTAACGCTCCTGACTTTAAAACATATCAGTTTATAAGGTAGGTGAAGTGCGTTGTGTTGTGTGTTCAGTTTATTGTCTTTAATCCAGAAAAAGATAATGGAATTCGCACGCAGACAAGTAAGAATGATCTGACTCCGATAATGTGGTTATTCGACGTTGAACTAAAGAGAACACGAGCCTGTGGCGTTTTTCCCTATACCATAGTTGCAGAAATTTATACGTCCATTCAGTCAGTGGTTCTAACTATGGAAGTTAGCATCTGTGACTTCGGGAAGCGCACCCCTGAGCAATGTCATATTAAAGTTACGCAACAGCAAGTCAACTATTTTGCCGAGATTTTTGAGTTGAAATCAATAGTATTACTTCCCTGTCAAAGTCGTTTTTAACATTTGTTATTGCATTTGTGTTTTAAAATAGAATCTCAAACCATAATTAAACCTTTATCGGCGGCTATGCTTTGTGTTCCGTACATCAGGGTGCAGTCTGCAGTGGTCAGACTTCCATTTCCGGTGAAAAGTGATCGTGAACACGCACCCTAGGTCGGAGTTCCACGAGCCCGAGCCGTTGTCATGGACACCTCGGAAACCAGCGCGTTCATAAGCCCCACACTACGCATATGTGAGCAAAAATCACACAGCGCATGTCCGCGTGGCTCCGGAAGCTTGGCCCCCATGTCGGCACGCTGCGCCACTGAGCAATTTCCATTGAAATGAATGGGCGGCCATTTTCCAATTGTATATCCAGTGAAATATAAAACATCCTTGTGATGAGTGTGTCAACTTAAACTGGCGCATAAACTGAAACTGGAGAGATCCAGCGATATGCGTACTCAAATAGCATCAACTCGTACCAGCGTACTTTGATGTCAAAATGCGTACGTTGTACGCAAAATGCGTACATGTTGGCAGGTCTGGCGAGTGTACGGTTGTGTGGGAGGACCCCTCCTCTGCAGGAGTGTACGGTTGTGTGGGAGGACCCCTCCTCTGCAGGAGTGTACGGTTGTGTAGGAGGACCCCTCCTCCGCAGGAGTGAACGGTTGTGTAGGAGGACCCCTCCTCTGCTGGAGTGTACGGTTGTGTAGGAGGACCCCTCCTCCGCAGGAGTGAACGGTTGTGTAGGAGGACCCCTCCTCCGCAGGAGTGTGCGGTGGTGTAGGAGGACCCCTCCTCCGCAGGAGTGAACGGTTGTGTAGGAGGACCCCTTCTCCGCAGGAGTGAACAGTTGTGTAGGAGGACCCCTCCTCCGCAGGAGTGTGGGGTGGTGTAGGAGGACCCCTCCTCCGCAGGAGTGTACGGTTGTGTAGGAGGACCCCTCCCGTCTTTTTCTTGTCACGTTTGCCTGTGAGCTGCACACAATATCAAATCAGTTCCATTGTGATCATCCTACAACAAAGAGATGCGTATAAGGTAAAGCTTTGTCCATGTTGCAGTGTACACTATGTGTGTATATTGTTCACATCATATATGTAGCCTGGAAGATATTATAATAAACTTACTGACCGATTTGAACTATGTTCTTGTATTTATTTTTTACTAGCTCCCAAGTCCTTTTGGCTCCACGGGGGTTGCAAGTGAAATGAGGCGAAATTGTAAAAATGAATAAAAGAAAATCGAAACAAGCACATAACGTTACATTTGAGAGACACAAAGTGGTGATTCAATATAACAATCCCAGTTACTTGCGCATTGACAAAGTCGGCAATTTTTTGCCAAGATTTCTTGCAGCTTCTGGCAGCTGCAATAGTGTTGCTTTTTCCCTGAGTTATGTCTTTATATTCTTCATACATTCTTAGAATTATTGTCTGCTCCTCCATCGAGAAATAAGTTGTTCTCTGCGGCTTCTCCACAGTGCGCATTTGGTCAAATGGAGTTAACAACACTACTTTTATGTGCACAAGCACAGATCTAGGTTGGAAACTCCTGGGTTCACTTAACAAGTTGATAACCAGCTTCAAGAGACCGATAATCAAGACTGTGGATGTCTGGTTAAGTGTAGCTGGGTAACTGAGAGAAACCCTGGGTATGTTAATCCAGCTTTGTGAGACAGGCCTCAGGTTTTTTTTTTTTTTTTACAGTGAATTTTGGGGCAAGCAGATAGTGGATCGTGGAGAGATGTTGAGACAAAAATATAATCGCTCAGAAAGTCAAGAAACTTGCATAGTGCACCTTTAAAGCTGCAGTTGGTAACTTTGAGGAGAGAGAGGATTTCTCACAAAAATTTGAAAAATGCTACTTTCAAATCCCTCCCCCTCCCTCTCCACTGCACTCCTAAGACCCTCCCCCAGAAGGCTGCCATGCACGCGAAGGCACGCGAGCCGTTACGCATGCAACTGTGGAGAGATTTTGCACGTTCACATTATGAAAGTGGCCAAGTTGCCGAGGCTAGATGTTACTGTTGAGAACAGTCAACACCGCTGGCCAACAAACAGGCGCGTCGTTAGACCTGAAAATTCCAGGGCTAATATCCCTCCTTTTATTGAAAATAATTAGTCCTGGCTAATTCAAGATGGTTTGCCTCCATTCACACGTTTTCCAATTCAACAGTAATTAAGTGGCAATTGAAGACACGACTTCAATCCCCCATGTGATCTAAAAGCGACAAAATAATAGGCTACATTCAGTACCGAAAAATAATTTGATTATAATTAGGTCTATGAACCGTCACTTGGCGATGGCATTTCAGTACTCTTCAGCAAATCAAGGTAATTTCGGCGACAAGTACATACACCTGTTTTTGCAGCACAGTCACTCTACTCGTAGTAAAAAAAAAATCGACAGCTGTCAGATTGGAAAATGTAAACAGACGAAACCACTTATTAGTCTGAAATGCCGTCACCGAGTGCAGGTGCATAGACCTAATTATAATCTAATTATTTTTCTGTCCTGCATGCAGCCCATTATTTTGTCACTTTTAGATCGCATGAGGGAGACAAGTCGTCTCTTCGATTGCCACTTGATTATTCTTGAATTGGAAAACATTTTAATAAAGGAAACCCATCTAGAATTAGCCAGGACTAATTATTTTCAATAAAGGGAGGAATATTAGCCCCAGATTTTTCAGGTCTAACGACACGCCTGCCAACAAACGAGCAGAAATAAATCATGTCGAAATGAAAAGTAATCTACAGCAGTATGTATTCATTAAAAACCAAGCACACGCTTATTTCAGTAAATTACCCGTTTTTTTTTAGTACAGAAACTGTTGTGAATCCAGCTGAATGGCCAGTAAATCATGTATGTCAGCATTTAGCTGTGAGAGCACAGAAACGTTACACATATTTATAAGGACAACAACACAACTGATAAGACTGCCAGGTCACTTCATAAAGATATTTTCTGCTGCTTTCTAATAAAATAAGGCCAGTGACATTAGCCCTAGCATCTGAAACAAGCAAACGTTAGCTTGACTGCAACATCACATGCACTGCGGAATACTGTAACAATTACAAGACTCTGGCTATTCGAACAGCGACTGTGACGTTCACTCGCTTATTTGCAGAGCGAAAATGAATTGATGCTGGTAAGGACTGGGGTTACTTTGGTGAGCATGTCAGTGACACCAACTCGCTTATTTGCAGAGCAAAAATGAACCAACAAATAAAGCAGGGGTTTACCTGTCAAGGAGAAAAGTCGCAAACTCCTTCCAGATCACGGAGTTCCTTCCACCTCTAAAAAGCCAATCGATGTTCACTTTGGTTTTATCTCAGGTTTTGTCAAATTCTTTCTTTTGTGCTTTTTTCTTCTGGCTTCCCTTTTTTACTTGTCTTAGCCGTGTGTGCTGTTACTTACGGAGCCCCCCTGGTGTCAGTTGAGAGAAAAAAAAGCCATGTACTAAACTGAGGGAACAGATTACTAAACTGAGGGAACATATTGCTAAACTGTGCGCACAGTTTACTAAACTGAGGGAACAGATTACTAAACTATGCGCACAGTTCACTAAACTGAGGGAGCAGATTGCTAAACTGAGGGAACAGATTACTAAACTGTGTGCACAGTTTACTAAACTGAGGGAACAGATTGCTAAACTGAGGGAACAGATTACTAAACTGTGCGCACAGTTTACTAAACTGAGGGAACAGATTACTAAACTGAGGGAACAGATTACTAAACTGAGGGAACATATTGCTAAACTGAGGGAACAGATTACTAAACTGAGGGAACAAATTGCTAAACTGAGGGAACAGATTACTAAACTGAGGGAACAGATTGCTAAACTGAGGGAACAGATTACTAAACTGTGCGCACAGTTTACGAAACTGAGGGAACAGATTACTAAACTGAGGGAACAGATTGCTAAACTGAGGGAACAGATTGCTAAACTGTGCGCACAGTTTACGAAACTGAGGGAACAGATTACTAAACTGAGGGAACAGATTGATAAACTTCTGAACCATGTTATGTTCAAAACTGATCTGAACAATTTTTTATTTTAATTCTCTTCTTTCTCTTTTGTTTCCTGGGAAAGACAGCATTTAGGGCTAGTTTACTTTCTTTTACTTGCAAAAATTTTATCGACTAAGGGTATCTAAAGTGGCAGAAGAGTGCCTAATTTCATGTGTGTTACAATATTTGACAGCACAGCGTCATTTGACGTTTGAAGTTAATTTCGTCATGCATCTTTCTCAGCGGAGATTCGGGCTATTGGAACTTGCATTATACCAACTTTGCGCTTCTGGCACTAAATTGAGATTGGAGACGGTAGATGGCATTCTCATTGGTTTATCATGTTGTGCCAAAAACACAAGTATTAATTAGCCTTAAGACCAACCCTTTTAAGCTTTGCGTTGGGTGCAAGGGTAGGTATATGCTTAACAAGAATAGCCTAACGGTGTCCTCGTATCTCCCCTAAGCAACTTGCGCTTCATGTTTAAACTTGGGTTTCAGATCATTAAAACAGAGCCCTTGGACTGATTGAGCATTGGACATTCAGGGACAATTTATCTGACATATCTTCGAGTTCAGGCTAACCTCTGTCTTTTCTACCCTTCCCTTTCTGCTGCCATCAATTTACAGGTTATATGCCCACGCTAATGCACTGACTCACCCTCATCGATGAGGTGATAGTGCAATTATGTAAATTACATGGAAATCACCAATGTATGCAATCATACCCGCACGCATAATTAGGCGTCATCGTAGCACAGCGCATATAGCTAAGACAGGTATGCAAGGTCATACTAAGAAGCAAACTATAAAAAGCAGGTAAGGGACAGATCCTCATTCATCCCGTTAGGTGCAACCGTGTTCAAGGAAAAAATATACCAGGCCTCCCTCTGCAATAGGCGGTTCTCACGATCTCCGCCTCTAGGGGACTGCTTGACTATTTCTAAGCCCATGAATTTAAAGGAACAGTCCACCGTATTTTCATAATGAAATATGTTTTTCTATGAAATGAGACGAGATGATACGTACCTCTCCGAGCTTTGAGCGATCACCCAGTCAGCCAGACGGGCTGCCACTCCTGTTAGCATTTGTAGCTAGACTCATTGTGGTCAACGGTATTTTTCGGGGCTGTAGTTAAATGCGCCCAAAGTCTTCCACGTTTTTCCTGTTTACATAGGTTTATATGACCAGTGACATGAGTTCGGGTTCGGGGACGCAAATCCAAAAGTGGCTTTTTCTATGCTGTGGGAAGTGCGTACTATAATGACAGACGTAGTAACACCTTCTGCGCGCTTCGACAGCGCATTGATACCTTCACTTCTGATTTCTTTTCTCTCCCACGACCCCCCCTACTTCCGTAAATACAACCAACGTGACTGCACTGCACTACTTGGTACACAGTCAGGAAGCCAGAGCTTGCAGAAAATTATAAGTAAGGGATAATTAACGAGAAGGTGTGTATTCCACGGTTTTAATGCACGACGCGGAGTTCGCGTCGGGTGGTTGCCTCCGCGAAGAGCATTAAAACCGTGGAATGCTCACCTTCGAGTTGATTATCCCGCTTATACCATGGTCATTTGCCAGCAATATCAAATCGCAGCATTAATCTGAAACGGAGATTATGCATAACCCAACATTATGCGCGATTATGCGGACTGTAGCTTACTTGCTACCCACAATTACAATGAACTTATGACGGTTTCCGCAGTCAGCGAGCTGAAATCAGTCTGCTGGCATAGCACGTAGCTAGCGAACTGTCAGCAGTCGCTGATACATGAAGTGGACACTTTGCTTCATTTGTAACCGTACTCAATTACAATCTGGATAAAGTCTGATTTTTTCGCTGCTATAATATTTACGGTCATTATCGCTTGAGTACGAGTCAGCGAGGTGAAATCAGTCTGCTGGCAAAGCACGTAGCTTGCGAACCTTCACTTCACCTCTTCACATACGATTCATCTTCGTCCGTTTCTTCTTCCCTCTCACGGTCCATTTCGGCTAGCTCCTCCTGGTATATTCCGGTTCAAATAGATATGGCTCCGGCTCCGCCACAAGCCAGTCGTCGACATCTATGTCCTCCATTTGAAAATGTTCCATAGTAGCACACTTGATTATTTTCTTTCATACCATGGTCTGGGTGAATACCTTTTTCTAATTTTTTCTAATTGGCTGGCGGCTGGCAGGTATGCATTGAAACCGTGGAACCGCACAGGTAGTTCGGCTACGGTCGTTTCACCATTCGAAATTCATCCACTACCCAACTTGTAACCATAGCAATGTTAGAGCTGATATTTGACTGGGTGCAACAGAAACCTAGCAGCTCATTTATTTCCACTAAATTTAGCGGCGTCATATAAGTGCGTTCTGCGGGGCGGTTAACAATGGGTACTCAAGCGATAATGACCGTAAATATTGTAGCAGCGAAAAAATCAGGCTTTATCCATTAGTAACTGTGTGCGGTTACAAATGAAGCTAACGTGTCCACTTCATGTATCAGCAACTGCTGACAGTTCGCTAGCTACCTGCTATGCCAGCAGACTGATTTCACCTCGCTGACTCGTACTCAAGCGATAACGACCGTAAATATTATAGCAGCGAAAAAATCACTTTATCCAGATTGTAATTGAGTACGGTTACAAATGAAGCAAACGTGTCCACTTCATGTATCAGCGACTGCTGACAGTTCGCTAGCTACGTGCTATGCCAGCAGACTGATTTCAGCTCGCTGACTGCGGAAACCGTCATAAGTTCATTGTAATTGTGGGTAGCAAGTAAGCTACAGTCCGCATAATCGCGCATAATGTTGGGTTATGCATAATCTCCGTTTCAGATTAATGCTGCGATTTGATATTGCTGGCAAATGACTATAAGCGGGATAATCAACTCGAAGGTGAGCATTCCACGGTTTAAATGCTCTTTGCGGAGGCAACCACCCGACGCGAACTCCGCGTCGTGAATTAAAACCGTGAAATGCACACCTTCTAGTTAATTATCCCTTACTTATAATTTTCTGCAAGCTCTGGCTTCCTGACTGTGTACCAAGTAGTGCAGTGCAGTCACGCTGGTTGTATTTACGGAAGTAGGGGGGGTCGTGGGAGAGAAAAGAAATCAGAAGTGAAGGTATCAATGCGCTGTCGAAGCGCGCAGAAGGTGTTACTACGTCTGTCATAATAGTACGCACTTCCCACAGCATATAAAAAGCCACTTTTGGATTTGCGTCACCGAACCCGAACTCATGTCATTGGTCATATAAACCTATGTAAACAGGAAAAACGTGGAAGACTTTGGTCGCATCTAACTACAGCCCCGAAAAATACCGTTGACCACAATGAGTCTAGCTACAAATGCTAACAGGAGTGGCAGCCCGTCTGGCTGACTGGGTGATCGCTCAAAGCTCGGAGTGGTACGTATCATCTCGTCTCATTTCATAGAAAAACATATTTCATTATGAAAATACGGTGGACTGTTCCTTTAAGAGAATTAGCATCATTGCCCGCTGAAATGTCTAGCGACAGAGGATTTTTTGTCATTTCTCCTAATTGCATATTTATGTTCACATAATCTGGTTTTAAGTTAGGTTTAGTTTTCCCAACATAACATAAACCTCCTTATAGGTCCATGATATATCCAATCAAGTGGTTGAAGGCAGTGTGTACTTGTCTTCCAGGAAAGTGGGCCACGAAATAATAGTTCCGCTTATTGAAAGTGATTCGGGAACACAATGGAGGAAAAGCTTATCATCGCCGTGTCCTCCTTCCTGTTTTATATGACGGTTCCATGTCTCGTTACAGGGACAATGAGAAAAGCAACTGCGCATGGAGGAAGGTAGCAAAGATTGTTGGTGTCCCTGGTGGGTTTGAGCATTCTGTCACTGTTAAAAATGAAATAAAATACGGCATAGTGCTGCTCAAATTAGAGACCCGGCGCTCAGCAAAGTCGCGTTTTTTACAGGCCCAGATACGTGCCCAGACCGGCGCCGTTTTTTTACCGAAGATGCAGGATGGCGACTATCTGAACTGTCCTCGTTCTCTGATCCATGACAATGATTAAACTCCGTCACAATAACGGAATGCATTTATACACAACTGCAGTCCCTCAAAAATTCAAAATCCAAGCGGGAAAAACGACAATTGGGTGAATTAATATCGCTGTCAATGGAAACTTGCTTTAGCCAGTTGACAGCTGCATTTCGCTTCCAGTGACGTCACTGGAAAACTGGACCGCCCCAAGGCGGCAAAACCAAGGGGATAGAAGCGTCTGCAGGCGTTGACGCGCCGCGCCAATGTGAATGTTCCGTTAAGACGTGAATATACATGTTTCGCGTGTATCCGAGTCTTTGCATTGACTTCGAATGAAAATTTGTCGCGGGAAAAATTCGTTTCGCGTCTAGTGTGTAAGCGGCCTAAGTCTTTCGTTGTTCCGATATTCGTTCGCCATTTCTTAGCTAAACCCATGTAGCAGACACCTCCACTCCCTATCTGGCCCTGCTCAGTGCCGACTCCAGCTGATCCGGCCCAGAGCCGGGGCAGATCCGGAGCGGAGGTGCTTGCTATCTGGGAAATACTATTCTGGTAGTTTTAAGGCGAGGAAATATTATCTGAGTACATTTGGAATATTGGCTGCTTTACGATGTTTTATGTCGAATATGCTCCAATGTTTTCGGAGTAGAGAAAAGAGTAGAGAAGTCTGCAACAGCCGGCGGAATGTAGCTATGCACCTTAACGAGCTCACGGTCACTGACCCCTCTTCCCCCACAAAGGATGATGGCGGGACGAAGTCACAGGCTGGTGTATTGCGTAATACCAACTAGAACGTATCGTCTGGAACCGTCGACAGCGTTCTGAGTGCTCGTAGCCTTGGAAGTGCACTCTTCCTAGAACGACTAGCGAGAATATTCTTCCCAAGAATTCAAGTCCGTTCTTAGTATTCTTGGTATTGAGAAACGATATACTGCTTTGCCAGTTTATATCATAGACTGTAGGTTGGCTCAGCAATCAGGAGCCCCCTGCTGTCCACAAGATCCCACTGCACTCGGCCGGTTCAGACCAGTTTTATACAGTCCTTAGCCTTGGTTCAAACTGTCCCCCCCGACCTCTGGGCCACACCTCCTTATTTGCATACAGGTTGAAAAGCCAAATGGAAAATGGAAACGCCAAATGAGAAATCCAAATGGCAAACGCCAAATGTAAAATGGTAACAGAAATGCAAACATAAATAAAAAATGAAATGATAATTTTATGTTTTACATTTAAGCTTTTGATTTAAGCATTTCCATTTAAGCCTTTCCATTTCCCATTTTTAGTTTTACATTTGATGTCTCCCTATTGCTATTTAAATTTTCATTTTCAATTTCATCTTTACAATTTAAATTTTCCGTTTCACCATGTCCAGTTACATATTAGCATTTTAAATGTAACGTTTCATTGTCGTTTTAGCCATACATTATCATTTTACATGTTTCATTAGGTTTTTGAATTTTCTTTTTATTTTTGATATTTAATTTTGGCCTGATTATTTTAATTTTCATTTGGATTATGACCAAAAATACCCCCCATAGTAAGACTTTTCCACAGCGGTGAGTAAATTCACACAAATTACCGGTAAACGTTTTTGATTTAAAGATTGTCTTTATCGCTCCATGTGTCATATTCATGATGAAATGATAGGTCATTTAGTTTTGTAACATATCCTGAAGTTTGAAATGTCAGAATTTTTCCACTTTAAGAACAATCCTCATTCAAATGTCAGGAGTCACTGTCGGGACTGAAGTAGCAACAGTTACGTTCGTCCCTCTCTGCTGATGCGGCCGCATTTTGTGTTTAAAAGCTCAATAAAAATGTGTGTTATATTTTACAGACAGAAAATGCCAAGAGTTAGGGTCAGAACTACCCAGAGAGGAACGGTTGACCCAAAGGTTTACGCAAGGTTCTTTTTTTGATGTCCGAAGAGGCGAGAGTATATGGAGGGTAGCAGAGGTGCACGGCATTTGTCATGTCACTCTGTTCAGGTACTGCAAGAGGAGGGCAGAGGCAGGAGGGCAGCAGACCAGGGCCCCGGGGCACAGGGCTCACAACACAGTCTTCACAGAAGAACAGGAGAAGAGACTGCAGGCATATATACAGAGAGCAGCCGATATATATTTTTGCCTGAGTCCTAAAGAGGTGGGAGTAACACCGCAGAGAGAGCTACACCACTACCGCCATATAGCAAGCACCTCTGCTCCGGATCTGCCCTGGCTCTGAGCCGGATCAGCTGAACCCGGGGAAGATCCGGAGCGGAGGTGCTTGCTATCTGGAAATTAACCTCTTTTTTATGCTGTTTTAGGTGCGAAAGTTTGCATATGAGCTGGCTGAAAATATTGGCCTCAAAACTCTATGTTCATGGAAGAAAAAAAAGATGGCAGGGAAGGATTGGCTCACCTCCTTCCTCGAGCGCAACAAAACCCTGTCCATCCGTCGACCTCAAGCCACCAGCATGTCCCGTTCCACCAGCTTCAACAAGACCAACGTGTCAGTGTTTTTTAACAACCTAAAGACTGTCCTCATCCGCTATAATTTTGAAGCAAATGACATCTGGAACATGGATGATACAGATAATAATTTATATTTAGATAAATTAAAAAGCAACAGTGATTTGCAACAGCAATAATTCATTTAATTTATTATTTTAGGTACCACAATGGTTCAAATGCCAGACGAAATCATTGCCACCAAGGGGCAGCGCTAGGTTGGTGCTGTGACCTCTGGGGAAAGAGGGACATTGGTCACTGTTGCCTTTGCTGCCAACGCACAAGGCAACTTTGTTCCCCCTTACTTTATCTTCCCAAGGAAGAAGTTCCATGACCACTTCATCCGGGATGGTCCCCCTGGCTGCACTGGTTCTGCCAATGAATTGGGGTGGATGGAGGACACCGATTTACTGTTGGCCTTTTTACAGCATTTTGCAAGACATACCAGCGTGACCCCGGAGTCAAAGTCGCTGCTACTCTTAGACAATCCTGCATCACACCTCTCTGTGGTAGCTATTGACTTTTGCAGTGAGACAGACTTTGCTCCAGCTTTTGTGACCGACCGTCCTGCACCAGCACCAGCTCCATCCCCAGTGCCAGCGCCAGCTCCATCACCAGTGCCCTCTTCATCACCAGCCCCAGCTCCATCACCAGTGCCCTCTTCATCACCATCACCAGCGCCCTCTTCATCACCAGCCCCAGCTCCATCACCAGCGCCCTCTTCATCACCAGCCCCAGCTCCATCACCAGCGCCCTCTTCATCACCAGCCCCAGCTCCATCACCAGCGCCCTCTTCATCACCAGCCCCAGCTCCATCACCAGCGCCCTCTTCATCACCAGCCCCAGCTCCATCACCAGTGCCCTCTTCATCACCAGCCCCAGCTCCATCACCAGTGCCCTCTTCATCACCAGCCCCAGCTCCATCACCAGCGCCCTCTTCATCACCAGCCCCAGCTCCATCACCAGCGCCCTCTTCATCACCAGCCCCAGCTCCATCACCAGTGCCCTCTTCATCACCAGCGCCAGCTCCATCACCAGTGCCCTCTTCATCACCATCACCAGTGCCCTCTTCATCACCAGCCCCAGCTCCATCACCAGCGCCCTCTTCATCACCAGGGCCAGCTCCATCACCAGTGCCCTCTTCATCACCAGCCCCAGCTCCATCACCAGCGCCCTCTTCATCACCAGCCCCAGCTCCATCACCAGCGCCCTCTTCATCACCAGCCCCAGCTCCATCACCAGCGCCCTCTTCATCTCCAGCCCCAGCTCCATCACCAGCGCCCTCTTCATCACCAGCCCCAGCTCCATCACCAGCGCCCTCTTCATCACCAGCCCCAGCTCCATCACCAGCGCCCTCTTCATCACCAGCCCCAGCTCCATCACCAGCGCCCTCTTCATCACCAGCCCCAGCTCCATCACCAGCGCCTGCTCCCTTAAGACACCACCCAGATAGCAAGCACCTCTGCACCGGATCTGCCCCGGCTCTAAGCCGGATCAGCTGGAGTCGGCACAGAGCCGGGGCAGATCCAGAGCGGAGGTGCCTGCTATCTGGGCACCAGCCTAGCCAGAGACTATTTGGGCTGCATCCCCATGAGTCAGCAATTCCTGTAGATGATGAGAGTTTGTGTCTGTTTGTGTCTTTAAATATGCATGTTGAGCCTTGCCAAGTATTTTTTTAAATATTATCTATCCAGGTATGCTAGTGGTTCCAGGAACATGTAGTGGCCCACCAATACAGAGCTTCAGCCCAGGAAAGGTTCGCCCATATCCAAAGTCTGGCTCGAGGAAAGAAAATAAAAGGAAAGGCAGAAAGAGGTGAGCATAATGTCAGTTTTAACTCATCTTGATTCTCTTGCTTGTATAAAAACAAGCTGATTCTGACTAATATCTCATTGAAAGTTTCAGGTTAATAGCAATACTGACCAATACCCCAGTGAAAGCTGCTTTGGAGTAGAAGAATCGGCAGAGGTGCCAGAAAAAACAGTCCTCTTCAAAACTCCGAAAGAAAACGAGGTTTAGTGGCCACACTACAACCACAGTTTCTCAGGGAAATTATGAGGAATGTCTTGTTTGTGGGGAGACATTTGCCTCATCTTTGCCTGGAGATGTGTGGGTGCGGTGCATCTTTTGTCTGCTGTGGTTGCATGAGGCATGCACTGAGCGTGCCGCTCATTATACCTGTCACAACTCTGATAATGAGTAATTTCATTTTTTTTTATAAATAGACCAATTGCACATTAAACATGTTCATGTTTACTTTTGAAATATTTGAAGCCAATTAAAATGTTTAAAACAAATGTCTGGCTGTTTTTGCTTCTGTTTTAACGATAGAAATTTAATTAGATTCCAGTAAATTTGATCACGTCACTTTTGCCCTGCCCGTGCATTACTTTCATCCCGACTGGATCAGTTCGATGTCAAACTATGCCTAAGTCAATGTATATTGGGATGATTTAGCACCTGATATTGACAGAGCACACACGAAAGTAGTTAACCGTTCCGAATTTTTTTTCCGGTCTTTAACGTTATCTTTTATAATGACGTCCGAGTGAAAAATGTTATTTTCGTACCAGCTCTCCCCTAATTTATATTTAGGATCAAGTTACTTATGAGTTCACTGAATTCAAATGAACTGATTAAAATACTACAACTTTAGCAAAAGTACGTGGAAGATGTCACCAAGAGATTCCACTTGTAATGCCACATCAGAATTTCAGTAATAAATGCGGTCAATACTGATTATTAACAAGTGTAGGCTATGATGTAGCCTATATCCTGCAATACACCTACCCATATTTGCATAGAAGACATGAACGTTCTCAGTGATTCTGCCGCAATCGCTCGCGCAATGTAGCAGTAGTTGTTCCTGGATGTAGCTGGTTAAGTTTATGTGCGAGAATATTTTCACGGGCTGCGTGCGCTCCACGCACGCAAACCTTCGTGTAGCTCAAGGGTTAATGTGGGAGGACTGCCAAACCTATCCGGTTGCTAGGGACGCATTCAACAGTGAAAGATGGCTGCTAAGCATCAGCGAAGGATCAGCCAGCACTACTCCGGACAAGTGAAGAACCTTGTCCGAAACGGTAAAATTCATTTTAGTTATTGTGTTTCACATACTGAAAAATTGAGTCGCTTGGTCGCTGATTTTAATTTGATTTTGGCTGATTTCATTACCCAACGTCAATTGTTTCCATAGGTTTTGGTGTGTATGTGTATCCAAATGGTTTCTTTCGCTATGAAGGGGAGTGGAAGGCTGGAAAGAAACACGGTAGGCTTAAGTGTGTAAGCAACAAACTTCCTACAGTTGAATTTTGAAAGTATGATTATCTTACGTTGTCGTGGCTCGTTGAGTCGTTAACTTATAAAGGAACAAAAGTTGCTCAGCCTCAGCCACCTTGAAATGACAGATGCCATGAATCTGACTCATTAAACAAAAGACAGTGGCTATTCTTACGTGACCGTAATCCATTGCAGGTAGGCTATTCTTACGTGACTTTCTTTCAGACATGTGCAGACTGAAATTGCCAGACTGATAATTTTCTTACTTTCCTTGTTCTCTCATGAGCATAGCTAGACACATCTGATGGTTTGCGTGACTGATGCTCACGTAATGAGGATAGCCTGTCTATAGCTATTTTTACGGGAGTTCTCCTATCTGATTAACGGCTTAGTTCCAAATGCTACAGCTAGATTGCCCAACCTTGGTGAAGCAAGTATAGGCTACTGAGCAACAAAAGAAACCCAAGTTTAATTAAGGACAGAACTGGAAAATAAGTTTGCGCGTAATTATTGCAGAAAATCAAATTTATTACTAGCGCGTGCACATTTACACTCATTTCATCAAACACTTTTTCGTTTTGCGGTCACTTTACTGAGTAATAAGAGTACTTTTACTAACTTGCTAATTTGCGTTTCTTTTGCTGCTGAGTATAGAAGCCCCGGGGAGGAGATTTCAGTTTACTGGTGCCATGGTTACGGGCTTAACCCTTCGGCCCCTTGTACAAGCTCGGCCGCCAAATTGCCATGATTGACAAAAATTCCGTCGTCATACAATTTCAATCTGCGCATGCCCGAACGGGAGTCGCGTAAGAATAGCCTGCCTGCAATGGATTACGGTCACGTTAGAATAGCTACGGTGTAAACAAAACGGATTTGATTCCGATGACAAACTTATCTTATAATTACTTTGTCATTGACTTCCATTCTGTACTTCAAAACATCGCCGATTACCTTTAAATTCCTCGTTGTGGGGGATAATCTCTGAGTGTAGAGCAGGGGTGGCCAACCCTGGTGTAGAGTCTCCTGAAAACGCAAAATCCTCTCAAGACCAGTGCACATGCAACTGAAAGTATTGGCAGTTGCTACGGCAGTTTTCCAATGCATTTCAATGCAGAGAGGTATGGCAGTCCCAATTTCTGCCCCATTAAAGGCTAGGTTGGCAGAAACCTAGAAAAAAGGTTCGAATTGAGTCCACACGGTTCTCATCCCATCAGCTCTGAGCCAAGCTCCTCTGACCAGACACGCATCTGATGCACGCGCTTCTGATCCACCTGCATATACGTTACCTGACAACGCCAACTTGCCGAAGCTTCTTTTCTTTTCTTTTTTCAACTTCTGACAATGCCTGATCGGTGGCCGCTGTCAGCAGGCTGTTATACGGTTAGCAGGAGGCTAATATACAGAATAAACAACTTCTGACAATGCCTGATCGGTGGCCGCTGTCAGCAGGCTGTTATACGGTTAGCAGGAGGCTAATATACAGAATAAACAACTTCTGACAATGCCTGATCGGTGGCCGCTGTCAGCAGGCTGTTATACGGTTAGCAGGAGGCTAATATACAGAATAAACAACTTCTGACAATGCCTTATCGGTGGCCGCCGTCAGCTGGCTATTTACATGGTAAATCGCACACACATAACCTAACCCCCATCACAGCAACTGTAATTAGAGGAAAAAGAATTTAGCCGTTTACCGGTCCAACAGAAGTACAGCGAGCTCAGAGTCCAACTTGAAACCAATGCTATCCCGAACTTCTCTCCATCTTCGAAATGCAACGCCGATATTGACACGCGTTTTATTGCGTTTATTGTCGAAGTCTCTTTTAGACTCCCTTTTTGCCGAATCCGTTTTCCTCTTCTTGGGTTGTTTTGCACTGAACGCGGGTGTTTCCAAACGTGGAATGGCAACTTTTCCTGTCCGGTCGTCCGCCATTGCTGCTGAGTGGTTTCCGCATCAGCTGTAGTAGAACAGCCAATCGCTGTTTGGCTCTCTCAAAGCTCTAAAAGCTGCTCTGTGATTGGTCAAAATCTACCGTCACGGGTAGATTCTTTGCAGGCTGAAAACAGAGCCTAGGGGAGACGTAGAGGTCTGATCTTTTTTCACATCACTTCCTTTACATTATCCCCAAGGTTATTATGCAAATTTTTGCCTAAAACGGTCAAAAGAAAGCTGCCTACCTAGCCTTTAAGGTGGAGGTGAAAGAATGAAAAAGGGGAGCGGCTGCAAGGAGCAAACCCTTACACATTCATACTTGTATCCTCCAAACAAAGGCCCTAATAGGTCCTCTATCATAAACATAGAATAAATGCAAATAGAATTATTAAGACACTGTAGGTGTCTGAAAAACAGTAAATCGGCTTCCATATTTGACTTTGGAATATTTTAATACAGGCCTGCCTAACACAGGACCTACAAGCAGGGCAACCTCAGCACCCTGACAAACTAACCCCATGCTGCTTGGCCAGTGCAGCCCCGTGCTCCCATTTTGGAAATCAAGCTGCATCTCTTATATCATGATCGCAGCAGGCCTTTATCTTACGTGTTGTTAATGACTCTAGTTACGTACATTAATGAAACAGTAAAAACACAGTGGAAATCTTTGTCTTCAAAGAAGCTAGAGGCATTTCTTTCAGAAACTCAAAGTTTACAATTTGGGTCAAGATTCAGTTATTCAGGCAGAAAACACTTAGATGACACTATAAGTCTTTCTTCTTTCCAAGAGATGACGTCGCTGGGATGTCACATAATTTGTACATTTTTGTTTTCCTGCCATTTGCAATGAAAAAAACTTGGGTGACAAACCTAACCTCGCGGCTGAAGTAACCCCAGTCTCCCCTACCAGTTCTCTGTTGTAAATTAATATTTACTAACTGAAATTTGTCATATCAGGGCATGGCATACTTTTCATGAAAGATGGCAGTTTCTACGAGGGTGAATTTGTGAATGGAGAAATTGAAGGGAATGGATTAAGATTCTGGGCATGCTCAGGTAATGTCCCTTGGATTTGCATCTTTTTGCAAGATGCATACAGAAAAATGGATCACACATACAAGCACGCATCTGCACAGACAGACAGTCATACACACATACACACACACACACACGTACCATGTTTTGGGTCACCAGAAGTATTTTCATTCAGTAAATGTGTGTGCCTTTAGGTGACTCTTACTCTGGGCAGTTTAAAAGCGGTGAATTACATGGCTTTGGCGTGATGCAGTATGCCAGCGGAGAGAAGTTTGAAGGAGAATACTGTTACGGGCTACGAGAAGGTATGGCATTCGACCCTCACTTATGTGTGTGCTCAAGGGCACCATCAGTAATGGTTATTGGGCATATAAACATCATAGCCATCTGAGCCAAGTCTTTCTCTTAAAATTAGGGCCATAAATATTTATAAAATGACAACGATATTGCTATTTTAGTTGTTTACCATATTTTATTAGAGTTGAACTTAAATATGAATATGAGTTTGATGTGCAGACTTTTTGCTTCAATTTGACAGTAAGTACATTGAAACTTAAAAGACTGTGTTTGAATTAGAACGCTTATTTTAAGTGGTCCCCCTTCTTCAAGGGACTGAAAGTACTTCATTAGCTGCTCAGCTGTTACATTGCTGGGTGAGTTCTTTTTTCCTCAATAATGGCATTTGAAAGTGAACAAAATTGAAGGTCTTCAGTTGATTTCGAGTGTTGCTCTTGCAAAATCTGTTGCTGGTGCCTCTCAATATGACATCTAAAGAGGTGTGACTGTCAGAGATGCAAGCCATTACTAAACTGAAAAAAATCAAAATAAATCCACCGGAGGAAAGGCAAAACCATTAGGTGTGGCCAACTGTACTATTTTTTACATTCATAGAAAGAAAAAAAAATTGACCAGTGAGCTTAGGAATTCAAAAAGGTAAGAAAGACCTCAGATAACAGTAGTGGTGGATGGCAGAGAAACTTTAGGTTTTCCCGGTCAGTTTCATAATTTTTGTCATTCAAGTTCATATTCCGAGCATTCAATTTCACGCATTTCACGCTCGCAGCACTGAATCAGCTTTCAAATTCCCAATCTGGTCATTCAAATTCACTATCCAAGCAATCAGTTGTTCATTAGCGTCATTCAAATTCAAAATAGGAGCATGCATTTTAGCAATGAGCATTCAAATTCATTTCTAGCCGGTGGCGGAACCTCTTTGGTCATTCATATTCGTGTAAAGGTAACCATGTTCAAAATAAGTGCATTCAATTTAAATGAAGCATTGCATTTAATGAGCTTGGGGTCTATGTGTGGCTTTTTTTCCATTTAGTTTTGAATAAATTGGCTCCATCGTCAATACAGCTGCTTTGGGTTGGGCCTATATTTGTTCATTCTCAAGTCTAACCTCATTCGGGTACAATGGCAGCTCAACGCGTATGCTACAGGCGCATTACAAACGAGGATAGCGGAAGGTTAATCGACGCCTTCAAGAACAAAAATCTTGACTACATTGCTTTGGCAGACATCCTTGGAATAAATCGAGCAACAGCCAGGTCTATAGTTCAATAGTTTGTATCTTCGTGGGAGGGTTTCAAGCTGGAGACGTCTTTGAACATGTTGAGCAGTGTATACTTGATGTTGTATTTCTTGTTTTAGTTCAACATCTCAAAGAATTATGCAATATATGTTTTCGTTAAAAGTCATAACACGAAAATTTGTTGTTGATTGGTACCTTATTTATATACTCTCCACCCGTGAGATTGAGATATCATGATGTTTATCAGTTGTCTTTGTTATGTGTGGTGTTATCAAGGAGTGAAAGTTAGAAAATGACTTTGTGTTGTTTGTAAGTATTGCTGACTTGGCCTTATCATTTAAAATTTCTTGAAATGAAACAATGAGAATACATGGACATATACAAGGACATGATATCACTGTGATATCACAGAGATACAATAACAGAACAATATAGAACTTAAAAAAAAACCATATATATATATATACAGTGGCGCTTGAAAGTTTGTGAACCCTTTAAAATTTTCTATATTTCTGCATAAATATGACCTAAAACATCATCAAATTTTCACACAAGTCCTAAAAGTAGATAATGAGAACCCAGTTAAACAAATGAGACAAAAATATTATACTTGGTCATTTATTTATTGAGGAAAATGATCCAATAAAACATATCTGTGAGTGGCAAAAGTATGTGAACCTTTGCTTTCAGTATCTGGTGCGACCCCCTAGTGCAGCAATAACTGCATCTAAATATTTCCGGTAACTGTTGATCAGTCCTTTACATCAGCTTGGAGGAATTTTAGCCCATTCCTCCATACAGAACAGCTTCAACTCTGGGATGTTAGTGGGTTTCCTCACATGAACTGCTCGCTTCAGGTCCTTCCACAACATTTCAATTCGTTTAAGGTCAGGACTTTGACTTGGCCATTCCTAAACATTAACTTTATTCTTCTTTAACCATTCTTTGGTAGAACGACTTGTGTGCTTAGGGTCGTTGTCTTGTTCCATGACCCACCTTCTCTTGAGATTCAGTTCATGGACAGATGTCCTGACATTTTCCTTTAGAAATCGCAGGTATAATTCAGAATTCATTGTTCCATCAATGATGGCAAGCTGTCCTGGCTGAGATGCAGCAAAACAGGCCCAAACCATGATGAAACGCCACCATGTTTCACAGATGGGATAATGTTCTTATGCTGGAATGCAGTGTTTTCCTTTCTCCAAACATAACACTTCTCATTTTAACCAAAAAGGTCAATTTTGGTCTCATCTGTCCACAAAACATTTTTCTGATAGCCCTCTGGTTTGTTCATGTGATCTTTAGCAAACTGCAGACGAGCAGCAAAGTTCATTTTGGAGAGCAGTGGCTTTCTCCTTGCAACCCTGCCATGCACACCATTGTTGTTCTGTGTTCTGCTGATGGTGGACTCATGAACATTAACATAAGCCAGTGTGAGAGAGGCCTTAAGTTGCTTAGAAGTTACCCTGGGGTCCTTTGTGACCTCGTCGACTATTACACGCCTTGCTCGTGGAGTGATCTTTGTTGGTCGACCACTCCTGGGGAGGATAACAATGGTCTTGAATTTCCTCCATTTGGACACAATCTGTCTGACTGTGGACTGGTGGAGTCCAAACTCTTTAGAGATGGTTTTGTAACCTTTTCCAGCCTGATGACGATTAGCAACAGTTTATCTGAGGTCCCCAGAAATCTCCATAGTTTGTGCCATGATACACTTCCACAAACATGTGTTGTGAAGATCAGACTTTGATAAATCCCTGATCTTTAAATAAAACAGGGTGCCCACTCACTCCTGATTGTCATCCCATTGATTGAAAACACCTGACTCAAATTTCACCTTCAAATTAATCACTAATCCTAGAGGTTCACATACTTCTGCCCCTCACAGATATGTAATATTGGATCATTTTCCTCAATAAATAAATGACCAAGTATAATATTTTTGTCTCATTTGTTTAACTAGGTTTTCTTTATCTACTTTTAGGACTTGTGTGAAAATCTGATGATGTTTTAGGTCATATTTATGCCGAAATATAGAAAATTTTAAAGGGTTCACAAACTTTCAAGCGCCACTGTATATATATAGAAGACTATGGAATTGGAAATACGAATTTTGCATGTGTGTGTTGGGGGGAGGGTGTGCCGGTGGGTTCTGCATGTGTGTTCGTTTTATGAGAAACAGTCGCCTCTTTCTCCCCCCAATAACCCCCCTCTTCAAAAATCTATCCTGTCTTTTCCACTAAATTGAGTGCACGAAGTAGGAAATTGATCACCTGAAAATGAAATTGAACGGCCCAAACAGGCTCATTGTGATTATCGCGCAAATTTAAATGCACAAGTCGGAAATGCAATGCTCGCGTTTGGAAATTGAACGCACATGCATGGATTCGATTTGCCGGAAATGAAATAGAGTTCGCATAAATGAAATTGATCGCTCGGATTTTGAATTTGAATGCCCAAATATTTTTGCGTGCATGCGCTGTGTGAATTTGAATGCACATACATGAACTGGAATGACAAAAGCATGAAATTGACTGGGAAAACCTGTATTTGTCTGGTTCAGAAAAACCCCTTCACAAAAGCTGGCCATATTTAGGGTTGACCTATCAGAGCCAAGCAGTAAGCAAGAGAAGACTTCACCAGAGTACATGCAGAGGGTTTATCTCAAGATTTAAACCATTGCCCAGTCACAATTTGCCAAAAACATCTTTAAAAAGCTGCATAGTTCTGGAATACCATCCTATTGACTGATGAGTCAATGGCCAACCTGTGGCAGAAAGAAGGGAAGAGAAGAATTTGGGGAAGGGAAAGCACTGCTCTTGATCTGAAGCTCGCCACCTCATCTGTTCAGAGTAGTCATGTGTGAGCACGTATGACTGTCATTTAAGCTGGTTCCCATGCATCACCTGGTGATGTTACTGTTGGCAATAGCTGGAGGATGAACTCTAAATTGTATGGGGCTGTATTTTATATATGTATATATATATATATGTAGCTTACATCAAATGCTTTACAACCTATTAGACAAGGCAGATGGACAGTGACCTGAATGCATATTGCCAAAGAAAGCCAAGTTATTTTAAGGTAAGGAACAGGAATGTTCTATGATAGACAAGTCAGCTTGCATTTCACTAGCAGAAAACTGAAGGCAAAGCACCTCAAGAACAGAGCAGGAACTGTAGACAGCTGTTGTGATGGGTTGGCAGGGCGTCGCCAGGGAAGAAACTGAGTGTATAGTGATGTCTGTGAGTTCTAGACTTCAGTGCTTGCATACATATGTGTGTGTGTGTGTGTGTGTGTGTGTGTCCAATGTTAAGAGTAGAGAAAGGCTGTAGAGATCCACAAAGAATGAATGAAGGTCACTGTAATGTCCTCATAAGTAGAGAAGTACATGGATGAGTGTTTGTGTGTATTTGTGTGTGTATATGCTCAGAGATGAATTAAACAGCATTGATGATCTCGTAAAATGGCTCAGACAGACCTCAGACTGTAAGCAAACAGTTAGCTCTCATAGTTAATGTGATGGATGTGAGGAAAATGGGACCAGAGTGGTTTTGATGAGAGTGACATTGTTAAGGCCTAACAAGTAAGCTGGGGAGTCAGCAGTGGTGAGTACTGTTAGTGCTGTGGTCCAGGCAGGGACAAACCATGAACTGATGACAGTTTGTTGGACAACCAAGGCTCTCAATGCACAAGGACAACAAATGCCCTCTTGTCTGATCTAAGCCAACTGAAGGGATACTATTGCGCAAGTCTTAGAGAATTTTAATGATACATGAGGAACGTGTCGCAAGACAGTGCATTGCACCATGCTGCATATAGCACTTTGTAGCTGCAGACCAGTCTGTGCCCATTATAAATCCAGTCCGCTTCTGAAAGCACCTTCAATGGGCACATCAGCTTGGCAACTGGACCTTGGAGCATTTGGTCATGGTCACTTCGTCCAGTGAGTCCTGCTGGCTTTTACATGTCTACTGGAGATGGCACCTGGATGCATTGTGAGAGGAAATGCTGATGTAAGGAGTGTGATGCTGTGGGAAATGTTCTGCTGGGAAATCGTGGGTCCGGGAATTCGAGTGGACGTCAGTTTGATGGAGAGGCCCCCTACACAATATCTTGTAAGTGGTATAAATGTTGTCGTCCTAAGCATACCTCAGCATCCACCAAGGCTTGGTTTCAGAAGTCTGGGAAGATTCTCGAGTGCCCATCACATTCGCCTCACTTGAATCACATAAAAAAATCTCCTCTGGGATTTGAAGAAGGCAGTTCCAACACGCAAACCCTAGAATATTAGTGAACTGGAGGCCATTGTCCATGAGGACTGGGCTAAGATTCCTTAGGAATGCTGCCAGAAGCTGTTGTCTGCCTATGCATCACATTTCCAGCAGGTCATAGTGGCAAAAGGGTGCTCTATTAAGTATTAAAGATGCTTGTCATGAGGGGGTTGAATAATTTTGAGCCTGCAGTAGTCATTAAAAGTGGCATTTTGTGTTGAATTAGGAAAAGGCTCTTTTAATATTTGATGGGTTGAGCTATTTAAATTGTTCTTGTTTGATTTGTTTATTGCAAACAGCTGAAAGTTTGTTAATTTTGCTAGTAAACCTAATTTGCAGCGGGGGTTGAATAATTTGATTGCGACTGTATATACAGTTATGTGTGTGTGTATGTGTATATATATATATATATATATATAATTTTATGAAGAAATATTGTCAGGTCAATAAATATTTAGACAGTTGGACAATTTTGATAATTTTGGCTTTGTACTCCAGTGGAATGTTCTGAGTAGTTGCTTTGGCCACATTAAATAGTTTTATTTCTCTGATAGTTTTGTTTTGATTGACCAGCCTAATAATGGCTTACTTCTATGACTGTGACGGATCTTTTTTTGGACCCCATATTCAGAGTGACCAGCAACTGATTCTGAATGTAAATGCTACTCTTGAAATCAACTCTAGACCTTTCATCTGCTTAATTATAATTCAACTCATGAAGGAGTAACACATACCTGGCTATTGAACAGGTGTGCAGCCAATTGTCCAATTACTTTTGGTCCCTATAAAAAAAATGGGGGGACCACATTTGAACAATTCTGTAATTCCTACCCCATTCACCTGGTTTGCGTGCTTTAAGCTGAGAGTTCACACAAGAAGTAAGTTTGATTGTTAAATTTCCTCTTCAATATGCTTTGTTAGACAGTTGTTATTGATAATAATTTATCAATTACCTAATATTTATGAACGAGAGTGTAAGTGTATCGGTATGTAAATGAACAGCAATAACATCCATCCCTCCACTCTATTCTCATATGGGTCATTCCATACTAATCTGTACAAATGTGTTACAATGGTGATGAAAATTCAAATACATCTTTTCCCAAAGTCTTTCATTGTAGTGGTGAAACCTCATTAATGGGCATCACAAAGAAGCAAGCAAGAAGATAAATCGAGGGATCACTTCATTTCTGTGACCCCATAATGTACTAAGCTGACAGGTGTTGTGGGTGTAACAAGGACACAAAACAGATACTGAATTCCTGAAAATCAGATGCATTTTAAAGTCAATTCTTTTGTATGATGAATGTTCTCAGTCTATCAGTAACATTTATGGACAATTACGGCCAGTCAATGTTTTTCACGTCTATTGTCCTCAATGTCTGTATTCCGTTCCCCTGGCTTCAGTGCAAAGCATTGTTAAAATTTTATAACTGGTTACCTGTTGCTCTAAATCACCAAAGGAATATATTATTTTATTCAATAGAAGGCATTTCAAAGATTAAGAATGAAATTAAAGCTGCAAGCCGCGATGAACGGGCCCTCGCACCCATGTGCACGTTTGGGGTAGTGGTGAGATCCTGATGGGTGCAGGTGTGCACTCATGACCAGTGGAGAGGTAAAGTACAGGCACCAACCTGTGATAAAGTTTTGAGCGAATCGGACAAAGCTGGAAGAAGTTATGAAAAGTTCAAAGTTCATACACCAGGGGGTGCTCTGAGTGTAACCAAATGTGGGCAGGTGCATTCAGGGGCAGGTCATCAGCACAAATGCTAAGTTTCGAGCAAATCAGCTGATGTCGATGTTAAATATGGCATTTCCTGTTTACACAAGGGGGCGAAATAGAGACATTTTGCTCCCACCATGGGCGAGGCCCCTATCAGATTTAACAGTTAGCCATCCTTGACCTGTCAATCAATTTATCAATTTATATGATGATACGAGTTAAGTAAAGACATCAAAAACCCAAACATATTTTCATAGCAAGAGATCCATCTTCTCTGTGTTGCCACACTAACACCATTACTTGTAGCTTCACAGCATTCATATGTAGCTGCACCAACTTGTTCTGAATGTTTTAGAAGGGGAATGAAGTGATGGGTTCAACTATGTGTCATCAGTACATGTTAAAGTAAAAATTGGTCACTTCCTGTTACCGCCAGGGGGCGCTATTTGTAAAATGGGAAGTTATTATATCTTGACGTTCAGGGAGGAGTCGTCATCATTTTCAGCAAGATTGAAGGTTCTATGGTGAAGTTTGTTGGCATGAGAGCATTTTGAAATTTTTTTGGCGAATTGCCAATATTTGTCACGCCCTAGCAGCCACGCCCTTTGACTGACAGACATGCAGAGCACAACTTTTGATCAAGCTAGTCTCTAGATGATCTTTACCAAATTGGAAGTCAATCAGTCAAAAATCCTAGGAGGAGTTTGTTTTAAAATTGAAAAATTCGAATGAAAATGGCCGACTTCCTGTTGGGTTTAGGCAATGGGTCCAAGAGGCTTTTTAGTAGCTTTCGTGGTGATACACACATGTACTGAATTTCATAAGTCTACATAAAACAGACACTTTGAAAAATGTCAAAAAGAGGATATTTTGTGCTGCCACTAGGGGGCGCTATGGTTGTTAATGAAGATTGACATGTAGTTTTGTTCAAGGCGGGACCCTGATCAATCCTGTCAAGTTTCATATCACCTCGACATTTTATAGTGGAGTTACAGCAATTCGTTTTTCATAGCGAGACCTTGACTTTGCACTGGCTCCTTGGCCATGCCCCTTCAGTGTGGGTCAATATTTTCACAGATCATGCATCCTCTAGGTGTTTACTATTTTAAATACTATGTTTAAAGTGCCTGTGCTCATCCAAGTAGGAGCAGGACCTCACAATAAAAAACATGCATTTCCTGCTGCCACTAGGGGGCGCTATGGTTGTTTAGTGATATTGATATGTCATTGCATTCAGGGTGGGACACTGATCAAACCTGTGAAGTTTGAAGTCGATGAGCAATTTTATAGTGGAGTTTCAGCAAGTTAGATGCTCATGGCGACACCTTGAACTTCGCCGCACCAGCATGGCCACGCTCTTCAGTGAAAACTCACCATTGTTCTTACTACTTCATCAACAACCTGTTAACTATTTCTTTCACTATGTTTGAGATAGCTGTGATCAGTTGTCAAAGAGCTGTACTGCAAAGTTTAAAACATGAGTTTTTCATCTGCCACTAGGAGGCGCTTCACCTGTTGGTAAAAATTTGCATATGAATGTGTTCAGGGCCGGACCCTGATCCAAGCTACAAAGTTTCGTAAAAATCGGATGATGTGAAGCCGAGTTATGGCAACTTCCTGTTTCATGGCGAATGGTCAATTTTCGCCAGGCCACCTCGGCCACGCCCTTCGACGAAAACTCAGGCTTTTAATAACTTTTGATCACGATCTTGTCTAGATTGGCGTGACATTGTCAGAAATCAAAAATATTTAAAGCTGTCGGACGAGTTCGATCAAATGCAACATGTGCCAAATCGCCAAAAATGGCCACTAAATCCAAAATGGCCAACTTCCTGTGGGGTTTAGGTCATGTCACCAAGAGGCTTTTTTGTAGGTCTAAGTGTGATAGATGTTAGTACCGAATTTCATACACCTCAGTGAAACTTGCTGGCGGGGCTGTTATTTAGAATTTGCTGGCTATTTAGGGGGCGCTAGCGAGCCACTTTGCCCCTCCCATATTCAAAAACCTTAAAATACGTGAATTTTTACCACGACTGATATGTCTGCAAAGTTTCATGAGTTTTTGAGTATGGTAAAGCTCCCAAATAAGCGATTTACTTTGGTCAGAAAGAATAAAAACAATTCCTTCAGTTTCAATAGGGTCCTTGCACCGGCCCTAATAATAAATCAGGTGGCAAAGTAGGGTCATTTTCTCATAGACTTCAGTAGCATTGAACTTTTTTCTGCAACCACCGACGTAGCCATCTGCTGGCCATTAAATATAATGCAATTTTTTGAGATTTCCCCATCGGCCTCACTTTATAGATCCGGGTGCTGCGACTATCTTTTCATACAGTCTATGCACAGGACAGGATCTACGCATATTTCGATGTTGTTTTGGTCGTAACGCGATATAAGGACTTTTCAATCGTTCTTTTTTTAACCCTCTCCAGCCCAATTTATTATTTTGAGATATGAAAAATCTCATTCATGGAGACTAGTTCTCATACACCAGTGGCTGCAGGTGGAAGTAACGGTGTATTTTTGCAATACTGAGCTGGAAGGGTAACTTTATCAAACCATTGCTCATCTGGCCTTTCAGTCATCAATTGATTTATTGTTGCAAATTTGCAACATGAGCCTGGAGAGGGTTAAAAGCATGGTATGTATGATCGTCTGACGCCTTGTGAAATTTTGATGCAGGAAGTGAGTACCTTAGTTTGCTGTGGTCATCTTTACGCTATTTGCATATATTATGCAAATTAACCCACATATCTGGACGTAACACGTGAGGACGCGACTGGTTACGTTCACGACGGTCATTTCAAATTGCATTTCTGATCAGTCGGGTCCTGGTAATTTAGTGCAGACAACTGAAACCGCTGTAATGAGTATTTCTCTGCAATAATTCATTTTACTTTGTTTCGAAGTATCAACAGACATGTTATGAGCATTTCATGAAGTTGGCTTTCAAATTTAGTAACAAAACATGTCCTTCACAATGCCTTTGCTGACATCAGGACACCACTTTTTCTGCTGCGTTGTTGGACTGATGACTCTGTTTTTATCCCCCGCCGCGCGAAGTGGGGGATATAGTATTCAGCTCCGTACATACGTCCGTCCGTCCGTCCCGAACATTGTCAGCGCGATATCTCAAGAAGGAGTCAACCTATTTCAATTATTTTTGGTACCAACCTTCCTACTGGGAATGCGCAGACACCAGTCGGTTTTGGTGACCGAGCGGCGGGTGATATAATCACTTTAGTGCCAAACTCTTGTTGACCATTCTTACACAACACAGTGAATTGTACAGTTTAGTATGGAGTGACCCATATATCCTGTGTCTCCACATTTTGAAGACCTAAGTTCAAGTGCAATTCTGTGAGTTGACTGCATGAGATTCCAGGTAGCCATTTGTTCAGAGGGTTACAGGATTGAGTTTTAATATGACACCTTGCCGAATCCTTTAAACAGTGTATTTGTTGAGATTAGACTGTTCCAGATAGCACGGCCATTGTCGATTGTCCTGTGCGCTGCCAAAAAAGACAAAAGATACCTTTTCCTTACATTGAATCAAAATAAAAATCATGTTTATTTTATTTCATTTTTTTCCCCAGGGCATGGGTTTCTTTTGGATAAGGAAGGGAACGCATACGAGGGCTCGTTTCATGAAGATAAGAAGCATGGAGAGGGTGTGATGAACTACAGGTAAAGGACGATTTGGGCGGGTCTAGTTTTGCAACAAGGTTTTGTAAAATTTTGTCTATGATTTAACTAGGTAAGACCAACAGGCTCATAATGCATCTGATTGCAGGATTAGTTGATTACTTTTAAGTAAAATTAGCTTAGTTAGGAGCCAATAGAGCAAAATCGTGGTCATTCATTCACTCACTCAGCCATGGACACTTGGTGGGACACGCACAGACAGCGCACCATGAGCCATAATGTTTTAGTTCTGGTTGTAAAACCCCTTAAACTCTAACTTTTAGCTTAAGTTTTTCCTTAAGTAGGTTCACAGTTTGAAAAAGTGTATTTGCGATATTGCTTGACAATATCGCATACATGTTGTGTATCTGTTTGTTGCAGCACCTCACTAAAGTTACATCACTCTTATACTGGGAGGAACATTCACATCCAGGATGCCATGTTCTTATGGCTTCAGCATTACATCAAATGGAAGATATCTAGATCTTGTAAATCATTTTTTTCGCATTTCCTGTAATTCAGCAGGACAAATTTGGGATTGTTAGAAACTGCGGGATCCTCCTCTAGAATTGCAAATTGGCCTCAAGTTGCACAGGTTTAAAGACAGCAGTTGCATTAGACTGACCCTTCCATGGGTCTATAGGTTTTATGGGGTTAAATCGGCTTTGGTGACATGGAGGAGCTAAGTGTGCGGTCACATTTAAACAGTAGTAATTTCAGTTTGTCTCTTCTTTCTTACCCAGAAATGGTGACCAGTATGAGGGTGACTGGCTGCTGGATCAAAGGCAAGGCCATGGCGTGATGCACTTTCAGGAGGGGTCAATTTATGAGGTTTGTGGACTCTGAGGTTATGCTAGTTGAATATCTATATTCCCTCTCACAATTGAAAATTAATTTACCCCATAAAACCCACAAACCCATTTGGGTTTGTAAAATGCAGCTGCTTTATTCAAACCTGTTGAACTTTCTGCCTGTTTTAAATTCTAGTAGCAATCCCAACGTCCCAACTTTTAGAGCCTACTTAAGTGGAAATATAAGAGAAAATCAGAGTTTAGAGGGTATGTGTTGTATTAATAACAGTGCCTTTTGTACACATATCAGACGCAGCTGATTACGATCAGTGTTTCCCTTCTACGTTTTCATTTTGTTTTCAGTTAGGAAAAGCTCCTTGGCAATCCGAACCAAATCACTTTCTACTTAAATTTTATGTGTTTTGACTCAAGTCGGGGCTGTTACTTCGAACCATGCATCAGACGCTGTTGACTGCTTCTGAACTGGAAAAAATATGCGGTCCTTGGTAGTGAAGCAATCAAAAAAGAAATGGACTGAAAGCACAGCTCCATTTCAAAGATATTGCTCTATGATTGCTATTTTGCAATGTACCACTAGATGGCACTATTGTAATGGAGATGAAAATGGAAGTTCTTATTTTTGGTTGCAGGGGAAGTACTCAGAACATGCTTCCAGCTGCCTATCCATCCATTATTTAGCCCAGGTATACTTGGTTAGAATAGTTGGAGGACTGGGTCATATCCCAGAATCCACTGGATGAGCGCAGGAGTACCTTGCAGACAACCAATCAAACACACAGATAACAAATACCATTGAATCACTCACTCACACTGGTGGGCAATTTAGATTGTCAATGAGCCTGACATGTATGTCTCTTGATCAAGATAGGGAACTCAAGTACCCAAAAGAAACCGATGCGGTTACGAGGAGAGCATGCAGACTCACTGGCACAAAGCTATACAGCAGGGAGGGTACATCCATAACACCTGTAATTCCCACAGCATAATAAAGTACATTAACAGTACAAAAAACTTCCCACAGAACTGTCTTCAGCTGGAATGTGGTGCTTTTTATTGTGCCTATTGACGGTTCCAAACATTTGCACGAAAAACGTTCTTGTTTACTTAATGGATATCTTAGCCGAGGACTGTAGTTAATCTTTATTCTTCACTCTGCAGGCTTCAGTTAAATACATTTTAACTTTTATGGTCTCATGCACCATATTTTTAGGGACTGGCACAAGTTCTTGAGATATCTAATTTAGTCATACTATATTTTTAATTACATATTCTACTATTTTTCTTGCTCTTTTAGCTTTCCAGAGCTAATCAAAATTATTTTAATGCATATTTTTCCTTACTTATTAAGTAGCCTTAACATACTAATAGAACATTAATTCTGGCTCAGTGCACAGGTATAGAAGCTTCCGATTGAAAAAGAAAGAACTTTTATTTGTTATGTAGCTGTTATAAAGTGACCATTTAACACAAACTCTTACATTGTTGGTCCTTTGTTTCTGTGAATGAGACTTGCTGATGTTATTGCCAAGTACATCTTACAATGCCTGAATCAAGTTACAAAAGCTAACAGTATTGCATTAATTAACAGACCTTGAAATGTGTAAATCATTTTATTCATGGTTGCCTAACTCCTCCTGGAAAATGATCTCAGGACTTGATCAGCATTACTCTTCTTTAAATTTTAGGTGCTGAATGTTCTGCTTAATAAACGAAAGGAAAAACTGCATGTATAATGCAGTGTAAGGTAGTTTTGTTGTAATGTTACGGCAGTATAATTGGTGCTGATTGCTTGGTTTGTGGGTAAAAAAAGGGCATTTACTTTTCTAGAAAGCTTTTAGAAGGAGTCGGAATGCACATTTGGACGGTGTACTTGTTTTTTATGTAAAGTAGACGCCCTCTATGACACTGCAGGCTGTGGTTTTTGTGGCATTCAGTAGCAGACACGCATCGGTTGATGCTAGCGAATCTGGCCTCCCTGTGTTGGGGAGAGAGACGTGGGTGCATTGACGCGCTTCCACATCCTCCCTCAGCAGAGTTCACCCAGTGTTGTATTTAAATCAAATCAAACCCAACTTTATTTATACAGCACCTTTAGTGCCAACCTGGTTCTAGCTAGATACCAGATTCCTTTAGATTTACGATGTGTTTTTTTTACCCCTCCTATGTAATGTGTCTGTGGAGAATTGGAATAGAGAACTGCTCGAAGCATACGTCCCTCAACAGTTCATTGGGTTGTGTCTCTACACGTATTTCAGGTACGCTGGGGTCTGGGTCACGTAAAGTGAAATGAATGCTACGAATAGGTAATATCAAGCTACAATCCTTTTGTGGTGAATAATGAAT
Organism: Gymnothorax reevesii; assembly: GCA_029721435.1. Taxonomy (NCBI): domain Eukaryota; kingdom Metazoa; phylum Chordata; class Actinopteri; order Anguilliformes; family Muraenidae; genus Gymnothorax; species Gymnothorax reevesii. Next base: position 54,360,301 of record CM056585.1, read on the forward strand.
TAATAAATACATTTTGCTATATGTTGCAATAAATAATCTATCAAGATTATGTTAGTTCACTTTGTGTGGAGGTGTTCATTCATGCATTGAAGTTCATGCATTAGTTACTTTATCTACGACTAAATTGCTGACCGGCTAGCTAGCTGGCTAAATGTCTTGCTATATACAGCTACATCATAGGCGACATAGCCCACTAGGTTGTCGGAAATATTTATTCAGAATCCGAGTATTACTTTGGGTGTTGTGTAGGGTTAGGCAACTAGCAAGATAGTTTCCAGCAAGCAAATTGGCGACTGCAAGAATCCTGCTACAGAGATCTACAGTGCCTGACAAAAGCCTTGTCGCATAAAGAAATAGTAACAAAAAATAGCATATAACTTTATTTCTAACTAATCAATTCTTATAATGAATGGTCCATTTTAATATCAAGGGCTTTCATATTAATAAGTTGGTGCAAAATGAAACCGTCAGAAAGGGTTCTGATGTTCACAACCTGGCAAAGCCCATAACGTGTTTTTGCTGGGACAAAAGTCTTGACTCTTCAGATGAAGCAACAAATCACAGATTAGAGTTTAACCTATGACAAATACTGTAATTAACACATTGGCAGATGTGTATAGAAATAACCTCAGCACACTAGACTTTCATATGAGGTGCGACTAGACCTCTGACAACATGCCAAAGATTCAATCACAGACCAAAGTGCTGATCATCAAGAGCCTGAAGACTGAGTCTGCTGCTGAGGTGGCAGACATCTTTAATGTATCCAAATGTCAAGTGGAGGGGATAAGAAAAGTATGTGAAGAAACTAGTGATGTTCGTGGCAAGTTCAGGTCAGACAGACCCCGGTATGACAACTGTTTGAAAGGACCGTTTATTGCTTCAACTGTACAAGGCTAGCCCTTCTTCAACTACAGCAAAGCTACATAAGGAAATGTCACCAAAAATCACGGTATCTATAAGAAGAGTTTGTCAAATTCTCTCTCAAAGTGTTTCTCATGGCCGAATTAGTACACAGAAGCCTGCATTAGATAGAAAACAAATAACCTGCATTGCATTTGCCAAGGCCCACAGCTTGCAAAAAGGATTGATTCTGGAAAAGTGGCTGAAAGTTTATTTTTCTGATGAATCATCCATTGAACTGCATCCCAGTTGCCGTACAAGACCTGTTGGAACCCTCATGGACCCAAGATTCTCCCAGAAAACAATCATGTTTGGTGGAGGAAAAATCATGGTTTGTTTTTGCAGCCAGTATGGGGGGTGAGAAAGATCTGCAGAGTGGATGGGAACATCAACAGCCTGAAATATCAAGAAGTTCTTGCTGCCCAACTCATTCTGCTGTTCCCTCTCATACTTCTGTCTCCACATCACAGTTCCTGAAAGCGAAGAAGGTGAAGGTACTCCAGGATTGGCCGACCCAGTCACCTGATATGAGCATTATTGAGCATTTCAGGGGTAAGATGAAGGAAGAGGCTTGGAAGATGGAACCATAGAATCTTGATGAACTCTGGGAGTCCTGTAAGACTGCTTTCTTTGCCATTCCAGATGATTTCATCATCAAGTTATTTCAGTCATTGCCAAGACGTATGGATACAGTCCTCCAAGCTCATGGGAGTCTATGCAGTATTAATTCTTTTTTCCAAGGCACCATGAATTTATGTTTTAATATTATGGTGGCATATTTGTGTGTTCAAAATAAAGTGTATGTATAATTTTTTTTTCACATTTTTTTCAATGCAACAAGACTTTTGTCCCAGCAAAATCTGACCTTTCTGTACTAATTAAAAAATAAAACTCAATGAATGACGCAAAACTCTATTTTGGTATATTTTGCATAATCTAGAGAGCTTTGCCTTTCATAAAAGCCATGTTTTGATTCCAACTGATCAACTACAAGTCAGGTTATTATTCGTTGTTCCTACTACTTGGATAAGTGACATGACTTTTATCAGGCACTGTACTATCTAATTTGATGACCAAAGCAAACAGAGGACTCATTTTGGATCTGACAAAAATTTGCATTAAAATGGTCAAAATCCTACTCCATGTAACTTCTGTGGGAAACTTATTGACCTGTTTTATAGCAATTTCATGTTCTTTTCTAGCTCAGATTTATTTTTAAAAAGTCAGAGGTCTGGGCCTAACTGTAATGGTCCTTGGTAGTTGTCGTGGTACATGATGCTGGTTGGTCAATTAGAAAAATTTCTGAAGGTGTTAAATGCTGCAATGGCACTGGCGGAAACACCATTTAGAGTTTTAAAGAGACCGGTTCGCTGAAAAATAGTGCATATAGAGGTGCAAAACAGAAGTTGAGTGCCTATAATGTTCGTTATCTTTATATGAAAAGTGAAAAAAATCGGCAGTTGACAGCTCAACAACTCCATGATGATATTAATAGTTCCAGAAGCGAGGAGATGAAAGTGCAACCCCAATTCCGAAATAGTTGTGACGAAGTGTAAATTGTGAATAAAACCTAAATGCAATGACTTTCAGATCTGGCTGCAACAGGTCTCAAAAAAGTTTAGACACAGGCAAAAGAAGGGCTGAAAAAGCAATTAATATATAAGAGAATCAGCTGAAAGAACATTTAGCAAGTAATTAAGTTAACTGGCATCAGGTGTGTAACATCATTGGCTATAAAAGGATGTCTTAGAGAGGCTGAGTCTCTCCGAAGTAACGATGGCCGGAGGCTCTCCAACCTGTGAAGGCTCGCGTAAAAAAATTTAAGCACTGATTACTAAAACCCCACAAGTCAAGTCAAGTCAAGTGTGACTTATGGGGTTTTAGTAATAGGTGCTTCAATTGTGGAAAACTTTTAAAGCAGTGTTTCTCAGCGTCAAATTGCAAAGGCTTTGAAGGTCTCATCATCCACAGTGCATAACAACATCAGAAGATTCAGAGAAACTGGAAAAATCTCTGCGTAAGGGATCTTTACTGGATGTTCGTGATCTTCGGGCCCTCAGACGCGACTGCTTCTCTCACCAGCATGATTCTGTCATTGGCATTGCTAAATGGGCCCAGGAGTACTTCAAGAAACCACTCTCTGTAAACACAGTCCGCCGTGCCATCCACTGATGCCACCTAAAACTCTACCATGCAAAAAGAAAGCCATTGTTGAGCATGATCCAGAAGCGCTGCCATGTTCTGTGGGTCAGGGCTCATTTAAAATGGACAGTAGCAAAGTGGCAAAGTGTCCTGTGGTCAGACAAGTCCAAATTTGATATTATTATTGGAAATCATGGGTGTTGTGTCCTCTGGGCTAAAGAGGAGAAAGACCACCCCTCCTGTTAGCAGCGTTCAGTTCAAAAGCCAGCATCTCTGATGGTATGGCGATGCATTAGTGCATATGCTGTGGGCCACTTGCATGTTTTAAAAAGCACCATGAATGCTGAAAGGTATATAAAGGTTTTAGAGCAACATATGCTCAACGACATCTATTCCAGAGAGGGCAATGCAAAACCACTTACTGCAGCTATTACAACAGCATGGCTTCGTAGAAGAAGAGTCTGTTCCCTGAACTGGCCTGCCTGCAGTCCTGATCTTTCACCGATTGTGAACATTTGGTGCATAATTAAACAAAAAGTCTTTCAAAGGAGACCCAAAACTCTCCAGCAGCTGGAATCCTGTATTAAACAAAAGTCAGATCAAATTCCAGTGGCTAAACTCAAGAAACTTGTCTCCTCAATGCCCAGACGCCTCCAGTTTGTGTTAAAAAGAAGAGGGGATGCTACACCATGGTAAACAGGCCCCTGTCCCAACTTTTTTGAGACCTGTAGCAGCCATCAAATTTGTATGAGCTCATTTTGTGGATAAAATTGTAAATTTTCTTAGTTTCAACTGCTATGACTTGAAAATCACAACAAAGAAAACCAGCAATGACAACTTAAACAAATTTATTCTTCTCTGATAAAAAAAAAAAAAAAACTTCTACAAATAATCCACTGATTAACCTTATAATAACATTCTAATGCCACTATGTACCTCTGTTGCCAAAACAAAAACTCTGCTCTGCTCTGCTCTTGGTGACCAAAATCACAGCACTTATATAGACTAGCAAAATTCTGGAAAAATCTACAGGAGTCCTGGGTAATCCCTCCCCCTCCAGACAGGAAGATGCCAGAAGCTTCTAGAAAACACTCGTCTATTTCAAATGATATTACATCAGATCATGTTTTGCTACAGACACAGCACCAGAGGGTGCTGAAGAACAAAATAAATAGCTGACCAGCAAGGCAGCAAGAACGGTTAGTAACAAATCTCCATTTACAAATGAAATGCAGTGTTTTACATAAAAGACTCATACATAACACAGCATTTGCTATGTTATCTCTGTTCTATCGTGAGTAAAATACTGGCTGGTGTGATTTGAAAGTCATTGTGTCTTGATTTTATTCAAAAATTCCACTTTGTCCCAACTATTTTGGAATTGGGGCTGTACCCTGAATTTCTTGATTGGAACTGAAGTTTCTGCTCACTGTCCTGTTATGCTGGTCAGAGACTCTAAATTGCCACACGGGGTGAGTGTATGAGCATGAGTGAGTGTATGAGTCTGAAAAGTGAGGCCAATGTGGAAATCTGTAAAAGTTGCTTCTATTAAATGGACAGTAGATGGCGACATCGGTGGTTGTAGAAAGAAGTTCAATGCTATAGAGGTCTACGTTCCCACATGATTTATTTTTTCAATAATGATTTTCCACATTATTTTTTGGCACCTATCGCGAGTTTCAAGTCTCCTTCAATATATTATGATGTTTAATTTTGTAAATTATTGTCCCAAATAAACTAGAATAAAGGATAAAGCCGGAATATGCTTCAGGGGCGTGGCTATCCTCTGGTCCTCGTCAGATACGGTCAGATTCACCCGTAGATCCACCCCTCACTCCTCCCTGGATCTTCAATTCACGCTCTCGTCCAATAGGGATCACATCCGGCTTCAAAATGACAAAATGGCGCTGTTCAAATTGTCAAAATCGAGGCTTCCTAAATGGTATGCTGAAACCAATGGGTGATGTCACAGCTGCTTGATCCATCTTTTTATACAGTCTGTGGTGTGTGAGTGAATGTTGTGTGTTGTCAGTAGTGGATTGGCAGTCTTGCTTGGATTCAGTCACGTCGCTCATCTCTCAATGGCCGTTGAGACTGTCCCAGGCTCCCCTTACACCCTGACCCAGAATTAGAGGGTAAAATAATTGAAGTTTGTTTCCAAAACTCAATAAGTGCCAAAATTATAAGAATTGAGGTTATACCATATAGCAGTAGCCCTGTGCGTCTTACACATGGTGCAAAAAAATTGTTTTAAGAAATTCATACTATAAGGTGTATTTTTTATGGTTAAAGTTTGTGTTTTTCTATAAAATGCAATATGCGCCAACATAGAAAAAGCTGATTTACTCAAAATGAGTAAAATGGATATGTTTATATGTGTTTTGGAAACAACCTTTGCAATTTGGAAACAACCTTTGCTATTTATGAGTGGAAGAGCGTAGGAGCACGCAGTGTCTCTTTCTTGGCTTCTGAATGTGTTCTAACTTTGCTCTGCGCTCTGTTTACCGACTTCAAAAAAGGGGACTATGTTTTAAATACCTTTCTATTTATTATTTTATTTTTATTTATACTTTATTTAGTCAGGAAGGCCCCATTCAGAAATGAACTCTTCTTCCAGGGAGTCCTGGTCAAGATTGCAGCATAAATGTTTTCACATACAAACATAGAAATCGCATTTCAGCATGTACAGTACATAAAAGCAGCACAGAGGAAATAGTAAGAGGAGAGGCATGCAAGCCATATCCAAGATATCTGTAACACATTTCGTCTCAAATCACAGATTATGTAAAACAGCTATGTTTCCCTCAGGGCAGTTTATTAAAGACTTTTAAGATAATTTAAAGAAGGCAGTGTTTACTTTCATGGCGGATATTCTCACTTGTACTTAATCTGACATCGAAAACATGAATATCAGAACATTGATGCTGTCTGAATATCACTTACACAAGAAGAGTGCTCTTTGAAACCCACATTTCCAATATTTTTATAATGAAGTAGTAATCCAATCAATACTCGCGGCAGGCATGAGAATAATTCTGCCAGGTGATGAAAATTACTTTATTTTCCGTGAATTTTTTTCACAGTTGGCTAATTGTTTTTATCATTGTGCAGCTGATACTGGGCACCTGGAAACTAATGGAGTGTTGTTGCCATAGACTTGCTTTCAAGACAGTATTAATGACCATTGTTTCTTTCCTGTCCCTCTATGGTGGAGCTTAATGTCTGACTGTAGGTAGTTTCTCAGTAAGCTTCATTTATTCTTTTCTTTTCATTTTTATTTGAAATTTGTTTACTCTTTGTTGTTTAATATGTATTTTTGTGCATTCAGGACCGAGGGTGAGTGGGTGGTGGGTCTGCCTTCAACACAGCTTGGCCTACCTCAGACCTTTATGAAGACTTTAGATCTTAGAGTACAGTTAGCTGGACTATTTTTTGATGAGATGGATGTGCTATTCAAAGTTGATGTCACTCTGAGTAATAGCATTCTGTTTGTACAACCTCATAAACCTACGGACCATAAAATGCAGCTGCGGTATTCAAACCTGTTAAACTTCCTGACTATTTTAAATTCTTGTGGAGATCTGGTTTCCAGTGATCCCAAATATGCCCAGTTGAATGACACAGAAATCCATATAAAATGATGTACAAGATCTAGATATTTTCCATTTGATGTAATGCTGTGGCTATAAAAACATTTTGTCCTGGGTTTGAATATTTCCCTCAATGCAAGTGTGATGTTGCTTCAACAGCGCTGCAACTAGATGATGCAGAATATGTGAACATTAAACATTTTCCTACATAATGAAAAACATTTTCTTTTTTTGAAAATGAATCTAGGGAAAACCTGAAAAAGTTGGAGTTTAAGGAATTAAATATTATATCATTGCGAAAACACTACATAGTGTATATTTTGGAGTTTTTGTATTGTATGATTTTCGAGTGCAGTCTTTGTATGCCTTTTTTTGGTTGCTGACTATTTGAATTTAACGTGACAGTTTGAAAAATTGCCATTCAGTCATGCAGGATGCACTGCTCCTTTTTATTTAAAGAATTCCTTGTCTTTTAGATTGTGGAGCGACCCTCTGTGAAAAATTGGGATCATTACTTGTTTGAGACAAAAGACTGTGATCAGAATTACTTTATAATTTGGCAGAGCATTAAAAATGCATAAAGGTGATAAAAAAGCTTGTCTGTATCATTTTGGAAACCTGTCCACTGTCTTACCTCCCCTACACAAGTCCACCCCTCCCCGAGCTCTGGCCTAGTTTCCTTCTGTGTATATTTTTCGTATTCTTCAGCCATAGGCCTCTTGATGTGATCAGGATTAGAAATTCAAATTGTCCATGTCACCACTTTGAAGTAGCGGCTGAGGGGCTTTTGAGTCTGGGGCCCTGTGGACACGCCAGCGGAGCCCATGCATTGATCCCACTAAACATGTTTGACTTCCCCATTTTTCCGTTTAAAATGTATGGCTGTCGGCGGATTCTGTTTTGCACCACCGCACTCTCAAGTCACAGGCTCACTTGAGGGGAAGCGTTTGTGTGTATGCGCGGACATGAGTAAATTAATATATGTATTTATGCACATACAGAGCTGTATGGTACATGGACAATGTACAATATTACATTGTATATGATATTATATATTATTTTTGTGTGTATTATGTTTTTGAACTGGGCATCATTGCATATGAGACCGAAGTCTCATATATACACATATAAACAGTACTGTGCTAAAGTTTTTGTATAATTTAACACAATTCCGTGAGGGGAAGATGCTTTCAAAAATCAGCAATTTATAGGTTTCTATGTATTGAGAAATGTACAGTATGACAAAATGCTGTGAACTGTTCAAAACTAACTCAGATCAATTTTTTGTGTGTCTACCCAAAAAAAAAAAAAAATTGGGGACATTGTCCTGCAGTTTCGTAGTGTTATAAGGCTGTTTGGTTGTTCTAAACATATTGGAGAATATGCTACAGTTCCTCTGCAGGAACACAGTCTCACTTGCGTTGGTCTCTCCAGGTATTCCCAGACAGCCTTGATAACGTTGAGCTAAAGATCAGGGCTCTGTCATGGCGTATTATCCATATCAACTGTACTACCTGAAATACAAGGTCCTTATGTCAGATTTTTTTGTTGCTGTTGTTAAATTAACACTCGATGCTTCAAATGTGTTTATTTTATCTGCATCACTGCTAATATGGGAAACATAAATAAACATCCAACATTAAATTCCTATAAAAAATTGAAACCACTTAAAGATGCAGTGGATAATGTTGATTATTTTGTGACCATGGCACATGCCAAGGTCCTGAGACAGATCTTAGATGGTAATCAAGGCGGTTTGTGAGCAGTTTTGTATTCAACATTTTGTATGTGGGAGAAATAGGAACTGAACCACTTTGACAAGGGCCAAATCATTTCAGCCTGATTAGTGGGTTAGGGCATCTCTAAAGCCGCTGGACTTCTAGGGGGCTCCCTGCCAGCAGATGTGAGCAACTACTGACAGTGGGCCAAAGAGAGAAAATTTGTGAATCGGCGACGAGGTTTTGGGCACCCAAGGTTGATTGATGAAAGAGGGCTGTGAAAGCTATCCCATCTGGTCCAAACCAACCGAAGGGCAACTGTGGCACAAGTCACTGAGAATTTTAATAAGTGCTATATCACAGCACACAGTGCATCATACCCTGCTGTGGTTTACACTTTATTGACCACTCTTAAATTAGTATTCATAACCTGCCAAGGCTTGAGAGGCGCGACTTGATCGCCGGCTTTATTTACATGGTATTTGCAATGGCTTACCTGTAGAAGAGAACCATGATTTGGCATTTGTTCCAGATTTTCCTTCATCATGTAACTATTGCATAACCATGGGGCACAACTCATGACATTATATTTGATATTACCTGAGATACTTTTCACTTTTGCAGAAATGTCATTGTCTGAAAGCTTGAGAAAAAAAAAATCACTCGAAGTCAGTATTTAGCCAAACTGAATGCCTAGGGTAATGTTGATTAAATCGGTGCGGCAGAGCGCTGTAGCAGGCTATCTAAGTGGCACTCTTATAACTAAGTTAACGTTACTTATCTAGAGTGCTCGCAGTACCTTTCAATGATCATTATGTAACATCAGTTTGTTAGCTGGCGAGCTAACGTTAACTGGCCACTCAGTTGGAAGTGTAAGAAAACCACGATTTGGCATTTGTGCCATATTTTTCTCTATCACTTGACTGTTGTACTTTTCCCATAGCCCAACTCATGATGTGAAAGTGATCAATACAAACCATTGTCAGTTTAAAGGCAAACGTGATAGCTTTACCGCAGTGTAAAAAGTTAGCAGAATGATTGGATTACTATTCTGTCACTTATGGAAATTACATTGGTTTTCTTTTAAATTGTGCAATTCAGGTATGTTATAAAACAGCAGCTTTTACTCTCAATCTTGATCATCATTCTGACTTAGCTGTAAATAGTACCTTATTATTTATTGAACTATGTATTTCCCTGTCAAATTTAGATAATCATGTAGCTGTGGTAAAAATATTGTAATGTAATGATTGCCCGATTCATTTTTCAAGCTTGTTCATTCATGCTTTTTCTCTCTATACCTCCACACAAGGAGGAAAAATTCTAATGAGCGGCCAATTTGACCACCATTTTAGGCTCTTCTCCCACAGAGTATTGAGTCCCTTTCATCTTTGCTAATTGAAGCAGTGAGAGATGGGAGTAATGTACTGATGTTATTATTGTGTCTTTATATTGATTTTTCTTTTACCCTGTGGAGTAACTTATGAATGTGATTGATTAATGATTTGTTGTGAATTATCCCCGCACTTAGGCCGGCATTGATTTGAAATATCTTTTTCCATGCGGATATCAATAAATATTAGATTCAAATTCGTGCAGTGCAGTTGAGTGGATTTTTCATTTCTGTTCAGGTCATCCCTTTCCAGATGGTGAATTGGTATACGATAAACCATCATTTAGAGGCTGGGTTATCATCTTGGAATTCTACTTCCTCTACAATTTGAAAAAATAAATGAAGAAATGGTAAAATAACCAAATAAATGCAAGTTTAACTGGCCCTGAATTCTTTCAGCAACCTTCCCTTGTGTAGGTAGCCAATAGCTTTTGGCCCATTTTGAAATGCGGTTCCCTTTTACTCTGGAATAGAAAATCACTCTTTTTTCCCCCACTCTCCTGTCGCTAAATGCAGCATTCAATTCTTGACAGGGTCAGTGGAGGAATAATCTGTTTAATGGCCAGGGGACAATGATGCACTGCTCCGGAGTTGTCTGGGAAGGCTTATGGATAAATGGCAGTCCGTCTGGTGAGTGCACCCCGATTCTTCACACTTTGTAGTTGCAGAAAGGACAGGTTACTACCCCTGCAGAGTCCCATAATACTAATACAGGCTTTGTTGTCATGGCAATAGCAGATAGAATAAAATGGCCCCTATGTAAAAAGGGAGAAACACATCTGTGGCTGTATTATAAATATCAGATCTGTATTGTCTATATTTCTCTTGAGTCTGCAGTGTCGGTTTTGATTCAACAGCCTATGTTGTCAAGGATAATGTGTCTGTCATTCACTTGTCTGTTGCGAGATGTACAACAATTGTGTGGCTGAGCGCAGAAGGCAGCAATCTGGCAAAATCTGGTAAAATTGAGTTAGCTGCACTATCAGTTTCAATCCAGTCCTAATTTTGCAGCGCGAGACACCCCTTTCTGATATTAGTTACACTGGCTTCCAAAAGAGGGCTCACATCCTTTCACAACAGAGTCCTATGAAAACTGCTGTGCAAAACACAGCAATCTGGAGAGAAGGTCTGGCTCAGGTACGATGAGGTTATGAGCAGACTGCTAGGAGCTGAGGATAATACAGGCTCAGGTAGTGTTGTTGCGGACTCAGACAGTGATCCCTGCTATTAACATGACAAGGATAGTGAGTTTTCATAAGCAGGTCGCTACAAAAATGCCAGATTTAAGCTACATGAAGTACACTGCATAGTACATGAGTAGGCAGACCTCAAATGAGGCTAACACAGTAACTTGATTCTATGATAAGAAGTCAGTGGCTAAAGCTAGATCACCTGCTTCTGCCATATGTGTTCTTCAGTCCCGTTGGGATATTGCGATCCAACTACAGTATAATCGCAAATGCACGCAAATTTTGCATGGCCTTCCAATTTTGTCCTATCATTGCAACTTTTTGAAAAAGCTGCCGCAGACTCTGGCATTTCAACAATCACAAAAAAGCCAGCAAAATACGGGAGGGACTGATTTTTAGTTGGTTGTTGTTGTGCTAAACTTTCATTCATTTGTTACCTTTAAAAATTCCACTACTTGTTTAGTTGGAAATACACAGATTTTATGATGAAATTTCTTCCTTGATTTTCTCAAAACTTTCAAAATGCTGTGTAGCTGCCTTTTGCATTCAGCCACATTTCTGGAGTGATCTAATCTTTCAAACACTTTCAACATAACCTACCTACCAAATCTAAGCTATAACCATGAATTTCTTAACCTTACACTGTCTTGCTATACACTGTAATATTACTAACCCATTCATCACAGTAGTGTCACACTTGCGTTGCATCAGCTACTTCATCATTCTTGCTGCATTCCAGTGTGTATAATCTATAGATTCCTTATGAACATTATTCCTTTACAGCTGGCCCAGTCTGCAGTGCTGGCTGTTCTCTTCAGACGGGTGGATGTTTAAAATATTAACTAGGACAGGCTGTTTGTTGTACAGTCCTGCATGAACACCACAGGGAATGACTTCGGGGTGCACCCGGCTCTGACCCAGGCCCCTCCTGTCATTTATTGATGTCTGCAGATGTGGCCGCATAGTAATGGCACTATCTGCCTGGGTACGGGCTCATAAATCACACGGGAGGGGGCTTCATATTGCATTATTGATGGTCCCAGGGGAGGGATGAAAGTGCGTCTGCTTGCGCTCAGAGGGAAAGAGGGAATGGAAAGGGCTCCCTGTGTGCTCCAGAATGCAGCAGCTTCCAAGGGCTTGGCCTTCCCAGGTCGGGACGGTCAGAAGGGCCAGGAAGGGCAGCCGCCATTATTACGAGGCCGTGACGGGAGTGGGAATGGAGCAGAGGTTGAGGGCCCACCTTCCTGCAGCGACGTTCCTCCTTCAGGAATTGGAAATCCGCTGCCTGAATGAGCTTACGATCCAAAATGGCAGCCTGTCAGAGCTGAGGCTTTGAGGATCTGAAGAGGTGGGGGGCAGGTGGAAGGGGGAGGGTCGTCATGTGACTTCCATTTGGGTATTACTCTGGTGGATGGAGGATGAGAGGAACGCGTCAGCCATGGAGCGTCTGAGCGTGATTTATCTTAACAAGCGGAGACCTGACAGGGGTGTAAACTGTATTGATTGGGGTTCCCCAGGGTAGAGCGCCTGCCGCTCACTCATTTCAGTTTTGCTCCCTCTCAGTACGGTGCTGTTATTTCCACCCATATTGATTTATCCCTTATATGTTATAATTATTTTTATTGCCGTCTTTCTAGCCATCATCTCTGCCAATGAGCAAAATGCAGCTCCTTTGACATGCGGCAGTGCTGGCACTATGGACTGTTGTGTGCAGAGATGAGTGTATCCAATGTGTTTCTCACAGAATTCGGTGCAGGCCGTACCAGTCACGTTTCTGGAGATTGCTAATGTTGGCAATGAGGGTTCCATTTGGAAAGCCAAGTAGGCACCGTAACAACTCCACTGATTGTACCAAAATAATCAACCTGTTTTAAGTGTATGCAATGCATTTGCTAATGCCTGAAACATATAATCTCGGACTTGCATTACAAACATTTGTGTTTACCGACCCTTAAAGTGAAGACCTACCCTCCTGTAGGTTTTAATCTCAACCCTCACAAAGCGCACCTCATTCAACAGCTAAGGGTCTTGCTGAGCTGCTAATTTGTTGAGCCAGCTCTACCAAATTAGGGTTTAAAAGAGAGCCTTCGGGGCCATAGATCAGCGAGGGCAGGGGTGGTTACCACTGATATACGTATGTGTATGTTTGTTTGAAAGTGCTATGTATGTTTTTTGCCCTGATACTGCACATGCTTCAACACAGCACAAATGTTGAACGCTTATTTTGGGTTTGTGTATTCAAGAAATACTGGAGAAAAAGAGCAATGGTGATGTAAGCTGATCAATGCAACATTGAATATCCAAATTTGATCAATTATTAATGTAGCCTTTTAATATTTGAACAGTTTCATTTTTGCTGCACATTTTAAGTTATGTACTATACTTACAACTGCATGGATTTAACATAATCATGGTAAAACCTCACAATTACGTCACAGAAATGAGAATGTATCCCTGACGCCCTGTGGTATTGGTTATCTGGAGTGACACCCTTGTATTTCTTTCTGTTTGATATGAAACAGGAATAATTCAGGTTCAAGAAAGATTAACATGAAAATCTGACAGTATGGCTTTGGCCAACATATTTCATGTGTCGGTGAACCAATTTAATGAGAACCCTTGTAATCTTTTGGCCTGTAGACAATGTGTAGAAAAGAGAGGGAATGCAGACCTGGTACAAAATTTGTAGAACAAAGAGTGGATACAGTCTATAGGCTTCATCTTAAAAACTAAATCATTTTCCCCCGAAATAATAATTTAAAGGATGAGTAATGATAATTTTCCTGTTGGTGTAACTGATGCGTAAAAACATCACAGGGTCTCTGACTAAAAGGGACAGTTCACCTTAAAATCAAAAATACTTATTTTTACTCTTACCTAAAGCGCTCTTTATCCATCTTGATTGTTTCGGTGAGAGTTGCCGATTTTTGAAAATAACAGCCGTAGAGATGTCTGCCTTCTCCTCCAAACTATTTTAAGATCCTCCTTTCTGGTTGCTTGACTGAAGAGTTGCTGGTCCGAATCCCTGGTGGGGTTGGGTATTCTGGCTTGATCTGGAGAGATGAAGTTGGGCAAACTTTGTTGTCGGGCCCTTGAAAAAAGTCCTTGACCCCAAATTCTCTGCAGGGGTTCTACCTCTACTTCTGTTTCTCTTTATCCTTTCTTACTCGCAATGGTTCTATTTGGCATTTCTGCCGTTTTTCTGGCATTGTTCAAGTGCATCCTTGAAAAAAGAAATAAGAAATAAGCTCTCAGTGGAACTTCCCTGGTTTAGGGTTTAAAAAAAAAAAGGTTTGTGAATTATCTTGAGTAACCGGGTCATGATTTCTGAAAAGAGCCATTGCTTTTGAATTTTTCAAATGTATTGATTAATTTATTTTTTGGCACTTTGAGCGCCACAAGATGAATGCGGTTTAGTTCCATTTTATTTGAGAGAAGGCTGAAATCCTCACAGCCAATATCTGCAAAATACCACGACTCACACCAAAACAGTCTACATGGATAAATAGAACTACAGGTAATAGGAAAAAGTGCATGTTTTTGATTTTGGGGTGAACGGTCTCATTAAAGAGGTGTCCTCAATACCTCAACTTGCCCTCAGCTATAGTCATGTTGTGTGTGTATATCTTGGATTCACGTGTTGGAATAACATTTGCACAAATTGTGGGAATATTACCTTTAATTTAATGAAATCCATTCAGTCAAGAGTGTTTTCTTTGGTAAAGGTGGTGCGTCTAAAATAGTGATTGAAGGAGGAGACGTGCTGGAAATCTTTCCGGGATCTCCGTTCAACGTGGAAGTGCACCTTCAGACGGATGACGGAGAACAAGTAACGGGTAAGCGTGGAGTTGCACGCTCGAGTTTCCATGCTGCACTTCATGTGCTTTTCGTTATTCCTGCTGGTTTTCACTCCAGCCCTATGAGAGCATTCCTCACTCAACAATCTAAGATCCAATTTATGGTTGAAATGAAAACCTGTTTTTGAAAGATTCTGAGCCACTTACACAGCTAGAAATCTCTTACATATATTCCATTTGTGCAGCTAGATGCGTTGCAGATGAAATATGGGTGAAGTCTCCTCACTGAGGTTTTTCTTTGCAAAATTGGTCTGTGGATTTGGCACTGTAACATAATTCCTCAGTGTTTTTAACATTTTCACAACCATCTCGTTTACGTCAGTGAATGTCTGTACAATGACTTTGACTGTAACTTGGCAATAAACTGTGGGAGTGTTTGGCGAAGGAAACACAGAGTTGGTTTATTCCCTGTCTTTCAAGATGAAGTTTTAGTGCCTGTTTTACTCTCATCAAATACTTCTTCCCAGGTGCTCAGTTCGGAAGTATTCTGAGTGAATATTTTACTTGTAATGGGCTCTAAATTTGTAGACCAGGCGCAGGCGCGACGAATGGGGGGAGCGCCGCGCCAACGGGGTGTATCCAGGCTATTTTGCAATTTCATGCCTGGCGCAAGTACTCCTCTGTCCCGCCTTTGTCCCTCCTGCCGGCGGAAGTGGCAAAGAGGGAGGTGAGAAGGCATGAGTGGGTTAAGCACAGCCGAGTCAAATCTTTACCAATCAAATGAGCTCCTGTCCTCACCTTTAACATGTTGGAGTAAAGAAGGCTCTGTCCTATATCTGCATGATGCGTTAACATTGCATTTTACTTTGCTGCTTCAGGCATGTCTTCTGCACCTCTTACGTCTATATTAAGCATTACGAATATGAGTTAGCTGGCTAGCTAGGGCATTCGCGAATTATTACCATTAGCGAACTTGAATGGAATTTCAAAACTAAACTACGTCCGATCATTCAAACGAATTTTTAGCACGACAGATTACAGTCAAAGTCTAGGCAAAGACGGTAATACACGCACGCATTCACATCTTTGCATTGGCTTTGAATGTAATCAGTCGTGCGAAAAATTCATTTCGCGTCCAGTGTGAAAGCAGCTGAAGGACACATACCCACATCGCCTACTCACGCACTCATGCGCCCACATGCACAAATTTCTCTCTCTCTTTCTCTTTGATCTGACATCAGGACTATTGATATAGATACTATCATATATGTGCTGATTCAGATAGTAAAATTAAATAGTGGTTGCTGTAATTTTTTATTGCATTGAAATGTGCCAGACATTCTGGAAACCTGCCTGTGAGGTTTCGGTGACGTGTGCGCACTGTGCGCCGGTCAGCCAAATTACCACTGCACAGAAAGTAAACCAGATTGGAGCCGGCGAGCTCTCTGCGCACTCGGCGGAGACTTTATCCACGAAATTGTCACTGCGTCACGATGAATTTGTGACACCTTCCCCCACTACACAGCCACACCCATTTCGGCGCACATTCGTCTACCAGATTGCCAAAGTGACTGCGCACGGTGTTGTACAGCACAAAATTACCACTGCGCGGGCTGCACTGGACAAAATTATCACTGCGCAAGCTGCACTAGACGAAATTACCATTATGTGGGTTATGCCATGCTACGCCACCCTGCGCTGCCCCAAGAAATTAAAGCCCTATGACTTCAACCTACAATATTGTTCTCATTACGTACCAATATCTTTTTGTTCTCAAATTTTTAAAATTAAATGCAATGGACATGGTTTGTGTTTGATGCCGCACAAAGTAATCCTCTCAGACCGTAAGACTTGCAGACCCATATATGGGTCTGGACCATGCAGCTGCCATATTTATACCAGTGGAACTTTAGGCTTATTTTAAATTTTAGTAGAGATCCCAAGGTTTCCACTTGTCCAAAATATGTCCTAATGCATTTCTGGAATATGTGTATATTAATTCTGTGCATGATCCAGATAGTTTTAATTTGATGTAATGCTGTTGCCATAAAACATGGCATCTGGAGTTTGAATATTTCTCTTAATATAAGAGCAATGGAGCTTTGGTGAAGTGCTGTAACCATTAGATATGGAATGTGTATGTGGCATTGTCCTACTATATGAAAAAAATACTTTTTCAAAACTTTGAGCCAACTAAAAGGAAGACTTAAGTTAAGAGGTCAGAGTTTAAGGGGTTCTCCACGTGCAGCCCAGTTAAAGAGGAAGTGTGTGGGTCGTTCGTGGGGCAACAGGCAGAGCTGAGGGAACGACATGCACTTAATGCTTTTGACTTCTGTAACTCTTGGTCTTGAGCTTAGTGAGTGGATAGGGATACGTTCTGGAGCCAGCCAGGCTTTCGCAATAAGCTCACACCCCTAGGGTTTCCTAAGGACATTGAACGGAGCCTCTTGCAGTTTCCCCTCAGGTACTGTGTGCTGTTGCTGAACATTGGGTACGAGGTGCTAAACATAGAATAGAAAAGTTAAAATTGGGCTGATTTTCTCAGGAGTACGATGGCGGAGGCTCTTGGTGGGGGGGTGAGGCGGGGTGTCTTTCTACTGCAGTGCTGAAGCCATGCAGGACAGTCAGTCTAAAGGGGAATCCACTGTGGAAAGAGGCCAGTTTAGGATGTTTTGTCACTCCAGGGACAGAACTGGCAGACTGTCAGCGATGGCTGGGTGGAAAGTTCATTCAGTGGCACAAGGGGTGTGGTGATAGATTAATTTTACCCCCTTGGGAGGCATGCAGCAGGGTCATCCTATTAGATTTTGGGCCAGATCTCAAGTCTTTGTGAGGGTAATATGGAAAGGCCAAATGTGGGAGGTTTCTTGGGTTGAGGACAAGCAGAAGACAGAAATTCTGACTTGGCTCAATAAGTACAATTTTAGTTCACTCTTTGAAAAGTCAGCTTTAAAAGGCCCTTTTGTGTCCCAGTAAAGGAACTGAATTTTGTGCCATGGTCTTTGTTGGACAGTGTAGTTTGGTCTGCGAGCAGAACCTACCATGGAAGGGCCTGTAAAGAACTGAAACGGATTTGCCGACAGAGGTTCTTTTTTTCTGTGTGTGTGGGCAGGCAGGATGGCTGAAAGGGTGGTCCAGTCAGGTTGAAGCTCTGGAAAGAGATGCTGAGAGGAGTTGGTGGTAAAGAGCTGGATAATCGTTCATATCACAGCGACCCTGCTTGGAAGGGAAAGACGAGACTGTGCGGCGTCTCAAATTTGCGGTTCATTGGAACTGACTACTGTAGACTGTAGCTCTTGCCAAAGCTAACACGGCATGTGGAGTCTTCAGTGCTACTCTCTTGGCTTCATAATTGCCCTTCTATGCAGTCCTAGCACCCAAGATATAAAAAGCACTGTAAACACTATACTCTATAAACAGTGTACGGCACCTGCCACCTTGAAAACTTTGGCAATCGTATTGTTGGCGGTCAGTAGGCTAACTGGACACTGGTATACTCTGTAAGCACACGACATTATCACGGACACGGCAGCAGCACTTATTAGAACTGCGTAGGAGGGTAAATGGCGTTGGGTTGCTGCAATGTATTTGAAAAACCTCTTGGGTTTAGTAAGTTAAGGCATTTTTACCCCATCTGTGAACGAGTGGTAAAAGTAACAGAGAAGTTCACTTGCGGTGCGGGAGGGCAATTTTTTTTTAATCCCAGCCAAGGACAACAAGCCAGGCCAGGTCATTGAAGGGTGTTACATACGTCCTGGAAAGTTTGATTCTGATTTATGGGTGCGTCAGTGAGGATGTGGTGAGGCATATGGTAATGTGTATATCTGATAGGCCCATGAGTCAGAGGGGAGGGTGAGCCATCCTGGACATTATTTCAGAAACCGTGGGCATGATTTCCAAATCCAGGCGACACATGATGATGGGCGAGCAGAAGTAAAATGAGCTCTTCGCCTCAATGGCATATTACCAACCCAACATTATCCTGAAAAAATTGGTGTGAATGGTGCCCGTATTCATCTTTCCCTTCCAGTTTATGACACATTTTCAGAATCGGCTGCGCTGACCTCGGAAATAATAAGACACGTTTAACTTTTTTCTATTCAGTTTTTTTGCAAGAGCTTTTGTTGCCTGGCATTTTCAGGTGATAATGGACGGGTTCTACAGATTTGCGCAGGTGTTCGATTCAGCGGATGTCGTCCCACTTCGTCATCTTCAAACCTGCTGAAGCTTATTGAAGACATGGAGGAGAGGCCTATTCAAACACCATTGTACGTCCTGAAAAGATTTCTGTATTTTTAAAGATTTCCAAGTCCTGTATTGGCTTACAGTGCACCTACTGCGTGGAATAGATATTTATGGCAACACTTTTCTTGAACACCTTGACATGACACTGCCGCATAAATGACATTATAGCTGTCAGAAAGACTTCGTTTTTGACAAATTATTATGATTCATTTTACTGTTATTTGTAATAGTTATGACAAATGTCAATGACATAAGATTTATCTGATATTGACATTGTGACAGCTGTTATTTCATGTACCATATATGTCACTCTTTTTCTATTTTATTTAATTAATTAATTTTGGCATCCCACCTGGTCTCCCACTAATCCCACGCAAATCTGGAATGTCCAATTGGGGAACAATCTATATGCATTCTTGTGTGTGACTCATGCTGCCATCGCAGGAGAGCGCAGGCAGTTTGTGGTTCTCCGAAACAAGCGCTTGTCATCAGCCGCTTCTTTGCACTTGTTACCTGAAACCTTGCCAGCTCAGCTCAGACCAAGGGCAGAAGAAGCCCAAGCATGTGCTTGCTTAGAATTTTTCTGACTAATGCTTGAATGGTCAGCAGAAGGCACTTTAGCAACAAGCAATGCTAACCCCAACCGACTGTATCCCTCCCATACCCCTGAGCTTCATGTTGCTGGAATGTGGAGGGTGAGGTCTGCCCCTATTCGTGGAATTACCCATTGATCGGCTTTTCCCTGCCATCCACGAAACCTAAAACTTGGCAGACTCCGCATTGAACATCGACGGTCCAGCAGTATTCGGCAGAAGTTGTTAGACGTGTGCTTCTTTTGGCGAGCGTTGAGTGTGCATGAGGGAAGGGGGTGGTTGACTGGGAGCTTATCGGTATTGCGCAAGACGCTGAAATGTCAGTTCTCTCTTTCTATCTCTCTCCCTCTCGCTGCTTACGCGCAGTGGGTTTGAGTGTATTAGCTACCCTTTGATGGAGAGGAGCTTTGAAAGCCGGGACTCCAGAGGCGTCGCCCCCCTCGCCGAGGCTAAATCCGGATTTGCACAGGCTGACTCGCCGGTCCCTGTGGGCGAGCTGGAGTCTGGAAGTGGATCATACAGCACTGGGCTCGGAGGAGCCACCCCAAGCTACCTGGATGGTAAGAGCTGATAATTATGGTGCTGATTTTCCATGCCTGGCCGTTTAAAGATTCCTCTGTTATTTCTGATGCTCTTTATGAGAACTAGAAACCGAAACATCAGTCCAGAGGGCGTTAGGAAGTGCAGTAGGCCGGTGGCGAATTAACCTGGTGATTGATTCGTGCAGTTTCTGCATAGTTGGTGCGGTGTATTGACGTTGTCGTTGGTTTGCTGACTTGGTGACCGGGAAGAAATGTGCTGCTTTTATCCATATCAATTGACTGCAGAATCACTTGAAGGGAGATCAGCCCTTCTATATCTTGGAGGCTTAGGGAAATACTTACTTATACGGCTAAGGGGATTCACATTTGCTGTCTACATTTTTATGGAGCACTCCTTCCAGCATTCTTGCATGCACACAGATGAACACACGCATGCACAGCACATCCACAGGCATGCCACATACCGTATGCACACAAACGCATACATTCACTCATACACACACACGCACAGACACCCGAGCACATGCACACACTCACACACAGTGTTTATACACCTGCACACACAGCCTAACGATCATTCAATAACACACCTACGGGCTCATATGTATGCACACTCATGCACTCAGACACATGTACAAAAACATACAGAATGTACAAACTCACAAACACACACAGACATGCAGTCAGGTGCACAACCAAGCCCGCAGACGCGCACATAAACACTTTTTTTGACGGTGACAGTGTCGGCACAAGCTCTTGAGGCCGCAGATCAGAGATGAATGTCAAATTGGATTGATTTTTTGACCCATTTCGTGTTGAGCCGGCCAATCTCTTTGAAGTGAAATCTTCCTTTAATTGTCTGTACTGAGCAGAAAAATCTTTGGAAATGGCAAATGGAGTTACTTTTTTCATTCCATTCTCCAGCATTGTTCAACATCGTGTAAATAAACACATAATGTAGATATTTTCCTGTAACCTTAATCAATCTGTATCCATTTTAAAAGATGTTTTGACTGTATACGCGACCTTCGGACGTGACCTGTGCAGCGTTCAATGCGATGCTGGGGCTTCCTTGGGAGCGTATGAATCTGTGCGACTGATTGGCTTGTCATCAGCTTGAGCTTTCTGCCATTGCTTGGGCGTCTTTCGCAGGGGACGAGGTTTACACTTCTGACCATGTGCAATGTTTAACTTGATCTTATTCGTATGGTGCTGCTCGTGAATAATTATCCATAAGGTGTTCGATGTTCAGACGCACATGACCCACTCCAGCATCATAAAACAACAGCCGTATATGGCGTAGGGCACAGGATCTCCCTAAATATTCATGTCTGTCTGGAGCAGGTCATGTGACTCATTTACGTCATGCGCAGAAGGTGCTTTTCCTCACCAAAGCATAATCTCTCTAATTGGAAGAAAGAAATGAAGTCTTGTTATTGAGAAAGAACCTGATGCCAGCCTCTGATGGCTGATTTCATCGTTGTCATCATCATCATCATCATCATTATCATCAGGGGTTGCAGAATTGATTATGATTTGCAAAATGAATGTACCTGTTAGTTACTTTACACATGATGGTACTCTTGCATTGCTTTGATATAGTATGATGCAAATGGATGTTGTCTCAAATTAATGTAACAGTACGTACTTTGAAAAGCACTTGCTTGTTCAGCAGCTGGAAAAGCCAGGCTCGTTCTGATCTCTTTTAGCAGCTGTTTAACGCTTTAGGATGTGAAATCACAAGTTTGCGATCAGAATGTTCCTAACTGCGCATTGCAATGCTGTTGTCACAATCACAACTGGTGTCTGAAAGCAGAGGAGTTCTAAATCAGATCAAATAAAATTTTATTTTTATAGCGCATTTTACAAACATCAGTCATTATGCGCTTGACATTAATCCCTGGCCTGAACCCCCTTAAAGCCAGCAGTGGCAAGGAAAAACTCCCAATGAGGCATTGATTGGAAGAAACCTTGGGCGGAAACAGGCTTAAGGGAGGAAAGCCCATCTTCCTCTGACTGGCTCAGGGAATGAGATGGTAATGACCAACATGCTGAATAAGGCAGTTAAAAATGGCGGTCCTGTGTAAGGCGTCAGACTGATGTAGACCAGAGGTTATAGATGGTATAGACTGGATCGCTCTTGGGCGTCAGGCTGGAGTGGTGCCATGGATTGGCCGTGGTCAGTGGTGTAGACCAGGCAGCTCTTGGGCTGAAGGCGCAACAGAAAAAAAAAAACAGATTTCTTTCATGGAGAAGGCAGACTTCAGGGAGTGCATTTAGGATTCAGCATTCACATAACCTGCTCATATCCTGGGGCTTTCACTGTGCGCACTAGGTCTAGCAATATAAACCTCCTAAATTACGAACCAGGCCTGAGTCCAATGATGGTTTCAAATAACATATACAGAACCAGTGTCATGGTATATCCTCTACTGTAGTCTCCATGGGTCTTCCTCTTTTGTCATTTTTACATTTTTGTTCAGTGATTTGGGCTTTCCTCTATCGTTGCTTTTTTTTTTTTTGGGGGATGATGGACTGAGCGTATTAAATCATTGCCGTCAATGCCTCCCCTTTCTCAATTTGCAACTCATTAGGCTGAGTGATGAAATATGCATGCAAATGAAGTATTTTAATGTATACTTTAAGTATATTGGTGGTTTTTCTTGTTGAAAAATTCATGCTATGATTACTGTTGGGATTTTTTCGGTCTTCATTCATGTTGTGTTACCATATTACAGATGTGTGAGCATCTACCAAACCAACCATAATGTTCACAATTTGCGATCAAACATCTTGCTTGATCTTAAATACACCTAACACTACACATAGCTGCTGTTGTCGCTTGTGATATAAACCCTCACGGTTTTCTCTGTGTTTTCTATACTCCTACACAAATTTGCACGTAATTAGAACAATGTATCAATTCAAGTCTTTTTTATCTTTTATTTTTCACCTTTAAAAGATGTTTTAATCATTCAGTACAGGCATTCACTTGTTCATTATCAAGCTCATTTTGATTGTTAATTTACAATAATTAATGCGAGTTTATATTTACACAAAGATGCAGAGAAGACAGGTGTTCAGGAAGAAAATAAGCTGAACGACAGACGTGATGTCCTCATCCTTGCTATAGAGGCCTCATATTGACAGTTGGACAGAATGATAAATGATCAGTGTTAAGACTTGACCATATCTCACTAATGAATGTAGCTAATTACTTCCCTTTCATACAACAAGCTGTATTGTTTCTGACATTCTTTAGAAATCTCCAGCATACGATAACATAACAGCTGCGCAAGCCTCATTCATGTTGCTTTGTGTGGCTGGACTTGAATAACTGCTAGGTTATTCACTCATGTACTTTAGAACACCTCTAACCCTAGTTTTTTTTCTATAATGTATGATTGTTTTTTACGGGTTTATACTCTTGCCTTTAGTCATTTGATTTACATGAAATCCAATAGGCAGGCATTAAAATATGAATGGGCATGATTAAAATATGTTTGGGCTTGAGTCTGATTATTAATATTTCATAAGTATTGATAATAAACTTGCCAAAATGTTTGTGGGTTCGGGAAAATGGTTTTTTTGATGTCCAAAACCAAAGTTATGGCGCAGTAACTCTCCTGAAAGACTGCTGAAGGTTTACTCGCAGAATAAGCCTTTAATGGGATTCTTTTTAAGAAGTTTCATAGTTTTTATGTTTTAACCATCGACAACACAACAAAAAACTACTGAACTCTTTTACACCTCTCAGCACAGTTCTTGAATAGAAAATTATAGATTGAAAATTCTGTGCTGGACTAAAAAAGCAAACTTGGAACATGGTTCACGATAAGAAATTATGGTTTGACAATGCAAGTCACCGTTATGGTTTGCGGAGGCCGGAGGGACACCAATAAAGAGGCTTTATTCCAACGAGGATGTTTATTAAACACAGACTACACATGAACATGGAGCACACAGCATGGAACAGGCTTGGGAAAGAGGCACGGAGACATGGCGTGGAGACAAACAGAACGTGACTAGGAAACACAATGGACAGACCTGGCATGAGAACACAAAACACACTGACATGGCCTGAGGACAGCACAACAGACAGACATGGCATGAGGACAAGATGACAGGACAAACATGGCATTAGGACAACAAGACAAGACACAGCGGATCGACTGCCAACTGGAATGCCTCTACAGAATTAGGGGGACGGCTTGATAGGGGGACGGGAAACACCTGGGCAGAACAGGGAGGAAACAAAGCGTGAGGGGAGGACATTGGACAAGGGCTTGATGACATAACAAGCCCATCAGTAAAATGGCCGTGCTCAGCTCGGTACCAATAAAGTAAGCAGATTGAAGGAAAAAGTTACGCTACAAAGTAAAGTAAGATCTGAAAGAGTAACGAAGTGGGAAATCATGACAAAAACCCCCTGTCTAAATTAGTAATGTTAGTAAAGGTACCTATCTAAGAGAAACACCCCCCGTGAATGTTAGTAACTGTTAGTAAATAAAAACCGTTAATTGACATTAAGCTTAGACAGACCCCAAGCCAGAACAGTGATGAAGGAATAAGGAAATACCACAGCCAACCAATAGAGAAGAAGCCGTGCGTCCACGAGAGAAGACAAGACATGGACCGGAACGCAGACATGAGGAGGATTCCAATGTCAGAACGGGACATGACCCAGACATGAACATAACAGTCATAATCTACATGTATTCGAAGTGTACAAATATACAATGACTGAAAAATACAAAAGAATTAGCTAATTTGGCAGTTGGCCACCACCTCTCCAATAACAATAGTGACCTGTATTTTGTAGGTCTAATTACTTGTCTAATTTTTTAGCCATAGAAATGCTGCCCGTTTGCTCAGGTAGTTTGTGTTGCCCCCGTGGCTCTAGGGGTAGCCAGGGGGTTGGGTGAGGATGAGCCCTGTTATTCAGAAATAAGAGACACATAAGAACCCGTTGCTTCTTGGTTCTCCGCCGCATTTATTCTGCCCATTCAATATGCACATGAGGATATGCATTAAAAATTGCATGTGTATTTACAAACATTGAATTGTAATACATGCCTCAATGTATGTTCTTTTTAACTTGTGAAGTGAACCTTCAACAAAAATACATGGGCACAACATTCATCTACTCAAATACAAGAAGTGCCTGAATGGCAAGAACTCCATTTGACCCAACTCAACCCTCAAAAGCATTCACTTGGTCATTTCCTTCAGTGGTTATTTAAAATACATATATACACATTCATCAATGTTATTTACTGACTGCCAGTACAGATCTACTCGTTACATTCCAATAGCATTTTCAAAAAAAAAAGAAAACACCAAAAAGGGAATAATCATACTACTTTCAGTTCCCATTAACTTCCATAGTAATAAACTAAATCACATCATATTCCTTTCATTAAATCTTTACACCAAAACAAGAATTCAAACCCTCAACCTAGCACATTGGAGGCAAGCACTCATCTGATGGAGCTGTCTGTGCACACCAAAGTACATGGCGGGCCACTGTTATACAGAACATTCTATAATGACGTCATCACGCACAAATCACTTTGGCGTGAAGCCAACCCCGTGCTCACTACAGAACTCCATATACTCCCACTATGGCAAGAGCCACCGTAAATTTAACAAGGAAACCGCTCCATAAACAATTAATTTGTACTTTAACCCACATCAGAAATATTACATAAGGTACACAGCTTATTGAGGGATGAACAATCCGATCGGTAGATTAAAATGTTTTACAAGGCAGTTCGTTTGTAATCTCCCCGTGACTGAATAGGTTCGCCAGCCAGTACATTAGCATGTTGCTAGGCGATCTTAGCGATATTCACAAATATCCACAGAAAACTTATCCTGTTACTCCAACAGAAACAACTACACTCCTGACCACAAGAACATGTTTATGGACTAGATTTTATAGTGCTTTTAGGTGTTTAGGAGGACTATTAACCCACCTGTTATTCAGAAATAAGAGACACATAAGAACCCGTTACTTCTTGGCTCTCCGCCGCATTTATTCTGCGGAATTGTGTCTCAGGGGGTTACCTATACCTCCCAAGCGCTGTGCGTCCCCTGGCGACCGGTATACAAAGCACGTTAAAAAAAACTAGCATTGTAAGGCAGTGTCTACTTCATTAAAAAATTAGTGGGGGTCTATTTTTTATTTATTTTTTTTTAAACTCCTGCTTAGTAGCTTTGCTCACATTTTAACCCATTACATTTGCATCACTTTCTGCCAAGTGTCCACATAGTCTTTGTGTAGAACCTGCTGTGTTGGGGAGTAGACATTAGAGTGTGCCAGGAACATCCCTTTACAACTTCTATTAGTCCTGACTTGTTCGCAATCATCTTTCTTAATGAACAATACATTCACTCCGAAAACAATTGTTGCTAGTTCTCCTCGTGAAGGTAAGATGACGATCATTCGTTTGGACGCGGTTGAACAATTATTGCTCCTGACTTGTTCTCAATCATTTTCCTTAATTAAAACATTTTATAATTATAACAATACACTATTGGCAATTATAGACTCTGTTTTTCTTAATGCCATCTTAATGCGAAGTGTGACAAAATTATAGGCTGAACACAGTTCAGAAAAATAATTTACTTGTAGCCGCACGCTTTACGAAACCGCTCTGGATCTTCCGCACTACATTTTTTTGGCACATCAAGCGATCAGACATGCTCTTCATGACCGCTTACATTGTTGGAATTTAATCAAAGACGAAGATGAGAAACACCTGTACGCAATTTTTGAGTATAGCTGATTGGAAAAAAAAAAAAAAAGCACGTCCAAACGAATGATTTCCATCGTGCAAAATCAGGGGTAAATATGTATTGGCCAAAGTGATCAACAGCTCATGAACATTTTCTTTGTGTGTGTGAATAAACTTCTATATGTTTACTGTGCAACCTGGTAATAATGTCTTCATTTTTGTGGTTAACTGACGACTATCCACAATACATGCGCCGCGCGTGCTATAGGCCTACCGTAATACACTAGTGTCATCTCTATACAGGCCTATACCTGTATATACCAATACGTGCTGCGGTGCATAGATTAATCTTTTAGTTCATGTCTTGATTTAATAGCAATTATTTCATTCTACTCAACGTGATGTGTCAGTTGGGGGTTTGTTTTTGTTTTGTTTTCTTTGTTTTTTTTCTTTTTTCAAACAATTGTCCTTCCGCGACCGGTTTTGTGTTTCTCATCCTGGTGCGACATCAGTTGCGTCAATAAAGAGATTCAGAAGGTCTAATTGGTCAAATTGTCTGAAGTGTTCCCCCCGGCCCCCCACATTCATGGATTAACTGCTCAAGAAATTCCTAAATACCAAAAGGCTCATCTACATGATATATCAGATCTACACATCAAATTTCGTGAAGAAATCTTGAACGGTTTTTGACTTCTGCCCCGGAAACGAAATGATTACGGACGAACGAACGTTCGGACGGACGAACAGACAGACATGTCTATCGCTATATCCCCCCGCATTATATGCCGGGGGGATAAAAATAACCAATGAATGTTGTTTTTATATGCGACTCCTAGGATCCCTCGAGGTGAGTTAGTTGTCTGACGTCAACAGTGTTTCACATTTAGATGTTCACATACTAGTTTTATCAATGACCTGGACTATACATTTCGGCATCATTCTGGAAGTGATAAGAATTGTTGCCAAAGACTGAAATGCAGTTTCTCTAAACTGAGTATTGTCAGACAGTTAAATCATAACCCTTGTCATACACTGAAATTTAAGTGAGGGGGGCTGTTGCTGGATTGGAATGTCAGCGCTGACTGCTTGTCCCGTGACAGTGTCGCTGGCACTGTGATCTATTTATAGCACCGTTCAATCCACCGTTGTTTCACAGGCTACAAAAAGGAGCTCGACGCTGCAGACAGTTCATGGAGATGTTATGACTGAAATTAATTTTTAGATAAAGCGCATATGTTTGTTTGTTTTTTTTGTTTTTTTTTTTCAGAATCGGGAGGACATCATTTAGGCAAGCTAACTTTATGCTGAATTGGGCATTGTCAATTGGGAAATCCTCGACATCACACTGTTCACAGTTAGTCAATACATTTTTGGTATCATCTCGATCGGTTACGCCAATCTGCGTAATGTTAATGCCAATGTTTCTGCGTAACCAAACGGTCGGATACACTGGTGCATTTTGACGAGAACGCCGGAGTGTGAATTCATAAAATTTCTTGGCTACAACAATAGATGGAGTACATTTTTGGCAACCATATTCATCACTTGATGTCTTGCAATTGTCAAATCAATTAAAATATTCACAAGAGACATGTTTCTTTCCAAGAGCCAAGACAAAGTAATGTGCGATTTAGATTTATTGTTGTTGATTATTGTTGTGAATCCACCTGCTATCTTCTCTGTGGTAAAAAGAGGCTCTATTTGCCAGTATGCCCCTGCTAAAGTACCACTTATAGCCCCCCAATACCTTCCATGGGTGATGTGTGTCGTTGCTGTAAATGACGCGTTGAGCTGGAGGGGAATCCTTCTCATGTCCTTAAAAGTTTGTCCAAGCTACATTGAGGCTATCCTTATTCCTACATGACTGTTTAAGGAAATCAGTACTGCATGAGACTTTTATTTTTATTTTTTAATCATTCTCGTGGTCTGAGATTATGGGTGCGTTTCCCAAAAGCAGTTTGCAATTTACATAGTTTATCTATTCACAGTCCATGGGTCCAACTATGCAAGTTAGCATCTGTGATTCCGGGAAACACACCCCATTTCTGTTTTTTACACTGCTGCTCTCAAATGTTTTTGTTGCTGCATGGGAAATACTTCATTGAGTATATTCCACGTCACTTCCTATGGAGAGATGTCTGCCATTCTGTTTGTCAGCAGAATCATACAAAAAAGAGAGATTGCTCGATTGACAATGCATCAGGCCCCACCCCCTACAGTCCAGAGCAAAAATTGATCGATGGAAGGTATTTCTGGCCTCTGCTCACCTCCCAATAGAAAAAGAGGAAGAATTTTAATTGATTAATTGACAATATCTGCGGCCACACCTTTGCCACACTAGCCCCCAGACCAACCTCCACCTGAGGCAAGGGTCACTCCCCTACAAACAAAGACAAGAGCAGGGATTCAAAGCCATCCGCCTCTGCTAACCTGATTATGTTTTCCCTTATGCGTGTCTACACGCTGACCCCCCGTTCTCCTCCGTGACCCCAACGACACCCAATCCTTGCTTTTGAGGGCCTCAGGTCATTTGTTTTATTGATTAATTTTTTTTTTTACATTTTTTATTCATATTTCTATAAGTATATCACTGGGGTGGTGCTGTCTTTTCAGTTTGAAAAGACAGAAAAAACAAACACATAAATATTTAGAAAGTGAAGCATACAATCTCTGCACGCTATGATGCTGACAAAATAATACAGAACATCTTTGCCGGCGGATCCTAATACAGCTCGCATCATCTATCTATGCGTCCGCTCAATTCCTGAGTTATGAGTTAAAAGCAGGGCAGTTTTAGTGCTGGAGAGGTTTTGCAGTCATTTTTGAGGCTCATGAGGTCTGTTAGCTCCTGACCTAATTATATTTGTCTATTTGTATCTGCTGATGTGATTGGAGTAATCTGAACCCTACTGCATGGATTTTCAGGACTTTTATGGAAAAAGGTATTGCATAAATTAAAAAAATGCTGAATTTTAGAGCTGTCTAATTGCAAGCATCCCTTTAGTTGGAATGTTTAGCCATTACTTTTAGTTTTTATAATAGCGTAATGGTTGATCTTTCTTTACATCTTTACATGTCAGCCTTCCAAGTTATGTATATTTCCTCTTTCGCAATTAACTGCAGTAACAGTGAAGCATGCCCTCTGTAGTCACAGTGAATTGTGGTGGAGCTGTTTGCCGTATGATGCTGTTAGAATAAGCAGAGATGTGTAGGCCCGTGATGTGCCTTTACCTGCAGACAGAGTACAAGGCGGGGGAATGGAACTAATTATCATCAGTTGTCAGTATCTTCTGAACACCTTTTGCTTGCTTTAATGTTCAAAGCTATGAATACTTTCCAGCTTGCATGCAGTGCCTGGCCTTGTCAGGAATTGTTACGGCGTTTGAAACAATTGCCGCAACAGGACGTCGAGTGATAAATATTTGATATTGGTTTTCGTTAAAGACACTGCTCGTATCTCACACTGAGAAGATGAAAGTGGCCCAGTTATGTGCTAGGCCAGATACAGTATTCTAGTGGGCATTCACTCCCCTAAGAATGGCTTCTCTTGCATGAATTAATTTCATCCCACAGTTTCGTATTTATTTATCCATTCTGTATGTACTTATGCTTTCCCTAGTGCCCTGGTTATTTTTTTAAGGTGAAATTGTGAAATAGGAAATTTATGTGAAAATGGCAATGAAGACCACTGTAGATCTTTTTTTACGTGGCTTGCGTGTAAAATGTACTTCACTCTCATTCCTAAATTGTATAAGAGGAGCCCAATACTAAAAGAACTTAAGTCACATTTTCACGCATCATGAGGTAAGGATGAGGAAAAGTCTTTTATAGTTACCTAAGTTGATTTTCGAAATTTTGTCTAAATGGACATTTTGTGGCTTCAGTACTGTACTTTTAGCACTGGGGTCTTCAGTTGAAAATGACTGTGTGTTTACTGTTAGTATCATATTTTATAACTGCAGCACTTTTCCCATAGCCCAGATCATAACATATTTTAAGCTGACCTGGACCGAAGGTCTGGCGGGCTTATGCCATGGGCTGCTTGTCCGTCGTTCATCGTCCGTCTGTTAACATATTCTCAGAAACCACTCAATTGATTAAGTTGAAATTTGGCATGCATGTTTATACCCATGGGGACACCTACGTTTGTTCAAGGTGTCCTATCAGATTTCAGCCATATTGAAAATACTATATAAAGCCATTAGTCGGTTAGTTTACCAGCAGTTGAAATGATATTTGGTTTAGGGGTAGCGCGTAGCAAGCCCTGAAACATATCTGACTGGTTCTGCGAAATTTCCCATTTTGACCTAGATATGACCCCTGGACTTTGGACATACCGACTTTTCCTGTTACCACTGTAAACATCCTCTTATCAAAAATCATTGGAAGCATGAAGTTGAAACTTGGCACACATGTCAAGGCTGTGTGTGAATGTTTGGTGGTGGTTGGAGGGGCCGTAGGCACATACTGGCAGCCACGCTTCCGTCAGTCTGCCTCAGGGCAGCTGTGGCTACAAAAACGTAGTTTACCACCATCAGTGAGTGAATGAATAATGCCTCCATGTAAAGTGTCTTTGAGTGTCCAGAAAAGCACTATATAAAATTGATGCATTATTATTATTATTATTATTATTATTATGTCAGTTCTGATGAAGACACTAAATTTTGTTCAAGGAGTTCCGATCCAATTTCAAATATGACCGCCAGACAGCCATATTCAAAATACCATATAGAGCCATTAGTTGGCTATTTTTCTTGCAAATTACCCGAAATTTGATTTATTGGTAGGTCGTTGCCAGCCCTGAAGCTAATTCGAAGGGTGGTGCGAAATTTTCAATTTTGACCAAGATATGACCCCTGGACGTCGGCCTTGCCCACTTTTCCAGTTGCCACTGTAAACATGTTCTTAAGCAGTGCATCACTTGCTCACTCCATCAACGTTATTTTCACTCCACCTGGACCATAAATGGATCTGTTAACGAGAATTGATTCAGTCGTCGTTGTAAAAGCTGATTTGATCTTTCCTAAATGGACCTAAACTGAATTAATTCCTTCATGTTTGTTCACCTTACCTTCTTCAGTTGTAACTTCTCAATTTGCTTACTGTGCTGTTGTGTATTTATGTAATAAAATTGAATAGGTCTGTAAGTAATCTGTAATCTGTAAATTTCACTTTTTGTATGTTTTGCCAGTTTTTACTCTTGCTCTTCATACCTGTAATCTGCTGGTATTCTATGGCCTACATGCCATATAATTTCTACATTTAACCTTGTTCACGTCGTGATAGGGTTCGACCTCGAAGTGTTACGCAATATTTCACTCACTCACTCGCACTGCTGCGTCCATTTGATGCATTAAATTAGGGAATTCTGGAACCAATACAGTCAGTATAGTGTTGTTGACATTGAAAGGATCTTCCAGACCTAATGATGGGGTTCTTCCAAACCAAGCCCACATTGTAAACAGCTGCCTTGCTGCAAAGATTACCTTAAGCATATTACATTAACATTACACTGAGGTAACCGTAGCACTAATATGACTTTGTGCAATAACAACCTGACAAATGCCATGGTGCCATGATGTATTATAAAGAGAAATGAGAACCCATGTCCAAAATCAACAGATTAAAATTTTCTAATGGTTTAAGACTGTAAGGATGCAAATGGATAAGATGTTTAGAATCTTGAGCTATCGGCCAGTAGGTCATAATCAAAACCCACTTTATATCTTTTCAACCATGCTCCAGTTTTGCATGCTGTGATGATAGGATGCAATGCTGCTGATCAGCTTATTACGATATCACCATGAATCACTAGTTCCAGCCAATGCTCGGAAGTTTTGCCACACCTTATACCAATTTTGGTGATGCAGATTTTTTTCCTGCCTAACACTGTCCATCACCATATGCGGGAAAGTTGGCGTTTGCACTCTTTTTCCCATCACTGATGATCATTTAATTATGTTCAAGAGGTCTCAGTCCAAATTTTGAGGTGGTCACCATTTTGTAAATCCAATTCTTACCCTCTAGGCAGCCTCTTATGCAGCTTTTGCAACAATCTAGGTGAGCTACAGCACCCCACGTGCTATTTTTGATATTATCCTGGGGTAATATCAGTTTTGCGTAAATTTCATTGTGGGGAAGAAAATTGCTCTGTTACGTCAAGCTCTTGATATTTAGCCAAACTGAATGCCAAGTGTAACATTGGTTAAATTGGTATGGCTTAGCATTGTAGCGAGGTTGCAAAGTGCCACTCTCATAACAAAGTTAACATTCCTTAGCAAGCTAGTTAGCTAGCATGCATGTTGTACCTTTCCATAACCATTATGTAACATTAGTTCGTTAGCTCAGTTGATGGTGAATTTAAAAACCATGGCAAGTTTAAACGTGAACGTCAGTGATTCAGTGAGTGGTGTGGTATCATAGTGTTTGAGTTAGCTCTGTGCTTACATAATGAGAATCAGCATTAAGGCACTAATAGAAATTACAATTTAGTTATGTGATAAACCGAATCTTATACTCTTGGTTGTGTCGTATTAGAGTTACAAAACTTGTGGAATAAATTTTGTGTTTGTTGCTGGCTAAAATTTGGAAGAAATGCAAATTGTACTCAACTCGTTTCATAACTTTCATATGACACGCCCCCTCGTGTAGGATCTTCTATTTGAATGTTGCTGCAGTGGCCTGAACAGAAACTGGGAATCATACTCACAACCTTTAATGTCACTGTGAAATCAAAATAAAAATGAGCTTTTTTGTCTTGGTGTTCAGTCCTCAATTATTAAGTAAGAATGACAACTTGTACATTGCACTCTGACTGAAGTTGAAAGTCACAAGATCAGAAAGTCAAAGACCCACCAGTCGTGAATAAGTCTGCTGCTTTGCTCTACTGTACATGCAGGCTGAATTTAGCTGAGCTAATGGCCACATCCAGGTGGTTATCAAACAATGTTAGGGAGGGCTTTTACATTTTGAACCTGGATTGTCAGCACCTGCATTCTACATGATGAAAAATGATACCCTTTTGATGACATATTTTCACCGCAAAGGGGTGGGGGGGGGTGTCACATTCCCAGTCACATTCCCGGTCCTTCTTTCACCTTCATCGTATCCCCATTCTCAAAAAAAAACAAAAAAAAAAAACTTTCTCTTGGCAGTATATGTCACATGAGAGAAATTAGAGCTGCTTTTTCTCTGCAACTTTCAATCACAAGCTCAGTTTGTGAACCACACTGCACCACTTTTCACACTCTCTGGTTGGCATGTTCAGCTGCTATCCTAAATGGTTTTGATATGTAAAATTCTATTTTTAAGGATGAACCATTTCTTTCTGATATTGCCATCAAGCATTAACATCCCTGTAAATATACAGGCAATGGAAGTTATGCATTATTAATAGCATGTACTGGTCACTCATGTCTTGACCTCGTGTTTCTAACCAGACTTTAGTTCAGTGTTACCTGTCAGTATTGAATTATGCATTACGGCACACTGTATGTGGTGGAGAAGGCTGTGTGCTTAAGAGGATCCTTTTACGAGCTATTCAGAAAAGGCCATTTCCCCCATGCCTAAGTGCTTTCTACTCAGAAAGGGTAATGGTGTTTACTGTGTGTCACCATTTTACATTTAAGAAAAATAGTGGCTGATATTAAATCCACGTGATAGTGCTAGTTTTCACCGTAAGCTCTTTGTCATTTATACAAAAATACTGTCTGTTATTTTACACCTCTGTTTCATCAAACACATTTCAGTTTAAATGAGAAAAATAGAAAGCAGTGTTTATCAATCTAGGTTGTGCATCTGTTTTTGTCTAATCTATTTTTATTTCTGAGTTGACCTCAATCTGTCTGTCCTGTTTCCCTGTTACCATACAGTATTTTACAATACCTATATGATAATTGTAGTCCTAGAGCCCTTCATGTCCTGCCTACTGTTATTGTGTATGGTTAAGAATATCAGCGTCTTAAGGGTGCCATAAAGTCCGAAGCCAGCTCATTCAATCTCTTTCTTTGTAATTTTGTCATCAATCTGTCTTGTAAAAATACTTATAAACTATGCATTTTACCAAATTGAACCTAACTGCTTTTTATATCCCCACCCTCCAAACAGGAAAGGGGGCGTTCTGTCGACACCATGTCCGTCCATCGTCCGTCGTCCGTTAACTTTTCGTTTCCGTGGGATAACTATAAAATCCCTTGTCGGATTGATGCCATTTCTTAATGGCGTATTGGGAGTGGCTAGAGGAAGGTTCCTTTCGAAAACCAGCATCATGCGATATCTAATATGGCCGCCACAGCAGCCATCTCAGTATGCCCTTGATCAGCATACAGGCGGGGACATATGCCACGCTCTGCGTTGCTCTTGTTCTCTGTTGTCGTATTTCTTTCTTTTCTGTCAAAAGTTCAGGGATACCGAAATTAAATGAAGTCTGTACAAAATATGTGCAAATTAAAATAGTCTCCCCATTAATTACCATGTCCCTCTAACCTACTGTGTTTATTCTGTCTCGCTCCTAGAGCCATGACTATACTGAGATACTGCATTAAGGTCAACAGCATTGAGCATTTTTCTTTTAGTCCCTCGGTCATGCTTATGTATCAGAAAAAGGCATGTACAGGTAGGGAAGATGTAACTGGAAAGAAAGCTATGTTTTTGTGAAGCTATTGAGGATATTTTACCGGTGTGGCTTCTGTGCGCAATTAGATATTGTACCATTTCTGTTTTTTAGAGATTGAACTGCTGGAATTCTCCACCGCTGCCCGGAGAGAGATGACCCTTTGATCCTAATGGCAACTGAACAGAAAGTCATGTCTCTAGGTTTGCTGTAAAAAAAAAGTTGAGAAAACCGCATTAGGAAAGCAAATTTTGACCCTAGCCCATGGGTCTACAGTGCACATACATATATGCGCATACATTTTTTGAATATTTTGGTGTAAATATCAGAACTGTGCTCCTGGAGCTCAGCAATCCTGTAAGTTTTTATTCCAACGTTGACTAAGAAAGAGATCAGTCAACAACTAGAGATGTTGTTCAGCTGGTAATTGGTAGAATCAGATGTGCTACATTAGGATTGAAATGAAAAGCCAGCCGGAAGATCAATCTGCAGGAACAGGCTTGGTGTAATTGAAACTGTCTAAATGAACATAAGGCACCATAGAGATGAAGTCCACACAAATACAAGCTTTGTGACAAAACCTGATGGACTGACCTTGTCCAGACAATGTTTAAAACGCAACCAAATTGTTGTACTTGTGTTAAATGGCCATAATGCTTGTGTCTTTATGTAAATCATTTGCGCAGCTGTAACCTGTCGGCAAAGACGAGAGCAGATTCGAGAAGTGTAGTTTTCTTGTCAAAACTAATTCCTAGTATGATAAACACAACCCCTTGTTTTTGGTGATGTGTATATGGGTAATCCAGTGATCTAGGTAAACTAAAAAAAAAAAACATTCAGTCGAGACTGGCCATCGACCTGCAGACACAACTTACAATGGGGGCTGCTGCTGTTTTTCCATTTTTAGCTCACCTGACGATGAAGTCAGTTGAGCTTATGTCATGGCCTGTTTGTCCGTCGTTCATCGTCGTCATTAGTCGTCGTTCGTCGTCTGTAAACATCTTCTCCTCCGAATCCATTGGGCCTATGAAGCTGAAACTTGACAGGTACCTTCCTACCCACGAGGACACCAAAATGTGTTCAAGGCGTTCTGATCCGATTTCTGAAAATCACATAATTGCCCATCTGAAAGCTATTTATGCACATATTCAGCTGAAATTTGCTATGTAGTCAGTACGTGGCAAGATACATCACATATCGTACGGCTTTTTCCGTATTTCGAATTTTGACCTTGCTTTCACCTTCAACTTTATGCAACCCCTGTGAGTTACATTGAAATCTTTCAAAATCATCTTCTCTGAAACTACTTTGCCAATGAAGGTGAAACTTGACAGGTACCTTCCTGCCTATGAGGATACTAAGTTTTGTTCAAGGCGTTCCAATCCGATTTCAAACATGGTCGCCATGGCAGCCATATTGAAAATCACATAATTGGCCATCTGAAAGCTATTATTGCACATATTTAGCTGAAATTTGCTAAGTAGGTAGTAAGTAGCAAGATACATCACATATAATACGAGTTAACCGTATTTTGAATTTTGACCTTGCTTTGACCTTCAACTTTGTACGACCCCTCTAAGTTACACTGAAACCTTTAAAACTCTTCTTCTCTAAAACTACTTGACCAATGAAGCCTAAACTTGACAAGTATCTTCCCACCCATTAGGACACTAAATTTGTTCAAGGCATTTCCCTTGAGTGGTCAGGTGAGCTTTAGGGCCTGTGGCACTATTTTTTATATAATCGCACTGTAAATAGTCAACTCATTTATTTTTAATACATTGCCTGAAAGGTTGAAAATAATTTTGTAATACAATTTGTCTGCAAATAGTATAATTTGTAGTGTACTATACTATACTATACTATACATATATTCACGGTAGTATAATTTCAAGGCAGTTGATTATGAATGTAAAATTTACCATGTTTTAGCACAAATATTTAAAATGTGCTGAACGTTACCTTTTTTTACGACTCATCCATTCTAGCATTGCAGGCACTTGGCATGTACATAACACAGAAGTTTTCTTTCCAAAATGTCCATTATTAGGATAAAATTCTGGTTCTTCTGGGCAAATCCCCGGTGTCCTTGGATTTGAGTGATATTTTCTCATATAAAGAAGAAACTGGAGCACTCAAATCACCATTTGAACTGGTGATTTGAGTGCTCCAGTTTCTTCTTTATATTCGGATTTATTGTCCTTTCTGCGAGCACCGACCTCCACTAACAGAGGGGCTGAAGCACAAGGGGTTCCTTCATTTTATGATATTTTCTCATGTTCTGCAGGATTTTGAAGCTTACAAATTCAGTGCTTTGTATTTCCTGAAAATGGCTCTCAGTGCTGTGAAAGAGGAGGGGCTCCCTCACTGGTCACTGTAGTGCAGCAATAACGCATCACCCATCACTGGCTCTCTTGTGGGGGACTGTGGCTGGGGTCTGCTCTACACGTGCCCGGGCTCTGCACTTGACTAGGCATATACTCTTTGACCGTGTTTGAAGTGTGCACTTGCTTACGATATAGACCACAATAGAGTGTATCAGCCATTTTGTAGTCCTGTTCAAAAAAGCAAACTGTTCATTTCCCCATAATGGCTTTTGTTTAGGCAATAATATTTATGAACATTCGACATAATATGCGGAAACGTGACACCCAAATAGTGTCTGGAATGTTTCAACGGCTGTCTGTCCCATCCTCTATGAGTGTTCTATATGTAAACACCATATAGTGTATGAGTGAGAGAATGGACAAGTGCAAATTTTGAATGCAGCCCATGACTGCCCCTCATTAAATTAGTATGTCTTAAACCCCTGTGGGAGAATCTGGCTCTTCTTGGAAATTGCTGGTGGGTGAAAAGTTGCGTCTGAGCGACGGTAGTCTTTGATCCGTGTCGGTTTTAGAAAGAACGTCTCGCGTCAGCGGTATTTTCTCTCCTACACGGAAGAGGAGGTCAATCCGAACGGTGCAGCGCAGGCTCCCATGGATTTAAAGGACCGGAGAGATTTTCAGTCAGTCAGACAGTTTTAGACGGATGACCTTGTCTGCTGCTCTTTGAAGCCGAGTGGCTCGCTGTCTTTCAGGCACCCGTTTCTCCTCACGTTTTTATCTAAGTTGGGTAGCGCTTAATGCTACAGACCTTTAATTACCTAGTTATATGGGGTAACTGCAGCTTTTATGTCCTTATTGGGTAAGTAGTGTGATTTTGGTGGTTTGAAAGGATATTTTGAAGACTTTTCTTTATATAAAATAATTTTGTTTTTTTCATGGTACTCACCTACTGTCTTTTCAATTTCCTCTGAAATTGAAAGTATTACTCCATAACTACACAAGTAGACCTTATGTATTCAGGAAATATGCATTAATTAATGGCTTGCAAAATTAAGCTCTATAAAAACTTGTATCGACTTGGAGGTCCAGGTCTATCTGTCCATTAGAATATCATTGGAGCACAAATGAAATTTATGCTGAAAGATACAGTATACAGCATGTTTAAGCTCTGACTGAAATTACTTCATTTTATTTCTGCTCTCAGGACATTTATTTTGAGTGTGACATGCGCAAACAGGATGCTAAAAAGATTTAAAATAGAACCAGCATTTGAAGCTACTTAAGCTAGATAGATTAAGTCCATTGAAGTGTTGAATATCATATTTTGTGGTCTTTTTGTAAAAGTCACTGCTTTGCACAAAACGTTATGGAAACCCTCCCTTCTACTCCCACTGTAAGAGGCTAGACATGCCAATTGACAAGTTTGGATTTTTCATACATTGTCAGCTAAAATTGGACATGATGCAAGAGTTCTTGTTCCTGAGAAACAAATGCGCTCGACTCATTATGCCTCCCCCACACACAGTGGGTGGGAGGCCAAATGTTTTCCAGTTGTCTCTCCTTGTGCGCGTCCATCACACCATCAGTCTCAAATATCTTGTCTGCGCTGTTTCTACCAAAGGAGTGGAGGGATTTTCACTAGATCAGATGTGGTACTTCCCCACAGAGGGTAGATGAACAAATTTGATTTTGGAGGTCATTGAAGTCAAAGGTCTAGGTCATGTAGGCTCAATTCGATGAGGGGGCCGACAATCCGCTTTTTGGGCATATGAAGCTATGGCGGGCAGAGGCATAGCAATGCTTTGTCCTTAGTTGTACTTTTTAAAAATTGATGAGCAATAATTATGAATTATGTGTATTCAACACTGTTCATTATGTGCTTGCGACGCTGGTTTCGCCGATGATTGTAACCAAATTAATTACTCTTTCTCCTCAAACATGGGAGCTCTTGGAAATTTGAGCACATTTGTAAAACTTGGTCTAATATGTTGAGGCCCATTGGCCTGGACGCTTTGCGTCGAATAAAGTGTGCCGGAGGCTCATCCTTATCGATTCATTTTGATATTCACAGATTTCTGTATACACCACCTGGCTCGCACTTCCTTGATCTTTATTGATATTTCTGTGTCAATATATTTTCATTTATACATTTATATGTCAATGGATGTACTGTTTTTATCAATATGAATATATCTTAGATGTATAATGGCTGATCATGTATTCATATTTTGTGATATTTGCTTCCTATAATGGTGAGATGGGCAGTGGAGATTGGTCGGAACATGATGGCTCATACTCTAACATGGAGTCATTTTTAGGTATTGCCACAATATTTTCAAAGGTACCTCAAAAGGTACTACAGCCACTCGCCAGGATAATTCACTACACCTGTGTATCTATGTCACTTTAAACAGCTGAAAGCTGAGCTCTATCCCGTGACTGAAATAAGAAGTGTCTGCGCACGGTTAGGGCGCTAGTTGAGAGCAGCATAGCGTAAATAACAAAACCAGCTTCATTTTATTTCAGCGCACGGGCGCGATTTATTGCCTCCTGTGCAAAGGCTATCTGCTCCCATGATCGACGATTACCTGCTCCCTGCCTGCTGAACATGACAAAGTATACCTGTTCTGGGAGAAGTCGCCACAAACTAGTTTTGACCGGAGTACATAGGCAACCACATCTTGCTTAGAAGGAGGCAGATATCAAGAAAGTGTATGTCAGGTGTTAACACAGAAATGTAGCTGATGGCGCAGTTGTTTCCACTGCTGCCTCACTGCACAGGTTCTGGGCTGCATCCTGGAATTTGCATGTTCTGTATGGAATTCTCCTGGTATGGGTCTGTGTGGGTCTCCTCTGGGTTCATAAAACAACATGTAACTCAAGAGATACCAATGAAAATTAGCCTTACTTGCTGAAAACAATAAAATGATTGCGTAAAATTGAGCATATGTGTCGTAGCATGTCGTAGTATATCGGCATATATCTAACGCTAATAAATACTGCATCTAGCAGCAGCACCCAGTGGGCTGTGGTGCGGCACTGTGGACCTGGCTTGTCGAAGCGGCAGCTGTGGAGCGTCTCCGTGTGGGTAATGTATGCGTTAGGCAGGTCCAGCCTGCTGCACACTGTAAATTACCCCCCAACCCCCACCCCAGACCCGCCGCAGAGAGCAGACTCCAGGAAACCCTGACTGTATATCACTGGCCCACGGGGCTTTGCGTGGAACCCGCCTGGCTCAAGAGACGCGTAGGGGGGGGGGGGTCCCTTTGTGGTAATTGAATTATAATGTGGCGGCGGCTGCCTTTTTTTTTTTTCATGGGGTTTGGCGGATGATGCGGTAACTCAAGGGGAGGCGACAGCTGTGAGGGACCACGG
The DNA here is from genome assembly GCA_029721435.1 of Gymnothorax reevesii. NCBI lineage: Eukaryota > Metazoa > Chordata > Actinopteri > Anguilliformes > Muraenidae > Gymnothorax > Gymnothorax reevesii. Next base: position 54,401,467 of record CM056585.1, read on the forward strand.
CTCCCTCCTGGTTTCATGTGTCCCAGAGGATTCTGGGATTGCAGGATCGAGACTGCGCCAGATCAGTGTGGAAGATTGGTCAGCCTCTCATCTGAAGACCCACTGAGACTGCTAATCAGATGGTACTGCACTGGCACCCTGCCCCATATAGTAATGTGTACGTTTTAAAAAAAAATCTCAACTCAGAATAATGGTTACTTTTATCCATGAAATTCAGCAACATGAGAACAGTATTGGATGTAATAGTGATGGAAAAGCCTAACAATGTAACAAAGCTTTTGGCTAAGGCTTGTGTCAATGGGCAGCAATATCAGCCAGCACTTTTCAGCAAGTGTTTGATGGATAGATGATTGGAATTAAATACAGAGAAGTAAATGAGGAAGAAGGATGGGTGATAATGTGAGGTGCTGCAGTTGGACTAAGATGAAAATGGGAGGGGTTGTGGGGGCTGGAGTTTGATTGCAGTCTTTTCTATCCTCATTGATATCTAAATAGTGAGACTGCTGTTAAGCATAAAGGACTGGGAGAAATGCTGGGAGATTGCGATCGAGTGTAAATGCTCCAGCTGTAATCCTGCTTGTTCCTCCAGAGGAGTGAAGACTTCAGGGCCTCCTCATCGCTGGCCCCGCCCTGCCTGTGCTGCACTGCTGGGGATCCCGCTGAGAAAAGTCATCGAACTTTCCGCAATCGCCCTTCTTTCATGTAACAGATTACTGCATGTTATACATCAAAAGAAAGCAGAGAATCTGCTCTTTCCGATGATACCCAAATATGGAAATGTTTGGATATCGTCCGAATAGCTCACCTCCGCAAAGCACGACGTCACTTTCTAGAAAAATCCTTTATTTGCATTCGCTCGCACATGGTGCACATTGTGAATGCATTGCAACCTGTTTCGTTTTTGCTCATCATCACTTTAAAAATATTGATCGAAATGATGGAAGGTGACTCAGAAATGATATTGGTTATGGATTCTAAGGAGGAGTCAAGTTGTACCTGAATAGTAGTTCAGAAGAGTTTTCTAATAGAAATTTTTTGGAACGGAGTGATATTTTATAGGAAGATGAACAGCCTAGAACATTGACAGCTTGCCCGTAAAGTATTTTAATAAATTTTATTGTGGCAGTGTTTTTTCTTGGCCATTTTGTCCATATGTTGGTTAGTTGGGGAGGAGTTAGTGGGGTGCCTGCTGTAACTCCTTCCTTGTTCATGGGTTTTGTCCCCCAAAGGAAGGGCCTGATTGGATGATCGGGGGAGGGGGGGAATCCTCATTAGCTTTCCCAACAGAATTAAATTATACTAGTGGCTGAAATTACTTTCTTCGCAGGGTGGCTGGGCTGACCTTTAGGGACTGGGTGAGGAGCTGCTCAGACACCTGGGAGAGCCTCAGAGTAGAGCCACTGGTCCTCCGCGTTGAAAGGAGTCGGTTGAGGGGGTTCGGGCATCTGGTTCAGATACCTCCTGGAGGCCTCCGTTTAGAGATGTTCCGGGCATGTCTGACTGTGAGGAGGCCTTAAGGCAGACGCAGAACATACTCGATAGACGATCTCTCCTGGCTGGCTTGGGAACGTCTTGGGGTCCGACAGCAAGAGGTGAGGGAAGTGGCTGGGGAGGGGGATGTCTGGGCCACTCTGCTTACTCTGCTTCCGCCACAGCCCGGGTCCGGATAAGCTGAAGAAAATTGACGGATGGATGGAAGTCAATGAGGACATCATTACAGTCTCGACAGTATGAAACCCTCGTGCTCTCAATTATCCTTAGCTTTGACGTCTGCGTCCTGCTCGTCTGAGAGATAAAAACTTAATAATAAGTCAAATACTCAGTTGAGGGTGTTTAAGAAGCCAATAACAGCAGGTGCAAATGAGTTCTTCTATCTGTTAGTTCTGCACTTCCTCAAAGCAAATCTGCAGCCTGATGGGAGCAAAGAGAACTCGGGTGACGGGGATCGGCCAGAATTTACTGGTCCTTCTTGAGGGACCTATTCTTGAACAGGACGGTGACGCAGTTTAGGGGCGTACCTGCTATTTTCCTGCACACATCAGTAACATGCCGTAGGCGGGACCAGGCCTTCTGAGTCAACAACCCATACCAACAAATAAAAGAAAAGGTAAGAACAGATTCTATAAAACAGATTCTATAAAACGACAGTAAAACATCCTCAAAAAAGTACTGTCCAAATTAAAATTCCTGAGTTTGTGATAAAAGAACACACAAGCTTTCTTACAAGCAGCATCCACCTGATGCTCTAAGGTCAGCTTATTGTCACTGATCGTACCCAAGTATTTGTATTGCTGCACAACCTCAGCCTGACCTTTAATCTTCACTGGAGGGATGTCATCCTGATTTTTCCTAAAATCAATGAATATCTCCTTAGTTTTACCCACATTTATTCCAAAAAACGATGACTCAAACCAGTTGATAAAATCATTCACTTCAGGACCATGTGTGAAATCACCTGAACTTAACAGAGAATCAATGACGGAATCGTCTGCAAACTTTACAATATACCGACTGGCGTGCTGACTTTGACGCGTTCGTAAATAAAACAAATAACAGAGGTGAGAGGACACACCCCTGTGGTGAGCCAGTGGAGGAAACGAGCATCAGATAAAACATTATTGACCTTGACATGTTGAGATCTGACAGTTAAAAAATCCATCAGCCAGCAAAGCAGACCAGCCTCAGCGCCATGATAGCTTTATAACCTTTCTGCTAAAATATGCAGCTGAATGCAATTGAAAGCAGAAGGAAGATCAATGAAAATATGACGTACAAGGGTTTTAGCACCTTCTAATTGTGCAAGGACCATGTTCAATAAGGTACAGATGGCATCATCAACTCCCCTACTTGAGGCAAATTGAAGCGGGTTCGACTTGTCTTTTACAGTATTCAGAATAGCATCCGTCACAATCTTTTCGTGACAAGGGAGGTGAGTGCTACAGGCCTAAGGTCGTTTAACTCTTTTGAGGCCTGGACTTTAGGCACGGGAACATTTATGGAGTCTTTCCATAAGCAAGGTACCTTGTGGAGTTGGAGTGAGCACCTGAAAATAAAACAAAAAATATCGGACGGCTGATCTGCACAGTTCTTAAGGATGCGGCCACCTATACCATCAGGGCCAGGACTTTTCTCTTTCTTCTCACCCCGGAAGAGTCTCAGAACTGTGCTCCTATCGACGTGGATGGAGTCCTACCCTGGCGCCACATTTTTGAATAATGATTGCTCCTCCCTACAATCATGGACATTAAAACGGTTATAAAAAGTATTTAGTTCATTAGAAAGTTCAAGGTTGGAACAGGTTGAAGGTTAGAATCCAGCCTGGGACCTTCCTGTGTGGAGTCTGCATGTTCTCCTTGTGTTCGCGTGGGTTTACCTCATGTTCTCATTTCCTCCTACAGTCCAATGTGGTATCTATAACCTTTCTGCCCCTCCCCAAACATGCATACACACAGATACGCACGTACACACACACACACACACACATGCGCTCACCAGTCGCTTTAGATGTTCAGGGAGTACTGGTTAATTCGTCATCACAGTTAACATTTAGGGACTTGCAGGAGCTTACATGTGTGAGATAATAATTCAGCCTATGGAGACTATAAGTTGCTTTGTGTCTTTCTCTGTCCCTTGTGCTTCAGTGTGATAAAATACCTCTGTAAACGAAGTCTGAATTTTCTCCTACATCTACAAAAATCTAGATTCAGGAGGAAAAAGAGAAAGCAAGCAGCATGAAGAATAATGAAAGGGAATCTTAACAGTGTGTAGAATACAGATGAAATGGTGCTTCCTCTTTCAGTTACAGAAGAAATGTAAAAACCTTGTGTACATTACTCATGTACACAGGAGTGTTTGTATGTGCTGTCTGTACCCAAACACCATGGGGTTTCTGTAAGGTTGAGATTATCCTTTGTAGATTCAGTCGATACAAGCCCCCTTGTTTACAGAAAATGCTGTTGTTGGACTTCTAAAATGCAGAATTTACTGTTTCTTCACCTGGGCTTTGTACCTCTGGTCAAATATATATGAAGAAAATCCAATTATGTTTTATTGATCATCAAACTCTATCTGGGGGCTTTGGCCTTGGATTTACGAGGGGAGTGTGCAGGTGTGATGGGGGCTAAATAAATCAAGGTCGTCTCTCCTCATCTCTGGATGGGCCTCTTCGGCTCTCTCCTCTTCGCTCCATCTGCAGGTGTGCTGGCATCTTCCCTCAGATCTCCTAATAACTGCCATAATATGGCCCCCCTGATTGGGCAAACATTGGAGATTGACAGCAATGAGCGCGATGCCTCCAGAGTAGCACCTGCGTTTCTGATGTAAAACTTTACACCATCCCTTTGGTGCTTTTTCGCAGTGTAATCTGTCAGAAGTTGCACCGAGGTGATCCTCACCGTGGTTAAGTAAGGAGGATTGCACAGTGGTACTTCAGTATTGGCAACGGTCGTGATTTACAAGTTTTGCAAATAAAAATCAAACATTGTGCTCCTGCAGTGCCTATGCGTTTGCTGTGAAGATGCACAAATGGAGCCTTAATGTAAATTTTGATAGGCCACGGAGTCACGCTTGCTTAAAGTAGAGGAGGTGCTCCCTGCTGGAGAGTTACCTGAGTGCATTTGGCTGTCATCTGACTTTTCTGTCACATGATTGCCTGGCCGGTAATATGTCAGCTTACTTAAGCTCGCCATCCTTAGTAGCTGTTCCTCGGCGCACTAACTCAACAACACTCGTCCACCCCCACTCCACCTGTCTATTGTAACATTCGTTGATCATGTCCTCTAAATGACTAAATTACCGTTCAATAACAATGTCGGTTCCCTATGAGGTCATCGTTGCTGTAGGCGCTATTCTATGGAGGGGGGTATTTAACAGCTCTGTGCCTTTGGTTCCACGCTTGGACGGACAGGGATCTCTCAGAACAGAGCCAGGTCGCTTAACCCAATGTATGCTTGTATGCCTGTGAGCTTTTTATAAACTTTTTCATCTTGACACAGTGGTTCTATCTGAAATTACCTTTCTGCGATTTTTACGCAGTGTAATTCCTGTGGAACCTCTTTCTCATGGAAGTCATGGTGCTTGTGACTCAAAGATTGCAGTGATGCTTCGTCCTTTAATTTAACGCTGGCCTGCCTGGTGGCTGAGCTCGCCCTTTAGAACTTCAGACTCCTCATCGTCTTTGGTGTGACCGGAGAGGTGGGGGTGGATGGCCGGGTTATTGAGATTCGCGGCGTCTTGCGTGGCTGAAGACAGATTGTCATTAACCCAGTTTAATGAGCCGTCTCTGGGCTGTCATCTCTCTATGGAGCGCCGCTCTTTCACCGCCTGTGAAGGTCTGTCTTAATACAGGAAGAAGTGCTGGAAAGGGAAACAGTCAAGACAGGCCAGACACCCAGACAGTATATTTATTCTGCTCGTGTTTATGCACAGTACGCTTTTTAAGGTCTGGTGGATGCACAGTGCAGTATATGGCTATTTGATTCTCACGTCTTTGCAGCTGATGTGGACTAATATGTTTTTTTTTTTTAATGTGTAATGATATGTGTGCTTGTTATCTCTGCCAAGAAGTTATGTTTCTACCTTTGGTTTGTGAGTAAGTGTATTTGTTTGTTTGTTAGCAACATTATGGTAAACTTTGGGATTTTTATTAAATTTTTACTGGAGGTGTGTTTTGGCCCAGCTTGGACGTGATTGCGTATTGGGAATGATCCTGTTCAAACTCTGGAACCAAGAATTATTTTATTTATTCTTCTGTGATCGTACATAATAACGCCACTTGTATGTGTCCCAGACATGTGGGGCGCTGTTGGGTCTCGGCGGAGGTATGCACTATCTCTGTGCACTTGTTTTTTTAAATTAAAGAGCTTTGCTCTATTTGGATTTTTGGTTCTTTGTCTTGAAAATGCACACATTCTTATTATGTATCACTCTACTTCAGGCCCAATTCACCCCTCCAGTACTCACTCTAATGGGCAAATCACCTGTTCTTTCCCCGCCTCATATTCAGTTTCTATCATCCTTCATAATGTCACAAATACGTTAAGATGGCTATATGAAAAGATAAGAATGTGGTATAACTAATATAAAATAATACATAAGTGTGGTATAACTGAATATGGTTCGGTCTTCATTCTTCTTGGGTCGCACTAAATGGATTCTCTTTGCTACAGACCTGTTGACATGTACAATTCCATTGTGAAATCTCGATGTCAGATCTCCAAGCTTGTAAGACTGGTACGGGGCTAATGGCAGATAATTCAGGAGGAAAGAAACGTTCTCCAGCATGTTCCTCGTTATTTCCCTGGTTATTATGGGACCCTACATGAGTGTATGCACTTTAGCTGTAGAATGTGCGGGCTTGTTGACATGTTGTTTGTTGTGTATCCTATATCATTGCGTCTGTTGCTACTGATAGCTCTTTTAGCTCCGAGAAATTTGCGACGCTGTGTCTCCTTTTTGTCATTTCACTTCCTTCCACTGAAACATGCTAACAGAGCACAGATGTAATTATAGTCCAGTAATTCAATACGTTGGCAGGCTGGGGCATGTTGTGTATTGCGGGGATACGCGTAACTCAGGGCTTTTCTAAGGAGCTTTAATGGCACAGAGCTGGATGGGGAATGGTAAGGGGCGGGGGAAGTTGGGGAAGCGATGTCATCGGCATGCGGTCTTTTATTGCAAAGGACAAAATTAAAACCATGGGGTGGTGGTGGGGGGGGGGGGGGGGTGCATTTAGTGCTGAAATTAATGTAGCATGTTTTACCTCTTGTGTGGGGGGTTGCTGCCTGCTTCTGCAACCTCCACTTATTTCACAGTGTGGAGTGCAGTTTGTCAGACCTTGCAGAGTCTGCGGCTAATCTGATGCTAATGTGATTTAACACTGGAGTGTCCTTGTGGCAAATGAGCTGAGAAGTGTCAGTTACCTTGGCTCCTGAGAATGTGTTCTTTTTTTTTTTTTTTTTGGGAAGCACTGTGACAAATGTGGAAGACACCTCTTTTTTCTGAAGAACTTTTCAGACACTGAACAACTGGTTGTTTCCTTTATTATGCACTCTTTCCAGCTAATTTTTTCACGCAAATGTAAAATATTATGGCCATTTATTTGTAATTTCTCTCATAGCGGCTTGTTCGAAAGACGTATTAGGTATAGAACCAACAGGCCCAGAGGTTTCATATGGGTTAAAGAAGCATTTAATAGTCCTGAACTTAGTCTGGGCTGATCATGGAGGTTGATTGGAATCTTTATATTTATTTGAGGCCATATACAGCATGTCTTGGGGGAAAAAAACAGGAAAATCCAACTTTAGAAAGTTCAGAAGTTTCTGGAATTCAACCATTCACCGCAATTTAAAATGTCATCATTTTCTGGAAATTTAAATTGGGCGACTGAGGTATTTTGCAAATTCTGATGTCCTGAGAAGATGCATATGCGGGAAATTGAGATACAGCTGGCGAGCAAACTGTAAACTGTGGTACCTCACAATGCTATGTGATCAAGTGTGCTGAAATTATTTTGACCTGTGGTGCATGTATTGCCTCAGGTTTTTGTGCAATAATGCTGGTGTCCAAGGTACATATGAAAATGCAAAATGAAGATTTTGCATTAGCCAAATCTGAGCCAACTCAGCGGCGAACCTCAGAACAGCGCACGTTCTTGTAATCGCTAGCACGACACGTGCCTCTACAGTTGTGTGTTAACCTTGAAGTTTTCAATCTGCTTTTATGTGCTGGGTTCAAGCTTATTGGTACTGTATTTCCATGACCTGTGACCTTCCACGGGTCTTTTGTATGGTAATCAGTATTAAATGACAAGGACACTTCTGATGCCAGTGTTTTAGGGTGCTTCATTATTCAGCTGGTGGTACTTCAACTATCATCTCACTCCTTCTGAAAGATGCTCTCATCAACCTTCCACTGCCTTTTCTGTCAGCCGTGTAGGATCTGTTGGAGATCACAGATTGTCTTGACAACGGCAGAGATCATTGAAGAGATGAGGAGAACTTCCTGGCCAACCGTCGGCCATTTGTATGTGAGAGAGTGTTCTACTGTATAGCGAGAAACATACCGCAGCTCACAACCTAATTTGTATCGTGAAGTTAAAGATCTGCAGTCATTTGAATTCAGTGTGTGCACTTTGGGCGTTTTTTCAGATTTGACAGGTCGTTTATGTCTATTTCATGAGTGTGCAGGAGTTCTCAGGTTGTTCAGAATATACTGCAGATGAGCCATTCTGGAGAGCCATTGCTGGAGAGGTGTGGGAGTAATGGGGAAAATTAGAAAATTATTTTCATCAGCAGCTTGTGCTTCTTAGTTGTCTAATAAAAATGTCTTTCTTCAAAGCATAAAAGTGAGGCATGAATGCGAGGGACTGACAAATGGGACGCATAATAGTACAGTAGCTTCTTGAAATTGCCAGCTTGCTTGCCTCTGAGTAATCCATTTCTTTATTTTGCGGTGAGAAATAGCTGGAACTATATCCATTTTATTCCCAGATTTACAGAAGATATTTCAGTTATACAAGGGTCAGGGACATTTTTGAGTTTCAAAACAGCAAAAAAAAAAAAAAAACATGAAATTATAAGTCAGGTTCAGCTTTTCCTGTGGAAATCCTCATGTGTATTTTTGATTTTTGTGAGTGCTCCTCGCAAAAGATGACAATATATGACATTTTAATGCATTTGCCTGTATACCCCCTTAAAGATGTTATGCGGGAAAACTAATTTATTTTCAATATGATATTAAAATGAATGTTAGTGGCTCTGTTACAAACAATCAAAATGCAATTATTGTTCTACACAGATGCTATACCCAGTTGCAGAATGTCAACACTAGAATTTCAAATATTAGATATTTTGTCTTTAAAGACAGCAGCATGTCAATTGTCAACATTTGTTACATCTTTTTTCAATTAGAGTGGCAAAACTGCTCTAAAATCTGGCATATCTTTAGATTATGTTTGCTCTTCTTGATTGTGTTCATTCGCAATTTAACTTTGAGTATTTTGTATATTTATTTCAAAATTAGGCGTTTTACCGCATGACATATTTTGATTTATCGCATGAAATTGCACAACTACATTAGACCATAACACATAAGTCTAACAAGTTGAAGTTGGCTACTTCTGAAAAATGCCTAAGATACTCAGGGCTTTCAAAGTGAACCTTTTAATGACATTGAAATGTGTTTTCCAACAGAAAATTAAGAATCATAATAAAACTACCATCATATACTTTCGCAGTTCTACCTTTCCCTTCTCTTTTCTAGTCTCTCTCTAGCAGCAGGATATGCCCTGATATTTGCACAGAAACATGCACTAGTCTCTTTACTGGAAAGAGGCATCTGTAAAAATGTACAACCCAATTCCGAAAAAGTTGGGAGAAAGTGTAAATTGTGAATATAATCAGAACGCAATGACTTTTAAATCACACCAGCCGGTATTTTATTAACAGTGGAACAGAGATAACAGAGCAAATGTCGACTTTGAGAAATTTTACAATTTTATCCACAAAATTAGCTCATTTCAAATTGACTGCTACAGGTCTCAAAAAAGTTGGGACAGGGGCCTGTTTTCCATGGTGTAGCATCCCCTCTTCTTCTCAACACCAAGTGGAGGCATCTGGGTCTTGAGGAGACATGTTTTTTGAGTTTAGCCATTGGAATTTTATCCATGCTTTTAGCTGCTGGAGTTTTGGGTCTCCTTTGACGGGCTTTTCGTTTAATTATGTCCCAAATGTTCTCAATCGGTGAATCGGAATCGGAAAGATCAGGGGCCTCATGTACTAACAATTATGTGGATTTTATACTTAAATATTGCGTACGTTCATAAAAAGAAAAGTAGCATTTTTTAAAAAGTGTTAAATTTATAATATAGCGGTCTACCAATTCAGCTTGCAAATTTGAATGAAAAATCTGAATCAACTTTAATTTTGCAAAAATGCTGAATTCTATTACTTTTTTGCCTTTTTTCTAAAGTCACGTTTGTTCTCATACATCTGACATCCGCAAAAAAATGTAGCGTACGCATCTTTTCTGTTCGTAGGCTCTCTTCATACATGAGGCCTCAGGACTGCAGGCGAGCCAGTTCAGCGCACGGACTCTTCTACTACGAGGCCATGCTGTTGTAATAGCTGCAGTATGTGGTTTTGCATTGTCCTGCTGAAATACACAAGCCCTTCCCTTGAATAGATGTCGTCTGGAGAGGAACATTGTTTTTAAAGTATTCCACAATTTTTTTTTTTACACAAGTCTTCACAGGTTGGAGAGCCTCTGGCCATCTTTACTTCTGAGAGACTCAGCCTCTCTAAGGCCTTTTTATATCATGTTCAATCATGTTATACACCTGATGCCAGTTAACCTAATTACTTGCTTAATGTTCTTTCAGCTGATTCTCTTATATATATTAATTGCTTTTTCAGCCCTTTTTTGCCTTTGTCCCAACTTTGCTAAGACCTGTTGCGGCCAGAAAATTTGAAATATGCTCATTTTGTGGATAAATTTGAAATGTTATCCATGTACCACTGTAAATAACATATTGGCTCATGTGATCTGAAAGTCCTTGCATTTTGATTTTATTCACAATTTACACTTCGTCCCAACTATTTCGGAATAGGGGTTGTAAAATGATGTTTACAAAAATGTATTACAAATGTGAAAAGTAATTAAGAATACTTGTGCAAACTTCACAAATGATTAAAATAATTAAGAAAGAAAAAGATAATTCAGTTTAAATCCTCTGTGTCGTGGTAAAACAGCATGTCATTTATAAAAACTCTTGTCCGCATGATATTTTGTTTGTCTGCATGACGGATTCCATCATTTTCATTCCGTTGCATGGCAACCTATTCACCACACTAACCTTGACCTTCACCTTGAAACTTTAAATTTCATGTGTCAATCAATATTTTTAAAATGTTCAACTTTATCAACATTTTTTTGACGTTAGACCGCATGACGCTCAAATCTGTGACACTTTGTATGACACCTGGAAAAGGTGATAACTTAAATATAGGAACACATTTTTGAACTTGCCTCCAACTTTGGTTGTCCTCAGGGGTCCTCTGAGTGATGTCATCACAGGTCACATGATGTGAGTCATATTCTTAAAGTACAAAATGGCTTCCAATCTTTGTTTTACTACATGACATTGAAATCTGTCTTTGCGGAACAAAGTGATTTAGATATTAAAGATATTTCTTAAAGATATATCCTATTAATACCTTGCAGTGCTTTTCTGTACTCTTTTAAAATATGCCAAAGACAAAAGTTGATGATTTTAAACATTTTTAATCATTTTAAAAGCAGTTGTCTTTTTTTTAAATTTAGTGACTGCCGTTTTACCGCATGACATTTACCACTTGATTGGCGTCAAAGTCTACCAATTTGGTAATTTTCATGCAAATATGAATAGTGGAGGGAGAATGATGTAAAATGAATGAATATTTACAATATCAAACTTATTTTATACCAGTACGTAACAGAAATTTTCCCTGGAAGCAAAAATCAGTGTGGCATTTCACACACCCACAAGTACACGCATGCGCTCACAGACAGACAGACACACACACTCACAGACACAAATACAAACATGTTCTGGTATCACAAAGGGGCGTGACAGTGGTGCAGTGTGGGTCGCACTCCTACCTCACAGGACATCATGCATTAGAATCCAGTCTGGGGCCTTGTTCTGTGGAGTTGGCATATTCTCCCCATATTTGCTGGGGTTTCCTGCCACAGGTGGAGGCACACATGCCAAGGTAATCGCCCACAGCCATGAGTATCACTGTGTGAGTGAATACCCCCCCAGATATGGTAATGGACAGATGAACGGTTGTTACAATTATGTTTCCTTTCAGAATTTGGGGACCTTGGGCAATTCCTGATGCTAAACCTCTGCAGCTCATCTAGAATGCCTCAGCTCGTCTGATTTTCTGCTCGCCCAGACACGCTCATGTATCCCCCCTTCTTGCTGACCTCCTTTGGCTCCCTGTTATGGCTTGAATCTAATTACTTTAACCCACGGAGTGGGCGTGAAGTGCTGTTTTTAGCGGCTGTGTGTGTGTGTGTGTGTGTGTGTGTGTCTGTTTGTTTGTCTGTCTGTGTTTTCGCCCTTACCAATATTTGCGTGAATGGGTGAAGTCTGCTATCTAGTGGCTCTGCGTGTTTGTTTGTATTTCCGCACTTGCCAATATTTGCGTGAATGGGGTGAAGTCTGCCATCTCTGATTGACTTGTTTAAACCATTGGTTAGCATACCAGTTTTCCAAAGGGTCTGCCCCCAGCCTACCTTTAGAACCGTATTGGACTTGACACACCTGTTAGACTCTTCCGTTCTTCACCTCCAGCTGCCTGGCAGCCCCCCCTCCCCACTGTGTGCCCTGGTTCCAAGATGGTGGAGCGACCTCCTCGCAGAGGTCAGAACAGCAGAGACCCCGGTATCTGTCATGCATCGACTAAAGACTCGTCTCTTCAGGCAATACCTCCCTCCCACCTCCTGAACCTCAGCAGCTTGTATGCTCTTTATAATTTGTGACTATTTGCGGTGGAATTGCTTCGTAATCCAAGTTTCATGGCTGCCACTGCACTTGTACTGCTACCACGTCTTGGATTTTCAGCTCTTTTGGTCCTTCTAAAATGCACTTTGTGTTGTGAGTTGCTCTGGGTAAGAGCATCTGTTCAATCCCTGTAGGAATTCTGGGCCCCCTGAAAGAATGTCAGTGTGGGCCCTGCCGTCTTTTACGACAATGACTGTTATTCATTTTTCTGTTTCTCTGTGTTCTTCACAGTGCTAAATGCAGTACACCCAATTTTTCCTTTTTTTTACGATTTACCACTCAACACCGAGTCAAGAGTATTATTATGCAAATTTTGAATTATTAGATGTGGCACGTATTCTCAAAAGAGGCCACCTGAAACCACATTATTACACTTAGTCTGATCAGAAATAAATGTTCAATTTACCATTCAGCAAATGGGTACTGGGTATTCTATTGCAAAACATCGAGCACTGATGTGTAACAGACAACAACTCAAAGTATACCAGCTAAAGATGCAACACAAGGTGGAGCTGTTATTGTGAAATCACAAAGGTAGCTATGTAACTTAACTATTTGAATTTCCTACAAGTGTAGTATTGACAACACAATGAAATACTTTCTTGTAAAATAAATATCAAAAACTATAATTTTAAGTCTTCCCTTATCTCAACTTGAGCTTTAGTTATTTTGCTTGCTCACAGCTTAAGGGCTTTGAAGTCCATCTGTCTGCTTAAATGACTTTCAACTGAATGTCTGGCAAGGCTATTAAACATCTCTTGGGTTGTTCTTGCTGTAGCCTACAGCTATGATCTGATTCACTATTCCCTTCACTATCTGAAGTAGCCTTGCTATGGGGAGATGGGCCTGGCTCTGTCAACAGGATGGATAGTGACTTAAGTAGACTTAAGCCAATTTTGCCATTTAATTATATTATTCAAATGGCTGAGAGACTGACCTATATGTAAGTAATTGCCATTAGTACAACAGTTCACTAATAAATCTAAACAGCCAACCAGTTTCTGCCACAGTCACTCACTCACCATCAAAAACATCTTCAGACTGCTGGTGGTGAGGATCTACTGCTGGGTCAGGTTCAGATGAAGTGACCACAGCTGATTCTGAAGTGGCAGTACAAAAAGGTTTAATTATTCCATTTCATATTGCTTTTGTAAGCATTCAATATAATATTCATGGACCAACTAATGAAGAACTAACATACCAAGTCTTGGAATAAACCGGATTTAGATGGGCTTCTCTCTCAGTACCACAGCTCTAAGCACACAGCTTCACTTTGATATTGTATGAGGAGGGCAAGCTCTGTAAAATTACCCCCCATGTTAACAAGACTTATGTCAACAGAATTAAGTAGCAGTTTAGTTTTAGTGAAGACTTTTGTAAGAAAGTAAAATGTCAGCCTTGTCAAGCGATTGTTTCAATTACACCTAAGGTTACCTCACAGACTACATGTAGTTCACTATCCAAACCTATCCTGTACAGTCACGAGAGCCTAGTATGCAGTAACCAGTCATAATAAGAATGGAGGAATGAGTCCTGCTGCTACTGGATTTTTAGACGGTATACTATGATTAGTGGCGACTGATGACCATTCCGATCTTTTCTGTAGATGATACCGTTAATAACTCAATGTCATTTTTGTCAGGCAATTATTTACTCAGCTCACCGCATTTTGTACATTAACGTCACGTTAGCAGCTGAACAGCCAGCCTGAAGAGCTAACATAGCAAGCTACTTAAATACTCTCACCTTTCTTTGAAAAGAATTTTGTAATTTTCTGGGCCCCTGCTCTGCTGGCCTCTCTCTCTCTCTCTCTGTCCTTTTCTAGTTTCCAGATTTGTGCATGTGGGCTGCGCGTACTGTTGATTGCAATAGTTTGCAAACCTCGCAAGCAAAAATGCACAGACAATTTTCCATGAGGGCAAGAAGCGTGGACCGAACCATTTTTTAAGAAGGGGTTTGTTGAAATTTATTTCATCAATATTGCATGCCTTTGTGGCTTTGTAATTAACTCTGGTGCATTAGTATGAATAGCAGTTAGGTCTATGCATAATAATTTAGTCATGGTGGTTACTGTGGGTTTTGTGGGCCCCAATGGGCTGTGGGCCCTTATATTTGTCATCACCTTTCCCCCTATACGAATGTAATTCAACGTAATGTAATGAGAGCGGACAAGCTACTACACGAAGAGTTCAACGTTGTCATACCAACTCACTACCCCGGCCACAGTTCCCAACATCTCAAGAGAGGAGTACGGTGGTTGACAGGGGCAAATGTGCTGCAACAGCCCAAAACATTTCCAATTGGAGAAACACGCTGTCAAAAAATAAAAGATGCAAATCACAAAAGCAAATGCAGGAGAAAAAACGCTGTATATCCACGTCACCACAAATGCGTTGCAAGGGCCCAAAACATCTCCAATTTTAGAAACATGCTGCAAAAACTGAAATGATACAAACTTAAAAACACGCAAACCACAAAAACAAATGCAAGAGAAAATGCTGCATAACCACCTCAATACAACAGAAGTGCTCTCAGTTGCTGTGGGGAGTACCAACTAGAACAGCTTTTAATTTTGACCTGAGCAAGACTAGTTGCTAAGTTGGCAAAAATGTATTTTAGCTAACTAGCCAGCTACCTAGCTAATGTTGGTTCGCTTGCTTAGCTCGCAAGTTTGCTAGCCTACTTAGCCAACGGTTTAGTGCAAGGAAGTCAGTAGAAAAAAATATTAATAAAAAAATCAATATTTTGCTATCTCACTTAGCTAGAGTTGAACCGCGAGCATTTCTGTTATACAAATATAACTGCTCGGTAGTTAGCTCGTTAACGTTAGTTCGCTCGCTTAGCTAGCTAGTTCACTAGCCTAGCTCACCGACAGTTTGGTGCATAGAAGTCAATAGAAAATAAAAGAATGAAAATGATCCATTATTTCGCTCTCTCTTGTAGGTAGAGTTGCACTGCGAGCATTTACAGCACCCTCCACTATTATTGACACCCCTGGTTGAGATGTGTTCTTTAGCTTCTAATAGATTCAGTTTTTTGTAAATAATATAGGACCACAATGAAAAAAAGAGGAAAATCCAACCTTTAATTAACCTAGTGCAATGCAACCGAGTGAATTTATTCAGTGGGAAAAAAATCCCACATTAAGAAAAAATTATGTATGCCACAAAAAAGCATGTATGCCACAATTATTAGCACCCCTGATGTTCATACTTTGTACAACCCCTTTTTACCAACAAAACAGCACCTAATCTTCTCCTATAATGTTTCACAAGATGGGAGAATACAGAAAGAGGGATCTTCAACCTCTTTGCACAATCTCTCTAAATCATCCAGCGACCTGGGTCCTCTCCTCTGCACTCTTCTCTTCAGCTCACTCCACAGGTTTTCAATGTGGTTGAGGTCTGGGGAATGAGATGGCCATGGGAGGAGCTTGATTTTATTCTGGTGAACCATTTCTGTGTAGATTTGGCCACATGTTTTGGGTCATTATCTTGCTGAAAGACCCAGTGACGACCCATCTTCAGCTTTTGGGCAGAGGCCACCAGATTTTGATTTAAAATGTCTTTGTATCAAAAAATCAAGAAGGGGGACCGGAGGGTGTGTTCCAAATATAGGGGGATCACACTCCTCAGCCTACCGGGTAAAGTCTATTCCAGGGTGCTGGAGAGGAGAATTTGGCCGATAGTCGAACCTCGGATTCAGGAGGAACAATGCGGTTTTCGTCCTGGTCGTGGAACACTGGACCAGCTCTATACCCTCCGCAGGGTGCTTGAGGTTTCATGGGAGTTTGCCCAGCCAGTTCACATGTGTTTTGTGGACTTGGAGAAGGCATTCGACCGTGTCCCTCGTGGCATTCTGTGGTAGGTGCTTCAGGAGTATGGAGTCCGTGGCCCTCTACTAAGTGCTTTGCGGTCTCTGTATGACCGGAGCAGGAGCTTGGTTTGGTTTGCTGGCAGTAAGTCAGACCTGTTTCCGGTGCATGTTGGACTCCGGCAGGGCTGCACTTTGTCACCGGTTCTGTTCATTATTTTTATTGACAGAATTTCGAGGCGCAGCCAGGGGCTGGAGGGAGTCCGGTTCGGGGACCAGCGGATCTCATCTCTGCTTTTTTGCAGATGATGTTGGCTGCTTTGAACCTGGACCTTCCGCATGTACTGGGGCAGTTTGCAGCTGAGTGCAAAGTGGCTGGGATGAGAATCAGCACCTCCAAGTCCGAGGCCATGGTTCTCGACCGGAAAAAGGTGGTTAGTCCCTTCCGGGTTGGAGGAGAGTTCCTGCCTCAAGTGGAGGAGTTTAAGTATCTTGGGGTCTTGTTCACGAGTGAGGGAACGATGGAGCGTGAGATTGAGAGACGGATCGGTGCAGCGGCAGGGTAAGCACTCGTTCACATAGCTCAAAAGGACCTCATTAAAATGCAAACCACGTGATATATTCGGCGTAGGTCTTACGCATTGTTTAGGCTTATTCACCGTAGTCCGCCTCATCACAAGTAACATTGGAAAGCGATTATGACTCCGGACTTCCCGTGCTTCTCTTTACTCAGGGATTATAAACAACGCATGTGTTTCATGATCGTTTAAATTGTTTTAATGAAATAAGAACATTTGAAACGTTTTTATGCAGTTCCATTGCTTTTAATCCCTCAGTAAAGACAAGCCTGATAATTCCTGTGTTTTAATCGATTTCCGTGTCATTAGTGGGGAAATCCACCGTAATGCACGTGAAACTGATTAACTTGATGCACGATGACTTAAATTCCGAGAGTGAATTTCATCGGTGCGCTTTGATTTAATAATTGCTGACTATGGCACAAGACATGAATATCAATATTTTATCTGAGAACTTCGATTTTACATTTGATTTCCGCAACTGGAATCGACTGCAGCCAGCCTTCTTTTGTCCCACTCGTTGATGGAGGCATTGTTTGTGTGGCTGTTTTACCGAGATGAAATGCACAATAGATGTTCAAGTCGACAGCATCTTTTTGGGGCCTTTACAGCCATGTGAACTCCAAGGAACATGCTAGAAATAATTATTCTCATAAGAAATGTTTGGAATTTAAAAATACAGTTGCAATTTAACAAAGGCAAGTGTCCAACAAGAAAGGGAATTTAGAATTGTAGGTTAAATTTTCGATGAATAAAAAATGCATGCAGCTATATTTTGAAATTTATTATTCATTACTCTTTGTGTTGGTACAGGAGGATCCAGAAATTTTTGAAAGGGGATCCCAAAGCTAAAAAGCTATATTACATTACCGACCAGAACTAAGCTACACAAATGTTTACTTGTTTGGGATTAGAATTATTTGGGGGAAGGCAAATTTGCAAGATCGTTAAGGGGTCGTGGCCAAGATGCACAGGCAATACCCCAGGGATACCACGATTTTGGAAAGAGCAAGTGCCCCACACCCCAGCGAAATAATCAACTTAAGAATTCCGGGGTGGGTACTCTAGCAGGGAGAAAATCTAGGGTGGACACACCAAGAATTCTGCATAATGCATAACTTTTATCCTTGTAAGTATCCCCCCCAGAAAAAAAGAGGAAAAATAGCCAACCCAAAGCTTTATAACCTGAAAATCCGCAAAGGTTTTTTATGCCCCCGTAAACGAAGTTTCGGGGGCATATAGTTTTTCACCTGTCCGTTTCAGATGGGGTCATGACTTTTGACCTTGTGACCTTGACCTTGGAGCATGACGCTTGGTAATAAAAACTTAAACATGGGCCACGGAGGCATCAGTGTTTCACAAAACACATCTTGTTTTTTTTTTTTTTTTTTAAGTAATAATAAAAGATTTAATATGGCTATTTACTTGTTATACACTCTAATACTAGAGAATCCTTAGGATGTGTAGAAACTGCTTTTAAATGTTAACAGTTCGGAAAAGTGTCCCATGCAGTTCATTTTACCACATTTGTTATTCAATGAGATTCTCAAAGGGAATTTTATAGACTGTAGCGCTGTCCAGAAGCATTTCAGTGTTTCACCTGTTCATGTATGATTTTATGAATAAGCTTACTGTATCACATATGGAAAACTACAGCGCCCTCCATAATTATTGGCACCCCTGGTTAAGATGTGTTCTTTAGCTTCTAATAAATTCAGTTATTTTCTAAATAATATAGGACCACAATGAGTGGTCCTATATTATTTAGAAAAAAAAATAAATCAGTGGGAGAAAAATCCCACATTAAGAAATAATTCTTTAACATCAAATCATGTGTGCCACAATTATTAGCATCCCTGATGTTAATACTTTGTACAACGCCCTTTTGCCAACAAAACAGCACCTAATATTCTTCTTTAATGTTTCACAAGATGGGAGAATACAGAAAGAGGGATCTTCAACCATTCCTCTTTGCACAATCTCTCTAAATCATCCAGCGACCTGAGTCCTCTCCTCTGCACTCTCCTCTTCAGCTCACTCCACAGGTTTTCAATGTGGTTGAGGTCTGGGGACTGAGACGGCCATGGGAGGAGCTTGATTCTGTGTCTGGTGAACCATTTCTGTGTAGATTTGGCCACATGTTTAGGGTCATTATCTTGCTGAAAGACCCAGTGATGACCCATTTTCAGCTTTCGGGCAGAGGCCACCAGATTTTGATTTAAAATGTCCTGGTATTTCAAAGTGTTCATGATGCCATGCACCCTAACAAGGTTCCCAGGGCCTCTGGAAGAGAAACAGGCCCACCGCATCACCGATCCTCCCCCATACTTCACAGTGGGCATGAGGTGCTTTTCTGCATACTCATCTTATGTGTTCCGCCACACCCACTTAGAGTGTTTGTTGCCAAAAAACTCTATCTTGATCTCATCTGACCAAAGCACACGGTCCCAGCTGAAGTCCTAGTACCGCTTAGCAAACTCCAGACGTTTGCGTTTATGATTGTAAGTGAGAAAAGGTTTTTTCCGTGCATGCCTCCCAAACAGCTTGTTGGCATGTAGATAGCGCCTGATGGTTGTTTTGGAGACTTAGTGACCCCAAGATGCTACTACTTGTTGCAATTCTTTAACAGTGAGCTTTGGAGAACTGTTTATTTCTCTTATCATCTTAGTCATTGTGCGTGGTGGCAAAATAACATTGCGTCCTCGTCCAGGCTTGTTTACCACTATTCCAGTTGTTTTAAATTTCTTAATGATTCCTCTGACAGTAGATATAGGCAGGTGCAGGTGAGTGGCTATTTTCTTGTAGCCATTGCCTGACTTGTGAAGGCTGACACACATCTGCCGTACTTGTATGTGTGTTCCTTTATGAAGAGTGGATAAGAGAAATGGCCTCTCTGTCATGTCATATTTATACCCCAGGGAAACAGGAAGTGATGAATTACTAATTAAATGTTCCTAGATACTGTGATCAACTTCGTGAACTACCGTAGAAATGACAGAAATACTTCAATTACATTTAATTCCCAGGAATTGTTAGGGATGCCAATAATTGTGGGACAGGTGATTTTATGAAAAATGATTAGTTCTTAGTCAGGGATTTTTTTTCCCCCTTAAAATTCACTTGAGATGAAGGTTACATTTTTCTACAATTTTCAGTGTGAAAGTATGCTTCTGCAATGAAAATTGAATTTATTGGAAGGCTTTTAACATATATTAACAAGGGGTGCCAATGATTATGGAGGGCGCTGTAAATCAGTTTGAGACCTGTTCCCTCTTGTTCCTCTGATAAACATATTGTATATTTTTTCTAATATAATACCAAGTCTGACTGGGATTTAGAAATATTCATCAGTGTGGGATGCATTGATTTTAAAACAGCGATTTAGATTAGACTTATTACCTTTGTACAATCATAATTGTCGTTTTAAAATTAATGCGTCCCACACTGATGAATATTTCTAAATCCCAGTCAGACTTGGTATTTCATTGAAGAACATTTTTTATATTTTTCTAGAGGAACAAGAAGGAACAGGTCCCAAACAGCGATTTAGTTTGTCCATATGTGATACAGTAAGTCTATTCATAAGATCACACATGTATAGGTGGAAACCAGTAGCGGCTATAGACCCGGGAATGACGGGGCGCAGACACGTCCCTTTATGACAATTAGTCCTGGGTAGTTCGCAATCATTTTCCTTTACTGACGCGTTTTGCAATTATCGTACTTGGCAACTTGACTCGGTCTCTCCAAATGTGATCGAACAGCGATGAAATCATGGGCGAAATTCAGTACAGAAAAAAAAATTTACTTATTAATAGGCCAGTGCTTCGCGTTGATTGATCTGGTCCGTGTTCCAGTGAAATATCGCCTTTCACTCTCGGTATTGTGTGGGTTGATAAAAAAGAGGCACTTGGCAGTTAAATAGGCAGCGTGCTGCTCAAGCTGTTTGCGTGAGAGTCGTCAGGTATGCAAGTTTGACTAACGTTGATTTAAATACAGCAAATAAGCGTCCAGATGAACGATTGTCTTCTTACGTAATCGGGGAGAACAAGCAGCAGCTGTTAACTGTGGAGTGCTCTCGGAGCGAACCTTCGGTTACTCATGAAAATGACTGAGAACAGGTCAGGACTAACGACTGTTTTAAACGGATGTTTTGTCACAATTCTCAGTTCAGGTTCCGCCACTGAGCTGAATTAAGCCCATGATTTCATCGCTGTTCGATCGCATTTGGAGAGACCGTGTCTTGAGTTGCCAAGTACGATAATTGGAAAACGCGTCAGTAAAGGAAAATGATTGCGAACTACCCAGGACTAATTGTCCTAAAGGGACATGAGTGCGCCCCGCCATTCCCGGGTCTAGAGCCGCTACTGGTGGAAACACTGAAATGGTTTTCTAGACAGCCCTACAGTCTATAAAATTGCCTTGGAGATTCTCATGGAATAACAAAAGAATGTCATTAAATAACAAAAATATGGCAAATGAACTCCATGTGACACTTTTCCGAGCTGTTCACATTTAAAAGCAGTTTCTACACATGCTAAGGATTCTCTAGTATTAGAGTGTATAGAGTGTATAACAAGTAAAGAGCCATATTAAACCTTTTATTATTATTATTATTTAAAAAAAAAAAAAAAACCTTGCAGATTTTCAAGTTATAAAGCTTTTGGTTGGTTAATTTGGAGGCCGCTATTTTTTTTTCTGGGGGAGGGGGATACTTGCAAGGATAAAAGTAATCAAATTTAATAACATAGCTGCATGCATTTATTATTCATCGAAAATTTAACCTACAATTCTAAATTCCCTTTCTTGTCGCACACTTGCCTTCGTTAAATTGCAACTGTATTTTTAAATTCCAAACATTTCTTATGAGAAAAGTTATTACTAGCATGTTCCTTGGAGTTCACATGGCTGTAAAGGCCACAAAAAGATGCTGTCGACTTGGACATCTATAGTGCATTTCATCTCGGTAAAACAGCCACAAACAATGCCTCCATCAACGAGTGGGACAAAAGAAGGCAGGCTGCAGTCGATTCCAGTTGCGGAAATCAAATTTATAATCGAAGTTCTCATATAAAAATCCACTGCAAGTTTGATATATGTGGTAGGCATCCACAAAGATGGGATTTGGCAACTTGAAAACCTTGAACTTTGATGTCTTGGACGATGTTTAGAGATGCCAAGGCTTACGTCCTATGCGTGTTTCTCCTCTTAGTGATATTCACGTCTTTGTGTCGTAGTCAGCAATCATTCAATCAAAGCGCACCGAAGAAATTCACTCTCGGAATTTAAGTCATTGTGCATCAAGTTAACCAGTTTCACGTGCATTACGGTGGATTTCCCCACTAATGACACGGAAATCGATTATAACACAGGAATTATCAGGCTTGTCTTTTCCGAGGGATTAAAAGCAATGGAACTGCATAAAAACGTTTCAAATGGTCTTATTTCATTAAAACAATTCAAACGATCATGAAACACATGCGTTGTTTCTAATCCCTGAGTAAAGAGAAGCACGGGAAGTCCGGAGTCATAATGAAGTCCGGTGTCATAATCTCTTTCCAATGTTACTTGTGATGAGGCGGTCTACGAATCCTAAACAATGCGTAAGACCTACGCCGAATATACCAGTACATTGAAATCACGTGGTTTGCATTTTAATGAGGTCCTTTTGAGCTATGTGAACGAGTGCTTACCCAGCGGCAGCAGTAATGCGGTCATTGTACAGATCTGTTGTGGTGAAGAAGGAGCTGAGCCGAAAGGCGAGGCTCTCAATTTACCAGTCAATCTAAATTCCTACCCTCACCTATGGTCAAGAACTTTGGGTCATGATCGAAAGAACGAGATCTCGGATACAAGGGGCTGAAATGGGTTTCCTCCGCAGGGTGGCGGGGCGCTCCCTTAGAGATAGGGTGAGGATAGGGTGAGGAGCTCTGTCACCCGGGAGGAGCTCAGAGAGGAGCCGCTGCTCCTCCACGTCGAGAGGAGCCAGTTGAGGTGGCTCAGGCATCTATATCGGATGCCCCCTGGATGCCTTCCTGGGAAGGCATTCTGGGCATGCCCCACCGGGAGGAGTCCCAGAGGAAGACCCAGGACACACTGGAGGGACTACGTCGCTCGGCTGGCCTGGGAACGCCTCGGGATACCCCCGGGAGAACTGGAGGAAGTGTCCAGAGAGAGGGAAGTCTGGGCATCTTTGCTTAGACTGCGGCCCCTGCGACCCGGCCCCGGATTAAGCGGGAGATGAGATGAGATGAGATGAGATGTCCTGGTATTTCAAAGAGTTCATGATGTCATGCACCCTAACAAGGTTCCCAGAGCCTCTAGAAGAGAAACAGGCCTACAGCATCACCGATCCTCCCCCATACTTCGCAGTGGGCATGAGGTGCTTTTCTGCATACTCATCTTTTGTGTTCCGCCAGCCCCACTTAAACTGTTTGTTGCCAAAAAGCTCTGTCTTGGTCTCATCTGACCAAAGAACACAGTCCCAGTTGAAGTCCCAGTACCACTTAGCGAACTCCAGACGTTTGCGTTTATGATTGTGAGTGAGAAAACGTTTTTTCCGTGCATGCCTCCCAAACAGCTTGTTGGCATGGAGATAGCACCTGATGGTTGTTTTGGAGACTTTGTGACCCCAAGATGCTACCATTTGTTGCAATTCTTTAACAGTGAGCTTCGGAGAACTTTTTATTTCTCTTACCATCCTCCTCACTGTGTGTGGTGGCAAAATAACCTTGTGTCCTCGTCCAGGCTTGTTTACCAGTGTTCCAGTTGTTTTAAACTTCTTAATGATTCCTCTGACAGTACATATTGGCAGGTGCGGGTGAGTGGCTATTTTCTTGTAGCCATTGCCTGACTTGTGAAGGTCGACACACATCTGCCTTGCTTGAATGGTGTGTTCCTTTGTCTTTCTCATGTTGAAGAGTGGATAAGAGAAATGGCCTCTGTGTCACATCATATTTATACCCCAGGGAAACAGGAATTGATGAATTACGAATTAAATGTACCTAGATACTCTGATCAACTTTGTAAACTACTGTGGAAATGACAGAAATACTTCAATTGCATTTATTTCTTTGGAATTGTTAGGGGTGCCAATAATTGTGGAACAGGTGATTTTATGAAAAATAATTATTTCTTAGTCAGGGATTTTTTTTCCCTTAAAATTCACTTGAGTTGAAGGTTACATTTTACTTCAGTTTTCAGTGTGAGAGTATGCTTCTGCAATAAAAATTGAATTTATTTTAAGACTTTTAACACATCTTAACCAATAATGCCAATAGTGCCAATAATTACGGAGGGCGCTGTATATTATACCAAACATTACTGTCAGCTAGCTAGGCGAGTGAACTAGCTAACTAAGCAAGCGAACAAACGTTAGCTAGCTAGAAAGCCTTTTTGCCGACTTAGCCATGGCGGCTCGGAGTACTTCTGTTGTGTTGATGTCTAAATGCAGCGTTTTTCTCTTGCATTGGCTTTTGTGGTTTGCGTGTTTCTGGTTTTGCGTCGTTTCTGTTATTGCAGTGCGTGTATCCGATTGGGGATGTTTTAGGCCGTTGCAGCGCGTTTGTGTTGACCTTGATATACAGCGTTTATCTCTTACATTTGCTTTTGCAGTCTGCATGCTTTTGAATTTGCATCTTTTCTGTTTTGCAGCGTGTTTCTCCAATTGGAGATGTTTTGGGCCATTGCAGGGTGTTTGCCCCTGACGGCCACCGTTGAGCATGACTGGAATGATTCTGCACGACTTGTTGTTTCATTAATATTATTATCATTGAAATTAATTCTGGATTGTTTGTATAATTGTGAAATCGATAGTCAGTGGCTGTGTTTTCATTTCCCTGTTTTAATGCACATTTTTAAGTTTCATAAAACGAACACCATACCAACAGTCAAACACATGGTGGTAGTGTGGTGGTCTGGGGCTGCTTTGCTTCAGGACCTGAACAACATGTTGTAATTGATGGAACCATGACTTCTACTCTACCAGAAAATCCTGAAGGAGAATGTCCAACCATCAGTTCATGACCTCAAGCCCAAGCGCACTTGGGTTATGCCGCAGGACAATGATCTGAAACACTCCAGCAAGTCCACCTCTGAATGTCTTTAAAAAAAACAAAATGAAAGTTTTTGAGTGGCTAGTCAAAGTCCAGACTTGCATCCGATTGAGATGCTGTGGCATGACCTTGAACAGGCTGTTCATGCTCGAAAACCCTACAATGTGGCTGAATTAAAGCAATTCTGCAAAGAAGAGTGGGGTAAAATTCCTCCACAGAGATGTGAAAGACTCATTGCCGGTTATAGCAAATGCTTTATTGCAGTTTTTGTCACCAAGGGTGGCAGTTTGTTTTGGGGGCGATTACTTTTTCACATATGGCCTGGTAGGTTTGGATAGCTTTTTCCCTCAATAAATGAAATCATCTTTTAAAAACTGCATGTTTATGTTTACTCAGGTTATCTTTGTCTAATATTAAAATTTGTTTGATGATCTGAAACATTTAAGTGTGTCAAATATGCAAAAAAAAAAAAAAAAAAAAAATCAGGAAGGGGGCAAATACTTTTTCACTGCACTGAAGTCTTGAGAGGCCCTGACATTAATATCATCAGAGCTGACTGCAATTACTTGGCTGCAAGTGGGACAGTCAGTCCGCAGAAGAACGCAGGCAATTTCTACACTCTGTTTGGAACAAACAGAATTCCGATCATCGTATAAAACTGTGGCACAACAGGACAGTGTCCATGATTTTTGGGCAAAATGTAGTCCCACCAAATATTGGCTTTAAAAGTGTACAGCTCTGTACCGTGTATTTCTCAGTTATTAGAAACTTTTTATTTCATTATTTTTGTAAGCATATTTTCCCTGTGAAATTGCTTGAAATGTGCCTGTACATTTACCCTGAATGAACCATCTTGTGATTTCAGCCTCACAAAGTTCTCCACTGTCAAAACATTTCTGAACTGGACCTCACAGTAAAGTTTGAAAAGTCATAAGAAGTTTTTAATAAAATTACGAGTGGTGAGTTTGTGTTCTCCTTTGTTGGTCTTTAACTGACCACATGAAGAGAAGCTGTTTTCTGCCCCACCCCCTAACCTCATCTTTGGGTGCAGTAGTGAGCGATAACTGCCTGCCTGACTGCCCAGCTGTCAGACCCCCCCCCACACCACCTCCCCCACTCCCGGTGACTGGGGTACGCTGGCACGGGGAGCTGTATGGAAAGCTATAGCAATAATGCAAAGGCAGCAATATTTAACAGCCCATTTGAGAGGCAGTCTCTGCATCTCTGGCTTGTGCCCTGTGATTTGAGGGGAGCTGAAGGGGAGGCCTGCGGCGTAATATTTCAAACTTTCAGCGCAGCAACACATACTCCTGAGCCTTCTAAGGGAGAACAGGCACAGCTCACACGCAGCCTACATGATTAATATTCGCTTACAACAAGAGAATACTTTTGTAATCGGTAACTGTCCACTTGCGGCTTATTGTTTTGCGTTTTTTCGATGCCGTGCCTCGAACACTTCATGCCTGTCAGTATCTGTACTGTGATTTTTGTTAGAAAGACACACATTGAACTTGGTGGTGATGTAAATGTCCTCTGATAATACCTGTCATGCTACATGATGTCTTTATTCACAATTGGGAACTATCAGCTAGTGCTGCTGCTGAGGAAGGTGCTTTATCCATAAAGAGTCACAGAGTTTTTATGCGTCTGTTCTTTTTATCTTTTGTTAATTATTACCCACGCCCGACGAGGAGGCGTGGGTATACAGTTTAGCACCGTCTGTCTGTCTGTTGTGTGTGTGTCTGTCCACGCGACAGCTCGGCCACCACTGAAGCTAGGGTGACCAAATTTTGTGGGGTAGATGATCCTAGGGTACCCTGTCCGTATTTGCATTTTGAGGTCCAAAGCTCAAAGGTCAAGGTCAACAAGAGGCGTGGGTTAGCATCTCTATAGAGTGCACATCATCTAGTTGTGTTGTTTACATGGGCATCTATTATGAAAGTGATTCATTCGGGGTGTTTTTTTTCATATATGAAAACGCAGGAGATCCTGGTAGAAGGACATTATGACGTTATGCCTGAAGGTGTTTGTGGACATGGTTGGCCTTAGTTTAATACCTTTATAAAGAAAATAAATAATTAAGCAAGCTGTCTTGTCATGTCACCTTAAGATTAAGGTGATATCTTACCCCTCTTTCCCTTTCGGAGATTAAACAGAATCATTTTAATTTAATGAAAATATTACGGCTTTTAGATCAGCCCGTAAAAAAGGCCTATAACGGTTTATGCCCGATTATTAGGTCTCCCATCTGCACATTTTATGGGGATCTGTAATGACCCCCCCCTCCCCCCTCCCCACGCACGCGCTCAGTTCTGCGTAATGTTTATTTCATTTCCTGCATGTCGTCTGCCTCCCTCCTCAGGTGATTACTGGCTTATAATTGAGTCAGCTGTAAATGAAAGGGGGAAGGAAAAAAAGATAATTAGCCGACTTTTGTGTTGCGTCTGGAGGTCAGATTGCCTTGACTCCGCGCTGCAGTTTTGGGCGATGGGGAGCGGGGGTGCTTAGGGAGGGGGGGGGGGGGGAGGTTAATGACGTGCCTGCTGCTTGGTCCCAGAAGGGATGTGGCTAACCTTTATCCAGCAGTTTGTGGTATAATTGTCCTAATTAAAAAACACACGCAGGGGGTCCGAAAGGAAGAGGATCCCCCTCATGACTTCCGTGTTTCTGCCAAGCTCAGCCATAACGATCTGCCTCCATCCCTCTCTCCCTCCCTCCCTCTCTCTGAGGTAACCGGGGGCTTTTGGCATGGCCTGCCCCGCCAGCTGTACAGGAAATTATAGCCTGGTAAAGGGAGAAAGACACGGGCTCAGCAGAATAATGCCACTGAACTGTGGCGGCTTTTTCAGAGGACAAGTCGCTGCAAGAGATCTTGGTTAAATGTTGGAAAAATTGAGAGGCTTATTCCTCTCCAAAAACAACCTGGTTCTGAGAATTCCTGGTTCTAGAATGTCATTATCTTGTGAATTTGTCAGAGTAAGAATAGAGTCTGTGGTTTATTTTTAAGGCCATTCTGGTGAAGTGCATGTCCTGTAAAATAATGTGAGCAGTTACCATTTCTACCAATCAATTATCCTTCAATTTTCTTCGCTAATTATGCATGTTGATCAAATCATAGCGGCTTTAAATACACAAAGCACTGCGGTGCAACTATACGACATGCTGCTGTTTTCCTTTAAAGTCAAGTGTGCCCATACGCATTTCCCGCGAGTTGTCATTTGGCGAGATTACCTCTGCCCTGCTATACAGTTAATTGTTTCTGGGGATGTTTAGATTCTCGCCTTGTTTAGTGCACTCCTGCCAGTGCAGTTTCTGTGCAAGATGCATTAAGTAAATGAGCTTTGCTATGAGAGGCTGCACTCCCGGCCTGCATAAACTGGTACTCAGCCACTTTGCACTTAAATGATGCTATTCACTCGGAATCTACGTTTAGGCCGTTTCCTAGGCAACTACAAAATAAAAGTTTGGTGACGCAGAACAGCACTCCGGCTGCCTCAAATTACATTGGGCACCTGAGAAAAAAAAACATTGAGAAATTACTTTGGCCCGAAACATTAATTGGAAATATTAATGCAGTCTGTTGTACAGGAAACTCTTGATTTTTGACGGTAATTGTAATGGACTGGGCCAGTCAAGTCTGAAATGTTTGTGAAAGGAGAACTTTCTTGTTGTGGAGCTGTGTGATTAGTATGTGCGTTAGGCGATATGTTAAGTTGATTATCTTAATGTTTTGGCTGGAAAACAATGCTGATTTGTCCAGGCTTTGAAGCAGCCATTTATGCTTTTCATTTATATGCATTGTTTTTGTATGAAAGATGCAAAATCGTCATATAACCTGAAAAAAAATGTAGTAACCCTTTGTATGGTTTCAGAAACGGGAAGCTTGGCTCTGCCGGAGGAAGAATCTCCACCAGCCAATGAAAGAGTGGAGGCGGGTCGAGCAAGATTCCAGAACCTTGTGTTGGCCCCTCCCACTCCTGACTGTCAGCCTAACTCGGCGATGGAGGAGATGGAGAAGGTTTGGATTCAAACTCTGAGCCTCATTGGCATGTTGTTTTCTGCATGGCCAATTAGGCCAATTAGACGAGCACTCTGGGTTTTTCACTGCCTCAAACGGTCCAGCTGTTTGAGCCAGGTGTTCAGTTAACTACATTAGGGCAACCTCGCCTCCTCTGCTGCACATTCTTTGTCATTGAAATATGAGGGAATCTAAATATTTTACATTCCTGCATTTAATAGATACAGTATCTCCCATACAGAGTAGGTGAGCTGACTGGAGCATACGGGGGAGTAGCGGGCTTTCAGATCTGCCAACGCTGTTTGTAAAATTCATTGCAGTAGTTTGTTCTTATTCGCGGTAAATTTGGGTCTGCTTTTGTTTATAAGGGAGCATAGCAGAAATTCTGGGACATTCCTGGGCATTACGAGACAGTTGGAATCTCTGTAGATTTTTTATTTTTTATTTTTTTCCTGAAATGCAGGGCAGTCTGCAGTCTGGTGCCATCAATATTTGTCCATAAGCAGTTTACACACTGGTGTGCACCAGGATGAGTTTGTTCTTAAGAAACTAGAAACATTTAGCTTGTCTTCACTGCGCTAGCTCTTTTGTACTGCACACGGCAGGCACTCGAAGGCTGAGCGTATAACTGTGCGTCAGTGGCTCAGGTGCTCGAATTCTCACAGAGAACATGTCCAAGAGTGTGGGTGTATAATGAAAGCTGGCAACAGAGAGACAGGTGGGCGATAGTCTGGAGATGTTGCCACTACGAAACGGAAGAATATTTTGAATATTCATTTGGGAAATATTCTGCGACTGGAGCACTGAGGTGAACTGCTCTTAGGTCCCAGGGGGCTAAGATAGTGTTTAACTGTTTCAACCAGTTTTAAAAAGCTACAGTCCTTCGATGGTTCATATATGTATGGATTTTGACCTCATAAGCCTATGACAAAAGCAGCTGCAGTATTCAAACCTGGGTAATTTGTGGCCTATTTTATATTCTATTCGAGCTCCTAAGGTCTCCAACGATCCCAAGTACACTCCTGAACAGAATCTTAAGACCGGAGAAAAAATTAGAAGAATTCATATTTTTTGCTGGTGAATCATAACCAGGTTGTAAGCTGTGCTTCAAAGTGCAAAAAGAATAAACTGGAGCAAGAGACAAAGAACAGAAAGTAGGCAATTTATTGAAAACTGTATTTAAACTGAAACAGCCTGTTCATCAGCTGATCAAAAGTTTAAGACCATGGCCCCAAAAAACAAAAAACAGAACTAAAGAGCAAAAAAAGGATTCAGTACTGAGTAGCCCCACCATTCTTGTTGATTACTTCAAAAATTCGTTTGGGCATGCTTGATGCAAGTGATTTCCAGGAGGCTGGTGGGAACATTGCTCCATGTGGTGAAGATGGCTTCACGAAGTGCATCCATGGTCTGGAACTGACGCCCATTTTTGTAAACTTCCCTTGCCATCCATCCCCAAACATTCTCAATGGGATTTAGATCAGGGGAACAAGCAGGATGGTCCAAAAGAGAGATGTTATTCTCCTGGAGGAAGTTCTTTGTCAGGCGGGCGTTGTGAACTGTAGCGTTGTCCGGTTGAAAGACCCAATCATTACCACACAGACGTGGGCCCTCAGTCAAGAGGGATGCCCGCTGCAACATTTCCACATAGCCAGGCGCTGTTTGACGCCCCTGCACAACCTGAAGCTCCATTGTTCCACAAAAGGAAAAAGCACCCCAGATCATGATGGAACCTCCTCCACTGTGCCGTGTAGAGAATATCTCCGGTGGGATCTCCTTGTCATGCCAGTAACGTTGTAATCCATCAGGACCATCCAGGTTAAATTTTTTCTCATCAGAGAATAAAATCTTCTTCCACCTCTCAATGTCCCATGTTTGTGCTCCCTTGCAAAGTCCAAACGCGCAAGTTTGTGGCGCGGGAGGAGGTGTGGCCTGTAAAAGCCCTTCTCTCGCAGATGCCGTCTTATGGTTATTGGGCTGCAGTCAGCATCAGTAAGAGTCTTAATCTGGGTTGAAGATTGGCCTGGGTCTTCACGGACAGACCGTAGGATCCTCCGGCTCAGGTGAAATTTTTTTGGGTCTACCGCTTGACTTTTTTGTCCCATAACCCTCAGGATCTTTCAGGAAATTTAAAATCACTGTTTTACTGCGTCCAACCTCGGCAGCGATGGCACGTTGCGAGAGGCCTTGCTTGTGCAGCTCAACAATCCTGCCACGTTCAAAGTCAGTAAGCTTTTTTTCCTTTGCCATCAGGAGGTCATGACAGTGCAAATGCATGAAAGAAAATGACATGGAGGCCAGATTTTTGCACAGATTATGACTTTTTAAGGCTATGGTCTTAAACTTTTGATCAGCTGATAAACAGGCTGTTTCAGTTTAAATACTGTTTTCAATAAATTGCCTACTTTCTATTCTTTGTCTCTTGCTCCAGTTTATTCTTTTTGCACTTTGAAGCACAGCTTACAACCTGGCTATGATTCACCAGTGCAAAATATGAATTCTTGTAATTTTTTCCCCGGTCTTAAGATTTTGTTCAGGAGTGTATGTCCTGTCAAATTACAGAAAAAAAATGATGAATCTACTGTACATATTTTCCATTTGATGCAATGCTGTGGCTATAAAACATGGCATCCTGGGTTTGAATATTTAACGCAGTATAAGTGTGATGTAGTTTCAGTGAAGTGCTGTAACCAGCACATACAGAATATGTATGTGACATTGTCCTACATTATGGAAAAAACTTTTTTTTTTACTTTGATCCAACTTAAGTGAAAAAGCCCGAGTTTAAAGGGTTAGCAGCCTCATATTAATGCACAGTCTCACGGCAATATCTGAAGCAATATCAGGTGATCCATTTAGGAATTATAACCCTTTAAAATTTTTGTGTCTCGGTGAACTGGAGTAAATGGTGAGGTACACTCACATGACCTGCTTTCCTCACAGGTCTGTCTGTCCTGAACTATGATTAAAAATCATGAGGAATAACAATCCCAGTCATGTGGAATAACAATCCCTGTGTGTTTGCCTGTGCTATTTTGATCAGTATTTACCTACCATGTATTAGCATGTGCAGTGTATTTAATAGCGTGTGCCGCTTTGCAGATTCTCTTGAACAGAGAGATGTGTGGTGGAGTTGAGGGGAACATCAGGGTTCGCCCAAGAAATGTGGCAATGGCCTGTGACCTCGGAGCATTCATAATGAATGATTGTAATGTTAACCCGAAAAAACGACATTGTATTTTAACAAAAGAAGATACTACACAGCAAAATACCTTTACGCAGATGAGATATAACAGTATCCAAGTACATAATGAATATATTATACTGAAGCTTGGATTAGTACCATCATTATCGTATAGTTTAGGGGCAGAATGAGAAGCTGCCATCTGGATTATGCAGCGGGAGATCAAACACTAAGAATAGTAGCATTGGTAGTGACGGGCCTTGTATTTGATCACCGTAAGTAAGCTTTTTCCTCTCTGTGTTTGTGATGTGTAAGTTATTATTGGTTCATCTGAAATGATACATGGCCGGGCTATTTAAAAGGTACAGTAGGGAATGCAATTTTTTTTGTCGTGTTCAGTGTCAGGCCCTCAATCATATGAACATGCCAACTGTTGAAAACAAAAAACCGCTCCTCTCTCTGGACACGAGTCTACGAGTGTTTGTTTTTTCTGTTTGTAAATTAAAGCGTGTGTGGGGTTTTTTTTTTTTTTTTTTTTCCATGTCTTGTAGCAAAAAGCTGCCAAGAAGACAGCCGGAAAGGGACCTTCAGAGAAACTTCCGCCGTCCCAGGAGAAGGGCTGTGACAGCAGGTAAAGAACTGGGCTTTTGTGCTCAGATGAAGGCAGCCATTTTATGGACATGGGGTTTAAATAATGATGAAAAGTGCCTTTTCTTTGAATGTAATGTTAGCCATTGTCAACATATGGCTGCTGCACTGTACATTTCAGCGTGGCTGAATACAATTGCCAAAAAGACTGGACTTCTTTAGCATTTCTTTTCTTTGAGGCTAAACCATTACTTTTGACTTTAATGATACAGGAAAAGCTCCATAAGTTCTTACTGTATGTCCTACATTTTCAATGAGACAGCGATGATTACTCAGATGCCCCTCATCAGAATGCTTGCTTCTCTGCAGTGATACTCTAGATGAGGGTATTTCAATGGACTGGGTTATGGGGGGGCATTTGCAAACTGATGTCGCCAGTTTTGATTTATAATGAAAAACAACTTAAGCCAGAAAGTTGTTTTATTTTTCCTATATTGTTAAATGTAAAACCAGACTCCGCTATTACTCCAAGAAAAACAACATTTAATCGTTTGTGCTCCTGACAACACACGTCACTCACTGAAGGTGTAATAGCTGCGATTCACCTAGAGAATAATTAGTCAGTACAACTTCCTGTTTGAATGCTAATGGATACTTCTGTGTTCCGCGCTGCTCTCTGTTGGCCCATCCAAGTTGTCATGGAGTCAAAAGGGATAGCTAGTTACGCTGGTAGCCTGGAGGATGTTAAAATTTGGTTTGTTTTGTCCCCCCCCCCTTTTTTTTATTTTTATTTTGACATTATTTACATATTATTCCACACAGTACCTATTACTGCCAAGCTATGGAGGATTCTAGGAAAGTATTCTAAAAGACTGAAAGAAACTGTGCCAGTGCTTGATGTAACTCTCTATAGGTATTTCTTGAATCTTATTTAAATTCTTTATGCATATTGCCTAAGCATTTGTTTTGTTGTGCACTAAAATGCAAATATTTGAAGGCTTGCTGTCTTAAGGGCCCAAGTGGCCTGCGTTGAGTCAGTTTTACAGGGATATAAACATACTTTACCAGCGCTCCATGTCCTGAAATATACTTGTGTGAAGATCTTTTAATGGTTTTGAGAAAAATAAAGGTGACAGCCACGCAGGCAAACAAAAGTAGCTTTTGAATTATTATTTTTTCCTTTAGATTAATGGCAGATTTTGTGTCAGTTGTGCATGGAAGCTGGGTTAAGTCCCTGAGTGCTGGGAGAGTAGATTAGTTCATGAAAGGTTCTCTCACAAACCACATACACGTATGCATCTGTTGAATTCCCTTCCGCAGCAACTGTTTCTGAAATTGCATCCTGATATTGACGGGAAGTCCGCAAGGTGTGTGTTGGATGCACAGAGATTACCATGGTAACGCTGCAGTCCCAATTTAGCGGAATCCATATTGGTCAAACTGCTTGAACTCTGCCTAGGTTTCTATTGAAGCGCTGTTTAAGTTATCATTGAAGTTGCTTTGGAGCCATAGACGTTCGTTAATCTTTTATTTACATTGTTATTCTTTGCTGGACATTTTTCCCCTCGTGCATTTTTGTCAAAATACATCTTGCACCGGAGATAGGCTGGTTGTTAAGTCTGGTCATGAAGACCGCATGATATTAAGACAAAGGAAAGAGTGAACAGCTGTTTTTTAGTTCCATATTCATCAACTCTATTTAAAGAAGACATGTTCTGCTCAGAACAAATGGGTTGATCAATCACAGAAGCAGTCCCAATCCCCTTTATTGAATTCAGAAAAGTCGTATTGTTGTATTCATGCAGCACTAAAAGGTTGCTACAAACGAAAATGACTTATTTGTTTGAACTGAATTGCGTTTACAATTTTGAATGGGTCTCCTTTGTTCGTTCACATTGTTTTTATCTGTGTATTGGTTCTAGCTCAAAGTATTCAGCATCTGATGTCTTTCAGAGACTAGCAGGGGCGAAGCTAGAACCGGGAATTGGGGTGGCACAGACACGTCCCTTTATGACAATTAGGATAGTCCTGGCTAGTTCTCCATTATTTTTCTTTATTGATGCGTTTTCCAATTATCGTAATAGGCAACTGAAGACACGGTTTCTCATGCGATCTAACAGCGATGAAGTCATGGGGTAAATTCCGTAAAACTGAGAATTGGGGTGGACGTAACATCTGTTTTAAAGAATTATTAGTCCTGACCTGTTCGCAGTCATTTTAATGATTAACAAAATGTTCACTCCGACAGCGCTCCGCACTTAACAGATGCTGCTTGTTCTCCCCGATTAGGTAAGACGACAATAGTTCATCTGGACGCGTTTGCATATTTAAATCAAAGTCAAATAGAGCCGCATGCTTTTTATAGCCTATTTCACCGCCAAGTGCCACTTTTTTCCACAAACGTTTCCAGATGAATGATTGTCATCTTACCTAATCGGGGAGAACAAGCAGCACCTGTTAAGTGCGGAGCGCTCTCGGAGTGAACATTTTGTTAATCATTAAAATGACTGCGAACAGGTAGAGAGAAACCGTGTCTTCAGTTGCCTATTACGATGATTGGAAAACGCGTCAATAAAGAAAAATAATTGAGAACTAGCCAGGACTATCCTCATTGTCATAAAGGGACGTGTCTGTGCCACCCCAATTCCTGGTTCTAGCTTCGCCCCTGGAGGCTAGTGGCAGAGGTGGTTTTTTTTTTTTTTTTTTTTTTTTGCTTCCTGCTAGCTTGTTAGCCTGTATTTTGTGTAGCACCTCAGGTTTGGCTCCACAGTCTAATGCTAGGTTTTGTCTACTTGTCATCATCAGAATCATTAACACTATGAAGAAATGCACTTCCTGCTGAGGCAGTGGCATTGTTTTGTTCATGATACTTCCAGTTGCGTTTTTAAGAGCTTCTTTCTCTTACATAGTTGCTTTTTATCTGCTGTCATGTAGCATATGTTATGATAGCATGTCATAGTCCATGCAGAGAGCTGCAAAACCTGCTGGTGTCACATATCAACCGTGGTAACCTCAGAAAATATCTTGGCATCCATACTGTATGTAAATTACCATCCTGTTCTGGATCAGTTCTAGTCAAAGGGCGGAAAAACCTGCATGTCAATGCCTTCGCTGGTTGCCATTTCAGTTTTATGGGGGGGAAAAAAAACACACTTTTCAGCCTGATAATGAGAGAGTTACTGAGCAGTTTTATTATCTGCTGCCATGAAGTGGAGGGGGATATAGGAATGAGCGTTTCCAGAAGTCTCTTACCCCTAGAAGTGAATAAAGGTAACTTAGATTGGGTAGACGGCACTGGCGACTCGCAGCCAATTGTAATACATGACATGACGTCTGATCACATGGTCTGCGAGAGGAATTCACAAAATCCCTCACCTTGTTCAGAGAAGCCCATCGTTTGAGAAATTTGTTAACTATCGGTCATTCCTGATGGCTTCATTAACAGAAAACATGCTGAATTATGGGAGATAAATTTATGTCAGTTTGCTTAAAAACTGATCAGATTAGTGTAGAGACATGGACTTCGGTCATGTAAGTATGATGGCCCGTTTTGTGCAATTTTACCCAGTATGTTAATCTATTAATGTCCACATGCTTTGTTAGGTGTTATTGGTCATCTTTTAGATGAAATTATTTACTTTAGGCAAAAATCCCATGATTCCCAGTATGTTAATCTATTAATGTCCACATGCTTTGTTAGGTGTTATTGGTCATCTTTTAGATGAAATTATTTACTTTAGGCAAAAATCCCATGATTCCATGCGTCTTATAGCTGGACTGGTTTGTGGACAGCCTGCACTGCATTTACAGCGAGCCGTGGTGATTTGGTTCGAATACGATCGCCTCCCCTGAAAGTTTCCGGATTCACCGCCAGAGGCGCCCTAACTCACCTGATGTGATATTAATGGACAAATGCCGTCTGCGACACTCATTGAGTCCTTGCACACTTCTAGGAGTAATAGACTTCTGGCGTTACCCCCCCCCCGCATGTCCTTTTGTGTGCCCATCCGTTACACTGCTTTTCCGGGCCAGAACTCCTTATTGTTCAATATTTATCGACAAAATTTAAAATATGGCTACGTCTTATTGTGCATATTTGTTTTTTCATACTTCCGTCCATCCATCTGTCGTTCTGTTCGTCCCCTCACTGCATTTTGTTTAATGGCCAGATATCAGCCATCTCGCAATGGGATATTTGAGTATTTCATGCTTGTTGAGTATTGTGTTCATTTGATACTGGAAGTGTTGTATTTTCTTTCCATCATTCATGGTTGTTGTCACCTGCTTCTCCCCGTGCGCACTTACACTGACGCACACGCGCATTCACACACACATACACACACAAGTGCCACACGGCCCCCGCGGTGGCCTGTGCCGTCTGTGTTCGCTGGGACTGTAAGCAGCCCGCACGGACAGTAGGAGCACGCACAGGAGCTCTCTGTAGAGCCGGAGCACTTGTCATTAACAGGATTTACGCAGCCGGTCTCTGCGGTTTCTCCCTGAGGTTTGAGGCTAATTCATTCTCCTCGGGTCCCTGTTCCTGTGTGTTCTCTCCCTCTTACATGCCCACACCTGCACCACTTTAAGCCTGCTGCTTATTACTACCCACTGATACCCTCTGAGGGAAGGCATAGTCTCGCCTCGGAGCCGCGAAAGAGGAGTAATTTTGGATTTATGTGCCTGCAGATAGAATTCCTCCTCATTTATTCACTTGCGTACACTCAGTTAATCATTTAGCAGTACTTAAATGCAGGTATGCATGCCTGTCTTGGAGCATTACGTGAATGCATGACCTTAGGCCAATTACGTTGATCTTTTATTTGCCTCCGTCTGGCTCTTGATTTGAACTCTAAGATTCTATAGAAGACACTCTTGCGCAGTGCTGCGTATTACCTGGTGGGCCCCAAGTACACAAAATGATAACCTTTGAGTCGAAATATTCTGACTTTGTTGGGAGAGTTTCCTGCACT
Source organism: Gymnothorax reevesii (assembly GCA_029721435.1). NCBI lineage: Eukaryota > Metazoa > Chordata > Actinopteri > Anguilliformes > Muraenidae > Gymnothorax > Gymnothorax reevesii. Next base: position 54,439,219 of record CM056585.1, read on the forward strand.
GAAGACTACAGGAAGAATGAGACAGAATACTGAGGCTGGGTAGCAGGCTAATGCTCTTATATACCACTCTCATTTGGCTGACAGTTACTGTCACAGCAGTATGCACACTGTGAACTACAGAGGTGTGCTTTGTCATTATTTGTTTTTGCTGTGTTCCCGACTGTTGCATTTTAGTCTGTCACACCTTTTTGAGGTTTCAGGTGTAAATATAAATACACAGTATGCATCATAGTTGATTCAGGATACGCGCAATGCATTCAGTAGAAATACAGTACCATAAAAACTCTTTCCTTTTAAACTAGAATACCTTTTTTGTTTTTTAAATTTAAGTGAAAAAAATACTTTTTTTCCATTTCAGTGCAGGTTGTCTCTGTACATACGCGCCTGGTAAAGGATCAATGGGAAGCTGATGTCAGTTTTGACTGTATTTCCCAGTATCTTGGATATAGCAAAGCCCATTCGCTCCAAAGATGCAGAGAATAGCTGAAAGGGAGCTTTTCTTTTTTGTCAGTTTTTTTTTTTTTTTTTAAACAACATCGACCTTAAACAAAGAAAAGAAAGGGGACTGAAGAAACTCAAGATGGCTGAAGGCCCTGCTGTAGGGACTGCCGTCTTGTTTTTGTCAAGGACCACCCATTTTACTTACATTGCAATTAAGGGCACAGAGAACAATGCATTAATCAGGTGTTGGTGCAGGCCAGATGGAGTTTAAATCTTTCCCCGTGTACATTTCACCTCGCCTGAGAAAATGCGGCGTGTAGACTATTTGGGTAAAATTTAAACGTTCCATTGACAATGTTTCACAAAGAAATATGGGTGGGCGAGAACCAGAGTCTACTATCTAGCATTTGGTGAAAACTGAGTGAAGGGCATGTAGTGCCCTCTGACTAAACTTAAATCATATATATTATTTAACGTGAGTTACTAGTGCTTTCAATCACAAATATGAGCAATCTCACAGACACCTGAATTTACAGAATGTGCAGAAACTTTGAACCTGTTTTTCTCAGAACGTTCTATTGGCGACTTAGTAGACTCTGGTTCTCATCCACTCGTAATTATTTTCGTAAATAATTTTGTAATATTTTAGTCACTGAATTTAGTTTCCTCTGTAAATTTCCCTATAAATTCCATGGATCAATTACTGTCCTCCAGAAACTATACAAATGGTCAAAGCACTGCTTCCACTGTGGTGATGAATGGGCCTCAAATGATAGGCAACGGCGTTACCTTTTATATGAATATAATTTTTCAACATATTGATGATGAAGCCCAACCCTAAGAGCTGCATTTAAAAGGACATACGTGTGCATGAAGTATGTACACCGATCAGTCATATGATTATGACCACCTGCCTAATATTGCAATGGACGGTAGTATACGGAGACCAAGTCCAACGACAGAGAGAAAGAGAGTAGCACGAACTCAGTACTAAGACAGAGAATAATATAGACCAAACACAAGTACTCGTGTTTCCAAAGGACGTATAATAGTCCGAACCACGGAAGCAAAGGGAGATAGAAAATGGGAGAAGAAACTCCAACAATAAGAAGATAGAAAGTCATACAAGACCTGACTACAGATATCTTCGCCAATAGTGCAAATCTAAACACAGACACTCTCGCGAAGGATGCGTGCCGGAGATCCTGCTTATATAGATTCTGGGGAAGCGCCGCCCCAGCTCAATCAGCCAGCTGGGTAAAGAATTAGATGGCCCAGGAATTCAATATCGTCCCTCGAAGAGAGCCGCAAAGAAAGGTCCAAACAACACGCACACCTCACAAACCATGACAAATATCATATCGGTCCCCCTTTTGCTACCAAAACAACTCTGACCTGTCAAGGCATGGACTCCACTAGTCCTCTGGAGGCGTGTTGTGGTTTCTGACACTAAGGTACTTGCAGCAGATCCTTTAAATCCTGTAAGTTGCAAGGTGGGGCCTCCATGTATTGGACTTGTTTCTCCATCACATTCTACAGATGCTCTATTGCATTGAGATCTGGGGAATCCACAGACCAAGTCAACATCTTGAACTCATTGTTGTGGTCCTCAAACCATTCCTGAACTATTTTTGCCATTTCCATGAAGGGGTGTACTTGTTCTGCAACATTGTTTAGGTTGGTGGTATGTGTCAAAGTAACATCAATGAGAATGTCAGAACCCAAGGTTTTCCAGCAGAACATTACCCAAAGCATTACTCTGCCTCTGCCTTCTTCCATAGTATATCTTTGTGCCATAGCCAACGGACACGCACTCAGTCATCCACATGACATTAAACAAAATGTGATTCATCAGACCAGTCCACCTTCTTCCATTGCTCAGTGGTCCAGTTCTGATGCTCATGTGCCAATTGTAAGAGCTTTTGGCGGTAGACAGGGGTCAGCATGGGCACCCTGACCGGTCTGCAGCCACGCAGCCCTTTACACGATAAACTGCGATGCACAGTGTTCTGATATCCGTCTATCAGAACCAGCATTAACCTTTCAGCAATTTGAGCTGCAGTAGCTTTTCATCTGGATTGGACCACAGGGGCCAGCCTAAGCTACCCATGCACATCAGTCAGCCTCGGCCAAGCCTGTCGCCGGCTCACCGGTTTTCCATTCTTGGACCACTTTTGCTAGGTACTGACAACTACAGACTGGGAACATCGCACAAGAGCTGCAGTTTTTTAGTCTTTTAGCCATCACAATTTGGCCCTCGTCAAAGTTTCTCACGCCCTTTAATTTGCCCAGTTTTCCTGCTTCCAATACATCCACTTCGAGGACCACATGTTCGCTTGCTGCCTAATATATCCCACCCTCTGACTGGTGCCATTGTGACAGAATAATCAATGTTATGCACTTCACCTGTCAGTGGTCTTAATGTGTGGCTGATCGGTGTATATATAATTAAATGCTGACGACATTCTTGTGATATTTTTGTCTAGTACACCAAAACTAATGAATACGATCTCACAATGCAGACTTGCGACTTTAATTAGAAGGTATTTGCCTTCAAAATTGGTGACCTATGTAGGAACTACTGTCCTTATTTGTGGTTCCCCTCCCACTTTTAAGGGACCAAAAGTTATTGGATATGTGGCTGCACAGCAGACCAATGGCCATGTATGCGCCACTTTCGTATAACCTAAGTTACTAATAAGCAGATAAAATGCATGGAGTTGAAGTTTCACATTTGCATTTGGAGTCTCTAGCTGTTAACTCTCAATATGAATGTCAAAAAGCAGCCACTGCCAATGAAGCAAACCATCGCTAGGCTGAAAAATCTTAGCAAAAATTCCAAAGTAGCAAAAACGATTCATTCTGAGCAATGAAGACCAATCCAATGAGCTCAGGATCAGCAAAAGGAAGACGGATTGCAACTAAGGTGGAGGACAGAGGAATTCTCAACACGACTTTAAGGACGCCAAAAAATACCACAGAACAATTTTAATGAAGTATATTATTCCACAATGGCTTAGAAAATAACCTGTTTTAATTCCAAATGATCACGTTTTTCACTTGCTGAGGGCAGAACTGAAGGCAAAAAGTCCCAGGATTAAGCAGGAACTGAGGACAGCTGCAGTGGGCCTGCAGAGTATCATCAGGGAGGAAACCCAGCATCTGGTGATGTCTGTTGGTTCCAAACTTCAGGCAGTGGTTTACAGCACAGTGTTTTCCCCAGAAACACAATGAAGGGTTTAAATTTTGTTGTGAAATATGAAGTTGACATAGGGGAATCCGGGGGGAAATTTTGTATCTCTAAAGCTAAAATGGCGCATTCTGGGAACATCTGAAGGTATATTTTGATCACAAAATTCTGGTGAAAACATAGCACTTTTACCAAAATGTTGGAATTTTCTGCACAAATGGAACAAAAAACAGGTTAAACTCAGGTGACTCAAAAGAGCCACAACTTCCCAAGTAGAAGTGGGAGGACTAGTTTATTCTCCAATACTTGGCTCGAGGAATAATAGGAAACACTATGTTACATGAATTCAAATACAATGTGATAACAATCTGAGAAATTAAATGTTCAGCCTCCTGTTCTTTTGGGCCGCCCAATTGTCTGCCGCAGCCTCCAACCACATTTCCTGGACAGGTGGGCCCTCAACGGTCACTTGTACTACCGGTACTTGTACTAGGACGACTGCATTTTGCTGTGATTGCGCCAGAGGGCATTAACTCAGCATCCAGGGTCCGTTTTTTCCCAAATAAGGCTGTTATTTTTCTCGCTGACATTATAATTAGTACACGTGCAGCGTCGTGCGTGTTTGTTATTGTCGTCACGCTTCGATGACGATGCCAATCACTGACCGCGATACAGACAGTTCATGGAAACACGTGTTTGCTGCATGCGCGCACTGTCGCAAAAGGCGGGATCACAGATGCCGCACCAACGTGTAGCGTCACAGGATGTCCACATACACTACTAGTACTATTTACGGATGGCGAAAACCAGAAATTTTCTTGACCGACCACCGACCCTCATCAGCCGGTTGAAACTGGTTAACCGATAAGTTTAAAATATGCAACGCTATTTGAGATAACAGCCATTTCGAGCCGCGCCTGCAATTTCGCAACTCTGTCGCATCTCTCTGCCGCTCTGCCTCCAGCTCTCACACCAAGGACTGAGCGTACCATTGAGGAAGCCTCAATTTAGGAGCGACTAAACTGCCTCAAGCGGCGTGTATCCCAGCATGCCTTGCGCGGTCCGAACTCTTCCGAAGATTCTCCCGTGAGATTGCGCGGACGCGGGAAGTCTTCTTCTCCCGGGCGATCACCTTTTCCCCTATTTGATGTAAGCTAAGTAATTAGTTAATGTAAGCGATCAAAGTAAGAAATCATGTAAGATATCCTAAACGGTGAGCAATTACCAAACCACTTTAGTCTAAATCCCCGTATGGGATTTTGAATTTGCCTAGTTTTTTGGGTTTTTTAGCTCTGTCCTCTCATTGGTCTCTGTTTTTACAATATGAAATAATGATTAGCCAGCTAGTTAACGATTTTCAAGCCACATAATTTCGGGGTACATAAGCCATTCCCAATCCAGCAATAATCTGATTTAACATTGAATTTATCATTGGTCATTTTAATGATTACTTAATCGATTACAGTGGCGTCGCCAGCGGGGTGGCTAAGACACGTCCCTTTTTGACTGCAATTAACGTTAGTATTTCTCAATCATTTTCCTTCATTGACGCGTTTTCCAATGATCGTAACTGACAACCGAAGACGCGGTTTCTCTCCATGTGTGATCTATCCGCAATTAAATCATGGGCTAAATTCAGTACTGTTGCCGAACTAGAACAGAGAATTAGGCTGCACGAAACTTCGGTTTAAAGCAATTATTAGTCCTGGCCTGTTCTCATTCATTTTCATAGTTAGCAAAAGGTTCATTCCGAGATCGCTCCACACTTAACAGGTGCTGCTTGTTCTCCCCGATTAGGTAAGACAACAATGATTGTCGTCTTACGTAATTGGGGGGGCACGCAGCACCTGTTAACTGTGGAGTGCTCTCGGCCCAATTCTCTGTTCTTGTTTTTTTAATCTGATTAAAATCTTTAATCACACTAATCATAAACCCCAACTACAAGCCCCAACTTTATTTAAAACTCGATGATTTGTCATGAGAGGGACGGGAAAATCCTCGGAAGACTCCGGACCGCGCAAGGTATGCTGGGATACACGCCGCTTGAGGCAGTTTAGTCGCTCCCGCCTCAATTTTGGCAATTTGAAGAGCGCCATTTTGTGACTTTGAAACCGGATGTGATTCCTATTGGATAAGAGTGTAAATTGAAGGTCCAGAGAGGAGCGAGGGGTGGATCTGGCCGTATCTGACAAGGACCAGAGGATATCCACGCCCCTAAAGCATGTTTTGGCTTTATCCTGTATTCTAGCCTATTTGGGACCATAATTAATAAAAATGAGCATCATGATATATCGAAGGAGACTTGAAACTTGCGATAGATACCATAAAATCATGTGGAAAGTCATTATTGAAATGAAAGCACTGAAGGTGCTGATGCCTCGGTGCTTACAGCAGTGTCAAGCATGTCCCTAAATGAAGCTATAAAATTGGGTGTGGACATGTCGGAGCGCCCAAGCCGTGCATCTATGCTTGACATACTCAAGAATGTACTCTGATGAACATTAATGCACGCAAAGAAGAAACACACTCTAGTCACACAGTCACGTGCTGACACATAAATCATGCCAATGTGCAACAACGCAGTTAAAGTACTACAGTACTGGACTCGAAATTAACTTTTTTGGTTGGTAGCGCTGCGCTCCCAAATTCAAAAAGTTAGGAGCGCACACACCAAAATCTAAGAGGCACCAATATTTATATTTTTAATGTTTAAAAAAAACTACAATGTATCACTCCACATTAACAATACAACTGTCTCCTGACAAATGAAAGTTGTTAAACAATATGAAAGTTTTGAGTTCATTGATTAACAAAGGTTTCCACTACATTGGCTTTATGCCATATCCAGAGGCTAAGATTTAAACTTGGGTCTCCTGGCTTTGTGCCCTTCCATCCATCTCTTCACTGCCTGTGAGGCATCAAATATGTCCAGAGGAGGACTCTCCATACTGATCCAAATCAAATCTTCAACTGAGTTAGGGTTAAATGCAGATCTGACGTAAAGTCGTAATGTCTTTGTTTTCGCCTTAATATTGCAATATGAATCAGTCTACAGAGGTAACTTTGCTATTTGTTAGCTTATTATAACATAAGCAAATGTTATATGAGTTGGATACACTTGTTTTAAGATATATAATGCACGCGATCTACACTATGCAAAAATATAAACGCCCCATGTCAAATATTGATGCCGCATGGAGTTAACAACTCTAAGTGAGCATATGCTGACTTTCATTTGTACAACAGGGATATTTCTCTTGATTTGTGTACCATTTATTATTCCATCTCTCTGTTAGTGAGCATTTGCTCAGTGATGCAGTGATTTCACCCAGTTCAAGGGTGTGGCATTTCCAGACGGTGATCAGACAGAATGAGCAGTACCCAGACACTCCGTATACTGGGCATAATAAAATGCCACCCCAAAATGTCAAATTTTGTCAAAAGTCATCATGCCTCAGATGTCTCGGGTCACGCGGGAACGTGCCATTGGCATGGTGGATGGAGGGATGTCCACCAGAGCGGTCACTGTGCAGCTGAATGTTTCCGACAGACGAGCAGTACTGCAAATCGACCTCATCCACCTCGGCCAAGTGTGACCACATCAGCACAAGATCGCTACGTCCACCTGTGGGATCGGCTCAGATCAGTGACACGCACAGTGGATGAGACTGTTGGTCTGCACAACAGATGCATCACACCACAGACAGTCCGTAACCGCCTGCGAGAAGCTAACTTGCACGCTCGGCATCTTCATTGTGGTCTGGATCTCACAGCAGCCCGGCGTCGGAACCGACTCGCATGGGCAAACACATACGTTCGATGGCCCTTGGCACACTAGAGAAGAGTGCTATTCACAGACGAATCCGTTCCAGACGTTCCAGTTTTTTGTTGATAAAAACACAAAAATTTGACATGGGGTGTTTATATTTTCGTACAGTGTATATATTATTACGGAGTTGGCGATTTGCGTAATGTCGCACATCTCCTCTGAAACCACCATGAATAATGAGTCTGTTTTCCGTATATACCGGTTTTACTATGTGACAAAGACGATGTGCCAGGTTTCGAACTTAGTTATGAAGTGAAAACTGCATTTTGAAGCCGTTTTTGCAAGTAAAACCGGCTAATTCAATCAAAGACAAAACAGCACTACAAACGTTATATACAAGGAAATTCTATGAACTTTTAAACCCAGGCTGACTACATTGCATCGAAAAACATGCATTTAGCCTGTGCGTAGTCATCTAATTTCTGCATTTTCAGGAAAACGTATAGCCTGGTGAAACCAGACTCTGCTACTTCGCTTTGCTTCGTACACAGTCTGGGTAGTGGTCATTGACAAATGTTTACTTCCTGGTGGGTTGACACTTGTCAGAAGTTTAAAATCATTGGTGTACCCGTAAACTAATCACTAACATTTGGCGATGGCGCATGTTATGCACCGGCTCAGCCGCCGAGTACTTCCACTGGAAACTGCAGTCCTTCATACCAGGAATGCAGGGAAAACAAACTGATCAGTACATTAAAGTTAATACTGTACCCATACATATGCAAATCTACCTAACTGTTGAGCTATCGTTTTTCCTGCAGATACTACTGCTGTTAAAAAAACGTAGGAGACCTGGAAACAACGGCAGAATCAGTGAGAATAACGCATTATTTACATCAAGACGAAATCTGCGTTGACACGAAAACTGAACTGTTAACCATACTTCCGCTAACATCATACCGAGCTCGCTTTCTACCTTTATAGCAACACAGTTTGGCTCTAAGCGTTTGGTTGTCTCAGACAGCTATTTCATTCATGGATAATGACAACTTAACGCTGAGACAGCAAATAGGTCTTTTGACATGAACAAAAACATGGCTTTTAAAAAGTTTGCTACTAAATTAAATACTGTGAAATTCACGGGCAATGTAACACTGGAAGGTACAAGCTTGCTGAGGTGGTTCGGCTGTCTCTCACAGAGATGAACAGAGTGCCTATTTCATCATGACTATTAAGTAGATATGACAATCTTCAGGGGGTAGCGCTACATCATTTCCATTCAAAAAAACTAACCAAACATTCATCTTGTTGTGGCTGTAAGTCGCTGATACCTGGGATTTTCTCCACGACTGAGTGAGTGGCCTCCAGTGAATCTATGTTTCCTGGCCATTGTTGATTTCGGAGACTACAATGTCAAACTTGGTGCAGCGGCTGCATCATGCTCTCAGCCACGCCTTCTGTTCGTTGGTTGGTCCGGCATACTTTCTGCTGACGTAAAAGGGGCAGAGCTCCGAGTTATCAGACTGAGTACTGAAGTGAAATGAAATTAAGCAGAAGTATGAAGGCTGGCGGAGTTAGGCTAGAAAACGTAGCGTGTACATGCAAACATATAAACGTTTTCAGGTCTAAAGACGTGCTAAAAAAAGTCTTTTTATGATTTTTGCAGATAGGCTACTGTCTAAGAAACCAAGAAGAAGATTTTAGGTTTGAGCAAGCGCAATGCCCCAAGGCAGCATATTTTGACAGCTTGCAAATATTAACAGAACACCGAACCTACTCGTTCACGCACATTTTTCACAGCATTTTCTGTGTTTGCTTTTTCTATGTATTGAGGTACTTTTACGTTTAAAGTGTTTGGACCCAGTATATTAAATGCTGTTATCTGCGAGATCCGGGCCATAATCTTTACAATGAACACAGTGCATTTCACCCTCTTTTAACCTCAGCCGAGTTGGTCGCAATTTCAAGCCCTGACAGTATTATCTTTGTACTCCGTTTGTCCAGTTTTGCCATCAGCAGTAGCAATTGCTGTGATATAAATGGAACTCACAAGCTGTAAGGCGATCCACTGTGGAGAGCTTTTTCTTTGTTGAAGTCTTGATTGCTCACAGCAGCCATCATGGTAATCAAATAGTGCTATAACTCGAAAACAAAGCTCTATCTCGAAAATCTGGCAAATTTGTATCCAAGAGATCATGGCATTTAACCCATCGAGCCACAATCTAGAACTTGATTTTGTCCGGCATAGAAGCTATCACGGTAACAGACGGAATGGCAGAGTGACACACAAATGAATTACTGTATACCTCGCTTGCACATGCGCACTGAGGCATAATAATAAATCAGGAGGGAAAGTAGGGTCATTTTCTCATAGACTTCTAAAGCATTGAATGTCTTTCTGCAACCACTGATGTCGCCATCTGCTGGCTATTAAATAGAATGCAATTTTTAGAGATTTCCGCATTGGCCTCACTTTTCAGACCTGGGTGCTGCGTCCATCAACTTTTTTGCAATCATTCATTTAACGTGACATAAACTTTGAAAACGCACAGCATTATTAGATGTGGCCACGCCATTTTAAAACGAAACTGCATTTCAGTCAACGTCAATAATTTGCAGATGTCTTGATAATTCTTGCTTTTTTTCTTGTTATCAAACATCACAAGCCTTACATTAGATGATGCAAGATGTACTTAAAGCGAACATGGAAGGTAATGTCACAGTTTTATAACTCTCTACAATATCAAGCCTTCTCAAACATAGACAGTGAAACAGCATAGAATCCTCTGCACAAGACCATACATGTCATATAATAGCAGCATTGCATAAAAGTGCCGTTTAAACCAGTGCAACTGCAGGGGATGTCTCCATTTTCATTTTAAAAACATTTTTACCAAATGACAGCCAGATAGTCCTTATCTAAGTCAGCAGAAAAGTAGAAAGAAGCAGTGTTATTTCAGCTTTTCCACTCGTCTCTTTAGTTCGGAACGAAAAGTAAATAAGTGAGCTGAAATTGAATCCAGCCACTATAACTGTGTTTTAAAAAAACTCCGGAGGGCTTTGATGTAGTGATGTCTGAAAAAACATCCTCAAATTGCTGAAAGAAAACAACAGAGGCCTTGTTTGAGCCTCTTCCATAGAGATGAGCTCAATTACACGCTGTGCAAGGCTAACTCTTACTTTCCTCGTGAAGACATTTTCTGTCTCATTACCGCCTGTAAAAATGTGAGTTCACTTGTTCAGCGGTATTTTACACTAGTCTGCTAGTATGAATCAACCGTGAGTGCACTGAAATTAAAATTGCTGCTCATTTATTTGCAGTTATAAGATCCAGCTCAGATTCCTTAATGTACTGTTTTAAGCATTTATTCATTTGTACAGCTAATTGCTGTAAATTCAGCTCTGATGATTTGCCTTGCTTGTGGATTGAATCCCAAGAAGAACTGTATTATACTATGAACCATCCCCAGTGGTGCAGTGTGCAGGCTAAAGGAAGCTCATACCAAATGTGCTTGAACAGCAACTGTTATCCTTGCTAATAATTACTAAAACAAACTGGTCAAATAACTGGGTGACAGCGTAGTATAATGGTTAAGGAACTGACCTTGTAATGTAGAGGTTGGCCTTCCAACTGCCTCTACCCTTGAAAAGGTCCTTAACCAGCACTGCTTCATGTAGACCCACTGGTCAGCAGAGGGCTCCCGGGGAGGGAGGGGGGGCGGTTCAAATGGCCCCTATTGTAGGGCGATCCAAATCTGATTGATTAGCGGCAGGGGAAATGAAGCTGTAGGACTCCGGGCTTTTTGTCCCCAGGCTGTTCTTCCCCAAATTTTTTGCCCCCGGAAATTTTGTCCCACTAGGAATTTTTATCCCCGAACTCTTCGTCCCCGTTGACTTATCGTCCCCATGAACTTTTTTCAGAGTCCAGGGATGAAAAGTTCTGGGATAAAAAATTTTGGGGCGAAAAGTCCAGGGATGGAAAATCCAAGGACTAAGAGTCCAGTAACCGAAGAGTTGAAGCACCTATTACTAAAACCTCATAAGTCACACTTGACTTGACTTGACTTGTGGGGTTTTAGTAATCAGTGCTTCAATTAATCTTGTTAGGGTTTGGTGATGGATCCATTTAGCAAACGGCTGATGTAATGAGCAGAGATTAAATGGCAGCATAGACGGATGTGCTGGTTTCAGGATCTCCTGTGTCTGTTCCAACTACACCAAGATCATCCAGCAGTGTTCCACACAGTCTGAGGCTGTGATCGTGGACAGAACTGAACAAGTTGCTACTCCACATGCCCAAAATCTTCACTTTTGGGGAAAACGTTCCAGTCTTAGGAATTTAATGGGTTAGAGGGGCGCTGTTTTTCTTCCCAACAAGAATGAACAACAACAGTGGTCATTTTTTGAAAGGCTAGCATCCCACCATGCTCTAAAAATACTAGGGCAGCACACTATTTTTGAATACTGTGTTTTATTGCAACTTTGGCAGCCCTGCCTCAACAATTGCTGCATGCTGTATAATTTATTATGCCTTGGTGCGCAAGCGGGGCATACGGTAGTTCGTTTGTGTGTCAGTCAGTCATTTATTCATCCTGTCTGTTACCAGGATAGCCGCTCCGCCGGTCAAAATCAAGTCCTAGAATAAGGCTCTACAGGTTAAATGCCATGATACCTTGGATTTAAATTTGCCAGATTTTTGAGATAGAGCTTTGTTTTCGACTTATGCTCTATTTGACATTTTCATAGACTCCAATAGGAATCAAGGAATGCGGAAGTAATGCGTGTCATGGGGAAAGCAATTGTTCCAAACAATTCATTTTCATTGGAACACGCTTGCAGGTAAATTGATGAAATGACTGCATTTTTGGGAAATTTGTCGCATTAGCTGACCCCTTATGAATTTTCTTGTTAGCGTCATTTTCTGTAACCAGCTTTAGTTTATGTTGATCGTCAGATAACAACCTGTTAAATACTTATTAGAGTTAAAGTAGATGACTTGAGCAGCTCTTAACGATATAGCATAACTACGTAATTTGTTCTTTTGGCTACCTTAAATTAATTGGAGTTATTGGTGTTCGTTTGAGTACAAAGCTTATATTCACTTATTAGATTCGCTGATAGTTTCAACCGTATTTTATTGCTAACTAGTTAATTTTGTTGCCTACCACACTACTTCTGTTCACTCGAAGGTTCTGCGATTCATTGCGAAAATGAATGGAAACAGCTTAAAATGTCAAATCTATTTGATACACCTATGATCGCATGGCAGCAAGTAACATCATTAGGCTACGCACAAGTTTTTATTCATTTCAATGCTGTTAGGTGGGAATGCATTTTCACCGCCTTGATTCGCATGAATATTTTTGGCGAACTTCAGGTAATTCGATTGACAAGTGGATGGAAACATGTCAAGCATAGATGCACAGCTAGGGGACTCTGTCAGGTTCGCACAGAATTTTATAGCTTTATCAAGGGACATACTTGTCGCTGCTGTAAGCACCGAGGCATCAGCACCTTCGGTGCTTTCATTCATTTATTTATTTATTTATTATTATTGTTATTTTTATTATTAGCATTATTAGCATCAGCATTATTACTTGCATTATTATTGACATTATCACTAAACAACTGAATGTGATGTTCATGAACTTAAGCTGAATACAGGCAACCTTTGTTTGTTCCCTTGTAAAAATCAATGTTTAACTTGGAAAAGCCAGCCAGACGCATTGGCACAATTCTACCCAATCCCATATAATTTTCCAGAAGAATTGTGTCTTGAGTTTGGTGAAGACCATGCTGGCCAAGAGGAGCCAGGCAAAGTTTTGGCTCGACTTTGTTAGAGGAAACAGTCTGTCGGCGGGAGCTCACACAGGCGCTAGGGCAGTAAAGTTGGCTGAATCTGTGCTGGTATGTGTTTGTTTGTGTATGGACATGCAGTATTGCACTGGCACACTGAAATGGACACTAAAATAGAAACTGCTAGCTTGGCATTTTAAATGAATTCCCCTCTCGTAGAGTAGTTACTGATGAATGCGCAACATAAAGAGAGTTCTCTTAGGTTTTTAGGCAATGATACAATTTACATGGCCGGAATAGCCACCCAGTTCATTCAGCATCGTGAATACACTCATGTTAACACTAAAGATCTAAACTTCAATTTTTGTCTATGAGACATGAACATTGTTGGACAAGGGTTCTTAAACTTATTGCTTCCATCCTGAACAAGATTCGTCTTTGCAGTGCAGGTCCATGTTATTCAACAGTGTATATTAATTAATACCATATTTAATATGAATGGCATTAATAACTAATTACTTGGCTCATTAGTTAACTGTTTATTTACTATTTGTCAATGCATGTTACTACATCAACTAATGTTGATTAACGTGCCCTTACTGTAGTGTTACCATAGTGGGAATCAAAAAAATCTATTATTGAATCAGAATCTCTTCTTGTGCTCTTTTCCACCGCTTCCCACAGATTACTTCTGTCGTACATAAGTTTTTCCTGTCTCAAGACTCTTTTATTGTACGCTTAATAAATCTGATGCACCGTTGCAATATCTTGTTTGGCAATGCTTATGTTTTTGGCCATTCCTTTGTATATGGTCAAGAAGTTGATTTTACACCTACCCTCGATTTTTAAGCCTGGCCTTGGTGAAAAAAGAGTTTACGGGCAGTTGGTGCAATGAAGTAATGCCTCAAAGGCTTTGCTGAAAGCTAGCTGAAGACCAGGTGAAAGTCTTGTTCGGGCGCAGTCGGCTCCCAGAGCCCATGCCCTCCCTTTCTTGATATAGCTCAAAACCCTGGATTTTGAAGTTCAAGCCCTTAAAACTGTGTCACGGTCCTTATACTTACTACACCGCTCATCCTGAATGTGGAAGCTGTACCAGCTGGTCCCTCAGTACCTGGAACAGGGGAGAGTTAGTGCCACTTTTCCAGTAGTCTCCTGGAGCTCTGCAATGTATCCGCGAGCTCGAGTGCTGCGCATGATGTAACTACCTGAATTTAGCTTAAAAGCAGGAATGCAATCATTCTTACACAGACTGGAAAATAAGGACGTAATTAAGAGTCATTTCACAAGGGGGGGGGGGGGGGGACTTTTATTTGCGAGAATAATGGTGGGGGCGAGAGAGGGGTGGGTAGGTGGGGGGTGGGGGGTTCAAGTGTTTTTCCCGCATTCCTGGGTAATTACCGCATTCGGCGAGGAGAAGCGCAGGCTGCGGCCCATCTGGGATCGACCGCGTTTCCTCTGCATGTTAGCGCACCGTACCACCCAGCACAGGACCAACGGATAATTATTCATTCAGCAAACAGCAAGAGCACTACCTTCTCCTACATTGCTCGCGTATTTGTAATCAAACAACGACCCATAGGGAGTGATTTTAAATATCCGGCACTGTGTTCATGTCTGTTTCAGCTTTTGTCTTTGTGCAAACTATCAGACTGGTTAAGGTATTAGGCATAAAACTAGATGTTTTTGAAACAAGAGTGTTTTTCCACTTGTAATAATGTCGTTGTCGTCTGTCTGTGTCTTATATATCATCTACACACCCTGGTGAAAAATCTTGCGGAGTTCTCACTGAAACAAGTGTATATGAGATGGCTTCGGAGAAATTTTATTATCCAAGTAGACAAGTAGCTTGCGATTGGTGCCACCTGCTATTAGGCAGACTTAAATTCCAACAGTGGGTCTGCCCTGTGTCATTCCTGACAATGGTCCGCACTGAGAGACCCCATTATTTTCACCTCTAGCTGAAGTTTAGCAGGAAAGAAAGGGACTGTTCTTTTAATCCGCAAGGAATTTGCATGGAGAAACATCCATTGTAAACACGTCATGCTTTCAGCCCTCCGGCAAATTAACATCACGACTGTTTTGAGTTACACGCTCATATCCAGATTGTCCGCCGTACAGCGTGTGCGCAAAAGAACGGCCCGTCAATGCAGACCCCACACAGATACGCTTTAGCCCCTCGCAAGGATTGAAATGCCAATTCAAGGTTGCTGTTTTTCTGTGCGGCGAGTGCGCGTGCATTGTCTAAGCTCACCCAACTGGGAGGCCGCATTTTAATCATTGATTCAATTAATTTGAAATCCTCTTTTCCTCTGCCCTCTCTGAACAAAAGACTCTACAGCAGCAATGTGAGAGAAATGTTGCAAAAAGGAATGATTTCATCACTGTCTGAGACCTGTGATTGACAGTCCTGCCAGAAACAGGAACAGGGCACCAATCACTGTGCGGTCTGGGTGGTAGTGAGAAGCGAGAAGTGGCCATGCAGAGCTGTTCAATTACAGGCAACATAAAGATGGCGCTGACTTCATCCTGTTGGAATCATCATAATGTGTTTGTTGACCGATACTGTGTTCCTATTTCTACACCGATATAAAGTTCCTGAATTTAAAAGTTAAATTAACGCATTGTATCCTTGTTATTTTATCCTGTAAGTTAAAAGTCCTGTGCGCATTTAACTGTGGCTTACAGTTAACATACATGGAACTGGCACAATATTAAAAACTGGTTTATGTTTAAACGTGACATCCAAAGCTTAACAAAGAACCTTTGAAATGTAAGCTATGGATATGTTCAACCTTATAGATAATAGTTTCAGGTAACAGAGCTGCCGTGGCAACAGCATGCAGTACTGGATCATATTACCTGCATCTCATTTAAAATCTGACATTATACTAAAAAACAGGCCCAAATTACTTTTCAGATGATGTTAGAGTCAGAGGTTACTGGTTATATTTTGTTCCAAATGAGAAAAAAAAATGTAATTACAATGTTATAAACTGAACTTTTTTTGCTAGTTATTTTAACTTCAATTTTACAATCAGTTTATAATGAAGGTTCTTACACACTTCGTATGCGCCATCTCAAAGCTGCATTTAAAAATAAAATGACTTGTACTTCTATGATTGCCGATAAATGTGTAATTTGAAAGCATTTAACCTCTGGTTTTAGCTGCATGATAGCTACTTGCAATGAAAGTTGCTTTTGACTCAAAGACCATGATATCCTTTTCAAATCTGGCAGGTTCATCAGCACCGTAATATATGTAATATACCAAATCACACGCACAAATAATGTCTAGAGCAAATGAACATACTCTTAAGCTGAAATAAGATAAGAATATCCAAGAATTCAAATATCTATTTCTGAAAATGTTCCCACAGCAGCATGTTACTGCAATTGGACTGCTTTTTATTCCATTTTAAAGCTGCCAAAATCTCACTGCTACCACCAAACCCCCCATGCCCTGGGAGACGTGCTTTTCTGACAAGACACCGCGAAACGCCAGTGATCAAACCTATGCCCGCAAACCTAATGCGCTATTCTCCCAAGACCTCAGAGCACGGCTCGGTGTGTAAACATCTGAGCGAGTCTCGCCTGGATAATGGGCCCAAACAGGGCGCGGAACCCCAGAATGTAAATGTAATAAATATTAACGGCGCAGACAGGAGGTGCTGAATTCTGTGGAGTGAAGCAGCAGACCAGGTATTCAAGCCAGGAACCCTGCAGGGTGTTATCGAAGCTAAATAAATAAATGGAGTCATAATGAGTTAAAATCCCAACCTCCCTTATGAGCATTCGCCGAGCTCATAAGGGACCACCTCATTCTCAGTTTTTCAAATCCAAGATTGGAAGCTGTTGTGGGGGATCTTGCCTTTGAAATAACTTGAAGTCTGTCTATTGCATCAATATGTGGAGAGTAATGGAGAAAGTGCACATCAGGACGTTAAGGCCGATGAAGGTTTTAACTGTTTATGCACTGAACTGCTTATTCCTTGTCAACGAGATGCAGCAGTAACTATAAAACAAGATGCAGTGTACATAACTATACATGTGGCTCAAGGCGGGTTACTAGTTTTTTGAAGAGCACATTGAAGTATTGCTATGCATGCCTCCAGTGAGTTAATGCTTGTATACTGTCGTTTACTCTTGTACTCTCATACTCTTTGCAAAACTTTACTATAATGTGGTCGTCTTCCACCCCCCCACCCCCAGACACACACATACAATTTACTTACTCCAGACTGCAGAGACTCTCTGTTCATGATTACAAGCAATTTCAATCTTCACTCTACACAAAAAAAAAATTTATTTCATAGAAATGTACAGTGCTTTGCTGTGGCTGGGTCTATAGTGGAGTAATTGGGGATGGAGTTCTCTGTCATTTTTTTCCCTTTTTGATGTGGCGGGGGTGGGGGTGGGGGTGGAGTGGCGAGTGATGTAAGCTAGCGGTAAGTGACGGGACGCACACAGCACAGGGAAGCCTTCTTCTTTAGCCTCCTTTCAGTCGTGATCTGAAGACAGCGTAAGAACAGAAGCTCCGCCGCTTGTTTGGTGCGACTCGAACGATGTTCCGCGTCACGGAGACGCGAGAAGGAAAGTTCCAGCGTGCAGCGCAAAGGGTTTATTGTGTAAAAGAACTGCGCTGTCGTGTTGAATCTACTGACTGCAAAGGCTCTCTCCTGGCCTCCTGAGCCCCCATGGCTCTTTCATTAAAGTGAGATATCGCTGCGAAACGAATCAATGGGGACAGTATCTCGCTCCATGTTACAGAATAAATAAAAACACACAATGGCTGCGGAGAAGCTGCCTTTTCTGTTACATCAATTCCCCCCCCCCGACCACAATCTCCACCCGGCGCCCCCCTCTGAGAGCGGAAAGAGAATGCATTAACAATACTATGAAAAAAAAGCCCCAAAGTTCCTATTTTTTACCTATTGAAAAGGTTTGAAGTCTGAAAAATGAGTCCGTTCCCATCGGCTGTTGGAATAATAAATAGAAGCAGGTGCGAGGGGGTCGGAATTAAAACCAGCTGGACGTGCGGGATACACTCGAGCTTCTCGGGGGTTTCAATCTTTAATCCCCGAGGCTCCGCTCGAATATCTCACATCTGACGTAATGTACCAGAGAGAGGGAGAGAGAGACAGAGAATGAGAGAGATGCAAACATATGGGGGAATTGTATGGCACTAGGAGAGGGCTTAACTCCTTCCCCGAAATGCTATGTGTCTGCGGAAAGAGAGGCCCTTTAGTGGTTCCGTCACTGCATTAGCTGGAATGCAGCACCTCAGGTATTCTTCATCTCGGGGCGATTTCTGTGAGTGATATCGAGCAGGGCGGAGCACTGTAAATCAGAGGCGCAGGAAGGGGAAACGCAGCAAGACGGGGGGGTGGGGGTGAGGGTGGGGGATATGGAGGGGGGGATGTTTCCCCTGCGGGTGTCGGATATTAATTTAGCCTTATCCAGGGACGATGAAGCTCTATCTGTGTGACACTTTTAGGGCCGAGAGAGCGCCATTTCTGCTGTATGTCAGGCACACTGTAGCCGAGCTCTGTACCTAAGGTATTATTCTGTGTTCAGCAATGGCATTGCTGAGAGCGAAACAAAATATTTAAAATACGCAAAGAATAAGTTGCACTGTATCTAATGAGGGGAAGTAAGGCATATTTCTGTTTCTTTTTTCCCTAAGATTTATGGGTATATTTGTATGTGGAAATCGCGCTTAGCCTAAATTGCTAGTAAAAAAAAGTAGTAAAGTGTGGTATCTCGCAGAGGAACATAAACCTGACCATTCATATGTTCCTACTTCCTAACACGGTGAATTATAATCATGCCACTGGTTGCTCACTTGTCTCTGCTACCTAACGCATTCCATTAGAACTCTGAAATTTGTTTGTCTCTTCCTGCTTTCTTACTCTACACATTAGATCCCTGGCATTGGGAGCTCATCTGTTCCTGCTTCCTATCGCTGCACATTAGAACACTGACATTGGAAGCTCATTTGTTCTGACTTATTAACACAGTGCATTAGAACCCTGGCACAGGGAGCTCATCTGTTTCTGGTTGTTTGCAAATCCTCTGAAGGACAATTCCCTCAGGTGAGCTGAGTCCATGCCCTGTTTACCAAGGGGACGTCTGCACTCCGGCTCTCAGCCTGATCACCCCCGTTCTTCCCTTTTTAGCCTTCTGTGTTCTGCTGAGACACCAAGAAGGACAGATAAGAAGAAAAGAGAAGGGGATGGTGATAGAGGGAGAGAGATCCTCTTCTGCTGGGGGCTAAATGCGACTGTATAAAAATGCAGTCCCAAAGATACCCATCATATGGTATATGTAATGAAAAGGGCAGGATGTACAAGGGGGCCGTCTATACCTCCCAGGCATTCTTTTGTGTCTTTTTTTAAGATCTCTGTGATTTTTCTCCTTGGCTGTACTATCACTGTGCGGAGATGCAGGGCGGTAAGAGAGCTCTGACAATGGCCTCCCCCTTTCTCACACGCCGAGGTAGGCCTTTGGGTAGTTCTTCGAAAAAAAGGGGGGAAAAATGGCTCTTCATATTTGCGAAAGCCCTTTTCCAGAACGGACAGGTTCAGATCTCGGTCGGTCCGCATTCTTGTCGGTTCAAAAGCATCCAGCCGAGCCTGTGTTCCCTGAAAAGAGGTTCCTCGAGGGAGACCGTGGAGTTGAAATCTGTGCATTTGTACGCTGGCATTATGCAGAGACAAATGAGCCAAAATGGAGTCTTTTCAGAATGTCGCGAGGAGCAAATTAATGGCAAAAGACAGCCTTGTGACAAGAAACGCATTGTGCGGGAGGTTAACAATGACCAATAGTCCCTGCCTTGCGTAGCCTTTATAGATCTCCCCCCCCCCCCCCCCCCTCCTTCCACTGACAACACATCCATCCATCCATGAAAGGAGGCACTCATATGCACATCTGATCGTCCACATTGTCCAATGTCCTTGTAACTCTGTCTTAAAAAAAGTTTGGTTTTCAAAAGAGTTCAGGATGTATGTGTCAGTCTCTGTTACAAAATGTGTGACAGAACTTGTGTGTGTGTGTGTGTGTGTGTGTGTGTGTGTGTGTTTATGTGCTTGTGTACTTGCATTTACGTCTTTTCTAATGGAAAACCTTTCTGGGGGCAAATAGCTATTAGCCAATAAGCACCATAATAAATGCAGTGATTTTCTTGCTGTACTCATATATTTTTCATTTTCAGTTTTTTAGAAGAAAAGGAAGAGGCATTTCTTCCGAGTTGTTCTCCTGCAATGCTATTGATTTATTTAAACCTAACAGCCATAATTATGATTATTTTAAACATGATGTGCTGCTTTGTCGTTACCAAGGGTAACGGATCTTTCTTAAGGCTATTACTCCCAGAAAAGTCCGGGAGCCTCCAAGTATTTGTGGCCTGCTCCCTGTTTCCCAGGAGCGGTCCCCAACCTTTCAAATAGCCATGTTCAGAAAGTAAGTATTGGACATTAGCATTACCCTGTGGCCGATTAACAGTCAGAGAGGAAGAGGTAAATTAAAAAAGGCACAGAAAGCTGTTGTACCGCTCCCCCATCCCCCTACCTCTTTGTGGAGGTTACATATACAGTGCTTAACTGATTTATTAGACCACCTGTCACAAAAAATGAGAAAACGCAAAGATTTAAGAAATTTGTCAAAATCTTGTTTATAACTAAAAATTATTTTGTTATTTCTTTGGCAAATAGCAAACTGAAACCTCTAAATAGTCCTTATTCACACATTATAACCAAAAAAAAATGTTCAGGAATGCAAGAAAATAGCTGTTATTTGGCATCTTAATCAAAAAAAAAATAATGTGCTTGACTATATTTTTTTGTTGCTTTTTTGCAAAACGGTAAGTTTGAAAATTCATGGATAACAACAATAATCATATTTTGGCATTAAAAATATCATTTCCGTTTAAGGGCCTGCACATACTGGTGGATTAATCATTACAGAAACATAACAATTGAAGCACCTATTACTAAAACCCCATAAGTCACATTTGACTTCATTTGACTTGTGGGGTTTTAGTAATCAGTGCTTCAATTGTTTTGGTAATTACCAACACTGTTAATGTAGGGCAGCTGTGGCATAAACCTTACATTGGGTGGTGGTCTCATAAATCTGTTAATCACTGAAAATTCCGTCAGTGTCTCAAAATTAGTATTTTCAAGGGTGGGATTTCTGCGCTGCTGTTTAAAACAGGGCCTTGGCGCAGCAGGGGATTCTGCGTGCGTGGGTAGTGACGGCTCTTCCTGTCTGAACGCATCTCCCGAATCGTAGGGATAAAATTAGCAGTCAGAGTGTTGCGCAATGCCATTAATTACACGGTGAAGTTGTGACCGAACAAAAGGGATTTTTCCCCCTTCTTGCCCCAACCCCCACAACCTTTGGAGGGTTTTATTTTTTCCACTGTTCTGTCTCTTCCTCCTGAAGGCTTGACTTTCTGAGCCCTGCTGTCAAGTTCAGGTTACAGCAAACCTGAAAATAAAACCGGAGAGGAGGAAGACAGAGATTTGTTCGTAAGAAAGGAGACCTTGACTGACCTGAACACTAATCCGAATGCCTCCCATTATCTTCTCACTGGCTTTGTGATGAGCGGTGCAGAATAATTGTGTAACCGGATCCATTTTATCCATGTCGGGGACTTTTTTTAATCTGTCTTTGTTTTGAAAGGAAAACACGGTGGATAAAGGCCCCTTATTCCCCGATCTAAAATGGCTGACCGAGGTGGGATCAGTTGAGAGGCTTTAGCCTGTAGAAGCTGATGCTGATCGTGTAATCTTTCTCAAACAAATAAAATGGGTTCCTTCCTTTTGATGTGTTCTCCTTTGGTGAATCTTAGCCTCTTGTAAAAAGCTGCTTTTACACATGGAGCTTGTTAGCAGACCAGCAGACTATCTATTGGAGCTTCATGGAGGTGTTGGATTCTGGGAAATGGACAGTGGGCAGATTTCCCAGCTCTTGTTGCTTTACCCTTGATCCAAGGTGCTACCCATGAGGCCGAGACAGAGAGAGCTCAGAGAGGCCGGTTGTGCGCGTGCACACGCGTGTGTGTATCCGTATGCGTATGCGTGTGCGTGCGTGTGTGTATCTGTATGTCTGTGTGTCATTTTGACCGCAGCGCCAGCCAGATCAAATAAACAAGGAGAGTCACGCCAGCGCATTCAAGTGTTGAGACCTCTGCTCTGCAGCGCCCCTAGGAGGTAGTGAAGAACATGCCATTTTTTTGGCTGCAGTGGGACTATCCATGAAGTAAAGACAGGCTTAGTGCCTCCGGTCTCCCAGCTGGGCTCTGACAGCGTTCCTGTTGTACTAATGCACGGCTGACTGGGGGGAAAAGGAAAAAACCTTGCATCTGCCATCCCTGTCATGTTAAAAGAGGCTGCTCCATGTACCCTTGTGTTTTTTCTCTTTTTTCATTTCGCACAGCGGGTTCGAAAGCGCCAACCATTGGCTGCGTCTGCAGACTGTAGTCTGTGAGGAATAGAATCTCTATGTTCTAGGGAGGGCGTAGTGCACCCTTCTGAAAGGGTTTTGAGTCACGAAAGAGGTGTGTGCATGGGGGGGATCGAAACAGAATAAAGTATTACTGCACATTTGCGTGAGTTCACCAAAAGGTTGTTTGGAGAGGATCTCTAGAATGTTCTTGTAGCGCCTCGCTGTGTATTGCTCTATGTTCTTATTTATTCTGCATAGCCTATTTTTTCCTACAGTAGTCACTCACATGTTCAGGCATGTAAATTGTACTGCATTACCCAGTGAATACTGTGGCCACAGTTGTTACAAGTATGAAGTAATTCTGCATGTGAGCCTGTAAATGCTAGTAATTATGTACAGGATTTATGAGTGTTGTGTGGACGAAGATTCTATATTACCCATTTAATATACAGGTTAGGAGTCGTATTCTAATTCTTATTTTATAATCTAATTAGCACTCTCATCCTGTTTTCATTTATGCCTGTTTCTTGAGTGGCCTTGACTCTTTGTTGGGTGTGGGAACCACCTCCAAACTGAAAATATTCTTTGTCCAGAATCCAAAAGTGAGATACAATAGGAATGCGACACCCACCCCCAATAAATTTACTGTTTTTCTCTGCTTTGCGTCGGTAGCTTAGGAACATTGTGCTGCTCATTCACACTAGTCAGACAATTGCATGTTTGCCAAAATGCTCTACTCCTGCATCCAATGGCAGAAAGTTTCACTTTGTCCTCATGTTTAGCAAAGTTACGGTGTATTTAGCGTTATCTTAGTGGTGACGGGATAGGCTAACACTACCCCCTATGGCTAGCGCAGCGCCTGTGGGTTGCTGTTTACTTGACGCTGCCTCAAAAGCAAAATTCAGCAACATAAGAGCTAACAAAAGCACATAGCAATTCATTTTCACTTTATCGTCTCCTGCAGCAAAGTGTAAGTGTAAGGGGGATATAAATACAGGAATAAGTGTTGTCCCTCCGAACGTCCATCTCACGCTTCTTTTCCAGCCTAGAATTTTTAAATCGTTCCGTGTTTTTCCACAAAATCTAAAACACAGATACATCTTAAAGTGCTGATGGGCCTTGTCACATGTCCATCCCTATTGCTGTCTGTCTGTCCTTCCCTCCATGGCGTATGGTTTCCAGGCCAGAATGCCGAAACTGTGGTGTGGAACGGAGTGTTTCATCTTTGTTTTATTGGATATGGGAAGTATCTCAGACCTTTAAAAAAAGAAAGTTTGGAAAAGGGAACTTTTTTACTGAGCTCAGACCTGGCTTACAGGATAGCCAACACCTTAATTTGGCGGATGAGATAATGAGGTCTGCTGATTACGACTGTTTGTTGGACCACTGAACTTCATATTTCCAATGTTCCTTCCTGTTTTTTCTTGTTTTCATTTCGTTGCAAATCTGAAAAAAGATGTGGTAAAGTAGTTCTTCTTTTTCCACTTTTTAGGAAAAAAACTACATTGGAAGCATTTTAAATTGGACCTTGTTCCAGTCACCATCTCTTTAACAGGCAGCAATGCCAGAGGGCACTGAAGTCTCAGGGAATCAAAGCAGAATGATGTTGTCAGATTCTCATTGAAAATGGATCGATGATTGAACAAGAATAAACGGGAAAACGTCACCATTCTTAGCTTCCTGCACTTTTCATTAATTCAGCACCTTCAGAACTCTAAGTTGAATTTGAATGGATAATTTCCAATACCATCATTCCTTTTATGTATCACGCGCATTGTAGCACATTTTTGAGGGATTTTTTTCCCACTCAATAAATGATTGATTCACTCATATCATTACGTATATTAATACGAATTGTATTTGGGGGGAAAAAAAATGAATAATGGACAGAAAGCAACAGAATTCAGAATAGGATTACTGAAACTGTTGAGGAGGTGAGAAAAGTTATCAATGCAAGATTGTCAGTGGGACCACTGACAATCAGATGTTTATAAGCCTTAAAATTAGCATTAGCTCTCTTGGCATGTGACTGTTCGGCCACTGCCCAACATACTGTTGCACTGTAAAAAAAAAAAGTTTTCACAACTGAAAAATGTTAGTGTCCAGGCTGCCTTAAAATTTTAAGCTCACTGAACTTGAGATACAAGTTGAGGTAATATTCAACTTAAAATCTTAAAGTCAGTTCATTTTGAGGCAGCCTGGACACTAACTTTTTCCAGTTGAGACTATTTTTTTTTTTTAACAGTGTGTCTTTTAAAGACTCGTCATGTTAATCACAAGGAGCAGACTTATAGAGAGCACCATAATCACTGGTTTGTGACACATGTTTTGTTATTTAGCCTCTGTTGACGGAGTCAATCACTATAGCTGAATCCCATTGAACATGCATTTTCCTTGCTCAAGTAGACCTGTAGTTGGCTGCAGAAAAAGGCCTGGCAGAGCATCACCAGGGAAGTTACCCAGTGTTTGCTGATGTCTATGAGTCGCAGACTTCCAGGAGTCATGACATGCAAAGGATATGTGACCAAATACTAAAAGTGATTTCACGGTTTCAGTGTCCAATATTTTTTTATGTGCCTGTAAATGGAGGGGACCATGTACAAACGCTGATTTCATAATGGTTCTTTAGTTATGGATGGAAAAAACCCCCAAATTTAAGCTGACTGTCTGCAGTTCAACCTCATTGCCATTGTGTCCTTTCAAACTCAAAGTGTTAGAGTACAGAATCAAAATAAAAAAATGTGTCAAAGTCCAATGAATTATGACGCTCACTGTATCTCAGACAAATTATTTGGCATCTTGTTGTTTCGGTGACTGTTCTGCATAAGGAAGAAAACAGTAAGAAATCGGACGTCATAGTGGATGGTTTGATGCATTGTGCAGGTGCTGAACTGTACGCTGCCTTATGAATCTGGTTACGGTAACTGCCTCATATACGGTAACATTGACCTCATATTTATTCACAACGCAAAGTTGTCGATTTCTGTATGAATTGCAGCCCTTTATTTTCCAGTGACGTGTATGAAAAACATATTTCAACTGCATTTTCTGCAATAATAATAATCTAATACTTAGAAATACGGATGCTTTTGAGTAGCATGTGCTAAAATGAGATAATTAATGCTCTTTTGGAAATCTGAAGGCAGAATGATTTTGTTTTTTTTTTTTGTTTTTGTTTTTTTTTCTTTGAGATTAAGGGCAGTCTGCTGATAAGAATATTTCAGTCGACGAGAGGTAATCCTGTCATGTGGCCCTTCCCCAAATCTTTGATCTTCTGCCATGTTCATATGCATGATTTCCAGAATGTTCTGAACTGAAAGATGTGGCATCAAGACCCAAATGCCTTACAGCTTCATTTGTGCCATATTTAGACAAGATAAACCTGAATAGCTTCAGAAAAAAGAAAAATAACTCGAAGAAGCGCAAAGATTTTTATTTTAAAATGGAGCACGGAATCGCTGTTGTTACATCACCTTTATTGGTTTTCTGGAAAATGTGTTCCACATGATGCGAACCGTGAAAGTTGAATTTGAATAAAACATTTATACCAGTGCATTTCAGTTGCCAACTTATTCGTGCTGATTTTTCCAATTCTATTATCCTATTACTGTCCTACATATTAGCATTTATTTATATGCCTTCGATTTGCTGCTTCATGAGCAAAGTAATTCACCTTAGTTGCTCCGGTTAAACCAAGGAAAAATATTAATATTAATGACATGTCTTTGGGCAAAGAAATTCTGTTATTTCCTTGTAGGACATTTTGAATCTAAACACCGAATTAACCATCTTGATAATATTGAAAACAACTGTTTACTCTGCATAGTATGTTTCAGGTTTTCCCCTCTGTAATGTAAAACATGAAATCTGTAGGCTACTCTCTGTGTTTGTTGGAACCTGTGTATTTTTTATTTTATTTATTTTATTTATTTTTTTGAATTCCTGAAATTATGGGGAGAGATTCGTGGCCGAGGTATTTAGCCATGCTTTCAGGGGAAATCGAAGGTTTCAGACCCCATGCTTGGGGAATATTCAGAACAGGAAGCTCAGATCCCTGTTAAAATTTATTCCTCTTTCTCTCCCAGTGCTGTAACCACATGGCATCTCCCTTTGTTGATGAATAAGTGCAGGAGCCTTATGGTCTTTCTCTCTCTCTCTCTCTCTTTCTCTCTGTCTTTTGTAGGATGAGCATGGCATCTCGCACTGGAGTAGCTGTTGTGAAGAAAGATGCTGCGGAGGGCAGGGTGGTGAGACCAGGTTAGGAACAGACATGGGCCATGCACACCAGCCCTTGCTGGGGGTCTGCGTGTGGGGGCATATTGTGTCTGCTCTCTGATGAAGCCTCACTCGTCCAATCATGGGCTTCTCTCCTCTGCTCTCAATCTTATCAGTGTAGACACACTTTCCTCTACACAAAAGATGTGCATATTACTCTGTTTGCATGCACTCAACTAACTCATAGTGTTTTCCGAAAACCTTTGTCCACGCTTTGCGCTTTTAAAGTGATTTTTTCTTTGTATTGTCAGATTTTTTCATCTTTCAAGAATGTTGTTTTTGCGCTTATAGTGAGAAAAAAGTGCGCTGTTTAAAAGCAGAGCAGAGTTATGCAAGGCTGACACTTGCACGATTCTGTGGCACGCATTGGCGTGCGCAAACTAGTCGTAAACTGGCGTGAAGTGTGCGTAAACCCGTCGTGACTGCGTGCCATGTCGGGACGAGAATTTTGAAATGTTCAAAATTTTGGTCACGACAAATTTCGCGATCGAGTTGTGAACTATGCGCAAACTGTTCGTGAACTCGTCCAGACGATGCGGGAGAATGCGTGCCAGTGCGTAGCACTGCGCGCCATGCCACGACTGTCACGAACAGCTCACGTCCAGTTCATGAGTAGTTTACGACATGTTCACGAATTGGTGTGCGTCGCAGCGTGGCCGTGCCTTCCCACTGACGCGGTCACGTGTACGTCACGCATTGATGGCATGAGCAGTTCACGGCTAGTTTACGCACTTCACGAACAGTTTGCGCATGGCACGAGCAGTTCACGACTACTGCGCAACAGTGGCGCTCGCGTGGGTGCGGGGGTATATATAGGGCTTCCTGGACACTGCTTGCCATTCCAGAGATCGCCAGCGAAGAGACAACTTCACAGAGACAACATGCCAGGTATAGGCATCTTCTCTTCTCTGCAATGATTGTGTCTCTGGAATTCAGCATGTTTTCTCTTCCACAGCCAATCCAAAAATGACCAGGGGTTAAGGAGGCCCCCTTTTTATATGGCGTACCCAAGTCGGCACGACACCGTCCGAATTGCGCAAACTCGTCGTGCCAATGCGGGAAGTGCGCAAACTATGCGCAACCTATGCGTGAACTCGTCGTGCCAGTTCGTGTCAATGTGGACACTGATGGGCACGCATTTGTGAACTATTCGTGAACTCGTCGTGAACTATGCGTGAACTAGTCGCGAACAGTGCGGGAGCCTCGCAGTTCATGCCCCAAAATGGCACGACTTGCCACAACAAAATCGTGGCCAAAAGTCGTGCAAGTTTCAGCCTTGCATTAGGTTACCAGTTTATACAGAGGGCTTATTTCTAATTCTTATACAACCTGGCAATCCATCCGGGTCCCCCTTCTTTTAAGGCTAATCGAGTCTGTTAGCTGTTCCTTCAGTGAGCTAGAGGCCAAGAGTTTGGAATTCTCCTCAGATATCTTGGCTGCAGAACCATGCCCATCCTTTGTGGATGCATATTTTGGAAAGTGTGTTGAATAATCATCGACCTGTGGATTCATCCCTCCTTCCTTGTCCGCTGCGCACTTGCCACATCTATTACTATCGTTTGGAGGAACTCAAACCTGCCCGATGTGCCTTCCCTCGATCCCTCCAGCTTTATGTCCTTCTCTTGCCACCTTTTCATGCTTTTTCATGACCTAGGAGCAAGGAAAGGAGGCATAGACAGAAAAAAGGTGAAAAATAAACTGATTGGAGTGGATTCTACAAGGTCCTGCTGTTCCAAAGCCTGGCTTAGTTACATGCTGCAGTGAAGGAATCAGCCCCAGATCCACAATAAGCTGCTAGGGCACTTAAAAAAATGAATTTAGCCGCAAATGCCATTAATATATGAAAAAAACTTAGCAGGCTCTTGACAGAAGAATAGTCTGGAACAGTCAGAGTCAGGGGATAGGTGAACAGCGTCAGTGGGGAGAGGCTGATCGTGGTCAGAGAAAGGTCTGAGATCTGAAGCAGGAAGGCAATCCGGGGGTACAGGGCTCAATGGGCAGTGCCCACTCTCAAACTCCAAGGCTTGGAGGAATCATCCAGTTCGCCACACTCAAGCTGAACAGTACAGAGCAACATCCCTAATAAAGTGGTTATTTTGTTTTCTTAAATATTGGATGCGAAGGGTAAAGAGTGGTCAGCAGAACTGGTTAGGACAGAATGAAGAGAAACAATCCAACGAGGGAGGAACATAGACCAGGAACTTAAATACACACAACAGGGAGCAGGTGGGAGCGGGACCCCAAAGGGGGGGGGGGTTGCGATGCACGACACAGTAACTGAATAATGAGAAATAATCAGGGGACGAAGAAATGCCATGAAGGGCCTTGGTGGGTGCATTACCTCCGCTGTTTTGAAATTCGTTGGCAAAGGAATTATCATTGGAAAGTGAGAGTTAAACGAGTCTCCACAGTGCCCTCTCTACGCACATATAAATTCTTTTGGATTCTGTTTTGAGAATATGATTCAGATCTTCACAACAAATCACTTCCTCCTAAACGTAGTATCTATCAACATACGAAATTTCAATGACATCCATCCATAACTTTTTAGATATTTCATGGACTGAGGAAAGACTCAATCTGCTGGCTCGAGCCTTCTCCCTCTCTCTACCGGAATTCATCCAGTATGGACATCACTCATCAGGAATAGCTTATCTGTCCCTTAGTCATGTTCTGTCCACTTTTTATTGAAAACACCCTGCCTTGCTATATAACTTCAGTGTGAAATATTGCATTTGGAGTGGCTGGTCTGAGCCAGAACGATTCCCTTGACATGAAACAGCTTTGGAAAACAAAAGAAAACAAGAATCCCAAAGGTGAAAAAAAATGCAGAAGAATGCAGGAGGTTTGGGAATCGCACACTAAAGCCTGATTCTTGGCTCCAGTGGAGGATTTTGCGAGACCTTTGGCCAAAAACTCCAGCTCCCACCCATTGCTTTCCTCGTCACCCCAACCTCTTGCTTCAGAAGATACAACTCCATGCCCCGCCAAGTGTGAAACCACTCTCCTTCATATCTGGCTGTTTGTTAAAGGTTATTGTTTCAAGGCTACTTGAAATCCTGCCCTGGGCACATTATTTATTCTTTTTTTTTTTTGCCTTCATTGTATTTATCGATTGGGCATAGTTGCGCCGGGCACAGGGGTGCCTCCTCTTCAATGGCACTGTGCCATGTACTTTTGGAGGTCATTAAGCTAAGTTTCTGTGTCATGTGCTTATGTATACATAGTACAGATAAGGACATGAGATGACTCGACTCTCAGGACTGTAAAACTAAACCCTTGTGTTCTGTTCGTTTTTCAAACATAAATATCAGTGTGTGGGTGTGCGTGTGTGTGTGTGTGTGTGGGGGGGGTGTTAGCACTTGTGCTCAATCAAAATATATTCATTTGCATATTGTTCCGCACGAAAAAGCCAAGCCCACAGTGCTTTGGGTTAAAAAGAACCTGCATTGCATCATTTTTCTATTAGTAACAATGGCGAACGCAGAACGCTTGCCGTCGCATGCTACACAGACGCATTTGCAGGACAAGCCTCGCGTGCACTTGCATATGTAAACATCGCACGCAGATGTATGCAGCCATTTTTAATAAGAAAATCAGTTGATGTGATTATTGTTATTGTGGGTCTATGCTAATGCTACTGTTTTATCCTGAATGTGCGGACACATCCAAAACATGGACACTAAATGTATATTTTTCTCTCACTTGACAAGATATTTCAATCCCGCCCCTCCAAACAACCAAGCCGTTCTCTCTCTCAGACTACCGTACACAAGTGACAAGTGCAGAAAAACAGGGCTTTAAATACCAGCTACCACCCGCGGTTCAAATGGGCACCCTGTACCACTCGAAAATACCACTTTGCTTGTGAAAAGCCGGCTTCTGTGCTGTTTTGTCCTCAGAATAGAACCTTTAGTGTTTTCATCCATTGCGGTTTCACCGATTTAGCATGCGTATCTGTTGCACTAAATGAACTGGGGGATGTAGCATAGAAAATAAGAATTGCCTGCCCTGGAACGGTATCCAGGAACTTTAGACTGAGAGTTTAGATTGATGTACACAATATGTAACGCCACCCAGACATTTTGTTTCGGAGGGATAACGGAGAAATGTGACCTCCATTTATTTAGAATTAATCTATGACGTAGAGAAAAAACTAGACTGCGCAAAGCTTCCACTCTTGTGGTAACTTGGCTTTAACATCTGGTTACGGCAAAACAGAGCATGTAGTGCTTTAGTTTTTTTTTTTATTATTCCCTGTAAAAACTTTGTCATAATGATATTTATGGATAAATATTTGAGGCTTTTTAAATTACCAGTTTACATGATTTTGATCATATTGGTTATATCCTGAAAGCTTTCATGTATAAGTATGTCCTTACTTGAAAAAGTGCCTTGTAGCAACCTTATTTTTTTAGGATTATTTCTAAACTTCTATGCATTTAGCCATGACCGGAAACTGGCGCCCGCATGACCTTGGCTAAACGTACCAAGAATAGAGAGTGTATAGTCTAGTCTTTTCTCCAAGTCCGTAAAATCTGCCGTCCGCCTGCTTCTGCCTATGGTCCTCAAACGATGGAATTTCACCAGTCAACGATTATGTAATCATACTTCTTACTAAAACACGCTGCCAGTTTGAGAATACTACTCATGATATAGATGTCAGGCATGTTTTCAGAACAGAAACAGACAATCTCATGGGGCAGTGTTATCCGGAATGTGCTACTAATGGGCGTGATCTTGGGTAAGACTGGACCGGTACTGCGAACAGTAGTGACATCAGCAACATTAGATCATACAATTGTATGCCGGCAGACCAAAGCGCAAAGGCAGCAGAGGTCTTGCCCAATGTTGCCGACAGATTGGCACATCCTCGTAATCAACATGTCTGCTAGACTGTTATAGAATTCTGTGGTTTGCTCTTCCTAGATTGCCATGGCCATTTTAGACTTAGCTGTAAGACAACCCTCTCTCGCTCTCTCACTCTGTTTTTCATTGAAGAGACATGCTGTATAAATTGCCGACTAGGGCCAGCACTTTTTGGGATAGCCTCACAGGTTCTGTGGTGGTAGCAGTGTCTCCTTCATGAAGATATTGGCTGAGAGACTGCATCAGCACAAAAATAAAAAGAGCCATATTTACTGCATGGCTCTGCTGTAAATAGGCTGAAGCCATTTGGAGGGGACTGTCTTCTGTCTGTCAGTCTGTGTCTGCCAAAAAACATATCTCTTATACTACTAATCATTTATTTCTTAAAAGTTTGTCTGGTTTGATTGAGTCACGAATATGATGACTAAGGAAATGATAGCTTTTGGAAGAAAGACAGGCGTTGAAACATAAACTGCAGAACTGTTCCTGCAGTAGCACAAAAAGTGCTACGTCTCCACCCTGCAGTTTTACACAAAGAGTGCAATTTAAGCCTTTTCATGGGTCTAACAGAACAGGTTATACAAAAAAGTGCTAGTGTAATATCTGTATTGATTGGTTTTGCTTGAAGTAGTGTGTTTACGTGTATCTGTGTGTTGGTCTGTGCATGTGTGAGGGGTTGAACTCACTTGACTGTGTTTCTGCGTGTTTGAATGCATGTGTGCAAATGTGCATGCGTGTGTGTGTGCATGCTTGTGTATGCTTGTTTGTCTGTACATGTGTGAGGGGGTGAACTCAATTGTGTTTGTCTGTGTAGTCTGTGTTTTTCTGTGTGTTTGCATTCATATGTGCTAATGTGTGCACATATGAGTGTGCTTGTGCGTCTGCATGCAGGTGTGTGTTGGTCTGTACATGTGTGAGGGGGTGGACTCACTTGTGTTTGTCTCTGTACTTTATGTGTGCTTCTGTTTGAGTGCAAGTATATGTGCAATTGTGTATGCATGTGAGTATGTGTGTTTGTGTGTGCGGGTCTGTGTTCAGGCACAAGTGCACATGTACGTCTGCATGTGTATTTTTATTTGATCGCAGGGCTTAAGTTTCGCTTGGCTTTTGATCCTCGATCTTTGCTTGTATGTCATTAAAGGAAGCAGGAATATCGCTTAAAAAAGGAAAACAACACGCTACCCGGTATCCCGTTTCAGTCCAAAAGCGGGAGCGCTAAATTACAGAGCAGCTGGCTATTTCCTGGTCTCGACCGCAGCACTTACATCAGTCGGCCGAAGGGAGAAGTCTCAGTCAAACTTTCGCAGTCTTCGCCCGAAACGCCATTCCAACATTTGCTTTCGTACAGGCGAGCGGATCTTTGTTTCCGCCCGGCTGCTCATCAGAGTCGTATGTAATTCCATCTCCTCTGCTACATAGCTATATTTTTATAAACACAAAAAGGCTGTAACTGGAGATGGGGACCGAATTGTTGTTGGAATCTTTGCCTTATTATTCCCTTTCCTCGTTTCTGTCGTGGGAACGCGACGTGTATGTAAGCACTCGCTTAACCGTTTATCCAATTTTTTTTTGGATTTTCCCTCATGTGGCTGTACCTTATGTGAAGCACTTATTCTCCTTCTCTTTAGTCCACATTCATGCCCTCAAAAACGCCAAGCACATTTATTGTTTACTTGCTCAGTTTTATAATAATTAACGGCGCAGTATATTCATATATACTTGTACAATATTTTTCAAATGCAGTAGAAATGCGCCACCAAAGTGAACAATATGCCTTCCCATATGTAACGGACAGAATAGCTGTGCAATATATGATCAATATGTTACGTTTTATATCAGCTTAGTAAATTAAGTGTCAGACACAGAGCCTGCCATTGGGGTGTGTTCGTGAAGAAAAGGCATGTAAATTAGTTTGCTTGTCTGATGCATGCACTGGCTGGTGTGCGCAAGTAAATTGTCGGTGGCCATAACATGAAAGATGCTATATGGTAATAACAATCATTTTTACTGCCTCCTTCTCGGCGGCTGGTTGAGCTCGAAGTGAACCCACTTACAGTCTTATCTGAGGCAGATGGAAGAGGGATATGGAAAGTGAGAGAATGAGTGAAGATGAGATAAATATCTGTACGTGATCATTTTTAATTTCATCAAAAAGGTGCCTTTTCAATGGATTTACCAATAGATGTTTCTGATTTGCAGGTAACCAATGCCTCACAATTCTGTAACTTTAAAATTTAGTGTTAGAATTGCGTACATTTAATTTCATTAAATTGTTATATAATTCAATGATCAGACCATACCAGATCATTGACTTTTAGACCAGACCTCAAGTATTCAGGCTGTGAATTCATCCTAGTCCTGCTTTAAAAGTATTTCCATTTTGTCTGCAAAAGATCAGTGGTTTTTGGGCAATTGTTCTTTGTAAATCTAAAATTAAAATTAATAGCTTTGCAGCGTTTGTGATTTTGGTTTGCACCAGTCCTGTATAGCTTCATTCTTCTTATACCACACAGGGGAATACTTGATACAGAAAATACCTTTCATTGCTCCATATTTACACATTCCTGGTGTTTTACACTCCAGCCTCTGCTGATTTTTAAATAAATTGAACATATTTTACTCGCTGATAATTTTATGTGGCCCATTCTCAGCTGCACATTTAATGTAGCATATAAGTTTACTTGGGTTGTATTTATTATTGCAGCTCTTGAGACAGTCTACTGCGCATAAAGGCACCAGAAGTGTGTGTGTGAGTGTGTGTGTGTGTGTGCGCCCGTGTTTGTGCGCTTGTGTTTAATTTGATTGATTTATTCATTCACGCTGCACAAAGAGTGCCGTTCTGGAGAAGGCAGTAAAACTCAATGGCATATTTCTGCAGCGTTCCCATAGAGATTACTTAGCTATATCAAAACATACGTGTGTGCGCCTGTGTGCGCCGCATACAAATGCCCTGTAACAGATGCTACACCCTGCTGAACTATCACATTCTCCCAGCCTATGTATGTATGAATCCTCCCCTCTTTCTTTTCTGCTTCAAGGTGACGAACGACTCTTTGCGTGCTCCCTAAGACAGCGGACATTGTCGGTATGGCGGTGTCCAGCCAGGTGGTTTGTTGTCTAGGTGACTGTAAATAAATAAATGGAGCAGGAAAGAAGCCACAGCGAGCACTGGACTGTGCTCACCTGCTCTATGGCGGTCAGAAGAGGGGTTCTGGAGCCCAGGGCTTTCCGGGGCGTGCAGACAGGTGTCGCGGCTCTAGAACAGGAAGAGGGGGCTTTGGTTTCTTTCGGCAGCTGGCAGGGGGGCAGATACTGCTCAGCTTAGGGGGCTAATTTTCGCATTGCATGTGTCTACCCCCCACCCCCCGCCCCCAGGCCATCCTTCTTGTGCCATTGCACCTCTCCCCCTGCCTGCGGCTTTTACGCGATAAAGCGGCAAGCGCCGGCGAGTTATAGGGTCTGGCAGTAACTCGATATTTACCCGGACGGTGTGTGCCCACTCAGTGCACTCGGGTAGAGTGGTGGATTTTTGGGTGGTGGGGTCAGGGTAGGGGTTAAGAGGCATTTATAGAGACACCGATAATTCCGTTTTACAGCATCCTGTGAGCTGCCTGGATGCAGGGGTTGTTTGTGTCTGTTGGTGCGACCCCTGTGGTGTTTTGTTGTTTGTTTTGACCGCGTTTCCATTGGAGCGCTGAGGATGGGCCCAGGAAAGACTGCAGTGCCCGCCTAGTTTCTCCCCGCACATGGCTCTCTACGCACAGGGCCATCAGTACTATTTCGAGTGCGTCGCATTGCATTATGGGACGGGGGGAATGCTCCGGGCCTCTCTCCTGGAGGCGTTAGAGCAGGCCGAGTTGCCTGCGGCTCTGTTTTCACTGGCATCCTGCTATCTCGCCTCCAGCTCCACCCCCAACACCTCAACACACTCACCTCTTACCCTAGAGCTTGTGTTATGGTATACAGTATTTGACATTTACGCTTATATTTACTACAGTTCTGAGTATACAGAGGTTCGGCCGAACAATAATATACAGTTCCTGCATGACAAATAAAGAATTACACTTCCTCCCCAATGAATGACAAAACAATTAGTTTGTATTTCCTCAGCCCTCACTGAAAAACTTTTCCAATTTCCAGTGCACATGAAGTTATGTCTGAAATCACAATGCAATCTGAAACTGTGCAGTGGAGATTATTTTTGAAACATTATGCACGTATATCATTATTACTGTAGTCCGATAGAAGCCATGGAGCATTGAAGACAAATGCTTTACGTGTTTATGTATATCTGCTGTAACGGTTATGATTCTCATCGAGGGTTTTTCAGTGTGGGATTACCTTGACTTGAGGGCGATTATAGACAAGCTTGTTTAAGTTCTGGGTGTCTTGTGTTTGCCATTGATTCCTGCCGCACTAATTATTCAAGTGCCTAACCATCTGTGAGCAGTAAACTGCTCTCCAGCAGTCAATAACCATGGAAATCAATGGCATCTGACAATTCTGTCCATTTAGAGTCGCAAATGAAATGTCTTCGTGTTTTAAGTGACATGAACAAGAGCCGTTGCCACTGTCAGCATCTAAATTCGAGGCCAAGGGGAATCTACTGGCGTTTAGATTCTGAAAAACAGGAATAGTTTGTCCTTTCTGCCGTACCCTATTCACAACAACACAAACACTGAAATCTGGTCTGCCTGCTTCACTCTAAGAGGCATTACAGAGTGATGCGTCTTGCAGCGCTTATGATGATGTTGTGCAAGTCGGCAGTGATGGCAAGCAGTTTAACGTCAGATGAGATGGCTTTGCTAATGTTTCTGCCCAACTGCACTAAATAAGCAAGCTTATTATTTTAGATTTAAGCGGTAACATTTTACGACTAGAAGAGCACTCAGAGAGCGCAGAACCTCCGCCGCCAGGGGGCAGCAAAGCCAAAAGCACGGCAATTGGAACTCTGGCCCATTGGAAAGACTTGAAATCTGGAACTTTGGAGTATATCTCAGCAGTACTTTGGCCTAGATATGCCAAAAATTCAATCACCTCTTCCTTGAGTTAATACCCACCTACCCTGAAAATTTCGTGAAAATCCGGCCATAAGTTTTTGAGTTATCTTGTACACAAACAAACAAACCAACAAACAAACGGCACCGAAAACATAAACCTCCTCGGCGGAGGTTAATAAGGGTATATTAAATAACTTTGCAATGCAGTGATATGCAGTAACTGTATGTTAAATAACAGTTACCCAATACAGCTGAGTGCTGAATAACCATTACGTAACCGTAAGTTTAATTAAAATCATTTATTAATGCTCTTTGTCACTCTTATTGTGACGCCTTAAGTTTACAGTAAATAGCATCTCAAGCTGGTAAACTATTCAGTCTATATAAATTAATACTTACATTCTCATGATCTGCAATTAGTAAATGATGTCTTGACGTAAGCTGTTAACTGTTAATTTACTGTTAGTAAATGCTTATTACTGCATTAAGTAATGCTTATTAGTGTATCCTTATTATGAAGTTTTACGATTTAAACACATGTTTGAAACAGATTGGATCTTGAAAATTAGTGAAACCATACAAGTGAGCATGTTGTGTTCCACGGCAGGTGAAATATCCTACATTAGGCTCTTTAAGCTGTTGAAGGAGCAGTTGTCCAACAGTCGATAGCCGTAACTAATGGCGTTGACTTTGTTTTGTGACTCTTGGCTCCTGCATATCTCTGGTGCGGTGGTGGAAGAGGCTGGCTTGATTGGAGTAAGTTAGCCATGGGTGTTCAAAGAGTTTGGTTTTACCATTGTCAGTCAATTCACCCCATTTATTCCACTTCAAAAACAGAGTGCTAGCACCACTGCCAGTTTTATCGTTACTGATATCAAGCGTGTTTTAGAAGTCTCTGTTACCAACCTCTCTGCAAACCAGTACTTGTAATGTTGTGACTAAATAGAATTGTTTTAAAGTTTTTCATAATTATTTTCCTCCCAAATGAAGTACGTTTATTAAAATTTATACCAGTTGTGATTTTGCTTTTATGCAAGTGTTTTCATGCACTTGTATCAGTGGCAATGCTGTGTCTTTGTGATGCCATCAATTTCACAATATTTGCACCTGCTCTGTGTTGGTTTAAGCGCAATAAAAATAAAATCTATGCTATCAAAATTTGTAAACACTGGAATATTCAGCATTTTTGTGGTATCTTTAGATATGCATTGAATGTGAATCTCCATAGTTTTATTGTTCATTGCATTGCAATAAAATAAATTGCAGGTACACCAGTTATAAGTTACATATAATTGAACCAATATTACCGAAAGAGGAACTTTTTGTGCATGTGTAAACTTTTTATTTTTAACAGTTAACAGTTTATTTTTAACTGTCCCCGACTTAAATACATTATCTGATCAACAATTGTTCAACTGTAAAATTTGTGTGCTAAATGAAAGGGAAAAAGAAAATAACAGTCACATTGTAATGTAATGATGGCTTTGAGATTTACCAGATTTGCCACTAGAGTGTGAGGGACCTTGGGAATGAGGGTAAATGTTGTGTATGTTGGGATCCTATATGACCTAAACATGGCTGTGCTTGTCTTATGCCCTTTACATGGCTGTGCTTGTCATTTCCTCCCACTCTAATCCCCAGTAATAATTCTCAACTTCCCATGTCCATGAGTTGTTCTGCTGCTTTCATCTCTGGTGCTTCCTAGCCGTAAATAATCTCCACTCAGCTGACATTGCATGCCAAAAGAGGGGTATTTTTATCACCAGCCCGGACAGCGATGCTAGTTACTAGCCAAGATAGCGATGCTGGTATTGTTTTCAGTTGGTCTGTGTGTGTCATCAGGGCAAACTTTAAAAAAAAAAACAGTCTGAAACCACTCTGAAGATGCTATGAAGGATTTTCCCAGTATTTTTGCAGGTGTTTACCTTTTTTGTTTCTGCTTTTGGACAGTACTTTTGAACATGATATCATGGCAAACTTTAAAGATGCAGCTACAAATCTTTACCTGTGAGTACTTGGGGTAAAAAGGCAGACTGAGTCTGAAGATTGATGTGGTCTGAGTATGGGCTTTATGAACATATTATACTGAATTGCTATACCAGGGGTGTCCAATCATATTCATAAAGGGCCTGTGTGGTTGCTGGTTTTCGTGACAGCCCAACACTATTACACCTGCTTCTAATTATCAAAGTCTTGTCTGAACCTCCTGAACACTTAATTAGTAGTTAATTAGCTGTGGCCCTGGGCTGTAACAAAGACCTACACCCACAGTGTCCCACAGCTTGATTAGTAGTATCAGGTGTGTAAGTGCTTGGTTGGAATGAAAGCCTGCACCCACTCCGGCTCTTGCAGGATAATGTTGAATAGCTCTGCTTTAAAACCTTAACGACCACTGTCAACCTCAGATAAAGATCCAAAAACATTCTTACTCTTACCACAGAGATAAAACCATGTTTGTGTCAAAATTTGGTCATTTTGTGGAGTTGTTCTCTTCCTGGCTGATTAGTAGGCCGTTTCTCAAAGCGTAGGCTGCATCCTTCAAGGGCTGTGTTCTTAGGCTGCTACATCATGGCAAGCTGTGCCATTGTGAAGGCACTTTCAAATTCAACCGAGAAACGCAGCCATCTTCCCTCCTGATATCAGACAAGATAGTCCATATGGAAACGGAGTGTAAACGAGCTGACATATCCATCTGATATCAGGCAAGACGAAGGCTGCATTTCTCTGCAGTATGTAAAAGCGCCGTCACTATGAAACAGCCTGCAATGGCGTAGCAGCCTAAAAATGCGACATTTGAACTTTGCAATCTACCCTATGAGAAATTGCCCCTGGAAAAGCCCTGGCCAATGGGAATAACAGTGATCTGTCCAATGGCTGCAGCAATCTTATGGCCTTCAAATCCAGTCACTTCTTGAATTTGATAATGCTGTGGTGCTTTAGCATTAGCCAATGAGAGGGGCCTATGAAGAAAAGCCTTAATTTACTGTGATCCAGTAACAATGGTCAATGCCTTATTGTAATAAGTGAATCATTTCTGATAGATTAATCCTGAGTCATGATTAGTCACGATGGCTTAAAATTCCACACTCTTGTTCCACCCTTTGTTGGTTATCACAAAATTGTATAATTTTAAACCATATCAATATTCAATTGGACATATGTTCCCTAAGACACTGGATTCATTTCATTTTTTAATGTCAGGTGGTTTATTACTTGGGATAGTAACATTCACAAATTTTGTGTGACTGATGCACATTCAAGCTTACTAATGGGAGAATACTATCTATTGATGGTGTATTAATGGTGCATAAGAAAATGCTACAGTAAAGTGTTGTCAAAGTATTTAAATGGGACGTGTCAATTTGTTCCCGTTAACCTCACCTTGCTGTGTCCCTGCGTCTTGCTAGGTGAATATATCATCATGGTGAAAGAGGTGACCAACCCGCCATTCTTGGGGCACACCCTGCCTCCAACCTTCGCCCTGCTCAGAGTGGTGCCCGCCAGACTCAAGAGGCGGTCAAGCCGAGCCGAAATCCCGCGGGTGAAGAGCGTGACTGCCAGTCAGCAATAGGGGAAATGAGGCTGGGCCAAGCAAGATGCGCAGAGCTTACACTGTCCCTTCGCTTTCACTGCTAATTGCTATGTCATTAAACCTGAAATCACTGATGCCAGTGATGTCCTGAAGTGCAGTGCAGTTACTTGCTGAATGTTCTGGCCAAGGGTTTTAGTTTTGTCCCAAGCTGGAGAGGCTTAGTCATTAGCTGTCACTGTCAGCCAATGCTATTAGCTTAGTTGCTAGCTGAAGCTATCAGCTTAGTTTCTCACCGAAGTTATTAGCTCAGTTACTGGCCCAAGTTTAGTTCTTTGACTTCCTGAAGTCACAAGCAGGGAGCCACCTGAAAAAGTAACTCCTAATTCGAAAAAATTTTGGATGCTCTGTAAAATGTAAATAAAAACAGAATGCAATGATTTGCAAATCTCATAAACAGGCATTTTATTCACAATAGAACAGAAGCAACGTATCAGATGTTGAAAGTGAGAATTTTTACAATTTCATGAAAAATATCAGCTCATTGTGAATTTGATGGCAGCAACACATCTCATAAAAGTTGGGATAGGGCCATGTTTACCATTGTTTAGTATCCCCTCTTCTTTTAACCACAGTCTGTAAATGTCTGGAAAGGGAGGAAACCATTTGCTGAAATTTTGGGAAGGGAATGTTGTCCCACCTTGTCAGATGTAGGATTCTTGCTGCTGAACAGTCCTGGGTCTTTTTTGCCAGATTTTTCATTTTATGATGCCAAATATTTTCCATTAGTGAATGGTCTGGATGCAGGAAGGCCAGTTCAGCACTCAGAGTCCTCTACTTCAAAGCCATGCTGTTGTGATGGATGCAGCGTATGGCATTGTTTTGCTGAAATATGCAAGACCTTCCCTGAAAGAGACGTTGTCTGGATGGGAGCATATGTTGTTTTAAAACCTCTATATACTTCTCAGCATTGATAATACCTTTCCAGATGTATGAGCTCCCCATGCTATAGACCAGGGGTGTCAAACTGACCCGTAAACGAGCCAAGAGGCTGCAGGTCTTCAACCAAGCAGAAGCTCACCTGAAAGCACTGATTTAATCAACTGATCTAGGCCTGCACAACTGAATAGTTGTATCAGGTGCGCTTCTGCATTGTTGGAGTAAAAACCTGCAGCCTCTTGGCCCGTTTACGGGTCAGTTTGACACCCCTGCTATAGACCCTAATGGAACCTGATACCATCAGAAATTTAGGCTTTTGAACTGTGTGTTAATAACAAGCTGGATGGTCCCTCTCCTCTTTAGACCGCATGACACAACGTCTGTGGTTTCTAAAAAGAATTTCAGATTTTCACCACAGAACAGTTTTCCATTCTGCCTCAGTCCATTTTAAATGAACTTTGGCCCAGAGAAGACGGCGGCGTTTCTGGATCATGTTCACATATGGCTTCTTCTTTGCACGATACAGCTTTTGCTTCCATTTATAGATTGCATGGCGAATTGTGTTCATTGACAATGATTTCTGAAAGTGTTCCTGAGACCATGCATTGTATACTCAGCAACAAAAGTTTCTGTGACACCAATATTGTTAATTTTTTTCATAACGCAATTATGAAATTGTCATACATGGTGATATCAGACTGAAACAGTACACGTAAACACAACATTGAAATGGAAATCATGAAAATGCGAGAAAATGACTTTGCACGTGAAAATGTGCGTAAATCATGCTTGTGGATGGCAATAAAAGAGGAGAATTTTTGGAATGTTCACATTGTGCCTGATGAACGACGGAAGCATCACTTATCGAAAACACAGCCATTTCGGATGAGGAACTCTACCCTCTAAATGCCAAGACTGTCTGAAAATGATCGGTGGAGGGCCATTGGGATGATTGA
This sequence comes from Gymnothorax reevesii, assembly GCA_029721435.1. NCBI lineage: Eukaryota > Metazoa > Chordata > Actinopteri > Anguilliformes > Muraenidae > Gymnothorax > Gymnothorax reevesii. Next base: position 54,481,430 of record CM056585.1, read on the forward strand.
ATCCGGAACCTCGCAGAGGGAAGTTGCTCATCGCCTGAATGTCCACCGAAACACCATTTGGAACTTATGGCAGCGTCATCAGCAGACAAGACATGTCAGAGACCGTCCTCGCAGCGGCCGTCCACGAGTAACCACTCCCAGACAGGACAACTGGATTTGAACAACCCATCTCCGAAATCGATTCCAACCTGCAACCATAACTGCAAGAACGATACCTGGTTTGAGGCGACTGTCTGCACAGACAATTCGTCGCCGTCTCCGTCATTTTGGCATTGTCCCACGTCGGCCAGCAAGATGTCCAATACTCACAGTACAACACCGACGACTGCGTCTACAGTGGGCACAACAACATCGACGGTGGATCCAACGTCAGTGGCATCTTGTACTCTTCACTGATGAATCAAGATTCATGCTTAAGCGATGTGATGGTCGTTTACGTGTATACCGTCGACGTGGAGAACGTTATGCCAACAACTGTGTTCAGGAATTTGATCGTTTTGGAGGTGGTAGTGTCATGATTTGGGGAGGGATCACGGCTAGAAACAGAACAGATTTGCTTGTTATTGATGGAAATCTGACAGGTCAAAGATATCGCGATGAAGTGCTACGGCCATTGGTGGTACCGTTTTTGATGCAACATGGTCCCGGAATAACGCTGCAACATGATAACGCCAGACCACTCGTTGCAAGGATTGTACAGCAGTATCTGATGCAACAACATGTCAATGTCCTGCCATGGCCAGCCAGATCCCCAGACATGTCCCCAATCGAGCATCTTTGGGACGAGATGGATCGACGTTTGCGGCAGTTGGATAACCCGCCAGCTACACTCCAGGAATTGCGACAACGTCTACGTCAGATTTGGAATGACATCCCACAGCAATTTCTGGCACATCTGATTCGGTCCATGCGCCGGAGATGCGTTGCTTGCATCATGGCACGAGGAAGTCACACCCGGTATTGAAGTGTGAAGGTCACAATTGGTTAGACGTCAGACAAGTGCTTCATGACGCATGAAAATGACATTTTTCGTTTTGAGTGACGTTGGCACTGAAAAGTCAGTGTTTCTCCTGTTGAATAAACATATTGATTGCATTGAGATCTTTGCGTGTCATTTATAACATACACATAAATGGTGTCACAGAAACTTTTGTTGCTGAGTATATTCCAGTGCAAAGTCATGCTTGTTTTAAATGCAGTGCTGCCAGAGGGCCCGAAGATCACGAGCATCTAATATTGACCTTCGGTCTTGTCCTTTGCACATAGAGATTCCTCCAGATTCTCTGAATCCTTTGATGATATTATGTACTGAAGATTGAAAGTCTTTTCAATTTTACTTCAAGGAGCATTTTTTTTTAATTGGTCCGCAATTTCTCGATGCAGTTTTTTCAGATTGGTGAATCTTTGTCCATTTTGCCTCTGAGAGACTCTCTAAAATGCTCTTTTTATACCCAGTCATGTTACTGACCTGTTGCCAATTAACCCTAATTAGTTGCAAAATGCTCCTCCAGCATTTTTATTAGTACCACTTATTTTTTGCCAGCCTTTTGTTGCTCCTCTTCCAACTTTTTTGAGATGTGTTGCTGCCATCAAATTCAAAATGAGCTAGCTTTTTTCATGAAATGGTAAAATGTATCACTTTCAACATCTGATATGTTGTTTATGTTCTGTTGCGAGTAAAATGTGGGTCTATGAGATTGCAAATCATTGCATTTTTGTTTTTATTTACAATTTACACAGCATGCCAACTTTTTAGGAATTGGGGCTGTACAATCGAACTGCAGCAGCCAGAAGTACCTTAGGATTTCTCGCAATCACTTTAAATTAGCTGATGTCACTGATTTCAAAAGGATTTGAAAATTCCAAAATATGAAGTCAGACATGTTTTCCTTTAGAGAAACACTTCCAGCAGCAATAAAACAGCTTCTTCTGCTTTTAAGTGTCACATTGAAATGTTCCAGAATTATTTGAGAGTATGAAAACTCAATAATTTGGATTTACAGGAATGGACTCTATAAAGTTGTGCAATTTTATTAAATATTTGAAAAATACTTTTCTTGAAGGAATCCACCAGGATGAAAGAAGGGCACTTTTATCAAATATTTAAAACAATAATTTCCAAAATGCATCTCTTAGTTGACATGAGTTCATTAAATTTAAGAAAAAATATTCAAATACATTCCCAACTTTTTGAAATGGGCATTATGTTGTCATGGAGCCACTGTATTTGATGTCTTATTTCTGAGATGATATTTTGAATTGTAGCAACATTACTGGCATAAATGAGGGAAGCCTGCAGAGGCATATATGTTATTACATTTGACTCATGACAAGGTGTGTCATTGATTTCTCTTCCAAATTTCAATTTCACGGCATTGATGAATTTTAGATTGTCAACCAGTTTCTGATTTTTGTGTTCAATCAGAGTTAATTCCAGAAATCCAGTCCAAAAACATCCAATTATTTTCAAGCCTTGAAGTCATTTGTATTTTACTACCCATTAGTATAACTATAATGGGCTTTTAATTGACTATGGTGAACGAGCTGTAACTATTTACTGAAACTAGGAAAGATTTGCTCACCCATCTGGCAGAGGGTGGGCTCCCCAACTATAGCCAGAATTTTTCTGAGATTTCTTTCCCCTGGGGAGTTTTTTTCTCATCGCTGTGAGAGAATTTCTTTCCTGATTGTTTTTTTTTATTTATTTAACCTCATAAGATATTCCGGGCTGCGGACCTGTCCTGCCACTATTTTGTGAAGTTTTTTTGTGACAGTTCTTCTGTAAAAAGCGTCATGCAAATAAAGCTAAATTGAACTGAATTTAATTACTTATGCAAATGATTGAAAATGCAGATGAGGACTTCATGCCAATTATTATGCCATTTTTGATGTTTTTCACTTTGCTATATAGAGGCTGAACAGATTCAGCAGTGTCACTTCTAGCAGTGCTTATCTGAGCGAGCCTGAAAGCTGAGTTGCAGGGATGTCGCGCCGGCGGTTTCCGCCCCGCAGAAAACCACTCAGCCACAGCCTCGGAAGAGGCTGATTAACCGCCACGATCGAGTGAACGGGCGCACAGCGGGAGGACTGGGCGGTATCGCTTTTTGACAGCTCAGCCTTGCAAATGCGATACAGAGTTATAATTAAAGACATTTGTATTATCATCCGACCCCTCCCCATAGGTTCAGAATGCATTTTCGGCGTGTCGGGTTACCGTGAGATCTGTCTGCTCTCCTCAAACTCTTACTGTCGAGCGTCTGATAAACCCGATGCCATCAGCTCTGTGTTTCAGCTGCCCTTTTGTTTGTAGGGCTTGTTCTCCCCCGAGAAGGCCGGGGGTTCAATTCCCTATTGGACAAATCCAGGTCATTTCAACCCACTTCTGTGACACCCAAGATCAAAGATTAAAAATAAAATGTTCGAGCTGCCGGATAGCTCACTCGGTTAAGGCACTGCGCTGCAATGCAGAGGTGTCTATCACGTCGCGGGTTCGAACCCCGGCGTACCCACCGGCAGGGGTCGGCAGCTTTTTCAGAGTAGCGCACAATTGGCGATCGCGCTACAGGGTTTCAAATTGGGAAGGGACTGCCGGATTTGGGTTAACAATAACAGCTTTGTTCGTTGCTCCAGCGCCTCCTGTTGGCCAGACGGGCGCTCGTCAGGAAGACTCTGGGTTTGTTCACGTCCGGGTATCCTCCGCCCTCGTTCGGAACTTACGAGGATTCGACCAATGAGTGTATAAGAATCAGTGGCTGACGCAGGGGCGTAATTTTAACTGTCAGTTGGGGGGGACGGAGACACGGCCTTTATGACAATTAGCCCTGGCCAGTTCTCAATCATTTTCCTTCATCGACGCATTTTCCAACTATCGCAATTGGCAACTGAAGACACGGTTCCTGCCCATATGCGATTTAACTCTACTCTTTAGGCCAAAGTATTAATGCACCACTGAATTTTTTGCAGCCCATAATGAACTGGTGCTGCTTGTTCTCTCCGAATAAGTAGGACGGAAATCGATCATCAGGATGCGCATTTGCTGTGTTTAAATCAACGTTATTCAAAATCGCTTACCTGTCGACTCACAGGCAAGCAGTAAATTAATTTTCTGAACTTAATTTACCCGACCATATCATCGCTGGATGCTGTTAGATCGCACATGGAGAAGAACCGCGTCTTCAGTTGTCAATTACGATAATTGGAAAACGCGTCAATCATGGAAAATGATTGAGAACTTGCCAGGACTAATTGTCATAAAGGCCGTGTTTCTGTCCCCCCCAACTCCCGTTAAAATTACGCCCCTGGGCTGATGGACAGGTGCTTCGGAGGAGAGCCATGAGCTGTCTTCACTATCCTGAGTTGGCAGCAAGGGGTTGCATACGAGCAAGCTTTGTACATAGTTCACTAATTGGGCATTCCAGATTCGGGTGGGATTGGAGATGCCAAATTTAAAAAAAAATAAAATGTTCACTTTTAATTCAGCCTGGACAGAGTAGATGATGTAAGTCATTAATGACCAAATTTGTTGTCTACTAGTGAATTACCCGTGGCGAGAATAATTTCTTGTGACGACCTACGTCCACATACCAACTTTCATGAATACGGTGACCTTTGACCCTCGTGACCTTGACCTTTGACGGAACGGACCTCTCGCGGTCATTTCTTGTGACGACCTACGTCCACGTACCAACTTTCATGAAAATCTGTCCAGGGAGATGGGAGATGCGAAAAATTGACCTTTGACCCCAGTGACCTTGACCTTTCAAAAAACTAACCCCTCAAGGACAATTCCAGGGACAACCTACATAGACCCACCAAGTTTGGTGAAGATCCGTCAGAGGACCTCGGAGGAGTAGGGGAACAGACAGACAGACAAACAGACAAACGTTCCTCAAATTATAGTATGATGATAAGTTGATATAACCCCCTGCTGTGTTTTGCTCAAATGTCCTTTGTCTGTCCAATGAACACTAGAGAATGTTCACCAAAATGTCTATTTCATTTTTGCCTTCTTGTCCATATACAGTTTATCTCAAATGATATGATGACCTGTTATGTCTCAACTCAGTAAATAGTTTTTAATGTCAGTTGTGTGTGGGAGGTGAAACCTTTTCCATAGGATTTTTTAAAATCTCCAGCATGTCTGTCTTTAACACATTTTTTATGTTATTTTTGATGACATTCATGAATGATACTGGGGTAAAACCATTGCAGCATTCCGTATGCCATGTTTTAGTGAACATCTGCATTCTAGGTTACCAAAGAGACAATTTATGCTACTGCATATAGATGATACATAAATTGTGTATCTCTGAATTCAGCTCATTTCAATTCACATTACTTTATTGATGCTGATAGAAATTCATAATATTCGGAACTCTGGGAATGGCTGAATCTGAACTGCCAAGAAACCAACAAGAGAGAGATAGAAAAATTTGGGAAGGAAAAACTGACACAGAGGTGAAGTGCCGATGTAAAACTAGCGGAGCAGGATGTGTCCAGAGAGGGAGCCTGTTATTTGTTTACCAATACAGTGTCAGTAGCTAAAGCCAGCCTAAATGGTGTAATGCACATCAGTGGAACGTAGGCATCCATGCTACATTATAGCAAGATATTAATGGATTAGTGCCAGTAAAAGAAGAAAATTGTGGTCACTAGAAGGAATGCTTCCAGATGTATGCTGGAATATTCACATTTAAATGCTCTGGAAGGCCTCAGCGCAGCCTGTTCAGTTTGCATGAGGAGAGTTGCAATGAGTAATTAGAACTGTAAATGGGACTTGTTTCAATGCTGAGGATGGGTTTTTGTGGTTTTTTTTTCTCTTTCAATACTGCCAAAGGCTTTACCTTTTTAGGACCAGTTCTCTGCAGTTAAACCTTCCTCTTGATGAAAAAGTATGCTGTGATTACATACAATGGTGCAGAAATGATAATTAGAACCTTGGCTGCACTTTGTCTCCTGCTTTCGCCCTCAATTTCCGCGATATTCCGGTTTGTTCTGTCCCTGCACCTGCTCCTATTCTCCTCTGTTCTGCTTTGAGAGTGATCGCACATTTTGCCTCTTCAAAGTTGAAATAACCGTGTTTGAATATCCCATCTCCTGTTCCTTTGCGCCGTCACAGACATCACGATCCTCTTGAATTTTTCCCACTAAATCAACACCTCGGGGTGGAGAGCGCCCTCTGCGCATTGCGGGAGGTGGGAAGCGTCCAAAAAAAAAATCTTTCCGCTGTTGTGAGGGCCTCGCAATGCACGTCTTGGGTGTACTCAAAGGCTCACACACACACGCATGTACACACACACAGGCGCTCTCACGCGCACGTGCATGGGCAAATACTTGCACAGGCAGGCAAACATGTAGACAGACGTGCATGCAGATACATGCACATGCACATACACACATGCACGCGCACACGCATGCGCGCATGCACGCGCGCAGACACACACACACACACACTCACACACAGGCTCATACTGTTGAACGTGAGCCTGTACATTGACATGCATGCTTGCACTTAACAGACATTGGTACAGATGCGCAAATATACATTTGCTCGTACACATGTGCACGCACTCTTACGTGTGCACATACTGGCACAAACTGAAATCAAACACTCCATTGGAGCTTTGCTGTTTATGGGGCTGTCTCTTGTAGGATTCAGCTTTAAAGAAGAATCAAAATATACACTTTTGGAGTAATTTTTGTACATCTTGTGAAGGTAATACAACAAACTGATTTACTGTACATGAATTTCTTGCAATTTTTTTCCCCAATTTCAGCTCTGCTGTTACGGCATATAAAGCACATTCAAATCTGTGCAGATTATTTCTCAGAGTATAGTAAAGTTACTGTAATACTTTATCCTTCTCTTGTGCTGTGGACTTAATTATACTCCAATTTTGCTTGAATTTCCTTGATAGACAATAAAAAGTTTTTTAAAAAAGAATTTTTTGCACATTGTAAGACAGCGTTTCCCTACCCTGCTCTTGGAGTACCTCTGCCCACATATTTTAGATGTTGCTTTGCTCTGACACCCAGTTCAGCTCATGTACTCCACTAATGAGCTGATCAGCTGATACAGGTGCGTTGAATCTGGGAGACATACAAAATATGCTCCCGGGGCAGAGTAAGGAAACACACTTGTAGGAGACTGACATGCACTTATTCTGTATTTGCTGGTTGCAACACTTCACTGAAGTTAAATCACTCTTATATTGAGTGAGATATTAAAAAACAGCATTACATCAAATAGAAAATATCTAGGTTTTGTGCATCATTTTATACACATTTCCCTGTTATTCATGAGGACATATTTGGAATCTGTGGAAACCATGGAATCTCCATGGAATTTAAAATAGGTGAAAAGTTTGACAGCTTTGAATAAAGCGGCTGAATAAAGCAGGCACAGGCACGGCGAATGGGGGGGAGCGCCGCACCAACGGTGTGTATCCAGGCGTATTTTGCAATTTAGTGCCCGGCCCAAGAACTCCTCTGTCCCTTCTGCCGGGGCAAGTGGCAAAGAAGGAGGAGAGAAGGCATGAGTGGGTTTAACACAGCAGAGTCAAATCTTCACCAATCAAATGAGCTCCTCTACTCACCTTTAAAATGTTGGAATAAAGAAGCATCTGTCCTATATCTGCATGATGCGTTAATGTTGCATTTTACTTTGCTGCTTCAGACATGTTTTCTGCACCACTTACGTCTATATTAAGCATTACAAGTATGAGTTAGCTGGCAAGCTACTATCGGTGAACTTGAATGGAATTTCAAAACAAAATTACGTCAGATCATTCAAACTTATGAAGTTGGAATGAAATACGACGGTTGCTCATTTATTTCTTCTGCCTGTATCATTGGGAAGAGAAACGATGGATAGCATGTTCCTATTATTATACCCTGTTGTTGCTTAAAATTTTGGGATTAACATGCATTGACAACAGTGCAGGATTTGTTACACATTTATTTTCAATATGTGATCTTAACTCGAGATCATAGCAATCAGGCTGTATTCCTTTCCCCCACTAAAAACTATAAAGCCTAAGTGATGATAATAGTATTAAGCTGCTTGCACACTGGACACGAAACAAATTTTTCGCACAACAGATTACATTCAAAGTCAATGCAAAGACGCCAATACAAACGTGTATTTGCATCTTTGCATTGACTATGAATGTAATCAGTCGTGCGAAAAATTCGTTTCGCGTCCGGTGTGAAAGCAGCTGAAGGACACATAGCCTACACACGCACTCACGCAGCCGCATACACACACATTTCTCTCTCTCTCTTTGATCTGACATCAGGACAATCAATATAGATGCTCTATGTGCTGATTCAGATAGTGGTTGCTGTAATGTTTATGTATTGCATTGAAATGTGCCTGACAGTCTAGAGACCTTCCTGTGAGGTTTCGGTGACGTGTGCGCACTGTGCGCCGGTCAGACAAATTACCACTGCACAGAAAGTAAACCAGATTGGAGCTCGCAAGCTCTCTGCGCATATTCGGCGGAGCCTTTATTCACGAAATTGTCTCTGCGTCATGATGAATATGTAACACCTCCCTCGACTACGCCGCCACACCCATCTCGGCGCACATCCGTCCACCAAATTGCCAAAGTGGCTGCGCACAGTGTTGCACCGCACATAATTACCACTGCGCAGGCTGCACCGGACAATATTACCACTGCGTGGGCTACGCCACCCTGCGCTGCGCCAAGAAATTAGAGCCCATGATCTGACTCTCAATATAAAGAAAGTATTTTAAATTTTCCGTCTCATAGCTGATGACTGTAAAACTGGAATGCAGTCGGTAGGATTGAAGTCGGCTTGTCATCGATTGTAAAGCTTAGCTAGTCTGAAAATCATGCGTAGTATTCCTTTAAGAGCCAGTGGCATATGCTATAGTAGCCTACATCTGCAGATGATCCGGCTGCAGTAGACGCCTGATGTAATCCGAGTGGCTGTGAATGGTGTCGGTCGACACCTGTAAAATGAATGGTGCATAGCGGTGACTCAGTACCATGGCATGGCTGAACAGGAAACAGGCTTTTACAAGGCTTTGCATTGACGTCTTTCTTTTCACTCACTTCTCATGCACTCTGCTCCGAAGCTCTGCTCCTGTCTCCGGAGAATCATTCCCCAGAAATGCTCAGACGCTTACTGAAACGTTACTCAAACGCCGCTCCACCTAGGCGTTTGCCTTTTTCCTCGTGCTGGAGATTTATCTTGCAATAAATCAGGCCGTCGCATGCTTTATCTCACCCTTGCAGAATTTGCGGCGTTTCTGCCCAGTTACGGTTCTGGGCTGCTTCCCGTTCACGTCAATAATACTTTAGCTGGTTTAATAGAACAACCAAAAATCAGAGCTGTAAATTCCACTGCTCTGCACTTTGTACATCTGAGGAGCACCGGGTCACAGCGCATGGTTGCAGGCCTGTATACTTTCAGGTCTGCATCCTGTGTTCATTACCCAGGCTCTGGAGCTGCCATTTTAATTGATCTTCATTTAATGAAGCCAAAAGAATGTGCTGTACTGTAAACGCTCGGCAGTAAATTGCGGATGCCAACAATAACAAGCACATGTTCCCCGTATTGCTTAAATAAAACAAAGGAATTTTTGGTAATCTTGTTTTAGTATTGCCACATGCCTGGTGCCCTCAAATGAAACAGCAGAAAGTACAGGGCATGGGAATTCTTTGGAAAATAGAGAAGCTGGCTCTATACAGTATGACTGCTATGGTGGTTAAAGTTGTTTTATATTGTGTGTAACGTACAGTACAATAGGAGTCATGTGTTGGATTACTACTCTAACAGCACAAAATATTAATGTTCAGGGTTTAACCTTTTTCAATTCTCGTCTTATTTCTCTTTTCTAGAACCTAATTTACTTATGTTTGTTTTAATATTTGTGTTAAACCCCATAAACCTTAAGGACCCTTATATGGATCCATAAAATGCAGTAGCATTATTCAAAGCTGTGAAATTTAAAGCCTACTTTCAATTCTATTGGAGATCCCAAGGATTCCAAAGATCCCAAATATGTCCTGCGCCGTTACAGGGAAATATGTTTAAAATGATGTACAAGATTATTTTCTATTTGATGTAACGCTGTGGCCATAAAAAAATGGCCTCCTGGGTTTGAATAATTCTCTTGATAAACGCATGATGAAGCCACAGTGAAATGGTGCGACTAGCAGATGCAGAATATGTATGTTATATTGTCCTACATTATGGTTAAAATGCATTGTCGAAGGTGTAAAGGGTTAATGCAGACAATATTTTGTTTTCCAAGGCCTGAGTGAGTAGACAGGGCCACTTTTCACCTGGAGTGTCTTCTCAGCGGTGGCCTAATACAGGACACAAAGTTAAACCACAGGATGCTCAAGTATTCAGGGGGAAATGGCATATAACAGTATGGCATAATTGATTCAAGATTACAGCTTTTCGCAGTTACTTTTGCCTTACGGTCTCTATTTTTGAAGTGGGTATCATTGGAAGTTATGTCATCGGTGAATGACGTGGGAGGGCCCACAAAATCATCAAAAATCCTCATATAAAACTCAACAGCAGCAACTGTGCCCTCATACAATTAATTACGGTTGACAGTAAGCAACATCTGAATATGACGCCGCCCGCAATCACACACATTTCAACACAACAGCATGACAGGTAGCTTCGTAAAATATTGCAAAAATATTCACAAATAAATAACTGCTAAACAACATGACCTATGCGGTTTTAGTGCAAAATATTAGAATCACTTGAACCTGTAGGGTGAAATCTTAGGTAATGTTGCACTGTTAGCAATAACTCTTTATTGACCGTTTTGGTATGTACCACTAAAACGTATACTTTTTTCCCTGTTAAGTGAACCCGTCAGTTGACAACAAATGTTTATTCAGAATAATTACCTCCGCCAAGGAGGTTATGTTTTTGCCTGGGTTTGTTCGTTTGTTTGTCTGTTGGTTTCCAAAATAAATCAAAAAGTCATGGACAGATTTTGATGAAATTTTCAGAGAAGGTGGATATTAAGTCAAGGAACAGGTGATTAAATTTTGGCATATCTAGGCCAAAGTACTGCTGAGATATACGCCAAAGTTCAAGATTTCAAGTCTTTCCAACGGGATGGAGTTCCAATCGCCGTGCTTTTGGGTTTTGCTGCCCCCTGGCAGTGGTCTGCACTCTTTGAGTGCTTTTCTAGTTTATCAAGCATTGAAAAAATTGTAATAACATAACATGAATGGCGAGAACAGGCCGTTCAGCCCAACTACGCTCACCAGGGCCCAACTACGCTCGCCACTCGGAGCAAAAAAATTGAATCACAAAATTCCTGTGGAATACTTTTATATAAAATTGTCGCGTTTGTACGGAAAACTTTTCCCGAAAATTACACAATATGAACAAACATTTTGTTAAAAGTCTGTATTTTTAAAATAAAGGTTTTTAGCTGGTTCAAATGCAAATTTCAAACTAGCAGTGTCATTTTGGGTGTTAGGAACATTATTCCAATTGTCATTTTGGTTGCCAGGTACGTGATGCTGAGCAGCTCCTTGACTCGGTGCTTGACCACAACCTGTCTTAGCTCGGCCACGGCCCCTCCCCTCCTGTGGTTGAAGTACAGGTGGCCCATCACCACAATCCTCAACTGATTTCGTGTTTTCATCGGACTGCGAATGTTCGAGGTAGCTATTACTGCTGTCTATGGCAAGTCATTTTAACATTTAATCAGTAGAGGTAATAGCAATTGTAGATATCAACAATTTCTTTTTAACTAGTTAGAATTCCAAGCCAACATTTCCATAATTTAATTTCGACTTGTTGCAATTCTAATTAATGACATCTAATTCTATTCTCACTAGTCACAATGTTATTTATTGATATCAACAATTGATTTCTTACTAGTGGAAATTGTCATTGTAGATATCTGAAATTTACTTACAACTAGTCAACTTTTACCATTGACCTCTATTCAAATTCAATTATAGATATCTATAATTCAGTTTTGACATGTTATAATTCCAAATTGACATATCGATTATGTAAGTTAGTTGGAATTCTAATCATATGATATCTGCAGCTCAATTCTCACAAGTGGACATGTCAATTGTTGATATCTACAATTGTTGTTACATTAAAAATATAAATGGAATTCTAGATATCTGAAATTTAATACTGGTGAGTCAAAATTAAATTACTGATATGTCAGCTTGGGATTGTAACTAGTAAGAATGTAATTTCAGATATCTAGAATTGCATTTCAGATATCTCAAATACATTTGTAACTAGTGAAAATTAGATTCATACTAGTAACAATTTTAATTGAGATATCCACAGTTCCTTTTATAGCCGGTCAGAACTGAATTTTAGATATCAAAACAGGAATTTCCACTAGTCAAAATGTCATATCAGATTAAATTAACATTTAATCGGATATGTCTGACATATCCGGAATGCAATTGTTGATATGTCAGACATATCCAAATGAATATGCTAATTTTAGCTACATATCCAAAATGTAATTGTTGATTTTTTTTTTTTTTTTTAACATGAATGGCGATAACAGGCCAGTCAGCCCAACTAGGCTCGCCAGTTTCCTTATACTATTGTGAATGTATCACTTCAGATACTCAATGACTCACTGGTATCTAGCTTTAAGTCAAGCCTGCTCTTGAAAACTCCCGAGGTCTCTGCCTCAACAGTATGGTCAGCCAAGCTGTTCCACATCGAAATTACTCTTTGGGTGAAGAAACACTTCTGAATATTTGTTCTAAATTTACCTTTGGTCAGCTTCCATATGTCGGAACAATTGGCTACTTATCCTAAATGAATGTGCAAATTAGGCGACATATCCAAAATGAATATGCTGATTTTGCTACATATCCGAAATGCAATTGTTGATATGTGGGACATTTCTGAAATGCAATTGTTGATATCTGAAATGAGAAAATACATTTCCACTAGTCACAATTCTTTTTTGACATGTGAAAATTCTATTGTAGATATCTAGAATTGTAATTCTTACAAGTGAAAAAGGAATTACTGATATCCATAATTAAATTAAAGATATCTGTAAATAAGTTTTGACTAGTCAAAATGTCATTACTACATGTGAAAATATATTTGTAACATGATGTAATTGTTTTACAGATATCTTGAAATGACATTTCGCATGTTGAAATGTCATTTTCACTAGCGGAAACTAAATTGCAACTAGTAAGTGCTTCTGATTAAATGTTAAACCATCTTCCCGTATGCTGTCAGATTGATTTGATACTCATGTATACTCATTATGCTTGTTTTCAACGGAACTCCGAATGATGTCATCCATGCCGCTGGCACAGGCTTACCGTAGGGAATGGTAGAATTCGCCGCGCCGTTGGCTGCAGCTTGCCGTAGGGCATGAGTTTATCAATATTGGGTGGCTTTGCCTCTTGCATTGATTATACAATTACAACTAGATACTACATGCTAAAGCTTGGAGATTTATGGAATAATTTGTGAGTAGTTACATTCACATGGTTATCAGAGAATAATAGATCAGTGCTGGGACAAACTAAAGAAAATGCGGCAGCGATATTTCAGAGTGCGGGACGCGGTGCGAAAGTCTGACAGCTTAAGTTATGAAATAGATCAATTTTCATGGTATGAGGCAATGGACAGCATAATCAGCCAAAAACGCAGGGGTGAAAGAATTCCATATGCAACATCCACCAAATATCGAATGTAATCAGTAGCTACATTTTCGTCTTACCTTGATGTTCGGGTACCCAGAGAAAGATTCAGATGTGTAAAAACATCAAGCACTCAGGCAAGAAAAACTTTGAGTTAAATTTTTTGTGCTGCTACACGTGTTAATCCATGTTACAGATGACACTCCGGGTTGCCAGGGCACGCGCAACATATGCTTTTGCGATATTAATATTCTAAACCCCCTTCTCAATAATAAAACCACCGAAATATATTGGCACCTCCTTTTAAAATCGTTCCCCATTTAAAACCACCTAGGTACATACTGCAACGTGCTGTATCGGATTTTTGACATGTATGCAAGTGTACTCAGGTACGGTACGATATTACTGGTATGAAACCTGACCAGCGGGGGGGAAGAGGGGGGGGGACGATCATACTGCAGCCCGGTACGGAACAACTGTACCTTGTGTGAAAGTGTCCTAGATTGTCACCTGCCCTTATATGGTGTTTAGCCCACATGGGTAAGAGCAGATTTGGATGGTAAGAGCGTTTTATGCATCTGGAGTTTATTTCTCTTAGTTTTTCTCTTAGCAAAAAGATATAAGTGAAAATATAAGAGAAATTTAAGATAATGTCTCTGCATTAGGCCCAATATCACCATTTTAATGCATATTTGCATACATAGATAAATGCCTTATATAATGAAATCGCTATTCAAAACTTCATTTTGTTTCACATATCATTCCTCCAGCTCTGGTTTTCTCTTAACGCAGAATGGATCTCCTCTTGGCCAGCACTTTGCTTTTTTCCTCAGGAATCCATTCACTCATTCATTCATAGCAGTTAAACTCAGGACTTCAACACGATAAAGATTGTGAAAGGAAATCCATCTTGAGACGTTCGAGAGGCTGCACTTCAGCTGCCATTATGGCTTTACCTGTCTGCGACAAAGCGAAGGTCCTTCGACCTGAGGGGAGACCGAGAGGATAGGTGCAGCGTGCTCGTTGTTTGCCACGTGAATGTTTTAGCAGCACTTGTCAACATTGAGGAGTTTAATGGCCACTACATGCCATTACACTCCTGAACTTCGTTCTCTGTTGCCATGGCCTGCTGTAATAGAGTACAGTACCCATAACTGCTCACATTCGATGTGCATTACCTGTCATCGTAAAGGTATTTTTTCAAATACGATGAATACTATTTTTTCTATTAGTACGCATTTGGGTTGTGAAACAGTTTTTGGCCTTTCTGCTCTGGTGCATTTGATTTGAAAATACTGCACTAAAAACAGAAATTGTCCGCAAAAAATGTGCATATTTTTACATATTGAATGAACTGTGTAAGAATTTCAACTCTATTTATATAGTGGCTCTGTCAAAATATTTATGCTTGGAAGAGAATTTTCACTTTTTGCATGTATTATATTGTTGTGAGGTGGCAAACTATGAACTTATGCGTGTTTATTTATAATTGTTTGCATTAATTTTTTTTAAATGAAGTGGCATTACCCTGCATCAATGAAGCCTGGCTTCTGAGGATTATGGGTAACCATGTCAGAAAGCGGCTCACTACTCTGATTTGTGGGGGATGGGGGGGTGGGGTGTGGTTTGGCTTGTCAGGCTCCCCACTTAGAGCCCAAGCAAAGACCGTCTTTGACAGGGTTGCCTAGGGGCAAAGCCGCGCTGGGCGGGTAATTACTGAGAGATATGTGCGTATTCAGCCCCTTCGGAGAACAGCGGCCCGCTCGCACTGTCTTTGTAGAGGTATTCGGGACCCACTGGAGCAGACGGGGGGGATGCTGTGAGGCCCCCTCATCATAGGAGCAGGGCAAAGTACACATCCTTTCAGTGGCAAATTTGATAAGCCTGATGCGCAATAATGCCTCTAATCTCTGCTTCCCCATGTACTGTGCGTAATGATGAGAATGTAGAAAGGGAGAGGAACTGAATTATAATTTGGTGGGGGAGGGGAGGAGTCTATTGTGATGAATTGAAGACCTTAATTTTTTTTTGAAGGAGCAGGTACCATCTTTTTTTGCATTTACATGAAGACTCTAATGCCTTGAGATAAAATAATTGCCCATGCGGGGTTTCAAGGTTATGCATTGAACAGTTTTCCCCCAAAAATAATTAGCTGCCTGTGATGTTTATTTATGTTGCTGATTTGTTGTGACTTTTATTGGAACCAAGTTTTCTCCCTAGCAGTGTTACAAATTTTCACGCTAAGGCAGCGTCACCTGCTCTGCTAAATTGCTAAATTGAAAGGTTTAGCGGAATGCTTGGAAGTGAATTCATTCATGGCCTTGAATGCTAACTTTGCATACGCAAGTAAACCTCCAAACCATTTTGTTTTGTATAGCTGGGAAGAAAACCACTTGTGATGAGACCTGGTGAATAAATGCTGTGGCATGATTTTAAGAACTGAAGAAGAAATGTGATCTTGTAACAGAAGGCTGTGAGAATGCTTCGCCATGGTTCCCACATACTGTCTTTTCTTCAACAGAGACAGGCAAGCCGAGCCATATTTGTGGTTATTTTATTTTGTTAAATCCACCAAACTACTGGAGCCTTCACCAGGGGCGTCTCAAGGACTGAAGATTGGTGGGGCCCAGAGCTTCTCTTTAAAACAATTATTATGTAAAGGGTGCTTCCCACCCTTAAATGTGATTGGCTGAGCCGCGTTCCATGCCGGTATAAAATTACTGTAACCCACTGTGGCAGGCCGCTGCACTAAATATCCCTGCATGCAATGAACCACTCTGCACTCAACTGACTCGTTAGGTTACATTTGTTTTTAGATTTTTATCTCTCTATTTCAGTGTTAGGGAAGTTCAGCCTTTTAACCCGCTAACCAGTTGGGTATCAACCTAGCTAGCTATTGCTAGTTCAATATCACTTTTGCATTGCTAGCTACGTTGCTAACTAGTTCACTATTTCAGTAGCCTATTAGCGATAAATTGTTGACTTTTTTTCTTGTGTGTTTATTTTATGGGCTTTGTGTAGGGTAACCACATCCATTGTAGTGAAGCTAGCTAGTTGACAAGCTGGCTAGCAAACTAATGCACAATTCAACATATTTTCCTGGACACTGGCTAGTCTGGAGGACAAAAGTCAATCGTTCTCTACTCTCGCTGCTGGTTGTAATGATATGGCCGATCGGCGCAAGTTGAGAACAAGGAAACTCGAAAACCAAAACAAACGTAAAATTATTTAGCGGGGTCTTCAGGAGACCGAAGGAGACATTCAAAATACCCTGCTTTTATAGTATATTTACATTAGCGAGCCCAAATAGCCTGATGTGACATGATAATGGCGCTAGATGAAAAAGCAATCTTAGCGTCTGTGTTGCTTGCCACCAATTCTGTCCTCCCTTTCTTGCTTGGTGGAAGAATAAATAGTTCTCAATTTTATTGTTGCATTATTACCAATAAATTGTCGATTTTTTTCTTGTGTGTTTATTTAATGGGCTATATGTAGGGTAACCGTTTTATAAAAGCAATAAGACCCTTAAAGCACTGGGTTACAGTGATTTAATAACGGCGGAGGGGCACACTCCACTGCGCATCGTGCCTTAGAACGCCCATCCGCCATTATAAAATCACTGTAATCCACTGCTTCTCTGGACTTATTCCTTTATTAACCCTGACTTGCACTCAATCATTCTCATAATTGACAAACAATCCTTTCAGGATTTTCCGAACTTTTTTATTGTTTTATTGATTTTTTTTTTGATTTTTTATTTTTTGAAAAATTTGCGTAGATTGGTTGAATTTGCATTAATACTTGCAATCGCGACATGCAACTTCCTTGAGGGACTAAGCAATAGATTCACTCCGTGAAGATGCTGGTATGGTACAGTACATTTCGGTATGGCAACAGTTTTTAATCTGGACGCGTAATTTCATGCATTTAAATCAGCGTTAGTCAGAATTGCACACAGACGTTTCAAATGGTCTTTTATTTTATTGAAACAAAACGATCATGAAGCGCAAGTTCAATCAATTGATGTGTGGAAAAGGTAGCGCAGACGTTTCAGAGCAGTTTGTCTTTCATAAAGCATTGGCCTAGTTTTGAGTAGCCTAAATAATTTTTCTGATCAGAATTTTAGCCCATTATTTTGTCGTCAATAGATCGCATGGAGAGAGAAACCTTAACTTCGATTGCCAGAGGGTTATTGTCATAATTGGAAAACGTGTTAATAACGGAAAATACCTGAGTACAAGCCAGGAATAGTCATTGACATAAAGGCATGGTCCGAGCCCCACAAATTATCAGTTTTAGAGATGCCATTGGCCTTCACAGTTACCTACAATGAACTTCCACATCACTCATTAAAACAGAGTCATTGATGTTGTTCTTAAAGGGGTGACATGTAACTGCAAAATTTAAATGAAACCTTTGGAGCACCAATTGTTTGACCCTATCCCCTTTGGGCTGTTGTGAGCTGAAATTATTATTATTATTATTATTACATTTTTATCAAAACACCCCTCAAAGCTGTGTTGCTTCTTCCTGCTCCTGCCCCTCTTTCTCGCTCTCTGTCCATTTCTCTCTCTCTCTCTCTCTCTCTCTCTCTCTCTCTCTGCCTCCCTGCTTCCTCTGGCAGATGTTGGCTTGACTTTGTGGTTTGTCATTTCAGCACAAAGAGCGCTCTGTTGATCAGCGCACATTCTAAGAGGTCTGGTACAGGCTTGGACAGTGGCCAGCGGTAATCTGTCCCAGACAGCCGCCTGAGGAAGGGCTGTGGGGGGGATGGTTATAGGGAGGTTATGGGGGCGTTATTGTTGAAACTAGCGGGCACAGGGAGGTGCACAATTCTCAGAGAGCTCTCTATAGTGCCAGGCAGCCCTTCACAAGGGATTTGTACACTTGGAGCGCTGCATAAATGCCCAGATCCACCATCGACATCTGAGAGTAATGATGTTGATATTGCTTTACCTATGTGGATAGTGGATAAGTTTGTACAGATGATATTCGTTGTTTTCCCATTATTACCTCCATCAACGAGGTTGGACTGAGGTCATGTTTTTGTCTACATTTGTTGGTTTGTCTGTCTGCCTGTCCATTTGAAAGCATAGTCACAGAAAAAGTTGTGGACTGATGATAATGAACTTTTGTGCTTTATCATGGTTATTTATAGCACCAAAAAGAGGTGATTAGATTTTCAAGATCAAAAGTCAAGGTAAACATCGTAGAGAAGGAAAAAAAAAAACTATGGCACAGGCAGAGGTATGCACTATACCATATGGTGTTGTTGTTACTGTTGTTGTTGCTGTTGTCTTCTTCTTCTTCTTCTATTTCTCTTACCGCTGGTGCTGCTACTACAGCAATGTGGACGGAAGTTGAGGGTCCCGTTTTATGAAAAGCTGGTTTCCCTCCTCACTCAAAGGTGCGTTGTGTATTTTGTCCCTCCCTCTTTCTTAAATCAGACAAAAAGGAAACTAAATTGTCCCATCCTTGTTGCTGTAGCGCCATTCCTGTGAAATCATGTGGATGGACAACATATCTCAGTTCTGTGCCCCTAACAATGTCACAAGGGGTGTCATTCATACTATTGCCCTGTACAGACAGGTTTGGGTTTTGGAGACTGTTGTTTGCTTTGCATGGCAATGACACGGCCAATTGGAGAACAGCCTCATTTACACAGATTCACTGCCCACTCAGCGCATAGTTTATCTGGGGAGGGAGTGAGAGGCTGGAAACTGCCTTTTAATGCTAAACTTGTGTGTGTGTGTGTGTGTGTGCCAGCGCGCGTGTGTGTTTTTTTTTTTCACAAGAAGCTACAAAACCCGCATTTTATGGGCACTGGAGAGTTGTCTTTCATCATAAAAAATCAATGAAATATGGGACCTTAACATATGATTTGTTTTAATCCATAGAGTGATCAATGCACTCTTGCAAATATTCGTGAAGCTTTTGTTTGAATGTGACAAGTGTTGCTATGCTGCCACTTAATGGTTCCACAATATGAAAAAATATTCCTCTAAAAGCAGTGATTTTGCATCATGACTACATTGTCCCCGACATACAGCTGCCCTCAGTTTTGAATATTCTGTGAGGTAAACAATATCTGTGGTTCATTGTTTGACAACTGCAGACTGTCAGGGAAGGAGTTTACTTTTGACTTTTTAAGTTATGGCCTGAATATTTTCCAGCATAACCATCTATAATGTATAAGCGAAGTGGACTCTGTGTGCGTGTATACGCGTGTGTCCGGCCAATCAGTGGAAAACCGTGTGGAGCTGATGTCTGTCATTTAGCATAATTATGTATTTCGGCTCAAACAGTCTACCAAAAAGAAATGAAGTCGGGACCATGATGTTTACCAAACAGAAATGATACTGATCAACTGTGATGTAAACGCAAACATAGACACGACCACTTCTAGAACTTGTGGATCCCCACAACCGACATGCTAGTTTAAAATTAAGTAGCATCTCATAAATGTTTACCTCTATGCAACAGAGGTATATTTCTCACATGCAGTGCACAAAATGGTGCAATTAAGTGATATTAATGTTCATAGCTCTTCACTGATGGTCTGGAAATTTGCTTGCATTTTGGTATAGCACATATCACCACCTCAGCCCCCCATCCCCCACCCAGTTATTTCAGCGACTTAATTTGCTTGAATTATGCTTCTGTCTATCATTTCAGTGTTGCTGCATTTTTAATTTGACTGCAATTGGACCTGCACATCATGCGAGCGGTATAGAAGAGTTGCAAGTCTGATTTTGTATTGAAATATACACTCCTTTTCATAGCTATTGAAGTCCAGAAAGAATGCGAACGAATATTCTGATTTAGGAAACTCTGGGGGAAATGAAATGAACTTCAAAAAATATTTTAAAAAATTGGTGCAATGTTCCCCAATTTTCAAGGGCTTCATTTTTGCAAGTTTCAGTAGATGTGGACCCTAATCCTCAGAAATGAATTTGCAGATTGTCATCCATATGGTGTGAACTGTGATGGAATTACAGCCCCACTGAATACACCACCTTGCTGTTTGTCACGCTGCCACCCTTATGGATTTTCTGATTTTCATTGCTCGTCCTTCCTGTTGGAGAGCTGGTGCTAACCTGCAGAAAAGGCAATTGTTCACTCTCCATTCCTCAGCAGGAAGGGGTAGTTTGTAGCTGTTCCTGCCGACTCCATTTTCAGATGTGCTGATTGATAACAGTAGCCAGGTCATACTTTGTGCTGCATTTGAGTGGGTGAGAACCAGAGGCTACCTCCTAGTATTTGGTGAAAAATGAGTTGTGTAGCAGCTACTATGCTTAAAAAAAAAGTGTGTGTCGCAGCCACTGTGCTTAAATCCTGAATATTTGTAGCCCCCGGACAATTCTTCCATATTTGGTATGGAGGTGTGTTGTACTTCACTTATGACACCTATCAATTTTGGTTGGCATGGCAACAGTATTGGCCCAATAATATGTAAATTAATGGGTAAACATAGAGATTTTTTTGTGAACACAGTACAGGCTGCAATTTTTGACAAATTACTTTCATATTTGGTAGGGGCATGTGTTACACTTCACTCATGACAACTATGCATTTTGGTTTTCATGGCGACAGTAATGGCCGAGTTTTATGCACAATAGAGGTTAAACATTTCCTTGTGGATGCAGTAGAGGCTGCAATTTTGGATCGATTACTTTCATATTTGATAAGGACATGTAATATACTTAACTTATAACACCTATCGATTTCAGTTGCTATGGCGACAGTATTGGCTGAATAATGCGCTTCAAAGGGGAGAAGCGGGCTTTCGGGGGCTACACCCATGCAGTCATGGCCGACCAGACTGTCTAGCTAATATCAGTTACAAGTTCTTTTAACCGAAAGCATCAACAATCTGACAAATGTTTGAATTTACAGAAACTAGAAACTTCGAACCTGTTTTTGTCACAACTTTATGTGGGTTACTAGACTCTCCCAAATCAGCTATCTGTGAAAGTCTTGCTTGCTGGAACAGTGACTTCAAACGCGGCCTAATCCTTCAACTACCTCCAAGTCAAGTCAAGATGAAGCTCCTGTCAGATTCCCTGACTTCCATCCACCTAAGCTACTGTACCTGTGAGTGCAGAACACAGTTCAGTGATGTGCTGTCAACATGCTCGGGCATGTGAGGACTCCACTTCTTTGGAAACATTTTTTGTAAGAGGAAAAAACGGAACCAATTCACTGTTCCTGACTTAAGATCAATGACTTAAGATTGTTGTTTTTGGGAAAATGCCTTCCTACATTTTTCGCTCCTTCATCTGAATGGCTGCAAAATCCTTCATTCTCATCGGTCAGTTTGTCAGTGGTGGGCTATATTTAGCGAGAGAAACACTACAAAAGAATAATTTTATTCCATTGTATGAGTCACCTGATTAAAGTTTGCTTAATTTTTCTTTTAGGCCACACCCTCCTGCCCCCCCAGGCTTTACCTCTGGCGATGGGCTCAAAACTCTGTTTTGCGTGGGTCTTATTTCACAGTGTGTAAATATGCCTAATTCATACAAAGCACGAGGGGTTTACATAGCTGCAGCGAAAAAAGGCAGCAGCTAGCCAAAGGTTTTAATTGAAAAAATGTGTTGTGAAAATACCCTTCCTCAGCCAGCATGCTGCCTAGCATCTAGTTTTGGATAACATTTCCAGGTGGAAATTCCAGGCCTCTTCTCCGGTGGACCTGGAACTGCAAGCAGACACAGTTTACAAATTCACCATGGAAACCACAGATGCGCTAATATCGAAAACACGCGGAGTTGGAGGGGAACCCTTCCATGCTGAAATCCCTCTCTGTCTCTGTTCGTGCTCACGCACACCCCGCACAGCATTTGCGAAACCGCTGTGTGACCGCAAAACGCTTGACTTGTGCTGCTTTTGCATCCTTATAATGGATGTTGAGAAATTTCTGGGCCCATCTGGGTAATAATGTATGGGCTTTACTGTGGGGGGCCGTGGCCTCCGACTGTGTTGGCCTCAGTGTTTTAGGCTGAGCAGCTGTGGCTGGGTTGTGCATCAGACAATGGCTTATTCTGAAGTTCCTGCATAGACCCAGAGCACTGGAAGATTTATAGATCCCAGGGCCTGGCGGAGAAGAGATGCCGTCATCTCCTGGCCCTGCTCCAGCAGCAGATAGGCCCTGTGCGGGGCCTGGGGCTCGCCTGGCCAGCCCTCCCACCCTACAGCACAGCTTGCTGTTGGAGCTGCTGGAGATCAGGCCTAGGCTTGTGCTCCATTACAGGCCCAGCCTATAGTCGTACCTGGATGCGTGGCGTTTTGGCCATGTTCTTGTCAGCTAACAAGGGCAGTGTCCTTATTGACATCCTCACAACTTGATATTACACCTAGTACCTCAGTGGTGCATCGCTGTGGTACAGCGTGTTGCCACAGAAGATGTGTTCTACCCCTTTTCTCATGGCGAACGCGACCCCACCTCATAAGAAAACGGACGGCGGAGATGTGGTTACGATCGAGAGAACAGAGTAAGGCCCAGTGTGTTGCACTGACTGAGTGTTTGTGAGCAAAAATGAAAAAATGTCAGTTTTTCACATCAAATGGGGTTTAGTTAATGAAAAAAGAGAAAAGTCTTGATTCACAGGGTTCTGCCCAGCAACAAAGCACTTGGTTTTCTCTCTCAGCCTGTGCTCTCCATTTTTTTTTTAAAACAGAACTTCACTTCGTCCTCCTCCAATGAAGCCAAGCCGTAAAGTCATCCCCGCTGCCCGGCAACAGACAGGGACTGCTGTGTGAATCAGCGTGAAGACCATCTGTGGAGCTGGATGCGCCGTGCCAGGGAAGAGAGAAACAGCTCATCCTACCGCCCTCTCTGGAGGAGGGAGCGGGAGGGGGCGGGTGGCAGAACAAAAAAAGCTCTGAGCCTCCATCTCATCTCCGCGCTCACCCTGTCACCTGGGTCAGTGCGCCCCGACTGCCTTTCCTGTCCCTCCTGGGGGCTCGCCCTCTCCCTGCGGCCAGCGAACAATGACAGCAGCATTAAGGTCGCGTGCTCTCTGCCGCTGTCAGAGGGGAAAAAAACAATGTCAAACCAGAGGGAGACTACGCCCTGAAAATGACTAATGCTTGTGTGCGATGTGCTCTCATCTTGCTGCTGGTTCTGTCAAGCTTCCTGCCGCACTTAAATCTAATTTCGCTAAAGGTTCTTAGCGCTGATATTTAAAAAAACAAAATTGGTTTAAGGTTGAAAGATGTGCATGTGTGTGTGTGTGTGTGTGTGTGTGTGTGTGTGTGTTGCAGGTAGGATGTCAGAATATTCATCTGAAGGTCTCTTTTGTTAGAAGCCTGAAATACTTTGCAGTGTGGGCTTGAAACTGCTTTGTTGTTTGTATGGTGAGAGATGGACAAGGAGAGTTGAGTTATCAGTTAATTACACGCTTGACTAAGGCTCCGGTAGGGGAGTGAGGAGATAATGCTGGGCTGTCCTTCTTAACGTGCCGAAAACGTCAAGCAGCCTGACTGCTGAAGCCCTAAAAACCAATGTGCATCCTCGAAAATGTCCATCCATCCACGCAACGGTGTCGAACGGGGATAACGATCGAGACTCATCGATCGGCTGCTGATTGCAGCTCGATTGCGTGGTTTGTGATAGTCCTCACCGCTAGGGTCCTCCAGCTCATCTCGCCCGTGTTGGCAACCGTTATCTGACACTTGTGAAGGCACGTTCAAACACCCCCCCACCCCCCGACTTGGTCGCAGTCCAGGAAAGGGCTGTCGCTTGAAGCTCACCAGTCAAGTAAAGTACTTTGAAATCAGTTTTATTAGCCACTTTGACCCAGAAAGTCAATGAAGTGCTAAAGAGGCACCTGAGGCTTTGCTCACAAGACAGGAGCTGTAACCAGTGTCATATCGACTGTTCTATTGGCTAGTTTTTCTCCAGCTTATCTCTGAGGCGGAGCTGACATTGATCTTCTGTTGTGGAGGGATGGAGAGCAATCCAGCCGTGGTCCAGGGGGCTTTGGTGGCCAGTTTGGCAGTTTAGAGGTAATTCAGCGTCCCATCCTGCCTCTGGTTGCGCCTAAGCTAGTGAAAAGAGGCCGCGTGCGGTCTGGGAGGTGTGGTGGGTGCAAGTTTGGCAGCATCAGCGACATCGCCGTCCAAGAAAACTTCACCGCGATGTTGACGTGCCTCCTGGGTAGTTCGAACGACACGCCT
This sequence comes from Gymnothorax reevesii, assembly GCA_029721435.1. Lineage (NCBI taxonomy): Eukaryota > Metazoa > Chordata > Actinopteri > Anguilliformes > Muraenidae > Gymnothorax > Gymnothorax reevesii. The sequence goes on from CM056585.1 coordinate 54,506,272, forward strand.
CTCGAGTCAAACACGCCGCTTTCTCAGCACCACATTCCTCTGCGGATGTCGAAACGTTTTGTTTTCTTTTGTTTTGTTTTTATTAGGTCAGTTTGTGTTGTTGTTTCAACCCTTTAAAACATTTTTTTGTCCTGCACTGCTGTGTGTTTTGTGCAACTTCTTGCTTGCGGCTCTGAAACTAGCGTTACTGATTTTTTTTTTTTTTTTTTGGTCTTGGAATGAACTGGTATTGGCCCCTTGAGAATAGCAGTGCAATGCCAGCTAGTTGATTTTCAAAATACTGGTGTTTTGCTGCAGGCTGTAGCAAGGTGAAAGGGATTTAAGCTCAAAGGGCCTTCTTGAGCAGCCTTTCTGCTCTCGCACAAACTACATCTATAATCCCACTCACCTTTTACGCACCTTTTCTATTCAAATAACTTAATTACTGCATTGCTCTAACATTCTTCCCTTCAATGTCTTTCATTTGTTTCACCCCGGGACTCTGTTATTCTCTGAAATGAATGTTTAGAACGTCTTACTGATGTTATTTATGCAATGGAAAAGGGCAATAGAATAATTAACGGATAATTTTTTTAATGGAGAGTGATAAAATCAAATGGGAACAAGTCTCCAAATGAAATGTTTGGCTTGTCATTGCTAATGCATTATTTGTAATGTAAAATAAATATATTTTTGGTGAAAAAACGCAGACATATCTATGCTGATAATATGTAAAGAAATGTATACATTATTTGGATTCCAATTCGTTGTAGTACTTTGCCAACACCAAAAAGTTAACCCTATAATGCCCCCTGTATCATATATGATAAAACAAATTTGAAGGACCATGCCCACAAGATGCAACACAACCACTACTGCTCACTGTATCATATCTGATACACAGTGCTGCCCCCTGGAAGAAATAAGTGAGATTACAGGAGTCTCTCTCCCCCAGTCACTCACTTCAAGGTAGTAGCTCCCATTTGAATGGGAATAATGAATTTCTTTGGACTTTGGCTGTGAAGTTTGGCATTCCAAGGTAAATATTGCACAAAAACTTATTCTTATACATGTTAAGGGATAGCTATAGATAGTAGAGAGCATATAAATAATTTGAAATTTTGAGTTTTGAGTTCTAGAGGGTTGCTGATTTTTGGCTCCTGGAATTAGAAGTTCTGTTCAGCAATGTATATTTTGCTGTCACAGAACCAGCATGGACAGTGAATCTGAATACTACCCTTCAGTACTTCTTCAGTACAGTATTACTGGGTCATATTTTTCCCATAATGATGTCTGTGTCTGGGCATTATTGGGTTAAATATGGCTTCTTATTTAAAATAACACCATGATGATGTGGCTTAGAGGCATTGGTTACCACTGCTTTGTTCATGGTCAGTATAGACCATTTAAAGACAAACACTCGCAGTTCATGAAAAGAGTGTGTATTTCTGGTGCGCATTATGCAGTCCAGTGCTGCCATAAGAGCTTACAGTACTGCTGAGGGTAAGAGTTGTTTTTGTTTTACCTTGTCCAGCCGCACATTGGCGTTTTGCCGCAATTTCTTTTACCCACATTTTGTGGACACACAGAATTTCAGCTCAGTACACTTGCCCATGTGGCGGGTAAAATTCATGCCTTTGTGCAAAATGGATGTGGAACAGTGACATGGGGTCTGGCAAACATAAACTAACCAGCCTTCAGGATAACAGCGGAACATTCTGGCCTCTCATCAGCCTCTCATCTTGTTAGAGACAGAGCTACCTTTGCTGGTGCATTTTTGGTCATGTGGTTAATAATGGCACATGCTGCCTGGGATCTATTCGGATAAATGCAGCTTCTGTGCTGTGTTTTCATTCTCCGGTGAAGAATACCAGGGATTACACTCCTCACGGATCTCAAAATGAGTGGCAGTAGTGAAGCCATTATAAATCATACCTTCTCTGTCTTCTTCTAATGATAATGACAGAAGTAATAAAATGATAATAATAATAATTATTATTATTATTATGTAGAGCCCATCATACAGTACACCCCTGCCCTAAATCTTTCCAATAAAGAATACGAAATACCTTTGACCACAAAATATCTTCCACATGACACTTAAATAAACAGTTTATAGCCCGGATCATTTCTGTTTAGCGTTGCGCGGCGGATGTTGCAGAAGTAATGGGCATGACTGCCCACTGTTTGATCCAAATCCCTGTTGAAGCGCTCAGGTGAAACTAATCTGCAGATGCCACAGAGCACACGTGCCCAGGCATCTTGCCCCGTCCGCCTCCCTGCCCCGCCCCTCCGCCCCGTCACCAGCCCCCTCACACGTGCAGCACTGACCCCTTGTTGCCTCTCCAGCTGGCTGCTTTGGCTCGACTCGGGGAACCGGACCCAGTCAAGCCAAACGTCCTGGCCCAGGTCTCGGTGAAGGGGATGCCAATCTGTTGCGGCCCTGAAGTCAGTCGACTGTGACTGAGCGAAATCTGCTCTCTGGATCCCGGTCACAGCCTGTGTTTTTTTTTTTTTTTTTACTCTCCGTCATTAAAGATGAACACCGAATGCCAGGAGAGACTGGTGACTTGCGCATGTATGCATGCACATATGAAAGCATGTCTGTGTGCATGTGTCTGTGTGTCTATGCACACTGTATGTGTAAATGTAAAGTCTATCATGCTCATTTTCATAATGGGGTTAATAAGTGTCCCTCCTCCCTAAATCATTGAACTGTTGGTATGGTGCTGAGGGGAGCCTGGGGTGAGTGGGCGTGGCAGAAATAGAGCTGATGGGGTACAGGCCAGAAATGTCTCTGACGGAATGGCCTGATTGGCTGGCCAGGCTTCTGGTTGTCCGGTGTTATATCATCTCTTACAAGCGCATTACATGGTCTTTGTTCAAATCCGTGTGCGAACTGCTGAAGCTGAATTAACTGTAGACATTTTACTGTGTCACTATCGCTATCAGGTATTGTCACCAGGGAGTGACCTTGTAGAATTCACAGTTAAACAGGCCTTGAAACAGTCCAATTCTACCCCCACTGCATAGAGGTGCACTCAGATACAGTGCTATATGATGTTAGTCAAACTCCCCTCCTCCCATAAATAAACAATTATAACCAGTCAGCTCATCACCAAAGAATGCTGGCTTTTTCAATTTCAAGTTTTTTCCCCTCACTCCTTTACACAATACTGCATTGTGCTTTCAGAATTAAAATTGCACATGGCATGAGTTTGCAAGTGAATGTGTGTGCCCTCGATAGGCAGTCTGTTCTATGTGTGGTGGATGCAAGGACAGGTTCCGACTCCCTTATGGACCCATGAACAGGTTAGATGATGGATGGGTGATGGCTTTCTGTGTTCATTATTCACCACACAAAGGACTCAGTCTGCTTCTCATCTCATGGCCCGCACTCGCTACCCCCCCTGGACTGTAAACAGTGAGGGATGGGACTTCCTGCCGAGGGGAACTGAGCACATGGAACTCAACATGGCTGCTGATTGCCAAAGGAGCGATAGCTAAGACAATGGTGGAGCCCTGAAAGGCAGAGCCATTGCTTTCTCTTTTGCTCGTCGTTTGTTGTCCGCGTTTTTCTCCAATGCCGCCTTCCGTTGCCTCTTTAAAAATCTTGTAGAGGTTTTCTTGAACCCCGGCCAACAGTATTACAATACGGAAGGGGCGTAAATCTGCCGTGTGATCTTAACGACTCCTGCTTGTTGTGGTGAGGTACCGGTGCGCGTCAATGGCGGATCCCAGCGCAGCTGTTGGCCCGAAAGAAGCGCCCCGAAACTCCTCCGGCGTCGCCCCGCGCTTCTGCTCGCTCGCGGCTTCATCTCACTTTAATAGCCTACAGTATGGCCGCTCTGGCACACGCGCGCAGTCCTGCGTGTTTTCGCTCCTGTTTGAACAGATTGTGGAGTTCAGAGATCTGGCTAATAGCTCATAATTCCCAGTGTAAATACACGGCAGGAGTTGCACTACAGATTTTTACATTTTTTTCTGCTTCAGAATGATTCACTGATTTACCTTCATTCTTGTGTACAAAGGAAGATTTCTTGTGCCTCATTTTTACATTACAAATGGTGGCAGCCGTGCACCATATACACCGTCTAAAATCTCTCATGTGACAGTGGACGTTTTCTCCAATGAATACAGTAACTGCAGGTAAATTCTTTTTGATGTGTCACTATTTCAGTATTTATTCCAGAGTGAAGCAATTAAATACCTTGGTGCTAAAAGTATTAAAGTCACAAAATGTATATTTTGAGAAAAAGGGTCTGAAAATGTAATAGATCCTTAAACTATGCTGAATGAAGACCCTAATGCTGGAAGTACTTTTGTCACAAAACGTCCATTTTGAGAAAATTAAGAAAACTGACTTGGGTAACTAGAAAAGATATTTTCCCATACTTACCTCACGGTGTGTAAAAATGTGACTTTTACAGCTTACTCCTCAATTTACATTGAAAACATGGACTTCTTCCAACCTAACAGAGCTACAGTCCTCAGACCTCAAATGCTAGCACTCCCTACTCCCTAGTTCTGTCACCTCTTACTGCGGCTGAGGGACACTTAGCATGTCCTGGTCAAGTCATAACCAAGGACCAAAAATATCTGTTTACAAGCTTCAAATATCACAGAGACCTTCCACAGAGGTGTTAGGACCTGCAGACTGACATACATGTGTAAAAAAATTCCAGTTTTCTTTGAACCAGATGAATTAAAAATTCATATGTGGTTTTATTCATCAAAGACAGGCCGAATGAGCTGTCATGAGGGCATGATAAACAGCTACTAAATTAATTTCTGAATTTGCAGATCCTGAAGGTGTTTGTTTTCAGTGACTATAGCTAATATTTAGCGGCTAAGGAAATGAACGCATTCCAACGCAGTCATTGGCTGCGGAGGACATACTGTCTTTTACACTGTTTGTGGTTGGCTTGCTCTGGTAACGCTGCAAAATAGCAAGATCAGAATGAACAGAATGAAAGGCTACTCAGAAATGCTTTTTTTAAGATTCTTTCACAACTGCAGGTTGTGACTGACCATCTTCAAAATCAAAAGTTAGTTTTACCTATTATGGGGTTGTTTGGTTTTTAGGTTTTAGCAATACTTTTTCAAAGTCTAATTCAGACTAATTTGCCTGTAGATGAGCTTAACTGTCAGGAAGTCACAGCCTTCTTATCCAGTTAAAATTCCAGTTTGAGTTGCGCTCTTATTCAGTTTGATTTGCGCTCAAAACAAATGAATAGGCTACATAGTTGAGCTGGGATGAGGAGTCAATCTAGTTTCACTCTCGTACAGCGTGATTGTAGTTGTGAAAAAAGACAACATCCAAAATCCTTATCATGAGCATTGCAAATGATAAATATTTTCCACTGTTTTCAAGGGCTTTTGAAAGTTGAAACACTGATGCACTGTTTCACCATCTCTAAAACTTTTTGACAAGTTCATTTCTTCTGCGCAAAAACTGACTTCATTCACAAGTCATTAACATGTGCAGCGAGTTAGCAAATAATTTAATTAGCATCCTATTCTCCCTATCTCACTCATCTACTGTACTCCATCCAACACTGAATGAGTACCTTTTTTGATCGACTATATTTTTGTAATTCCAATGATTTGTCATTGGCAGTAATACCAGAAATGAGAAAGTTCCAAATTCTAATTTAAAGGACGGCTGAAGGGGATGGTAGCTGGTGGCTAAAGGGGATGGCAGCTGCGCAGAAGTACAAACAACTCTTGCTCTGTTGGAGTTTTCCGCTTTTCTCATTCAGAGCACCGAAAAGTTGTAGTCTGAGGTAACCGATGGGCTCCTGATCCCTGCCTAGTGAATTTTTGGATGTTTTTGGGAGCAACAACATTAACTGAGTGATTTAGATATTTTTAAAAGTGCTCACGGCAGTTCGGAGACTCTGGGATTTGAGTCGCACCCCTCCGAAATTCCGCTGCGGGTTTGGCCCAGTGCTCACTTGCGAGTTCTGCCAGTGCTGCGTGAGCCAAAATGTGGGGTGGGGGGCAGGGGGGGTGGGGGAGGGGAGGGGGGTGTTCAAATATACATCTCTCTCTCCGCGCAGGTGAGGAGCACAGCTGCACTTCCAGCTTGATGAAGATAAACCCTTAATTAATTGCCTGGCTGCCGCTGCCCACACAGCTTCACCCGCCTCCCCATCTGAACAGACAGCCACCTCCACCATCACTACTGACCACCATCACCACCACTGTCTCTGCCACCATCATCTTTGTTCTGCCTCTGCCTGCACCGCGGCGGCCGCAGATCGAGCCGCCCCTCGCTGAGCTCCCGGCTGGGCCTCCTTAGGGAACCTCCCCCTGTTATCATCCTTAAACAAGCAATTACAGTCTGTGAGGAGAGAGGGGAACACCAACAGCAGGGAGAGAGAGAGAGAGAGAGAAAGAGAGAGAGAGTGTTCTCTTGCTTGGGCATATTGCATGCATGTGTCATTTTCTGCAGTCTCACGGCTTGTTTAAATTGCAGATAGTAAACAATCACTAAATGATATTGCTGAGCTCTGCTGTGGCCTACTGTGAATGGAGTCAATGGACTCATGGCTCTAGAATCTTCCAACGGTGGAAGTCGCAAATGTGCAATATGACGTGTTAGAGATGCGATTTGAAACTTGGCGTCTCACTAACTCAAAGCTTCCTCATTATCATGCTTTATCTCACAACTCGTCGACCTACGCCCGCTATGCTATTGCTACATTCTACGTTCTAAATGCTCATTGGCCAATTATTGAGACGTCACATAAAGCAGTCCTGTTGAACAGCATGTAAGATTTTGTCAGGAGTTTTGTGCAGTTTTAGTGAAGCTCCAGCCCTGGAGGGCACCTGCTGGGTTTTCCATATATATGATTCATTTACATCTCTGATTGGCTAAAGAGTCCACACACTTGTTCTTCATTAGATACTGATGGAAAGGGCACCAGAAAAGCCTGCTGACTCTGCGGCCCTGTGACACCCCTAGTCTAGAATGCGCTGCCAGTATGTGCTGTAACATGACCTGTCTTTGCAGCAAACATACGTTTGTGCGTTGCAAGGTTGCTTATGCTTATTGTCTAAAGGCAATTTTTTCCCCCAAGCGTGCAAACTGCCACTGTGGTCTATACATTGCACATAATGGTCACTCTCTCGCTCACTTACTCATTCATTCATGTATACTAGGGACGTTTACTGGCACGCACGCGTGTCATCCCCCGTGGGTTTTCGTAGTTCCGTGCTGGTTTTTTATTGGCATCCCCAGCCCTGTGTGTGCTCATAGATTTGTCTCGAGGGTACCCCGTTTTTTTTAACGTTATTTAAGCCGAATGTCTCCTGCGTCACTGCACTCCCCCCCCATATTTTTCCCTGAAATTACATCATATATATGACCTCACTACTCACCCAGCACAGTCTAAACACTTCCAATGTGATGTTGCCATGGCAGCCCCAAACAGCGGCTGCTAGCCTCATTCGGCGGTGCTGCCCAGGACTTAGCGTTCTTGGACCTCCACCACAGCAATTTCAAGTTTCCCCAAGAGAAGCAGGGTTTCCATGCATTCCCCGCACCTTAGTCATGAGCGGAGGGAGCAGTTGGGCCTTATTCTTTCATTTAGAGGAGAACTGTCATCCCCTGATCACTTCAGTATGCCCTGGAATACCATGCTTGGGGAAAACCCTTCTGTAAATATGTTTGTTTTGTAAGACTTCACTGTGGAGAGCGAATGCAGTCACGGTGGTTTGTGATGTTTCTTCGAGTGGCACAGTTGCAATTTTCGCTTTTGCTTTTCTTTGAGAAGGCCACAGGCTGTTCCGTGCAGTCGGATTGGATTACAGTGAAGACGCAGTTTTATTTTGTGGCACTTATGACCTTTTGCCAGGTGTTCTTTGAAAAAGCTGCATATGTGTGTAAAACTTGTGACACTTTTATAAAGTCTTGCTGGGATAAGCCTGCACACATACCATATATACACTATCATTTGCTCATTTGCTAATTCGAAAGACATTTTAATCGTGAATACGGCAATCTTTTTTTCATTATTTTTGTTATGATTGCAAGTTTATAAAATATATTCGTAAATAAACAAGTTTTGAATTTCGCATCACTCTTGTATGTCAAAAGTTAAGACTGTTATACCATCAGGCTCTTACTTCACTACAACGCAGTGCACAATTATAGTTCATTATTGTTGGCTTTTCAGCATAGAGATACTGGATGTGCAATAAAACCACAAAGACATGCTTGATAACTATACCCTGTGTTTGAGAACTCAGAATTAAATTTAGAGTACATGATGCTTAGAGGCTAAGGTTATTGCATGTGGTCAGTGTCAAGTTGCAAGATGCACATTTCTAACTGTGTTTAAACTCAGGACCATTTTTCATTCGGAATAAGTTGAAACTGTGACTTAGGTACAGAAGGTCACACTAAAGGCTGTGACCCACCTCACAGTGCAGTATATCTTTCACCAGACTCTTTAACATCATGCATTTCCCTTTCCATAACTCTCCAGAAGAAATATGACTTCACATAAAATACTTTTAATTACTGTAATCAGTCACTTATTTGTAGTTACTGGGTGGCTGAAAATATGTGTAAATCAGCTTTTGACTGAATATTTTCAAAATTGAACAGATCCGTAAAGGTCAAAACCTCTTATTGAACTATAGAAATCATCTTACTGTGACTGTGCGTAATTTCATGTAGTGTGGGTTGTACATTGCTCTCTTTGCACTGATATGGTCTCTATTGCCCCGAAGAGGGCCTCTGTTACAGCTCTTCTCTTGAACCACATACTGAGCCTGCTGGTATACTAAACTATCAAGCCTGTCTCAGTCCTCACACTGTTATCCAAAACTCTCCAGTGCGCGGTGTTCAGACAGATGAATCTTAGTCTCCTGGTGAGTAACCTCCTCAACTGAAGAGGCTTTTAAATCTGGGCACTCCACCGAGACAGCTCTGCTTGCTGTCATAGAGACACTTTGTGAGAGCTCAAAGACTCACCTCCATCTTAACTTTCATGTATCACCTGTTGTGACTAACAGAAGAAATCACTGGGCCCTGCTCCATCCTTATGCAGAGCCAGGAGTCTCATAATCTGATTCATATCCTGCTGAGCAATCTTACTGTCCTGGAAGGGGCTCTATCCTCTCCCCTTACATGCTTTTACATGGTGTCCCTCAGGGGTCAGTGCTAGGTCTGTTCCTCATTTTGCTTTACCCAAAATCTTGATATTCCTGCTCATGATAAGTCATATTACTGCTATGTCGATGACACTGAAGTAAATTTACTTGGGAGGGAGAGTTATCAATGTTGCTCTCAAGGCATAAGATCACAAATGTGTGGTAAGAATGTCCTTAACATTCTGAAATGGTGACATCTGTAGTGCTGTCTTATGAACTAAAAAAAGCTCTGCCAGGAATTAAAAAAAAGATGTTTTTCATTCACAGGGCAAGGAGCAGGTCATTCTGAGTTTCATAGTCACTGCCAACTGCTTGCTGATAGCCTTGTGTCTCCTTAGTATTTCCATTTGTCTTTTGTGACACTATAAATATAACTCCCAGCCAGCTGTAAGCTCACTCTCAAGCTTATGTCCTTTCATGTTGCAGTTTTCCCAGGCACTAGCTCTCAGTTCATCACATGGACACAGATGCTTTCTTTTATAGATGCAAATTTTTTTCTTCCCTTATTTTTTAAAGCTATGCTGCAGGAAACTCTTTGCCATGCTAATGTGTCACTCCATAATAATGAAAATTATTTAGTTTATACATGCCTGAGCATTATACTATATTTGGACACTACAAATTTTCAGACTATGCAGTAGGAAGGTACGTATATATGGTACACTCATGAATATTTAAATGACAATAAAGATTGAGAATTTGTACATGTTGAAATTTTGCATATGTAATACTTCCTGGTCATTTATCGTCAGATGTGATGTGTTCTTCCAAAAGGCACATGTGCACTTCCTAGGATCTGCTTCCTGACCTGACCCATTTTCTGTTTGCTCAGTAGCCATGGGTTCACCCCTTCAGTCAGACACCCCCCACCCCGTCGCCACCACCCGCAGGAAGGAAGCCTGCTCTTTAAAAACCCGGACCTCTCAACATCTGTTTTAAAGAGCAGGCTTCCTCCGCAACATGGCTACAAAGTCCCAGGACTTTGACAAGATAAGTCTGACAGGGTAAAATTTAGTGCGTATGTGGTGTGGCAAGGGTTGGGGGGGGGTCTGTAATTATGACCCGGAGGAGTGGAGGCGAAATGGGGTGCTCCTTTTTCAGTCTCTCTCTCTCTCTCTACTTTGTCCCTGGGGCTAGGTCCCATCTCGCGCTTTCTTTTCCTTCGAGGATAGTGTCTAGCTCCACCCATCACTTCTCACATCTGCAGTCTTCCCCCCCACCCGCCAGAACATTCCAGGCCTGCTACGAGGTTCACCGCCAGGCAGCCGAGGGAGGGGATGTTTACAAATGAGCATTTGTAAGTGGGTATAAGCATTTGTTTGCAGTATTTAGACTGTGATCATTGAGGGGAAATACTTTAGGATATAGTGCATAGACTCTTTGCTTCTCTGAATGTGAATGTTTTCACATGGGAGTGCAAGCAGTACGGCGCGCTCGACCCTCAGGGTCATAGTTTGCATTGGGATCTTTTGAGCAGCCAATGCAGGATTACCATGCTGAGGGGCCTACCGACCTCCCGCCCTGCCCCTGGCACCCCAGAGGTGGAGCCTTAGGAGGTGAGGGGGGACTGTAGGCCCCAGGGAGTGCTGGCAGTGGGACCTTCCTTACCTTTCATAGTCCTGGAGACGGGTTTGACCAGACTGACGAGACCAGAGCAGACAAGAGCGACTCCGGGGCCCTCTTTGGACAGATACGTCCTGACAGCTTCGTCTTTACAGTAAACACCAACTGCTCTGATGGCCATCATATGCACCGATGTCTGCTTTTCACAGGGTCAGGCCACACGGGGGAAGCAAACAAAAAACCTCAACTGAATTTTTCAAGTTCTGTTTGCTCAAGCAATGAGTTATTTTACCATGGTATGAGAAGCCCACTCTTGGCCGCGAAATGTACAAGAGATTTTTAATATGCTGAAACAGGCTGGCAAAACAAATATATGGAAGCCACGGTTTGTTTGCGTGTCCAAATGTACACATATTGTATGCACTGGATATATAAACAGCAGAGGAAGGTCTTCAAAGGGCAACGTTAGATATATCACGGCGGGCTTTTAATTTCGCTAAGACGCGTTCTAAGTGTGTTTCATTTCATGGCGATCAGGGCAAGAATTTCGGGGCTGTGTTGAGCCGGCTGATTATTAAGACTGCAGCTTGGCGGTTCATACAGTTTTCCCATCTAAAATTTCTCAGGACCTTGCAAAAGCGGGGGCACGTCTGCAATTACAAGGAAAAAGAGGGTTTGGGGTCATAAGGGGGGGTGTAGGGAACGAGACGCCAGCGCTCCAAAGATGATGGGGGTAATATCAATGTTTCGGCTTTGGTTTTGTGTGAATGATGGTGGTGTACCCTGGTCCTGCTCCAGGTATTGATGACCAAAGAGTCACTCTTGTGCAGAGTCCTGCGGACCATACTGTGGCCCCCCCCACACACACACACACTAACACACTCACACGTACACATACACAACCCATATCACCACCAGTCTGCTGTCCTTGGCCCCCCAATTCCTCAAACAGGCACACACACACGCGTGCACTCAGCCCATAATTGCTTTCCTTTCTCTGCTCTCACACTGTGAGAAGTTTGACAATGTACATAAACGGAATTCCAGGATAGCAGCGGGATATGGAAAAAGCTCATGTGGAATTTGTTTTCTGCCTCTCGAAGGGGGTCGGGGGGCAGAGGGGGGGGTCGAGGTATGTGCTGGGAGCGCTGCAGTTTCATAGATTTCCTCCATTCAGGAGTGGTGGGGGTGGGGGGGCAGGCAGAGTTATTATCCTCCGGGTCCGACAGGTAGAGGACAGGGTCAGTGTTGGGATCGAGACCGGAGTAGGATGAGGGGGGGTTGGGTCAGGGGTGTGGAATCATTTCCCATTCACAAAGTGACCTGGCTCCTTTATCTTCCACAGACGGGCAGCTTGGGCGGATTAAAGCAAAACAAACAGAAGGAAGAAAGAGTGAGGGAGGGAGAGAGAGAGAGAGCGAGAGAGCAAGACAGAGAGAAAGATGGGGAGAAAGAGAGAGAGCTTTCCCTGATTGGTCTTCCTCCTGGCAGCCTGTCTGGTGCTCGGTGTGTTGTAAAGGGGCCACTGTCCCCACACAAGCCCGAAGGTCAAGTCCGTTGGGGGAAGGAGCTGAGAGAGACGCAGTTGCAGTTTTAGATTGATGCACACAGTCAAATGCTCTTCTGGAGGGCAGTTGGGGGGCAGTAAGCATTTCTTGCCTCTTAATCTCTCACCATCGTTAAGCGTGAACTGCATAGTGGCGTAACGCTCGTCGTTAAGCGCGATCAGGTTGGCCCGTCCATCAAGCACCGGCTTACTGAAGTGTATTGTGGAACTGCTCTGGAGTGGGTGTTTGGTGACTATTGCCCACCCCACTTCCCAGTCATAAATTTTCAGAGGGCCTTTTGTCTAAGTGAAATCCCTCTCCCCAGAGCTAACGCTAAAGCTTAATATCAGACTGCTAATGCCAGTTTCCCTCCTTACCCGCTGCGGCTGCGTCTTTTTCTTCTGGATCGAGTCTGAGCAGAAAATACAAGTATTTTTAACCCCCAGAGAACGCTGAGCAGTAGTGCTGCCTAACTACGGGTCAGAACCGAAGGCCCCGCACGCTTGCAAGGTCCCTGCCAGCTTTTTTTTTTTTCAGAGGTGGAGTGTGTGGGTGGAGCCATGCAAGCCTGTGTGCTGTCGCCCTCTCTCTTCCTCGGCCCCCGATGGCGAACGAGAGGGCTCACCGCTCCACAGGCCTCCGGCGAGCTGTGACTCACGCCTTTCGCAACTGTCCCCCCTACACGGGCCGTGGGTGGGCCCTGCTGCCGCCTGCGTCACTATGCGTGAGACACGCTGACCCAGTTTCAGCTACGCAGCGCGGGCATGCATGCATACGGAAGCGAGACGACTCGCGTACACACGTGCGCCTATGTGAACATGCACACATACATTTACGAACTTGAGTATACACACGCTCACATGTACCCGAACATGCAAACATACGTTTATGAACATGAGTATACACCCACGTGCAGGTACATGAACGCCCACACCTACAATCATAAACATGAGTGTACACACACTTGTACTAAATGTGCGGTCATGCATAGAAATGCATAAGATCATTGGTACGGGCACATAGGCGTTTACATGAGCTCACGCGCATGCGCATACATGTGCGTATCCACGTGCGCACGCATGTAAACAAGCACACACTCATGCACACTGATACATGTCAACACAAATAGATGCGCTCTCAGATAGTCATAGACATGAACAGTCATGTATGTACACGCGCTCACACATACCTGCGTGTTCACAAGCACATGTATAAACCGCATGCACACACCCACGCACATGCAGGCAACCTTTCATGTACAAATGTAGAATTTACAACAATGATACCATACAAGGATTTGTACTAGTAGAACGGGGTTGGAATTTGCAATTGTGCGGTGCAGCTGTTCTTCCTTACATCTCTCTGCAAACCCCTGCAGTATCTGGGGATGCAGGCAGAGAGAAGGGAAGAGTGAGGGAGGGAGTGGTGCTTCAGTTATTCTGGTGTTCCAAAGAAAACTCTAGTGTGTGCTGCATTCTTCCATGCATTAACTCTATGAATATAAAAACCTGGGCTTTATCATCGCTTACGTACATGTGTGTGGAGCTTTTTTTACGAATAAGACTTTTACCAAGTATTTATCCCTCCCCTAGAAAATGTAAACCAGGTTTTCCTTGAGCCTTTTCTGTCTTGTATTCGGAAATAGCAGAACCGATGGGCCTGTTTACTGATGTTTTACAAGACCAGAAAAGCCCACGTAGCTCCAAAAAAAGCCAGGGGAGATGTTGAAAGCAAACAGGGTCCAGATGTATCAGTAAAATGAAATGGCGGAGAAGTGGAGTTATCGCTAACATATGTTAATCTGTGTACGTAACCATGAAGCTCGGCCCGAATGCTTGCTTGCATGACATCAGGAGATTTTTTTTAAACAGATCCCTTTAGCCACACTTGCACCGCACTTACCTGTCACTGGAAATAATTAATAGCCTTCGAATTGGACACAGACACTTTACACCCGTATGTGGTAACAATCGTGTTTCCCTTTTAGCATTCCGTGCATATTTTCGGGCTGTTTTGGCGGCGATAAAGTGGCGTCCGCAGGACTGAATGGAGCTTATATTTCAGCTGTTGAAGTAGGGACTCGCTTAACGATGCACAGTGAGGCCATTGAAATCCACTCGCCAATGCTCCCTTCCTCAACGGAGGATTACAGCCAGTAAGCCCACAAAGCTCCAGTTTCTTCATTTATGTCTCAAAAGCAGAGAGGTTTAAATGTAGAGAAAGAAGGTTACCATGAAGCTGAACACTGCACAGATGTTCAGACACAGGAACTGAACACTACCAAGTTGAAGCCACAGGCTACAGCTGTGTTGTGTCAAATCCTGATCCTCCAACTGATCGCTGTCCTTGATAGACAGTTAAGTGATGTTTCCCTGAGAGGTGCCAAAATTATTTGGAACATTATTGAAAAAATAATGTAATGTTGCCCTTGGAATCAATTAATTTTCAAAAAAGAATTCATACAAAGCCCAGGAATGCAACAAAAATAATATTCTGCCATTTCCAGCAACATGATCGTTTCGGATGCTGAAACTTCCTGTTTACCTTTAGTCGCAAAATGACATCAGAATTGCTCAGTCTGTATGTTTTAATGTGAAATTCAGGTGTGCAAAAGATCAGAAGTATCCCCGGCTTTAACGTTCAATCTCCAACTTTAATTACTGACGCATATATGCCGTCCATTCCTGTTCATTTGAAAGCTAATTTGTGATGTGTTTACTTAAAGAAGAATTCCGGTGTGAAGTTGACTTGGGACGTTTGAAACATGATAATGAGTACTAACTTTTGTCGAATACCCCACCTCCGTACCTACTCAACTTTTCGAAATAAATAGATTTTTAGCCAAAGCTCCCAACAGGCCTACAATGGTTGTGAATCGGGTATCTCGTTACCATGCAAAGAAATTGCTTTTTTTTTTTCATCATTAACAAGGCTTAAAGTACTTTTGTTGCTCCACACTTCATCTGTCGAATTCTGAGGGCCCTGACATTTAAAAGGAGGCACTGAGAACTTTGAAGATGCACAAGAAGTTTATTAAAAAAGACTATTTATGCAAACAATACCTTGATGTAGTTTCCAGTTGCCTCCATCTTGAAACTCACAATAAGTCGATTGACGAGCACAAACGAATAGATTGCAATCTGTTCCCCTATCCTTCCTATTCGTTCGTGCTCGTCAATTGACTTATCATAACTTTCAAGATGGAGGCGACTGGAAACTGCATCAAGGTACTGTTTGCATAAATAGTATTGGTGCCCTAAATGCAGATGCATCAATTACAAAAATGGCTGACATTATTTCAGGTGGAAAGGCGAACTGGGTCAAACATTAGGAGAACTTATGCCAAACACCAAGATACAGCAACAGAAATAACAAACTGTGGTCACAAGTCAAAGATCTCCTACAGGGACAAACTGACACTGGGTAGGATAGTTGCTAATATAGAACTTGAGCTTTAAAAATTACCACAAAATTAAATTAATCCATATCTCAATCAGTCTAAATGATAACTGTGCGATGAGAGCTTCACAAAGCTGGTTATTTAAGGTGGTGTTTCCTGATAACTTACGAGTGGCACCCAGATACAAACATAGGAACTAAGTGACTCCAAAACTTAGCCATATAGCTGCTCCGGGTCTTATGCTCCTCTTTGGCTTGTTACTCCAGCAGTTTTTGCCAGGCAGTGCTTCTGCTGAGCGGCTGCAGTAGTGGTGCTGGAAATCCCAGCTGAAAATTCCAGCGACAACTAGTTGGGGTCCCAAGCCAGTTTACGATGACCCAAGCTGTCTTTTAGACACTTTTAGCCAGTCATGGCTGATCTGTTGCTGGCCAAAGCTAGAGTCCAAGGGTAGAAAGAGTTGCAACAACCTAAGAATTGGAGCCATTTTGTTTCCATTATGTAAATTCGAGCTGTTTTGCACAATGAAAATCATTAGATTTTTTTCATTAGAAAAGAAATATGTTCATTTCAGGCAAAAAAAAAAAAAAAAACAGCTTGCAAAGGTTTCAACTAGCGAAATGGGAAATTTTTCAAACATAAAAAAGAGAAACCGAAAAAAAAAAAAAACTCACTAATTTTCAGACGGTGCCGGATAACGCAATGGAAACTAAATGGCTCCATGGTCAGATTTTCTGGTATCCTCATGTTGCAGCTCTCTCTATCTAGCAACTCAAGTCAAAGCCAGTACAGTAGGCTGGTGGTACAGTGGACCGGCTAACAATGCAGGCTGGCTCGCCAGTTAGCCTGCTGCAAGTGTCCAAGAAGGTCATAATTCAGCTATTCCAGTTTCACGCTGGTTTTAGCTGGAATTCTTTTGGCAGGGATTTTATAATCGTGTGCATTTTTGTCCTGCTCCGCAGTCCCCTGCTATGCAGTCTCACTTCCTAACCTGTTACAGGTTTTAACAAGCTACACACGTGGTCACCTTGACACTAAGGAAATGCTCTGTCAGTCAAAATTATTCATCTTCCTTCCAGGTTATAGTTTGGGCAGTCATTTGCATCGGCTTTGTAACATAATGGTGTGTTCTAATTTTAACAGA
This sequence comes from Gymnothorax reevesii, assembly GCA_029721435.1. Taxonomy (NCBI): domain Eukaryota; kingdom Metazoa; phylum Chordata; class Actinopteri; order Anguilliformes; family Muraenidae; genus Gymnothorax; species Gymnothorax reevesii. The sequence goes on from CM056585.1 coordinate 54,523,067, forward strand.
ATAAATAAATTACAATACTATCAATGAAGATTTGAGGAATGCTAGTAAATGGATTTACAGTTAGGCAATAGTCAAAAACAGGGCTCGTAGCATTTCAGCTGAGCCTGAGGTTATTTCAGCCCACTGGCTGGCCTGGGAAGGGCCATGTATCCTCATTTTCATCTTTGTGCTCAAAAGTTTCTGAAGTTTAGAAGCTGCTTCTGACTCCTGTACCTGTCTTTGTTTTTTTTTTTTCGTGAGACAATGAGCTGGAACACGCAGAGGAGCACTTGGGACTAGGCATGTGGACGTTTCTTTGACAGCAACACGCTTCAACCAGCGGGCGCAACGTCCCCTGTGCAGTAACGTGGCTTGGCAGCGTATGTTCCCGGCCTGACGAATGCCTGCCTGCTCCTTCCTTCCGTTTCCCCGAAGTGCGCCATGCTCAGGCTTGAAACGTGTTGGCGGTTGAGGGGGTGTGTGGGCACTGATAGACAGTGCTGTGAGTGTGAAGCAGTGCCTGCCAGACTGTGGGGGTGGTGGGGGGGGTTGCGCGGGTGTGTGGAGGATTATGGGTAGGGTCTGCTCCTATGTTACTCACTCCACCATGCCAAAGCTGTTGTCTGCCAAAAATATGGTTTCCATCTCCACTTTGTTCATGTGGGATTCAATGAGACATCCTGGTGTTTTTTTTTTTTTTTTTTTTTGTAATTGATGTTTTTATTCATGTGGCCCTTTGAGGAGTGGCTACATTGATCAGACTGGCTGGACCGCTGTCGATTTACCTTGGCACACAATTACCGCACCAGCGCTTCCCAGACAGTGGGTACGTCTTCCTCTGGCCCCATAAATTAAACCAGGAGATGAAATTGAAAAAAGGCAAAGCTTTGTTTTTTTCCTCAACAGATATAAAGGCAATAATAATAATCATAATGGCTCTCTGGAGACAGTCTGAATTTGTAATTTTATGCAAGAATTTGTTTTCAATTTGTAAGCTCTAATACAGTTTTGCATTTGTATCACCAACACAGTTTTGACATAAAATTGTGCACATCATAAAATAACTGAACAGTAGCTGCTTAACCTGAAGCGTGTTACTGGGTTTCTAGCTTGCATCTGAAAAACACTATAGCCTGCTCAGCACTGCAAGAAATGATTGTGCCACTGATTTTGTTTTTTATATTTTTTATAAGTTGCATTATTCTAAGTACATATATTTAAATTGAAATTGCTGTTTTCTCAAGAAAAAGAGGATTTGAAAGTGACTTTATTTATCTTCTGTTGTCTTGACAAAATGTTAATACCAAAAAATATTAAAATATCCAATGGCACAGCCATTTTTGAAGAGCGTGGGAGCCAAATGTGGAAATGTTTTGAGGTTATTCAGAAGACTCTGAGGTCAAAAAGAAAAAACTATCAGAAAATTTCAGAAACTCATTACTGCAGTTTTAATACGTTATGTTCGCCCAGTTGAATATCTGTGTCAGTACATAGTACATACAGTACATAGATTTGCTGCAATGGATAATTCATCACCTGGCCACCAGGTGTTGCCATTTGCTCTGAGGAAATTCCAGCAAGAACAATGCCTTAATTTAATTATATTTCTGTTTTCATTGATTCCTTCTCGCAGAACTCTGTTTTTTATGTTTGTGTTTGTATGTATGTGTGAGCCTGGGTTTACGACAGAGCGGTAGTATGCGTTTGCCTGTGGACTGAAAGTGGGATCCCTTGCTCTCTTGACTGGTGCGCTATTTGTGTGTGGGCGTTCACAGTAAATCCTTGGTGAAAGGGAGATCATACCGTCAGATTCCAGACGAGCACGATGAAGCCCCCATAAGCAGAATTCCTCCCGCCCTCACTGTCCTGCATCTGGAGCCGGTTAACATTCCAAACTTTCGGCGGGTAGACCGCGGGAAGCGCTAAGTGGAGCATCTATTAGACGCGCGTGACGACGAGTCCTGCCTCTACGGCGGCGGGCCCGAGACGTGATCTCGCCGCGAACTCCCCGAACGCTCATCCCTCTTCCATCCCACTCCTCTACCTCGCATTCACCCGCTCATCCTCTATCCGTCCGTCCAGAGAGAAAAATAGATCAATATTCGCGCGGATGGTTACTTTATTCGTGTTTATCTCGGTGCGCCGGGGGAGTTTGCGCTTCCATCCCGTGATGCTTTTCTCAAGGCGGATCAACACAAGTAGATAAATTCCAGATGGTAACTTGATAACGGAAATGCAGTAATGTACCATCCATTTCCCTCCGTTGTACCCCAATTAGAAGATCAATAAGAATTGTAAAATCGGCCTGAAATGACTGCTTTTTTAGTTTTGATGCAGTGAGTGCAGTTTTCAGCTCTCTCCAAACGTACATGGCGATTCTCAAGGCCCTAGATGAGCGGCCCTAGACAGAGAGAGCTGCCACCTGCAGTCTATAGACATGAGGGTTCCGAAAACCAACGATTATGTGACATACAGCGTCAAGGCATCTTGTTCCCATCAAATTGTCTGTCATGGTCTGAATGAGAATGATTTAAAGCAAAAAGGAGCCAATAAATGTAAAGATATGAATTAAAAATATGTCAATATGAAGGTGTCATGTGCCTTTGGGTGCAGCGATGAGTTGGGGAGAAGCTATAAAATTTACAGGTAGAAAGAATTAAAATGTGAGCTATTTAAGTCCATTGTGAAGGATAGAAAACAGCCTCATCCTCATGTTTTGTGAGGTTAGTCCCAGGCATACACTTTATGTCTGAATTAGAGAAATCATATTCGAAGGAAGATGGCACGATGTAACTTGACAAGATTGGCTATATCAGAATAATTTTTCAGGTGGTGCCAAGCAGACAAAATCACTAAATGCTTTTCACCATCCGCTTCTGTTGCAGCCAAGTCTGTGGTTTTTCTTCATCGCTGTCAGTCATTTTTCTCAAAAAAAATAAAAATTGCGTATACAGACGTTAGCAGGCATTTACTTTGGCTAGTTTGGAACTTAAAGGGTTGGTTCAGATTTTTTAAGTGAGGTTGTATGAGGTGCTCATACATAGCCAGTGCCCATGATTACCGATGGTGGGCGATTGGAGTGCCCCCAGTCTAGAGAGGCAGGCAGAAAGAACTGAAGCAGTAAGCAAAACATACTTTAGCCACCTAAGAAGGTCCACCAAAAAGACACAATGTCAGTTTAAGTGTGCACTGCATTCAGAATATTTTCACCTCTTTAATTTGCCGTCAGACAGCCCTATCCTTTGGAGCCTGACAATTTATCTTCTCGAGCATTGAAATTAAGTACTCCTATTCCTAAAGTGTTGCATGCTTGTAAAAAGTTCTCTGTCAAATGAATGTGTAATAGAGCTTAAAATGAGGATAAAACTAAATGATTACATTGTGTAAATTAAGGCAGAGGAAACCACAAATAAAGGAATCCTAGTTTCACCGAGAGAGAAACTTACTTAAAATATAACTGCTTAAAAAGAAAAAAGTGAAATGTATTACATCACTCTTGTCAATTGATAGTTTTCTTCAGTTGCTCTTTTCTAATCTCTGGACATTTTCTCCTCTTATGCTTGTTGATTCAACTGGCTGAAAGTTCATTGTTTTTTCCCCAAAATGAACATGCTTCCCCTCCAAGAAAAGAATGAATTAATCCAATGACCCCACTGTGTGAAATGACTCTGTTACACAAGATGGAAGCAAAATGGCTTCAATACTTGAATTGTTGCAACTCTTATCTAGGGGCTCTACTCTCCATGTAAGTCTATCAACTGGAAGTTATTTTGGACGGTTACTGCCTATGATAACCCATGGACTCATTGATGTATGCCTCAACACTTTCAGTAAAATACAGTACCTTCCTTCAGCAAGGAGCAATAGCATCTGACATGGGCTCATGGCGAATAAACAAGGTGGTTTAAGAGAATGAATGCTGCACCCCGAAGATTTCTCGCACAGTGTTTTTGAGTGTTCTGTGCTTGGACTGTACTGAGGGCATATACTCTTTAGTGCGCCTTCAACTAATAAATTGGCATTGCACAATTAATGTGTACTTTTTGGGAGATTGGGCAGTGGTTTTCATTTCTCAGTTACGGAGTTTAATGATAGGCAACTAGCAGCAACTAATCAGTTTGGGCAAGTCACTAAACCACTCGCGATTAGGCTTTCAACCAGACCTTTATGAACTGCCATGTAAATCTGAAAGCTGTGATTCACAGGGTATGGATATTCCAAACAAGTGAGTCCAAGGAATCATATCTTTACCACGTTCCTCATTTGTCAATGTTCTAGTATCTGGGATTGTAGACCGAATTCTTGTTTTTAATTTCCCATGTTAGAAGGCCACTGACCTACCAGCAACATTCTTAAACATTTTCTACTTTCCTTCCTGAAAAACCTGTATGCCCTTGTTGTCCAATGTTACCCATAACGGGCCGGTGTGGCTGCTGTTTTTGTGACGGCCAATCAGTAATTGATTATCAAGGTCTTGATTGAACTCCCCGATCACTTAATTAGTTCAATCAGATACTGTAGCCCTGGGCTGTAACAAAGACCTACACCCACTGTGGCCGTTTACAGATAAGATTTGAGATCCCTGCTCTACGCCAGTTGACATTGTGTTGCGGATGTGTATTGATTGTTGTCAGTGACTGGAGCACATGTCTGTTTAGATGTGTCATGTTTGTCCAGTGACATTAAGTTTTTCAGTGGAGCTGCACGGCTTGCTTACATCAACATGAAGAATGGAAATGGAAATGTTGACTTATAAGAATGACTGGGGTGTCATATATTGACTGTATCTACAACATCAAACTTGGAAAAAAGTTCACTTGGCATGAAAAATATACATATAAACAATAAGCAGTGATTTCTAAATTTAATTTGATTTGTATTTCATCACTGACAGTTTAAAGACAGGATATTTAATGTTTTCTCTGGTCAAATTAATTTTATTTGTAAATGCATGTTAATTCCAGCTATTCAGTTCTGCAGTGAGTTCCAAAAAAAGTTGGGATGGGGATAATTTTAGGACTAGGTATGGGGTACAAATTTTTGAATATTGATGCGCTTTGGAAGAGCTAATGTTGGCAGGTGATTGTAGTCATGATTTAGCATAAAAGCAGCATCCTCACGAGGTCTATCGTCTGAAGCAAAGATGGGCAATGGACTGCCAATGTGTCCTCAAATGCGTGAGAAAATTATAGAAAGGCTTAAAACAATTTTCCTCTAAAAAAGATGGGAGGGCATAGGGATATTTTAGCTTATAAGGTCCAGAACATAATTTTTAAAAATTCAAGGAATCTTGAGGAATTTTCGTGCATTTAGAGCTAGGGCAATAGCCTAAGCTGAATACAGTTGATCTCTGATCACTTCACGTGGCACTATATCAAGAATCTCCATTAACCTATCACCGCATGGGCTTAGGATTTCTCTGGACAACCTTTGTCAAATATTTTGACATGTAGTTTCATCCTCAAATGCCAGGTAAAACTTAACTGTACAAAAAAGAAGCCTTATGTTAACAGTGCTCACAAGTGCCATTGACATCTCTGGGCTCAGAGGCATCTGCAATGGACCATTACACAGTAAATGTGCATTGTCGACAGACTAATCAATATTTTAATTCCTTTTTTTTTGGAAGAAATGGATGCTTTGGGCCAAACAAGAAGAGAACCATCCAGCTGTAATGAGGTACACCTGCAAAGGCCATAGTCTACAAGTATCATGTCTTAGTGCCCCTGGCAAGGGTAACTTGATTTACTGTGAAGGCACTGATAATGCTGTGAAGTACAGAGAGATTTTTGGAGCAACATATACTGCCTTCAAGACATCTTTTTTTGGGGGGGACACCCGTCTATATTTCAACAAGACGACTCAAAACTGCATTCTGTACGCATTTCGAAGGCATGGCTGTAAGAAGAGGGTGCGGGTTGCTGCCTGCAGTCCCGACTTGTTCTCAACAGAAAATGTGTGACCCATTTTGAAATTCAAAAAGTGACAGCAAAGAGCCCTACCCCTGAAAACCTTGAGATTCAGGACAATGAGAAAAAATTACTGCTGACACACTTTATCATTCGGTATCCTCAGTCCGTAAACACATTTAAACTGTTGTGAAAAGGAATGGCAACATAGCAGAGGTAAATATTTTACTGTCCCAACCTTTTTTTTAACTATGGTGCGGGACTCAATTTTAAGATGTGTTTATTTTTAAAAATCAATTCAATTAAATGTGAGGAAACCTCAAATAATTAGATATTTTGTTGTGTTCAATATAATGCAGGTCAAAGATAATTTACATATCACTGTTTTCAGTTTTTATTTTAATTTAAAATAACATCCCAACCTTTTCTGATTTGAGATTGTAATATGGGGAATAAACCTCAGACTGAAAGAATATTAATCAGTAAAATAAGGGTTGTAAGCAAAATACCTTTTTAAATTGCTTAATGAATTACACAGGTGTCTATCTCAGCACGTGTCTCCTGTTTTTTCAGTTCTTATGAAATGTTTGACAAATATCTTATCAAGGCTGTACTTACTACTGAAAAACTTTCATTAGTTTGTTCTTATTTTTCTGAATGGTTAGTGCAGATCTTTGTGAATGTAGATGACAGAAAGATGACGTGGTGGTGTGACTTTCAAGTCTGTTGCGTGACAATCAAAATCTGGCGAATTGGAGAGTGGATAGGCCATCTGTCGCAGGCGTTATCACTGAGCGTTCATCCAAACCATCTGACCAAATTGAAACCGAATTGGAGTGGGTGCTCACACGCTGCGTCCGACGGCATGAAACTCCTGAAGAAATAGATTTTACTTCAGGCAGACAGTTCTTATCTCCATGATTTCTTGTCCTTTTATTGATTCAGTTTTGCCAAATTTTTCACCGAGCTTGCATAAGTGACGTCTGTTTCCACTAACACCCTGACATTTGCTGGCAGGCTACTCACATGTTTTCCAAGTGTTATCCATTAATGATTAAATCAAATCATATGGAAACAAATCACAAATTGATACAACAAATCTATTCTGTGACAGCTTAGCTCTCTGATATATACCCCCCTGTGGTGTTTCTGTGGAAACATTCTGGGGGATGGCCTGTATGCAAGCCAAGGAATGGTAAGACCATAAGGCGCTTGACGCAAACTACTGTGGCATTCTCATTTAAATGGTGAAAAATGAGTATTCCATCCGTTAATCTGAAGTACGGCTGACGACTGCTGCCGTATAGTACGGAATGATGCTAAATGCAGTTGAAGCATTCTATGGTCATTTGTCTCATCTGGCTAGTGTTGTGTAACAATGGCAGAGGGAGAGGGGTCATAGATGTTATTGCAGAGCATAAAAGATTTATTTAAATTCAGGAAGTTTGCAGGATTCAACACTGATTGAGACAATAACCTTCATTGCAGTTTCACTGAAAAAACATCGCCATCCACCTACAGAATGGAGTGTGCAATAAAACTGCCTCAGGAAAAGAGCTGCATCGCCCAGCCACGAAGAAAGAGTTTTTTTTTTTTTTTTGTCATTCAAACAGTGCTTAATGCTGGACATAGTGGCCTTTAGCAGATCATGATGACACAGGTGACAAGACCCCACAACTCACATTAAAGTGGTGACACATTAGAGTTCAAGGTTTTCAAGAGCTCAGATCTCATTTCAATTCCTGTCAGCGCAGGCGTGGAATTTTTAATTGGCCTTTGTTGAAGCGAGCCCTTCTATCTTCCGATTCAGATACCCTGTACATGGCTGTGCCGTGATAAGGATACTAGAAATATACATATTTTTTGTGTTTATCTGATTGTGCACTATTATAAAATTCTCTGATCTAGTGAGCCCACGCATAATCTCACTCTCTCTCCTTCACCTCCCCCCTCACTCTGTCTATCTCTCAACTCCCTATCTCTATCTCTCCCTCTCTGCTTCTCTTTCTAGCACCACTTCTCTCTTTTTCTCTCAGTCTCCTTCTCTCCATCTCCACCTACCTCTTTCTCTCTCTGTGTCTCCCTCTGCCTCACTGCACTGTTAGATGTTTTCTCAGAAGCGCAGCGCCTTTGATGCACATTTCCTGGTACTGGAGGCACCGCCCAGCGGCTCGTTCTGGAGGCTATGGGAGCAGGCAGAGTGGGGTTCATACATTTTGCATGGCTATGACACCTAACCTGGAGTTAAGCCGCAGTCTGGCGCTGCTACATGTGCAGAGGCTGTTTGTTTTGTCGTTACATGCTGGAGCTGGTGTCCAGAGTGGCAGACGCCTCGGGGCTTTCGGGGGGGTGCAGGAGATAAGGCCCAGTTTGGGGGTGTTGGCGGTGTTGGTTGGGTGCATCTCACCTGCCCCTGCACTCGGTGACCCCGCGGCCTGACTGAGTTCAGCGAACTCTTGTCAGGGAGGCGCTACATTCCCCCAGCTGAAGAGGGGGGGGAGCCGTACGGAGGGTCACCTCCCCACGCTGCATACCGCCCCCCCCCTTCCCCTCTTTTATCTGCACCTGTGAACTTGAACTCTCATTCACATACTGTCTGTAGCAGTACACAACCATGTGCTCTGCTCAGTTCTGGCTGGGGTGGGCTGACCGGCCTAAAGTGGGGGGTTGTCTGCCTTCTGAGCTAGCTTCTTGGGTAGCTACGTGTGTTGGCAAGGTTTTCTTATTTTTGTGTATTTTTTGCATATTCCTTTGAATGGTACACCACTTTTACTGGTTGTCAGCCATTCTGTGTGCGCTTTAGCGGATTGTGTTTGTAACATGACGGACCTGCTCAAAAACAAATTCCGCAGTGTTTGCGCATAATACTCTGTGTTAGGGTGCAGTACTGTTACTTGGAGCCAAAGCATATGCGTCTCCATCCAATGAAGCTTGACCATTTTCAGCCTTCCTCACCTGCATATATTATTTAGATTTCATGTATTAAATAACACCCTGTATATGTATAAAAGTGCATTACATACTGTACATATCTCCATTTGAAGATTCTCGAGAGTGTGCTGTTATGGAGTTTTTCGGGAGTAAACTGCCTGTTCAGTTTTCTTGCTGTCTGCATTTTTGCTTCATGTACAGCAGGCATTTTATGGCCTAAGTGACTATCTCTGCAATCTGGATGTTAATCAAAATAGACTAATGGCAATAGTCTGTTAGGTTTTTTTTTTTCTGAAAAACTTCCCTAGAAGGGACAGTTAGGAAGAATACTAGAGAAAACTGCCATATTGAGACACTGATGTGAGCTGTACTCTCAGTATATGCGGAACTCTGCAATTAGCTATGCTGAAAAAATATATGTACTGAACTTTGCATTAAATATAGACTAGCAGTATTTCCATCAAATCTGCCTTCCACCGGTTATGTACTGTGCTATTGTTCTGGATACTAACAATTAAAAAAAAAAAAACGTTTACACTGCAAACCAAGCAAAACAGAATTCTTGCACAATGGTCCGGCAATGTTTTGTGAGGGTCATAATTTGAAGAATGTTTCGTTACTGTGTTTTACCTGGGGAATTGTAGCAATCTGTTTGTCTTTTTTAACACCTATAACGAGTTAAAAGGAGGCGATTTTCGGCGGTAGGGGTTGAGGCGGACTTTCTAACAGGTAAAGACAGTTCTTAAAATGTTTGCAGAATGTCTTGTGTATGTTATGACCATGCCACTGTACATGGCAGCAACATTATGCGATGTTTTGTGGAAGATGGGAGGTGAGAAGCGCACTTTTTTCATACTCGTACTGAGCAGAGAGGAGGCGATTTCCAGGGGGTAGGGATACTGGAGGGCTGCGCTCACTCGCCCAATGGGGTATACAGTAACCAGGTCTGCCTGCAGTACTGGCAGCAGAGGAGGAAGGGAGGGGGAGAGGAAAGGATGCGGAAAGGAAAGGGTTAAGTCCGCGGCTGGTGTTCTCCCGGCAGGAAGGCACTGCCCGGGCGCGTTTCCAAACAGATGTTCGATTGTTTCAGAGCTGCGGTTAAATTGTTGGACGGCGTTCAAGCACACAGGGGAGGGGGTGGGATCAGAAACTCGGAGCGCCCCACAGCTGCTGCCGGCTCGGGAGGAGAGAGAGAGAGAGAGAGAGAGAGAGGGAGGGAGGGAGGGAGTGAGAGAGAGAAAGAGGGAGAACAGGCAGAGAAAAGAAGAGAGCAGGAGGGGAGGATGTTGGGGGGGCGCAGGCTTTTGGTGTGGGGTGGGAGTTGGAGTTGGAGTGTGGGGGGGGGGTTATGAGCATGCTGTGTTTTTTTTTTGTAAGAAAAAGGCGCGTTCCCAAAAAAACAGAACCCCTGGGGAGGAGAGAAGGACAGGGAAAATTCACCCAGTTTCTGCATAAATAGCACTTTGAAGTTGCTGAGAGAGAGAAAAAATCTGAGGGGGTGCATGTGAACGCAGCTGAGTGTTAGAGCGCTGTTGGGGGCTTTTTAGCTAAAATCTGCACCCCCCACCCCCACCCCTCTTCCCTCTCCATCCCCTACTCTCCCCATGGGCTGAACTGAAGTGCGCACTTTCCCCAAAGTTTACGTTCTTCACTGAACACTGTCTGCATAATGCCCGCAATAAGTTTGCACTACACCACACACTGCACATACACGCAGCCCCTGAGGAGAGGCCGTTCACTCCGCCCTGCCTTGCTCCTGACTTCCGCTGAATGCTGCGGGCTGAACATCTATGGTTTCTGTTGAAACTCTGTGGTGGTTGAGAAACTGAAATCTGGATAAAGATTAAAAAAAAATACTTTGTGAATATGGAAGATGAGGGTGTTCTGTTCTCACAGATTAAGTATGTTTACAGATTTCTCGAGATCTTGGCCTTTCAGTGGAATCACTAGGATAGAGAACTTTACCCAGTGGTTTAAAAGGCCTGATGTCTGTTTAGAGGTGAAGGGTTGGTTAACTGCCTCCTCTTTAGCTATAGATACCTGCTGTGTAAATTAGAGTAGTTTTACTTGCATCACCACAATGACTTATTCATGTGCTCTCACATATGAACAAAGAGAGAGAGGAACATTAACTATTGCCTCCTTTATGACACAAAAGGACAGTAAAAAATTAAATATTATTGGACAAATATACCTCACAAAGATGTATGCATCTATGTACTTCAAAAAAAAAGGAATTCACACCATCATAAAACACAAAAACAAAATGTAGTGGAAAAGCAACCACTATAAATAACTCATATAATCGAGCCAAAAAGCTGAATGATCGAGACACAAAACTGATGCAAGAACAGGTTAAAAATAAAGTTAAAGCTTAAAGCTTTTTCTTTTTGAGTGGGAGAGTACAATATGAGAGAGAGCGAGAGAGAGAGAGAGAGAGGAGGGGATGGGGGGCTATACAGCTGCATAATCTCTTTCAAGGTTTATGGCCAGTGCAGTGCAGTACTGTAATAATTTTCACTGATTAAGCAAAATTTTAATATATGTACACATCTTTAGTAAGTAAAAGCCAGCTCTCTCCCCTTTGCTGTAGAGGAAATGCATTTTCACTCGGAGAGGAAGATTACAGTTAGATGCACTTATTGCACTAATTACCCCCACTGCTGTATGTGAAAGCAGGATTTTTAATCCATCAAATAAAATTAATGCTCGCTTGTAACGTGGGCACGTAAACATTTTAAATACCGGAGTCACGATGCGCGTGAAAGTGCAGTAGGCCATGTAATGTAATATGCATGTTATTAGCTCAGTCAATGAGAGTACAAAGAGGGAATAAAGGAGAGGGAAGGGAGTCTGGCTTTTCTTTTCAAAAGAGTTTACAGCGCAGTCAAAGGCGTCCTTTAGGCACAGCTATCGGCTTGCTGCTTTAAATTGTGGATGTGGGGTAGTTTTTTGCTTGTTTATGTAAAGAACCGCCCTTTTAAAATCCCGCACGGCGGAGCACATGGCGTAATTTGCCAGACTATTGATTTCATAGACTCATTAAGGCTCTGCGCTTCTGCGGTTAGTGGGGATGAGCTGAGTTGGAAGTTTTCCGTGCCTTCGTTATTAACCTTCATAAAGTGTCTGCTGCGTATCTACGATAAATAATGCAAGCTTGGAGAACCGCGGCTCTTCTACCGTGTCTGCGATCTGCATTCTGCACCTCGGTAAGCAGCGGTGCTATGCGGTCCGCAGGAATTCTTCGGACTTGCCCAATGCGGTTGCTGGCCTTTGTTTGCAGTGGAAATCAAGGCTGTAATTGAGTATACCATTTGGTTTTTTATTTTTTTATCTAATCTTTTTTGGGGGGCTGCTCTCATTTCAGGTTAGCTTGGTGTTTGATGGGGGTGCGAAGGACTCGTTTGCCACCGTCGAGGGCAGCGAAAAATCGCTGGCACATGGAGGGAGAAGTCCGCTGTTGCGTTTAACGAGCGTCTGCGTCAGGGAGCGCTGTGTTAAGTGCACAGTGATGGAGTGTGCATACGGCTCTGGCAGCCAGGGTTTACAGATCCCCCCCACTCCGACTTGCCGGGGTTCCTCTATATCGCTATATTGTTGCTTCTCTCTGGGGAGTCCGTTAACGGGTTTTCTTGATCGAAAATGGGAGATTTTGTTTTATGTTATAAAACCGCATCCAACCAAAATCCCATTTCCATTTACAGATATGAAACACTGAGTGTATCCGAGGGTACTCCTTGTGCTGGAGGGTGACTGTGAATTTTATGCCTTTCTTATTAAGACTGTTAAAAGAAAGTGAACATTTAATGCAGCATTAATGGAGAACCCCCCACAGATACTACTGGTTTAAGTATTACAAAGGGGTCAAAACGCTTGTCCCCCTTAATTCCAATACTGGTGCCCTCACCCTCTGAGTAGGAACTGGGATGTCAGTTAGAAGATGTGGTTCCACCCTGTCACAGCACAGCCCCTGACAGTTCATTGGTGTAGGCTGCGGCTCATGGCGGCAGAATAGAGCAGACGGCATGGATGGTGCCGGGGGTATGGGGGTGGGTGGATTTGGGCTCCATCCAACTGCTTCAGTGCCTGCGGCACACCTGGACCTTCTGGGTAAACAACCCCTCAGTGTCTGACACCAGCCCCTCTGTCTGTGATCGGGGGGGCATGTCTGGATTCGTGTTCCTCCTCTCTTTTTTTATCCTGTTCCAGATCCCATCATTCCTCTTCCTTCCCTCCCTCCCACGTGCACTCAGCCGTCGCGGACGCATCATCATCATCCTCGAGATAAAGCGGGAGAAATAACCTAAACCAACAAATCCTCGCCCGCAGCATTTTTCTTTCGCATCGCGGCGTTAAAGATTGGAGTGGAGCGTCTCCAGGACCCCTCACTCCCCCACCCCCAGTCACTGGTTCATTTTCAGGAGGTGCGAGCAGTGAGTATACGTTGGCCAGTTGGCAGAGGAGCGGTTAAAATGGCACCATCGCTTTTAAAGCTCTCTCTATGCAACATCTGAGGGCACTCCATGTACATACTGCGTAAATAATAAATAATAAACCACAGCTGCCCTAACCAAGGAAAGAAAACCTAATTCAAAAAAGATGACATTTTTCTATTCAAGGTTTTTTTTTAATGTCATTGCCCTTTATGCAAAAAAAAAAGAAAAACGGATGACATTTTTCATGAGGTGCAGCTGGGGCAGACTGACGGAAAGTGAAGTCATTAGCGCTCTGAGTCATATAAAAACACAAGTAAAATACCGCTGGAGCTCGGCTGGGTTATGCACCTTTTTACTGCACCCCAAACGTAAACTAAATCGACAGCGCCGGGGAGGCGGGCGAAGCGGCTGTAACAAATGGGTCACGGATTCTGTTCTTTCGGTGGGGCGCGATGTCGAAATTGTGCGTGATTTCCTGCTGCACGCAGCACTGACTGCGGATCTCTGAAGACTACATCCCTCCTCTGCCGCGAAACGTACGGGTTGCATGTAGACACAGCAGGATTAGACAGTATTGTAAAGCTGACGGACCATTGTGCTTTATACACCTCATTATTGCCTTGAGGTGCAACTGAGTGATCATGACATAGGTGTCTATATTTTATTGGCTCATAAAGAACTGAGAGGGAAAATAAGATTAACCCTTAGAGCGCTGAAAATTTTCTAAAAATTATAAATTATCTTGTGATGTTGAAAACCTATCATGTAGCGACTTGTTTAAAAGAGCTCCCCAGCAGGAACTCTTTTAAACAATTTGCCACATCATAGGTTTTCAACAGTTTTGAATTTAATATTTTACATCATTGAGAAACACAATTTGTATTTAGCGCGCTAAGGGTTTATTGAAAGAGGAATCGAGAGAGATTAAGAAGATGGAAGATAGGGGAAGAACAGAACAGAGAAAATGAGAGTTAGAGAAAAAGGGGAAGAGAGGAATATAGATAGGATGAGAGAGAGAATGGAAAGCACAGTCAGAAAGAGGAGAGAGGGACTAGTGAGGGGTGAGAAGTAGAGAGAGAGGGATAGGGAAGTGATAGAGAGAGGGACAGAAAAGGGGATAGACGGAGAGAAATACAGGGATAAAAATAGAGGTGTATTGAAATTAGTTGCATGGTGGGTGATCCTCCTCTGTTGCTATGCAGGAAGACTGGAGGTGTGTTTATATTCTGCAGAGATCTGTAGTGCAAAGACCTGCTTCCAAACACACAAAAGGCCAGGTCCAACTCTGTAGATATTAAAATCGCAGAGGATCTGAGCTAATTACGCCCGCGAGTTTGACTCCACCTCATGGATGAGCCCTTCCCTGTTACTCTGCCTCACATGGCCCAAGGTCGACTCAGAACATTTCCTGTCCGTACCTCAGCACCGCAACCTCCATCTCGGGACCTGCACGGATAAAGTTGCAGTCACATGCTCTCTGAAATTAAAGAGTTTATTGGCTGAGGAACCCTCTTCTGTTCTTTCTCAGAGCTCTCTAAGCTGCGAAACGTGTGTAAGCAGCCAGATTTAACCATTTCTCCACACAAAGAACTTCATTTTGATATTTGTCCCTCACTGCACTCCTCTGAGCACAGTTTTCTCTGTGTGGGTACGCCCACTCACTGATCCTTCATCATGCAGTGCTGCAGTTCCTGAAACCACAGTTTGCACACATTACACTGTGCTGCCTTGTTCCTATTCTTCACCTGAGATGTGAATGATTTGAGAGGCATTTCTTTCATTATTTTAGACAATTTTAGGATAGACTGCGGCAGATTATCAGGGTTCCCCTGTAGAATTTTGCATTGGAAATGTTTTTTTTTTTTTGTTCTTTCTCAGCAGCACCTATGTAATACACACACACCCACACACACACACACACACACACGCATGCACGCACATACACACCCATGCACAAAAAATATACACTCATACACATATAAAATCAGGTTGTAAGCACCCACAGAAACAAAGTGCATTTTCAGGGAGAGAATCACCGGTCTTCGGCTTAGATCTCACGCAGAAGTTATTTTATCTTTCCGCCTTATTTAGAAACTTTTTTGGTGAGTGAACATCACAGTTATGAAGTCTGCCCTCAAAGAAGAACCAGGCACATAAGGTAACAAACTGAGCGAAGTAAAAAAAAAATCTATCAGAAATTAATTTTCTTATGCACTTTTACTGGAGGCATTGTAGTAATATAATCAGTGACACATTTGATGCACTCTGGGAACCTGAAATTGCCTCTGTGAAAACAGAGTAATGAGTGAGCCCGACAGGTTAAACCTGTCCAGAACAGGTGCAATGAAAGGTGGCAGTCTAGCCGCTCACAGTGCGATTCATTGTGTGATTCACTGTCTGACACTTTGAGTTCCAGGAAACGCGCTACGGTGAGAACACAAAGAAGGCTATAATTTTGTAAACCGTCGGCAATGAGTCACAGAATGAAAGGTGAATTAATTTAGCGTACCGGGCGCACGTGCGCGTACAGTAAGATGGCTGGGTGTTATGTGAGAAGATATATGCTGCTCCTGCACCTGGACAGCTGCCCTCTTGATAGATTTGCACTTTACTAGGAAAAACTGTTGGCCTTTTAGCTACAAGCGGTATTTAGCCCACACTCAGCACTGTGCGATCGGCATTACTGCACAATCTCTGGATTTGGTAATATTTCTGAAGTCATAACTTTCCATTGTATTTAATATGGTAATTAATACAAAACTAAACTACTGCTTTTGCTTTCTCATACCATCTGAAAATTGACACTGGATTGATACAAACAAACAAACAAAAAAACGTGAATCTTTCCTGTTGCCTTCAACTTTTTTCCCGGCCTTTTTGCTCTCTGGCACGAGTAATGGCCAGCATGATTTACAACAGTGTGGCTGGAGTCAGTTGCGTCTCCAGGCCTTTGCTCTTTCCTCAGCCCACAGAGACTCCTCTTATGCAAGAGTGAGAGTGTGTAATGTGTAAACTGTTGGACAGTGAGAGGGGCCCATGTGTTTTAGGCGTGGTTCAGAGGCCCAAGCTCACCCCACACACGGGGGTCAGAGACACCAGTGTCTTCGGCTTATTTGTGTGGAATCCGGCGGTTTAAAGCGGGGGTGGTGTATGTGTGTGTGTGTGTGTGTGTGTGTGTGAGTTGGCCTTGAGCAGAGCTGCAGCCTGTGCAGTCAGCCTTCAGTGAAAGCTTTTCATCTCCAGGGCTTGTGACAGCTGGTTTTCAACACCTCGCGAAGGCCCTAGGAGGTAGGCATTTGAAGCTATGGCGGTAGCGGCGTTGGAGATTATTGGCTTGTCTCTTTTGTTTATCATCCACGATTTTGCGCTGAAAACAGATACCCACCTCTAAATGAGATAAATACATTTTGAACCTTATTTTCAACATTTCCGGCATTCAAAATGTATATTTTAATTTGCCGTTTAAAACCATGAATTTAATGATAAACTGCATTTCAAGAGCTCAATATTAGAGACTGAGCAGGTTGGAAGAAATATTTTAGGATTTTTTTTCACAAGATAATTGCTAGGGGGAACAGTAATGCACAGTTGCTCATGCATATTTCATTCAAAGTCAGATAATATACTGGAAACCTTATGAATTGTTCAGTTATTGCTTGGTTGCGAGGAAAGTACATTTTGGATGCCCTTACATTTGGCGGGCACAGACCGGAAATGCCCAACAATGCAAAACGAGTTTCCATCGAAAATAGCTTGTGCTGTGTACCAGAGATCTAAAAAGTCTTAAAAGGCATTTTACCGGAATCCATAGCAAATGAGTTTGAGTCCTGCCCACCCCAGTAATGCAAGCAGTGGTGGACGAGCCTGTTGTAGTGTGAGAGGCAGAGCTGGAACGGTTTGATTTTTTAAACTCAGACAGATGACACATTATATGTAATCGATGAGCAAATGGAATTGGAATCCATCTGTGCTGGAGGGGGGGCCTTGATGTCTCAGCTGAGCCCTTTCTGCAAACCTCATTACATGATAGTGCTCCGTCCCTGCGAGAGTTTCAAACCGCAGCCTCCTTTTGTCCGATTGTGCTCGGCTTTTTTATATTACTGATGGAATGCTATTAGCCTTAATTAAATTTGCTGCTCTTCAGAACTCCCGCTTTATCGCAAAGAGGCGCAGGCGAAAGCCTCATCAATAAATCACAAAGTTGTGACATTAACAATAATTAGCTCGAAAGGCAAGGGGAAGAATGGGAAAACGCGCAAAACATTAGAACGAAGTTTTCACATTCGGCTGCTCAGCGAAGAGTGTCGCAGAGACAACATGCAAATTGTTTCAGAAAAGTGTATCAGGAGCCACTGTCACCCGAGTACATTTTGAATAAATTTAAAGCGGCACTTTCATGACACACAATTGCCCGAATCTTTCGCTCCAGTCTTGAAATTGTTGCCCTTGTGTCAATAATCTTTGATTATTGAGAGTTATCACAATCTTTGCACTCTAGAATATTTCAGCTGTTTTGCCAATTAGATTGATCCTTTTCGTATTTTAAGCTGTTTTTTTTTCTGAATTTGTACATGGTGGTGAAATCCTATTCCTTGCTTATAATTTTGCATTCTAGTGAGTTCATTCTCCCTTTTGTGCAGATGTGTCCGCCCGCGGACATGGAGCTGCAAATTTATGCATGAAGTTGCAATAATGTATCGCTAGACGGGACACCCTGATGAGTTATTGAATGTTCTAACAAAAGGGGTAGGAATACACATGGAAGTTGAAGCTCAATTGAACGCTCTGGAAGATAGCGAATGATCACCCAGATGTAGCTTCTCCATTCATCCCCATTCATTTTGTCTGACTTTTGACATCAAATAACTTTACACTAAAAACATTATGAGCCTTCATGTCAGCGACAATATTTTCTACAGAGAAACCACATTTTGTAGCAGCCATCTTTACTTCGTAAGTAGCGTTATGGTCTAATAGTAAGCATTTTTAGCTGATGGCACCAGGCGAGGCTAAAAGTGACATGTAATGACGGCGACTTTCTGTCAGACCAGAAGCCCACAGACGAATCATAGACAGTAGACGATTGAGCCACATCGCTAACGAAGTGAAGTACCAATGAAGTAATAATTCGCGAAGCAAAATAACATCGAACAGGATCAGCAATCGCTTTCTCGCTGGGAATTATGTGTAGGGTACATCTACCAGACAAGTTACCACATTCTCAGGATTATGTCAGCGTGCTGACTTCAAGCCTGGGCAGTAGGCGTGGTGCTCAACAGAAAACTCGTTCAATTGAGCTTCATCACTCTCCCGTTGAGAACAGCATCATCCCGCCATCGACTTCTTTTACTGTCTATGATTCCAACATGTCCTCCAACCATACGCTGAAATAGGTTGATTATTCTCATTTACTCCGATTTACGACCCATTGGAGCGTTTCCTAAAATCGCGCCCCTACTGGCAGTAGTTAGATTTATGTTTCTTTCATTTTTGCCACCGAGCCAAAGTTGGTTGGGACATTTTGACTTTCAAAGGTTATGCTGATTATCATGAGACTAACTTTAATGCTTTCCCTATAATTCCACAGAAAAAGTCATAATTATGACCTCACCTGAAGCCCGGATACACCTGTATCCCCAGCAGCTTGCTCTGTACCTTTAGCTTGCTGCTGTGGTTCCTGCATATAAAATAACTAATTAATAATGGCACCTTCGCGGGATTTCTCCACTGAAATTCACCTCATAATTTGACATATCCACCTGGCTTATATTTAGCAGCTACTGCTTGCAACCCAATTACTAACCAACATGTGACAGAAACCAGGTTTAGTTCGCTAGTGGAAACTAGCGAACTTGTTTAATTAACATTCGTTCACATAATTTTCCGGTAAAAACTAATTTAAGGTAGCTAGCAAGTTTTGACTTTAAGTAAGTGTCTGTTTCTGACTAGTTAGATCACTTATTCAACCAACATTACACTGGGCATTCAGTCTGGCAAAATATTAGCAGCAGTGTTAGCAGACTTAACATGGAGCGACTTTGTTTCCCTCACGCTCTCAGACAATGAAATGTCCACATAAGTGATACGTACCTAAGGTAAGATCAATGTATGTCATGAGTTGGGCCGTGGGACAAGTGCTATAGTTAGCCTACGTGATTAAGAGAAATCTGGAACAAATGCCAAATAACAGTTTTCTTCTACGGGTAAGCCATTGCAAACACATGTAATCAAAGCTGGCGATCCAGTTGCACGTCTCAAGCCCCGCATTGGACAAAAATGAATATTCATGACTTGAATAGCGTGGTCAGTTTACTCTTGAATTTTTGCCTTCAGATAGCCCTGCTCTTTCAATAAATCAAATGCTAGAATGTATAAATAGGTTGTCTTGGAGATGTAGCCTTCATAGTTGGCTCTCATATGGCTTGTCTGAAAAGATGATAAGCACGAGTTCGCTGAAATATTGGTAGGGACAATCTGGCTTCCAAAAATATTGGTAGGGACATGTCCCGACCTCCAATATACAAACCTACGCCCTTGCAATCAATACATTATTACCACGGAAGTTTCACGTGGGCGTGAACTATAAGTGTGCATTACAGAGATGAGCCTTAGTAAATAATTGAGTTATTGGCTATCGACAAGAAATCTAACAAGGATATGAGAGAATGTTGAATTTGTCGATCGAGGAGTCTACGCGTAAATGCATGGGAGGGAACTATGCATTTTTCATATGTGATGACTATAATTGATGGTAGAATGACATAGTATGCCATGTCGAATTTTTGCTACAGAAAACTGATTTTTATTTACTGATACTGATATTTTTTTTTATTGATTTTCAGGGACCTTTAGCGGTCATTTAAATAACTACAATCTGGTTTCCATCGTCAGCAACGCCGTCAGTAAATCCCAAACCTAAACCTAATCCTAACCCTAATCCTAATACTAACCCTAAACCAAACCCCACCCTTAATACTCACCAAATACGTTGTTTTAAGTGTAAATATGAGTGACTGAAACTATAACTGTGGCAGTACCTTCCATGATTAAGTCTGATCAAAGCTTGGTTTGCGGCTTGTCCAATTCACAGTCGGTGGTCTCATTTTTAGGTGTTTATCGTGGCTGAAATTGTGTTACTGCATATTAAGATGCTTAATAGAGAGCATTGTGAGCTGGCTTGCTAACGTAGTTGTATATCCACTCATGTGGTATCAATGTCCAGGTTACTAGACCTGAGCGGGTTTCATGAGTGCGCTGAGATGGTTTGGAGCTGTCAGTTAAAAGTGCACTTTGCAGGTTTGTTGACATCACTTCCATTGACATTTGAATTGAAACAAAACAGAGGTAGCTCGCCCCTCCCTCCCATAGTTCCCTCCCTCCCATGCTTCTGTAGCTGTCAACTCTTGTCAGTGATTGGCCAGGATGGTTTGTTCTGTTATGGGGCCTGTGCCCGTTATGTTTATTTGCAGTTTTTGATGCTTATGCGGTCTCCAGAGCCCGGGTTTGAGCCCGGGCGAATTGAGACAAAAATATAATTGCGCAGAAAATAAACAAACTTGCATAGTGCACCTTTAAGGTTGTGGCAAGTTTATGTATGAGGCAACTTTGTATGAAAATTTTGGAGGCACCTTGCGTAGCCTAATTTAAATAACAGAGAAACACTAATTTGGATAATCTCTGTATAGAGTAAAGGCAGTATTTGCACTCAGATTCACAAAAATTTTCTAGCTCGTGCGCTCGCATCACATACATGTCCCTTCGAATTCTCACATTAAACCTATGCCCTTCATTGATTGATTCCAATTCCAGAGAGTTTAAAATTTCCACAATAAATGAAAGACATTGATTGGACAGAAAGAATAGTATGCAAACCTGTGCGTAAAAGTAAGGTAGGTTGTATTCTTCTAACGTCGGGCATGGTTATGCAGCTGAAAATGACCCAATAAAAAAAAAAAAAGACATCCAAAACCACCTGAAGTGTTCAGTTACATTTACGGGATTAAAATGAAGCACATACATGGTCAATGGGAACTGTTCTGAATGAAACAGGGCTGGAGGGTTCCTTCTACCTGCAACATCTGTCTCTGAAGGAGGGATTCAATGAAGACAGGTTATGCTGCTACTCTGTTTGCATTTTGGTCAATGAGCCTTTTTTTTTTAAATTTATACCATGCACAGCAAAATTGAATGCCGAGGTTTTGGTTTCTTTAAAATGCAAGCAGCTCACGCACTTTGGTACACTCCACCCCCCCAGTACGTTCATTGTACCATTCTGTTCAATTTGAGGTAGAAAATTGTCTGATCATCCCTGATAATGGAATTTGTATTCTGTTAAAATAAGGTATATTTCAGCTATTACTGAGTTATTGATTTATACTTGTTTCTTGAAAGGTGTGGTAAGTGTTTATATAAGGTTGCAAGCTTGGAAGTGGGAATTGATAGCTTTCCATTGTAGGGTGAATGTTCTTACCATTAAATAAGCAGTTCCTTTAATGAGTCTGTGTGCTGGCTTGTAGGACTCTGAAGAAAATGACAAAATTCTAAACTTCATCATGTAATGGCTGGAAAGAGTGGAGTTTCAGATGCCATGGCAGGCGAAGCAGCATCAAGCAGTGAGCCGGTGCAGCTGAGAGAGTCGAAACAAGCTCGCGTTTCTGAACAAACGAAAGGCTTAAGTGCCAGAAACGAAGCAAGCAACCAGATAGAAAAAGAAATCGCAATAAAAGAGAAAATTAAGCAAGGCACCTTACAATTGTGCCAAATAACCTAAAGAAGCTAAGCTTCCCAGGAACAAAAAATATATATATATAAATAGGCGGACCCCTGACAAGAGATATATCGAGCCAAGTGAGCAAAGTCATATCAAACTCTCCAGTAAAGGAGGCATGGCGACTTCCGGCTTAAATAGACTCTGGGAGGGACCGCCCAGGAGTAATCTATGGAACGAAATTTGTTCCAACAGAATTTGAATTGAATTTTGGTTTTGAATTGAATTTAACCTGCTTTGAATTGAATTTTTTGGTTTTGAAAATTGAATGAACAAGTACTCTGAAACTGAATCCAATTATTTGTATTGAATTTAAGGGAAAACTTGAAGCATTTCATTCAGTTCGCACATTCAAATTCAGTTCATAAAATTCAAATTCAAAATTCAAATTCAAGTTGAGTAACATCACATGAACGAGCATGGCGAGCTGCAGTCACGCTTCTGTCCCTCGTGGCTTGTCTTATTTGGAATAAGGTGACTATGTCATTTCCGGGAAGCGCACCTCAGAATTCTGAACCCACCCGACGATACACCGAAAACGTTTACCAAAACTTCGGCTCTTTATCAGTTTATTTGTTTTAGCTCATCATATTAATCTTCAACAGTTAACCCTGAGTTTGCCTGAGATCATCAGTAAATGCACTCGTTAATTATCCCCCGCCGCGCGATTAGCGCGAAGCCGGGGATATAGAATTGGGCTCCATCCCTCCATACTGACAAATAAAATTGAGGTGGTGGGGGATATCGCCATGTTAGTGGCAAACATTTGTTTCTATGGTTTCTTCGGCTAAGTAAATAATGCTAACGTTAGTTACGAATGAGTGTCTTTTCTCCGTCGGTATGTGTAAATGTATTTCGATGGAGAGCCTACATGTTAAAGCTCCTGTGCTTCAAGTGTAACGTTATATTCATTCAAAATCAAAATAATTAGACCTGTTCAGGACTTAAACTTCAAATTCCTCGGAATTCTGTACTTTCTACCTGTCATCGGCAAGGTCACTGGTTCGGTCTCTGGCAGGTTAAAACCCTGAGGAAATATGCTGAAGTAAAAACTCGGACATCGCTCACTCACTGTAGAGACGCTGCCATAGACCGAACTAGTGACTTTGCCGATGACCAGTAGAAAAGTATACTGAATTCCGAGGAGCCACCGAATTTA
Source organism: Gymnothorax reevesii (assembly GCA_029721435.1). Taxonomy (NCBI): domain Eukaryota; kingdom Metazoa; phylum Chordata; class Actinopteri; order Anguilliformes; family Muraenidae; genus Gymnothorax; species Gymnothorax reevesii. The sequence goes on from CM056585.1 coordinate 54,546,248, forward strand.
CATTGCATTTCATATTTCCGTGAATGCTGTAGATGATGGAGCGTTTAAAATGCTACTACAGAACTAAGTGCATACAATACGTAAATCCGTGTTGGCACCGTATTTCCGCAGAGAGCATATCCCCGTACTCTTATCAGCATATTTTCGTGCATGAGTGAATTTGCATGTGCGTGAAGTACCGCTCCAAATGAGGAATATTTCTTTGACTTGATTCAGCAGCAACCCCTACTGGATTAATAGCAGGTTCTTTTCTTCTCGGGTATGTCATCACTTTGTGACTCTAGGCATTCTGAACCATTAAGCCATATGAAGTTTAAGTTCTGAACAGCTTTATCAAATTTTGATTTAGTTTGAATGTAACGTTACACTTGAAGCCCTCGAGCTTGAACGCGTAGGCTCGCCAGCTAAAGCCTGATTCATGCTTCTTGCGGTCGGCGTGGTCAGCACGGCCCACACGGTGAAATGACGCAATTGCGACCAGGGCGACGGAGCGCGTAGGGTCCGCGGAGGCTCTGAACGCCTAGCCGCGCATCTGGAGGATTTTGTAACAACGCAGGATCTTGTTTGTAACAAGAGCTGTTTAGGACTTAAACTTCACATGGCTTAATGGTTCAGAATGCCAAGAGTCACTAAGTGATGACATACCCGCGAAGAGAAGAGACTGCTATTAATCCAGTAGGGGTTGTTGCTGAATCAAGTCAAAGAAATATTCCTCATTTGGAGCGGTACTTCACGCACATGCAAATTCACTCATGCACGAAAATATGCTGATAAGAGTACGGGGATATGCTCTCTGCGGAAATACGGTGCCAACACGGATTTACGTATTGTATGCACTTAGTTCTGTAGTAGCATTTTAAACGCTCCAGGTTCATTTATAGCTGGCTAGCTATATCCGACAAATCATCTACAGCATTCACGGAAATATGAAATGCAATGTAAATTCGGTGGCTCCTCGGAATTCAGTATACTTTTCTACTGGTCATCGGCAAAGTCACTAGTTCGGTCTATGGCAGCGTCTCTACAGTGAGTGAGCGATGTCCGAGTTTTTACTTCAGCATATTTCCTCAGGGTTTTAACCTGCCAGAGACCGAACCAGTGACCTTGCCGATGACAGGTAGAAAGTACAGAATTCCGAGGAATTTGAAGTTTAAGTCCTGAACAGGTCTAATTATTTTGATTTTGACTGAATATAACGTTACACTTGAAGCACAGGAGCTTTAACATGTAGGCTCTCCATCGAAATACATTTACACATACCGACGGAGAAAAGACACTCATTCGTAACTAACGTTAGCATTATTTACTTAGCCGAAGAAACCATAGAAACAAGTGTTTGCCACTAACATGGCGATATCCCCCACCACCTCAATTTTATGTGTCAGTATGGAGGGATGGAGCCCAATTCTATATCCCCGGCTTCGCGCTAATCGCGCGGCGGGGGATAATTAACGAGTGCATTTACTGATGATCTTAGGCTAACTCAGGGTTAACTGTTGAAGATTAATATGATGAGCAAAAACAAATAAACTGATAAAGAGCCGAAGTTTTGGTAAACGGTTTCGGTGTATAGTCGGGTGGGTTCACAATTCTGAGGTGCGCCTCCCGGAAATGACATAGTTATCTTATTCCAAATAAGGCAAGCCACGAGGGACAGAGGCGTGACTGCAGCTCGCCATGCGCGTTCATGTGATGTTACTCAACTTGAATTTGAATTTTGAATTTGAATTTTATGAACTGAATTTGAATGTGCGAACTGAATGAAATGCTTCAAGTTTTCTCTTAAATTCAATACAAATAATTGGATTCAGTTTCAGATTACTTGTTCATTCAATTTCAAAACCAAAAAATTCAATTCAAAGCAGGTTAAATTCAATTCAAAACCAAAATTCAATTCAAATTCTGTTGGAACAAATTTCGTTCCATAGTAACCAGTCAGCTGGGTAAAAAATCCGTTGTGGAAAGAAAACGATGTCGTCAGGGACGAGAGTAACAAAGAAAGCAAAAAGCACATAGGAAACCATGACACGTCAAGCAGAAAAGGCTGTTTGGAGAGGTTACTGGTGACCACTGATGTCCAACTGCACCTATATTGACAAACTCATGCTAAATTGAACCAGAAAATTATTACTTCATATTAAATTTCATGCATCAAAAGTTGATTTGTGTGAAATATATGATTGTTTCATGATTTCAGGGTGTGCCATTTTGGAAGATGTTAGAGTTTGGGAAGCCACCTGGAGAGCTGTCTTATTTGGCTCCTGGAGAGTTAGTCATTTAGAATTTAATGCTGAGACTAATTATACTTGTGATTAATGAGATTATGGTCCCAGAAATGTATAGTTTTAACACCCAATTCTCAGTATTATTTTTTTTGTTGACAATTTCAATGATGAATTTTCATGAAGATTTTTTATGTTTGCAGCCCTTTTTTTATTTTTTTTACCAAAATCAAGATAATAAACTGAAATAAGATGGTATTATAGAGGCTACAAGTGTCTTGACTCAGTTGAGCCATACCGTTCATTTCTGTGAAGCTGCGATCTTGGAATTATTAAGCCTAAAATAAGGTACCACATAAATAACCAGATTTGGCTTCTTCGCAAAGGGGTTAATGGAATGGAGAGCTATCTCAAACAAGATACTGCATCTTTGGGTTTTTAATTTTGCATGGCCTTGACTTGGTATCACAACTGCAAAGAGATTTTTTTTTCTTTTACACAAGCATCCCCAATTGCCTTGTCCCGTTCTTTTTTGTAGAACAGGTGCTCTTACAGTTTTTAGAGATAAAAGTAAAAAAATATAATGTTATGATTTTAAGATTAGTTTTAGTTTTGCTAGGAAGTAAGCTTGAACAGCAATTTCTTCGGCAATGAAAAGTACTTCACCTGAGTTGTCTGTGCTTGAATTGTCTCCTCATTCATTGCCAATAGTATGAGCTAAATCTTTATGGTTGTCTTGTTTTTATCAATATTATTATTAACATTATTATCAGCAAAAGCTGCACTTGTAAAATCCTTTCGAAATCCTTTCAACAGTTCACAATAACCATGAGATTTTCCTCAATAAATTTGTGACCTTTGCAAATCTTTGCATGGAATTAAAGTTTACACATGCAGGTGTTGTGACATTGCCCCTTTAAATCGACCCTGATTTATGTCGTAGCCGCTTCAAGGTTTGGCGAGAGAAAAATAAAAGTGAAGCCTGTGCGTCATCCTTCAAGAATCTTCCCTGCAAGGTTCTTTCAAAAATGATTTAAAGGTTTCATTCTGAACAAACCTGAGAGGAAATTGCTGGAGGTAAAGATTGGTTAAAAAGCAAATAACTGTGGAAGAAAGCAGCTTTGAGTTCATGTATCACCTTTGAAGTAACATAGTAATTTCAGGTCAAACTGAGCAAAAAGAATTTTAGAAATACAGCGTCCTCCATAACTATTGGCACCCCTGGTTAAGATGTGTTAAAAGCCTTAAAATAATTTTTTTATTGCAGAAGCATACTTTCACCTTCAAGTCACGTGAATGTTAAGGGAAAATAAATCCCTGACTAAGAAATAATTATTTTTCATAAAATCACTTGTTCCATAGTTATTGGTGCCCCTAACAATTCCTAGGAAATAAATATAATTGAAGTATTTCTGTCATTTCTACAGTAGTTTACAAAGTTGATCAGAGTATCTACGAACATTTAATTAGTAATTTATCACTTCTGGTTTCCCTGGGGTATAAATTTTATGTGACACAGAGGCTATTTCTCTTATCCACTCTTCAACATGAGAAAAACAAAGGAACACACCATTTAAGTAAGGCAGATGTGTGTCGACCTTCACAAGTCAGGCATTGGCTACAAGAAAATAGCCACTCGCATGCACCTACCCATATCTACTGTCAGAGGAATCAGTAAGAAGTTTAAAACAACTGGAACAGTGGTAAACAAGCCTGGACGAGGACGCAAAGTTATTTTACCACCACGCACAGTGAGGATGGTAAGAGGAATAAAAAGTTCTCCAAAGCTCACTGTCAAAGAATTGTAACAAATGGTAGCATCTTGTGGTCACAAAGTCTCCAAAACAACCATCAGGCTCTATCTACATGCCAACAAGCTGTTTGGGAGGCATGCACGGAAAAAACCTTTTCTCACTCACAATCGTAAACGCAAGCGTCTGGAGTTCGCTAAGCGGTACTGGGACTTCAGTTGGGACCGTGTGCCTTGGTCAGATGAGTCCAAGATAGAGCTTTATGGCAACAAACACTCTAAGTGGGTCTGGCAGAACACAAAAGATGAGTATGCAGAAAAGCATCTCATGGCCACTGTGAAGTATGGGGGAGGATCGGTGATGCTGTGGGCCTGTTTCTCTTCCAGAGGCCCTGGGAACCTTGTTAGGATGCATGGCATCATGACTGCTTTGAAATGTCAGGATATTTTAAATCAAAATCTAGTGGCCTTTGCCCGAAAGCTGAAGATGGGTCGTCACTGGGTCTTTCAGCAATATAATGACCCTAAACATGTGGCCAAATCTACACAGAAATGGTTCACCAGACGCAGAATCAAGCTCCTCCCATGGCCATCTCAGTCCCCAGACCTCAACCCCATTGAAAACCTGTGGAGTGAGCTGAAGAGGAGAGTGCAGAGGCGAGGACCCAGGTCGCTGCCAGATTTGGAGAGATTGTGCAAATAGGAATGGTCGAAGATCCTTCTTTTTGTATTTTCCCATCTTGTGAAACATTATAGGAGAAGATTAGGTGCTGTTTTGTTGGCAAAAGGGGGTTTTACAAAGTATTAACATCAGGGGTGCTAATAATTGTGGCACACATGATTTGATATAAAAGAATTATTTCTTAATGTGGCATTTTTTTTTTCCACGGAATAACTGCACTTGAATTAAAGGTTGGATTTTACTCTTTCTTTCATTGTGGTTTTATATTATTTAAGGAAAAAAATGAATTTATTAGAAGCTGAAGAACAGGAGCTGCCGTATAGCTCACTTGGTTAAGGCACTGCGCTGCAGTGCAGAGGTGACTATCACGTCGTGGGTTCGAGCCCCGGCGTACCCACCAGCAGGGGTCGACAGCTTTTTCACAGTAGCGCACAATTGGCCATCGCGCTACAGGGTTCCAAATTGGGAAGGGACTGCCGGATATGGGGATAAAATAGTAGCTTTGTTCGATGCTCCAGCGCCTCCTGCTGGCCAGACGGGCGCTCGTCAGGAAGACTCTGGGTTTGTTCATGTCCGGGTATCCTCCGCCCTCCATCTGAACTTACGAAGATTCAACCAATGAGTGTATAAGAAGCAGTGGCTGACCGGCACGTGCTTCGGAGGAGAGTCGTGAGTTGTCTTCACTATACTGAGTTGGCAGCAGGGGGTCGCATACGAGCAAGCCTTCTACATAGTTTACCAATTGGGCATTCCAGATTCGGGTGGGATTGGAGATGCCAAATTTAAAAAAAAAAAAAAAGAAGCTAAAGAACACAAGGTAACCAGGGATGCCAACAATTATGGGGGGCAGTGTAACTTCCAAAATGCTTGCAGAGTTGGTAGAGCCAAAAATAGAAATATCAGCAGTTTAAATGACTTGTACCGTCAATTTTCTACCTTGGTGCTAAATTTGCATGGGTTTCACTTTTATTGGTCCTGGGAATTGGACCAACTTTTGCTTTTGATCAACAGTAAGTAGTGGGTACACCACAAAAAAGGGACAGACGTACTTCTCTGTGCCTGATTCTGGCTGACAACAGGTGTTCTCGCCCCAAAATATAGTCCCTTTCTGTCTGTGAATGATGCAAACTGGCTCCTTATGCCTAAGCGCAGATGTTCCAGAGGTATAGAAGGCCAGTGGTGTGGAAGAACGTGGAAGCTGATGATCTAGACCCCAGAACATTGTTAGAGACGTTCCTGAGAGGCCACCATAGTACTCATAGAATTTGTTGAAGCGAATTCCCATCCAGCATGGCCAGTCTCAGGTTTAAGTTGCACTTCAGTGACAGCTTTGGTTATCAGCATTCAGCACCATTTTGATTTTTGTCTTTTCAATATAAAATCCTTTGTAAGACAGTGGGCTGATTTTGAACCCTGCAATTCTTTAACTTGTAAAAAATTCTATATCATTATCCCATTCTCCTGCAGCGTAAAGTGCAACTATGTGCATGGAGATGCTGCTTTTGCTAATTTTAACCCTTTCCCTTCAGAGACACACTTGAAGTGACGGAGATCAGATAAACCTTATTGAGCCTCGTGGGGTAATTAGTCCTCTGCATTTGACCCATCCTGGTTACTTGAGGGTGGTGGGCAGCCAGCACCATTTCTAAATCCAGGGACTCGGCCAACAGCATCGGCTCTTATTATGCGGACCTGAAGGAAGCCCACGGACACACTGACAGAGCATGCAAACCCCATGCTCTGGCTGGAACCCAGAACCTACGTATTGCAAGGCAACAGTGCTAACCACTGCACCACCATATATAAATACTCACACCCACATATGTACATATACATATATCCTTAATAGCATATACACAAACATACACATGCACACACACGCACTCGCACGCACACACACACACACACACACAGGCACACACATTTATCACTACTTTAAACTTAACCGCAGTGTTCCAATTACTTGTTTGCAAAAAGGAAAAAAAGTTTCTCTGGAAAACTCGGGAGGGAAAGGGTTATATGGACGGCATTCCTTTGGCTTCTCTACTCTTCATGTAAGGCAGCACCATTATTATTTACTCTATCAAGCCTAAGATGATTTGAAATCTTGTGAAGTCCTTCTTTCTTCATAGAACGTAGCGGGTTATCTTCAGTGATGACGTTGACTCATTTAGATCTATTCAGGACACACATTTGTAAAGGCATGTATATATACTGTCTGAGTCATGCATTCGGCTGTCAGAGTAGTTGCGTGTCAAATCTGCATATTTACAGTGCAGATATGAGTTGTTGCCCTCCCTCATGAAAGAAATTTAATCTCAAGGGGTCATGGCTTGACACAGTACTGATAAAACGGCCATAATGCAACTTAAAATATGACGTTGAGCCCTTTAGTTTCCTTCATATAATCGCCTATTTGGACTGTCTCCAGGTTAAGGCTAAACAGTGTCTATCATGGCGTGAGTTTATGATTGTTGGCTATGCAGCGACCCCCAAGCCCATATTTTGTTTGATGAAATATGGATGAAAGAGCTATGTAAAAGGCCATTTAGTCCCTGTGTTAAATAGGACATGGAGCCCTTTGCTGGAGGCGGGACTGTTGAATGAGCGTGGCGAGGGATGGGTGGGCGTACTCAGAGGCGAAGCGTTTCCACGGCGCCGGGCCCTGCCAACCCCGACTGACTCAGATGAGCCCACACACACGTGGCAGGCTGTGCAGTGACTCACGCGCTCAAGCACACACACGCCCACTAATGCAAACATGCACGCATATATACGCACTCAGACATACCCATGCGCACACACACACACGCACACACACACATACAAACACACAAGATCCCACTCATGTTAACACATGGATGCATGCACAAACATACACAGACACACACACACAATCTCACTCACGTAAATACGTGTACATGTGCAAATAAAACACAGACACACACACACACACACGCTTATGAACCCACTTGTGTAAAGACACGTACATGCATGCACACACACCTACTCATGTAAATATGCACACGTACACGCACCGCTGCTTATGTAAAAACAAACACATCCATGCAAGTGTACGCACACACAAATAATCACACACTCACATACACTCATGCACACGCACTCTCAGAATCTTACCAACACTCATGCACACGAACATAAACATATGCTCATGTAAACAAGCCCATGTGCACACACACGAATACACACGCACGCACACACACATGTAAGCATGAACACGCAGTAGGCTGTACAAACTCACTTGCTCAGACACTCACACAAGCTCTCATGTAAACACACGCACACTCAAACACATGCTCACACTATTGTGTAGCAATACTTGTGAGGACCTTGTATTGACTTACATTCATTCTACAAAAGTATATAGTCATTGTCGAACTTTTGCCATGAGCAAAATATGCCTAACCCTAGCTATAACCTTAACCTATAATTCTCAGTGTAACCGTAACCTTCTCTGTAACCAGTTCACCATAATCCTCTATAATCCTCTGTGGGGACCTCCCAAAGTGTCCCCTCTACCCCAAATTTCCTAACATTGTGGATTCTCAAGAGTTGATGCTCACAAGTATAGCTATTCAAGGATACACATGCGCTCACTGACTCACACACATACTCACATACACACAGACACGTATGTGCAAGCACACACATACTCACACATAAACGCATATGCACACACACAGACACACACACACGCGCGCGCGGGGGCGCGCACGCACTCTAATAAACCAGCCCACACGCTTACACACACACTCACGTACACTTGCGCAGAAAGCACAGCTGAGCAGGAGTTTTTCTGTGTTCTCGGAGATGTACAGCTGGTTGGTGTAGCTGGAGCCCAGAGCTCTGTACACTTTTGTCTCAATGAATCGTTGTGGACATGTGGTGTGGAGGTGGCCGTCCACGCAAGTTACGCTCAGCTCTTTCATTTTGACGTCTGTGCTCCTTTGGCTCTGCGGGAACCTATGACTCATCGCCTCAAATTCCCGTGGAACATGTCAGACATCGCTTCAATTCTCAAGTTAATGCTGAAACAGACATGTAACACATAGCAATTGGGTGAAGAACTAGTGGGTCCCTCGCAAGGCAATTTGTGACTCGTAGGAACTGAGATGATTTGGTCAGGCAGAGGATTCTGAGAATGAGAGACATGTAGCTGTGGTATCAAGCTTCTCAGAATCATCGCAGCCCTTCGATGGCTGGTGACTAGTGATGGCTAGACTTCCAAGTCCCGAAATGAGGGTTCCAGAAAATTTTGTTATGTAGCCATTTTGTTACCATCTCGGTTTCGGGAACCATATCTAAATGTTTGATTTTTTTTTTTTTTTTTCTGTTTTCTCTGTCCAAACATTTTGCCTTGTTGTGCTTTTTGAACCCATTGCCAGCTGGTTAATTGTTTTCCCCTGAAATTAATTATAATATAATTCGCCTCTGAGTGAAGAAAAGAAATCCAATGATTTCCTTTGTAAAAAATGGCTCGGTATCACGCGATGGAAGCAAAATCCCTCCTATTCTTGAGATGTCGTGACTCTCTATCTTAGGACCCTAGCCTGTGCCAAAAACACTGACCCAGGATTTGTTATGTCAGTTGTCACAAGTGTCAGTAGGACACACACTAGGGCACATTACTATTGTGGTATGTTTCCACGCACAAAGACATTCCCAATTGACCTGTGATATTACCCGAGCCACTTTTCTTTGCTCTTATCTTACATCCTTGCTAGAGTCAGTGCTCAAATATCCCTGGAGGGGGAACGCCAAAATGAACTTATAAGACATCTAATGGTGGAAGGGTCCTGGCAGTCCAGTTCTGCATTTCCTCCATCCAAGACCTCGGCTGACTAATCCAAAATACAAGGAGTTGCGGGGCAGCACTACCGCCTCACAGCAAGATGATTGTGGGTTCAAATCCAGCCTGAGACCTTCCAGTGTGGAGTATGCATGTTCTCCTAATGTTCATGTGCGTTTACTCCCGGAGCTTAGGTGTCTTCCCACATGTAACTCTACATTTCACCTATAGTCAGTCTGGATGGACTCAAACTCCCTCATTGCCCTACTGAGGAAGCAGCGATATAGATAATACAACGGAGATGGAAAAGAGTTGTGTTTATTTGCTTGCAAATTGTTGCAGTCATTTTGCTGCAGATATCCTGCTGGACTTGGATTTCCCACTTCAGGAGTCCCATAGTTTCCATTATGCCCTGTAATTCGTCTCCATGAGCTGGTGTCTTGTATTAGCAATAGCTTGGGTTACAAAATCAGGCGCGCAGAGTGTAGACACAACATTGCTGTCGTTAAATGAGACATATTTACATTCCGTTCCTGCGGCAGGACGCACTCTTGTGTCCCAGGCCATATCTCTGGCATCTGTTTGGGCGGTGGAGCCTTAACTAAAGCCAACTAACCCGCAAAATGCCGGGCAGATTTCAACATTCATCTGTGCTCAACCCAAACACTGTTCCGAGCAACATTATTTAAACCCTCAAACTATTTGCTCACTGGTTTTGGTACTTTGGCCTATTTCTAATACACTTAAAAGTTTCATGATTTGTGATGGTGGTGAAAAGAGAGAGGTAAAACAAAAAAACTAACTTATTTTGTGACTGGATTTTTTTATTTCTTTTGTTGATAGCTTCCCATTCTTTTGTGAAGCTTCCTATTGTTGGCTAGGCTGTGGGCAAGATATTTTTGGACAGAGAGTTGAGTTAACAAGGATTATATTCTGCATTGTCTGCAACAAAAGTGAAATAAAAATCATGGTATGTGAGCTTCCATGAGCTTTTTAAAATTAACTTCCTGAACTGGCTTCACTGCAGAGTTCTGTGGCATACATGCATTGCATCAATTATCTATTTATATGCTCTAACAGTGTGAATGTTAGCAGGTATGACATGAAACTCAACTCCCCCCCCCCCCCAGTATCTTACAGACCATCCCTGTATTATTATTTGTGCAGGTGAAATGGCTTTATTTCACATGCTGTGAAAAATCTATGTAACGTATTAAAAAGTCAAATTCATGGAGTCGAGAGAAAGAACTGAGAGAATGTGGGAAGATGAATCAATAGTGGCTAACCTCTATCACTCTTTGTCTGTTTTTTTGCTCTCTCTCTCTCTCTCACTCCCTCTCTCTCTCTAATGTATGCATCACATTTTATGGAAAGTGGGTGGGCAAAGTAGGAGAGATTGAAAAAGACAGGTGAGAAGAGGGATAGGTAATGTCAGAAATATAATGTTGCCGCTGACAGAATGCAGTGAGGTCCTTGTGATGTGTTTTAAAGTGAAGGCGGCCTGCTGGTTCTACTATACCTCCCCTCCTCCCTTCCCCTCCTCCCTCCCTCCCTCTCTCTCTCTCTCTCTGTCTCAGTGGCCCCAGCCGCGCGTGGTGTTTGATACACGGTGACATCCTCAATCAGCGGGGCCCCCAGATGCCTTCAAAGACGGGCAGCCCTGGCTTTAGTGCCGACCTCCACCGGTTCCTCCCACACAAATTGTTTCCCTCTGTGTGCTTGTTTCCGGCCACAGGACACAAATAACCAGATGCAGCTCCCTATAATGACATACAGTGGACAAAAGGCTGGAATTATGAAGAAGGAAAAAAGAAAGATCACTGCTTTCATAGCGCATACTGAGCCTGTGTTTTCTGTGGAGGCCGCGTCAGAGAGAGCGAGAGATAGAGAGAGAGAGAAGGGAAAAATATAAATTAGTCCAGAGTGATACAAATGTTCGAACAGACACCCAGCCCTTAAATACCCCAGGGCTCATGTTGAGGGTTTCTTCAAAAGCCAACGACCGGGCGGTTTTGAGACCGACTGGCTTTGTTCTGTTTCTCGTTCTTATATCGAACAGTGGAAAAAGCATAGTAAAAACACACGAGTATACACACACACACGCACACACACACACACACACACAAAATATATGTGAAGTAGTTTACTTTGGCTAACTCCTATTTTTGAGAACTGAGAACCCAGGACAGCAACAATTATATTGACTTTATATACAGTGCCCATCGAGAGTTTTTTTTTTCTTTTTCAATTTACTGTGTACTTGAGGCATTTGAGTCTGAGATGAAAATAAAAAAATTGAACTTGACACATAAGTACTTGCGATCAGCTTCATTTCAAGGTGTTTACATGACTATACTGTCTGTTTCGCCACATTTCGGGATGAGGTGTTTATACATGCCAATACTCTACCCAGGCAAACAAAGAAAATTTTTCCCAGTTTCTACACTTGGACTGCTAAAATAAATGTTTGGCTGGAGTAAGTTTTCTCCCATAGAAACATCACACTGCAGGTTGACTCATTCCTTCCTTGCAAAAATTTTGATTCGCTCAAGTGGTTTATTAAGCTAAACAGGAGAAAACTGTGTTTCCCTTTGGGTAAATACTTGTTGACACAGGTCCCCCGCTTGAATTTAGATTATTTCAGGCACATATTTAGGAAAGAGAAACGTTTCTGGACTGTTTGGCTGCCTTTAACATGTTTGGTTCCCCATTGTATGCCAACGGGATGGGAGACTTGTGCTGTATTCCGGCAGGTCTGTTTAGCATCAGCGGTATTCCGGCATTCCTACACAGAGGTCTGGGAATGATTATCCCTTTCAGGTGTGGTTGGTTTTTGCTCACTCGCTCCAAATTGAGGGCTGAGGTGGGGGAGGGGAGAAAATGGGTGTTTGTAATGCCAGGCCTCTTTCCTCCTAGAATAAATGCCGGCTCTGTCTTCGAAGAACGTCTGGACAAAATCAAATCAGGGGGCGGTAGGTGGAAGGGAGACCTTGTTGCTCGTGGAGGCCACAGTTAGCCTCTTTCATGATCGCAGGTAAAGCAGAGTTCAACAGGAAATCGAATTAGAGGCCAGAAGTTGTTTTCCAGCGTCTGGCTGTTCTGCTGTATTTTGTCTGCGGAATAATTACATGAAAAAAGTAGGGTCACCGCTTATAGGATCTGGGTTCAAGTGGCTGCTTTTTCGACCAGTAGTGGGGTACTTTTTCCCGCCCTCTTCTTTCCAAAAGGAGTCACCCTCTTAAGATTAGCTGATGGAGAACGTATCACACTTCCTGTGGCGCATCATGGGATGGCAGTTAGTATAAACGTTAACATACTGACTCTGCGGACTCTGTTGAAGTCAATCACTTGGATGCAAGTTTTTTTCTTGAAGCAGCTCAGGCTAACATGTTTGAGGAATATCCTTGAAAGCCAGGTGGAAAGGTGTCACTCGAATATCATTTTATTTCAGCTTGGCCGCGTGGGAACTGTTTAATTTTATAATTACACGCAGGGGCAGGGACCCAAAACTAAATGGTGTAAAGTGATATTTTTAGAGGGAAAAAAGTCATTAGACAAGCATCTTGCGGCGCATGCGACGCCGCATGTAAACATGAGGCTTCTCTCCGGCTGCCAGAGTGGCCTCTGTGTTTATTCTGTTGTTTTATTTTTTTTTTCTTCTCTTGAAAGCAAATGTGAGAGTGTGCGACGTGTGAAAGACAGAAAATAACAGAGGGGTAACCGCAGTGAGGGAACAGAAGATGAGCTTCCAACTGCCATTTACGCTGCTTTGCTGGGTTGTCATGGAGACCACCTCCTCACAATGGACCTCTCTCTTACAAAAAGATTTTAAAAAGAGGCCTCCGTAATCTCAGGCACATCTTTGCCTTGCAGGAGATACGCACTTGTAAACTACATGATAATGAAACGGGATTCATATTTGAGACTGACTCATGCATGCATTCCAGTCTCGCCCGTAGAGCATAACTGGTGTGAACTGTATGCAGGATGCTTAGTGTTTTGAGCACATCTTGCTGCCGTATCTCTCTGAAGCATGTTGGAAACGGCACGTGCCTGGAAACCGCAAATCAGAGGCTGGTTCTCTGCACTGCTGTTTGTCTATTACTGCCATTGATCGCAAAGGAAATAGACACAGGCTTTTAGCACAGCCAGCTTCAAAACAGCACCAAGTTTTTAATGTTGGCTGAAGATAGCAAGAGACGTGAAGTAGACTGGTCACATCTTCCTTTATCATTTCCCCTGGTTAAAAGCGAGCTGACGAGAGCTACCGTGTGGATATTAAATTAGTATGCTAATGAGGGTGGTGTTCCGTGGGCGGACTTTATTATGAATGTGTAAGCAAGTCAGCGTAGCTGTGAATGTTCCTGCGGTGATTTTGATGATTTTGGCAGACCGGTGCGCCGTTTGTAGAAACATGAGTATGGAGTGAGTTTGCGGCAAGGGCGGTCTTTCCTTACTCAAGATTTGCTTTTGACCCGGACAGACAATGGAAAGTACCATTGGGCAAGGTTCCTTCGCTCAAATGTGGCATATAAAGGTACATCTAAGGGACATCTCAATTTTCTTATTTGATATTTCCTCAATCCTCACTTGAACTGGAGGCTGTTCCCAATCTGCCATTTTCCTGGTGGAAGGTCTTGTTTCCACGGCGAGGAGCAAGGAGGGAGCTCTGAGGAGCCATGCGCAAGCATGCAGGGGAACAGGAGAGCAGCCTTCCCAGATCACTTTCAGCTAAAATCCATGGCGTCAACTGGTAATGACGAGCAGTCAGATGATTAATTTGTAGCTTGAGCAGTCGCTTGGGTTACGACGATTGTCGAGCACTCCAGCTAGAATTCTGACAGCTGAGCTTAGCTCTGGCTTGGGGAAACCTTGCCAAGATCAAATGAACATTAATGCCAGATCATGCTTGACAGCATATTGCCAGTTTTACACCAAATAAAAGGGTTTCAAATGACTGGTGAGTCCCAAATGTGATAGAAATAAAATTCCTGCCTTATATCATGTGATTTTGTTCTTTTTTTTGTCCCCCTCGCTAATTTCTTTTTGCAAGTGCCGAGCCACATGTCCCAAAGTTGATGCCACACGTTAACAAGTCCATATTGTTCTTCCCCTGTGTTGCACCAGTGTAATGATAACTTCTAGTTAGGCAGCAGAGTGTTTTTAGGGTAGTTCCTAGTGTGCGGCATTCATGCAAAAACAAAAAGGACAAAAAGCCTATCTCAGTCTCGAGATCTGCCAATTCTTGGGTATGGAAATATTTTGGGCTTGCAATGAGTGCCAACAAACAGGCAAAATGCAAGCTCTGCCAAAATGAGTACAGTTATTTGGTAGTAGCAGTCCCATTTATAATTCAAAATTTTTATGAATCACCAAATGTAATGGAAACAACCTCTCACCTGGAGGGCGAAAGCACAATTTTTCTGTCTTTCTTTTTTGTCATTTTAACCATCTAGGGCCCAATTTACTAAGACCTTTTGCACAAACATGCAAAATCTTTTTGTCCTTGCAAAACCAACAACATCGCCCATGATTGGCCAGGGTACTTGCCTTGCACCAATCAGTGGCTATATTATTGGTTTGGCATGGGCAAAAAGATTTTGCATGTGCTAAAGGCTTTAGTAAATCAGGCCCATTGTTTTGCCAGAAATGCTGCTTAGTTGTTGTTCGGTCTGATTCAGTGACCAGCGAGGAGGTAAATCTGGGATGCACAGTTACAGAATCCCATCCAAAAAAGAAACCTCGGAGAGGAGGCAATTATCAATTACAACCATAAAAAAGGCTGGTAACCGTTAACAGCTGACGCAAAGAATTGCTAGCTAAATGGTGCTCACCTTTGCTTAGAAGATTTCTTTTGTCCTTCACCTCCTAAACGCCAACATTATTGACGTATTTATATCAAAAATACATACAACTAAACTATCTGTACTTTTGTTTGCTTCTGTCCTCGTGGCAGTTTAAGGGGAAGGATTCTTCACCGATAGCCAGTAATATGAAATGTGAAAAAGTGGAGTTTGGGATATGTTAGGGACTCGGCTTGTTGTTTTTAATTAATGAAACGGACCAACTGCAGCGGGTGCTGTTCATGGATCCCAAGGGCCTTTAACTTGAAGTTTGTTAACATACTGTTCTCATTTAGAAAGGTGATGTAAATATTCATGTGTTGAAACAAATGAAAAAAAAGAAAGGCTTGCGTTACAGCTCTGTGGAATGTCCAGTATTAACCACAATATTGAAATTATTGAAACAGTCTTTTGCCCTTCAGGGAAACGCAGCAGTCGTAAGACTGAAAACTATGAATAGATTGTCATGATTCTTTTTTTTCTGGGGTGAAAAAAAATCTAAATTGTATATACAATGTTAAAAATACCTACATTTTTTAATTTAATGTCCCTTAATTAAAATTACCGGAAAAAGATCACATTAGTCATGTGAGAGCAATGAACATTGGTGAAGGTATGATCATTTTAAATTCAACTGAATTAAGTTATCACTTGCTCATAATAATTCAGCCCCGATAAAACCAAAAACACAACAACATTAGTTGTGAGCTGTATTAATGCTGCTTTCCCATTTTATCCCAGGTTTTAGCCATGTACAATGTATTGCCACCACCATCAATGGGTTTGCCGCTTTGAAGCTTGTGAATAATTGATAAATCACTTATGATTTTTAATCCAGCCTAAAATTTGCTTCAAGTCCGACCCTTGGTAATGACAGATGCTCTCAGGAGATCTAGTTGTGCAGCGTCGTCAGAAACTGGTGTTGCTTCATGCGATTTAGAGGAAAGGAAGCCTAATTTCTCTAAAACATCTCCTTGTTTCTTTTTTCCTCAAGTTTTCCTTGTGTCTTTCCATGCATCCTGGTGGGAGGGACTGAGATGCAAGGAAAAGACGCAAGTGAAAGAAACATGGATGCAACCTTAGAGAGCTGAGATGCACCCATAGAGTGCTACACAGGATTTGCAACTGGAAAATGTTGTAAGATAACCATTCACGGCCATCGTGGCTGTGCAAAAAACTGATGGTGCAAAAAAAAATTTCTTCAAATATATGGTTGGTCCTGACCAGTATTAATTCATCTTCTTTTCTGCAAGTTTTTAAATCACTTGAATAACAAATTAGTGGGCTGACACAAAGCATTTCTCGCAGCTGTTTAACAAAGTAAGCACAGTGAAAAACAACATATCAGTCTTCTAACATCTGTCTTAGCATTTGACGCATCCTCCTGCAATGCAGGCTATTAAATTGCCCTTCATGAAAATAGAGTGGCAAGATACAGCCACAATATTGTAATAATATTAGTAGAAATGTGCACAGATATTGAATTCAGGTGAAGGTTTTGATATCTCGTCCTATTGTAACTGAATGAATTCCAGACCACACCTACAACTAAAATAGTACTTAATATTTATTGAATTGAATAAGCATAGGAATTTGTACGGATGAAGGACAGAAAAGAGTCGAGTAGATGGAGACCAGTGGAGGGTAACGGGATGCCTCAGGCAACAAGACTCAGGGTGGGGGTCATGTCTCTTCCTAGAGTCATAAAGGCTCTTTCAAGTTCCCTGTGGTTCCTATCGAGTGATAGAGTGAGAGTGATATGGAATCAGTTGACACCAGATGCGGGAAAAGGGAATGAGGATTTTATTATAAACCAAAACAAAACAGGCACGAGGGCCAACAAAAAACTTGGCCCAAAGGGTTGCAAAAACAAACTAAGGTAAGCTACACGGAGCTGTAAACAAAGAATGCAAAAAGGCAAAAAACAAAAGGCACTGGAAACTCCAGGCAAGAAGATCAAGAAAAATAAATAACCAGACTAAATATATATTCGAAAAACAAGAGGCTAGGACAAGACTTGAAAATAGAAATGCTAGGGAACTTGACAACAAGAACTTGGCTAAACTTGAACATGCAACGAGACGCGAGACACTGTCTGCCAGCCAACTTCCACCGCATCCAGATAAAGGCTTGAAAATCATGACATGAGGGGTAACACCTGGAGAGAGAGAGAAACAAGAGGCATGGCAAGATCAAGACATGGACAGAGATTGGATGACATGACCTGCTCATTAAGAGAATGAGCGTGCTCAGCTTAAGTACCAATTAAGTATGCAGCTTGAAACCAGCATGAATGTTCAGAACAGAAAAGCACAGCAAGATCTTGAAATAGCAAAGCAGGAATCATGACAATAAACTCCCTGTCTAAATTAGTAGTATTAGTAATGTGCCTATCTAAGAATTACACCAACCCAGTGAGTGTTAGTAAATGTTAGTAACTTAAAAACAGTTAATTGTCAATTAAGCTTAGAGAGCCCTGGATCAGCACAGCACAGAAGGAAGGGGAAATACCAAAGCCAACCAGAGCTCAGAAATGTGCAACAACGAAGGCACGAGGCGGAACGCAGACAAGCGGTGGAGTGGCATGGCAGACCTGGCAAAAACAAAAACATGGAAAAGTAAAAACATGGAATGTGAAACATGAAATGCAAAAACTGTGACATGAACTATGAACTATGAAACTATGAACTATGGAATCTTGATACATGAAACTGTTAAAACCATGAATAATACTGTTCTGGCCAAAGGCCAGAACCCTGGAACACAACAGAGAGATGAATTGAAGGGAATGGGAGGGAGATATGTTGAACGAGACAGACAAGGATTGTAGAATGATGGCGGTATAAATAGGCTGGTTAGTGAGGACATGGATGAATGGAGAGATGATTGGTAAAGTGCGGTTCACTAACCAACGTTTTGAACTCCATTAGCTGAGGATAACTGGTATTCTTGATTTGACTGACACGTATTGATTATCACGGAGAATGATTTCAAACAATAGTCTATTTATAGGGCTGTTGTCTTCCTCCTCAAATTTGGGCTCAGCAGCTAAACTTGACTCTCCTTCATATCCACAACGTACTGAAAATCTTCATTTTTTTCTTCATTTTCCAAACATTTGCTTATCTGCGGTCCTCCTTCCTTGTTTCTCTGCCTATGAAGAATTTGGGTTGTTTTTGTGACACGAGGGGGTTGGCAGGGCTACAGAGCATGCTGGTTGGATAGGAGAGGAGAAGGAGGGAATGGTTTGTTCCGGCTGGAAATTGCAGCCACTTGGCTGGCAGGTCTTTGCCTGTGGTTGGTTGTGCGGCATGATACTAAAGGGAGATTGCAGGTTTGATTCTCACCTGAGACACTGGCCTTAATCAAGGTACTTAATCTGTATGTCCTCACTGCATATTCTGTTTTATAGATTACTTACATTATAAATTTAAATCTGAGTAAATCTCTATGGAAAATGGCCTCCTCGAAACACAGCAATGTATTAGCGTATTGGTAGAGGGGCAGCTTAAATTTCCTACATGGAGTTGATTCCATACTGATGCAGTTATTCTAACATAATTGAAGACTGTCAGCTTTAATTGTTTCACTGTCCAAATACAAAGTACTTCTTAACCTCAATGTAACTGGAAGGGAAGTAGATAGTTTCTTTACTGAAGTAGACAATAAAATGAATCAGTGCAGAGAGAATTTTGAGAGGTCTTGACCATGTAAAATACACCAGGAGTCTTACTTATTTGCAAGATACCTGCTACGTTACTTTAATGTAAACCTGGCATAAACTACCAATGATAAAAAAAAAAAAAAAAAACATTTCCCATTCCTCAGCTATTGCACTTTTTGCTGCCTTGATAGGGTATCTGATGCCTCATTAGTTCAAGAGAAATTCAAATAAAGGTGCTTTTATCTGTCAGATCTTCACCATCGCGCGACTGATTGAATATTAGATTTATTAGACTTCATAAAGCCTCACTTTCTCATAAGGTGCTCTGCTTTATGTGATTATAGGCTGTATTACTGCATTATGCTTGACTAAATCGTTGCAGACTGAGCGATCTCTTGATTGGGATTTTATTAGGACATTAGCGGAAGAGCATTGCTGTTAAGTCTAATTCCACATCGCTCAAGATGCCCCATTTTACATTTAGTGTTAGCTCGTTAGCTTAACACAAAGCCTACCCATTTCCACATATCATTCACTTGAGCAGCTTGTTAAATCCTCTGGCTTCTGTGAGTTCTTTTAAGGTTTTCTCTGTTTTTTTTTAAGTCACTTCGTCCATTCTGTGTTATCTGGTCAGCTGACACATCTGGGTCACACCTTCATGTTAGAATTAACTAATCCCCTGTGTATTCTGGAATTTGTAGTTTTCTGCCCTCTGACATAACCTTGAACAGTCACAACTCCCCGGACTGCCGAGCGCAGCAGCACTTGACGATGCTAATGAGTGTGTATGAGGGAGCGGACCTCTCTGCTCTTCTCTGTTTCAGGTCTTGCTTCCTGAAAGGGGGTATAAGCTACAGTTCCAGTCCTCCTTGCCAAGCTGGCGGCGGAATCTCGGATCGCTTTTTTTCACTTTGCAGAGGTCCAGACCCATTTTAATCAGCTTTATGGCTTTCTCAGTGGGAGAGGTGAGAGAAGTGATGGCTAGACCACACGTACAGGGAAAATAGATTTGTCAGCAGAGGCGCAGAGACGGCTGATGGTGTCGCCTGGCGATCACAGCGTGACAGGAAATGAACGGCAAAGCGGGGGAGGTGGGGGGGGGGAGGTTCCCAAGAGCCTGATTATCCCGAGTCTAAGTTAGGAGGCCGTGGACTGGAGCGTGAGCGGCAGGGTTGGTGCTGAGGAGCAGGCAGTGAACAGCAGGCTAATTAATTACACACTGGCTTCTGGGAATATTGTGCCTAAATGCCACTCAGGTCCCTGTGAGGCGACACACTTAGCAGCTTGCACAAAACAACAGCCTGCGTAGAGAGGTCCCCTCCCTGCTGGAGAGGGGGCTTGGGGGCGTGGGGACAGTGGGGGAGAAGGGGGAAATGGTAGTTGGGGGGTAGAGGGCTGGGGTGCAGTGCAGCGCTAATTGAAAAAAGAACACCACCCACCGAGCTCCATTTTGCAGGCTCAAGCGCTCTATTTCCCCGCGGCAGGGTTGGGTCGTGCTGTCTTGTCTGAGCATTTTATTTTTTCCTTTACATGTGATAGAAGACAGTTGGGGAAGAATCAAACCCAAAATCCACCAGAAATTGTTGCAGTTCTGGCTGCAGGGCACACAGTGTTGGGCAGTTGGGCACTAGGAATGGGGTGAGTAGTCCTGATTGCTTCAAGGAACCACAGCTTTGGGGAGCCCACAGTAGGAGAGGGCCCTCAGGTTTGATCACAATATGGGGGTCAATGAGCAATACTGTCCCAGAATTCCTAGCTACAGCTCTAGGGATAGAAGGATATATGTCAAGTTAGCTGGTTTAGCATGAATGCCCTTTTTTTTCCGTTTGGTGTCGAAGGTGTGGTTACTTCTCTCCATTTCCCCCACTTTGCTGGGTTCTGACTGTCCATCCCCCCCCCCGACACACACACACCCACACACATCACTGCACTTGCTTACCACTGGTTGTGTAGCTAGGTCAACATTGAAAGGTATCCCGTTTAACTGTTCCACTGTAAATACGCACAATGTGGCATACGTCCTGAGAGCGTCACGTCTGCAGCGACAAGTCTGATGGAGGATTATATCGCCCCGGCCGAAAACAAACATGAGATAAGAGATTAATCGGTGGGCGGCTGCAGTCTGGGTTTGTCAGTGCTCGGCGGCGCTGCTCGGCAGCGGTGACGTACAGCGTACACGAGCTGGCGGGAGATGAATTAGAGCCAGTCGCCTCCTTCCTCTGGGGTCTGTACACTGTTTGTTCACAGCGGACTGATGTCATTTATTTGCCTCTGTCTCTTCCCTCAGAACAGCCTGCCGCTGTCGCTTCACACTGATCGTCTTTTTTTGTCTGTGGGTGCACCCCCCCAACCCTGCTTTTGTACTGTGAGTGTGTGGGTGTGCGTGTCTGGATTTGTCTGGGTTTTGTACACACAACTTTTTTTTGTGTGGTATATGTGTTTTGGCGGAATGGGGTGGAAGAGTGATCTTGTGTGTGTGTGTGTGTGTGTGTGTGTGTGTGTGTGTGTGTATGGAGTGCTTGTTTATACTTCACTGTTTGTATGTGTTTGTGAGCATCTGTGTGTGCATTTTTATGTGTGCACACATATAGGTATGTGTGTGTGTATATGCATGTGTGCATGTGTGTGTGCATGTGCATGAATTTGTATGTGTGTTTGTGTGCAGGTGAGTGTGTACGTGCATCCAGGCTTGTGTGTGTGCATGTATGTGTGTATAGGTGCATGTGGGCATGCGTGTGCTTATGTGCATGTATATGTATATGCATGGCCTTAATCTTGGAACGCCAACTTCAACACCATCTAACCAGCCAAGATCTACTGGAGCCATTTCAGTCTGGTTTCAGAGCTAGACATAGCACTGAGACTGTCCTGGTTAGGGTCACAAATGACCGGCTTCTGTCTGCCGACTCTAGAGCCAACAGCATCCTCGTCCTTCTGGACCTAAGAGCGGCATTTGATACAGTCAACCACAACATCCTCCTTGACCGCATGGAGAACCTCCTTGGCCTTTCAGGACTGGTGATGCAGCGGTTCTGCTCCTACCTGTCTGACTGCTTCCATTTTGTCACACTTGGGTCTTGTAGGTCAAACAGCATGGGTTCACACTAAGGAGTCCTGCAAGGCTCGGTCCTTGAGCCACTGCAATTTTGCATTTATATGCTTCCACTGGGACACCTTATAAGGAAATATGGTCTTGGATACCATTTTTTTGCTGATGACATTCAGTTGTATATCTCCACCAAGAATTGCACCATCCATAAAGCCACCTTACTCCTCATAACCTGCATACAAGAGATCAAAGCTTGGATGCAGCACAGCTTCTTACTCTTGAACTACGGTAAGACGGAGGTCATCCTGATTGACACCAAGGCCACTCTCAACCAGCTGTCCGACATCTCTCTTCAGATGGACGGCATCAGAGTCATCCCCTCACATGAGGTCCGCTACCTGAGAGTGCTATTTGACAGACAGCTGTCATTTGAAGACCATATCAAACTCATCACCAAAGTCTCCTTTTTCCATCTGAGGAGCATTGCTCGTATCCGTCCCTCCCTCTCCCAAACTGCCGCTGAATGTTTCATCCGTGCCTCTATTATTTCATCCTGCCTGGACTACTGCAACTCCCCCCTGGTGAAGGCTGTGGACAAAACGATCAGTCGTTTGCAAAACGTCCAAAACTATGCAGCTAGGCTCCTGACTCTCACATCTCCATGTGAGCACATCACCTCCATGCAATGCAAACTCCACTGGCTCCCAATCCGCCAATGAATTAACTTCAAGGTCCTGCTCCTCCCGTACCAAACCATCCACACAACTGGTGCATCCTACCTTCAGAGCCCATCACTGTATCCAGCCCCATATGCACCCTCTGCTCATCTCCCCTCAGCAGCCCTGTTACAGGCTGGTGACCATGCGTTTCGGGCCTTCAGCTGTGCTGCTCCAGACATCTGGAACAAACTTCCGCAATCAGTCAGGGAGGCTGATTCAATCACCTCCTTTAAGTTCCTCCTATAAACCCACCTCTTCAGACTGGAATATAAGGACTTCCCGCTGAGCACTGAAGCCTTCGAGAACATTCCAGGCTAATGGACGTCTTTTAATTTTGTTTTTAACCTTTTTAACTTTTTAATATTTTTTTGGTTTTTATCTGATCTAATTGTTTTATGTCCAGCGGGTTCTTGAAATGCGTTTTTTGCTTGATCTATTATTATTATTATTATTATTATTATTATTATGTAAGCAGGTATCGCGTATATGTGTGTATATAGGTCTGCTGTGTGCGTGTGCGTATGTACGTGTATGTAGGTCTGTGTATGTGTTCTTGTATGTAGGCGTGTTTGTGTGTTTTTTTATGTGTATGTATGTGTGTGTGTGTGTGTGTGTATGTGTACATTTATACTTGCATGTAGGTGTGTTTGTGTGTGTATGTTTGCATATAGGTGGATGTGAGTGTGTGTTTGTGTATGCATGTGTGTAGGTGTCTGCGTGTGCGTGTGTGTGTGTGTGTATGTGCGCATGTGTGTGGTGCTTGTGGCGCTGCTCCATACCCTAACTTGGCAGAGCTCCACTGAAGACCCTCAGCATATGTTCCCTGCCCCCTCTCTGCGCTGTCCTGCCTGAGGGTTCAGCGTACCGGGCTGAAGTGTGGGATTCAAGTGTGTCACGGGCGCTCCAAACACATGGCTATTTCACTCACATATTACTGGGTGCTTTTCTTTGTGTTACTACTCGAGACACATCAGATTTTTGTCATTTGCCGATGTGTGCCTGCGTGATGAATGCAAATATATATTTATTATTTAAATGTTAAAAAATGTTTTTTTTTAGTGATTCCTATATTTGTTCATTTGTTCCCATCAAGTGCCTGTGATGATGTCAGCAGCTGTACTGTGGTCTATAAATTGAGTATAAAAAGAATGGGATAATCCATTATCACCTCAGACAAGTATACTTGGATGGCATTGGTCGAAAGCAGTCACGCGGAAAGCCCGTATATTCCCATATTTCGTCTTCGAGCCCATATACAGCATGCGAGTAGATTATCTCCCTTACTTAATGTCTCTTGAGTAGCCGAAATGGCATGCATGTAAAAAAAATCTCTTTGGTGGGATAAATTTGGTACACATTTTGTTAGAGGGCCAATATGGAAATATATGGGGATCGATAAATTGCATTTTACTGACCCCATATATTCCTGTATTGGCCCTCTAACAAACTGTTACTTCTAATATTCAACTTATATGAAATGAAAACAACGTTCCAGAAACCTCATTACACATTCTTCATTCATGCATGTCTGTAGAGCCACTTTGTCAGTTTGTAAGGGGGTACAGGACATCACATCACAAGTGTTTTGTAGAATGAATGATGTCTACACTGAACAGGCCTGGGCCCTCTGTCCCTTGCCTTTTTTGTCAATGTGGATTTTTTATCTCCAGTGGAGTATGATTTGATTTTGAGTTCTATTAAATGTGTTATATGTGTGAGGTGTGTTGTGAAGTTGATAAAGGTAAGGATTTTCTTAACACATTGTTGAAAGCCCTCTGCATTACCCTGACTGACATGGCAGCCTTCTTTAACAGTGTAATTTCCAAAGCCTGTTAGCGATGCTGTGACGTCTGTAACCATAACGTTCGCCTCCACCTCTTTCAACTGTATTGGACCCAGTAGTGATTTTCAGTTCCTTAACTCCGGCAGCACGATCTGGCGGTCACGGACTCAAGCGATGCTGCCATTTTTGAGGATAGGTCCAGTGCTTTAGCGGCGGGTATGGACAGATATATCTTTTTCTGACAATTTCGTCTTAGTGATTTTTCCCTCTGTCTGATAGAGTACCCATTTCTCTACAGACCATCACTGACTAGGTCTTCAAGGGGACCTATTATGCAGTTTTTTTTTTCAAGTTTTAATACTCTTGAATATCCAAAAGGGAGATGTTATAAGCCTTATTACAAAAAATAAATAAATAAAAATACAATAAATTCTATGATTTCTGGGCAATTTGATTCCTGCCATTCCTAACCCTTTGCAAAACTGGCTGTTCGGAGTCGGCATCCCCCTGATGAAATAAGCTCTGTTCTGACTGGCCAGCAAACGGTGCACCATGTCAATGGACACTGGCAAAGTCAACATCCCGTACTGGCAAGTTTTTAAATACCAATGACTGAATAAGCAGCTTGCAACTAAACTAGCTACTCAGCAATTATGGAAAGCTTAGGCTGAACGGGGACGATGGTTCCATTCATGAAGAAATACAACATGCAGTCACTATGAAAGTTTAATCGTACTTAGAATTTATTCTGTATAGAATGATCCATGGTTAGCATCTGTATAGTAGCAACTGTTAGCTAATACCCAAATTATTTTGAATAGCAGCATTACGTCTCTAACAATGGATTGAATTCTATTTAAAAAGTAATCCGTTCTAGCTATTTATGCCCGTTGATGTGTCTCCTACACTGCCTCTTGCTAAACTACAAATTTTTTCTAAAATCAAAGTCAATTTACTAGCTAGCGAGTAACACTTGGAATCCCACAACAATTTGGAATTAAATGGAAATGGAAACACTTAGCTAGCTTGCTAGATACTGATTCCCCTTGAAAATAAATCCAGGCCACTACTTTTTCGTATCGTCTGAAAAGCATAATAGGTCCACTTCAATATAAATTTTGTTGTCCAGCATTGACCAGTGTTGACCCAGGTTAGTAGTACAAAGCAGTTAGACAAAAAGTGTATAGCGGATATGTACGTATAGTGTTTTTTTTTTTTTTTTTTTGCAGTTGAAGCTGGGATGTTACTATAAAAATAAGTCGTGGATGGAGGTATTGAGATGAGGGGTGGAACAATGCTCTCAAAGTTGCATACGACCTAGGGAGGGGAGCCAAATCTGGATTGCATGCCGAATACCATGTCTTATGAAAAAGGCAGCCCACAAGAAATGACTGGGTGCTTTTATTTTACAATTTGTTGGTTTATAGGCACACAAGTACTGAAAAAGCTATTTTTTTTGTAAGCATGTCCCCTTTAAACATTTTTAAGGCCCCACCACAAGTCAGGGCATAAATGACATCACTGAGCAAATTGCTTCTTCCTGCAGTGTTTGGTCTACTGCTCCATTCAGTGTTGTGCGAGGTGACAACGGCTTAGTTGACTCACAAACAGCCTCCCTGGAGCCAAGCCTGACTGGAGAGGCTGTTTCATGTCGGGAAAGACCCCACGTTGGGCACTTACTCTTATTCTGCGTGAGATTGATAACAAGAACCAGCGGATGGATGGCGTAAGCAAATTATTGCCATTTTTATGATTGATATAAAATTATTCTTTTTTTTTTTTTTTTTTTACAGAGATTGGAAAGCATGCGGGAAGGCTTTTGCGAGCAGGCAGATCAGAAAGATTTGCTCTCGCTTTGATCTGAGGTGAGTTCAAACCCAGCTCCCATATGTGGGGAGGCCAGGATGTGTGGCAAAGAATTCAGCCAGCATCTAATCAGCTGCCCTCCACCCTCAGCCATTACACAGACCCAGAGATGAGCTTTACGAGTGGATTCTCTCTTCTTTTTCACCACGTATCAATTCCACCCCCTCCTTGTCCTTGAGCCAGGGTTGGAATTATTGGGCTGGAGTGTTGAATCTCCTGTAATTAATAAAATAGAAATGGTATGTTTTTTTTTGACATTTTTAAATTAAAGACTTAATGCCTTCAGTCAGCCCAGCTTTGGTGGAACTCCAGTTCTCATTTGCTGTATGACACTGTCCGTATTAGGTATTGCTAATTTCAGGATATCAGTATTAGATTAAACTCAGATTTTAGATTGGTCACACAGTATACTATAAAATTACATCAAAGATACATTTTTTCATCCATATCCCTTCAGTAATAAATCAAACCCTCCCTGTCCCCAAAGGATTTGGTATGGTTTCAAGCCTTGCCTGGTGCTAAGATTGTCCTTATTCGATCCATTTTGGCTATGCTGCATCTGTCCTCCTCTTTACCAGAACCAGGACTGTCTCGATGGGGTATTAGCCTGGGGGTGGCTTCTCTTTGAAGAGCGAGGGCCGCTCTGCATCGCCAAATGGTTGGTGGGGCCTCATTAGCTGGGTCTTTAAATATTTCACTAACGAGCCCGCAGCCTTTGCTGCTTGACCAAACAGGGCCTTGCGCACCAACTGCTAGCTTGCTGAAATTTTAACGCTGGCTGGGCTAGCTTTTCTACGTGCGTCTCAATTTGTACACCCCCGCCCCCCCCCAGTCCATCCTCACCTGCCACTCCTACCACCACTTGAGAATAACCGGAGACTGTCAGTCAGGAAAATTACAACATCTGCCCTGTCTTTAATCAGCACAAAAAGCTTGAAACAAGTGGGAGTGCTTAGGGGAGGCCTGCTAGAGTATGAGATGCAAGCAGGGCTTGGAACCACTCAGGGTGTGTGAGTTGGGGGGGGGGGGGGCACATGTTGGGGTTGTGACGTCCTTGCTTAGCGCCATCATGTCATGTTGATAAGCACGTGGAGATCTCAATATTGTGCTGAGGTCCCAACATCGTCTCGCCATTAATCCAAGCGAACCAAATTCCAGACACTAGCTGCCGCCAAGGCCTTTCGACTACACAGCCATCAGTGTCAACTCCACGGTGACCGCGACCTAATAAGGCAACCCAAAATAAACACTGTTCCCTTTGCATCCATGTGGCATCTGATCATTGGCAACATTGCCAGCTTGGTTTCAGTAACAGGGTGTTGCATGTTATCGTTTCAATGGTATAAGGTATTTTGGCAATACTGAAATACTTTTTTTCACATGTACTTGCAGAAAACGGAGCTGCCTTTGTGATCAGAGAGCCAATTTTGTTTGTAGACAAATTGCTGCGAGTGTCACGTAATTGTCTTGCTCGGTAAATATGAGCTATGCCTTTTGTCATTACGAGCTTCGTGATTGCTGTTTTATGTTGTGGAACGACAGCTTTTTCCATGTGTTGGAATCTCTTGACGAGCCGCCGTATGAGCACAATGGACGCGCGCAGATCCAGTTCATTCTCTCCTTTATTTAGCGCATGTGAACGGGGGGTGGGCCGTGCGTTTTCCGACACAAACAAAAGCGAGACAAACACAGGATAATTACAGTGATGTTTCAGTCATGTTGATTTATCCTGGTTTGAAAGGCTTGGTTGTTTTGCCGAGAGAATGGAACTGCTTCTGTTGCAGATATGTCAGCACCCCATTTGATTCTACAGCGCTTCAGACTCAAAAGGCCATTTTTGTGGAAATATCAACTTTTATTCATGTTCTGCAACCATAATACAATAACACTACTAATAATAATAATGTGTTTATTAGGGCACAGGGAAGAATAGTGAGCTGGATGCACTGCTATGAATTGCTCTTGAAGGCAATGTGTGATGGCATAAGGAAAGAGTGAATGTGTCATGGATCACATTATGGGAATGAATTTAATTGACCATGCCTTTGAGCACAAGCATGGTGTTTGTGTGTGTGAGTGTGTGTGTGTGTGTGTCCTTGTTCGTGTGCTTACAGTGTGTGAACACTCAGTTATGTCAATTTGCACTCTGACACCCTCACACACAAGCACACACACACACACACACACACACACATACTTCTCGTCTCCTTTGGAATGCCTCGCCATACATGCAAGCTGACAGTGGAGAGACCGCTCTGAGCGTCCTTTCAGCCGAATTCCCCAGGCAAATCTTTACAAAATGGTGCAAGACAGGCAGCCCATGAAGTGGGAAAATACTTGCCGCCTGCCCGAGCAAGTGCTCGGTGAAAAGGCAATTTGGTGGCACGGCCTGAACCCCTCTCTCCCTCTCTCTCACTCTGTCTCTCTCTCTCTCTCTTTTTCTGTCTGTCTGTCTGTCTGTGAGGTTTGGACTGAAGCCACAAGGGACCAGTTTCTCAGCAGGCCTCAAACCTCACAAAATGGGGATGGGGTGGGGGTTCGGTGAACTGCCACTGGGAGAATTAAGCCGTGTCCCCGGGGTCAGTGGGCCCTGTGAAAATCCGTTCATTAGAAACAGGGTGCAGATGCTCGCTGGTTTATGGCGGACGTGGGGCCACCCCTGGTGGCTCCCAGAGCGAAGGGGGACGCTGGCACTACTGCGCCTCCATCTGTCCCTGTGAACCCCCTGCTTTCAGGCTCTGGGAGGGGGGGAGAGAGGCGCCAAACCCGGGGTACTGAGGTCTCCGTTACAGTTCCAAAAACCGGCTGTACTTTCCAAGCCTCACCTCCATATTACCCTAAAAGTGGTTTATTTCAATTTTTTTTTTTTTTAGAGTGGACATTTCCCTCTCTTCACTTGTTTCTTTATTACCTCCACCAAGGAAGGTATGTTTTTACCTTTGATTTTTGAGTAAGTATGTTGTTTTTTGAGTTTGTTAGCAACATTACAGAAAAAGTTACAAACAGATTTTTATGAAATATTTTCCGAAGATGTATCTTCACCCAATATAATTTCATATTGGGAGTGATCCGGATCAAATTCTGCATTCAGGATTTTTTTTTTAAATTTGCTTGTATGACAGCGCATAATAAAGCTACATGTTTGTGTCCTAGGCATGTTGGGGAACTGTTGGGCCTTAGTAGAGGTATGTGCTCTCTGTGTGCACTTGTTTTATTCTTACTAAGCTGCGAAATTAGAGGCTGTAACAGACAGAGGTGGGTTTTGTGGTAATAAACCGGCTGTGGTGGGCAACTGAGCCATACATTGGAGTAGTGTATGGTTAAGCACAAACAGGATCGACTGTATATGAGGAGTTGGGCTGAGTAACAGAGAACAAGTTCAAGAACACATTCTTTCATTAAATTTCCTTTCATCCATTGCACCACACTTCCTTGATTAAAAAGATTATGATATCTGTGACTTTGCCTTCCTGTTGCCCGGTAAGCATGTAGCTTGAGCCATTTCCTGTCTGTAACTCTGGTGTTGTGAAAAATGAGTTCCATTCAGAAATAAGATCTCCTTGTGATTTCACCATTTAAAAAGCTCTGATTGTAAAGCAAAACATAGCAGTAATTAAAAAGAGTCATTCAATGACTAAAACTGAGGGTGTTTAGTCTATACCTGCGATACACATGCTTTCCCGCAGAAAAGCATGTCCGCCGAGAGATTATGAGTCATTCCATGAGAATGATTCAAATTGGACTTTGACATTTTCACTTTTTCTACCAAAATGTATTATTTGTATATATATCCCGCAGCATAATGGACATTTTCAACTAATGGAAAATTTTCCCATCTCGGGCATTAGCCTTCTATTATTATCGGTCATTATTTCAAGATGTGGACACTTATTCTTCAACTCCGTTATGTACACTATGGAAGCTCACTGAATATGATCACAAAATGTATTTCGATAGAGAGCAATATCTTTATATTAATCTGATGTCCCCCACACTAATTCAATAATTGCAAATATAAAAATTACATAAAATCTCACATTTTTGCTGTACTAAAGCCTGAAATGTACCAATGTGTGAAAGCATTCTTGTCATTTTTCATCAAAAATGTAGTTTAACTGAAGAATTTTCATCAAAATCAATGATCTTATGATAGCTTTCAACATTTTAGGCAGAAGTAAACAAACATAAAATTATTTAAGCATTTTTATAAAAGAATGTAAATGTATGAACATGTAGGTGTGACGGGGTTGAGACGAGGGTAACAGGGTTGAAGATGGTAACGGAATTGAAGGGACAAATACAACTTTAAATATTAATAGTTGTCTTTTTACTCTCAAACTCACTGGATAGGATTTTCTCTGAGCTCTGTATTTCATTATGTAACCATAAGAAGGACAACAGATATAAATTGCCTTTGAATTGAGTTTTATTAACCTAAAATAAAAACAACTTCAACAACATATTTTCTGTCAAACATTGTAAAGTGAATCGCTCAAATGTAACATAATGTGGAGTTTGTGTGTGTGTGTGTGTGTGTGTGTGTGTGTGTGTGTGTTCAGGCATAAGAGCCGACCCTCATCTGGTCAAATATGTTTTTATACTGCAGCTATCTCTCCCTTCTTTCAGGATCAGCTTTAAGCCGCCCAAAATTTCCTCTGCCGTTCTGCTGCTGTTGTTGGTGCCATCTTACTCACAGCATAACCATGGAACGTACACTGAACAAAAATATTAACACACAAAGCAATTTTTTAAAAATAATTTTTTATCAATTGGGAAATATTTCAACCAAACAATTATTATTTTATTCTTGCCTTAATATTCAAGTAACAGAAACATGACTAACAATTTGCTGTACACAATTCATGAGTTAATGCAGCCTGAACCCACCAGGGGTCAGCGGGCAGAGTTCACAGCTCTCAGTAATGAGTGTGCCCACCATTGGCATCATGTAAAGTGGAACTTATTCGGCACATGGAGTTCACCAGATTGTCAATAGTGGCATGTGGAATGTTATCCCATTTCTCCTGCAGCGCGACATAGAGCTGGCACATGTTTTCTGGAACCAGAACAAGTTGTCTGACCCGCTGATCCAGAACATCCCAAAGATGTTCAACTGGCAACATATTGGGTGAATATGCTGGCCAGTTGATAACAGGAACATCCTCCTCATCAAGAAGCTCTGAGCGGATGTGTGGCCAGGCATTATCGTGCTGGAATGTCACGTGATGGAGTCGCACAAACGGTACGACTATGGGCCTCAGGATCTCGTCGAGGCATCGCTGCCCGTTCAAGTTACCCTCAAAGAAATGCAGATGGATACGCTGTCCATGGCATATGCCTGCCCATACCATTACTCTTGCATCACCATGTGCCACTGGACGCACGACATTGGCGTAAGCGTAACGCTCACCCACACGTCAGCGCAGTACAGTTGGAATAACGCTTCATCGCTTAATAACATCCTCCTCCACTGTGCAAGTGTCCAGCGAAGGTGACTGTTGGCCAAGTCAAGTCTGTACCAGCGACAGACAGCGGTCAGTTCGAGCTGGTGTGGTTGGCAGACTTGGAGGTCCACTTCCCTCAGGCGGTTTCGAACAGTCTGAGCTGATATCCACCTGTTGTGCAGTTCAACGGTTTTGTCAGATGTCCTGGTGACTGTTCTGCGCCGATAATGGAGGTGCTGGAGCTGCATGTATCGATCCTGTGCGGGCGTGGTCACAGGTGGTCGTCGGGTATGTGGACGATTCACAGTGCTCCCAGTCTCTCTGAATCGACTTCTCAACCGGCTGATGGTGGAATGATGCAGATTCAAGTGTGTTGACACCGCTGTCACAGATATCCCAGTGTTCAGCACGCCAATGGCACGCTCCCTCATGACTTGTGACATCTGTGGCATTGTGACTTGTGTCAAAAGTGCACATTTTGGGGTGGCCTTTTATCGACACTGGTGCAAGGAGTGCCTGTGTATTGGTCACGCAGACTGACAAACTCAATGTTATGCTCTATGTAGCTATGACAACAGGGAGTTGTCAGTGAGAAGTGGGTCACCAGAATTAATCAAAACAAATCATTCAGTACACCTATAAACACTATTTGTGGGCATATTTCATTATAGGTCAATTTAACTCAGCATTTTTGGTTTGTGCGTTTATATTTTTGTTCATTGTAGATCACATTCAGCATGCATGTGGTATAAGAATATTGATAGTATATAACAACAACTCATTTAAATAAGTGGATAACTTAAAAACCAAAGGATTAAAATCACAGCCCCATCACAATCTCACAACCCCGTTACAATCAAAAACGTAACGGGGTTGAGTGTGACAGGGTTGTGATTTTTGCACAAAATGGCCACTGCTCTGTGTAGTCAATACCAGAGAGAGAGAGAGACAGCCCATGCTATGCATGATATTCAGAATTAGCATATATTCTCGAAATGAACAAAAACCTTTTTCTCAAGTAATAGGTTTCTATCTTTTTTTCATGTTACGGTGTTGAGTCATTGAGTTTGACGACCACAATGTCACATGATAAATGACCAAAATCAAGGAAAAGAAGGCAGAACTCGCCTGTTTCTCTTTCCCTGTTGTCCAAAAGACTTCAGTGATGTCACTTCCTGATGTACATGCTATTATGGATCATACCATTGTATTTATGGGGGGAGAATCATTCGTGTAATGGGGTTAAGGGTTACTCAGGGACAGAACTAAATACTGTGATTTTAATGAATAATTATCAATTTTGAAAAAAAAAAAAACATCACCAACAAAAGAGCACAAATGTTTAGGTTGGTATAAAAATGTATAAACTTTTTTTAGTTTTATTTGGTATTTTCAAAGTATCCTTTCATCGAGGCCATGGGGGACATGACAAAATAGGTCGTCCCAACTGAAAAAAACTATATTAATTCTCATAAAAAAGATAAAATTTTACTCATGTGTGTTACATTGTATTAAAGGAGACATTTCAATGTATATGTAAAGCTGTTTCAATATAAATTTTGGTGACCCAATAGGTAAAATAAACCTAAAAAGGTGAGAGGGACTCAAATTGTGCCATTTTCATGGAATGACTCTTATATTCCCAAGTACGCGACAAATTGTGATTTAGCACACAACAAATTATCATTGTGTTCAAAGGGCGGGAGTTACTTATTCATAAGGGGGGACTTACTTTTCATGGCACTGGCTAGTAAAGCAAGAGTCCAGGGCTTGGTCATAGAGTCTATGGAGGGGGGTGGGGGTTTGACTGGTGGTGAGAGAGAGAATGATTAACGCTGAACTATTGCTGAACCAGACTGCACAAAGAGCAGGAGAGATGGCGAGGTGAGACAGGTCAAAAAGCTCAGGTTCCTGTGAGAGATACTACCTCTGTTCAGACACCGTCTGTGAAACAAAGAGAGAGAGAGAGAGAGAGAGAGAGAGAGAGAGAGAGGAGGAGAAATGAAGGGAAACAGATAACAGAGAGGGAGGGAAAGAGAAAACAAAGGAGCAAGAAAAGGGGCAATAAAGTGAGAGGGAGATGGGACACACACACACACACACACACACACACACACATATATATATATATATATATATATATATATATATATAGTAGACAGAGAGAGATTCACAAGAGCCAGAGCGCGTGAGAGTGGAGGGGAACAGGGAGAGACAGCTTTAACAGCCATCTACTCGCTCCATTTTTTAATCTAGTACTCCGGCTTTTTTGTGACCCAAATCCTCATGGCGACAGATCCTGGTTCAGTTTGGCTCAGAACGGTGTGGATGCACCGGCAGCTAACCCTCGATCTGTCAAACACACAACTGCCTCGGCACCAATAAGAGGAAAGACGTGTCTGTAGAATGCTCATAGTTCGCGGTCCGTCAGTCGTATATCACAGTCCCCAGCTCAGGCCGGACCTGTCTGCCGCTGAATTAATGCCCCAGCATCGGCTCGGCTCAGAGGAAGTATTACGGATCATTATAAATCGAGCCATTCTGCCGCCCTTCTTAGCCGTGAATAATCCCCGCGCTGTCAGCTCCCAGCTGGGAAACGGGAAAGAGGCTCAGCGGAGTGGTTATTGCACATAGCACGACCATTTGTTTCTTTTCTCTGAAACTGCGGTAAAGCGCAAAAAAAACCTCCATCGTGTCAGGTTCGCCATGGTCTTGCGGCGTAAAGGGACAAGGTAACGGGGGAGCACACTGACAGAGAAAATAAAGTTTTTGACGTATTTGTGCCTGGGGGAGTGTCGGGGGTGCGGCGCTAACTTCAAATGGGCCTCTTGTTTGAGGGGGAGGCGTTTCTGAATTCAGAGCCACGCGCTCAGCCTCCCAGCCCGTAAGACCCCAGAGACGTTGTTAATAAGGAGGCGTCCTTATTACAAACAGGGCGAAATAAAACACATTTACTTCGGTTTGTAATCATTTCGTACCGTTTTCTCTTGCCTCCCTCCCCCTTTTGCCGGGCTCCTTTATCATACGCAGTAGTGCTGTTTTTTTAATGATCCTGAAATATTAATTGGGAGGGTTAACTGCGTGCATTCACAGAGGACGCACTAATTAACTCCGCACTCAAAAGTTGGGGGTGAGATAGCACGCACAGAATAAACAGTTCTAAAAATGTAGCCGCGGAGTGGGTATTTTTTAATGAATTTAGAGGCGGGGATCAAAGAGGATGGGAGCCATTTTGTTAAAACCGTGCACACTGCTATCTTCTGGGAAGCCCTTTGTCTGCCTTGGTGGAATATGGGTTAATCATTGACTACGCATCGAGTAACTGCATTTTTAAATATTGTATCCTTTCTTGAAATTCTAAGAGAGTCGTTAAAAGCTGGAGAA
Source organism: Gymnothorax reevesii (assembly GCA_029721435.1). NCBI lineage: Eukaryota > Metazoa > Chordata > Actinopteri > Anguilliformes > Muraenidae > Gymnothorax > Gymnothorax reevesii. The sequence goes on from CM056585.1 coordinate 54,581,464, forward strand.
CAAGGTCAACTGTTTCAATTCCCCCTTTTCAGAGAAAACGTAACACATTCCTTTGTGGTTTTAGACCCTTCCTCTTGTACACGATTTCATTAAGTGTAGACCCCGCTTGATTTCTGCTCTTCTATATTTCTGCCCTGGCATGTTTATGTTTCATTACGATTTGCTGACAGGATTCAAATGCTAGCGGTGCTTCAAAGATCATTAACTCTCCCATGTCTGGTTAGCTATGACGACATGGCGTCTTTGATGCCTTCAAACATGCAGCTTGGTTTAGATCTCCCATTAATGATCTCCCAAACACATCTCCTCAGACAACATCCTGTGGAGGTTCCCACAGCGTTATTATGAAGTGATAATGAAGCCAATGAGAGAGAGGCCATGTTCAGGTCCTTATTGGATCTAATTAAGTGACTGTGGATTGCAGTAGGTATCAACGGTGTCACTGTGAGATGTACATCGGCGTTGCATGTTTGAGAGATGGGGCCAAAGATGACAGGAGACACGTCTCTTTCAGTTTTTTTTCCCCCTCGCTGTTAATCCACTCGAAACACTTAATCTATTGCCCCCCTCATGATCTGAAATGCAATACGGTCAGAGGACAAGATAAGACACGTTTCTTCAAACAGCTTTGAGGTTGATTGGCGGCCCAGAGGTACGTGAGTGCGGAGCGCTGGAGACTGCAGGGAGCACCTGCATCTGCAGGGGTGTGATCACGGGAGCCGTCTGCCGCACACACATTACTCGTGACTCGCGCTGAGCCTTTGTGTGTTCACTCGCTCTGTGTTTAGATTGGCATGACCGCTATCGTATCCACCTCGCAACAAGGCGCCCGGGCGGCCTGTCCCCCATGCAGATTTTATTAAACTTGGTTTGCTTTGTGAAGAAGAAAGCTGGCTCAGGCTTTAGTAGGTCATCTGGTTCTTCTCTCTCAAAATTTTATTTAACGATGGAGGTATCGTTTAGGGCATGCTTTCCTCAGAGGATAGAAAATCCGCAAAATCCAGGTATAACAGCTGAATGTACAGATGGTGATAGAGAGATGCAGTGTAATGCCACTTGAGCAGTTTTGGCTTAAGGGCCTTAGTAAAGGGCCCAACGTCATCTCTCCTGATGCGAGTCAAATCTCCAACCCCACCTGGGGGTTGAAACCAGTAACTCCACTGATGCGGCACAAGAACTGTACCACTTGTCTACCTGGCACCATGGAGGTGCAGTGTGTAGCACTGTTGCCGCACATTAAAAGGGTCATGGTTGTAATCCATCCGGGGGCATCTCTGTTTGGAGGTTGCACGTTCTCGCCATGTTGACATGGGTCTCTTCTGAATACACCAGTTTTCTCCCATTGTAGATTTGGATTCGTCACTCTAAATTGCATGTAGATGTGAGTATGAAATGAGTGAACAGAGTGTTGATTAAAGTATGGGGAGTGATACATTATTGCTATAAAAATGTACCATTGAACTTGAAGGATAAATAAACCTCTCGATTACCCTGCTCTAGTAAAGTCACACGGCTTAGCTCAAAGGCCCAGTGGGGAAATTCTTCTCAATCCCGATGCTGATCGGAATCCCAAGCCTCACTAGTGGTACAGGCCAGCATCTCTACAGTTGTCAGATCAGAAACCTGTCAGTAGGCTTTCCTGCTGCACTGTAGTCCCATGCATTGCCTCACACGGTGCACCATTAGAGATATGTGCTCCCAGAGATCCCAGCGCACTAAGCACAGACTTTAAATGTGAGGGACGCACCACTGTGTCTGCCAGGGTCAACTTCTCACCATCTTTTTCGTGTCACTTCTCTCATCTTAAAGAATAAGATGATGGCCACTTGTTCCGTGTTCCTGCCTTCAGTTAAAGTTTGTTTCATATCTGATTCAGGGGCCGACTTTCAGGCCGTCTGGTGGCTCAGCCATCACAATAGCGAATTATGAGAGGTGGGCAGGGGGGAAGAGGGAGGGTGTAAAACTGTACAAAGCGGGTGAAATATCTTCACCTCCTCCTGCCCCGCGGGGGGCATGAGGACCTGGAGGCACGTACCGCCGTCAGACCTGTCTAGGCCGAGCTCTCGGCGGAGCGTGCTGGAGGTGAGTTAGTGGATTCGGGTCACAGGACTCCTGTGCGCCCCTTCGGTGTGACGTGGAGAGGGAGTACACACACACACACACACACACACACACACACGATGGTCCAAAAAACTCCTAACCATTAAGGGGGGCTCATCTGCCACCCAGATGTGCCGAGCAGGGGGGTTGTGCGTCCAGCCGCCCGGCGTAGGCACCAAATCACCTAGTCCCGGGACCACGAAGGCTGCAAATCAAAGGGGCGCACGGGCGCAGCGTGTTGGTGTGACGCACTCCACGTACTCGTGTCATGTTTGATCTACACCCCACTCTGTTTACACCCCTGGGATATTAACCAACTAACCGCCTCTGTTTCCTCTGGCAGTCTGTGCAGTAGTGTAGCAGCTCCTCGTAACCTTATATCAGTTTCTCCTAGCTGTCCAACAGTCCCATTTAAAGCAATAGTTTTCTGTATTTTCCCACGAGGCCGTAGAACATCTCACCAGTGATATCAGGTCTGACCCTTCCATCTGTCTACTTAAATCTAGGCTCAACAAATACCTCTTTGATCCAACTTTTTCAAATGCACTGCATAGTGTGCCCCAATGTTTAGTTTGTTTTGCGAATTCTCACTTCAATATAATTATTCACCTTTACTGTAATTTTTACACTTTGGTGCAACTTTTGTGGTTTGAAACTTGCATTTTCTATATATGTATCGTACTTAATTGCTGTAAGGGGGTGTGATTTGGCTGAAGCTGATCCGTTTGTGTCTTTGAGTCTGGCTGTTTCTTTTCTAGCGTGATCTTTGAGCACGAGTGAGTCTCTGGTGAACAGCCCTTGTTCTGGGTGATAAGATTCACAGAAATGAGACCTCTGATCCCCGTGACTCACTGAATAAGAGCGTGATGTGTCACATCTGCATGATTTCACATCTCTAATTATCTCTCATTTTGATGGTCGTGTTGGCGATTGGAAAAAAAAAGTCTGCTCTCTATTACTTATTTTCTGTTTCTTCCTTCATTCTATTCCTCACACACACACACACACACACTCTTTCCCTCCTACCATAGGCTTTCCCCCTCTACTTCCATACCATCAATCTCTCTTTGTTTCTCTTTTTCCTTCTACATCCCTCTTTCTTAGTCTTTTTCTCCCTCACCTTCTCTCTCCACCCCATACCCCAAATCTCTCCCTCTCTCTTTCACTCTGTTTCTTTCACCCTCCTTCTCCTCCACCTCCGTACCCTCAATCTTAGGCCCAGTAATTGCACTACTGAGGGCAATAAGAGATAGCCTGCCCCCCTGCAGACCGCCATGTAATTATTTTGGCAAAGTTTGTGCATGCATTATTTCGCGGCCTTTAGCGGGTTGCAGGACCCCGAGGTGCCGACAGGAGCCTGGTGAACTGTGACCTATACCCCACTGCGCTGTCCAGCCCCCCCATTCCTCCGGAGGGCGCCGCAGCCCAGTCACATCAATTATGCGCTCCCACTTAATTAGCTGGTTAATGCAAAGCAGGGGGATTTCTGTGTCTGTAGGGACAGGGGATTTTTTTCCCCTTGACTGTACCAATGTTCTGACACCTCCTCTGGGCTTCATCTGAGCGCGTGCGGGCAGCTCCTCAGCTTCCGACATCATGACGTCTGTCGCACTCTTACCACACACTCTCATGCACTCTGCTCTGCTCTGCAGCCCAATCTGGCTGTGGCACACGATACTAGTCTGCTGTGCAAGATTTCAGCTCTGGTTAATTAAATTAATGCCTCATTGGTATTAGCGAATTCGCCTGTTTTGGCTGCTTTATTACACTAATGCATTTTCCATTAAAATTAATTGTTATTTGTAATTAATTTACCAGTTGTATTGAGTTACTTCATTTACAACTACAGAATTTCAAGAGAGACAAACAGGCTAGGTTTTTTTTCTGACATTTTTTATCTTTATTTATGTATGTATGGGTTTATTTATTTATTTGGATTATTTGCACACGTAATGTTCAAGGATAGTTTTCCGAAGTCTTCGTAGTTGTGAAATTCAAGGAAGCTTGTTGGTGCTAGTGAGCAATTTGTGAGAAAGTGCATCTCTGTGTCCACTGCCCCTTTGACTGGACTGGGAGCACATCCAGTCCTTTCCGGACAGTATGGGCTGCCTGTGACATCAGGTCACTCTGGCCCAGGCAGTACTTCATTCTGTTATGTCTGAACATTGTCAATGTTTTTTTTTTTTTCCTTCAGTGTTTTATCCCTTGTCCTTATCAACTAGTCCACCAGGGTTTCTTGCCTTCTTGCAGCCGTGTCAGCTCAGCCAGTGAGCTAGTAAAGCATGGAAAAATTGAAAGCCGTCCTATGACTTAATCACATTTTTAAAAAAAGACGATACCGCCTTTGGCTTGTTGCAGTTTCACCTTTTGCCGAATGTTGCTGTGTTTGCCTATGGCGGGCTTACCCAAGGGTGAGATGCCGAGTTTCAAAAACGCCGTCTCGAATTAAGGTACACGGTTTCTCTGGGTCTTGACAATAGCACTTGTGCATACTCTAAGGGACTGCTAATAGGTGAATGTTTGATTTTTGTTATTTCATTATTGATTTTGGGCTTTTTTTAAGGTCGGGATGCTGATTCTTAGCACAGCAGCCTGTTGATAGACTGCTGTCCGCATCTGCAATACAGCTTACAGCAGCGAAAAGAGACATCGGAAAAGATTTCGTCTGGTATATGATTTAGCGTCCCTCAATCTTGAACGTTTCCAAAATTTTATGGTTCTTTATTGGGTGTTTGTGATGCGAGTATATTATTGTAAATCTATCCTGTATTAACTTCCAAGCATTGTACCCAAAGATTTACTATACAAATGCTCATATGCAGGGCCCCATTGATCTCTGTTTGAATTAAATCAAGTGAAATAGGCCAAATTTGAATTGCTCCTTTGTAAACAAAGCAGACCGCAGATTTTTTTTATTTTTATCTCTTTTTTTTAGTTTGCATGTTTTTCTATGCGGGTGCTTTGAAAACGTAATCTTATGTCTGGTGGAATGCTCCGTATTGCTCCCAAAATATCTTCTTTTCAGAGGTAGCTGTTATAGGTTCTGAGAGCGCCTTCGTACTGTTTTCCTATGTTAGACAATAATTAAGGTGCAAGTCCTGGTTTCTACAGGCCTGTGTTTTTCTCTGGCATCTCCAGTTCTCTACAATTTTCTAGCTCTAATCTGAACAAAATTAGCATTCCCAGAGTCTATGACCTTTCTCTTTTTCATTTCATTTCTTTTCCTGTCTCTGTGTCTCCCCTGCCTCGCTCTCATCTATATCTCTTTGTCTCTCTCCTGCTTTCTTCCTTTGCCTTCTCAATCTGTGCAGGAAACCTTATAGGGTTGACATGCAATGTACTATAAAAGCTCCACATACACGGAACATGAAACAAGCAAAGCTACAAAAGAGCCCTGGAGTAGTAGGCCCAAATTTTTTCTGTTATTCTCCATCTTCTCGTTAACATTTTTTGCCGAGAGACACTTTTCTTTTACAATCGCTCATCTTGCCGATAAACAGGTGCTGAAATCCTCTAAGGCTATCAGTGACACTCACCGCATGCTGGTTGAGCGGGACTTGAACGTGAAACTCAGTGAAGCTAATGGTTTCCTGTATTGCAGATGACCTTTCATTCTCCCTGGAGGAAAACACCCATTTTCATAGCCATAACACTGCGTGAAGCAGTAGACCGGAGCAGACTTAAGGCCTGTTCAGCCTTTGGACAAGGTCTGTTTGGGAAGTAATGCTTGAGATAAATGTACACAGAGTTTATTTCCCCTTTGGCACTGTGTGACATCTGGTATTCATTTATGTAAAAAAAAAAAAAATCAAAGAATGCTTTCAGCTTTCAAAATATTTTGCAACACTTTGGGTGATGCATTTGTTTTTTTGTCCCTCATGGTTTTAGACATTTTAGGCTGTTGTTGATTTATGATGCAGTCTTTCCCTCTTAGCCGAAAGGAGAATGTACGCTTCCAGGAAAGAGATGATTCTTCAGAAGTTTTTTTTTTTTTTCATTGAGAATAATCAATGAGGAAACTGAAGGGCAATGCATTTTTAAAGAGTAGCGATGATAAGATTGTACTAGAGAGGAGATGAGAGGAAATTTTGACTGGAACAATTTTAATGCAATACAATCCATTTTCTCTTGTGGTGGTACTTATGAATGCATCTACGGGCGCGCGCTGGTGCCGCGAGCGGCAGCCTGTAACTGTTCGTTTATTTAATGCTCCATCCAGTCTAGATGATGTCCTTACTGTGCCTGTGGTTGAAAGTCCTATAAAATGAGAAACAATTAGCCATTGTGCTGTAAAATTTTTGCGTGGTTTTCTTATATCATTTTTCATTAGTTGGGTGTCTGCGGTCTGCCTCCACTGTATAAATTACATGGTGGAGTCGACTTGTGTGCTTTGCTTACTCTGCTGGCGTATTTGCAAAGTCAAATCCAGTGTCAGATTGTAAAATGTATTCCCAGTATTTTTGTTTCAAATCCTACATTTGCTGATTTGCAGTTTCTTCAGCCAGAAGGTATGTATCGGCTTACATTGAAACCTGCTCGCTTGGTTTGTTGGTTTAAGGAAATTTCAGTAGAACTGTAACTTTCTGACCCCTGGATTTCACAGCACTGGTTATTTTTTGCTCATATTTGGATGCAATGCCCCTGTTTGAATTGCCTGGACTGATGGGAGATGTAGTTGCAATGGTCTTAAGATGTAACTGCAAAAGTGTTGAATTTGGTTTTATGAATTTCCACTGGTGATTTAACAGTTTTTTTTTTAAATCTCGTTTGCTGTGGATACTTTTATCAAGTGATCTAATGTTGCGAACCACAGTTTGCTCCAATGAGCCCTCTGGATGTGTAACGTGATTGGATATGTAAAGTGTGTGAATTAAGATTGGTATATCCTAAGCAATACATTACCGATCAGATTATCCAAACAGGGCAAAGGGAGAAGGTGCCAATACCCCCCCCCCCCCCCCCTTGCCCTGATCTGGGGCATCTGATTGGCCTCCACCCACCTACTCATGTTGGTTGCATATATAGTGATGATATTGCAGGAGCCGAGATTCCTGGCCCTTGGATTGTCATCGGTCCATGTCTCTCAAAAAATGCGCACCCAACTTCTGTCAGCGCTCGCTGCATAAGAATTGTGGCATAAGACCACGGTCTGTCTCTGCAAACTGATTCACCTTCGTCCTTTCTGGGCTGAGTTTCATTGCTGAATTATTTATGGGTTCTGACATTCTGTGGGAAATTCAAAGCAGTATCTTATAACGCTTCACCAAACCTGGGCTAGCATCTCTGTTTTGGCCCCTTGTTCTTTAAATTATGTGACAGAATTTGCGATTTTGGATTTTTTTCGTGTGTGTCCCTGCTTATGAGCACAATTGTGTGTGCGTTTATTTTTGTGTGTTTGTGCACATTACATACATAACATAACATGAGTGGCGAGAACATAACATGAGTTGGGGTTCAGCCCAACTAGGCTCGCCATTTTCTTATTACTATAGTCAATCTAACAGTTCGTGTGAATGTGTGTTTTTGTGTGTGTAGGTATGTGTGTGACTGCATCAGCATCTGTGTGCTTGCGTTCATTTGAGCGTGTGTTTGTGTGTGTATGCATTCTTGTATGGGTGTGTGTGTGTGTGCGCGCATGTGTGTTTGTGCAATTGTGTTTGTGTGTGAATATGCATGTGTATATGTGTGTGTGACTGCATGTACGTCTGCGTGTTTGTGTATGTGCACTCGTTTCTGTGGCGTGCATGTGTATGTCTGTAAATGTGCATTACTGCATGCATATCTGTGCGCTTGTGTGGATGGTTATATGAGCGCATGTATTTGTGTGCGCGTGTGCGATTGTGTTTGTGTGTTTACTTGTGTATATGTGTTGGACTACATGTATGTCTGTGTGTTTGTGTGCATGGCTGTGTGTGTGCATGCGTATGTCTCACTTCATGCCTCAGGGAATCTGTAAAAAAAAAGAGGAAGAAAAAAAAAAGCCGCCCTCTTTCAGCAGGAATAATTACTGTGTGTCAGCCGCTTGGAACCCAAGGTTTTCTCTGGAACAGATAGAGTCAAGTCCAAAATAACTTACAGAGGAGAAAGAAAAAATCTATTTCTGTCAGTTGTGCCTTTTTTACACCACAGACGGGATTTTGGCGTAAATTATCAGGACGTCCTCAGTGAGGGTTGTGGCATGGAGATGGTTTATGATTTGACTTCATGTGAATGTCAGTGCTGGTAATATGTGAAGTGAACTGGAGAACAGCTCTGTGTGGTCTTCTCTGCCTTGCCCCAACACATCCCGTTTCTCTCTCTCCGAATTAGCGGTAAGGGCTTAGTATTAATGCTCTGACGTCATCAAAAAATCCTGGAGATCGTCCCAAGGTGTGTTTGTGTAATCTGCAAAAGCGCTGCCAAGTGAAATACAAAAATAAGTTGTATGCACCCTGAAATTTTTTTTATCTCTGATTTTATAAATAGACCACTGTATATTTCGTCCTTGTTTCGGTGAGCTTTCTTTGTATTGCATGGTTTTCCAACCATCTTTACCTCTTTGGCGGCGACATTTCATTCGCTCACAGTGCGCTCAGTACTTTCAAAGACCGGCGTTAGCAATGCCTGCGAGTCTCAGGCGAATTCAGTACAGGGAGCGAAGCCGCTTGTGGGATTGAGCATGTGTGAACCTGCCTAGCCAGAAGTTCATACCGTGTGCTGAGAGTGGGTGGGAGTGCTGAGTGATTGAGCTGTCTGTGTAAACATGCAACATATACAGCAATCACCGTCGCGCACATCCTCACATGCACGTCTACAAACACCACGTTTCTTCCCGTTTCTTCAGCCATTCAAGAGTCTCTTTAATGCTTTCATGATTCCATGCCGAGCTGTCTCCACAGTTGTGTGAACCCTACACACACAGAGCTCAAGGCATTAATCTTTCAGTTACTGGGACTTGACTTGACAAGGGAAGGAGTGGCCTGTTTTTGCTCTGAGAGAAATTTCTTTTATTCCTGAGTGGAAATCCCTGTATTTGTTGTGACGATAGATTTAAATACCTAAATAACGCTGTTGACGAAATTTCAATGGCGAGTGAGATTAGCATCGTGTTGATGTTGGACGTTGTAAAATAGCTCAATATAACACCCAACCCTGACCCCACCTTGCCCGAGACTGAACACGTTTTACAAACCATGGTAAATCAAGTGCATGTGAAGTGTGTGTCACTCGCAGTTCACCTAAAGGGCTCTAGTGGAGTCTTTTCCCCAATGGTTGGGTCTATCCTATTGTCGGCTTTTGTGATATGACACATTCCAGCCGCGCCTGTGTACTGTGGCATTCTCTCTATAGCTTGGACCCACATGCTAATGATGGACGCGGCGACAAACTCTTTGAAACGCTCTTCAAACACAGCAAGCCAGCCTTCTGTGAGGACATCTGTGCGCTTTTGAGTGATGGCCAATGGAGACGGACGTCCAGCTACAGCTAATTACACTTGAAAAAGGATCCTTGTGTCTGTTAGGCATGAATGCTGAGTAATTGTCCTGTACCAGGAGTCCAACATGTTCTGTTCAATCTCATGGGGTTGCAGGAATGAGGGGGGTAGATTCAGAATTTATTCATTTTGAGTGCATCTTCTTGGGAATATCTCCTCAATAATACAGCACCAAGCTTATGGAATCAAATTAGGGCCAGAAGTTTTGTATGTATGCAAAAAAGTTTAGAACTCGTAGAAATAACAGGTAGAAAAAAGTTTGAGCTTGCAAAATAGTTTTGTGCATGTGTAAAAAAGCTTTGAGTTTGTAAAATGGTTTTGTGCGTGTGCAAAAAGGTTTAGAACTCGTAAAATAGTTTTGTGTGCGTGTGAAAATGTCCTACTTTCTTGTGTTACAGTGAAATTGCGGATACACTTAAATTTTCTACCTTTGCATGCAACACTTTTTTTACAAGCACAAACCAGATTTACGAACCTCAAGTTACAAAATTATGGCCCATTTTTACTCCTGTAGGGTAGACTCACCATCTAATCAGTGGTCAAACGGTTCTGATGCCATTTCTCCCCCAAGTCTATGGTGAAATCCATAATTCATCGTATTTATTCTACTGTAATATCATAATCTTATATTCTCGCGAGCAATAGCCAGATGTGGAAATAGTGATATGTCTCAGGCAATTGATGTGAGCGCCTTTCACCAAAACAGTTCAATTGACACACATTACATTAATTAGCTGGTTAGCAAGCTTGCTAGCTACTCTCCTGCAAGTTGTCGATTATTACGAACAGCCACTGTATAAAACTTAATTCCAGTTCATTAAACCTGATAAGATTGCAATCGGTCACCAGAAACTTCCAGTCAAGTGGATTTTTACGTGGTTTGTAACGGTCTTATTGACCTTGCATTATATTGGAGTTGATCGTAATAATGGACTGTTTCTCAGAACAGGTAGCACAAGAAGGAGTAGCACAAAACTTTTGGCCCTAATTTGATTCCATGCATGCTAACCTGGCTAAATGGTAGCCCTGAGATACAGGGGTCTGTTTTACATGACGTGGAGGGAGGCTGCCCTCTGGATATACACAGGCTGGCTGTACACAGAGACAGGCTGGAATTTTTAGCATGTAGACCATGCAGGACATGAATGTTCAGTGCTGGACTGAGTTTTGACTCTATCCTTGAGCCTTGGGCTCTCCAAAGTTCCACCAAAGCAAATTCCAGACAGGGCTAACCACCAAAGGCGGTGCCCTTTTTTTCTTTTTATTTTAGTCAGGGCCAGGCTGGAGGGCGGTCCATAATTCTTTCCCGAATGGCTTTCTGACAACCCCCAGACTCTGTCCACCTGATCGCTTAAGTGTGAGATGTCACTACGCACCAGGAGACTATTTTGAGGTGAGGAAATATGCTCCCTTCATTACCAGCACTAGCCCCCACCCCACCTCTTCTCAGCTTATGGAGGGCATGACAGAATAAGGCAACTGCATGTCTACGGTGTGGGGCTAGACCCACATCAGATATTGAAGACTGGGTGCAATTTGATCGCTGTGCGGGCGAACCAGATTCTTGACCCTACGTGCACTACATGTGCATGATCCTCGCGCTCGGCAACACGACTCTTTTATTCTGGCCTCAATATCTTGCTCTCAGAAAACAGTTAATGTGTTGCAAATTGTGGTGACTCGTTCATTCACTCATTCACTCATGGACGTCCAACAGGGTTGCTTGGTGGGCTCATTTTGTGAGACCCGCATGCGTTACGTGCTGTGGGTCTGCGCGGCTTTGCGCTTGGATTTTACCATTGCTGCTGTGGGGCTTTTTGGCAGCAGTGTTTGCACAGTGTTTAATGCACATGCTTACATACAGCGTGTAACCTTCTTTTGCATTTGCGCTTGAACACTAAATCCCCTGGATGAAATACAGGCATTGAAAGTGGCAGGCAGATGACCTGTGTATTTCCTGTCAGAGTTGAGGTTCTTGGGCTGGAGACAGCCTCAGTCTGTAGCCCAGTTGCTCTGGTGATTGACTATATCAAGATGGTCGACCCAGCTTAGCTCCTGGATCATTACATGCCAAGTGGAAACACTTGAGGTACTTTTTGGGCCATCATGGTCTCAGATTTTTCTAGAACTTTGTATATTTGTTCATTTGGACTCAAATGATGGGTATCTCCAATTTTTTCACAAATGGCCCACTGGCATGGATTTTATGGGCCTCTGAAAAAATGGCCTGTTGGGGGCGCTTTTCAAAACATGCTGTCGAAAAAGTCTTCGATCACTGGTTTTATGACAGATACAAATTTGGAAGTGGCTTGATCCTTGACATGAACCTTGCTCTAGGCTGACAACTTCAAACAGTTTCCATGGAAACAAGAAGAGATACAACCATTGTAGATGATGATGGCGCTAGAGGAAGCCTCATATTACAAATCCATCCAAATCCCAGACCTGTTTCAGTAATAGGGCCAGAGATATAAGGGTTTTTATATTAATGCCCCCTACAGGCCATTTTTTCGGAGGTCCATAGAACCAATACCAGAGGGCAGTTTGCAAAAAAATCCAAAATATCCATTATTTAGGCAAAAATGAACAAATAGACAAAGTTAAAGTAAAATCCAAGACCATGATGGCCCAGGTGTGTTTCTACTTAGCATGGAATTACCCCCCTGCAAGACCGGCTATTGGGCCCTTTACCCTAAATTACTCTAGCGGGTCTAGGCCCCTGCTTAGCCTGATCAACTGTTAGCGGTTATCAAGAAAATTGTCAGCTAAATACCTAATTGGGCGTGTCTCGTCACCATCATCGTGCCCTGTTCGCAGGTCAGTTCATGTCAATCAGTCAAGACAGGTTCAGATCGTACACTTTCGGACTTTAAGGGTGTCCCTCCTCTTGTATTATTAAGCATGTGGAGTTAGCCATGCTTAACAGCTCTGGTATAAGAAATCAATCCCTCCTCTCCTTTTTTCATGCGAGCAGCATACCGTGCTTGTGAATCAGGCTGGCCTCCATAAATCAACATTGCTGGAATATTTGCGGTCTGGCTTGCCGAAGATTTATGCAAGGGGGTGGAGGGAGGGGTTAGGCCACATCTATCACTAGGAGGTGTGCGTGGTAGTGGAGGGGGATGGGTGTGGTTTTGAGAGGGTGGGGGGGTGGGTAAGTGGCTGGGACAGCATGGGGTGGAGAGATAAGATATGAGAGGCTAGACTGAATTCTCATTTCACATTAACGCAGGTGAGTGGTACCAGAACGTTCATCAGTGGACTTGGACCTGATGGAGGATACATGGACGGATTGAGGAAAGATAACGTGCTTTTATTAGGGGGGGATACGAGGATTCTCTTCCTGATTTTCTTACTGCTGAGGATGCTCTTAAGTCGATCAAAGCTATATACTGTGGGTATTCTCATTTTAGGCCCTTTGTATTATCTGCTTGCCTTGTTTTATAGATGCTCCTGTTCAGCAGGTGAATCTGTAGGATCTAAGTCTTTCTGTCTCTGCTAAAAGCCTATAGTGCAATGCAATGCTATGTTAGGCTGCCACACATCTGTTGGCCTGCATGGCACTGTCCTGATGCACGGTTGCCATGTTGGCCCAGCTGCACCAGGAGTTTAGGTTGAGTGAGGCAGCATTATTCCCCATTGCTGTTTAACGCGCATGCAGCCTGCTTTCCTTTACCTGTCCCTCTGGGATGTCTCAAATGTCTTCTAGGAATATCTAGTAAACACAAAAAGCACACAATGTACACTTTCTCTGATGTGCCGCGTTTTTTGTCATGTGTTAGAGGCTACATTGACTCTACATTTAAAGCCCCAAGCAGAGGCGGAGTAGCCGGCCAATTAGCTGGAGTGAGCTGACCCGTGCACTGCCCTGCAGGGCCGTGGGATGGTTAGTCATCGGGGTTAAAACTATCATTCCCAAAGCATGATTCCATGACATTTACCTAGATACCCTCTACCTACAAGTATATCTACTCTGACCATTATTTATAACTTTTGGTGACTCTCTACATCTCACTCATGGTTGCTCAAGCATCAGAGTCTCATCAATCCAGCCAACTGATTTTTGTTTAGTCTCCTATCTTTATCTAATTCTTTTTATTCAGAGGTTACATAACTTTCATGACCACAAATATAAAATTTGCTGTTATAAAATTTGTTTATTTGTTCAAAAATTAATGTAGAATGGTCGGAGCAAAGCCTCATGGGAAATGGAAGCTGCATATCACTCTGCGTTTATCCGATGAACGCAGGGGGATGAATGAGCGGCCGTCAGACAGAGAGAAAGCGGGCAGGTTGAAGTAGCGGATTATATTACACTTGAAGATGGAAGGCAAGAAGAGAAAGGAGAAAGGAGGGGTGGAAAAGGCCAGAATGAAGCAGAAGCAGATGCAGGAGGAGGGTCCATCAAAATGGTCAAAAATCACTGATTAATTACGAAACAACCAGGCGTCAACTAGTGATGCAGGTGAGTTGACAGGAAAACAGTCAGCTCAAGCCTTAACGTTATTATTAGGTGCGAATTACCAGAACATGACAGCTGAGTTCTTCATAGTTCCTCCTTAGCGGTGTTGGTGTCATCACGGTGGCTACTACGGCCACATTGCCCCTCACTCTTTTTTTGGGCTGGGCCGCGAATAGAATAGAATAAACTCGAAAGTCGCTGAGTGAGTGAGTGAGTGAGTGACTGACTGACTGACTGACTGAGTGATCAAGTTTAACGATTGGCTGGTCAGGCCCGGAGGGGAAGAAGTTTAGTGATTGGTCAGCTGGCGGGGAAGAACTTCAACGATTGGTTGGCCGACGACTGACTTCAGCGATTGGTCGGCCGAAGGGCAAGAACCTCAACGATTGGTTGATTAGATGATTAGCTGGCTGGCTGGCCGGCGTTTGTCACTCGTAGCTCTTGCGCTGTATACCACGAAGCAAGTTCAACACAGGCTATATTTCAGTGAGCCGGCTCAACAAACCCTGAACTCGCAATCAGAGATAATTGGTACCTCAACGATGATTGCAATCTTTCTTTGTTAATCTCCTTTTTGTGCTTACAACATTCTACGCGCTCTCAACATAGAAGTGTTTCATGCATCAACTGACCATATAAAATAAAATGACTGATCGCGTGCTGTACGTTCCGTAAGGACATTATCCCTGATCCAAAATCAGTGATACTTGCGGGTTGTTTCTCCCTGCGGCATGAGGGGGTACTGCCAGCTGCTTAATGGGAGACACACATAGACAGGCTATATTTCAGTGAGCCTGCTTGCTAACCATGGACCTATAAGGAAAACTGGACAGACAACGAAGGCTGGAACACACGCCAACATGGGCGTAGCAATGAACTTGACATTACAGGTCACGTGATGCCATGGGGGCCAAAAAGAAATTTCTCCATAGGGAGTAATTGAAATAGACACGCTGACAAATCCGTGAATAAATTTTTTTGACAGCCACAAATTATCGAAACCCTTTATTTTTCTCTTTTAAATCATTGATGCCTCGATTCTCGGCAAACACAAAATGTTTTATTTATATTCAGGCTATGTGAACACCAATGGGTCCTCATATGTAAGCGCGTTCCCGTCTCCTCCGAATTTAGCACTGCATCGGACGTGAGTGGGTGGAGCAATGGGCATTCCTTGCCGTGTGTTTGTGTTCAACATTAAAGACGTAGCCAAGTGAGCTGGCGACGTGACGGTGGGAATATATTGAGCAGCAAAAGAAACGCAAGTTGATTAAAGACAGACCGGAAAATAAGTTTGCGTGTAATTATCATAGAAAATCTAATTTACTAATTGCGATGTTTCTGGGTCCGTAGTGGTATTCCACTAATAAGGGTTACTGGCTCTGTGCAGTGGGCTAGCAGGCTGCCGACTTCTGTACTTGCAGTCCTCTGTGGATAGCTTCTGGAGTGGAATCATACAGAAACACAAATCACCAGTGCTGCCACCAGAGAGGCTATCTTGAAAGGACCAGTGGGCTAACCCAAGCAGGGGCTGATCTTGATTTTTTTTCAGGGTTTACTCCCATAGATCCGCTGCGTTTTGCAATACTAGGGGCGGTGCTAAGAGCCACAGCATGCGGTCTTAGGCGTGTGAGAGGCTAGGTGGTGCGGCCACTTCCCAGATAGCAAGCTCCTCCTCTCCGGATCTGCCCCAGCTCTGAACCGGATCAGCTGGAGCCGGTGCAGGTCCAGAGCGGAGGGGCTAGCTATCTGGGTTGCTGATAAGCTGCATGCAGCGCATCACATGCCGTGGATATGGGGAGACCAGAAATGGGCATTCCTTGCCGTCCGTCTATGATCAACATAACAGAAGTAGCCAAGCCAGTGATGCGAGCTGGCATTACGGTGCAAATCTACTGAGCAACAAAAGAAATGCAACTTAATTAAAGGCAGACTGGGAATAAGTTTGCGTGTGATTATTACAAATCAAATTTATTACTAGCGTGTGCACATTTACACTCGTTTCATCAAACTTTTATGATTTGTGGTCACTTCGAGTAACCATAAGAGCACATTAACTTACAAGCTAACTTGCGTTTCTTTTGTTGCTCAGTATATTTTTGCCATTTTATTTTAATTCATGAATGGCCGTAATATGTAGCAACTCAATTGGCACACTTCATGTAGCACGGCAAAATTTACTGTAAGCTAAGGCCGCTGTTGTGACATCCTAGGACCATGTATGCAGCCAACACTCACCTTACTTTTTCATATTAAAATGATATGGATATATCCATGAACTGAGTTGTATATTTCCATAACTTTGAATAGCACCAATTCACATTACTCTATTTTGATATGTTATGCATAATGTGTCAGCTGAGTAGCATAATATCCATATGAGTGCATTTATAGCACTACATAAATTCAGTTTGTACTCCGCTTAGCGAAGCATTCCTCATTGTTAAATTACTTGCAGACCTTCATACTTGATGATGAAACAATTCAGCAACTTGACAAATGAGATCCAAAATAACCATTTTTTTGTGCATGATCCAAACCGAGTGGATGGAACAATGGGCATTCCTTGCCGTCCATCTGTGATCAACGTTATAGACGCGGTCAAGTCGGCAAAGCGAGCTGACGTTACGGTGCAAATATTTTGGCCAGTTTATTTTAATTGATGAATGACCGTAATATACTCGATTGCCACACTTCATTATGTAGCGCGGAAAAATAGTAAGCTAAGGCCGCTGTTGTGATATCCTAGAACCATGTATGCAGCCAACACTCACCTTACTTTTTCGGATGAAAATGATCTGGATATATCCATGAACTGAGTTGTATATTTCCATTACTTTGAATAGCACCAATTCACAGTACTCTATTTTGATGCGTTATGCATGTGTCAGCTGAGTAGCATCTAACGTAATGTCCATATGCATGCACTTACAGCACTACATAAATTCAGTTCGAACACCGCTAAGCAAACCATCAACAAGCCATTCTTTATTCTTACATTAGTTACAGGCCTTCATACTTGATGACAAAACTTCTCAGCAATTTGACTGATGAGATCCAAAATTATAACTTTTTGTGCATGATATGAACAAGCACTGAATATACATACTCATTATTTGTGGTGCAGCCTTTATTAGATCAAAGTTTTTGGTAGGTGGAAACGAGAGTATATGAAATCCGAACATCTAATGTTCGCGAGCAGCATCAGAGATCAACGGGAGTGATGCAGGTAGATTCGACGCTGTGGCTGATTTTCATCTGAACAAAGATAATAGCTACGAGTCCAAAAAAAGCAACAGCTGAGCATAAGAGGAAGATCGAGTAGATGTATAACCCCAATTCTGAAATAGTTGGGACGAAGTGTAAATTGTGAATAAAATAAAAATGCAATGACTTTCGGATCACGAGCCAATGTTACTCACAATAGAGCATAGATAACATTTTTAAATGATTAAACTGAGACATTTTACATTTTTATCCAGAAAATGAACTTCTTTCAAATTTACTGGCTGCAACAGGTCTCAAAAAAGTTCGAACACAGGCAAAAAAGGCCTGAAAAGGCTAGCCTAAATTACGCAGAGCCGGCCACTATCACAAAATTGAGTACCACAATTACAATCGATGTCAACTGGCACTAAGGAATGTAATGAGACGGTATTAAAATTATAATCAGGACAGACTTTATTGGAAAGGGAACAGGGTGGGTGGATAGAAAGGCACGTCCTCCGGTTCGCTGACATGCAGAAATTCATGGATGAACTGTTCAATGCACTCCAAGAGGCTCTGATATCTGGGGAAAGGCAGAAAAAAGGAGCTTTAAAACAAAGGTAAAAATAACGCAGTACAACGTGCGTAACATTTCACAGTAGCCCCACGTTTTACTATACTCCACGGAATGGTTATAAGTTATGTAAGCTAAAAGTAAATTAGCTTGCCAGAATTGACAGAAGTTTAAGGCTCCTGACTTTAAAACATATTGGTTTATAAGGCACGTTCAATGCGTTGTGTTGTGTGTTCGGTTTATTGTCTTGAATCCGGAACAGATAATGGAATTCGCACGCAGACGAGCAAGAATCGTCTGACTCCATTAATATGGTTATTCATTGATGAACAAAAGAGGACACAAGCCTGGGGCGCGTTTCCCAAAAGTGTAGTTGCAGAAACTTAAATAATTCGTCCATTCACAGTCAATGGTTCCAACAGTGTAAGTTAGTATCTGTGATTTCGAGAACCGCACCCCGGAGCAATGTCACGTTACACAACAGCAAGTCAACTATTTTGCCGACATTTTTGAGTTGAAATCAATAGTATTACTTCCCTGTAAAATAACAGTCGTTTTAAATGTTTAATATTGCATTTGTGTTTGAAAATTGTATCTCAAACCATGATTAAACCTTTACCAGCGGTTTTTTTTCCGTTCCACTCATAGGTACATCAGGGTGCAGTCTGCTGTGGTCAGACTTTCATTTCTGGTGAAAAGTGATCGTGAACACGCACCCTGGGTCGGAGTGCCCCGAGCGCGAGCCGTTGTCATGGACACCTCGGATACCAGCACGTTCATGAGCCCCACACTACACACGTGTGAGCAAAAATCACACAGCGCATGTCCGTGTGGGTCCGGAAGCTTGGCCCCTATGTTGGCGTGCTGCGCCATTCAGCAATTTCCATTGAAATGAATGGGCGGCCATTTTCCAATTGTATATCCAGTGAAATATAAGACATCCTTGTTACTAACCCTGAACTCGCCATCAGAGATAATTGGTATCACAATGGTGGTTAAATAAATTAATAAATAAATTAAATAAAATTAGTTGCAGTTCAATTTTTTTGTCACATCACCAATATCAAATAACGCTATATGTAAACACATGGCAGCTCCTTCACTCGGACATGTTTATTAACCTCTTAAACTGAGACTCACCGCAGCAAAATACCTACAACGCTGCGCTAATTAAGTAGCAATATAGTCATATTACACATCAAATGAAACAGGAGAGCCTCTGCTACAAGCCCATATAAGTCATTTACATACACCAAGCACAACTCAAACGCCAAGCATATTAATGTTCAAATATCAAAATCCGAGTAGCGTCAGAAAATCAACCCTCTCTCCACATTTCCATGTCTCCCTCTCTGATATTTCATGCTACACAAACAGATATATACTCTATTCATTTTGGGTATGTCATTTTCAAGCAGAAACCTTAAAAAGAGGCTGGGGCTTAAGAGGTTAAGCGGTTTTACTCAAAACTGTGAATTCTTTGTCCATAACATGCCCAAAGACAAAACATGGGGAAAAAAAGGAATCTTTGAAGTTCGTTCTTACACCCACACTATATAGGAACTGCCATGTGTTCACAAAAGTGACGTCACATTCCCGGTTAGCACAACTGTAACTAAAACTTTTTTGTTTCATTACCATTCAGGAACATATTTACATACATACATACTTTATCTGCTAACTACATCTGTTGCTGCTGTCTCTCTCAAATTCACATTGACAAAATCAATAACTACTACCCTTACTCTATCTCTTTGTCTATTCAAATGCATAACTTGCTTTTGATATGTTTTCCTTACTCAAGACCCCCCACACTGGGTTTAAAGTGCTTGAAGTGCTTTCCACACACACAGCTGTCATTTAACTCATGTCAGAATAACAACACTCTCAGTACAGATCAGTGGGCACAGCAATCTACCAGGGGTTATTTTACTGATCCTGAAAACATTTGATTTTGTCTTAAAAAAATAATAATCTAATGCCTTTTCTCTTGATTGATTACATTTTGGCAATTTGGTCTATGTTTGATCACATCTAGAGGACATACAACCATAGACATTGCATGGTTTTGGTGGTGTAATTAGTTTTCCCTAAAATTTAAATTGCCAAAATTGCTCACTTGATTTGCCTTTGTACAGTAGAGGATTTTATTGTGCATGATGCGGTGGGGGAAGATTGGATAGGTCTCAGTCATTTTTAAATCACATCTACATGTGACAAAATCAATTGACATGCATGTGTCCATGGACATATCCTGTCTGATGTTTCTCTGTCGTGGTTGGAAAATATTATAATGTGTGGGGATAGGTGGGGTGCATTGTATTGTAGATTTGGCTGGTGTTAGAACAGATGGAGGTATTCCACTCAAAGAAACATGACATAATCTGGATCTTCATCCAGATTAAAAAAAAGATGGTGGAGGGGATGGGTTGGGCCAGTGGTGGGCCGGTGGTGGGCCGGTGCAGTCAGAATTTTCCCGGTGTATTTTAGTGTCCCACTCCGCCCCTGGCCCCAAGTGAGGGTTTGAATGGGACTTTGTCCAGTGTCAGTAGCTCCTCTTTTGTCTGCCTTGCTGATCTTTGGCTTTCTGGAGCGTAGAAGACTGGCTGCTCTGGGAATGGGTTTTTTTTTCATTACTGCCGCGAAAAGCGACAGACGAGGAGGACAAAGAGGGGAGATGCTGAATGCGTGTTAAGTGGTGCAGGAGTACGGTGACACACATGCACATTATTTTGAGGCGCAACCTTTTAATGACTCCTGTATCGTCTTTCTGACCCATATTCAAACACAATGCCCCAGAACACTACCCCATTGTATCCCAAATCCGTAAGGCCGTCTTCTGACATCGGCCGGGTATTTCACAGCCGTAGTGGAAGAATATGATTTCGGTATCATGCAATCATCTCGAAAAATAGACCAGTTTTCCTTGTGTGAGATTATATGACCTATAATTTAACGAGTGTCTTTATTACTTTAATTATAAAAAAAAAACTTCTGCAGTTTCTTCTAATTGCAGTCCTGTGTTTTCGGGTGTGTGTGTGTGGGGGGGGGGGGGGTATTCTTATTTTATTTCTGTTCATTCAGCATCTTCCCTTGTTCTAGTCGAATTTGGGGGGAAATTACACAAAATGATGCTTGAGGTGTAATTCATAAGAGAATTATTGAAGACGATATTGCTGGGTTATTATTAACTGGGTTATTATTCAAAGCCATATCTTTCATTTTTTTTCCTACATTAAGGCCTAAAACTGCATTTAGTGGCAATCTAGCCCATTATCAGTTGGGTCTCTAACAGAGACATATTGTAACCCATCTGTCACATTGCATAAAGCATACTTAAATGTGCAATACCTTGGTTACTAGAGGCAGGCACTAATAACAAAATGTACCATTAGGTTTAATGAAAATAAATGTGTATGTGTGTGTGCGTGTGTGTGAGAGTGTATAAGTGTGTGTGTGTGCGTGTGTGTGTGTGTGTGTTTCTTCTTGCATGCAAGCATAATTTTACATGTATGCATATGCATGATTGCGTATATATATGAGAAAGATATATAGAGAGAGAGAGAGAGAGAGAGAGTGAGAGAGAAATACATCAGGGAATGAATGGGTTGGGGCGTTTCAGGGAGAGGCATGGAAAGTTGGCTACAAGGACAGAAAACATAAAGAAAAACATGGACATGTTCTAAAATGGTGAGGTCAAACTGAAATTCCACACACCTGCGGCCCATTTATGCTCTAACAAAACCAGGTTACAGTTCGACATTAAAAAAAAGCCTGCTCAGGCCTTTGTCTTGACAGGGCCATTGTCTACAGGATTAATACCACATAATTTCTCCTGATTCTCAGGGTTTTAAATTCACTGAGAGAGGCAAGGAGAGAGAGAGAGAGAGAGAGAGAGAGAGAGAGAGAGAGAGAGAGAGAGATTGGTCAGGTTTCATTTTACTTTTTTTGCCATTTAAAATGAGATCAGCTTGCATTTTGTGCTACAGTATACCAAGGCTCTGCTGATGTAATTCATAATTCATTTTTATCTGGCTGTAACCCCTTACTCCCACTGCCGCACCGAACTGCTCAGACTTGATGACATCTCCTGGCAGCACACAGTTCAGTCCCTGCACTTTCATGTAATTCAACCTATATTTGAAAAAAAAAAAAAAAAAAACCAGTGATGGAGCATGAATATGATGTAAAACAGCTACTGTACATAAGGCAATGGCTAATGCCCTGATTGGTGGCAGCTGAAACTGGAGCAACATGGGTGCTTGACCGGGGTATGTTATAGAGGTTTTTATTTGGGTTCATGTAGATGATTGACAGTGTGCAATAAAGGTCGTGTAACTGTGACCATAGGCTGTCAAACGATGGACTGGTTTGAATGGCTTGTGCCAGAGGGTCATGCATGTTAAAAGTGGGTAGTGCCTTTTTGAAGGCATGTTTTTTGCATTGCCGGCAGGCCCCGGTCTCTTTGACTGCAGCCGCAGTGAAGTCTGCATGATTATTTAGACCGTGACACAGTTTCAAAGGGCTGCAAATCTTTTATGGTTCACTGCATGTGATTGCACCGTGAGGGCCACTGCCAGTTTATGTACATCCACACTGTGTGAACTGGAGCCCTATAACACGGGCTAAATGCAGACGTTAGCATTAAGCCTTAGTTCTGTGCATCAATCATTGTCTGGGCCTCAGCACAGCACTCCCACAGCTGCAGTCTGTCTGAAACTAGGGTTGCCCGGCCCTGTTCTTAGAAATCAAATGTCACATAGGTTGTCATTTCAGCCCTAACAAAGCACTCCTCATTCAACAGCTATAGATCCTTTCAGCCGCTGATTAGAAGTGCAGGTGTGCCAAATTTGGGTTGAAAGGGAAACCAAAAGAAAAGTATGTCTCCAGGAACTGGGTTGAGCTGGCCTGGAGTGAACTAACAGAACTGTTCCATGCCCAGTGAAGCTTATATGGGTCAGGCAGGGACCTGCAGTGCTTGCAAGTGCCAATAAACTTTATGTTTCTGTATCTGCATTCGAGTGGAAGGTTGTGCATGTGTATGCGTAGGGGTGAACGTTCCGCATAACTAGTTCTAAGCGGAGGCCTGTGATTCCACAAAGATCCCAAAGCTTGTTCTGTGGTCTGTGTTAAAGTGCCCACTTAGCTGATGGGGTGTGTGTTTAGGTGTCCATTTACAGGATGTGGTGGGAGTTCAATCACGAAGACTTCGGAATTAAAATGTAAAAGATTTATTTGATAATGGAATTAACAATGAAATCAATTCGACAAAGCTTTTGGTGATGATTGCGTCCTCATGGACCCTCCAGCAAGGAGGGGTACTGATCTGTCTGGGTAGTAGGCAGAGGCGAAGCCAGCGCCCTTGAAGGGTCATCAGATTGCCATGGGGAGGATGGATTTGATGCTGAAGAGGCCGGAGTCGGAAGTTGGTGGTGATGGGGAGTTGGTGGGTGATGCGGAATCTCTGATATAACAAAACGGAACGTTTCACTGGCATTTATATAGAAGATAATTGGGTAAGACCGATTGCTTGCATCCTACGTCTCGTGATTGAACTTTCGTTTACACTCCCATATTTGTGCGTACATTTGCAAGACGCGGAGTGTGCCTGTGTTTTCATGTACGTGATATAGATTGTGTTCACGTGTTCATATATATGATGTGGTGTGCATTTTTTTTGTCCATTTACAACCCCAATTCTGAAATAGTTAGTACGAATTGTAAATTGTGAATAAAATCAAAATACAGTGACTTTCAGATCACATGAGCCAATATGTTATTTGCAATAGAACATAGATAACATTTCAAACTTTGAAACTGAGACATTTTACATTTATATCCATAAAATGAGCTTATTTCAAATTTTCAAGAGGTCTCAAAATGGGTGGGACACCACTGAAAAAGTAATGACCATATAAGAGAATCAGCTGAAAGAACATTTAGCAAGTAATTAAGTTAACTGGTATCAGGTGTGTAACATGATTATTAATAAAAGGGATGTCTTAGAAAGGCTGAGTCTCTCAGAAGTAAAGATGACCAGAGGCTCTCCAACCAGTGAAGGTTTGCGTAAAAAAATTGTGGAATACTTTAAAAACAATGTCCCTCAACATCAAATTGCAAAGGCTTTGATGGTCTAATCATCAACAGTGCATAACATCATCAAAAGATTCAGAGAAACTGGAAAAATGTCTGTGCATAAGGGACAAGGCCGAAGACCTTTACTGGATGCCCGTGATCTTCGGGCCCTCAGAGGCCACTGCATCACTCACCGGCATGATTCTGTCATTGACATTACTAAATGGGCCCAGAACTACTTCAAGAAACTACTGTCTGTAAACACTGTCCGCCGTGCCATCCACAGATGCCACCTAAAACTCGATCATGCAAAAAGGAAGCCATTGTTGAGCTTGATCCAGAAGCGCCACCGTGTTCTGTGGGCCAAGACTCATTAAAAGTGGACTGTAGCAAAGTGGCAAAGTGTCCTGTGGTCAGATGAGACCAAATTTGACATCCTTGTTGGAAATTATGGGCGTCGTGTCCTCCAGGCTAAAGAGGAGAAAGACCACCCCTCCTGTTATCAGCGTTCAGTTCAAATGCCAGCATCTCTGATGGTTTGGGGATGCATTAGCGCATATGGTGTGGGACACTTGCATGTTTTAAAAACCACCATGAATGCTGAAAGGTATATAAAGGTTTTAGAGTAACATATGCTGCCCTCCAGACGACATCTATTCCAGGGAAGGACTTGTGTATTTCAGCAGGGCAATGCAAAACCACATACTGCAGCTATTGCAACAGCATGGCTTCATAGTAGAAGGATCCGTGTGCTGAACTGGCCTGCCTGCAGTCCTGATCTTTCACTGATTGAGAACATTTGGTGCATAATTAAACGAAAAGTCTTTCAAAGGAAACCCAAAACTGCAGCAGCTGGAAGCTTGTATTTAACAAGAGTGGGATCAAATTCCAATGGCTAAACTCAAGAAACTTGTCTCCTCAAAGCCCAGACTGTGGTGGCTCTGCCCTGCACTCCCTCCCCCTGTCACATTCTTCCCCTCCACCTTAACAGGCAACAGGTGTGGCTCGTTGAGGTGGAGGTGAAGGCTTTTTATTTTAGGGCTGGCTGCGCCTTTAGAAGGTGCAGCAGCATTCTGGTTTTGAAGCCCTGCTGGGTTTTTGTGCTGCTGCTCCCCTTGTTGTCTTTTTAAATATTTATGAAGAAGTTCTTTGTTTTTACTCAGCCTGTGCGTTGGGTCCCTTCCACTCTTTGGGTACATGGTCCCAGTGCCCTCCAGCTTCTTGCCTTCTGCTGGCGGGACCAAACCATGAACCAGACACCTCCACTCTGGGTAAAAAAGAAGAGGGGATGCTAAACCATGGTAAACAAACCCCTGTCCCAACTTTTTTGAGACCTATAGCAGTTATAAATTTTGAAATGAGCTCATTTTGTGGGTAAAATTGTAAAACTTCTCAGTTTCAATATTTGCTGTTATCTCTGTTCTACTGTGTGATTTGAAAGTCATTGCGTTTGGATTTTATTCACAATTAACACTTTGTCCCAACTATTTCGGAATTGGGATTGTACCTAATGTGGTGTGCGTTTTGTATGTACATGGCGTGTATGCCACATATGATGTGGCGTGTAGTTTTTTTGTGGCCATTTACATGATGTTTGGTGTGTGTGTGTGTATCCATTTACATGATGGGGCGAGTGTTAGCATATCTGTTTATATGGCATGCGTGCGTGTGCACATTTACGTGATATTGTGTGTGTGTCTCTGTGCCCATTTACATGACATGGTGTGTGTTTGAGTCCATTTATATGATATTGTATGTATTTGTGCATCCGTGCACACGATGCGGCGGCGTGTGTTTCTGAAGTATTCACAGTCACACACTTGACACTAGTGGTCCTCATATTTCCATGTAGGTATGTGCCACATTATTTCAGCCCTCAACTTAAAAGCACTGAAACTTCAAGTGGCCATTGAAAAAGGCAGAGAGAGGCGAAGGGGGAGCAGAGTAACTGAATGGACAGAGTCTCCCTCCCACTCTGAGGTGCTGTCGACAGGCAGCCGCAGTCTGTGTTCTGGCCTCTCCACAGCCCACTCACTCCCGGCTCAGTGGGCCCTTCAGAACCAACCAGGCTGAGCTGGGGTGCATTGCCCTGGCCCCCCGTACTGGAGCCAAATGGGGAGGGAGGGGGACAGATAATAGGGTAGAATTGGAGGCCCCTCTTCACTTGGTAGTTACTCCCTCCACCTTGCTATTACCCTCTGTTTTAGAGGAGGTGTGTGTGTGTGTGTGTGTGTGTGTGTGTGCGTGTGTGTGTGTGTGTGTGTGTGTGTTTGCGTGTGTATATGTTTGTGTGCATGTGCGTGTGTGTGTGTGTGTGTGTGCGTGTGTGTGCACATGGCAGGCCATCAATGAGATCAATCAAATAATTTGGATGGATGAGGTTACTTTGGAGAAATTGTGCAGTTTTCCTGTGACGTGAACAATATCTTTGCTTGTATAGTTCATGGGGTGCAAAATAATGAAATAATGACAATAACAATGCCTTCATTTCATTGTTCCCTGAAAAAAAGCCTAAAGCTCTGTGAAGGGTTACATTCTTTTTCCAGTCACAATTAATTTCTTGATTTAGCTACACATGAAAAAGGTTAAAAAACATTTAAATAATTACGAAATGCAAAACAAACAGAATGCGGGCGCAGAGATGAAAGAGACCGCAGGGGGCCTATAACGATGGGTCTGCATACTAAACGCACTCACAACATGACATCAATTAGTTACATTTAAATGTCCATAGCAGGGGCAAAAATTATTGTGTGATGTCATGATCTGTGGCCTCTTTCTTCTTACTGCAACGGTAATTAGACATATCCATTCAAGCTTGTTTCAATGTGAGCTCAAAAGTTTAATTTCCAGATCCTGTTGAAGTTGCCGTGTGGTTGCGTACAGGCCAGGAGAACCCAGTTTCAGCTGTGTTTCATTACTCTCTTTCCACATTCATTCGCTCTCATTTCCAAATGGATGTCCTCCTTTTATCTGGTGTCTGTTTTTGATTATCAAGATGAATATGGGCTGAAAAGATGCCTCTGCGTTCTGATGTTTTGCTAAATGATTTGTCACACACAAAGTGTTTCTTCTTTGGTTGGGTTTAGTGTTGAGACGACCAGGGAAGATATCATTGCGTGTTGTGATATAAATCTCAGTCAGTCTCTGTTCTCTCAGAAACCACAATCTCTTTTAACCCAGAATAAAGAGAAGTCTCTTCCTGTGGTTTACTTGCACTTCCTGTGTTGTGCTCACGTACTTCCTGTCTAGGATAATTTAATGGCTGCTGGGATGATATTCCCTGCAATCTGATAGGCTGAGCATGTTGTGGAATTGTACTTGGTTTTTCCTTTGTAGAGAAGATTCTCCAATGACTTGAGCAAAGGGTACATTTTTTTCAGTGCTTTCTTGTTGCAATGACAGTGAGATCATCTCCGTGAAGTCAACTGAAAAATATTAGTCAAATAGCCCTCTAATCTGTGTCCTAATCTCTCTTAATCACATGAGAGGATTTGATGTTTGTTGCTTAAATAAGGGTAACCAAACATATGATCTATTTTTGCATACGTGTATCTAATCTAGTGGAAGTGCATTGCAAGTGTCACAATATTTCTGTGGCTTACACAGAAACCGGAATGCTCAAAGATAATGCAAATGTGTGCCAACACAGTTCTGTAAGGAACATATCAAGAGCAGGAGCGTAATGCTGTTAGTTAACCCATTCCCTGCCACTGATGAGATATTCTGTCAGTTTTGAAAAACATTATCCCTGCCATAGAGCATATATTCTGGCAATCAACCTTTTCTGTTATATGGTGCAGGACGCAATTCAGTGGCTGCAAGCAAAATCACTCAAGTTAATCATTGTGAAAATGAATGGAATGCTATCTACCAAAATTCAAAATGTGGATGTCGCCTGCTTAATACATTTATTATTCTTTGTGGTGAACTGAGACCATTGATGTCCTGTGATTAAATCCTGGAATCTCATCTGCCTGCTTCATCAGTTCTCCACAGTAATGTGCATTTTTCAGCGTGAGTCAGAAAATGAACAAAAGGCATGGGGGTGTTGGCAGCTATTCCAAACAACCCACTCACTATCGACTGAAAGAACCAGTCCGCCATTTTTGGCATGCGGTGACCCAAAACCATAATATTTTTTTGCCTTTGAAAAGACAGTGAAAACACCACAGTTTTTTTATCCAGAGCTTTAGGATTAAAAAGCTGCCTCTTTCGCAATCAGTGGATATCATGTCGCTTTCTTGTACAGCACTGAGATGCCATTTTGTACACATATACTTGTTTTTTTATGAGAATGCATTGAATTCATGGACAGGTCACCGCTGAAGCCATTTCTTTTACATCTTAACAAACTGAGCTGTTAAAGGGTGTTTTTTATAAAGAAGGTGGGGGGTGGGGGGGGAAGTCAATCTGTCTTCCACTTCGCAGTCCTTGTGTGCTCCAAGATCAAGTGCATAATTCATTCATACCGGCGGGGCAATCACCTTAATGCACGCCAGATAGATGCAGCTTCTTTGGTTTCTATGGTTACCATGGCTGCTGTGTGCTGGATGTCTGACCTTAGCTATTAACACGGAAGGATTGCAAGGTTGGGTCGCTATTTGTTTGGAGATCAGTTGAGCTGGAGGGGATGAGAGGAGGAGAACAAGGGGGAGAGATGGAGTGGACACACTGTTATTGTGTCATTAGCTAGCTATTACTACAGTTCATGTGTGCGAGTGCATTTATGTATGTGTATCCAATATACGCTACATAGACAATCGTATAATTTAGTTGTCGTTCCTTCACTTTAATGCCTCACATGTTTCTAGCCATGCTTTGAGGATATAAATGGAAATTCTGTCATGGCAATAAAGCGATTTGAATTTGAATTTGAAATAGAGTTGGGGGGAACAAGAGAGAAAGGGGAGAGACATTTAGAGATGATAAAATTTTGAATGTTTAGATTTCTAAAATATGCTCATAGACAATAAGTTTCAAGTTTTACTTCTATTTGTATGGCTTTTTATTGAGGTAATCTGTGTTTTATATCTGTAGTCAGCATGTTGATGCTTGGTTAGTACCACTAACTTTCACTTGAGATTTTAAAGATGTTGGATTACGTCCCGATCATGGATGTGGTCCAGTTTACTCGCATGAAGACTCGTGTTTCTCATGCATAGTAGTAGTACGTACTCACTACTCTGTAATTTGTTCAGCTAAATTTATTGTTTGTAATGCTCTGTAAAATGTTCTGTAACACTAAAAGAAGAATGAAAATGGTAAAAAAAAAATATTACTATTATTATGTAATGTATTTATTTTATTTATTTTATCCCACATGAAGGCTTGTAGCTTGTAGTGCCTATACTGAATGGTGCAATTCGATAAGCTTGCTAAGAAATCACTGTGATCTATAAGTAGGTATATGGTGCCAATTGACCAAATGGTGGTGCTGTAATGTAGTGTGCAGGGTCAAAAATGTTGAACTTTGAGGGGCAATAACTTTGGAACTGTTTAGTGTGGAGACAGCAAACAAAAGCCTGTAGATGGTTCTTCAAACAAGGAAAGAAAATTGGACCTTTAAGATTCACCAAGTTAGATTTTCAGCCATTTTGTAAAAAAATGCAAAAAAAAAAACCTTAAATTGATTAACCTTGGGTTAACTGATTAACTTTTAAAAGTTACCCAAGAGAAAGCCAGTCAAATATAGTCAATTGTACGTGTCCGATCAAATCACTGGAATGAATTCCTGGCATGGTCCTCAAACTTTACTGTCTTGAATCAAAGTACATATTGTTCCGAACAAGTCAAGACTTGAACGGTGCTGATGTCAAAGAAAATTTTTTTCACATGAACCGTAAATTTAATCGACACAAAACTTGGTATGCACAGTTGAAAATGTTCTACCTTAATTAGAAAGGACAAGTTCTTACATTAAAACATGGCCAAAGGGCTAGCCAATTAAATTCATGATTTGGATGTGTCTGATTTAATGACTGTAGTTGATTTCATGCTTGGTCTAGAGACTGGAGACATGTTCAGAGTTGAAGAGCACTTGTTCTGAACAAGATACAATTTGATTTCAATGGGGTTGATACATCAAAGAATGATTGAATCAGGACTGACTTTTGGC
Organism: Gymnothorax reevesii; assembly: GCA_029721435.1. Classification (NCBI taxonomy): domain Eukaryota; kingdom Metazoa; phylum Chordata; class Actinopteri; order Anguilliformes; family Muraenidae; genus Gymnothorax; species Gymnothorax reevesii. Next base: position 54,611,474 of record CM056585.1, read on the forward strand.
ACAAGGGAACTAAGTGGCTGCCTCAGGTTCTGTGGTCAGCTGGGGGCCCCCTGACGAGTATGAAAAATAAAAAAAAATACTTAGCTATCTTTGGCCAGATGCTGCTGTTCTGCCAGTGCTATTGCAGTGTCATGCACTTACCCAGTGCTCCGAAGTCATTAACGCCAATTACTGTATACGACAGTTAATTCTGACCATAGATTGTGATTTTTTTGTCAGACATTCCAAGCCATAACAATTACTATGATGAACGAATGGGTACCAAATTACATAGCTCCGTATGCCAAATTGTTGCAGAAACAAAATGGGCTCTTATTTGTTAGCCAAGTCATAATATCTAACATGGAAGAACGTTCTAAAGAGAAAAATTTTAAGTGATAGCAGAGCGTGCAGTGCAGTTTTTGAGCTTACAGAAAAAAGATTAACCAGCCACTCCTCTGTGATATTCTGTTACTGAGTTGCGTACCCTAATGATTTTAGTTGGCTAGCTAGCCTCAAAGAGTCTCTCGATCAAAATGTTGGTCAAATGAAAAAACAATCAACTTGGCTGAAAAAGCTGCTCATTTGATAAAGTAAACTTTCCTAAAGATACCAAATATACCAAAATGCCAAATATTCCATGCTGAATGGAATTTCACATAAATATGTATAAAATGATGCACAAAACCATTAGTCAAAAAGTAAAATGTTCAATACTCCATTATTACAGCTGGTTGCATACTGCTGACCCTTATGTGTGCTTGCCAAATGGAGCTCCTATATTAAAATCTTCAGAATTACAGTTGTATTTCATATTCTATCCAAAGGTTTCCATAGATCCCAAATTTGTTCTGCTGAATTACAGAGGAATGTGTAATTTACTATTGTGCAATATCTAGACATTTTCTATAATAACTTGGTATCCCAAGTTTGAATATTTTTTCAATGTAAGTACAATATCCATTCAGTAAAGCATTGTAACCAGCAGACACAGAATATGTAGGTGACAATGGGCTTCATGCAGCAACATTCTCTCAAATTTCTGTTATATTTTCTCTTATTGCTTTGCTTAGAGAAAAAAAAAGAGAAATGAATGAACTCCGGATGCACCAAACGCTCTCGCCATCCAAATCTGCTCTTACCCATGTGTGCAAAATGTTGAATCCCACTTGATCGTTAATTGGAAGTGCGTGGACGGTTGTTTTAAATTAGCATATATGACACCCACTAAACACCATATAAGGGCAGGTGATGAGGCATCCAGGGCACGTTCACAATAGGGATGATTGTTCGGTGCTGTGCCACAGTACGATTGTCCCCTGCTCCCCTCTGCCCCCAGTGGTCAGCTTTCACACGAGAATATCGTAACATACCCGAGAACATTTGCATTCATGTCAAAATAGCAATACAGAGCCTTGCAATTTGCACCTACACTGTAAACCCTGACAGTGTGGTGAACTCAAATGTTTTGTAGAAGCCGATTACCCCAAAAAAAAAAACTTATTTGCACTGTGTGGAAGGAACTTAAAGAAAATAAGGTAAAGTTTTTTTTTAATTTATTTACATCTTTTAAGTGCTGTGAAAACAACATCATTAAGCTGGCATAGGGGAGACCGGGGTTACCTTGTCATGATTTTGTACTTGACTCCATAACTCTTTGTTGTTTAAATACCTTGATGGTATATGTGTAGTGCAGAATCTCACCTACAAAATTTGTATTGATACAATCTCAATACATCATATATTTATGTCACAATATTCAATTTTCGATATATCACAAACATGCCGAACTTCGTCAGATGGGTGGGGTAAAATCGTTATAGTTTGCAATCAGCTGAAGCTGAAAAATACAATCCAAAATTCTCATAACGGAAATGGTGAGAACGGTTTTATACTTACAAGGAACCAACACAAGCTATGATTTATGCATAATCACCATCAGAGTTGCAGCTATAACAGATGTAGGCGAGCCCACTGACATTTGCACAGTCCTCATATGCCCACCCTTTGCATGAGAAGCATTGGACGCACTCCTCTCCACCTTTGGATGATGAGTAAGGACCACGGCACCAAAGAGGAGCAGCAAACATTCCCACTGACAAAGGAATGGAACGAAATGCAGGACCTACAGGACCTAGAAGCAGGGCAATCTCAGCAACCTGACGAACTAACCCCATGCTGCTTGGCCAGTGCAGCCCTGTGCTCCCATTTTGGAAATCAGGCCGCATCTCTCATCTCATGATCGCAGCAGGTCTTTATCTTATGGGTTATTAATTGCTCTAGTTACATACGTTTATGAAACAGTAAAAACACCATGGGAATCTTTGTCTTCAAAGAAGCTAGACACATTTCTTTCATAAACTCAAAGTTTACAATTTGGGTCAAAATTCAGTTATTTCAGCAGAAAACACTTACAAGGCACTACAAGTCCTTCTTCCTTCCAAGAGATGAAGTCTCTGGATGTCGCATTATTTGTAAATTTTCATTTTCCCGTCAGTGCGTTTGCAATGAAAAAAACTGGGGTGACAAACCTAACCCCGTGACCAAGGTAACACCGGTCTCCTCTACTCAATTTTTTTGAGTTAATTGGTTTCCACAAAACATTTGAGTTCACTACACCATCAGGGTTTACAGAGATAGGTGTTTTAAATGGGAAACAATTTTAAAAGGAGGCGCTAATATATTTGGGGGGGCTTGATTATTGAGAAGTGGGTTTAGAATATTAAGATCAAATGTTAATATCGCCAATGCATATGTTGCGTGTGCCCTAGCAACCCGGTGTGTCATCTGAAACATGGATTATTACGTAGCCTATAGCTCAGCACGCAAAGTTAAACTCGAAATTTTCTTGACAGAATGCTACATGTTTTTAAACATCCGCATCTTTCTCTGGGTACCCAATACCAAAACATCAAGGTAAGCCGAAAATGGACTGATTACATTCGATATTGGTGGATTCTGCATACGGAATTCTTTCGCCCTCGCGTTTTTGGCCGATTATGCTGTCCACTGCCTCATATCACGAAAATGTATCTATTTCAGAACTTGAGAAGCCAGACTTTGGCACCGCGTTCCACACTTCGAAATGCAGCCGCATTTTCTTTAGTTTGTCACGGCTCTGATATATTATTCTGTGATGACCACGCAAATGTATCTACTCACGAATTATTCTATAAAACTCTGAATTTTTGCATGTAGTATCCAGTTGTGATTGTATGTTTTCATCTGCCTACATTTTGAGCAAGCATTGAATTTCTTCTTTTGACAGGAGACAGCCCTGGCGCTAGAACAGGGAATTGGGGGGGGGGTCACAGACACGTCTCTTTATGACAATTAGGATACTCCTGGCTAGTTCTCAATTAAAGCTATTCTTACCTTTCTGGAATTTTTACACCTTTTTTTTCATCTTAAAATGCTCCTAATAAGCGTATGGCACATTAAAATGTAAAGGAAATTCACCAGGTGTTGAAACTTATCGATATTCAATTCTCATATATTTCTGATAAAAGTCAGACCAATCATTTTCTTCGGTCCGAATAAAATGATTTGCCGAGCTTCCTGTCTGTCATCCATTGCTGTGCCCCTTCCAGTTGCCTACCGCTGTCACTGCTTGCGAGTCGCGCGCCTCTCTGGCAGAGAAGTAGAGTGGTAGAGATAAAGCAAGTAGTTACTAAACAAATTTTTCCTGCAAACAAAGCAGCTGCAACTGCTCTTGATTTAATGACTAATGTTACCAGGACAAGACGTTATGACAGCAGTTTTGCAAGTAAATATGCATGAATTCTGCCGAAACATGAAGCATCTGACCAGTGCTTGAATTGGAAAAAAAAAGGTGCCAGTATTCTGAATCAGCAACTCCGAAAAACCAAAACCGAACCAAAACCTTACTGTAGAACCGCATTACACTCTGCCCCAACCCCAACCCAGTAGCCACCACAGCATATCTTAACTAGTATTACTTAAGCTCCCACATTCTCAATTTACAAGTAGATCTTTGATAATGTCATGAGACATTATGAATTTAATACCAAAAAACTTACATTCAAGTGAAATATTCTCAATTTCTATGCTTTCTGGCTGATGTTTTGGTCACTTGTGAATGCTGGCGGTGCTTTCATTCAAGTGGTAGCATGAGATGGACTCTACAACCCACACAAGTGGCACAGATAGTGCAGCTCATCCAGGATGGCACATCAATGCGAGCTGTGGCAAGAAGGTTTGCTGTGTCTGTCAGCATAGTGTCCAGAGCATGGAGGCGCTACCAGGAGACAGGCCAGTACATCAGGAGTTGTGGAGGAGGCCGTAGGAGGGCAATAACCCAGCAGCAGGACCGCTACCTCTGCCTTTGTGCAAGGAGGAACAGGAGGAGCACTGCCAGAGCCCTGCAAAATGACCTCCAGCAGGCCACAAATGTGCATGTGTCTGCTCAAACGGTCAGAAACCGACTCCATGAGGATGGTATGAGGGCCTAACTTCCACAGGTGGGGGTTGTGCCTACAGCCCAACACCGTGCAGGATGTTTGGTATTTGCCAGAGAACAACAAGATTGGCAAATTTGCCTCTGGCACCCTGTGCTCTTCGCAGGTTCACACTGAGCACATGTGACAGACGTGACAGAGTCTGGAGACGCCGTGGAGAACGTTCTGCTGCCTGCAACATCCTCCAGCATGACCGGTTTGGCAGTGGGTCAGTAATGATGTGGGGTGGAATTTCTTTGGGGGGCCCACAGTCCTCCATGTGCTCGCCAGAGGTAGCCTGACTACCATTAGGTACTGAGATGAGATCCTCCGACCCCTTGTGAGAGCATATGCTGGTGCGGTTGGCCCTGGGTTCCTCCTAATGCAAAAGAATGCTAGACCTCATGTGGTTGGAGGGTGTCAGCAGTTCCTGCAAGACGATGACATTGATGCTATGGACTGGCCCGCCCGTTCCCCGGACCTGAATCCAATTGAGCACATTTGGGACATCATGTCTCGCTCCATCCACCAACGCCACTTTGCGCCACAGACTGTCCAGGAGTTGGTGGATGCTTTAGTCCAGGTCTGGGAGGAGTTCCTTCAGGAGACCTCATCAGCAGCATGCCCAGGCATTGCAGGGAGATCATACAGGCTCCCCAGAGACATCTCTCAGATTTTGACTTTTGAAGAGTTTTCGAGCCGAAATGAAGGAATCCGAAATTTCAGCCTTCATACCTTTAGCCATTTTGGCATTATGACCCTGAGAAATTTGGATGCCACGCCATAGATATATTTGGGATCCCTCCCCCCCAACCCTACTACTGAACTGGTGTCCCTGAAAATCATATGAGTTACAGTAATGTCATCATATATGATGAAGAAGTTGTCAAAAAGCCTGCAAGCACACAAATCCCAATTAACTGGACCCTCCAATATACCAAAAATCATTCTCACATGAAACAAAATCCAGTTTTAAAGGGTTAATATTGTATACAGTGGAACTAATATCCCATTTGTAAGCATTGAATCCCAGAGAGAAGGCAATCCATGACCCCTCTATCAATTTTTAGCAGTGGAGCTCATATAAAAGAGAAGTTACGTGTCTCTAGATATGATTACAAATTAAATGCAGGAAAAAAGTGGATGTGGCACCCAAATTTCCCAGGGCCATAATGTTGAAATGACTAAAGGCATGAAGCTAAAATTTGGAATTTTTTCTTTTGGGCGCAAAAATGAATTTTAGAAATTTTTTTCAGTCAAATCTGAGGGAAATCATTGGAGATGTTGCTGGAATCTGTGTGAATTGATATGGAATGAGTTTAATTTACAACTTGCTAATCAAGTCTTGATAATGGGAATCTTTCAACCCAAAGTCTAAAATGGTTATCCAAACCCCAATTCCAATAAAGTTGGGACGTTGTGTAAAACGTGAATAAAAACAGAATACAATGATTTGCAAATCCTTTTCCATTTATATTTAATTGTGTACACTACAAAGACATATTTAATGTTCGAATTGTTAATTTAATTGCTTTTTTGTTATATTCACTCATTTTGAATTTGATGCCTGCAACACATTCCAAAAAAATTGGGACAAGAGCATGTTTACCACTGTGTTACATCACCTTTCCTTTTAGCAGCACTCAATAAGCGTTTGGGAACTGAGGACATTAATTGTAGAAGCTTTGTAGGCGGAATTTTTTCCCATTCTTGCTTGATGAACGACTTCAGTTGCTCAACAAACCAGTGTCTCCGTTTTCGTGTCTTGCACTTCATAAGGTGCCACGTTATTTATTTTTTTATTTTTATTTAACCCTTATTTAACCAGGGTCAACACCGAGTCAAAGACTATATTTAAATGCTAGACAATGCATTTATGCCAACAAACTTACAATAGATGGAAATAGAAAAAACAGATATTAGATATAGTTTAAAACGTTTTAACCCCGTAAACTCAGATTTTTGCCAAAATTTCCCCTTAAATAGCCTAGGTTCAAAGCCAGAAAAAGCATGTTTTTCACACTGAAGGACAATGGGCCTCATGCTAGAAGCGATATAAGAACGCATGTCCCAGATAGCACACAGATGTGGGCCACTTCACTTCCGGACAAAACTGATGTGAACCTAAACTGGCCCATGTAGTAAATGCTACATTTGGCCCATATATCACAAAATAAACATGGCCCATCTTTGGCAAATATGTGGCAGAGAAGGGAATGGTTATTCTGTAAGTAAACCAAGGCTGGGCCACATATGGTTTAGCACACGCAGTCCACCTTCGTTGAAACATATTTGGGCCAGTTTGGCCGAAATATGGCAAAGTAGCATTGACTAATCCGGATGTGAGCCTAAAGTGGCCCGCATTTAAAAAAAGCACATGGCCCACCTTTGCTGAAACATATTTGGGCCAGTTTTGGCCGAAATATGGCAAATTAGCATTGACTAGTCTGGATGTGAGCCTAAAGCGGCCCACATATAAGAAAACGCACGTGGCCCACCCTTGTTGAAACATATTTGGGCTAGTTTTGGCCGAAATATGGCAAATTAGCATCGACTAATCTGGATGTGAGCCTAAAGTGGCCTACATATAACATGGTGGGGTCCATACTTTGTGAAGTACAAATGTGCCAGGACAAGACAAGACAAAACAGGTAAAGTTTAGTTAAGTTTGCTTCTCTCATTGAACTGCTCTGTCCACTATTCCTTGCTTCTAGTTGTATCTATGCTCCTAAACTCCTGCTGCTATTAATTTTTTGTGCTTTTCTTTTGTTTAGATCATTTGTGGTTGCCTGCTTTGTCTTCCCTTGGTATTATTGATAGGGGTGGAACATTGTAAAAGTCCGTGAGGACTTCGTTCCCTCCTTGCACTCTGTTTTAATGCATTTTTGTGCTAAATAAATAAACCTAAACATAAGATAATAGATAAGATAATATAAGATAAGATGAGCAGATATTCCTTTTTCGGTCCCATGATGAGCAAATTGACAACGATGCAGCTGCAATGACCTGCAATATTGCTCCTTCACTCATTCTGGGTGAAGGAGCTGGTCACTACTGGAGCCCCCGTCCAGCCGGGATGTCCCTGATATAATGGGAGTGATTGTCATATATGCTGACATAATGATGTCTTTTCACTATGTTTTAGCCTTAATATCCGATCTAGCCACTTAGCCAAAAGAGCCCTGTTTATTTTCGCGGAAGGAGTTGACCTCACTAAGTTGGCTGACCATAAAAATGCGCTGTTCATTCAGTGAATACGAACATTCAAAACTGCAGTGTGTTTCTCCAGTTGGAGATGTTTAGGACCGTTGCAAAATTTTTTGCCCTCGTTGGTCACCGTAGCTAGAGGTCTTGAATTTTAAACTTCTTTCGTGAAAATGAACAAGGCGGCTACATTGGACATTAAGCCTAAAAATATCGCGAAAAGACGTCTTTACGAGTCAAATTTGAATGGCAGGGCTTTCGGACACTTGGTTTATGCCGCAGGCAGTATGGAGGCATTTTGTGGCTTTTAAATGTTGTCTTTATCGCTTGAAAAAGTGGTCTCTGTTGACTCCAATTGATTTGGATTTGTTTTCAATGCTGTTTTTCTTTGTAACTCCAAAAGTGTTTTGAGGAATAAAGAAATTCATGGACCCATCGATAAGTCCTAGTGTGAATACATGATGAGTGAATTTTCATTTTGGGTGAACATTTCCTTTAAGCTAACAAGTTAATTTCTACCACTCAAAGACTGTAGGCTACCCACCTATCTTGGAGAAAAACTGGGTCACATATTGACACCCTTTCTTTTGCCTCCCTTCTCTATCCTTTTTTGAAAATCGGATTTTATTTTAGTACTAGGCAGCATTGTCACGCTCTGGCGCGACTTCTGACTGCTACTAAGCAACATCACCGGTAAGTGCCCTAAGGCAGGACCAAACCATTTCATGCAGATACAGGGGGGTGGTTGGTCAATAAGGATGTTTACTTTTTGGTCAATGTGGATATTTTTTTGCCGCCAAAAACAAGTAAAACCAGAGATTGTTTTTGATCCTTTTCTGACAATTTGAAAAAAAATATATATATACACTGCTCAAAAAAAAGGGAGCACAAATAACACATCCTAGATCTGAATGAATTAAATATTCTTATTAAATACTTTGTTCTTTACATAGTTGAATGTGCTGACAACAAGAACACACAAAAAGTATTAATGGAAATCAAATTTATCAACCCATGGAGGTCTGAATTTGGAGTCACACAAAAAATTAAAGTGGAAAAACACACTACAGGCTGATCCAACTTTGATGTAATCTCCTTAAAACAAGTCAAAATGAGGCTCAGTAGTGTGTGGCCTCATCGTGTATGAATTGAAATGGAATGACCCATTAAGTTGGTTTTTTTTTTCTGCTAGCAAATAACTAGTCACTAAGTATAGGTCTTTTTTTTTTAAGCAAAAATAAGCTTCTGTTTCATTAATGTGCACTAATAGAAGCATACCATTATGGGCATATGACTATTTTGCATTTATGTGTTGCAATATTGTTGCGTTGCAAATACAGATTTTGTGAGCTTGCTGAGCTACTCTCAAAAGATTAAAATCCATAAGAAGGTAAAGCCATGCCATTTGACATTGGGGTGATTTAAGTGACTCAACTGCGATCAATAAAAATAATAATGGGTGTGCAAATGAGCACGCTTTAACAAGAGCCAGTATTAGTGGGGGGGCCCATACCAAATTCTTTTATGGCCCCATGAAGGCTCAGGCAAGCTCTGGCTTGAATATTCGACCTTTGCGGCCATTGGCCCCAAAAAACCAATAATACTTCAGCATCTTCATGGGGGGACATGCTGGCTCATTGCTCAACACTGTGGATTCACCACTAAACATCATGAAGTCCTCAATGCTGGAGGCCGTTCTGTGGAGCTTTCTCTCATGCGCCTAAACAGATATCAAAGCATTGCAAATGATAGACACATCACGATAGAAGGTGTGCAAATGTTGTGTCTGTGGGGGCAGAGGTGGAGGAGCTAATGACTGAATCAGTCAGCAAGCATCCAGTGGACGGAGGGAGCCCAGGGGAAAGAGCACCCTGTCCTTCGCTTGTCTAATCCAGGAAGTTGTCACAGCTAGCCCGGGAGTGTCTGTCACTGATGATAGGCAGGCCAATCAGTGACAGATGACATTCATTTAGTGATGTTTCTTCTGCCAGTTGGTGATTTACCATCGTGGAAGAGTGGCTGTGGGAATGAGGCAACTTTCTCTGTCAATGAATGCTGAAACCATGGAGTACCAAAAAAAAAAAAAAAATGAAAGCAAGGCATCTGTGTGTTTGGGTGTGTGAGTGTGTGTCTGTAAGTGGACTTGATTATCTTGAATTTCTGAATTTCATGTCTTCAATGAATCCTTCACAATCACATCGTACAGCATATTATGAGCACAGGCCATTTTGCCGTCCATATAAAAGCATGCAGTGACTAGATGTCAGGCACTGACCTCTTTTACTGTGTAAGGTGTCTTTGTGATGGTCCTTCCTTGAAAAAGCATTATAGAAATAATATTGAATTGAAGTGAATTGAATAGAATAAATGTGTACTCATGTAGAGCATATACACAGATGCATGCACATATTCTGCATGCACCCACCTATACTAAAGCACATGCCAAGGTTTTTTGTTCTTCTTATTGGTTTATGTTGCCTATGGTTTTTACATTGCCTGTTTGGTTGCCAAGTGCAACTGCTTGGTTATTCAGGCCTACAAAAAAATGTACACGTGGTAAAGTCATATTTACTAAGGCTTCTGTTGAAGAACACAAAGGATAAAATTGCATGCTGTGCCAACTGTTAAGGATTATTTACATTTGCAATGCATAATTTCTTGCCGGCTTTTCTGGAAACCCTGATTAGTAGCATTGTTTTGGTTGCTATGGACACCACCATGGTCTGCTCTGGGCTTATGTTTTGATCCGCCCATATACAGACCATATGAAAATAGATTTCTTCATGGTCTCTTATCTGTACATAAGCATTCTGTTCACAGTAGCTGATTTTATTCACACCATTTTGTGACACCTGGAATTGGCGATGTATGCGTATTTTGGCCAGCTGCTTTCTCAGCGTTGTCACTGCGGTATTTCAACATGCTTTGCCGCACTTACTCCCTCTCAATATGGCTGCTTAAGCGTGAAAGGAGATAGTTCTTTGTGTCTCTCCTATTTACATACTCAGGGACCTAATTTCAGCTTCAGATGTGTGTAGGTGGGGCTTTAGGGGCGTTCTGAGTGTGTGTGGATAGGAGATGGTTATGTCATCATTACGTTAAAGCTGTCAGCAAAAGTTCGGTCTACATTCTTTCAACTACGTGAAAGTTACTATGTGATTACCACAGGTAACTTGCACCATGTCTGGTCATTTTGAATAGCAGAGCGAAGGTATGAACTGAGCAATTTTATTCACAGCATTCTGCAAATGCAGAGACTAATGAAACAATAGCTTCTGAAAACCTTGTCCACCGGAGGCCAAAATCAATACTGCACTGTATGCATGTGCAGTTCTGGTTATCACTTAATACATTTTTTTAAATGTTATTTTCTACAGTGATCAGCTTGTCATACTCATCACCATGCAGATTTATCCTCACTTGTTCATTTGAATCGGATGCCATGCTTACAGGAGCAGGATTTTCATTTTTTGTGGGGTTTTTTTTCCCCGTCAGTTGCATCCTTCGCTGCAGTGTGCCAGTGCTGTCGTGTGAATATTTTATAAAGACTGCTGCTGAAGTTCCCCACAGCCATGAGCTGATTTTTGTGCTGAACCACCTCTATGTTTCGGGTAATAATATTTTGCGGATTTTTCCTGAGTTTTGCTGCCAAAAAAACATAATTTAACATGCAAAAATACTCCACAATTATTATTTTTTTTTACATTTGAGCATTCTTTGAACAAAAAATGTATCATTGGATTTAAAGACAGTGAAAATCTCTTTCTACCCATTCCTCCATATCTCTCTCTCTGCCCCTCTCCCTCTATCTATCTCTCCCTCCACCTCTCGCTAAAATGTGAGCGCACATAACAGGCTTGTAGGTAAATATGAAAGGTGTATTAGCTTTAACTTTAAGTAACAATAGCCCTAGCAACGCCTTTTATACAGTATGTAAACGTGAAATTTGATTTCTGCTTGCTAATTTACTTACTGAAAATAATAATTAAAGATATTAGTAATAAGGTAGTTTAATCTGTTTATGCAAAATAGGTGACATAAGGTTGGTTTCGGCGTTACCGCTTAATGAACAAAATAGGTATTTTTAAATGCTTGAGGTTGTGTTTGTTTTATCAATTAAGTTGATTCAAAATTTCCCATTTTTCTCGCTGCACCATAGTAACAAAATCCTATGGATGTTTTTTGAATTGCAAATTGTTGTTGCAGACCAGCATCTGGGTTATGGTCATGCTGAGTTTTTTTCAGTCATCCATATCATATTATTCAATGCTCGTATATTGTACCCGAGTATGAATGTACATATTTAGATGGGGGGTGTGGGAGTGTGAGGAGGAAGGTGGACCATAGTTGTGAAATATGCCCCTTGAAACCAAATCTGGTGTTACTCCAGGGTACTTCTGCATTGTTCATTAATGGTTTGCACAGTGTGGGTTGGGCAGTCCCAAAAGCATCTTTAGAGGGAGTGGGTTAATGTTTGAAGCCCTATACAAAAAGAGCGGTTTGAATAGTTTTGTGGAGAACAAATGGCATTGCCATAAAGAAATAGTTGTGGAAAAGCCGGGAAAAATGATCACTTCACTGAAAACCGTTTCAGCGCTGCGACCTTCAGAGGAAGTGACCATTGTGTGTGCAAAGCCAGTGCTTTTAACCGTTGTCCTTTGTGATCTAGCAGTCTATGTGAATACGAAGAGATAAGGGACATAGTTTTTCTTTGACGGGGGGGTGGGGGGGGGGTGGGGGGTAGCTGATTGTTATCACAAAGCCTTGACTTTTGATCCACGAAATTCCCTCCAAATATTGTCCAAACCAAACCAAATATTGTCCAAAACACACCCCAAGTAACCTAATGGATGATTGCAGATATATACCGATGCACCTGCCGCAGCACAAGGCGCCATTTTGCCTCTGAGTTTGGGGAGGGGGAAAGCGGATGATGTCACTTGGAACCAGTCCATCCAGTATGCATTTAATAATTGAATAAATGTAACAGGTACGTGTTCAGGGATATGTAAACGGCAGTGACATTACAGGCTGTGTTTGAACGTGGTCAGTGAATCATTAAATTAGCAATTATTCTGGCATGTTTTGATCTGGCCCTTTGAAAACGCACTCATCTTAATTCAAATGTATATATAGCCAAAATTGTGTGGACATCTCATTCAAAACTCATTGACATTTTTAAATCCCAAATAACTGACATATTAGAATTTGGAATTAATTTGGATTGTATGGCTTCGTTGGTTGGAAATTCAGCTTCCATTTGAGAGTGTGACAATTTAGCTTTGTTTTACTGTTAGTATTTTGTTGCACTTTGTATAGCCCTTCACCACCTCCCCTAGTGAAACTAATTGAAGTTGTAAAGGTTGGTGAGACATGTTGAGAAAGGGCAATAATTTCCATTTCATTAGAAACTTATTTCCAATACCCTCCACCCCATCAGCCCATACTGACCAATTCATTAAAATGTCAGATATTTAGAATTTTAAAATGTCACTTTTCTATGTATGCCGTTGAAGTTTCAGTGACGCGTCCTCACACATTTGGTGATGTAGTGTACGTATTTTTTGGCAAATGTATTTATTTTTATTTCATTAAATCAGCATGAATCTATTCCATTAAGCCTTTAACCTCAGCCCCGTAGTGGTCAGGACCCTGGCATCCCAAAACACCATGAGTCACGTTCAGTTTGCGCATTAACAGTCAATGTGGGCTGACTTTAGCTTCTGTACTGCTGCACACGACAAAAGTAGAGTGAGTTGTTGGAAAAAAATTCCTGACATAGGTCCTCCAAACAACAAAAGTGGAAGTATTTTAATTTTCTTTGACATAACAGATATGTCATCAGCGACACAATATATTTTCTAATAGAATACTTCAAAAATGTTCACATTTGTATTCAAGCAGTTACTGTGATTTATGCAGATATCCCTCATGGTATATGTTTCTGCATCACAGAGTATATGTTCTTTGAAAGAGATCAGAGACACCTGTGTCCATCAGGTAAATAAATGAATTGTCTTGGTTTGAGAGGATTTAAGGTACAAGCTCCATGTGGTATTACACATAGATATTGGTGTTAATTTATTTGATTTTGTCTCATTCTGTTCTGTTATCGAATGATCATTGCTGGCTTTGATACCTTATTCAGGAGTCACAACTGACGGCTTCATTGGGATGGGGTGGAGGGGAGTGTCGTGTAGACCAAAGTGAGTGTCGATTGAGTGAGATTAGAGGTACGAGGATTGCAGTAGCGGCTGGTTAACTGGCGATAAGGGAGGCTCAAACCCATCCCTTGAAAATAATGATTGGTCATGACCTTGTTTTCAATTCCGCGTGAGTTTTAGTGGCATATTTACGTTCCCCTGCTGCAGTCAGCAATTATTCAATCAGAGCATGTGTAAGAGATTCTCGCGCGGAATTGAAGTCCTTGTGCATGGAGGTTTATCAGTTTCACCTGCTTTATGACTCAGAACCTCTCACGCTTTTATTTACTCAGGGGTTGGAAGCAATGCTTGTGTTTCATTATCGATGTAATAGTTTAAATGAAATGAGATCATTTGAAAAGTCTTTATGCAATTCCATTGCTTCCAATTATCTTATTTCATTTAAACAGTGTAAATGATCATGAAACACGCACATTTCTTCCAACTAATGAGTAAAGAAAAGCGTGAGAAGTCATAACGCGGGTGAATGCACAAGGACTTCAATTCCGCATGAGAATCTCTTACACATGCGCTGAATGAATAACTGCTGACAACAGCAGGGGAACGTAAATATGCCACTAAAACTCACGCGGAATGCGTGAGAGTTGACAGGTGTGCGTTATTAATGAAAACTGACCACACCTGGTAATGATGAGAGTTTTCGAAGGTTTTGTAATGGTAATTTAAATGAATAATTGAAAACAGGCCTTGAGTATTAAGGCAAAACCTAGCAAGTCTCGTTGTTTTAATTTTGAGTAATTGATTAAAAAAGTGTATCGCTGACTGAGTAAATAAATATTGTACACTATTGTTAGATACATTGGACATGTTATTTAGTGGGCATGCACTTTTCATAAATTGCATGGAGATTCTTTAGACAATGTGACTTGCTTGGTTTTGCCAGCACACTTCTGAGCAGCATTATCTGAAATATTAAAGGAAAACTTAGCAAGCATATAGAATTCTTTTTTATTCTGCAAAATACAAAATTACAATGAACTCTGTCAGATATTATACAAAACCCAAAACCAGTGAAGTTGGCACGTTATGTAAATCGTAGATAAGAACAGAATACAATGATTTGCAAATCCTTTTCAACTTATATTCAATTGAATACTCTGCAAAGATGTTCAATGTTCAAACTGAGAAACTTTTTTTGTTTTTTTTTTGCAAATAATCATTAACTTAGAATTTAAAGGCAGCAACACATTGCAGAAAAGTTGGAAAGGGGCCTTTTTACCACTGTGTTACATCGCCTTTCCTTTTAACGACACTCAGTAAACGTTTGGGAACTGAGGAGACCAATTTTTGAAGCTTTTCAGGTGGAACTCTTTCCCATTCTTGCTTGATGTACAGCTTAAATTGTTCAACAGTCCGGGGTCTCCGTTGTCGTATTTTAGGCTTCATAATGCGCCACACATTTTCAATGGGAGACAGGTCTGGACAACAGGCAGGCCAGTCTAGTATCCGCTCTCTTGTACTACGGAGCCATGCAGTTGTAACACGTGCAGAATGTGGCTTGGCATTGTCTTGCTGAAATAAGCAGGGGCGTCCATGAAAAAGACGTTGCTTGGATGGCAACATATGTTGCTCCAAAACCTGTATGTACCTTTCAGCATTAATGGTGCCTTCACATATGTGTAAGTTGCCCATGCCTTGGGCACTAGTACACCCCCATACCATCACAGATGCTGGCTTTTGAACTTTGCGCCTATAACAGTCCGGATGGTTCTTTTCCTCTTTGGTCCGGAGGACACGATGTCCACAGTTTCCAAAAACAATTTGAAATGTAGACTCGTTAGACCACAGAACACTTTCACTTTGCATCAGTCCATCTAAGATGAGCTTGGGCCCAGTGAAGCCGGCGGCGTTTCTGGGTGCTGTTGATAAATGGCTTTCGCTTTGCATTGTAGAGTTTTAACTTGCACTTGCAGAAGAAGCGACGAACTGTAGTTACTGACAGTGGTTTTCTGAAGTGTTCCTGAGCTCATGTTGTGATGTCCTTTACACACTGATGTCGGTTTTTGATGCAGTACCGCCTGAGGGATCGAAGGTCACGGGCATTCAATGCTGGTTTTCGGCCTTGTCGCTTACGTGCAGTGATTTCTCCAGATTCTCTGAACCTTTTGACGATATTACGGACCATAGATGATGAAATCCCTGAATTTCTTGCAATAGCTCGTTGAGGAATGTTGTTTTTAAACTGTTCGACAATCAGCTCATGCATTTGTTCACTAAGTGGTGACCCTCGCCCCATCCTTGTTTGTGAATGACTGAGCATTTCAGGGAAGCTGGTTTTATACCCAATCATGGCACCCACCTGTTCCCAATTAGCCCGTTCACCTGTGGGATGTTCCAAATAAGTGTTTGATGAGCATTCCTCAACTCTCTGTTTTTTTTTGCCACTTGTGCCAGCTTTTTTGAAACATGTTGCAGGCAAAATTCCAAATGAGCAAATATTTGCAAAAAATGACAAAGTTTACCTGTTCGAACATTAAGTAACTTGTCTTTGCTGTGTATTCAATTGAATATAGGTTGAAAAGGATTTGCTAATCATTGTATTCTGTTTTTATTTACGATTTACACAACGTGCCAACTTCACTGGTTTTTGGTTTTGTATTAAAATGACCTAACGTAAGCATAAGCAGTCCATCAGTCCACTCTGTGGTGTTTACAGTTACTGTGGGGGGACCATGGCCTTAAGGCCCCCTGAGACAACCTCCTCAGGCGAATCTGACAAGATTTCTAGGGTATTCACTGGAAAGCTCTCGTTGAGACATTTCCAGTGAATTTCAGCATGACAGAGTCTGGGCAAACTTAAAGAATTTCCCTCATTTTTGAATTTTCATCTCATCTGGACAATTTAGGTGTCAAAGAGATAACAAACATGGCAACTAACTGTAATGTTACTTGATGTACCATTTGAAATAGCAAATTTTACTGGAGGTTGATAACCAGTGTTTTGTCTCAGAGTTACTTAAATTCAAAGACCCTCCATGTGCACTTAAAATAAACAGTTCACTGCTGCATGAACTCTGGACACAATTGCTTGATTTCAATGAAGATTGGGGTACCGAGCCATAGAATTTACCTACAGCATTTGGCTGGATTCCATACCAAAATTTGTGATGCATGGCATTTTTAAAACAAGCCTAAAATTAGAAATTGCAAGCAAATTTAGCTTATTTTTGCTGAAACAGATGAATGTAATTTTGCAGTAAAACTCAACTTCTGAACACAGCGGGTTCTAATCTACATCTCACATCTCATATCAGTCGAAATCTTATATCTGATCGAAGGCCACCGCTAACTGGCCCAAGAGCTGATGAGGCTTGTCAGCCCAAAACAGGTGGTATGTACCAATTTATTAGGGAAGGCCATGACATAAGTAAACAGTGAAATCATGGACCATCGAGTTGGGAATATACACTTATTGTGACTGCCTCCCCCAATATTTAATAAACTAGTACAACCCTGTTCTGGGCTGACGGGCCCCATCGGCTCTTGGGCAGTTTTACAGTAATCCTCTTCTATAAGGTACAGCTGTGATGAACACTATTGCCAGAGGAACTGGGACCAGAATCCCTGGCTATGTTATTTGGAGTCCTTTTGGAGCTTGCTTTATCAGTTTCAAGCTTTTTCAATGTGAGTTTGAGTATCTTGTGGCCACATGAAGCCATTAGAATGCCTTACAAGTACAAAAATTCACCAAAAATGCTCTTGCTTCCCACAGTGAATCTGTAATCATTGGGGGCAGCCATTTGTTTTGTCACATCATCAAAATTCTGCACTTTAATTCGTCCATTTCAACTTGCTAGGTTTTTCCCAGACAAACCTCTGTCAATACTAGGCATTCCGTTCAAAAGCATGTCCAGGGTATGCGACTTGCTAGGTTTCAGCACGAAAATTTGATTTGCTTGGTTTTGACTTCATAAAATGCCATAGTGATGGTAAGCACTGTTACTTGCTAGCTTTTGCCGTAAGAAAATTTACTCTCTTGTGTGTCTGTTTTAAACTTTGTATGATGAAGCATAACCTAGTAAGTCCAAAAATTATGTTAACTCAATTTCGACCAAAATGCGACATGCTAGGTTTTGCCTTTACACTCCAGAGGTCATGACCAATTATTATTTTCAAGTATTGGTTTGAGGCTCCCCTATCGCCAGTCCACCAGCTGCCGCTGGAGGACAGATAGGGTTTGGGGAGGGGCTGCCGGGTATACTGGCATAGGGTCAATTCTGTATCAGGTATGTGGGTGTGTGTGTGGGGGGCCTCAGGGATGGGGGGGGGGGGGGGGCAGGGTGTTGCGACTGAGCGCAGTCTTTTTGGAAGAGATCCAGCCAGTTTGAATGATGCTTGACGGCTGATCTGATAATGTATGGATCAGTACAGACGAGCATTCCAGCGCAGGTGCTTTTCACCCTAAAACCTGAGCGCCAGAGTGTGCACAGTTTTGTGGTCTCATTTATCAATCACTTTATGAATAAATTCGCAAGCTTCTTTGCAAAATTTTATGAACTACCAAATGCCCCTGCATTTATCATACATTCATTGGGGCTCAGTTTCAGTCATACTGTATGTGCAAGTGGGTATGTTGATAAATCCCAATCAGTCGTAAATTGGAAGCACTTTCCTGCGCCCTTATTTTAACTATTTGCCCCGCCTCAGAATCACCTTATAAGGCACTGTAGAACACCCATTTAAGAAATTTTTATGAGCGAAATACTGTAGCATGCAAAGAAAGAAAAAAAAATCAGGGGTAGACGTTGAGGTTATTATTAGCAAAATTCTGCATTTTAAAGAAGTATTTTTATGTAGCATAGCAGTGGAGTTGCTGTTCCTCGAACAAAGTCATTTTTTTCTCATTTTTACCCTGCCCCACCAAAAGGGTGAGGGCACGGGGTATTGTTTTCAGTTTGGTTTGTTTCTTTCTGTGTTTGTTTGTTTGTGTGTTTATTTGTTAACACTCTAGCGGCAAAAGTAATGGGCACATTCACCCCAAATTCGGTTTAGGGATATGCCACTGACCCAGAATAGTTCCCTATTGAATTTCGTACAAGTAGGTGAAAGTATGTACGGGGGGCAGGGTTTGTTGTGCCTGGCACCCTTGTTTTTGGTTGTTTTGTTATTTATCCGAGCTTCTGTAAGAAGGCCCTCCACACATGAGATGTGGATTGTGGCCCTCGATCTGAGATGATATCCTCCAGAAGGCCAAAGTTGCGGAATACCTGCTCCAACATGGTGTTGGTAACTTGAAGTGCAGTGGGTAGTGAGGGGTAAGGCACAAATTTGCTAAATTTAGAGAAACGATCTATGATTACGAGGATGCAGGTGTTACCTTCAGAATCCAATAGATTCGTGACAAAATCCACCGCTAAATGTGACCTGGGCCAGTGTGGGACTGGAAGTGGGTTTAGCTTTCCCGCCGGCAGCTGGCGTAATGATTTCGAGATTGAGCAAATTGTGCATGAGAGCACAGCTGCCTTAACATCAGAGGCAGATTATGGTTGATTATGGTTGTAGTGTGTTTGATTCCGGGATGTCCTGCGGACAGGGGAGTGTGTGCCCATTGAATAACTCTCTCCCGAAGTAGTGAGGGAACAAACGTCTTACCCGGTGGAATAGGGGAAGTGGGCAGATTCTTTTTAGTTTCCTTTGCGATCTCCTGGTCTAACCGCCACTGGATCGATCTGAGTGTGCAGGAGGGCTTTAGGATGTTTTTTTAGGAAACTGGCTCTTTTTCCACATTGCGTCTTCAGGAGAGAGCATCAGCTTTCACATTCTTAGAGCCTGGGCGATATAGGTAATTGAGAATTTGAAATGGGTAAAGAGAAGTGCCCACCTGGCTTGTTGCAGATTGAGCCTTTGTGCCCTCCTCAATACTCTGAATTGCGATGGTCGATTAGCTCCAAGAACGGGTATCAGGGCCCCTAAAGTCAATGCCTCCATTCTTCTTTTGCCAGCTTGACCGCTAGTAACTCCCGGTTTCCCGCTTCGTAGTTTGCTTCAGCAGGAGAGCGCTTGAGTGAAAAGTAAGTGCAAGGAAACAGCTTCTCTGGGGTGCCATGTCTCTGTGACAGTATAGTACCCACTCCCGCATCAGAGCCGTCAACTTCTACAGTGAATGTTTTTTCTGGGTCTGGTAGTTTTAAAACAGGAGCAGTAGTGAATAAATCCTTTAGGGTGTTAAATGCATGCTGCGCCTCCAAATTCCATTGCAGGGCCTTTGGTCTCCCTTTAAAGCGGCGTGTCAAGGGATGGGCCACAGCACTGAAATTCTTTATGAATCTGCAGTAGAAGTTGGCAAAACCCAAGAATTGGCGGAGCTCTTTAATGGTCCGTGGGATTGGCCAATCGACTACTGCCTGCACCTTCTTCCTTTCCATAGCCACCTCCTCTGGTCCGATAACGTAGTCCAGGGAAGAGATGGAGGATTGAGCGTTTCTTGGCCTTGATGTAGAGTTGATGGTTTACGAGACGCTCAAGTACGTTCCTCATGTGTCTCACATGCTCCTTACGAGTGTGGGAGAAGATCAGAATATTGTTGAGATAGGCTATGATGTATCCGCCCAGCATGTCTCGTAGCATGTCATTGATGAATCATTGGAACGCGGAAGGGGCATTAACCAATCCATAAGGCATCGCCTGGTACTCGTAGTAGCCGTACGTGGTACTGAATGCCGTCTTCCACTCATCCCTTACCTGATGTGTATCAGATTATAAGCGCTGCGGAGGTCCAACTTCGTGAAGATGGTCGCTCCACGAAGCTGCTCCACAGCACTTGGGACCAGTGGGAATAGGTAATGGTATTTCACTGTGATGTCATTTAAACCCCGGTAATCAATGCAGGTCGGAGCCCTCCATCCTTCTACTGAACAATGAAAAAGTTGAGGGGCAGATGAAACCCTGTTGCAGGGTCTCCTGCACATACTGCTCCATAGCTTGTGTCTCCATCTCAGACAAGGGGTAAATCTGGTTCCATGGTGGTGTGGTGTTAGGCAGTACCTTAAGCACGCAATCCCATGGATGGTGTGGGGGCAGCTGCATAGCTTTCTTTTTGCTGAATGCCCCCTGCAGGTCGTGATACTCCCAAGGAAGGTCAAGCTGGTCAAGTTAGGGCCCTCGACTGTGGTGGAGGCAATGGCCAGGAGGCTACGATGTCATCGGCACATTGAGGATGACAAGTGAGTTTTTGGGTTTTCCATGCAGCAGTGGGGTAGTGATTAATGAGCCAAGGTAATCCAAGTATTATGGGGTGACTGGAGTATGGTAATGTCAGCAGTGGGATGCTCTCCAGGTGGCAATTCTGTACCAACAGGGAGATCAGCGCCGTGTAGTTGGTCACATTGCAGCTACCCAGGAGTCTTCCGTCTATGGCAGTCACTGTCAGAGGCGAGCAGAGTGGGTGGAGAGGGACACTAAGTTGTCGAGCCAGCAAGCCGGAGATGAAGCTCCCTGCCGCACTGGAGTCTATTAGGGCCTCTGTAAAGAGGGTCAGAGTGTTAAAGGACACCTCCACAGGAATCTGGAACTGCTGTCCGGTGATGGTAGCGGGAGATACCTTTACCTTGGGGTGCGTGGTTTCCTCCTCCTGACTCTGGGGGCAGGGGCCGGCTCTTCGCCATGGACGAAGCTCAACGAATCTTGTCGGACCCAACTCCATAGGCTCTGCCTCTTCTCCAGTGGGAGCTTCCAGACCCCTGGGCTGGCTCCGCAGTCTCTCCTGCAGCAGCTGGTCCAGGCTGATGGCAGCATTGATGTACGCAAACAGGGATAGCTTTGCATCGCAGCAGGCCATCTCTGAGCTCCGAACACAAACCCCTCCTGAAGATGGATAATAGGGCTGGTTCATTCCTGCCACTCGCTGCAGCCAAGGTACGGAACTGGAGGGGGTACTCCGCAGCAGTCTAGTTCCCTTGGTTGAGCTCTAGTAGCTGGTTGCCAGCCCTCTTCCCGGGGTGATCGAAGACTGAGCAAAACTGCCGAAGGAAGTCAGCATAGGTGGTGAAAGCTGACTCTCCCCAAACTGCTGTCGCCCAGTCTAGGGCCTTCCCTGAAAGGTGCGTCACCACTGTGGCAATCTTCTTAGGGTCACTCAGGCTTGGGTGGTCAGTGAAGTCTAGCCTGCACTGTAGGAGAAAACCTCTGCATGCAGTGGGGTTGCCATCGTGATAGTCAGGGAGGTACACTGGAGAATCATCCCGGGGACTGGAGGGGGCAGGCTGCAGTCCCGCAGGAGAGATGGGAGAGGGCGCTGGTGGTGGAGCACGGGAGCTTGCCAGTTCGCGGACCCCGCGAACAAGGTCGTCCATCATAGAGCCCAGACAGCTGATATCCCTCTGTTGTTAGGCCACAAGCTGGAATAGGTCAGGGACGTGAGCACCGAACTCTCCCAACTCCGTTGGCAGGGGAACCTTTGCTGAGTTCATAGGGACGGCTAAGACTTCTGAAACTGATGGCCCGGAGGCCAGGACGACATGGACTGGACTCAAGTGCAAAGGTGGATTTGGTTGTTATATTTATTGCTGCCGACCATGCAAGCAGGGGGCATGCACACAAAAGATACAAACGAAAAGGAAGCGAAGTCCTAAAAATATAAGTGAACTGTAGTATTACAAAATAAGCTACAAGATAGCGACACTGGTATTACACACAGTAAGCAAAAGAAAAGGAAATGAGGTTCCTTTGAATGAATAACTACAAAGTATGTGCTAAAAGTTTAACAGCACATTTAGCAAAGAGTAGAGTGATATATTGATATCGCAAATATGGAGAAGCACAGCAGCTCAAACATGCTTTACGAAACGTAGCAAAGAGCTATAGTGTGGCTCCGATTTAAATAGCCGCTGAAGAATCTCAGCACCAAATGAGGCACTGGTGGAGACGGTGATTAGATGAGTGAAGCAGCTGTTCTGGGTCCTACTCAGCCAGCATGCTGGCCTTGGGAAGGTGAGGCCTGACAGGTATCCATCAAAATCAAGGGTCGGTATCAGGTCCTTTATAATTACTGAAATGTTCAAATTTTGACTATATTTGGTGTAAGATTGTAGTATATTCTTATGAGAATTTGACATAAGTCCTCTGATAAATCCTAACTCTAAACATATTTTACTAAATAGCATCATTTTCATTGAGCAGATTCCATTCATCTGAGAGAAATTGTCCTTTTTCACATTTAGGAAAATAACCAATAGTGCTACGTATTTTCATTCAAAATGTCTTCTGACACATTTAGCCAAAATTCATTCTGCCAAGGCCATTAAACAAACACGCAATGCATCGATTTTAATATTTAAAATTTATCTTGTGAAATCAGTCTATCATAAGCCGTAAACCAGGGGTGTCAAACTGACCTGTAAACGGGCCAAGAGGCTGCAGGTTTTCACTCCAACAATGCAGAAGTGCACCTGATACCACTAACCAGTTGTGCAGGCCTAGATCAGTTGATTAAATCAGTGCTTTCAGGTGAGCATCTGCTTGGTAGGATTGAAGACCTGCAGCCTCTTGGCCAGTTTACGGGTCAGTTTGACGCCCCTGACGTAAACCTTCCTCTTTGCCTTTTTTGCTTCTCAGCTATTTTAATCTGCACAAAAATCTGTTTCAGACATAATGAAATATAAAGGATTTCTCTTCAATGTTAAAACAAAGAACTGAAACATTAAGGGATATGCTTTATTACAAAATGTTCAAGGTTACATATCACTTTTTGGCAACACTTTTACTAAAACCTGTCCCACCGCTAACCATAAATTCACATCTTTGATGAGAACATTCATAAGAAGTTCGGAATTAATTCCAAATTTGTGAAGTACCATTTCCACAAAAATCTGCTTTCAAGTCTGAGAAAAATACACTGCATGCCATATCATGTACAGTACATTCTTTTTTTAATGATTTAAACTGCTGATGTGAATATTTTCAATGGAGTCCTGATATATTATTATCTGAATATTTTACACAGAGGGACAGTGCAAAAAAAAAAAAAAAAAAAAAACAGCAACACGCAATTATCATCATTAATGTATGAAAAATGAACAGTATACGCTGACATTACTTTTTTTAACCGAGATCAAGCGTAATGAAAGGTACTTACTACTCACTGTGAATTTTAAATGGGAGGTGTTAGATCTCTCTGGCATGTGCTGTGAGATGTGTTGTGCAGACAGACATCACTCAGCGGGGGTTAATTAGACGGACGGCCCCGTGCGAGAGTGTGAGCTGGACCAGGGAGCCAGTGACTGACATCCATTCATATGGGCCATAACAGCTCTCCAAATGGCAATTCTACCTGTGAGAGGAGTATTGAAGAACTCCATTCAGTTCTAAAGAGAGAAGCCAGTGCTTTGATCCATATTTTAATAGACCCCTACAGCTCCTGTGCATGACATACTAGACAATCTCTCTCTCTTTCTCTCTCTCTCTGTCTGTCTTCTCTCTTTATTCTTTCTCTCTGTCTTTTTTTTTGGCTTACTCCCTGCTTATGTTTTAAAGTCTACAAAAATATATATCATATTTTGAAATACAACCCCAATTCTGAAATAGTTGGCACAAAGTGTAAATTCTGAACAAAATCAAAACGCAATGACTTTCAAATCACACCAGCCAGTATTTTACTCACAACAGAAGAGAGATAACATAGCAAATGTTGAAACTGAGGGGTGTAGCATCTCCTCCTCTTTCGAACAGAGATTGGAGGCGTCTGGGCATTGAGGAGACAAGTTTCTTGAGTTTAGCCATTGGAATTTGATCCCACTCTTGTTTTATACAGGCTTTCAGCTGCTGGAGAGTTTTGGGTCTCCTTTGACAGCCTTTTCGTTTAATTATACACCAAATGTTCTGGTGAAAGATCAGGACTGCAGGCAAACCAGTTCAGCAGACGGACTCTTCTACTTCGAAGCCATGCTGCAGTATGTGGTTTTACATTGTCCTGCTGAAATACACAAGGCCTTCCCTTGAATAGATGTCATCTGGAGGGGAGCATATGTTGCTCTAAAACCTTTATATACGTTTCAACATTCATAGTGTTTATTAAAACATGCAATTGTCCCACACCATATGCACTAATGCATCCCCATACCATCAGAGATGCTGGCTTTTGAACTGAACGCTGATAACAGGAGGGGTGGTCTTTCTCCTCTTTAGCCTGGAGGACACGACACCCATGATTTCCAACAAGAATTTCAAATTTGGACTCGTCTGGCTAGAGGACATTTTGCCACTTTGCTACAGTCCATTTTAAATGAGCCTTGGCCCACAGAACTGTGGCGCTTCTGGATCATGCTCAATAATGGCTTCCTTTTTGCATGATAGAGTTTTAGGTGGCATCTCTGGATGACACGGTGGACTGTTTTTACAGACAGTTGTTTCTTGAAGTATTCCTGGGCCCATTTAGTAATGTCAATGACAGAATCTTGCCGGTAAGTGATGCAGTGGTGTCTGAGTGCCCGAAGATCATGGGCATCCAGTTAAGGTCTTCGGCCTTGTCGTTGACGTTGAGGTACATTTTTTTTAAAGTATTCCACAATTTTTTTTACGCAAGCCTTCACAGGTTGGACAGCCTCTGGCCATCTTCACTTCTGAGAGACTCAGCCTCTCTAAGACATCCCTTTTATAGCCAATCATGTTACACACCGGATGCCAGTTAAATTAATTTCTTGCTGAATATTCTTTCAGCTGATTTGCTTATATATTGATTGCTTTTTCAGCCTTTTTTTTTTGCCTGTGTTCCAACTTTTTTGAGACCTGTTGCAGCCAGAAAATTTGAAATAAGCTCATTTTGTAGATAAAAATATAAAAAGTCTCAGTTTCAACATTTAAAATGTTATCGATGTTCTATAGTAAATAACATATTGGCTCATGTGATCTGAAAGTCATTGCATTTTGATTTTATTCACAATTTACACTTCGTCCCAACTATTTCGGAATTGGGGTTGTATTTCAATCCAATATCCTTCTGACTATTTTTATGAGCCAACCTCCTCACCATCCGTTCTGATTTTAGTTAGTTTTTTGTTCCCTTGTTTTATTTCATCATTAATTTTTTTTCTTTTTTCTTTTTTTGAATTTTCAGCAGGACACTCTTGGTGTAATGTTTCCCCATGATAATGTTCAACTGGATTTTACCGCAGAGTGGATAAGGGAAAAGAAAATATCTGAAGGAGGATTTGGACTGAAACTCTTAAGCCTGAGGTGTGGGGAGTCGGTTGACACGGAAATGTATTCACTCTGCCAATGAAAAGCCTGCTTTAATAATCCACCTTTCATTTGAGAATTTACTAATATTGCTCCATTGGGCGGTTTATCCGCTGCCTACAAATGTTGAGGCTCGTTTCTTACGTAAAGAACACTCATTTTTGTAATAACAGCTATTAGCCCTCACTGAATGAAGAGTGTTCTTTACACGATGCACTGCCTTTCAGGTCCAGCCAAGGATATGCTGGAGGAATAAGCATACTGACACAGCAGGAGCCAGAGTCACAAAGCGTGGCCCAGAAAACGTGAATAGCAGCGACGTGTTTCTCAGGGACTGGCTGCATCGGCTCTACGGCCCTCTGCACAAGGGCTCAACTGCAGGGTGACACTACTTTCAAACTGTTCCCAAAATGTCATCTTCTCAACGCCTGCCTGTGCTGCATGCATGGAAAATGCTGTGTGCTTATTAAAAAAAGCTGCCCAACAATTCCAGAAAGAGAAAGAGATCACTAAGCAAAAATAACTGTCAAATCCTTGACATAAAGTGACAAATTAACCTGAGTAATTGCTTGAGAAACATAAGAAATGCCGATTCTGTTCATTTTTGGCATGGTTCGGGTCCTTTTGCCACTTAAAGGCAGATGGCTCACTACAAATCAATGCAGCCTTATTCTCTGTGATCAACTTTAGATCCTATGATGAAGAACTCTTACCATGAAGGCAGTGGGATCTTCAAGGATGATGATAGCCCAAGCCCCACAGGGCAAAAGGGGTCATGTTTATGACCATGAAAATGATCCGTAAGCATATGCTACTGCATTCACATTCAGCAGATCTCAAATCAATGCAACTCATATGGGAGATTTTGGAACAAAATGTAGGACAGCGCTCTCTGTCACCATCATCAAAACACCTAGTGAGGGGATATCTCCTGGGAAAAAGGTACTGCATCCCCCCAGTAAAATTGTATACTTTTAGATTCTATGCCAAAGTGTAGTACAACTGATTTAACAGCTTGTGGAGGCCCAACACCTCCACCAAGACTTTCTATTGATTTTTCCATCAATTCATCACCCATCTGTGTACATACAGTGTGAATACGTATGTACATACACACACCCAATTCCGAAATGGTTGTGTCGAAGTGTGAATTGTGAATAAAATCAAAATGCAATGACTTTCAGAATACATGAGCCAATATGTTATTTCCAATAGAACATGGATAACATTTCAAAAGTTGAAACTGAGACTTTTTACATTTTTATTCACAAAATGCGCTTTTTCAAATTTTCTGGCAACAGCCGGTCTCAAAAAAGTTGGGACACAGTCAAAAAAGGCTGAAAAAGCAAATAATATATAGGAGAATCAGCTGAAAGAACATTTAGCAAGTAATTAAGTTAACTGGCATCAGGTGTGTAACATGATTGGCTATAAAATGTATTAGAGAGGCTGAGTCTCTCAGAAGTAAAGATGGCCAGAGAATCTCCAACCTGTGAAGGCTTGCGTAAAAAAATTTTGGAATACTTGGGAATACAATGTTCCTCAACATCAAATTGCAAAGTCTTTGAAGGTCTAATCATCAACAGTGCATAACATCATCAAAAGATTCAGATAAACTGGAAAAATCTCTGTGCATAAGGGACAAGGCCGAGGACCTTTACTGGATGCCTGTGATCTTCGGGCCCTCAGACGCCACTGCATCACCTACCGCCATGATTCTGTCATTGACATTACCAAATGGGCCCAGGAATACTTCAAGAAACCACTGTCTGTCAACACAGTCCACCGTGCCTTGAGATGCCACCTAAAACTCTATCATGCAAAAAGGAAGGCATAGTTGAGCATGATCCAGAAGCGCTGCCATGTTCTGTGGGCCAAGACTCATTTAAAATGGACTGTAGCAAAGTGGAACAGTGTCCTGTGGTCAATGAGTCCAAATTTGACATTCTTGTTGGAAATTATCGGCCTGGTGTCCTCTGGGCTAAAGAGGAGAAAGACCACCCCTCCTTTTATCAGCGTTCAGTTCAAAAGCCAGCATGTCTGATGGTATGGGGATGCATTAGTGCATATGGTCTGGGACACTTGCATGTTTTAAAAATCACCATGAATGCTGAAAGGTATATAAAGGTTTTAGAGCAAAATATGCTCCCCTCCAGATGACATCTATTCCAGGGAAGGCCTTGTTTATTTCAGCAGGACAATGTAAAACCACATACTGCAGCTATTACAACAGCATGGCTTCGAAGTAGAAGAGTCCGTTTCCTGAACTGGTCTGCCTGCAGTCCTATTCTTTCACCAATTGAGAACATTTGGTGCAGAATTAAATGAAAAGGCTGTCAAAGGAGACCCAAAGCTCTCCAGCAGCTGGAAGCCTGTATTAAACAAGAGTGGGATAAAATTCCAATGGCTAAACTCAAGAAACTTGTCTCCTCAATGCCCAATGTAGGGATGCTACACCATGGTAAACAGCCCTCGTCCCAACTTTTTTGAGACCTGTAGCAGCCATCAAATTTAAAATGAGCTCATTTTATGGGTAAAATTGTAAAATTTCTCAGTTTTAACATTTGCTATGTTATCTCTTTTCTGTCATGAATAAAATACTGGCCGGTGTGATTTGTAAGTCATTGCGTTTTGATTTTATTCTCAATTTACACCTTGTCCCAAATATTTTGGAATTGGGGTTGTATATATGTATATAGTACCTAATCAAGGGTCCTTTTAGGAATGGGTCCAATTGTCGCATTCGTGGCCCACATACTGAGCAAATAATGCCCCCATCTCCCCTAATCACCAGCGTTCTGTTTCCATTTTCACAAGCCTGATCCCTGCAAATGAGACTCATTGTCCTTGATGTATGAACTCCATCGAACTTGTTCGATGTTTTCACATAAATATATATATATATATATATATATATATATATATATATATATATATATATATATATATATATATATATATATTGGTGAGATCCGCAATTTCCGCACTATTTAACCAGTTCACTCTTTCTCATTTCAAGAACTCAAAATTTGTACTAAATAGGGGCAAACCATTGGGGTTAATATGTATAATGTAACGTCAGTTCAACGCTCATTTTCCGTCGGAAAGCACCAATAGCGATACTTCTGGTGATGTCACAAACCTGGTCACGTGGGTTTGTTGACAACCCTGGTTGGCAAAAAGCCACAACATGTCAATTGATTTTATAGGGGAGGTAAAGTTGCCTTCCACTTTGTGTTATAATGCCAGTCAGTGACAGCGTTACTAACAACACAAACCCTTTCGTAAAGTGTTCAGGAATACGTTTCCTACGTATTTCTGATCGAGAACTGAAAAAATCTACTTGGATTGATGCAATTCGACGCAAGAACTGGGTGCCGTCGACCTACTCGCTTGTTTGTACTATTCACTTTCTGTTGAGTAAGTCGCAAGTTATTTTCCATTATTTCTAACATGACATTTTGCCAAGTTTTCGCATTTTATTATTCAGCTATGGCAAGAGAATGATCTTCTCTTTTGTCTTGGGTAATTTGATCGGTTTCTTATGCTTTCCCATAGCGAGTATTTAAGTGGCAGTTTGGACATTAGTATTGGAAAGAATTCCGTTTTCAACCTTCTTCAGTATCGACTGAGATCAGTACATTTTTGGCTTATCTTCACTTTTGGGTGCCCAGAGAAACATTCGAGTGTGTAAAAACGACTTGCATACATCCAGTCAAAAAAATGTAGAGTTTAATGTCTACTGCAGCTATAACAGCGACAGCCTTGTTACTGATGACACCCCAGCTGGCTAAAGAATGCGCAGTATATGCATTTGCGAAATTAAATATTAATTATAAATTCTAAACCCCCTTATCACGAATAAAACCCCCCTTTCAAAACCGTTCTGGTAAACGTACTACTGTGAATTACTTTCACTGATCAACGATGATCAACAAATGTTGAATTTCTGTTCAATGTAGGAATATCAAGTGACGATCCACCTGACCCAGACCTAAAGAAGGGTTGTTCCTCCCACCTTTCAGCTCTTAAGGATCGGAAGCCAACACAGACCTTTGTTGTACTTAAGATTGGAGAAATATCTTGCCTTTGCGGTATGTCAAGGTTTTGTACATATTCAGAGACCACCGAATCTGTTCCACAACTGCAGGATGCCATACTTCCCCTGTTTTGTTCCATTGATTTACACTTGTTCTTGCCAACCATGCTAATGCACATGCCTGAATATGATGTCAATGTTAATAAACAAGAGGTATTGCCATAGTGGGAGTGAGGAAGGACCTGCGCAAGCTTGTGTGTACAGCCATGCCAAACCAAACCCACCAATAGTCGCTCTCCTCTCATTTGTCAGCATAGATCCAGCCCATTTTGTCCAATTCATTTTGAAGCCAAAGAGAACTATTTCGTGACCAAAACTTTTTAACTCGTAAGCAAAGAGGAATGATTTGTGACCAAAACTTTTTGTAACGCAAAAAAAAAGCAGTCAGCTTCAAAAGCATAATACTCACCTCTGTAACCAAATCCACTTAAACTGTAACCAATACTTTGCTTGTTTTTACTTACAAATTCGAAATACGGTTTCAAAACACTTTTTTTTTGGCTTGCATGATAAAGACACAAAAATACCTTCATACTGATCAAGAACTGAGTGGGAGCAAGGACGAAGCATAGGTGTTTTGCGGCAGTCAGTTTAAGTAGCAGCAAGTCAAGAAATCTCAAATGTTAGGTGATGTTCACACAAGTAGGCTAACATGTGTCAGCTGTAACTGATAGGTTTCTCCTATTTCATCCCAAGTTACAGCTACTTAGCTATCTATTGTATTAATATTCTGAATCTTGTTTAACCAACCAATATTTCAGCTTTGCTAGCTAGAAAAATCACGTTATATTACACATATATTGGAGCAACAAACTTTTTACCAGAATTAGTCGGTATAAAATGTTGTAAAACTGTACTTTTTATTCTATTTTATTTATTTTTTAAATAAATCATAAAGCATCATATTCAAGCGCATAAGAATGTGTATTAAGGGTGATTGTGGAGTAACGGTAAAAGGCCATTTTATCTTGTACAACACTAATGCAATATAGGAAACAAAACATGAAGGAAACATCTAAGATCAAAGTTAAATTAGATTAAATTTCAAATTTTGATGATGGCTTCTTCAGTTTTTATGCATTGATGGCATTTCAGCCCATACAGTTTTCTCTTTAATATTTTAGAGCTGCATTTAGAAGAATGGACAATGTCACGAGGAAGTTCTACACGCTATTTGAAAAAAATTATTTTGTAAAGTTTATTTAGCTAAAGGCTTATGGATTTTTGTCACTTTCAGTCATGTATTGAAAAATATCATATTCTTGTTTCGTTTTTACTTGTATATGAATGTGATAAACAAAGCATTCATTTGCAAACTTTGATATCACTGTCATATTACTTATATTGAGAACATTACAACAGTCATATCAGTCCGCAGAGACGGCATGCACACACCTTAATGTTCTGCCATAATAAAGGCTTGAAGGTGTTGAAAATTGACAGGAAGTTCCAGAGAAATGTGCATTGAATGTATCGCATGATTACGAAACCTGCTTGTTTTTATTGACTAAATATATGGAGTTTTAGTCGACTGAAAAATCTGTAATTTTTGTTGACTTAAACTAGATTGAGACCATAAGATTAATAAAATGTGACTGAAACTAAATGGCATTTTAGTCAAAAACTAGGACTAAAACAGAATTAAAATACATGTTCTGAAAAAGTCGACGCTGCTCGTCCCACCCCCCATGGTCAAGTTGTTGTGTGTGTGAGATGTACCGAGACAAAACTGATAACTGCTTGCTGGCGGTCATTTCATGCCACTTCCTTGTAATTGGAGTGGCATGAACAGCTCAGCATGGCTTCAAAATGTCTGTCGCCCTCAAACCCACCATCATGCATGTCGCAGAGCCTGCCATCTCTTCCCCCCTCCCCCTGCTCCACTGATGGCTTTTTCCCTTATGGCTGACTTCTTTCTGGGGAGAGAACCTCAGAGCTGTTCAGAAGAATCATGTCAAACTGACAACCCAGTCAGAAAACAGCAAAATGTTTATGAACTTGGACCTGAATAACATCATTTGAAATGTCTTAATGCAATTCCATTGCTTCCAATGATCTTATTTCATTTAAACTGTTTAAACGATCATGAAACACGTGCATTTCTTCCAACCCCTGAGTAAAGAAAAGCGTGAGAAGTACGGAGTCATAACGCGGGTGAAACTGATATACATCCATGAACAAGGCCTTCAATTCCATGCGAGAATCTCTTACATGTGTTGATAGAATAACTGCTGACTACAGCAGAGGAAAGTAAATATGCCAGTAAAACTCACGCGGAATGCGTGACAGTTGACAGTTGACAATTGTGTTATTAATGAAAACTGACCACACCTGGTGATGTTGGGAGTTTTCGGAGCTTTTGTCATGGTAATTTAAGTGAGTGTTTGAAAACAGGTCATGACCCCAGACTGTATAAAAAGATGGATGAAGCTACTGTGACGTCACCCATTGGTTTCAGCATACGATAAAGGAAGCCTCGATTTTGGCAATTTGAATTGCACCATGTTGTCATTTTGAAACCAGATTTGATTTCTATTGGACAAGAGCATGTATTGAAGATCCAGGGAGGACCGTGGCTCAGACCATATCGAACGAGAAGCAGAGGATAGCCACGCCCCTAAAGTATATTCTGGCTTTATCCTTTATTCTAATCTATATGGGACCATAATTTACAAAAATAACATCATGATATATCGAATGAGACTGAAACTTGCTATAGCTACCAGAATAAAATGTGAAAAATCATTATTAAAATGAAAAATCAGCAGGGAAAGTAGGGTCATTTTCTGATAGACTTCTATAGCATTGAACGGCTTTCTGCAACCGCTGATGTTGCCATCTGCTGGCCATTATATAGAATGCCATTTTACGGTACTTCTGCATGGGCTTCATTTTTCAGACCAGGGTGCTGCGTCCATCTGTTTATTTCAAGGGATGGGTTTGAGCCTCCCCTATCGCCAGTTCCCCAGCTGCCAATGATGCATATGTCTTAATCTGGCAATGTCTGTCTTAGAATATAAACCATGTTTATTTTAATTCAGCAATGTGTAACTTTCGATCAACTGTATTTTTTTAAATCATGTAAAACAGCTATTGACATGTTATTAGTCATTTATAACTGCATTACAATATATAATAATTGAATCTGTATCATTTGATGAAGATAACTTTTTGTATCCTCAGCCAGCATCAATCAACATTGTCAGCAGGCTGGGGTTGGCATTTCACTCATGTCCAGTGTACCTGAAGTTACAGTTTGGTAAAATCAGGACACTTCATTACTGAATCCAAAAAGCCACACACAGATTACACAGATTTGTGGGTCAGTGGATATCGTTGAGAAATGTAATTTTGATTTTGGTTTTAGTGTTCTCAGCTTTGAGAGCTCACTTGTATTTTGATAAAGGGAAAATAAGGTGCATAACATTGTCTCTGCTCAGATTGGTCCTCGAGGTGAATGGTCATATTGGTGAAGGAGGGAATGGATTGAAAATGTATTAAATCCTGCTCTGTAGTGCGCTTTATTATTTTGTCCTAATTTTCACTATAAGTTGGTACCCCTTCCTAAGAGGGAGAACGGTGTGGTTTTCTATGGATTTTTTTGGTCTGTCTGTTTGTCTGTGTGTCTGTCAGCAGTTTAGCGCAGAAACAGTCTTTAAAAAATTACTCAAAATCTTCTGAAAAGGTGTGCAACTATGCAATGGTCCAAAAATCACGCGATTACATTTTAGGGCAAGTACAAGGTCACTGAAAAACCAAAGATTGTTTAAAACATCTCCCTTCTCCCCCTATTTGGTGACTGGCACCAGTTCTTCACATTTACATTAGAATATCAATTTTCTCCTGACTGAAGCAGGCCAAGAGACTTAGAGAAAACCTTTTGTCCAAGAAACCCTGCCCCTTACACGACAATGTCAATTTGAATAAAGCGATCAATCTTTGGTTAAATCCCTGAGCACAAAATTTGCTTTGAGAAACCAGACACTCCTCCCCACCTAGTATTTGGAACCTACTCTCTGGCATTTATCAGTGGTCAGAAGTATCCCGCTAAGTAGCAGTGTACTCCACTAGTGGAAAATAAGTTTTATTTCCTCCGTTATGCTTTCACCAACTGATGAAGAATCGGTTGATAGTTAGACTTCAGATGTCGTCAAACAGTTTTGACCTTTAATCCTGGTTTGTGTTCGTTACCATTGGATCAGCACAAGGGAAATATCACTCCACCAGAGAGTTGTCTTACCTAAGCAAAAGCTCATTGCCTACATCATAGATTTGGCATACTAACAAAACCTTTCTCTAAAAAAAGGACTTTGTGG
Source organism: Gymnothorax reevesii (assembly GCA_029721435.1). Taxonomy (NCBI): domain Eukaryota; kingdom Metazoa; phylum Chordata; class Actinopteri; order Anguilliformes; family Muraenidae; genus Gymnothorax; species Gymnothorax reevesii. The sequence goes on from CM056585.1 coordinate 54,645,924, forward strand.
ATTGTCATCATACGGGAACCCTTATTAAGTCTTAATTGAACCCTTTATGGTCAGTGTGAAAAGTGTAAAAACTCCTTTTTATAAATTTGAGGAAGATCCTTTGAAGTAGAGGACAATGTAAAAGACAATGTAATGATTTACAAATCATTGTCACCTTATATGTAATTGGAAAAAATACAAAGACAATATATCAATGTTGAAACTGAGTTTTGTTTTTTTTTTTTGTTTGTTTTTTTAAATGATCAAATCTTGAAATTTATGCCAGCAATGTGTGTCAAAAAAGTTGGGACATAGGCAACAAAAGACTAGAAAAAATGTTTGATGCAAAAGCAAAAAAAAAAAAAAAAACCATCTGGTGGACCATCTCAGTGCTAATTAGGCTAATTAGCAACAGGTTAGCTAAATGAAATGATTAGGAATAAAAAGTCTTTTAGAAGAACAGAATGCGACAAACCGATTCCAAATTCAATTGAAATGTCATATATTTCGAATTTAAAATGTTTGTTCTCTATGTCTGTCAGTGAGGTTTCAATAAAATGTCCACAGTGAGTCTACATGGCTCAACTGACCTGAATCACAACACCAAAACACAGAGATTTAGGAGTCCAGGTTTAGGCATGGAGCAGTTAGCGAAGGACGCTGCCACATCTAACTCTACATGCTGACCATGTATATGCCAGCTACGCTCGTTTGAGAAAGTTTGTTTACAGTCCATGCATGGCTGGCACTAGCTGCCCAGGGAAACAATGTCAGTCTTTGATTACATCCAATTTGATGATCATCAATTTGGCAAGCTTGATTGTGCCTCAAAATCCACAATATTAAAGCAATTGAGTTTGCATGTGTTTTTATGAGGAAGAGCGAATGTGTGTGTGTGTGTGTGTGTGTGTGTGTGTGTCTGTGTGTATGTGTGTATGTGTATTTGTGGATAATTTGCAGCTTGCTGATTTTAAGCTGACACAGTCTATCATCCATGAAAATCATTGAACTGTAAGCCGAATTTGACCATTTGACCTGGGCTACAATGCGCATTCTGATGCTCACTCTACATTAATGTTTCCTTTTACTGCTTATCGTTTCTGACATTTCCTATTCGAAAACTGACAAGCACTTGACCTTTGAATTTTCTTTCTTTCCTTGGTGTGAATACACAAAAAACGATATATTATTGTAAAAGAGTGCTTTCAGTGCATGTAAAATATTTTTCCATTCAAGATAAGATGCGCCCCTTGTGACAACAAATGAGGAGTCAACTTGCAAAACCTGCTAAGTCAAGTATTGAAAATAAATGAGTTATCTCCCTTAGCCTCTCTTTCAGGCACCTGCGCATGTTCCACTGATAGCTCCATTTTCAAAACCTACTAAATCTTGATAAATTGTAACGGAAAAAGTGAAACTCTGTCAAAACCCACCAAGTCAACTCTGTCAAATTCTGCTAAGTCATCAGCCAATGTGAAAATGTGATTCCATTTTCGTTCCCTGGAAGGAACCAATCACAGTTGCGCTTTTATTGCCTTTTCAGCTTTTGCTTTCTCTAACAGGTTTGGGCAGTTCAGAAAAGTGTGATGATAGAGATACCATAAAATGGGGATTTGAACCCATGGACTCATGTTTATGTTTTCAAAGTCATAGAAGCTATTCAACCACTATGCTGTCTGTAGCATTGAGTTGCATGTATAGTGGGTCCTGAGTCAAATACCCTCACCAATTGAGCAACGGGGCTGGTTTAAACACTGTCAAAACCTGCTAAGTCAAAACTTTGTGTTGCAAAATCAAGGTAATTTCTTTTAAAAAATTGTGAGTTGCCTCATGGATTATGTCTACAAGGCTAATAATTTCAGTATAGTGAAAATGGGTATTTATAGAATATAATTTCCATGCCTACCAAAAAAATCAGATTTTTCTAAAAAAAAAAATTAAAAAAAACAATGAACCAATTTGACTTAGAAAGCTTTGCAAGTGGACTCCTCAAGCAACAGGATAAAAACTTCAAGAAATGAACATCATGTGCTTGAAATACGTGAAATTAGACTCTTAAATTACCCAGTGAAAAACAATTTTTTGCAAGGATCACTTGTTTTTTGTCTTGATGTTATTCAACATTACTGATGCTCTTCAACATTGTCCATACTCCCATCACAAGGACAACTCTGGAGAGTTATCTGAAACTCAAAACTTCAATGAAAATGGTGAATGAATTGAAGAGGGCAGTTCTTAAGTGGAGATGGGAATGAACTGAGGAATCTTGACAGATTCTGTGTAGAGGAATGTTAGAGGAGTAATTATTCAACACAATTCAACACAAAAAAAAACAATGGAAAGTGACTCAATATTTTTACTGTCGTGATGTGGGGGAGATGGACTCTGTGCTATGCATTTGTCACTCATCTGGCACCTTGTGACACGTGGTGATGTAACGCCACACCCACTCCCCTCCCCCGGCCCCCAATCCTCATCATCATTAAATGTGACCCCTCTGTCATTAAATGTCTTTGTTATTAGTTTTCTATTTCTGTTTCCTGCCCACCTGTTCATTCCAAATACTAGATGCCTGGCAGTTGCCTCCAACATCGATGGGATATAATTTTTAACCTGAGCGCGTAACCTCAGCCTTTGTTATGTTGTTGGAAAACGCTGCATTATACTCAATAAAATAACTCACAACTCAAATAAATCTTATGTTCACTCTGATGGCTGAAAAAGACTGAGAGTGTTTTCCAGTTTTCTCACCATATTAATGCCATTTTGTGTACTCTGCGGGAGGCTACAGAGAATTTTGCTCTGAATAAAAATGATCATTCACAAACATTTTAAAAAGCCTCGATCAGAATACAACCTTGGAAAAATAAAGTTGTTCTTGTCTAAAAGATGTGCCTCTGAAAGAACACGGAGTGAAGTTTGGGTGTTAGAGCATTTATGACCAGCACATACATTTGCAGTCACTCAGAAAATGTCAAAAACAACATTTGTCGCTGCCAGTTTTTACACAAGATTCGGGGGGAAAGGCAAATTCACCGTCCCCCTCAATCAAAACCACAAAACCTGTTTTTTCTCCATGATGGAGTCTGCACTTGTCCTCTTTTTTTCCTTCCTTTCTTTCTGTAACTCCAACAAAAGAGGGTTGCTACACCGCCTTCATTGCCACTGTGATCTGGCCGCTCATTTGGAAGCTGGTCGAACGAATTCAGTGCGCCGAAATCTCCATACAGCCTCAGTGTGGTGGGGTTTTTTTTTTTTTACAAGAGAAAATATATAGTCATTATAATCATCAATTCCAGCCAATTTTTCTAGTCCTTAATTACTTTAATTGATCTCGCTGTCTCCTCTTTTGTGCCGAGGAAAGTCAGTTCATGGCCACTTTTCTGTTTGCTTTTGACCTAATTAGTTGATCTCTCTTCATTGTTCTGTAGAAATAAAATAAATAATAGTGCATTGGCAGCTGCCCTTTCATTTTAATGTGCCGGGCTGCTGAAACTGCCGCACTTATGTACAATGCAACTCCAGAATTAGCCTAATTTATAGTCATCCAACTCCGTCAATGCGCAGACACGCAGAGCACCTCTCCGACGTCTTGAACCCTCTCCGACATGTTCTCGGACGCATGACGGACACCTCCCAAATTTTCTTACTATCCGTCAAAACGATGGAATGCCCACGTGTAGCGCAAGTCTGTGATTGGTCAGCGAACTACATCATTCCCGGAATGCTGCTCAGACGTCATGAAATAGTTGGCGGGTCTACGAATAAAGCGCTATGCCCCCTATTGTCCTAGCGGTGAATTGCTTTGCAACACCCATTCAGCAATGGAGAAGTCTGAAAGGTCCACAGATTCGTCGATATAACTGCGTGTATGCGCATTGACGTAGTTGGACGATCATAAATTAGGCTTAACAGTTATAGAATTTCAGTTCACGAAAAGGGCAACCAAATAAGAAACAAATCACAAGTAGCACAGGGAACTTCAACACATGCATGTCCTCGGACATATTTTTTCTATCCACGCGATTTGTCACTGATGCAATAAATATGACCTCCAAACAAAAAAGTATGTCACAGCTTCCATTGAATTTAGGTGGATTTTCCTCGGCAGTTTTACTGAAGAGTAAACTAGGCGAAGCAAAATTCTAGGAAATTAAGGATTTCGGAACTTAAAACTGATGTAAATTTATGTCATTATCCAAGCATATCTGTGGAGCTGCAGTGCATACATTTTTTGAAAATTCATCCCCTTAAATTGGCAGATGTGACTGCAGTAATGCGATAATGAATTGTAGGCCTACTCAAACATTTGTCCCACAAAATATGTATTCCCATTTGTTTGCATGTACATACATATGATCTGTGTAAATATATAGATAAGCCTATTGATATGTATCGTAAGTACCAAATCGCAGTCAACTGTGAATCCCCATGAAACACCACTCTTTTCCTTACGGTCGTCCGGTACAAATGAAGTACAGCGTTATTGCACTTAGCTGACGGATGACGCGCAGTACTAGTGACAGAGAGCGTAAGAATGTAAGACCTGTACTCGGCTATGGCATGGAGGAGGGCATTTGCGGTGGTAGGTGCCAGAGAGGTGAGGTAGGAGGAGGTGCGGGTGGGGATTGTACTTCAGATAGTGGGGTTGTCAGAGGGACGTAACGGGTCACTGGCGTGCGTGAATGTCGAAAGCTAGTCGTCAGTCTCCGCAGGCAGGTGAGCGCAGCATAAAAGACCAGGAGTTTTATTTCCTCTCAGCCCCCCGGCCCCCCGAACACACACGCAAAACACGACTCCCGCATCCCTACTCCCACCCAGCATACGCCCCCTCAGACTCCATTATAACAGCCACTCTGAATCAGCGCTAACCCTGGCATCAGAGCAGAAGGGTCATGCATACAAGGTCGATAGAAATTGATTTTTTTTCTTGGTCCCCCTGGGACCACAACATTTCCATGTGATAATAAAATAGTAAAAAACGGGAAACAGTTGAAATGCGTTCTCTAAAAACTGAAAAATGTTTTTTTTTTTTTTGGTGGGAGGTGGCAAAACTTATCCTATTGCCCCCCACTCCCCCAGCCGGTAAATTACTTCATACAATTCAAGCAAGCATTGAGTACATAGGCAACAGAAATATAATTTAAACCATAAATGAGATTGAAGAAACGTTAATTAGGCCTATGCACAAAACAAATATCTCAGAGCCCTATTTTTGTAATTTTCGTATGCCATTTTTCTGCGTTACATTGTTTGATCACTCTTCACAAAACCGGCGATGGCTCAGTGCAGCGGTTGTCTCATGGCCTGAGCTGGTCAGCCATCTCGTTTTCCTGTATAGGTCCTCTAGAGTTTGTACTTACTTTTCTCTTCTAATTAAGAATAAATATTATTATTTATATATTATTTAAAAATCATGAAACTCAAGAAAATAAATCGGTTTAAGAACACAAATTTGCAAGTGAGATGTGAATTCTGAGGCACAGGCTCTTTTGAATTATGTATGCAGGATATAAACATTTAAAACGCATTTATAGCCTATAGCTATAGAATTCCGCTCGATCTTTAAGAGACGCATTTTACGACGTAGCTAAAACAACACTAATTATGACAACAAACCATATGCGCAATAGGTGGCGATTCACTTTAATGAGACGACTGCTGGCCCATTTTGTCAGGTTTGTGTGATGCCGTAATAGGGTCATTCGGCAATCGGCATCCCGTTCAGAGAATTCTATGCAAATTTTCATGGCGGCTGAGAATGCGAACCGAGCCCAGAGGGTGCACACGCAGAGAGAATTACGGAAGTACGGAGGATCAGACGCAGGTCGCTCTGGACAGATAAACCTCAAACTGCCACGGAAAATTGACAGACCGAAAGCCAGGAATATAACTATGAAAAATACCAAATAAAATGATTGACGTTTGAATGAGAAGCAAGAAGCAAAATTTCCTGCCACTCTAACTTGTCATTGGACACTTTTTAAAAACTGAATTCTTCTTCACGCTTCTGCAGCTTCTCGCTGATGGATGAAAGTTGGAATCCAAGGTGGTTGCAGTCTGTTGGTGGCATAGTTTCTTCTCCATTGAATTGAATGTTCATTTTGAGGAAAAAAACAAACAAACTGAAGTACATAATCTGGACAAACAACTTTATTTCTGGTAATGCATCTATACACTGTACATTCAGTCACTGTGGTATATAAGCATAGCTATTTTCAAACATAATCTCATAAAGTCCTTTACTTTACAATATAGTCCGTGTTGTGAGAGATAGAGGGAGGAGGGTTTTTTGGAGAAAGGGCATGGGAAAAAAATCGCAAAAAGACAAGGTAGAGGGTAGAATAGATAAATAAGCCAAGCTTTCGTCTTCTCATTCAGTATATGCGGCATTAATAAACAAGAAAGCATACATTTAACCTCTTACATAAAAATAGTTCTAGAATTGTAAAGTTTATATACTATTTAGCAGCAGCGTAGGGCTAAAAGCAACCAAGAGAAAGGAAAAGAATCTGCTGGAAAGTGGCTGTACACAGTCCAAACGCCTGTGTAACCATTCTTGACCAAAAGTATTTTTCTGTATTTCTTATAATGTTAAAATATATATGGACTGGTGGAAAAAAAAGCAATATGGGTCTACAGTTTTTAAAAAAGGGATGCAAAATAATTGGGGAGAACTACATGTTCATGAAGGGTGTATCCTCTAACGCACTGCAGTACTTGTTTTAGAAACATTTTCTCTGTTAAACCACAACTTGTAAAACAAGACAGCTATTGTGTAAGAAAAGATTTCTTTTTTGAAAAAGGACACACCATATACATTTATAATACAATATTGTAAAATGAAAAAAAAATATTTACATGTGTAAATGTTTTTCTTCTGCTTAATTTTACACTGGCTAGTTTCGTATAACATGTCATGTTATTGCTATTTTACTGTCTTCCATTTAGAAAAAAAAAAAGATTTAGAAAAGAATTGTTTAACCATTAATTATTTTCAGTTTGGGAGAGTTGGGAGCAGCTGTCAACATCTCCTTGCTTGTAGAAAAAAAACATGAATAAAGAAAACTACACATTGTCTTATTTGAATGTAAAATAACCATAGCATTTTACCACCTCTATACAATTTCAAGTCTGTTTGAGATACAGAGACTCTGTCAGTCTTTCAATAACACTGCCCTTTATAATGTAGTTTAAGACATTGGGCTTTGATTATAATGCCCTCTGCATTTGTTAGAAAGGTCCATCACTTGACAGACAGAAATAACTTTAATCAGTAGACTGTCCGTATCTACCAGAGTACTGTTTATGATTCATATAGATATGGTTAAAGTCCATTAATGTATTTCTAAAGAAAACGTTTGACATATGTTATAACAATATCTCTGAAAGAATAAATGCGTTCATAAAAAAAAAAGATTCAGATCTTGTTTGTTTCCTCCAAAATGGCAATTCATTCAATTGTTTTTGCTTTTAGTAAAAAAAAAAAAAAAGAAAAAAAAAACGTAAAAATGAGAGGACAATTTAAGTAAAAACCTTGTTGAAACGAACCACATTTGATGAGGAATACTGAAGCGGAGCTGTAGCAGTTTAGTTGAGGATGTGCACCTGATGCATTGTGGGATGTACAGATATACCTGTGCGTGTGTGTGTGTGTGTGGGGGGGTGGGTGGGGGGTAGGCTGGGGAATTAGGGAACCAAGAACATTCAATCCTGTATGGGCACATAGACTCCCATTTGGACCAGACTTGTGTGAGCCATCTGAGCGGTCTGTATAAGCAATATTGTCACCTCATTTTTCGACTCTGGAAACCTTATGCCCAAACGAACAGGCACTTGAGGTTGTCCAGCATATTTGAACACTAGATTTGAGTGCGTGTGCGCGAGCACACAATTTTTCTCTGAGCGTCTCTGAGTGAGAATGTGTATTTGCCTGCGTGAAAGCTGTAGTTCTCTGAAATATGTCATCAATGAGGTTTAGTTTCCTATAAAAGAGGAAAATACACTTCTTTAAAAAAAAAAGAACAGTTTGCTGTATATTGCATAACACAATGAAACCCTTACATATACAGTATTAATGCCCAATAACAAATAAACGTATGGCAGACTTTTTCTCAAATTTCATGCATATGAAAGAAAATATATAAGAGTTTGCCATTGAAAAAAAGAAAACATAACAGACAAGCAATAAAAATACCCCCACATTAAAAACAACACCACCAAGATCAGAAGGAAAACAGCATAAACACAATGTACATTCTGAGTGCATTGTACCCACTCTGTATACTCGGAGCAGTCATTTCATCTGAGCCAAATTTTCTCTATCAACATTTTTATCCAATCAAATCTATGCGTCAAATCTGGGAGCAGTGCGTCGTGGGAATTCTTGGCTTAACACTTGGATTAACAGCTGCAGCACAGTGTCCCAGGTTTTCTGACTTGGTTCATACTGTGCAAATACCACAATTGTAGACCTCCTCTCTCAACTCAGATTTCATCCCTCTCTCGTCCCTTTCTCTTGAATCTTTCCTGGAATCTTTTGTGTTCAAAAATGTATCTAAAGACTGTAATAATAATAATAATAATAATAATACAGTAATAAAGTGAAAACACAAAATTTACAAAACCAATTTTTCCAGACTTATAAAGAAGCTCACAAATGTGCAGTATCCAAGCAAGCGAGCGTTTAGACACTTTTTTTGCATTTTTATTTACAATATTTAGCCTTTAACAAGTAATTGCATGGCATTTAATTTAGGTACATACAAAAGAGGGAAAGCCATTTCCATTTTGCTGTCATGATCACATTTTCCCCAAAAGAATGGCAGAGAACAGGAGTTGGACTAAACACGCAGTATAAGAAGGTCTGTATTTGACAAAGTGCGATTCATTAATGTAAAATTTATTAAAATTTTTTTTAAAAAGTCATACCTATATTTACACATCATTCAAAATAAAAAGAGAACAATTTTGTGGTTCTTGCTATCTGCGCAGCTTCCATACCTATAATCATAGCATCTTTATAAAACGGCGTTTTTCAGAACTTCTGGGAGCAGCAAATTTTAGCATCCAAATGAAAAAATACAAAATGCAGTCATGCTAATTTTTCTTTCTCTCTCTCTTTTCATGAACCAAAGATTCTGACAGACTTGATATATACTGTGCAAATTTACACAGGCCACATATCCCTCGTCATGTGCAGCGCACTGGATTGATTTGGACAGGTAAGCACGCATAAGCACACTTTTTCTGCAGCCACTATGCTCCGGTACTCTGTCTGCAGGGAGAATTACCCACCTAAACGAAGTGCTCATTCTATAAGGGTGCCAAGAACATACATTTTTTTTTCCATGTTTCTCCAAAATAAAGATTCTGAGAAAGAGGCCGGGTCACCCCAATCTCCTGTAAACCTCAGCACGTGTTTTATCTCTCCAAAAATCACACATAGAAAAGAAATGCAAACAAAATCACTTGCTCCCACCCCCCCCCAAAATTGTTTTTTTTAAGGGCTTTGTCCAGACTGACCGGTGAAAAGATGGCAAAAGTGGTTGAAATCTTCTCCTTGATGCTTGATATCTTTTTTCTTTTTGAATATTTTTGAGGCTCCATCAACACAAAATGTTTTTGTTTTTCATATATACTCCAGTCCTACTACGCAGTCTTAAATAGCTTATTACAAAATGAACTCCTCAAATGTCTTCACAAAGAAGTGAACACCCCCCTAAACAAAAGATGTGTTTGTCCCTCTGTCCATCCCCCTCTCTGGCAGGTCATGTGACATGCCCTGTCACAATACTTTCAAATGTTCTGTATTGGTTTCATGTTGGTAGTATTCTCATATTGGTATCAATGGTAGTAATACCTATCATTATTAATATTTTCACCATAGAAAAGTCTGTATTCAAATATCTTTTCTTCAGTTCTTTTTCTTGTGTGAGGGGAAATACAGGCACAACACCTTTATTGTGCTATATAATTTTCTTTTTTCTATAATAATTTTTTTTTTTGAATGAGAGATGCGTTTCAGTGCTTATGTTAGTAACACATTTTCCCCCAGATACACATACTGATCTTCACTTCCTCTCTCTCTCTCTCTCTCTTTCTCATCATTCCACCTTTTCCAATCCATGGACGCATGCAGCATCCGAGCATTCGTGGACAAATAGAAATCTGTTCCGGGTGTTGACCCGCTCCCCCCCCCCCCCCCCCGGGCCTCTGTCCTGGGCGGCGGCTGGTTTAGTTGTGGGAGTCCTGGGTCGTGCCGTCGCCCCCGGCCTTACTGCTGCCGCCTCCGCTGCTGCTCGCTTTCGGCCACAGCTGCTCCTGCAGCTCCCTCACCACCTTCTCCAGGTGCTCCCGCGCCTCGCGCTCCTGATGGAGGTCCTGCCTCAGCTGCTCCCGTTCGGCCTCCGCGTGCTGCAGCTTCATCTGTAAGTCCTCGATCTGTGAGAGAGAAGGGGAAGGAGATAGAGGTGGGGTAGAGGTCAGAGTGCGCACACGCTTCCTGTGGCTTCGCTCGTTGTCTATTTGTTCCGCGCCTGACCTCGACTGACGCCGACACACCCAGGATTCTTTTCGTGTTTTTCACCCTCTGTGCGTTTCAGATCAGACACCAAAGCGACTCCACTTCCTGCCCCCAAAACACCCCCCCCCCCCCTCCCAAAATCCACCCTTCTCTCGCCTTCACGTTAGCCACACTTCCTTTCTCAGACCCTTCTCTGCCTGAATGCAGGCCGTCACGCCCGCAAAACCCTCTTTTTAGTGTTGTTGAAATACATTTGAAATTCGACTGAACAATCTGGGCAGTTCACTTTCGGCCGGGAGAGAGAAAGCAAGGCCAAGCCCAGGCTCTGTGGTTCCTCACTTTACTTGTTTTGTCTAGTCTACGCGTCCCCTGTTGCCTGAGAGGAAGTAGGCGTCACTTCCTGCTTCCTCTTTGGGGCGAACAATTATCTCCCATCTGCATTCTTGGGGCGACGCCCAATTCTTTCAAAACTCGGGTTGAGAAAGATGAGGACGTAAAAAGAAAATAAACTCTGATGCAGACGATCCATTTCGCCAGATGATCTTGGAGCCGGGAGCGCTTTTATGAGAGTACTCAGAAGGGCTCGGCACACAGACCCATTTAAGCCTCTTGGCTGCAGAAAGTGCCAGTCACACACGAAGGAAATGTGTCCTAACTGCAGTAATGATTACTGCACTGCCCTGTCTGGCTCCAACTCCGTCAACATCTGCGCATTTGTGCTCGGGTGGGCGCGCGTGTGTGTGTTTGTGTGTGCATGAGTTTGCGTGTGTTTAAGCAGCTCTATGCATTTGTATGCAGTATCGTCCAGGCTGCATTTTGTGTGTGCATCTGTGGGTCAACTTTTTTGCAGGTCTCTGCGTCCATTCAAATGTTTGTGCAAGTGTGCGTGTGTGTCCATCTGTAAGCACTGGTATTTGTGCACGTCTAGGTGCGTGCAGATTTGCCCATGTGTTTCAGGGTTGTTTGCCCATGCTTTGGTGAATGCATGTCTTTTTGTGAGTTTATGCACATGCTTCTGTGTGTTTGCACATGTTTCTGTGTTTGAACATGTATTTAGTGTGTGCAAGCATTTTTGTGGGTTCTTGCATGAGCATGCATGCATGCATCCGCATATGAATCTGCACATGGATTTTTGTGTGTGCATGCATGTTTATGCGTTCATGCACGTGCAATTGTGTGCTGATGAGTGAATTAGTGCACACGCTCTCGCCAAGCTCACGTCTGCATGCATGCGCATGCATTTCCACATGCGTATTTGTGTGCACATGCGTTTCCGCATGCATAGTTGTGTCTACATGCAAGTATTTGTGCAAGCGCTCTCGCTGAGCTCATACCTGCGCAGAGTACTTGGCCCGCAGGCGGCCGGCCTCGCAGCCCTTGTCGCACACGCGCAGCTGCCGCGCCTGCTCCAGCTCCCTCTTCAGCCGGACCCTGGACTCGTTCGCCTCCTTCATCTTCTTCTCGCTCTCCGCGCGCAATCGCTCAATCTCCTTCCGCAGGTTACGCTTGGCCTCCGTCGCCTCTCTCAGCTTCTCCTTCTTAGCCACCCTCAGGAACTCCAGCTCCTGGTTTGGGAGAAAAAACTGCAGTTTACCCCTCAGGTTTACCCGACCACCCATGTCCAGTATTTACATGTAGCTATGCGCTGATATTTTTTGATGGAGAGCAGGCTGGTGTTAGCCACAGGGCTCTTTAAATTTCAATTTCAGATCTGCTGAGGCTTTCTGCACAAGCAAACATTTCAGGTAAATTATAGTTTTCTCGCTACGCACCTTCTATAATGGCGGACTCAAGCTTTTCACTGTGCAATAAAAACAAGTAGCTCAGAGCTGGCACCACACATTACGCTCTCATCTCCTGTTTTTTGGGCAACTTTAGTCTACAGGCACTGTTCAAACCCTTTTTTCCTGCTTCGCCATCAGCGACGGTTAAAAAAAGAAAAGAAAGCGAGAAAAAAAAAAAAAAAAAAAGCAGTTTCGGTCGTGAGAAGGGTTAAGGTCGCGCGGAGCGAGTCGACATTGAGAACAGAAGTGGAGTTTCCTTCCCTCCTGAAACAGCTTGTTTCTGAGCGGTAACACCCTCGGCCTGTTCGTGGGAAATCCTCTCGCAGGACAAACGTTTCTGTCATCTGGTTATGCTTCAATGCTCTGTCTTAAGACCAACAACAACACGCAGGCTTAAGCGTCTGACAGCTTTCTCATCTCGTCGGATGAGCAGTATTAGTAAGTTTAACTCTCCTCCACGCCTTTCTCTCTTGGCTCACAATGGAATTCCAGTTTCTGCCGTCGCCACTGTCAGAGGCAGTTAGGCACGGCAGTTGCTTCACAGGTACCAAACTTCTGTTTCAAGAACCTTTAATACTTCTGGGTTGCCATCGCTGACCTCCAAGCTTCTGGAAACTCTCACTCCACTCCTTGAAAAAGGACTCCACAATGATCCCGATAATTCCAGAGCAAAAACAAAATGGTTCAACTGGGTAGCTTTTGCACTTGAAACCGAAGAGCTTTCAGTAAAAACTTAAAAAAGCTTTCCTTAAAGGGCAATGGCTAAATGACCTTTTTTTTCAGGAGTGCAGCAAACCAAATATACTTTATTAATCATCTGAAAGGGCATTTATATTGTTGCAAACATCATACAACAAAAAACTTATGTCCACCAAAGATTTTCTACATGCCAACACAACACAACTGCAGTGGGTGAAACCACAAGCCACTCGCTGGTATGTGTGAACGGTGGCACATTTTTACTATTTTGGTTCTGTTGAATAGGTAAATCACTGAATCTAAATCCAGCAGACCGTGCAGTTTACATGCTGAAGAGGAGACTGAAGGCGAAAAGTACCTAAAACAAGCAGGAAATGAAGACGCCTGCAGTTACAGACCAGGCAGAGCATCACAAGGCAAGATACCCGGCATCTGGTCTATGCATCAAAGGCTTCAAGAAGAAACTTCATGCAAAGGATATGCAACCAAATTTTAATAATCATTTCTAAATTCTGCATGATTTGAAACAGTCCACCAGTTTTTTTTATGTGCCCGGAAATGGGGGGGTTAGGGAGGGAGGTGGGGAGAACTACGTAGAAAAATTGCAGTCACTTCAAAACGGTTCATTTGCTATGTATGAAAACACTTTCAAAACAGAGAAGGCAGTAAACCTCGACAATGTCAAGTGCATCGTCATTGTGTCATTTTAAAGTCAAAGTGCGTGCGCATGGAACTGCAGTGAAAAAATAAATTGTGTCACTGTTCAATGAATTATGAGGCTCAGGGTACGGTACACACCTGCTGGAGACTGCGTTTGGCCTGCAGGGCTGAACCCAGCTTCTCTTCCTGCTTCACTCGCATCTTGACAATCTCATGCAGGAACTTCTCTTTGGCCTCCTTGGAGTCCAGACCGTTGTCCAGCGCCTGCCTCAGGGTCTCCAGCTCTGACTCCAGGCCCAGGGCCGGGGTTTCGGGCAGCAGGGCCGGACCCTCCAGAGAAGGGGCCATCGAGGCCGGCACCTGGGCCGTGCCCGGGGAACTCAGGTCCTTGGCGGAACTCGAGGAGGTGAAAGAGGGGGATGAGAGGGAGGACAAGGAGGAGGTGACTGGAGGGAGCGAAAGAAGGAAAGAGGAGAGAAAGGGATAGGTCCATTATGAAACCAGGACATGGACCTCGAGATCTCAACAACCAATGACAAGATAGCAAGAATAGAATGTGATGCATAAACTGCCGTGTGGGGGCGGGGCAACTCACACTCCTCGCGACTCTCCACTTCCACCTCCACCTCTGAGTCTTTGTCCTCCTGGGGGGGCTTGCTGGCCGCGGCCGGGGGGCAGGAGGGGGGCAGTTCTGGTGCCGGGTGGGGCTCCCCCGTTGCCCTCCTCTTTCGGGGCCTGGAGGCGGCGCCCTCGGCCTGGGCCTCACTGGAGTGGGAGGTGCTGGGGGCCGCAGGGGAGAGTTGCCCTACTTTCTGTAAGGGCAGGGGCGTCAGGGCCACGTTCGGAGCCACAGAACTCTCTAGATTCTTGTAGTTGTAGAAACTGCAGAGTGGGGGTGGGGGGGAGAGGAGTAGAGAGAAGGTAGAGAAGTGTCAATACCAGAGGGGGCCCCCCTACTTTGGTTATTTTGTGGTGACCTTGCCTTTTTTCGCAAACAATGGCGACCACATATAGCAGAGGTAACCAACCCTGGACCAGGAGGGCGACAGTGTCTGCAGGTTTTTGTTGTTACTCAGGACTCAAATGATAAATTATGCAGATGAATAAACGATTGCATCACCTCACCTGGCTAATTAAGTTTAAAGTGGAAGGTGAAAACTAGCAGACGCTAGCCCTCCAGGACCACAGCTAGCAACCCTCTGTGTGCTACCTCTCAATTGCCAGGCATGTCGCCTTCCACATACGACCCCCGAGCTGGGGAATTCTGGGAGTTAAACCCCCTTCTTCCCGTGAAACGCCAGGCTCTCAAATTGAGCAGCAGCTAAAACCAGAGGGGTGGATTCTGCCTAATACTGCAGTATAAGCAGGGGTGCGTTTCCCGAAAGCGTATATGCTCACCATGGTAATAACTTACAAAGTTCATCCTTAAGTTAGCATCTATGATTTCAGGAAACGTACACCAGGCTGATTGTGATTGGCTGGAAAGGGTGCAGAGGAAGGCGGTACCGGCAGCAGCAGGTATTGTGAGGACAATATTATTAATAACAGCACATGTGGTGCATTCATGATTGGCTCTGCAAGACTCACACACCTGAGTGCAGGGGGACAAAGTGACAGGCATTTTCCAGCACAAAGTCTCACCTCTACGTGGTGACTAAGGTTCAGAATGAAGTGGGTGGAGTAGCTGTGTCCGGAGACAGACACACACACCTGACATGCAAGTATGCAAGCGCACACACACACACACACACACACACACACACACACACAAACACACACACACACACCTGACGTGCTCAGACAAACATCTGCTAGGCTGGCCAGTGAATGACAAGCCTAATTAGGTCCTGTTTCTGACCAAGCGAAATATTAGCTGTCTCATTCATGCAATTGTGACCACAGACACAGAGCTCAGAGACTGACGAGGCTTATACACACAAAGCTCAGAACTCAGATTCACATAACTGAGATTCAGAGACTCAGTCACAGACCCCAGGTTCACAACGCCGATTCATAGACTCGCATAGTCAAGATTCAGAGCCTGGAGTCACAAAGCGCAAGATCAAAGCTCAGACTCACACAGCCTAGATTTAGTGCTCAGACACACAGAGCCAAGATTTACAGAGCTTATACTCACAGAGCAAGGATTCAGAGCTGAAGACTCACAAAGAAAAGATTCACAAAGCTTATATTCAGAGCCAGAATTTACAGTGCATATACCCACACACTGGATTCACAGATTTGAAGAGTCACCCGGCAAAGATTCACAGAGATTAGTAGACACAGAACAAGACTCACGTAGCTCAGATTCCAACTACCTTACCTGTCACGCTGCACAGCTGGGATTCGTGAGGAGCTCTCCTTATCACTGGATGAAATGGAGGGGGACCAGGGTCGGAAAGCTGATGGCCTCTGTCTGGGCTGAATGCAGTTGAGACTCTGTTCAAGGGATAGAGAATCGTCTTTTATAATACAAACGTCAATAAACAATGCATGTTCAGCAGAACTCATGACACAATTTTGAAAAATACTTAAATGTGACATCAAGGAGCATCATGTATAATCAATTTCATCAATGCTAATGCCTCTAGACGTTGGGTTTATGGCGATACGTCAATGTTTTGTGACATTTGGAGGAATCTTGGTCATGAAGTTAATTTAAAATCAGGGCCTCTCCAGAGTTTTCTCCAGTTCAAAGGCAATGTGTGACCATCGCAGTCGGAAAATACCAACCATCTCTGCTAACTTTGCAGCTGCCACGCAGCATTAAAATGCCTAATCCCGTCATCTGCCCGTCCGAAAACACCTGTCTGACTACCGCCATCACATCATCTCGCTAGATAAACAGAAGAGAAGAGACAAACCTTATTCGCCGAGGCCGAGAGAGATCGCAGCCAATCGGGTTGCTTCTCTTTATCAGCTGATGGGGACTGCGAGATGAAGTCTTCATATTTGGACTTCTTGGCTGGAATTGGATCATGCCCCTGATAAAGAACAGAGAATGAGTTTTAAATACATTGAATTACATCTATTTGTAACCTCACACAGCACCAACATAACTAATCCAATCCGAGTTACACCACAAAGACCGGAAACCAGAATTCTGTGAAGAAAATCAGGTTATTAGACTGGGGAGTTTTTCATAGTTACAGCAGGATGTTAGAGAAATATTTGTGTGAGAGCATTTGTATTTCACAAGCCGAGTGCACGTTCTTGCATGGGTACAGTGTGAGTGTGTGTGCTTGTGTGTCTGTGTGTTTGAATTTGATTGGGTGTGAATGTGCATGTTCTTGCATGGCTACAATTGGAGGTCTTCAGAGACTATAATTTTCCCAGTGTCCCTCAGTGAGAGAGCGAGCCTCTCAACTCAAATCTCTCATTTTGCACACGTACACAGGCACAGCCACGCGCACACGCACACAACCAAACGCCTACCAACATGCATAAACAGAGTAATAATAATGCACCACAATGCATTTTTGCGAGCATGCATAAATACACACAGACTGCACTACAATGCGCGCGTGCGCACACAGACAGACACACAGACAGACAGACAGATGCACACACTTTTCTCATGAAACTCGCACACAGCCCTGTGTACGCACGCACACAAACACTAAAATACACAAACTCGCACACACTCACACACTCACAAATACACACACACACACACACACACACACACACATACACACTCACACACACACAAACACTATAACCCCAGACGTGTTATGATGTTTATTGCTGCCAGTACACTGATGACCTCAGCTTTCTGCAGCTGTGTCTGTCGCCAGCCACTTGGCCAACCCCACCACCATTTCCCCCCACCCCCACCCCAACTGCCTGGAAGGCTTCTGAGAAAGAGGGGGCCCCAATCTAAAACATTCCCGTTTACCCCACCAGCGTGACCTCAGCTCCGCAATCAATATCCCGCTCTCTTCTCAATCATTACCGGCCTCTTACAAGAAGGCAAAAACGCAGCACTCAAGCACTTCCCGTTATGTCGCGCCCGCGGTTATGAGGTGACCCCTGTTAGCAATCAGAACAGAACCGTGTATCGCACGCCGCTCACTAATTACAAACCGGCGAGCTGCCGCTCCTGGCTCGCTTCCCCAGCAGAGACGAGAAAGACAGAAAAAAGCTGTTGAAGGAAACATAAAACTGGTTCTTATTTTTATTTTTATTCATGGATGTGGTGGGTGGTTAAAAAAGTTTTGAGTCTAATTTGAGTAAGGCAGACAGTTGGCAAATGGAAGACCTACGGAGGGTTGGCGGGGGGGGTGGGTTATATTAAGATAGAAAGCCACGCTCTATTCAGCCTACGATGACACCACATGTATTTGGGTCGTATTTACAGTCAGTCTCTTCTAAAAACACACACCGACCGGGGACTGCCTGAATGAAAGCACATTTCGGGCAGCGCCCCTCTCCCAGTGGTGTGCCCTCCTGCGCGCTAACCCCTCAAGGCTATTTCAGTGAAGGGCTCCCCTCAGGAATTACAACCGCTACATCAGGAATATAACTGAAATACTAACACTTCACAGTAAGGCCCACATGCATGGACGTTAATGCAGACGTTAACCACCAGAACACCTAAAGTCATTGACTACATAAGTGCATCAGATAAAGCAAATGAGGATAGACACTGAAAACAGCGATGATAACCAACAGACAATCAGTCAACTCTCTGCTGTGCAAATGAGTAAATAATAAGTCGAAAATATATTAGTAACCGCACTTCAATAAATATAACTATTGTAACTACAAAAACTATTAATAAGTTATAATCACGTTTAGAATACTTGTTCATTATTATTGCATGCCAAAAATGACATTAGTTAATGGCAGTTCATGAGACCTCATAGTGCAATATATTGAAATAAAAAAAAAGTAACTGCTGCAGCAGTCTTGGTGGCTGATATAGTGGCAGCTTCCTGAATATCACGGTGGCAAAGTGACGCTTTAGTGCCACAGGACCGCGTTTAGCAGAGTGACGCAATTAAGCGACCCATCACTGCCCCTCCCCCCCCCCCCCCCCCCAAGGCTCTCCACAGACACACACACACTCTCACTTGCGCGCACACACACACACACACACACACACACACAAGCACAGGACTGACTAAATCCAGGAGGCATGCACCAGGTCCCTACTGACATTCCCTCTCTGCCCCTTGGAGAGGTTGTGACGGTAGAAAAGTGTGAATGTCGGCTGGAGGAGAGGTAGAGGGGAGGTTTAGAATGATCCGGAGGAACTGCGACAGGTGCAGCACGTGGCATATAGAGAGGGAGGGGTGAGCCCCCCCACCATACCCTCTGCGTATAAACCACCATCACCTCGTCCACTGGCCGCAGGCAGTCATCAAGGACGACCATTTTGGGACTTATACCGCCCACTTCTATAATAGGACTGGCAACCGTGGAAAAAGGGAGACGGCAGAACACACAGGCTTCACAGCCCTCACAGTGGAAGCTGAAGGACTCCCACAGCAATGCTACTGAGTGGTCAGAATGGCCCAAAGGCTAATTAGCTTTAAGGTGCATCGGGAGGTTGCATGTCGAGATTTAGGCCACAAGGTGCACATATGTCCCAGTGAACTGTGAGATTTACCCACCCTGGCTCCCCCCCCATCAAACCCACACCACACCGCTTTGCACAGCCCTCGTCCTCCTGGACGGCCAGGCCTCGTGCTGCATACCAGGTGCAGATTATAATTGCGCTCACGATGGCTTCACGATCTGGCAAATCTGCAGGTAATCTTGGATTGAAAAGGTGAAAGTTCGGGGTCCCGCAGCTACAGAGGATGCAGGGGTGGGCGGGGGTGCCTATCTATATACTACCCCCGCCTCCCCCCCAGTTCAACCCGGTCAGCCTGGTATTCCCTCCAAATGAACCGTGACCGGGTCTGACTGAGAGGCAGCATGCGAGCAGGGGTTGGCGGGGGGTCAGAGTTTCTTAATCTGCAGGTCAGGTCCCAACATGGACCAGGGGAATGTATGAGGTTGGTCTCATAATGACTCTGTGGCCCACTGGGCTCAACCAATGTTTTCGTTTGAGGGGCGCCTGAAAGGTTCCAAATTTCAAACACTGGTCCCAGACGGTTTAAGAACCAGCGCACTTCGAAATGACTGCGCCAGGAGAGCGCCAAAGTATACTGGGGCCAATCTTTCCTGGAGCAGTGAGTTCTTAAGAGTCTTGTGCAAGGGCTAGTCACTCTCAACTTCTTGTGGCAGACTAGCACTCGAATTACCAACCTTCCGTGAGCAAGTCGAGCACCATAGCCTCAAGGCTACAGACTGAAGGTAGGTGTGACTGCCTGTCGGACAACCCCCTTCCTATCTGCTGTCACCTCGACTTCCGTTCTCTCTGGTGAGCAACGTGCGAGGCGAGAGCGAGCGGGCGAGTGAGCCAACAAGCTAATGCTGGACGGTAGCCAGCCAGCCTCCACGGAGCCATGGGCCGGCTGAAGAGAACGGCACAAGGCCAATGGAAGTCCAGTGCGCCAAGTCAAATGTCCGATGGACAAACCAGGTAAAACTCCGGATGGAAAAGCCACACGGCTCACATGCCGCTTTGTGGCAGAGATCTATATCTATACTTGGACGGAGATGCAGAGTAGTGCGTTTCACCTGGAAAGTGCTGAGATGTAGTGAAGGAACCGGGCACTACTTTACTAACAGTTGTCTGTATGGGGCAATCAACACAGGACAGTCACCTTACCTGTGCTCCATCTAACACAAATGAAGCTCCCTCTCTAAAAAAAAAGTGCGGGTCCAGCCGGGTCACTTTTAAGGGGGGGCCGACCGGCGATTCGTAATCCTGCCTGAAACAGCCCAGCTGAACAGTGGCTCCTCAAACAGCAGCAGCTGATGCATAGTAAGAGCGACTTCAAAATAAAAGACACAAGTGAAGTGTGCACTGCTACAGACAGGATATTGCACCTCGCGATAAGGATTTATTTAGTTCGAGCATGTGTGTGAGAGACATGCCCGGACCGGCAGTCGGCTCTTTCAGATATTCTCTGCTGGAATTTCACACCTCTGTGCAGTCATTGTATGCCCCCCCCCCACACACACACCCCTTAGCTAGAAAAATTGTAGTCGGGAATAACCAGAGAAGGAGGCAAACAGAGGCCTTCTGTGCCTTAGTGGGCCCTGTCGTCAAGGAGACGGCCGAACAAGGAAGTGCGGGGCGTGCCGTCTTGGCTGCGCCGCTGCTAAGGCCTCGCAGTTCCCCGTGAAATCGGCTACAGAGTTCAAGTACACTTCCCCTTTACGCAACTTTTTTCCACTGTGGGGTTGTTGTGGGGTGGGGGGGTGCTCTTGGGTTGTTGAAAATAGCACTTTCACCCGACTACTGGTCAATAACGCCAGACATTTCAGGGAATGAGGAATAAATCTCATCTCTTGGGGAGATGTACAGCTGAATTTAATGGAAAAAAAAAACAACAAGACACAACCACCATGGCTGCCCTGGAGCCGAGGATGACCAAGTTAGCCAATGTGCGAGCTGAACCGCATGTTGGCCCATGAAGACTTCCGGTGTAGACCAATCAAATCTGCCTGCCCTCAACACTGCCCAATACGACCTTTTTTGGAAACCGCCTTGACGCTCCCACCACAGCACCATCTCTGCAGCATGCACAGCAGGATTTCTCCCGCAAAAAAAGTGCAGACCGCCATAACAACGCCATGAACAAAATTAAAAAAAAGAAAAAACCCAGAGCCAGACATATCCGCAGCAGCAGAGGCAGTACTTTTAGTGGCAGCAGGCAAGGAGGGTGAGACCAGGAGTAACCTGGAGCAGAGCACAGCTGACTGTACCCAGTGTGACTGCTGAGGGCGGGTCAGCTGTCCCATGACCAGACCACAGCAAGAACTCCAGCATAGTGTGTGCGCAACATACACACACAAACACAAACACACATTTAGAACTGTTTGTCATAGAAAAACCAGGGCTATGTGGAATTAAGAGCAGGTTGCATCAGCCCTGTTCTGGCTCTTCAGTAAGAGCTTGGTTGTTCTGCAGGCTGCGGTACGGTGCGGTTCAGAGGCAGCACCTCCACCCAGCCTGCGGCCTCTGCTTAGCCTACCCTGGCGCAGCGCTACGCTGTGACCGCACCGCCGAGGGGGGTTGGCTCTTCCTGTCAGGGTGGAATGGAGTGCAGAGGTGATGGAGGGGTGGGGGGGGTGGGGGGGGGGGGGGGTAACACGGCAGCCAGACTCCTGTAGCGTGTCAGCCGCCGACACACCCAGGCTGTCAGCGCATCTGATGCTAAGGCGACAGACGGCAGCATGTTCCAGTAAGTTCTCTGCAAAAAAAAGCCCTTCCCCCAAAGCGCGCACACACACACACACACACACACACACACACGCACACACACGTGCACACACACACACATATTATAGGCATCCATACACACATACATACACGCGCATACACACATACACAAACAAACACAGACGAATGCGCACATACAAATTTTTACGAACACGCACGTGCACAGACACACACGTATACAGAAACACAGACGCAGACACACTCGTACATAAATGCGCGAAGACATACACCACATCAGTCTTGCTTTATCGCTCCCCCTGTCACTTCCTCCCTCATTGCAAAAGCTTCCGTCCTCCACCACTCACTCAGCACACCAGCACTGCCACTAGCGTCCAAAGCACCGTCACCGTCATCCGCCCAATGCTCCGGCATGGCAGAAAAGCCCAACTCCGGATAGAAACGACCGCTGCGGAGAAAAATTACTCAGCAGAGGGAGCCGAGCGGTAGCAGCTACACCGTAATCCCTCGGCAAACAACCCCACATAAATTGATCTCCAAACACCGCGACCTGTGAGATGTTGAGTGCTCGGAAACCTGTCCTCTGGCCAGGTCGTGTGTGGGCAGGGATTTACGAGAGGTCAGAGGTCACCCTGATTCCACAAACCAGAGAAAACAAACGTTCAAAAAAAAAAAAAAAAAAAGCGGTAATGATTATACGCCTCACAGTTAGTACGGTAGCTGAATTTTAAGCAAGAACTCGAGTTTTAATAACACCTACTGACACGGAGGGCTTACGAGAGACCCATATATGCCGGCCTCTCTTCTCGGCCGGGTCAAACAAACAGTGTTACTGCCCCCAGTCCAATTTCAAATCAATTATTTCTGAGCATGGGGAAATATACACGAAAACTCCTCGCCCTGCTTCAGCAGTAAATATATCAGGAGCTTGAGAGAGCCACCGACTTCAGGGTCAACACCGTCCAGTAACTGTCACCAGCAATAAGGGCCTCAGTTAATGTATTCTAATTAACGATGACGGTGAATCTATGTACATTATTACTTGTCTCCGTCTGGCCACATACAAAGTTGCACATTCGAAATGACTGTTACCTTGTTTGCGTGCACATTTAGCGGATCAACAGATCATTTGTAAAATGAGTTAAAATCAGTACGCCCCTCTTGATCTAACAGTTGAGTGGAGATATACTCCATCTTTTAAATAACTGGTGCAAAAACCAAAAAGCTGCTCTTCTGATAGGGCCTGTGTCTCACATTAACAGACCAAGGGCTAAAAGGTGCTAAAGATTCGAGGGCGGCACTTGCTTTAATCATAGCCCTTTCCAGGAACCCCGAGAACCAACCCTTACGCGGTACTGCACAGTAGCATGACGTCTAAAAGTCGATCCAACCCCCCGCTTGACTCGTTGCGGCCACTAGAACCATCTCCCCTCTCCTTATCTGAAGGCGTTATCTCGATGACGTTAGCGAGGATAGCGCGCAAGCCAGCACACAGCAGTCATTACGAGCACAGTGCGCTAGCTCGCCCGCCAGACAAAACACGCATTTCTATACGCGCCAGCCTGGAGGCGGGAGGTGCCGAACGACAGACGTCAACCCCGTATCAGGGACACGACTGAGTCCTGGTGTGAGCGCAGGGCGCCCCGCATCCCCACGAATAAGTGCGCCCCCACGCCCAGGGCAAGAAGCCCCCCCCTCGGGTCTGACCCAATTCTCTAAAGCTAGCCATCTGAATTCTGACATCACCGTTACTCCTCAAGCTGACGCAGTAGCTCGGAATATTAAGGCCATTCACTGTGGCCATTTTTATTTCTGACGGAGCAGCGTTGCGTTGTGGGTGGGTTTGGGGGGGTTCCTGTCGTCTTGTGTTTCCCACAGCTGAATTTTTGACATTTAAAAACCTGCGCTCGGCCTCACTTTCACTCCGCCCCGAAAATATAATACCCTACCCTCTGTCTGGCCCAGGTTTACCTTGGGTCACTTCTCCACCTGTCACTCCGAGGCCAGGGCTAACATTTGGAAGGTCTGCTGCAGGGCCACAGCATAGTCTCTCATTACAGACTCCGCAGTTGGTTTCCCAAAAAGGGCAGTCTAGCACTGTTCGTATGCAGAGGTTTTCAGTTCCAGGAAAAAGCCGCCTGAACACCAGACATAACAGTGTTAGACTGGAGACACTCCCAGACACCACAACAAGGGAGCAGCCGGCTATATCAGGCCATGAGCTCAGAGGATAGCGGCCCTGACGCGGCTCTTGCTCGCATCCACATCAAAGGCCGAGCCCAGCTGCGCAGCTGGGATTGTCACTGCCGTCGCAGTAAAGGGGGGTGAGATAGTGAACAATGCCACACACATGCGCGGACGTACACACACACACACACACACACATACATATATCCATGCCTACACAAACACAAGCACACAAACACTCACACAAACAAATACACAAGCACAGAAACACAAATGCACACTCAAATACACTCGCACAAACACACATAATTGTACACTGACAGCACATAGTTACACTAACACACACAAAAATGTGCAAGAACAAAAATAAACACAGACAAACACAGAGTGACAGCACAGTTATCATGAGTGCATCCAAACAGACATCGACTCACGCAGGCTCGTAAACACGCTCACCCAGACCACCAGCTCTCCCACAGAAATGCATACATAAATGCACATAAACCATTCACCGTTTCCAAAAGCACCCTTTTCTAATTACAGGCGACGAGGCACATCTGTTAAAACACAGGGAGTAGCTTGGACTGAGCAGGCAGAGTGTAATCAGAGACGTGAGAGGCTCCCCGCAGATGCAAAATGGTGACCTTCCAACATCACTGTAACAGCCACACTGTCAGAATAATCACAGATGAGGACGGCTTCCTCTGTGGCCCGCCCAAACACCCTCCCCCACCCCACCCCCTACCATCCCCAAACCCGGAGAGGCTAAACCCCCACTCTACACAAACACACACACACACATTAACATGCTCACTCGCACACAAACACGCACACTCACACTGACTCACACACACGCGCACACTCACACAGACACACACACGCCTACACAAGCACATTCACACACTCACTCGATCTCAAACACACACATACACATTCACACTCTCACTCACAGACACACACACACACACATATACACATGCAACCATTCACACACTCGCACTCAAACACACACATACACATGTTCACTCACTCACTCAAACACACACATACACATGTTCACTCACTCACTCACTCAAACACACACATACACATGTTCACTCACTCACTCACTCAAACACACACATACACATGTTCACTCACTCACTCAAACACACACATACACATGTTCACTCACTCACTCAAACACACACATACACATGTTCACTCACTCACTCAAACACACACATACACATGTTCACTCACTCAAACACACACATACACATGTTCACTCACTCAAACACACACATACACATGTTCACTCACTCAAACACACACACACACACATGTTCACTCACTCAAACACACACATACGCATGTTCACTCACTCACTCACTCACTCACTCACTCACTCACTCACTCTCTCACACACACACACACACACACGGCCTAAATGTCTTCAGGCCGTGTCTCAAACCAAAAACTGAGGGAGAGGACCCCAGCTTCCTATACACAATTTTTCTTGGCAAACGTTTCCGTGGGAACCCAGCGAGTCTGATTCCCGTATGAGGGGTTGGGGGAGGTGTGTGGGGGGAAGGGGGGAGGAGGGGCGTAGTAGCAGAGGTTGAGAAAAGCCATAGCAGAAGAGAGAGCCATCGTCAGCAAAAACCGCCGAATCTTTCTATCCTGTCTGCCGCTCTCGCAAAGACCAAAGGGGAGCGCTGCTCTGGACACAAATAGCCAAATGATCAGACACTTACAGTCACTCAAACCCACACAAGAAAGTATAAGGAAGGCCTAAAAGAGGAAAATTCACAATGGCTTGCTTCACTTCACATCAGTTATGCAAGTTGATTCACCCCTAGAATTAACAAGACTAAGTAAAAATGCAGTGTAGGGCTGGACCAATTTATGGTGTCTGTATCAAATTGCTGCTAATGAGCAACGGCTAATGGAGAAGGCTCACTCAGCCGGCTGACCAATGGCATACCTAACTCATACACTAACTACCAAACTCAATACCTCACTTACTCAATGACTTACTAACTCAGTCCAGTAACTCAGTAACTCAACTCAGTAACTCAGTAACCAAACTCAGTCAGTCAGTCACTCACTCACAGACAACTGCTGATGCAGGGCCGTGCCGGTTCAGCCAGAGAGGAATCAGTAATACTGAAGATATTTTTCGAGAGCTCTGCCAGTAAAGCAGAGATGACAGGGAGCTGGGAGAGAGAGAAAGAGCACTGGTAACAGCCTGCTGGTTTATGGCACACTTCCACGCCATCCACGGCAGAGACTTCTCAAAACTGGCCTTCTTTTTGGAAGTTATTTTCGAGCGCAGACGTCAAAGCGGCATCTAAAAGCAAGATAATTTAATTTGGGATGCTTTTTTAAAAGCCCCTCAGATCCCCGTTCTTACGCTAATGGACGCTTCGCATTGATCCACTTCTGTCTGCAGACGCGCACTTGCTTCCACCAGTGATATCAGGAGGAGCTGGAGAAAGCGTCTTTTAAATTTCGAATTTCAGTCCAGAAAGGAAATAAAACAACAGAATGGAGACTGTGGCAGAAAAGAAGAAAAACAGCTCACATTTTCTTCGGTCCAGAACCTCTATTGAAATATCTGCTGCACAGCTTTCTCCAATGACAGAGAGATGTAGACGTACTTTATTTCTTTAGGCAGTGCAGCCTTAAGGCCTTCATAGTTGCCGGTCGCAGGAGTTTGAAAAGCCCCCGGAGTTCTAGGCTTTTAACGGTAAAAATATTGTTTTTTTTAAGCCTTATTAGAATGCCTGTCCATATAAATATTCAAAGGAGTGATGACAGAAAATTCCGGTCTTTACAGTCCCCTCTAAAACACCTGCGATGGCACGTAGGAAAGGATCGGAAAGCCCCACAGACCCTTCAAGACGAGCTCCGGGGCTTCCCAAAC
The DNA here is from genome assembly GCA_029721435.1 of Gymnothorax reevesii. Classification (NCBI taxonomy): domain Eukaryota; kingdom Metazoa; phylum Chordata; class Actinopteri; order Anguilliformes; family Muraenidae; genus Gymnothorax; species Gymnothorax reevesii. Next base: position 54,672,968 of record CM056585.1, read on the forward strand.
GCTCCTCAGAAAACACAGGAGATCTTACGGACGACTGGAGAGCCCGTAATTGATTTTATTTTCACTTTTGTCTTTCCTCTGATGGGTCAATACCAGTGCAGGAAAGGCTGAGGAAGAGGTGAGATCAGTGCTTTCTGATGCCTTTAAATGGTTAAGCTGGCAGGGTGTGAAATATCAATACCCCTGTATACAGAGGGCCTGTAGTTCGGTAGATGGAAGGGTGGGTACACACACACTCTCTCTCTCGCTCGCCATGTCCCCCTCTCTCACTCACTCTCTCCCTCCTGAGTATTACTTACGGGGCACTGGAACACAGCGAGGCTTTTTTCGTGAGCCCCAGACGAGACCGGCGCACGTGCACAGACATGTGACAGCCACGCGGGCCTCGAGCGGGGCAGGTCCAGTCTTCACACACACATACAAACACACACACACACTCGCTCGACGGCGCTCGCTCTGAGGCAGGCACAGAGGCACACACACGCGCACACACACACACATATATGCACAGATGCACATATGCACCATCAACCACAAAAAAACGGAGCAACCACTCATGCAGAAAAATGCGGCACACATGCGCACGCTCAAGCACAAAACAGCACACATACATGCAAAGACACGCATACAGGCGCGCGCGCACACACACACACACACACACACACTTAAAACACACTTAAAAGATCCTAACTCAGGATATACTGAGGAGACAAGCCTTGTGGAATCACAATAAATCACATCCACGCACCTAATAATAATAATAAAAAAAAAAAAAAGCTCTCGACAGTTCCCCAGTCCACTCAAACGCCTTCTCATCAAAGCCTCAAAAGAAACAGCAAAAACATTTTCAGAGAGCAGTACAGTTTGCCCCATACTTACACTACACCAACACTAAATACAGAATATTATTAAATACATTACATCACCAAAAATTATCTAGATATAGGCCTATGGGTAATTGAGGAGTCATCGTCCCGATGCATGCAAGCCCAGTGTGTTTTTTGAGCCAGATTACACATGCTGGAGGCCATCAGTATGTCAGCGTCCAGCCAGATGCGATTTCTGCAGAACACCTCCACTAATAAAAATATCAGGCACAACTTTAAAAATCCCCATCAATCCCAGCGCCTCAAAGCAATCATTATTACCGCTAACACCTCCCATGAGCCAGCCGCGGTGGGAACAAAGGCAGACAACCAATTACAATCTTCGCATTCTGAAAGAAATCCTTAATCAAGGGTCAGCAAGTAGCCCATGTGCCACTCTGAATGAGGCAACTCTCAAGCTAGGGAAAAACATAAGACGTTGCCTTCCGCCGCAGCTCATTGACATTACGATGATTGCGCTTCTCAACATCAAGGCAACGCCAGGGGCCAAGAAGATGTTGAAAATTGGGGGCTCGTCCCCTCGCCAAATAGATGTGCTGCTAATCCTAACCTATGATCTGACACCTTAGCCTTCAAGTAAATGAGGCAAAAGAAACACACACAGTCCCTTCTTCATTGAGCGCCCATCCTCCAGCCATATTCATCAGTGTCAGACAGCACACGCTCAGTCCTGCAGCCTCAGAAATAGTGATGAGGCGAAATTCCCTCCGCATCTCCATATTCTGCACATTAAGGCTAAGCGTGACACTATAAAGGAGCCTCAAGTTAATCGCTCTCGCAATTCAAGTGGTCTGCTGAAAAAGCAGCAAACGGAATGGGTTTTCACTCAATTAGGTAACACAGTGAACGGCACTCGACCTGAAAAAGAGGGAAAAAGGTATGCAAATTCTAAAGTGGCTGGGAGTGTGTGCGCGAGTGTGTGTGCGGTGCTGAAATACACGTCCAGGACTTACCTATCATGAGTGATCCAAACCAGGGCATTCAGACAGGGACAACATGTGGAGAGAGAGAGAGAGAGAGAGAGAGAGAGAGAGAGAGAGGAGAGAGACTTTAGTTTACATTTCAATGAAAAGGGTGCATATCTATGCTAGTCCATCGGTGTGCATGTGTGTATATTTGTACAATTTCAGCATGTCGATGTGCGTGTGTGTGTGTGTCTGTGTGCAGTATTGTATGCCTAGAAAACTTCTACAACCGCAACTGAGAGGCAGAATTATTGCGGCTCAGTAGTTTGTTTTTGGATAGGGTATAACCCATTGCTGTATTTTATTTGCCAGAGTTTTCTGGAACTGGCAAAAAAGGATCTCAAATGGAATGCAGAAAATCTGCCTTGCCTGGGTGTCTCAGACAGTTTTACGTGATAAAAACTCGACCATTAATCACACGTGTTAACATTTCTACTTTCCATCTGCTGCTTTGACTCAACAAATCATCTGCTGACAGCAGCTGCTTTAATGTCAAACAGAAATCGCACATGACAGCGTCTCGAGCTGCACAGAGAACACTACATACACACGTTGATAGACGTCAGCACTCAAAACACAACATCATCTGCAAAAGCTCAAAATGTGTGAATGAATGAATTAATTGTACGGAGGCCAGTGTTTTGAAACAAACCAATTATAATAGAATTTGAAGCGCTGGTACATTTAATAATGAAGAGTCAGTAAACAGTGCTCAAAGGGTTTTAAAGACTTTTAAAGACATACTGCTGTAGTGTCAAAGATGTCTCATTACAGAGCAGGTACCTGTTACCCAGGTTACTCCATTAAGGAGAGATAAAGAAGACCCGGCAGGATGTACGCGCGCGCGAGCGTGGGGGTGTGTGTGTGTGTGTGTGTGTGTGTGTGAGTGAGAGAGAGAGTGTGCGCGCGTTTGTGTGCGCGTGTGAGAGAGAGTGAAAGAGAGTGCGTGTGTGTGTGTGTGTGTGTGTGTGTGTGTGAGAGAGTGTGCGTGTGAGAGAGAGAGAGAGAGAGAGAGTGCATGTGTGTGTGTGTGTGTGTGTGTGTGTGTGTGTGTGAGAGAGAGTGCGAGCGTGCGTGCGTGCGCACAAACAAGTGTACGTATAAGTGTGCAAGTCTCCACATGTTTCTGGAAACAGCTCAGTCACAGTTGGGAAAAGGAAGCTTTGAAGTTCTGATGTACGTACGTTTCATTAGCTTCAAGACCACAGAAGAAAGAAGGCAGAAACTGCCCTATTGACTCCGAAACAAAATGGCCGAGTAAAGACAGATTTTCCCATCGGTCCCAAGAAATCACCCATTCATCTGTATCCCCCAGTCTCAGATGGGTCAGTGGACGTCAAGACTGCCGTTCATTATTCCGGGTCTCCCCAGTGAATTGAGAAGCGCGAACGCAGGCCCGAGCGGAGTCCGTTAGCCTCCTGCCACTATGTCCACTGAACTCTCTCCTCTCTCCTCCCTTTCCCTAGCAACCCAAAGCTGTTTTTAGATGTGAAAAAAGCTCACATTCACTCTGCGTCCTTGTGATTTTCTCCCTGGCTCAGTCAGAGCTGCAGATGCAGCCTGCTGTGTGTTGGAAACAGGCCTCTACACCTGGCAGTGCGGGGACGCCACTGCGGCAAAGAGGTGTGCACACCGCCATATGGACTTTAAACAGTCCAGACCCGACCGCTGGGTCAACACAACACGGTCAACGAGGTCGTCAAGAGCGTCAACCACGGATAAATCAGGCATTTGACTTTTTCAATCTTTACTGTTTCTGTGAACATTTCAATTGTGCAACATTCAGAGGCAAAGGAAAGTGTCTTCAGACTACTGCACCAGTTTCCCCAATCAGTAACAACCAAAATGGCCCCACTCCAATACTCCGTATTCTCCACACTCACTGGTCGCTCCAAGTTTCTCATTCTTGTTTTGGGATGCCCAAATCCCAGAGCCTGCACAATCTGGGTCACAATCTTCCAGGGGATTTGGAGAAAAAGACGGATGAGGCTGATCGCATGAGAAAGCCGTCCCCGCCATCCAGCTGACTGAAGAATAATTCACTTGTGACGTAAAAGTGTTGCGGCACAAGACCCCCACCCCATCCCATCCGGCCCCTCGCAGCATCGGATGAGCTGAGCAGGGCTGAGGTCAGTGAACGTGCCAATATCCACGAACCTCGTCTGTTATGTCATGGATTCAGCCTCAACAACCGCTCTAAACGGAGAGGCAGAGGCCCCAGGAGAGACGGCGGATGAAAGCAAGGCGAGGCTATAAGCAACCAGGGGACTCAGACTCAATAATGCGCATAAGAGCATTTCAAAATGGCCTCACGCTTGCTCTGACAGTCTCACAAGCTCCAAGAGATATCTTCCCCTCAAAACTGCATTTCTGCAGTGTGCTACACCAAATTTGTGTGTCACGGCAAAAGAAAAAAAAAAAACAGGAAGCTATACAGGACAATATTTCGAAATTACTGTAGTACTATAACTGCATGACATTTCACAACCCATGGCTTGCACAATGAGAATATAAGAGTGAACAGACCAAAAAGTCCAAGGGTTTTAAGAGGGATTCCTGGACCCGCAGTTTCATCTGAGAATCATTATTTTTTATTACCCCTTCAATTAAAAGTTAACTCCATGTGTAGTTATTTACATGAAGGACACAATTTGCCCCAAGAAGGAGGAGTTGATTTATGCTGAATGATGAATTGAGAATGGATGCCTACTTTCTGCGGAGTTTTTGGGCCGGATGCGGGACGCGGTGGCGGTGACACAAGCAGCGGACAGAAAATACGAGTCACATAACCACAGCGGGGCCTGCGGATTCAAAACAAGAGCGCTCTGACTTAACCTCCTAATCCGCCGCTGCAGGCCTCCAGAGGAAATCGCTCATATCGAGAACCTGACGCCAAATAATTGGGAAACAGGCACTTTCGCTCTGCTCTGGGAACGAGGGCCGTTGTTTCTGACCATAGCTGCGGGGAGTCGCTGCATGCCGCATGCAGTAAGGATAACTGCATTTCTCACATCGTAATTAACTCTTGCCCTCATCCAGCCATCCATCCATTCATTATCTAAACCGCTTCTTCCTCATTTAAGTCGAGTCACAGGGAAGCTAAAGCCTATCCGAGCTGACTATGGGCGAAAGGCAGTCACATACCTCTTGGCAGCACTTTTGCCGTCCGTCCCATTGTAACACATAAATATGCAGGTTAACGTAGCACATGTATCCCGGTTCCTCACCGAAAATAGGACAAGACCATAGCACTTCAGGTTTAAAATACGATTTATTGCATCCTTTCTCTCCTTCAAAAATTTAAAAAATAAAAAGGAGCGATTTCACCTGAACACTACATGATGGTTTGGAGGGATGGATACATCAGCGTAGCGAGCGCGGCGATTGTTGAGGCGCCCCACGATACGTTGTGCAGGTTCAACTCCCAACGACGCTCAGCACAAGGCGGTCAACAGTGCCCTCCGCCCTAGCGCCAGCCTCGCCGAGCGGGCACCGGTCCAACGAAAGCCGCCAAATACGCTCCTAATCCCCTCTCGCTGATCTCAGCGCACCTGACTGAAAGGAGAACGCTTTAATGGTGAAACGCGTAACCCGACGCCCACTATTGTTTTAATCTCCCCAGACAGGCAAATGACACGGAAAGCCACAGAGAGGGAGGTTTTGCATACCCCGGTGCCTGGATACCAGCTCGTCTTTATGGGGGGGAAACATTAGGGCGACGCCGGCTGTTTCCCGTGACACCAGGATCTCATTTGCAAACCACTATTAAGCAGGAGCGCACCTGAGATTCCGCTGCAAAAACAGCGCCAAATAGAAGATCGCCGGCCAGGAAATTGGTTATCCTTTCGGAAATCAGAAATTGCTGGCAGCAAACTCGAGCAATCGTTCTGTGCAAAAAAAAAAAAAAAAAGAATTGCGTCCTTGCTGTGGGCTACGGAAGGCAGCATTTGGCGAGCTCAGCGTTACCGGGAAAAGTATGTACAAGGCTCAAAGGAGAAAACCCAAGTCCCCCCCGTCCCCCCACTGTAAATGTAACCATTCTGCCCAAAAACTACAGTGGGAGCAGAGCAAAAAAACGAGATTCATGCAGGTGCGGAGGGGCGGAATTGTGCAGCAGTGTCCAGGGAGGACTGTCTTCAAATAAACAGTAAGATAAACAACGAGCATTTTCCTGATTCCCAAAAGTACACCCCCCAACATGCCATCTCCCTCCAATTTCCCCGTGTTTAAGAATCATGCAGAGGCCTCACTTTTACCCAAGTGAATTTGTTTTATCATTTTCTTCCTGAATAGGACACAAGCTTCCCCCAGCACATAGACAAGCTGGGGCCTGCTTGCCCGCTCAACAGGCAGTGTTAGCTTTGTCCGATGGCGAAACTCCGTCAGCGCCAAGTGGAAGCGACCAATGAGTTCTCGACTATCCTATGACAAGCACAGGCCACACTGAGTGCACCAGCACGCGTACACGCGGACCAAATCGATGGGGTTTGCTGTGCTGCTTGGGGAAGGGGGGGTTGGCATTATTGCAAATCAATAGCCATCCAATTCACTGGTATTGATATTATCAGCCTGATGATATGGAATAATAAAGTCATAATCAAGCCTTGCTGAGGGGATTGAGGGCGCTGGAGGGTCTGAGCGGGTCAGTACAGCGGCCCAGATTCAGACACCCGATGCGCTGCACAGATATGCTAGAGTACTACACAGAGACATGTATATTTAGCTTCATCAAAACTGCAGGGAACGAGGTAGGATATCTGGCTCATCCGGTTTTGGTGGAAAAAAGTCACAAATACTACAGAGGAAGGAAAAAGCCAGATAAAACATGAGCCGCTTCCCCCACTCCCCCTACCCCCCACCCCCCCTCTCTCCCCCTTTCTCTCCCTCTCTCCGCCCCTCCCTACTCAGTTATAAAGCACTTCAGATGACCTTCGGTCTCTATTTTCCATGCGGAGTGTTTTAAAGGTTTTCACTGGTGTCTGTGTGCGCCTAGAGGACGTCAGCACACGGCTCCTGGAGCTGAGCGCGTGAATGCAGGAGCCATCAAAGGGAATTAGAAAGCCGTCATATGAGCACACTAACACACACTCGCACGAACCCATACACACACACACTAGCACGAATACACAAACACTTGCAAGGACACACACACACGCACACGCGTGCGCGCACACACACACACACACATACACCCGCGCGCGCACACACGCGCACACACACCCGTGCGCGCGCCAATACAGACACACGCTCTTCAAGGATTTGGCATGATGGAATGCCTTCGTTATAATCCTCCCAGGCAGCCCAATGGGAGAGCAGCTGAGACAGAGGGAGATTAAAATATCAGCAGATAACCTTCATCCAAACCCAAACACGAACCGCTTTAAATGAGGAGGGTTAAGACAATTAAATCGCGTCTTTCCTCTGGAACAGGGTCACACCAAAAGAAAAGGCAAATTTCAAACCATCTGTATCCACCCCCCTTTATTTTTATCCAGAAACTATTTTTGCAGGAATTATTACACTCTACGGACAAAAATGGGTAAATTGCAGACTAGGGATCAAATGTATCATCAACAGACGGGCGCTGAGACAGATGAGGAGCGATTAACATTCGGTGGATTACCGATGCGGATGAGAAACACACAGACCAGTGCGGCGAGACCCATCTTAGAAGAGCAGGGGAAATCTCAGGGCACAGGTCCAGAGTGAATAGAGGGTGTTCTCTGCACAGGTCCCAAGAACTGAAGCCCAGATGAATTTGTTTAAAAAAGAATAGTTAGTTTTTGCAAAATCATTTTTACCGGACTAATGGGCAACTCAACACTTCATGCTTTTGCAACATCAAATGCAATAGTTTTTCTCATCACCATGCTGAACAAAGGGCAGGGGGTTATTTTGGGGTGTTACATAATTTTGTAGTGGTTGTAACTGGCCCTCCCGCATACATGACACCCTTTTCTGCACTCGTGAATGTAGGCAGTTTAACAGTACAGCGGCAGACGGAAGCACGTCAGGATGAGTGAATACATGCGTATAAGCTGGGCGTGCGTTAGCCTCCCGCGGGCGGGACAGGGGACGCAGAATGTGGGTCAGCCCTCGACACGGCGCTGCAGCGACCCCGGGACTCACGTGGCAGCCGGAGCAGGCCCAGAGGCCGGGTGGTGCTGCTCTCCGGTCGCTAACCCCACCCCCACCCCCACCTCCACAGGTCACTCAGCAGATCTACTTACCGTCTGAACCCCCACAGCATCATCCCACCCTGCGTATCACACAGGACCCTGTCTGCTAGTGTCTTATGTGAGCATCCGAAGCCCTGCTCTCTCAGCCTCTCTCTCCCTCTCTCCTCCCTTACTCTCTCTCTCTCTCAATACATCTCCCTCAATCACTCTTTTCTTCTCATTCACACTCTTCACACCTTTCGCTTCAGGTCTCCCTATACTTTCTCTTGTGCCTCTCCTTTCTCCTTGCCCCTTACCACCCTCCCTGCATCTCCCTCATTCTTTCAGTCATTTTCTCTCTCTCTCTCTCTCTCTCCATCCCTCTCCCTCTCTGCACCCTCTGTACTCAGCAGAAAGAGGATTGGAGTTAAGTGGAGGTACAGGGAGACTCCTCTGTAAGCGCATGTCGTGTTAAAAGGGACTCCGGCTCGGCTCCACGTGCCCACAGCTGATCTCAGATCGGCTCAGACGCACAGCTGATTAAGGAGCACGCCACGGGACGACCGGCTAGGACGCGTACAGCCGCCCGCCGAGGTGAGGCCAGGGGGGCAGGTGCGGACCAGGTGAGCCGGCGAACAGGAGGGAGGGGGGGAAGGTGGGCGAGTTCCGAATCCCCAGCCTGCAGTAGCGCAGATACAGCGAGCTGTCAAGAGCTCCACCGCCTGCTCTCGGTCTCTATCCACCCTCTCTCCGCCCTGCCATCAATAACCCGTCTCGCCAGCGATACGGCAGGACACACAAGGGAGAGTCAGCTGACCGGAGGAAGGGCTGGCAAAGGGCCAAAGCAGCGCAAAGTCGCCTGCGGGAGGGGCGGAGCCAGACAGCACCCTGCTGCAAACACCGGCACCTACTCGTTGCGAGCGACCAAATGCAACTCCACTAAGGAGAAACATCTTCGACAACAGCGTTTCAACAGAAATAGAGGCAACTGGAAAAGACTGCACTGCTTCTTTGATAGTGCTTCTTCTTCTGACTTAAAATAAATTATATGGCAGGGATGGGTGATTCCAGCCTGGGAGGGCCAGTGTGCATGTCAGTTTAGTTTCCTACAATGACTAATTAAATTAAATTAGCTATTTGGCTATACACACAAACACAAGTTAACTCGTAGACTTGACCTCCGCAAAAATGTTCCATGTTGGGGCTGGAAAACAGTTCTTGGTGGTCAATCAAGAGCTTTTAAAGAATCGCTACCAAATTGTCAAATTCATTAATGCTTTGGCTAATTAAATAATTAAAGGTCAGAAGTTGATGTGAAATCCTGTAATAAATACAGTCCTTGTTTCCCACCTCGGCTATACGAGCACTCACTGCTGTCATGAAGTACAGTGAATCATAATGGCCTACACGGCAAATTACTTTTTCCCTTTGTAACCTCCATCGGCAGACATTTTACTTTGCACATTTTCAGATTTTTAGCGAATACTAGCTATTGTTCTGGCTAAACAGAAACCCATTCACGAACGCAAGTCTGAATAAGTGAGCATATGCGGTTTTCAAAAGCAAACCTGGTGTGCACATAACTGAGTGGAGTGGCAGGCAGAACGCTGCAAAAGGCCAATTACGACTTTCTGTGTCTTAGTGGAAAACCCACTCTTCTCATTAAAGGGGAAATTCAGCTGTTAATCACCTATTTTAATTGTGTTCATCTGGGCTGGAGGAGGGATCCTATTAACAGAACACAACCTTGAAGGCAAAAGAGGGGTGGGGGCAGGTGGCAGGTCGATTTGAGAAGATGAAAAGGGACGGTAAAAGAAATGGAGGGACGGAGTGGGAGAAGGGAACGGTGAGATTGGGTCGGGTGGGGTGGGGGGTCAGGATCGTAAACATGTGAAAGGCCAGGGTGAAGTTGGGGTCACTTTTCCCTCCCCGTGCTTTTTTCTCCCCCCCACACCGCCCCCGGTTTTATTGCCGGGGGGGGTGGTTGTGTCTGTCGTGGGAGTTCAGCCCGAGGTGAACAGCCAGACCCCAGCCGTAAACAGTCTGAAGCTTACGGCCGCAATCCCGGCCATTTGTCGTTCCTCTGAAATTGTCCTCCACGCCACTCCGGGGGGACAAGAAAAACGGGGGCGCCATAAACGCCATGTGGCTGAGGGACAACTGGTCACCAGGTTACCCCCAGTGAAGACCGGACGAGAGCCAACCCTCCAGAGCAGGCGTCTCTCCTATTACCCAGTCACCTGGTCGTCACGGCTCAGTTCCTTACTGGACGGAGCACAGAAGGTGCAGCGCACTGCTGTTCTAAATTTATTCCTGTCCTCACACACTGCATTCGAGTACAGCGGGCACAGGCCTCCACAGAGAACGCCTGATCGGAATTTCGGAAGGGGGGTCCTTCCTTCTTGGCTTCTGCAGCGGGAGTCGCTGGAAATAGTGTTCCTCTCTTCCCGACCTTTTAGGCCATTCATCGAACCGAATGCGGAGGGAGGGAAGAGTCGCCGGCATTTCCACCCAGAGAGAGAGAGGAAATATAAAAAAAAAACTAAAAAAAAAAAAAAACAGCCATTCGGAAAGGAGAGGAGCAGGGATCGGGAGGGGCGGGAGGAACAGGATGTTGTGGTTGAGGGAAAGGGAGGGGGGTGGGAAACCGTCAGCTTTCCCCTCAGTGGAATTCCTCTTAATTAAAAAGGACTGGTTTAATGCGTGCGCCGGGGGCGTCGTCTTCACGGCTAACGCTACAGAAACAGGGTGGCTCCCCTTATCCTGTTGGCTCACAGAAGCTGCTGGGCGAATCCCTCTCTGTCGCAGGAGATGAAAACTAGATGAATAAAAATGGGTTTGTGGGAGGTGGTGGTGGGGGGCTGTGGGGGTGTGGCGGGAGTGCGAAACAGATTAATGACCCAGCAAGAGGGCTTTTCATCATAACGCCTCCGCGAATGAAACTGTGGCAATGCCACCCCCCCAGGCAGCCATGTCGCAGTGATTACCGAAGGGGTCAAAAGAGTTTATCAGTGAGGTAGTGATCCATGAGAATGCTCACCCCCTCCCAAACACCACTTCCTGCTTCTGGTCCAATCACCAGCCAGCACCAACCGTCCACAGCTAATCATGACCCTCCTGCTCTTTCCACAGCCAGTGAGGAAGCGTCGGGCCCTCCAGTGGCGCAGTCTTATCCTCCAGACCAGGAAGTCAAAGCTCCTTTTCCCATTTGCTGAGATCACACACACAATGAAACTCAAAAAGCCCCCACAGATCACTCAGCATGTGTGTGTGTGTGTATGTGCATGCATGTGAGGGCTTGGACGGTTGGTAAGGGGTTTGGGGTCTCAAAATTCTAACCTGGTTTCACAGCCAACATGCAGTTGTAATTTCACTTTTGCTTATACGGTGAATTGTGTAGCCCTGGAGTACAGTACACGAAAGGAGATGGATCTACTCCACACAAGCTAACAGTAATGATGGCTGAACTGCAGACTGGAGCCAAAATCTCAGTGCTCAAGGAATAATGATGGAGCCTCATCTCCACATCGGCCTGGACTTTTCTTAGTGTTATTTGGATTTGTCTCATGCCCCACTCTGCTAGATAAACACTGGGCCCAAATCTTTAAGGAATGCCGGGGGATTGTCTAGGTGAAGCCTGTGCTGAAAAGAAAACCATATCCGTGTCCATGTTTGTATTCAAATATGTAGTTGACGTGTGTATATTTGTATGTGCGTGTTTCTTGAATGTGTGTGGCCGTGTGAGCGAGTGCATGCATGTCCATGTCTGTTTGATTGTGTGTCCTAGGGTATCGTGTGCTCATGCGTGCTCATGCGTGTGCGCCTGCGTGCGTGCGTGCGTGCATGCGTTTGTCTGTGTGTCTTTTTTTTTGATGTGTTTGGGTGTGTGTGTGCGTATGTGTTTGTGTATGTATGTGTGCACTTCCCAACACACTTCCCCCCCAACCTCGTGGGCTAAGCAAGCCGAAACCTGCTCCCCGCGTCAGGAACAGCAGCTGGGACACGGAACGCTTCCTCTCCGGAGGAGCTGTCTGCAGCTCATGATAATGCTAGCTTCTGCCAGGCCTGACACCGATTGATTACTCCGCAGCAGTGACTGATCAGGCAGATTGAGCGAGAAGACTCCACTGCTACATAATCAATTCTTCCACAGGCAAATTAGCACCGAGGGCGCTAAATGCAGCTATTGTTTCTCGATGATGTAAGATCTAAAAATCAAAGCTGTTGACGTGGAGACTTGTTTAAGGTTTTCAACTACACAAGATAAATAAAAAAAATATAAATTTAATTACATCAGCGCTCTAAGGGTTAACTAGATATTTCACAGCCAACAGATGCTTGGTTCTGAATGGTACGGACACTGAAGGCACACCCCGGCAGTCTAATGAGTGTTTTCTGGGTACAGCCATAGACTGTAGAGAATTAATGTACCCCATTAGTTTCCTAGGACTTGGGGGTGAACGTTTTAAACAACGCCTTGGTCCACCATGTTGTACAATTTGAAACCAGAATTGGCACGATACAGCTGCCGGATAACAAACATTTACTCCATATTTCACAGTATCTTCACCAATTACTTGCAGTGGAAATGGTGGTGGAACCACCTGTACAGGAGTCAATTGTAAGGGGACAAGTGCACAATGACTATATCCAAGATCAGTCAATGATCGGTTTTGGTCACTTGGCCACAACAAGGGCCCCTCTCATTTGCCCACAGCTGAAGCTCATCATCCCAGGCCTTGGGTCCGCACCCACGACACAGAATGGATTCCTCATTTCATCGCAACCAGAAGGCAGCCACTAATCGTGCAAGACTGCAGACAACACCACTCCCAGTGTTTACCTGCTGAAGAAGACTCAACCAATGCCACATTCTTCAGCGACGCGATATTTGTTTATCAACTACGGCGTGCGCTCGATTTATGGGAATCCATGAATCAGCGCTTGAGTGGGTGTACCCGAGTCAGTTTGTGCAACAAAAACATCCCATTGGAGAGGCGGAACGAGCTCTCCGCTAGAAAATAAATGGAATCTCCGCGCAGACGGGAGATAGACTAAACTGTTGACACGACACATCAAAATCGGTCCGCTGACCGGTCACTCGCACGCACGCAAACACAAACACGAGTATACACACTGGGACAACACAAACACGAGTATACACACTGGGACAACACAAACACCAACAGTTCCCAAGAACGCATTCGCCATACGGCGCTCAGAATCTTCAGGCAGCCGTTTGGCGCTTGCATGCTAGAACTGGTCCCCATGAATTCAAACCATAAGACCTTATTCAGGAAGGAAGCCCAAAAAACGGCTAAGTGGTACAAGAGAGAACTTGAGCTTCATAAACAGCTTAAGGTTTAGCTGCGAGCTGAATTTGCTCAAGACCACCACCCCCCACCCCAACTCACCAAAAAGATAAGCTCAGTAGGGAAACTACCAACACATAAGCGCCCAACCCCATAACATGCTCAACATTCATAAAAAAACATGCGCAACGTTCATAAAAAACAAGGTCACCGAGATGATAAATGATTTTAAGTTTTTTCTTCCTTTTTTGGATAGGTCACAATGCCCCCAATGCCGTCCTGCAGGCTCGTAACATTGTAGTGTACCTAACCCCCGGGCCAACCCCCCCCCCCCCCACCCCTGCAGATCACATGATCCACATACCTGCGCAGGGCCATAGATCAGAGGGGGGAGATAAGGGCCCCCACAGGTACAGACAGGATGAGTGGAAATTCCACCTCCGTACCCTGAAGAGGGGGCTGAGGGGGGGATGTCGGTGCAATAAGGTGTGGGGTACACCTCTGCCCCGAAGAAGGGCTCTCTCTCTCTCCCTCCCTCACACCTTCCCTCCCCCTCTCTCTCTCGCTCTCTCTCTCTGAGAGGCGAAGAGGAAGAAGAAGAAAAATGGGTCAACAACGTTTCAAAGGGCGGCGGCTTCCCCGTCTTTGAAGGCACCGTGCGAGCGGAGAGGTGCCGCGGCGTGTCTGAGCGAGCAGTCCCCCGCATCATTAAACTGGCTCTGAGGAGCGACGTCGCTCCGAACGCCTCGCGCGCTTGCCATTCCAATAATGGAGAAAGTGCGTCAGACGCCGTCACCAGGAAACGTCTAGTCAAGCGATAATAGCCACTTAACAGATTACAATAAAGGAAGCCGGATGGCCAAAAAAAAAAACAAACACAATCAAAAGCACACATACACACGTAGACGCAAGCAGACGTGCACACACACACACACACACACACACACACACACACACACACACATACACACACACACACACACACACACACACACACACACACACACACACACACATGCACAGCACAGGCAGATACAGCAGCACACACTCACACACAAGGATACAAAAGCAGACACATTCCCACACACAAGCAAACACAGACGCACGCACATGCATACAGACATACATTTATGCAGACACACACATACACATGCAAAAACACAAATACATACCCACACATGCACCCGTACATACGCGCAGGCACACGTACCAGCAAACGTATGTACACTACACACACATGCATACACTTGCGTGTGCTTTCACACGCATACACACTAAAAGGTTTTGGCTGGAGTGCACACTCCACACATGACCTTTCACTTGCTCAGTCTGTTAAATGAAACGCATGTCATTCATCAGCAGTCTGCTTGCTAATACTCCTCATCCTTCATTCATGGGAAAAAGACCACAAATGAGCCGTAAATCATTACGCAACATGGCCGACGCTCCTCACTCAGCTACCGTCCCTCACTGTCTCCAAAAGCAGAAGATACAGTTTTGCTACAGAACTTACACCATGCCAGAACTTCCTTTTCAGCTGGAGTTCAGTACAAATATACACCAATTTCCCAAAAATTCTCTCTATTTTTACTTGTAGCTCATTGAATAAAGTGTTCTAGAACAAATATGCTGTCCGTCTTGTGTAGGAGTGTTATGGTCAGGTTCATGCCTGAACAAACAATCACGAACAGCACAGCAATCCCATAAGTTCCAACTGGCATCTGTGGAAAGCCTTGACGTCAGAAAGCTTCTTGGCTGTGAAAAAGTATGCCAGCAAGCAGGCCTTCCAATGATCAATGATCATCCGACATTTAACAGACGAATCGGCACTGTTCGTAACAGAGCTGGCATCTGTTTCAGCAACAGGGAAATTAAAAATAAGATCATTATCAGTAAGGAATTTCAGCGAGCAAGGAGTTATACTCCATTCACTCCAATAAGATGAACGGTCTGTCTTCACGCCCTGAAAATTCTTGGATCAAATTTCTTTTCTTTTTTTTTTTCCCCTCTGTGCGTTTTTTTTTTTTTCCTGTACTCTTCTGAATCTGGCAGTGCCTGTGTTTTTCACCATGGAAACCGACATAACAGACGAACACGGCCAAGCCCCAGCTCGACAAATAGAACCAAATAAACCAAATAAAATATATCATCCAACAACTTAATGTAATGGATTCCCACAACCAGCCAAACCCACCTCCTTCTGGCAACCGCACATAGCTTTCAGGGAACAATTTTGTCAAAGACGTCATTCACAAATGCTCCCGGGAAACTAGCATCAGAAACTGTAACACAAAGAAAGCAGATTTAACTTGATAAAAAAAAAAATCTCATGTTTACATAAATGCCACGTCTCTCGTACCAAAACACAAATACAGATAAACTCACCACCCGCCCTCAGAAAAGAGAAAAAAAAAAAAAAAAAACACTGTCCCATTGAAGACATATACGTGACGTAGTGCTCCGCATCGTGAATATTTATTTTAGTTATGCAAGTTTTTTTTAACCCGCAAATGGAATGAATGACGAAGTTTGGTTGCTTCCCATTTCCCAGTTCGGGGGCAGCAGATTCCCAGGATAACTTCCAAATCTCCTTCTTTTCCTTTCAGCACCAGAACACTTTGTTCTACTTTTACTCAGACAAAAAAATTGGCAACTAACACAATCAATTGTGGGGGCTGGTAAGCTCCCAAGGACTAACCAGTAACACAATACACACGTAACAACACCAGGAGTGCACTGTCAGGAGTGGTAAACCAGGCAAATGTTTGGGGCCCTCAAAAAAAAAGATGCTCAATGGCCATTCATATTGACACAACTGGCAATGACAACCACAAAAAAGGGCCGTGAGGGGTCCACCGTAATGTCTGAGATCGCCACTGCTTAGCACCCGGAATTGCACAGGCTGGGAAGAAATGCAAAGAAACTATGTAGTTGACCGCTGAAACTTCAATTCTCTCCCACATTAGTCTAGCCAACCAGACAGACGGAGAGAATGGCAACTGTGAGCAGGTGCCCCATGTGACCGCTGACCCCTTGGCCAGCAAGACTGATGAACTCTGGGATTGAGAGGAGGCGGCTGGACGGCAGAACGTTTATCCAGGCCAGTGTTACATAAAGATCTCCTCGGAGGATGCCCAGACTGAGCACAAAAGCCTTTTGCTTGACCCAGTGCAAGGATTAAGAGCTGTAACTGCTCAGGGGCCTGATAAAAAAAACCGGCAAAGATTATAATCTGCCAGCGCAGTCTGTCCCACCGCTCACCCGCAAATCCAAAACACAACCCCCCCCCCACCCCCCACCCCAACCGCTGACAACATCTGCACGCCTAATAACCCCTACCGTGAACTGACCGCCCACAGCCGGTCTGGGCCGGCAGCAATGTCAAGGAACAGAACAGGTCTTAAGCTCAGCGAAAAGCATGGCCGCCGTCCAAACTGATCCACTGATACATTTGATAGTGTGACCATGTGCTGTTTGAATGCAAAAAATATGTTAGTCAAAACAAATAAGTTTATAGGTTTGTAAATAACTTTCCACCTTAAAACGCGGCAGCAAAGAGCCACTTGTCCCAATTTCCTTTTTGGCGCGTTTGGCCGACCTCATTTTATGAAGACTATGCAGGAGTCACAGGCACCTGCTGTTGATGCGTCATTTGGAGACGTGACAGGTGGCGGTCGAGAGGGACACTCTCTTCACAACCACCCCCCACCCTTGAAGAGGGCGCCCGACCGCACGTGGCCTTGAGCCGGGCGGCACGTTTCCTTGGGCAGACGTTACACATTTTGCCCTGCTGGCCTCTGGCCACAGGAAGTCAGACGGCCGTATGGATACAGAGTAATCCAGCTTGAACCGCTTGACATCGAGCCGTCTTTCCATGGCTCCATGCAAGCAAGTGGGTTGGAAAATCCCTTGCTGACCTCCCTTTTGGAGTGGTGGTGGTGGTGGTGGTGGTGGGGGGTGTACCTCAGGTGTTGCCTCATCCTTCAAGCCCCGCCCCCTTTGTTTTTCAACTTCAGGGCCAGTCGTGAGGCCGACTCCCCAGGAAAAAGAATAAGGTCTGTATGTTCCCTCCGACCACAACTGCCAACCCGCTCGCTCTCACATACCTCCACATTCTTGGTTGCTGTCCATAACACAATTACGTAATATTTTATCAACAACTTTACCCCCCTTCCACAAAACTTTCCCTGTCAGTCGAACTGTTTGGTCTAGGCTGCACTGGATTCCAGACGGTTATCACGGTCTGTTTTTTGTAACTCACCATGCAGACCGACAGGCATTCAGGCATTCTGCTACCCATTCTCCCCTACACTCGTTTTTTCTATTTCTCACCCTTTCAAACTGAGAAAAAAAGATGTACGAATTACATTTTTCCATCTCTGGGGTAAAATATAAATGACCATAATGGACTATTGTATCAGCGGCTTATGCCTGTCTCCGCTGGGGTAAAATGGCAGGGCAGGGCCGAATTAGAATCGCAGCTGTAAAATTTTCGATATAGATGTTGCTGCTAAACTGTTCTTTCACTTCCCCATTGCAGAAGACACCAGAACATTAGCTCAGCGCTAAGCAGCTACAGCCAGAGCCCCCAAGATATTACACAAGATATTTCACAAATGAATCAGCAGGTACACTCAAATTCTTCACAGCCTACGAGGCACTTCTCACCCACAGAAAAGATATTCACCTTAGACCAAAAGTCAGAACATTATACCAAATAACATTTGACAGATATTCAAATGAACTAGTAACACCTCCTTGCTCGTTCATTTAATTTCTGACTGTTTTAAAATGAGAATGAGGACATTCTGCAAGCAGAAACAGAGGCGAGAAAAAACCAACTTTACTTGGTGGGTCTAGCTTCAAGTACACAAATGATCTTTCAAGCAAATTAGTTTTTATGGCATTTTTTATTTCAACATACAGCCCTTTTTTGACATTGCTAAACTTGAGGCAGGAAGCTAACTGGGGTATTTCCTTTCCCATCAATGGCTCCTAAACGGAACAAACAGCGAGAATGGAGAGCGGAGGCAGTGGAGGAAAATAAAATAGGGAACTGAGATGGAGGGGGAAACAGCAGTGGAGTCTCTGGAGCTGGGATGTACCAGTTTAGGTTGGCAGGCAGAGAGATTTTCCACTGATATGTTTCCCCGAGGTCCCTCTTCCTCTCTCTCTCTCTCTCTCGCTCTCTCGTTCCCTCGCTCAGTTACTCTCTCGAACTCACACCCCCCAATCAAACACACACACACACAGAGCTTAGGAATGAGGAGCGAGAGAGGGAGAGAAGGAGAGGGAGGGCATTTCCTACATTTTCCATTTTCTGAGAAAAATCTTGGCACGCGGGAACTGGTGACTGGCTCCCTACCAGGGAGATGTGGGGGGAGGGAGGAGGTCGGTCAGGAGGGGAGGTGTAAGGGTAGAAGAAGAAGAGGAGGAAGGAGAAAAAATGCGAATGAGACAAAGAATGTGAAGACGAGCACAAAAGAGAGAGAGAGAGAGAGAGAGGACGAAGGGGAGAATAAAGCTGAAAAAAATCATCCAAGCCGAAACAGGAAGTAGCCTGCGGGCTTAAGTGCAAGGAAATGAACATGAAACCGTCTCCTCACTGCAGTGCCTCGTAAACATGTTTAGACTTACTGTCTGCCGCGAAAAATGCATTCAAACAGCAGGGCAGGCAGTACGTGCTCTACACCGGCGTTGGGTTCTGCCACGTCTGTCAAAAACAAGCCAGGTGACTTCGGCGCTTTACTACACAAAATCCCAGCCCCAACTATGCGGTGACAATTTACTTCAAACACGGGCACTTGCATAAAAATCACACCTGCCAGTCCACACGATGCTGACTTCAGCCGTGTCGTTTCCATTTAGGTCGAGAGACGTCGTCCGACCCTTTCGCAAAATGGCCGACCCTCTGAGGTATCCATTCGACCGTGAAGCCGTCGATCACACAAGCTCACCTAAGCACCATCTACCCGACGCAAATAACAATTTTGTCGCACCACCCAGCAAACTGCACACCAAGCATAATCGGAGAGCCAACCAGCCTCAGCCAGGCCTGCTGATGCCAGTATAGAGGGCATTAGCTGATCTAAGCCCAAAAGTCCCATCAGAAAAAATACTGCCTTGACGGTACACATCTGCATGCGAGTGAGTAATAGCGCTTGCACGCTGTTTAAAACACAGATTGCACAGACTGAGGAACTGTACGGCCTGTGGGGTGGGATCAGTCAGGCCAGAGAAGGAGTTTGAATATTCTCCTCGAGTTTAAGTAAGCTTCCTCCAACATTAATAGCATACAACGCAACACGTCATGTTCGCTAACGAACAACAGTAGCAAGGTGGTCACACTCAACAGGCTGGAGCAGTGGGCACACGTTTGCAGAGTGCTGGCCATTATATTTGAGGCAAATAAGTATTTGGACACTGGGACAACCTTATAGTGCTTCAATTCCTACAAGTTTCACTCAATTACAAGGTTCACTCAATACCGATGTAAATAGGCTGAAGTTAAAATAAAACTAGATAACTCTGTCGCCACAGGGACCGAGTCGTGTATCTCCCCAATCCCCAAATTTCAGACAAAATGGCCGCTGGTAGCTATATTGGAAGTCTTAATTACCGAAAATCGGTCTTGATCCAATCAATATCTTTGCCTGCGTGAAATTTGGAGAAATTCCTGTAATAATTGTGGCTTCTAGAGCTCGGGACGGAACAGCAGTCCCAGAACTAAACCATAGTATCTCCCGACTATCGTCGTCGAGGAGATACAAATATTAAATACCAGTGTTGCCAGGCAGAACAAACCTCGCCCTCCAGCCCTTATTTCAGTCCTTTTGATACTGCCTCAAGTGTGACCTCAAAAGTTTTCAAATTATAGTCCTTTGAAAATCTGTGACCTCCAGTTTGACCTTCCAAAGTCACTCAAAGTCAAAGGTCACAGTGTAAAATAAAAGCACACACAGGGCTTCTTATGTGCTCATAATAGTAAACATCTATCCATCTGCAACCGTTTTTGAGTTATAATGAAAAATATATAATTTTTACCGTTGACCTTGACCCCCCTGTCATTTAACCCCCAACCGCTATGGAAACTATCAATGCTGCCCCATCATGCAGCATATGAGTGGAAGCAGAATGGAAAGATTCACACTTTGGTTTTGATCTCAAGTCAATGTGATACATTTGAAGAAAGTTATCGCAAAAAAAAAAAAAAAAAGACGACATTTCTGATTACCTTGACCTTGACCCGATCACCCCCAAAGTTTAATCAGTTAATCTAAAGACCATTGCCTATCAATCAGTGCAACTGGGTAGACGCTAGATTGTTAACAAATGGACACACAAACAGACAAACAACAGTACCCATTACAATACCGCGCCCCGCTGACTCCGTAGTGTGAGAGAGGTAAAAATTATGACAGCACTTTGTCTTGAAAGGGATTCGAAATCTAATGGAGTGGCCAGTGTCACTCACAGCCCTTTAAAACTGTCTCACTGCCGGAGTACCAGCACATCTCACTGGGTATAAACCGTATATATAGGTCAAATGTTCCAGTGGACAGAAAAGCGACAGAGATCGCAGTTGACCTTCTCCCAAACCTGCCCGCGCCTTTTTGGAGTTGGCAGGGACTTGAGTGAGAAAACAGACGAGGGGGGGCAGGTGGCACCCAGGTGAGAGCTGGCACAGGGTTTTGGAAAGAGGTGCACCGTGCCTGGCCATTGGTCTAAGGGTGCCATCTGTCCCAATCCACCAGTCACCTAATGCTCCAATGATCTCAAGAACGTTCCGCCCGACTGACGTCTCACAGAGGCCCCAAACTCAGTCCAGCAATTGTCCACGCAAAAAAAAAAAAAAAAAAAACCCATACGAATTCTGGAAAATTCACCTGAACAATGCGCCATTCCCAACGGGTTAAGTCAAAGAAAACGGTCTCGCTACTTTTTTTTTTTGCCCACCAGCTTTACCTCAGCTGAAGTCATCGGCGGGAAACTGTGCATGTACTGTAAGCCAAGGCAGCGCTGCGAGGCAGCTCTTCCCGTCAGCGAGGATGACGGCACATTGCCGGGTTTTAATCTCAAAATCCCATTTATCGAACCATTAACTGCAATGCTGCTCTATTTAATTATTCAATGGGTTTTCCGTTCAGCGACGCGAAGTGCGAGCTCCTCGAACCTCTGCCGAGGGTTAGAGGAGAACGTGGGGAATCCACGTCGACGCAGAAATTGCAAAGGGCGCAGGCAATTCGGAACAAGGTGAAAGTAGAAATGAATATACAGTGGTATGCATACAGCTCTCATGCAGTGACCGTAAGGACTGCATTGCCTCAGAAATCACACAGGGATAATCAGACCCCAGCATCCTACCTTTCTAAGAAATGTAAGGAGCCGGGCCTGAGACAGCAGAATTTCACTGGAGTAAGTCTGCATATAATTGCTGTCGGTGTGACATCTGATACAAGCTGGGAGCAGGGGAGGGAGGGGGGTGTTGAGCTAAAGGGCCTCTCTACAGCAGAGTTGCTGGCTTTACCAGACCAACCACTCCCATCGCTTTCCTGCTGGCACTGTGATAATCACAACCGCTCAATGGCTCGCCATATTTCATCTATCCCACCCCCTTTAGAGAAAAAAAAAATCTAAACCCCCCCCCCTTCGGAATTATAAAAAAAAAAATTAATTCCTCGATGCTATTTAGAAGCAAGGTCACTGCGAAAGGGCATGGCACGATGCCAATGCACTCTCTCTCTCTCTCTCTCTCTCTCTCTCTCTCTCTCTCTCCCCCTCACACTTTCTCTCTCGCACACATTTTACTTCCTCACTTCTCCTCTTTCCCTTTTCCCTCTCCCTCATTCTTTCAATCCCCAAGTCTACATTCACACTCTTTACCCCTCCCCCTGCCTTTCTCCTCTTCCTCCCTCTCTTTCCCTCCCTCCCTCCCTCCCTCCCTCCCTCCTTCTCTCTCTCTCTCTCTCTCTCTCTCTCTCCGAGTGTGGCTCAGAGCAGACACACAGGCAGGGCAGGGAGTCTCCACACAGGAACTCAATAATAAGTTTCAGTAGTCTAGCCAGGAGGCTGGAGGCCCAGACTGCAGCTGTTCCATCCTCTCGTGCTCCCTCCCCCCTCCGCTGCTTCTTACTCCTCCCCCCACCTCCCTCCCTCCCTCCCTCCCTCTGTCTCTCTCTCACCGGCCCCCGTCCGCTCTACAGAGCTAATGCGTTCTGCAGGCAGGCTGAGCCGTCTTAAAGAGACAGGCGCAACATTTTTAGCCACTGAATCAGTCCCAATTATTGCCACCGCTAACTCAGAGCGGAGACCACCATTCTTCCAACCTTTCATTCAGTGTTTCTTTTTTACTGTTTCTTAAAACTCAAGAGACCACTACACAAGTTCTTGTGGGTGGGGGGGGGGGCCTGCTGATACGGCCTGAAGTACGTTAAACAGACTGCAAATGAACCCAAAGCTGAATTATTTTCTGGAACGGCAAGAGCACCTTGTTAAGGGCTGTTTGATGTCCCATTTAAAAGGGGCTGAAAAGAGGAGGGAAAAATTTGGAGTGCAATCCTCGACTACACCCTTCAAAGGAACCGCACCAGCTCATTGTGATCTTTTATGATTGGAAAGGGTGGCTCCAGTGCTTGTGGGGTGGCCCATGGTAGACAAGCCACCGAAACAGCGTCTCGATGAACATTTGTTCACACAAATAAAAAAAATACTTTTTTGAAAAAAGTGACGGGATCATGTTCCAGGCCCAATCACATCTGCGGACAGAAAGAGGAAGTTCAAGAAGACGTCAAAAACAAGGCGGCAGCCAAGGAGGGAAGTGGGGAGCGTCGGGCACCGTCGAGAATCTTGCGGAAAATGAAGCATTCTCGGGAAGGGAAGCTGCCAGCAGCCGACAGCCCCAAAAACGTTTCAGAAAAGGGAATGTTCTGGAAACTGTTGGAGGGGGGCGTCAGGCTTCTGAGCTGCAGACAATCAAAGCTAGCACATCACGCTGGTCATCCTCGAGTCGAAATCCGCAGCCCGCTGGTCCTACACCTACAATCCGCGAGCTGGAGCGCTACCCTGTCCGCCAGCCGCACGGTGACCGTCTCCCTCGGTCCGTTTCCAGCTCGGTGCGAGAAGAGCGGAGCCGCGTGCCAAGGAAAGGAAGCAATTAAAAATTAATAGAGGCTGAGCCACATAGAAACCTGCAAGGGCGGGCCCGCAAAACGCACTCCTTCAGCACCGTCAGCGCTTTTCCCCCCACCGAACAATACCTGTGCCATGGGCTCAAATTCAGGCAGTGAGAGAGAGAGAGAGAGAGAGAGAGAGAGAGAGAGGGAGGAAAGAAGAGAGACTGGAAGAGGGAGAGCAAAGGAATGAGGAAGATGGATCAGTTTTCCAGCCCTTACGTCTTAAGGGAACTAGCACTAATTTTTTTTTATTTTGATAAAGACTGCAGTTCCCTGGAAGTAACTCCTCAAAGAAAAAATAAATTTCAAAAATGATTTATGCGTTTTTTTTTTAGCTTGTTAAGCTATAAAAAAAATATATATATTCTTGCTGAAAATCTTTTATTATTGATTTGTTTGTTTTGAGTACGCGCAAAGAACCAGATAAATGTCCGGACTCATGAAGATAGGCAGGCATCAGGCAAAGTCTCTCTATGTCCCTCGCTTGCTCTGTGATCATGTGACCAGGGTGTGCGATTCACCTGACGGTCCCTGAGTGGAGCAGCTGCTGTTCAGCAGAGACTTTTACCACCCCTCACCCCGTCAGGCTCACAGCCACTGCTTCTTTACGGGCCCTGGCCCCTGTGTGCCCTCAGTGAAGGACGAGCCCTCTGACCCTCCCCAGAGGGGCCCCAAACAATGACCCCCCCAGGGGACAGTGCCACCGCAGGACCTCTTCTGTCAGTGAAGGACAGCCGTCCCGCTGACCCCCGAGTCTGTGCTGATGTGAATGTCACCCCTAACCTCCGCCGTCCCCCCAACACACACACACATTTACATGCACAGTCTCACGCACACACACACACTTAACAAGCACAGTCACACATTCACACTTACATGCACAGTCTCTCTCACACACACACTTCCAAGCACAACACACGCACACACACACACACACACGCACGTATATGCACGCTCACTCACACACACACATGCAAACACACATTCATACACACACATATATATACAAGTCCACACACACACACTCCATGCAAAATGCATAAACACTGCATGCACAGTTAAACTCACAGAAATACACATTCGTGTAAACGCACACACACACAAACACACAAGCCCACATGTTTGTAGAAACATTTCCAGTCCCACAAATCCGCTTTCCTGGCAGAATCATTGTCACAATTCCAGAACAGACTTTATGATTACCACGACCCACAATTACAAACGCTTTATGCAGGCAGGGTCCCACTGGCTTGCAGTTCACCTATAAGCCCAGGCAACACCAGGCATGGCACAGGACCTCCCGGGAGAAGGCCTGGGACAGCAAACGCCGTCAGGGGACAGAGGGGTTGACTGCGGCCTCTTCAGGGGCGAACCGAGTTAGTGGCCACTCTCTTTACAGATCTCAGCACAAGATTGTAGACGGAAGCAGGACTTTAAACTGTGACTGCTCGGAGGGCTCGCTTGTGTTATCGGACGCAAGGGCACTCTACCGCAGGGAAAAGTACAAAACACAAGCGAACCCCCACCCGCTAGCCTTCAGAGCAACTCTCCTGCAAACCCACAGGAAAATATATTGAAATGCAACCTCTCAAGTTTATCCAAATGACATGTACCGAACACAAAACCTGGCCGTGAATTTCCGACATTGTTCAAGTCTGTTTTTTGAATCTGCTTTCTATATGGTGCTCCAAACTGCGCAGGTACTACTGAGAAACACAGCTGCAAGCGCGCAATTTTCAGCAGTCGTAATTAGGACCATTTCTAACCGGTGTAGCGCAATGCAGGTGAAAACATTTGCGGCGTTTGCACGCAGCCCTCGCGGGGTTAATGAGGTCTGGTGGAGCACGACAGGGGGAGCGCGGTAAACCCCGCCAGCCGTCCAGCTGCCGAGCAGCGGTGGAGCTGTAGCCATTTCGCAAAACCGACCTCGGTCGACCCTGGGGTTTTGATGAGGAACTGCGTGTGCGCCTCAAACCATCGCACCGCAGGAGAGCGGCTCACTTCCTGTCCCCGCCGACGACGCCGTGCAAATGAGCACTGTGCTTGAAACTGCCTCGCCTGGGCCTTTTCTACCCTTCCACTGCTCATTTGCTCCCACTCTCTGGCTGAACCAGCAAACCAAGGAACGGCAGCACTGACAGCTTCGTGCAATTTTAGGATTTCTTTGCGACTGCTGTCAAACACTTTCTTAGGTCACAAAAGCTGAATCCACTATATAAAACGGTGCATGTGGCGGATTTAGCATGCGCTGATAATTACAGAATGAGACGCCGAGGCAGAAGTGGAGATTGTGTGAGTGGTGGATGAAGTGGGCCTCAATGGTGGGAATGCAGGCAAATGACTGCAGCAGAGTATTCAGCGAATTCAGAAACTGCTGTCTCTGCAGAGGAGGGGCCATTCTGCAAAATGACTTAAAGCAAAATAATAACACTCACCTATTGACATCCAGCGAAGGAGGGACAGGGAGACATGGAAAGAGAGAAAGAGAGAGACAATCAGTTTAAAATACCTTCATAAGCACTGGGCACAAGGCTGAACTGAGAGATCTTAAAATTCCTGATAGGGAGGACATTACCTCTGCTGGGAAAAAACGTGCAGACATACTTTAATGATGAATGCTGTTACAAGTGTACAATTAATTCAAGTGAAACTACGAGCCTGCAAGGAGCGCAGACGCCCACACACATACACAAACACAACCATGCACGCATGCGCCCACATACGCTCTCACTCAGACACGCGCGCGCACACACACACACACACACACACACACACACACACACAGAACTAACTATGCACGCACACACCCACATACGTAAAAAAGCACGCACATATGCAGGCGCACACACACACACACACACACACACACACACAAACGCAGGCTTCATGGTCAGTGAAAAAGTGTTTTTACGCTTTGTGTTTCTCTGCCTTGTGCACATGACGGGACGGAGAGAGGGTCAGTGAAACTCCACACAGTCCCTATAAAAAGCTGCCTGGCTGGGAGAATATGGACCCATAAATGGGGCCGGCGGTTCCCAATCCTCTCCCCAAACACAATAAAAGGGGTGAAGGAGAGAAACCCCCAACTCGGTGCAAAAGAGGGGCGACCTGTGAAGGGCTTTTCACACCCCCCTCCACAGACCTCACGAGCACACACACACACACACATACACACAAACACACACACACACAAACACACAAGCTCCGGCCCCTTCGCCTTCTGGCTTCATTTTTGGATGGTTAAAAAAGGAAAGGTTGCGACCTCTTGAACTGCCCCCCGCCCCCATCCCTCTGCAGGATTTAAATACCCCTCCCCACCCCTCTTGTAGCCAGAGGGCTTGTATGAGACTACATTTTCCTCAACACCAAATCTGATGCCGGCTAATTAGGTGAAACCTCCACCAAATCTGTTTGCTTTCTGTTTTCAGTCTTGTTAATTGCCCCCTACTTCACTTCAATGCTTTGCATAATCACCCATGGTTAAAAAAATGGTATCCGTGGAATTCCATCTTAATTACAGCAATAAAGTTGGGCTAATATTCAGCGTGTATGAAATTTAGGGCTTTTTTTTTTTTTTTTAAACCGAACTATAAATGTCATACCTCATGAATAAAATGTGCATTTATTTTTGAGGGGTTTACAAACAGAAGGTATAGAAGGTTAACCGTTTCTGTGTTTGACAATTGAAATCGTGACGCCAAACATGCCAGCCTTCGGCAGGGTAATATTAACAGGGCGTAAATCATAATTTCTCCATTTTTAAAGTCTCATACAGAGCGTAACAGCATCAATGTCTCATTACTCAAATACTTAGATGTGTTTCAGAGTTCTTAAAAGAATAACATTTTGCTGTTCGTAAACCATCAACCTTACTCCATTTTTTCTGTCATGAAGAGGTAAGGAAAACACATCAGCTGATAAATAGGGCGAAATTTGAGGGAGGATCGCTGCCTTCAAAGCTTTCACTTTCTCATGCGAATTAATCACTTAAGGAGATTGTCTTTCTCTCCCGCTTCTGCATTGACGCTGCTAACAGGATTGGTCTGGCTAATGTTCCCCCCACTTACCGCATATGGGCCAAGCTGAAAAGTGGGGCGTTTTTAATACGAAAGGGGGAAAAAATCACAAAGACAAAAGAGGAGATGATAGTTCTTCGCTCCTCCGCTTTAACTCCTTTTCTTTCACGTTCTGTATCTCTGCAGTCTTGGCCACTCTGCCTCCGTCTTAGCATTCGATGCGGGGGGGGGGGGGTTCTCTCCGCCTAACAGGATCATCATCACTAATTACAAAAAGGCCGGGCCCCTGTGTTTTCTGCGCAAGGCCTCCCAAGTTAGCCAAGGACAGCTGCTGTCGTAACACGAGTCTATTTCACCATTCGCTCCCTTGACCGAAGCACAAAAAAACCAAACATTTTGGTGAAGATATGGCTTCTGTTTATAGCCAAGACCGGTTTATTTCTCACTTGCATTTATGCCAATGCCGTTTATGCACAGTCTAGCTCTAGCGGTACTGGCAGAATTCACACATTCCTTTTCACACCCTCTGATCTGTCTGTTTCTATGGTCTAGTCGAGTTAAATATGAAAGCAAGGTTTCAATAGTGTGTGAGAGAGAGAGAGAGAGATGAGAGACCAGAGACCTGCATAGCGCACGGGGCAGAGAAAAAAAACTGTTGTAGTCAATTTCCTCCCAATAGTGACAGCCCATCTAAACAGACCCTACCAACTTTGTTAACAACAGAGGTGACTTAAAGCATTGATAAACATCTTAGACTTCGCCATCTAGGGTTGTTCATTTCGAAAATAACAGAACTGCGGCTTTTAGTTAAAGTTGTGTTTTAATGCAAGGGCCTTTTTGGCACCTCTACTGAGCAAGGCTGTAAAGTGTTCCTATTTTCAAGACATTTTTAGAAAATATTAGTGTGTTAATGGGATAATTTAGGAACACATCTGCTAATTGGGATGCGCCTGGTGTGCTCCCAAATTTTTCGGCTTTTTGCGGCATGTGCTCCATTGGAAAAAAAAAAGAGAAAGAAGAAAAGAAAAGAAAAAAAGTCGACCTGACCCCTAAGGTAATCTATAGTCTCCAAAGCACTTCTACAGTCCACATACTGCCTTCCATGTACAGGAACATGATCGTACTGCAAACCACACAACGCTACTCACGTTAAAGACAAGGGAAGAGGAGGGGTGAGTCAGTGGTATGTTGTGTGTGTTTGTAAAAGTATGTGTGTGCTAGAGTGTGAGTACATGTATGTTGTCTATGTGTGCTGCTTTAGTATGAGTGTGTTTGTTTATGCATGTCTGTGTGCGTGCACATTTATGCTTGTATACGTGTGAGCTTGCACACATGTGCGCGCACACTAGACCTTGCGCATGTTTATGTTTTTGTGCTTGTTAGAGCATGTGTGTGTACGTGTGCGTGTTATTGACCATGTGTGTTTTTGAGGCAGAATCAAATCAAAAGGGCCACCATGAACTTCTGACCCGCACCCCAGATGCAGAGCGTTGTGTATAGGCCAGGGTGTCAGCTCAAGTGTGACCTCGGTATGCTCCCCCCCGCCCCCTCCTAGCTATGTGTCACCCCGCAACTCCACTCCCCCCCACCCCACCCCACCCTAAAAAGAAAGTCAGGATTACTACCTCGTTTTTACAGCTGCAGCAGCCCTTAGCCAAGCCTCCAGTAACCCCTGTAAAAATTGACCAGCTGACCCAGGCCACATACTATAAACCAGCATCTAAGACAGCGGGGCTACCGCCATTCAGGCTAATCATGCCGGCGATAAACCAGCCACTTTCCCACAGGCGGGGAGGCTTGCCATCAGCATCGGACAGTCCGCGCAGTGCATCTGGTACGTTTACAACCAGCCCGTCCTTTGTTTGAGGTCCGAATACCCTCGGAGTTAAAGCGTACCCTCGCAGCAAGAAATGAAAAATACGTCCATCTTACCAACCATTTTGATCCTGAATTTATCCTTAAAACACTCATTTCGATAGCCCTCTTTTCCCCCCAGAGCGAAACAAAAATTCTGCTGACAAGATGACGTAATATTGACTCATTTCTAGATCAGTCAATGGGTTAAGAAAATTTGACTTGTCACGCACATGCTAACTGAAAATATGCAAATATTTTATACTTGAGAGAGAAGTTCTAATAAGACACAATTTTTCATGGCACTCGCAGCCTTAATTTGAGGGTCATGAACATCCACACCAAGTGATTTGCGTGGGTATTCCATATTGGGCGAACATCGACATGCAATACTCTGCAGATACACTGCAGGCTAGCAAATGTTTCTGATGGGCATAGCCACTGGATGATGACAGCCATGACACGTCCACCAATTTGTCAACTACAATTTGCCACTCGGATGATTTTAGCACTTTCACTCAGGAGGAAATAGACCAGGTTTGTGTAACAGAGAAGGTCAGGGGTTCAGGTCCCAGGTGAGAGCGCGCAGTCGTGGTATCGTAAAAAAGCAGGCCACTTGATATTTAGCAGAAACGGATGAAAAACACGTAAAAATGTAAGGCAACCGGGATAAAGAAAGTCTCTGGCGATAAAGAATATTTATCTGCCTGAACAGGCCCCAGGTTTACTCAGGAACACTCCGAGGGGTTGTTATTAGAAGCTGGCGGGGTTCGGAGATGCAGGCATGCGCAATCGAGTCGTTCATTATGCAGGCTCCACAAATGACTGCACAGCAGGGGTTGGGTGGCAGATATAGCCCCTCGGAGCTCTGATCCCAGAACAATTCAGCGCTCAGCTTTTGCAAGGTGTCCCAACAGACATGCCCCCCCCCCGACCATAATGCTTCTTCTGCATTTTATTTCCAAAAAAGCAAAGTTTTAAACTTTTAGTGTATTTATGACAAAGGATGACGAGTATGGATAGCTCAGGTGGTAAACGTGAAAGCACACAACAACGGCTACTCTTGATAGCTCTTATGCCATGAGAGCATTCATCATACTGGTCCTCATAAAGCATTGCTTTGTGGGGCCAGATGCACAAGGGATGGGTAGTTCAACCAATAGGGGTGATTGCATGTGAGAGTGTGTGTGTGGGAGGGTACAGCATACACCAGAGAAATAGTAATTGCGCACAAAGCACAATACATGATACCTGTGAGGGAAAAGGCACTGAATGGGGATTAAATACTGCTTAAGGTAAACAGCACACAGATTTACCCCTGTAATGAGTGACCTACTGCCTGTACAAAATGGCAATACATTTTTAATTTCATCTAAACTTACTCCACACACACCCAGTAAACATAACCGACCTTGTCCAGCCACAGCATGGCAGGCACATCGCGGCATCCCAACAGCACCATTTTTTTTCACTGGCCAGCTGAACCGCTACTGACTTCAGGGGCCCAGCAGACTGGTTAACTACTTTTTAAAAGCGGATTAGTCAGACTTCTACAAAAAGGGGTACCCGTCATCTCCACCTGGTACAAGACCCCTGCACTGTAAACTCTTTTTAGGGTTCACAAACTCCGTGACCCAACCTTCTCACCCCCTGAAATCCAGCCCCTTACCCTCGGCCATGACACTATTTTACTGCCTAACAGCCCTCACTGTAAAAGGGGGTGGCAAGGGGGGGGGGCACTGTCTGGACAGCTTTAGAGGCCGGGACCTCACTTTTAAATACTATCTTGAAAAGTGATCAAGGGAAACAGTTAACCTTAATTACGCCAAATGCTACTTAATGACCAAACTCACAGCCTCCTTAATCACCAGGCAGACAGAACAGGGGTTGCTGAAGGGTCAGGTAGAATTGCGGGGCATAAACTTTGATTTCCTTCCAGAGTAACAACTTCAGCAGGAGGAAAACACAGGGGGAGGTGGGAGGTGTAAGAGGAGGAATTAAACAGGGCACAAAGCATCCATTTAACCCACACCTACTGAACGACGGCAATTAGTTGATCCCCTAATTTTTTTGCCTTGAATTCCTCAGCAAGGTTACGGAGGGTTCAACACTTCCAGACTTTAACTACGACCTGCGAAGTTTGATTCCGCCACCGAGTAACCATTTGTCTCCTGTGGGCCACTCCCACAAAAAAATTGTTGCAACTAAGTTTTGAAAAAAATGTTCTAAGAACACTAGCCCCGTTACTTTTAGCTGCAAAGTTATGGACTCGGCATCAGACATTCAACAAGCCAGTAAAAAGAAGTTTAGGTGAAATGGTAGACATGTCTATGGGTAAAAGAAAGAATATTTACTGATGTAACACCCCTCATCCCAACCAGCCAAACTTCTTTCGACACGAACAAGAGATTGGCCACAGCCGGGCAGCTGGGTTCAATTTGCTCAATATCATCCAAGTTGCAAAGGAAGTATAAGAAATAAACAACAGACACTGCACAGTTACAGGCCGCCCAAATAAACAAACACTGGTTAGCTCTTCTTCAGAGAGTATTCTTATATATTAAGGAGAGGGACGATTATGATCCATGACCGCCTTCTTAAACTAAGCACTGCACCCGAACAGAGATAGGAGAAAGCAGAGGTTGGCGAGTTGAAGCAGGGGGTGATGGAAGAGAGGGGGTCGGAGAGCGGGACGTCGAGAAGTGCTTGTTAGTAACCCAAACCCTGGAAACGCTGGCTGTAAATTCTTTGCACAAATGGTTCTCCAATTCAAACCCCCCCCCCCCCCACTTTGCCTCTTGTTCACATCTGGTCAGCAGGACCCTGACAACACCAGCCGATCCCCCGTCCACCCCCCCACCCCTCTGCAGCCCCGCCGCCAACACTCTGACATCATTTACATCCTATCGCTTAATTGGAACCGCATGAGGGCGGCTCGGCTAGGGGTGGACCAGGGGAAGGTCGAGTTCGGACATTTCGCCAACAACTGCGAAACTCGCCAGGAAATAATTGCAATGGGAGGGGGGTTTTCTTCCAGTTG
Organism: Gymnothorax reevesii; assembly: GCA_029721435.1. Classification (NCBI taxonomy): domain Eukaryota; kingdom Metazoa; phylum Chordata; class Actinopteri; order Anguilliformes; family Muraenidae; genus Gymnothorax; species Gymnothorax reevesii. The sequence continues at coordinate 54,705,372 of CM056585.1, forward strand.
TTACAGTGAACTAAACTGACCCACCTCATTCGCTCCGAATTACGTGCACATTCTGTTTGCATTACAACGCTCATAATTGCCATACGTTTCTATCTTTACCTATCGGCAAATACGTTTATTTCTGCGCAGAGTCCTAAGACTGCTTTCCAGAAAGCAATGTTTGCATTTTAAACAAAGTTGGAACTGTAAGAAAACATTGAAGAGAACTACGAAAGAAGTCTAGGTAAAATGACTATGTTTGCCTTTATTTTGGCCTGAAAACTTCCTAACTTCTTTACAGTCAAAAATGCAGGCTAGCACTTTAGCCAGAGCAGAAGAGTTTGCCCTTACACTCCCCAGCGTTTCTAGATTGCGCAGGGCGAATATTCTCTGACTTAGCGCCTCTCTGGATATATAAAGAAAACAGCTGAAGCCGCATTTTGTAAAGCTAACCCTTTAGATAATTTCAGTGAGGGCCAAGCCAACAGAGCCCCCCCAACGCAATTTATTATCTGTTCAGCCAGCAAGCCATGAAGAGCCCCCCTTTGTAAACAGAGAAAGTGACGGAAGCCTAATGACCTGAATTGCCTGGAAGGATGGGGGTGATAGGGAATAACGATGAAGGATAACAGTGTATCTCTCTCTCACACACACACACACACACACACACACACACACACACACACACAATTGCATGACCAGCGACCTTCTTAATCTGTGGAAAAATGGCTGAGAGACAGAGATGATGATTTTTTTTTGGCCCCCCCTCATTAAAGCTATTGTTTTTACAGAAAGAGATCAATGTAGCACTTAGACAAAAAAAATAATGATTGGTTGATATCATTTTTTTCTGTTGAGTGAAAAAAATTCCAGATTCATCACAACAGTTTGCTTGGTTGTCTTTACGGACAGAGAAAACCGAGGAAACAGAGAAGAGGTGTTTTGTCTGAAGTGTAAGCGAGTATGAAGTGCCGTTATAATGTGCTTAATGCTGCACGCAGGTGAAGCTTATACACTTCCCGAATCAGTTTAGTGGGCATGTCTGTGCATCGACCCTGCCAAGCCTGCATTAGAGAAGAAAGGCTGGAAAAAAAAAAAAAAAACAAACAGCCAGCTCACTTCGTCTAGTTCCATCGACTTGATTCTAACAACAGTCAGTAACTGCCTCCTCCACGACAGGCCACACGTCACAACTACAAAATTAAGTACGCCGTTGGTACTGTCCATGTATCGTTCAGCTAGCGAATGTGAGGCAATTCTCTGATCTGCCACAGGGGGCGACGGTGGGAGAAAGAGGGAGTGAAGGGATGGAGGGTCGTAAACACCAAAGAGGCCCGTTCCTGTCAGCACGGCAGAGCACCTGCCTGAGCGAAGGGCCAAACAAAGGCCTTAGATCCCCCTCACACATACACACACCTCCAGCACCATTGCCCCCAGCCACACACAGTTTTTCCATGCATTCCTGAGTGCAAAAATTGGAGCTGAACTGGTGCTTTGGTTCAGTAAAATGAAGACCAATTCCCAGCACAGACTATCCTGTGGAACTGCCCTCCCTCTCCATGAACCTGGTAGGACCTGAAAAATGACAGGGGAGTCGGGGGGGTTAATAGGCCTCGGACCCTAAGCCTGCCTACATCCTGCCGCCCCCAAAGCTGAGAAACAAGCTTTGTAAACTGTGCTGGTTGCTGACGGAAATGTGAAAATTCGGAGGAGTGTGAACGCACAGGTGCCTTCTGCAGACGAGTGCTCCACCTCCCCTCTTTCCTTTACCTCTCTCTCCTCCTCTCACACAACCCTGTCTTTCACAGACACAACAACAGCTGCCCCTCCCCCCGTCACCTGCCATTTCATCGGATTAGTTTCCATGTAATTAGCCACTGTCTGCTCCGGTACACACCGCCGCTGTGTGTTTGATCAACCCACATGACAAAACACAATGCAGCTCCGCTCCAGTCCGCGGGCTCCGACCGTCCTGCAGGCTGCGCAAACTATCCATCTCAAAGCACATCTGTGCGTGCGTGTGTGCGTGCATGCCTGCGGGTATATAGGTGAGTATTTCTGTGTATGCTTGCTTGTGCACTTGTGTGTACGTAGGCGTGTGAGAGTGTGCACGTGAGCGAAGCATAGTGAAGAGATATGCTTTTTTTTCACAGAATAATACCATAAGCCTCTATCAGAGGCCACACCCATTAAATTAAAAGTCCAGGCATAACACAACAAAAAATTAAAAGAGTAAAATGTGAAATCTGTGAGTGCAGGTAAACAGCACAGCTGCTCAGTGACACTGGCTTTGGACATTGCTGCAGCACAACAGTAAGCCGCCCCCCTTTCATACAGAGAGATGAGTGTGTGGGAGAGAGAAATGAAATGTAACCACCGGGGGCCCCAGCCTGCAGACCCAGCGCAGGGGATGGAGGAGAGGGGTGTGGCTGCAGCAAAGAGCCCTTTGGATTTCTCCCACAATCCCTCTCTCTCTGTCTTTCCAACTTTCTCCCTCCCTCTCTACCTCCCTCTTCCCTTTCTTCCCGCTCTCCCTCCTCCTGCTTCCCCCCTTTTTTCTAACCCTCCCTCCTTCTCTCTCCCAATTCAGTTCAAAAAGGCTGAGTACAACTGCATATTTCAACATTCAGCCACACCAAAGCTTTAGAGAAACATCAAAATGTGCATGGGCTTTACATTACAAAAACATGAAATAAATGTTTAACTCAGCAGTTATATTCAGATACATAAACTAATAGAAAGTTGATGAATAACAGATGACAACAAATGAAACAAAATAGGCGTGCAATGCACGGAATACCCCTCAGCCCGATGTCGAAGTTTTTGGAGACGCCCGCCTGCCCAACTGCACGAAGGATAGCAATACCCCGTCAGCCTTGAGGGCTAGTAGTAAAAAACAAAAAATTATTTTTAAAAAATGGTAATTTTTCACAAGGAAGATTGTTAATGATCAGAACTGTGGAAGCTGGCCATAAATTAGCAGCAGCTATCTTGTTTACAAAGACTTTGAAAGCATTTAAATTTTCTTAGATTATAAATATCTCCAAGCGTCACCAATCGCAACCAATGCAGGCCCAAGCACAAACAGGGCGGGTTTAAAAAAAAAAAAAAAAAAACCACACACAAAAACGTAGCCACCCATGTAAACAAAACGATTATTGTACCTGACCGGAGGCGTGGGGGCCTGTAAGAGTGGGAAAGAAAATTCGCCCCGCGGTCGGTCGGGTAAGCTCTTCGTGCCAGGAGGTGGGCCGATTACCTCGTTTGTGGCGGTAATCCGAAAAGCCGCTTTTGGGTTTTTAAAGACGTAGGTAGCATGGTGCTCTCACCTCTCTCTCTCACACACCCTCCCTCCCTCTCTCTCTCTTTCCCCCTGATCCCCCCAGGGAAGACCGCACTGGACGGTCCAGATAACGGCACCCTTATTATGGGATAGAGCACAGGGGCTGCAGGACGGTTCTATTTCGGGAGTATGGCCTCCGTGTCACCGCAGTCCCCAGTAACGAGGCGGCTGGGGGGGGGTGACCGACCGAAGTGGGCCAAGGGTTCGCTGCTGCAGAACGGGTGTGCATAAATTTACCCTGCAGGCCCCTGCGGAGCGAAAATCAGCCTGAACGCACTCCTCCACACCCTCACCTGCTCTCTATCAGCACCGCAAAAACACCTGCAGTAATGCAGCGCGCCATGAGTGTGCAAATGTGTGAGCGCACGAGTGTGTGAGAGCACACACGTGTGTGTGTGTGTGGGTGTGTGTGTGTGGCAGGCTCCTCGCAGTCAGCTAAAGATTAGGAGAATAAATTCGCCATTCTCACGCAACCCTGTGCAGTGAGCTGGGAGAGGTGGTCACATACAGCTCTGCACTCCTTATTTCCACATATAGAAGCGGGAGAGTGAAAGACAGAGAAGGAGGGAGACAGAAAGAGTAGAGAGAGGAAGAAAGGAAGGATTAGAGGGATAGAACCTGGGGTAATTGGGAATGACAGGCCTACAACGCCACATCCAGGTTCTGACAAAGTGGGGCTTGGTGTGTGTGTGTGTGTGTGTGTGAGAGAGAATGTGAAGGCGAGGAAGAGAGATTATTACAACTCCTCATCAGCTTGCCGGCCAGAAAAACACTCAATGGCAGTCCTAACACCAGACAGTAATGTTGATGGAATGATTCTGCCGTGGGCTACAGTGGAGTAAATTGCTGAGCTCACTCAAAGCCCCATATTAAGCAGCGTCGGCCCTATCGGAGTCAGATTCCCCTGACATGGAGACCATACGGTCACTCTTCACACTTCTTGGGGCAACTCTTGTCTCCAGTTGCTGTAATTTACAAGTTAAAGAGCACCCTGGCTTTCTATTGAAAAATTTGCCAGCATGTAAGCCCTATTTTAGCGTTGGTTTGTCCCATTTTCTGGGGTAAAGCTAGAGACGCCCGGCAACAAAACCTCGGTGTGCGTTTGTAAGCGGAGACCTCACTGGACCCAGAGAACTGAGGGGCCTGCAGTTGATAAAACCAGTCTGCTTTGTGGGAGCAGCTAATGATTGAAATACACAAACTAATACTGACAATGGGTTTCTTCAGTGTTTGGACAGTGACATACTTCTAAATGGCTAAACATCCAACACCAGGGATCACTGAGTCACAGTCCTCTAGGACCAAGAACTGCAGGTCTTCCACTCCCCCTTCATCTGTGAAGACAGCTGGGCCAATCAGTAGCACAAATAGGTCAGTAAATTACCAGGGAGAGATGAAAACCAGGGCTGGATTTGGATCCAGGGTCTGAGTGATCCCAGTTCAACATCCCTCCCTCGGTGACAAATGCCCTCGAAGTAAATCAGTGCATATACTGAACTGTGTAAGAATTACAGCCCTTTAATACTGCATCGCTCTCTGAATGCAAGCGGATGACGCCGCGGCACCACAGAGCTCCAGCCCTAATGCTCAGAATGCGTGAGCAGCGCTTTTGCACCGGCAGCTCAAAGCGGCTCATGCATCGTGGCGTGCAGTGTGGCTGGACACAGCGCAGCAGAGCACAGGGGTGCGCGTGGTAACGCGGTGTGAACGCAGCCGAGCGGTGAGACTCCCCGCTCACGCGACGATGGCGGAATCAGGTCAGACCCAACAACCGGCGCTCCACAAACCCAAGATATCGCCCAATCATACGCGCCCCTGCCCGAGATTTAACCATTCCTCAAGTCGTATTGTTTTTCTAATTGTCATTTATTTTTCCAATGGATATTTTAATCTTTTTCGAGACAGATTTCCGCATGGCAGAGCACTGCCTGAGCCGCAAGGTCGTAAATATCCCCTTCTTAATTATCCAAATTAATTAACTGACAGCCTGGCACTAATACAGGAAGCATATGTGTGTCGGGGCCATTATCTTTACGGCAGTATTTTCACAACTTTGAATGTAGGGCTTAATATACTGTCACCAATGTGTACAATACATTTCACAATTGACTCACCAGGATTCCGCACCTCAGTGTTGAAGAGGAGGTGTTTGAAATTCACCTTGTTCAAATTTACCGCTGGCAAACATGGCCGACCCATGCGCCTAAGGATAATACTTCTATGGTAATTCTCAATGCCATGAACCTACGAAAGTGGCCGCAACCCGACCACACCTGCTAATCGTCCTCCGATGCGCTACACACTAAAGCGCTAACTGCAAAAATACATGGCGGGCTTCCCAGACTCCAGAATGATTCGCCTCGATGGGATCGATACAGCGAGCTCTATTGTTGTGACATGACAGAGAGTGAGATGGAGATAGAGAGAAAGTCAGACGGAGGGAGAGGAAGAGGTAGAGAGAGAAGGAGAGACAGCGAAAGGAATCGCACAGTGTGCACAATGTGTACCACCTCCGTACCCATGGCGATGCGCTGACAAGTAAAGCAGATTCCAAAAAAGCCATCTGAATTAGAGAGGCTAGGGGAGAGAAAGAGAGAAAAAAGGAGAGATGAACACGGAGAGAAAATGTAGAAGAATAGGCCAGTACATTCTCCCACCAGCCAAATCGGAGTCCACACACCGAAGCCCACATCACATCTCCTCTGTGATTTAGGGGTTAATTGCCCCACCGCCAGCCCCGTTATCCTCTCTCGCTAAAATGCTTCGAGCTGTACGCCAGCCGGCCGGGGCCGTCTGCCGTTTTAATTAAAGGACTGGATTGGGTCGGGAGCCGGGAGCTGGGAGCCTTCCTGACCAATGTGTGTCTGACCTCCAGCACCTTCATCCACACCCCCCATCCTCCATCCCCGCTGCCGAAAGGAGTTGTCTGCAGGAGTTTGTGGCCACAACTGTTCCGTGGGACTCCCACAATGCACTTTCTGCGACGGCAGGATGGGGAACGGCGCGGTTCTGAAGAAACCCTGACGGGGGAGGGGTATTTAAGATGACAGGCAGTGCTCTTTATCCTGCAGCCGAAGAGGCTGGGCTCCGCTGCGCATCAGTGTTGGGAACAGAGAGGGCGAATCAGATAGAGGAAGCAGCGAGGCCTGCGTTATGTCATTATTCTCATTATTTCATTGGGAAACATCACATTTCCTCCTCCAGGCTCCCCCACGGCTCCCAGACGAACTGTTAATCCACACCCCCCACCCCACCCCGGTAATGCGGCCCGGCGCGTCTGCAGTGAGTGCAGCCCCTGCGCTCGTACCCGAGTCCGCTCTCTGCTCACGCTCACACGCTCTCCCCGGCCCACCAGCCAGCCAGGAGGAAGCAGAGCATTCGTATTTAGCACAGGAAGAGCAGATTTGCTTAGCAACCGCATTAGCTCTCCAATCACAGAGGAATTTGGGATAATGCGGCCCAGTCGAGCGCGGGCGGGGCGGGCGACAGGCTCAGGCAGACTATACAACTCCTTCCTTCATCTCTCTCACGCTCTCCCTCTCTTCCTCTTCACCTATTCATCTCCATCTCCCACCAGTCTTCATCCTTCTGTCTCCGCATCCCTCCGTCCCTCCGTCTGCCTCTCTCCTTTGCTTCCCCCCTTCTCTCTCTCTCTCCCCCATATGCCTCTATCTCCATCTCTGTGTGCGTCTGTACCTCTACTTTCTGTCTCATTTCCTTTCTCTGTGCATCTTTGTTACTCTCTGTCCTAGTCCGTCTCCCTCTCTCTCGCTCTCTCTCCCTCTCTCTCTCTCTCTCAGTCTTGCTCCCTCCCTCCCTCGTCATCTCCGAGCTCTCCCCATCCCAGCAAGACTGGCCGAGTGTGTCACACTGTGGTCTCTTGTTTTCCGGACCCCCGGCACGCAGCAGTAAATCCATTACCCTGCCGCACACTACCTCACGCTCTCCACCAGGATCAAAGAAGAAAAGGAAACGCTCTTTTATTATTCCTTTTGGACATTTCCTTCCGCCCATGTTTATCGGGCACCGTCGGCTGAAGAAGTTTTCAACACGACGAGGCCCGGTCTTTAGAAGACCAGGACCCGCATTAATGAAAGCACAAAAGCTGAGAATCAACAGCACTCTGTACCGCAGCCAAAGGGCCTGTTAAAAGCATTGAAAATAGGGAGACCAGACTGTCTTGTTATCGGTCATTAAATAAACATTTTCTCTGTGTTTTTTGCTCTGTTTACTACGGCCACGCCTGAGTTCTGACTGGGGCCTCTTCTCCTGCTCCAAAGGTCACCTGGGCTAACAGCTCATACAATAAACAAGCTACGTACCCGGTGACACTACACTGCAGACATTTAACACTTAAATGTTAATTTGTCTTAATAAGAGATCATTCCAGTTCGGCGCTGGGATTGTGGGGACAGACACGAATGATGGATGATTAATTATCATTAGCTTCTTTGTTTAGTATTTATTTATATCTTTATTCAGCTTACTATTTCACGGCTATATCATGTCATCTGCGATGCTGTTCTAAAAACATGTAGGAATCCAACCATATACTGCTCACTATCATAATCATATATACACAATTTAGAGTTCCCAATCAGCCTAACGTGTGCATTTGGACGGTGGGATGAAACCGGAGTACCCAGAGTAAACCCACGTGAACACATGGAGATCGTGCTAAATCCACACAAAAAAGGCAAGATTTTCATGAAAGAGTGCCAATTGCCCTTATCAAAACTTCTCATTAGCATCAGCTCTCAGGATAGGAGTGTAATGACCAGCTCTATAGAGCAGCAACACTTGGCTGTTGTCCAGCACCTCAGCATCTTATCCGTCTTACCTATGGATCTTCAATCCATTAGCATTAGCCTGAGTAGCCTTGGAACGCTCGGCCAGTTAAGACGACGGAAAAGCAACTAGATTGAAAACTACACTCCTTCAGCTATGCAGTGGGCTACTGAAGGCAGGACATCAAAAAGGAGCCTCCAGTGCCATCAAAAGATGACCAACCTCGAGAGAACGAAATTCTGAACTTTTAATCCCCCAATGACCTATTTTTTACATGTCACTGACTGGGGAAAGCTAACATTTCTAGGATGAAATTTCAACTGCCAATAAATAATATTCAAAAGTAAGACAAATTCAATTGCCTCCCCCACAACCCCATACAGGTCTGTCTCAGTGGTGAGAAGGATTTAGAGAGACATCTGGCAAGACCTTCCACTGATAAACCAAATACAGGGGAGGCACGGAGAGATCACTTCCTCAAATCTGCCATTAGGCGCGGTTATAAGCCGCCTTTCTGTCCTATTGTACAGTTAATGTACACACAGCATACACGGCACATTTTTTTTTTCTTGACTCACGTCTGTGGTGTTTGTCGGGCCGTTGTTTTATTTTGCGTGGAGGTAGGATGGAGGAGCATAGGGAAGGGGAGGGTGGTGAGGTGGATGGGGGGGCGGAGGTCTTTGTGAGGGGAAACACAAAGGCCCTTTGGTCCGAGCGGAGCTGGACAGCCTCTCGGACGCTGCGGGGAGGCCAGCACACGCTGGTGCTTCCCGTCTCTGCGGCGGACATTTTGTTCCAAATGAGCTGAACTCAGAAAAGAGAAACTTGGCTCCAGGGCAGAGTGGCCTGCAAGAGTTGGAAGCATGGCTGGATTGGGGGGGGGGTGGGGGGTGGCCATTCTTGGGATATAGAGGAAGTGGGGAGAGAAGTGGGTGGGTGGGTGGTGGGTGGGGGGGCTGGGGACAGGAAGTGAGAAAAGAGACTGGGCTATGACAGCACGTAGGGAGAGAATAGGCTGGCTGACTGCAGGACTGTCATTAGAGCACGGAAGTCACGTGGTGCTACCAACACATATAAACTGATAATAGTGGAGTCCCCCCCACTTCACCCCAATGCCTGTGAAACAGCGGGGGCACCAGGTAGCCAGCTCGCCACAGGCAGGCCGGCCGGCTTCTCAAAGTTGCCTAACTGCCCTTGTGCAGATAACGGCTGTTGCAGTAAACGCAAAATCCGATTTCAAGTCACGCGCTGAAGAAAGCAGACACTTTCAACTTCCACTGGCCCCCTTAAAAAATGCAACATAACTGATGTGTGTTTCCTGAAGTGCATTCTGAACACTGTTAGGTACGAGCCTGAGAGTGCTGCAGGTTGTAAAAGGGCCTCCAACCCAGGCTTAGAGAGCCCATGAGGGACCTGCATTCAACCTCCCCGTTCCTGGTGGTGGTTTATACCGGAGCGGTGGGATGTCGAAGGCACGCGCCGGGGGTCAGGGAACGAGCATTGCGTTGAGGTGAACTGTGGGGGACCCTGTCCTGCTGACCAACTTGCCCAAATCCTCAAAACACTGAAAGGGGAACTCTGGCCCTTTAAGGGGTAATGGGCAACCGAAAAAAAATGAACACTGGCCCTGTAAGGCTTCTGTATGAACCTTGAAAAAATGATTTGCTGCTTCTTTAATGTGTCTGAGAAATTTAAAAAAAAAAAAAAAAGTGCACTGTCCCTTTAACAGCTCTTTGCAGAGTAGCCCTGCTGTTTGTCCAGAGATAATCACCCCACTCGTGTCATGTGACACGCACACAGGCCAAAGTTAGGCTGGCGGTCAGGTGGGTGGACTGGTTCAAACTCATCATCAACAGTCTCAATCACCTCTGAACCAGACTGCGTCCCCCTCAGGAGTACACAACGAGCGCCCAGGGCGACAAGCGCCAGAAACCGCCGAGAAGGGGGTCATTCACCTCCCCAATCTTACACATTAAAAACAGAGCTAATAATGTAACTTTATGTTTGTTTTAATGTGTAAAAATAAGCAAATGGCATGGCCAGAGCTGTCAAGAACATTTAAACAGTGTGCAAAAAACAGAAAAAAGATATACCTGACATACATTCGCAAGTTTATATGACAATTGGACTGTAGCAACAATAAACTGTTATATGTTAGTCATACCTTAATATCCGTAATTGTCTATTTGTGAAAGCTTTTTGTGAATATCCACAAAGATATACAAAATCTATGCATGTACACGCACATGTTTTTTCTTTATGACTAAAGGTTCATTAGTTGCCTAAAGGCAAGAGGAAACTGGCCCCGCAGAGGTCACGGCTGTGAGAGAGGGAATCTCCGTTCCTTTACCTCAGCCACATCATTACTCTTCCGTCCGCTTTCAACTTCCAGCAGACACTAATGGACGGATTAGCAGTCGCTCGCCCTCGCTAGCCTATTAGCAGCCCGAGAGATGATCAATTCACTCCTTGCCTGATAACATCAACTTCTTAACACTTCATTATTACGCCTTGGAAGCAACATCCATCTGCTTCAAATGGATCCATCTCTCTGTAGATAAAGCTTTAGTGCCCTGAAAATAAATAAATAAATAAAATAAATAAAAACCGTAAGCTGACCTGCTTCGAACGATCATTGCTCAACCTTACAGCTGGAGTTCTGTACATCCCTGAGCTCCCGTTTTAAAACCTGCTTAACATGTCATCAAAGGACCATCCCGTGGGCCCATCCCCCCTCCCCCGTTCCAGGTTAAAATGATCCGCTCCTCGTCTCATAAGGGTGCCTCCCAGAGGTAAACACTATTCGGAGAGCCAATCAGAATTGCACGTAAATCCTACTCTTCGCACTACCCCACCACCAGAATGTAGGGGTGGACTGGAAGCACAATTTAGTGCTGCTTCCATCAGTTCTGAATGATATACATTTTTAAAGGCATAAATGTGCAGGAAATGGCAAAGACTTTTTCAGGCTGCAATTATATGAATTTTGCAGCAGGCTGCTCCGTTTTATTCCAAGTCACACTATAGTACCAGTGCGCTGTGTTTAGTCTATTTCCACATTGCCTTTTTTTGTGTTAATATGTTAAATTTTGAGTTAATTTTTGTGGAGCATGATGTGAGTGTACATGTACTGCATGAATATATCTCATTCCTGCGAATGTGTGTGTGCATATGTGCCCCTGACATGTATTTGTGTGTGTGTGTGTGTGTGTGTGTGTGTGTGTGTGTGTGAGAGAGAGAGTACACGTTTGTGCGCAAGTGCACCGCGTATGAGCAAACGTCTATGTGTGTGCGTGTGTGTACGCACACTAGCAGGCACGCATGTGCACCTTTATTGATTACTGCAGGAAGTGCAGTCTGATGTTTCAGGGCGCTTCCTGTGTCGGAGACGTCTAAACACAGTCTGTGCCAAGCCCCGGTGCTCCGGAGGACAGAACGAGACATAACAGCTCTCCCTACGTCCTCTATGCAAGACAAAACAGCTCTCAGATAACACTGACTAATGTCTCAAAGCCTCCTAGAATAACATAACCCAGGTCACGGAGCAGGGCAGAGGAACACAGCGACAACAGCAGACTCATACACTCGAAGCCAGTATCGATATCTGACCGAATACGTCTAACATGATATAAAGAAAAAGTATCTGACATCTCAGAAAAGGGGTATTTATTATAAAAACTAACCTGCAGGAGCCTGCGCAAGGAATTTGCCTCAGTTTTTGACTAACGGGGTTCTGCAATTGGAAAAATGTCCCTTTTTCTGACTGATTAAAACTGCTCACCCAAGGACAGACAAGGAGAAAAGGGCATCGGAGGCACTAGTTTCCAATACTGCGCACTTCAGTTCCTCAACGCCCATCGAAGCTTACAAGTCAAGAATGCAGACCGTGCAGAACAAGCAGAACTCATATTTTAAAGGGTTTTTTCCAGCTTTATTTGAGAGCACAGAGACAGGAAAAGAGAGAGACAGAGAAATATGCGCGACAGAGTTCGGTGGCCAAGTTCCAACCAGCGACACCGTGAGCCACAGCCTGTGCCATGGAGCCACCTCCAGTAGGGACAACCTTTCAACACTCAGGCCACGGCTGGGATTGGGGAGGGATGGAGGGATAGAGCAGGTTATGGGAGGAGGGGAGGGGCAGTATTAAATTATCTCCCACTTACTCCTGCCACTGAATTAGCATCTCCGCGGTGACGGGGCAGCGGGTTCAATTGGAGCCCTGACCCCACAGCGGTGTGGGTGACGGTGACCCAGCCGAGCGCCGCTGGCCGCAGATAATTAAACAGAGTGGACAGATGGGGCCGATGTGGACACCTCCGGGCTGGGGGCGGGGGTTGGGAAGGTTTGGTGCAGACGATTGGCCTAACCCCGATACAGGGCCTTGATTGACAGGGACATATAGATAGATGCAGGAAGCTTGATGTAAATAAATTGCTGGTTGCCTTCAGTATCCTTGACAACCTTCCAAGGGAAAAAAGAAGGGTGGGTGGAGGGTGGAGGGGGGAGGGGGGGGAGGTTAATGGAAATGGGCAATGATGATTGAAAGGGAGGGGGGAGGGGAGGCCATTATATCTTAACACCCTGTGCATCAGTGTGTGGAAGGCGGTATAGGAGTCAAACGGCATCAACGCCTTCTGCCTTACTTTTTATCCAATTAGATTAATTGCGAAGCATCAGCCCAGACCAGACCTTGTGGAAATGTGAGTCCACGTGTGTGCGTGCCTGTATATCTACACATCTGCATATACTTGTGTTCATGCGTGGGCGTGTGTATGTGAACGTGCACGAGCAAGTGTTTGTGACAATATGCGTACAAGTACAAGCATGTACCTACAAGCGCATGAAAATTTGTGTGAATGTACGCACACAGACATACATGTCATGTGTGCGGTCAAGCGTGGGCATGCAGATGTGTATATACACATACAAGTGCGTGAAAATCTGTGTGCACACATGTACGAAACTCTGCTGGCGCATAGGAGAGAAATGTGTGTGTAAGGTTATGGGGAGGGGTTTGGAGAATGAAAAATCAATGAGTGGAAATGCAGGGCGAGAGAGCAAGAGAGAGAGTGATAGAGGGAGAGAGAGAAAGATGGAGAGAGGAGAAGTAGCAAAGCTAGCGTTACTTCCTGAACCTGAGAACCTGGCTCTCCAGCATGGCAGGGGGATCCCGTTTCAGCGCCCTGTTTTATTTATCATCTCTGTGGCCGGCTCATTTGCAGGAGTGGGGTAGGAATGGGATTAATCGAAGAGATTGATGTCCAGGAATGACGGGAGAGGCAGGATGTTAATGACATTACAGGCCATTGTTTCCAGCACCTCATTCCTGAAGGGAAAAATGTGACCCCAATGCACTTCATCCGCCCAAAACCCATCCCAAAACCCCCCAAATTTCTATAGTCCAACCAGCCGTCTAAAAGCAGATCCTCACCTTTACTTAGGCCAATCCACTCCTAGGTGCGACAGTCTTCAGAGTGCAGTCTCATTTGGGATTCCTGAACAATTCGGTGCACAACTTATCTTGCCCAGAGCGCTCAACTCTGCTTGAAAAGACAGGCGCCCGGGGTTTCCTGCTCCAGCATCATTTCATTCGTTCCAGTGCGCCAGGTAAGCTTCATTAAATGCAGAGCAGTATGCAAATGCTACAACACGTAGATGCTCGCTGACTTTTTCATTTACAATCTGGTGGCAATGCCAGGCACAGGAACAAGAGTATGGTGGGTAGGTGGGTTGAGTGGGTAAATTTCTGTCAGCAGCTGCAAACAGCCCCAATCTGGGTTAATCCCCCCCCCCCCCCCCCCCCCTCATCCCGTTCAGCCTTCATCACCCTCAATCCAAGCCATAAAAACACGCTTCTGTACTTTTAAGACATTAAAACTTGCAACACAAAGTTCTACTGCTGATGGGACAACGGGTGAAGTTCCAGGACACCAACTAAAGCTGCTCAAAGGCCACGTCCACGCAGATACATTTTCATTTTAAAATGTTTCTTAAAAACGAAAACAATCTCCGTCCACACTGAGACTCAATTGCGGAGTTTACCAAAAAGCGGCAGCGTTTTCAAAAGTCTTCCATTTTAGGGGTTCAAAAACGCCGGCGTAGTGTCGATGCTCGGCAAAAAACCTGGCAAAAGTTATGTACTTTAAAATCAAAACATAGTAGAGAGAGTGTAGCCTAAGGTGTTATTTCAAAGCAGCAGGGTTTCCTGTAGTGCACGTCAAAGAGAAAACATGCATGTGAGGATTAGTGCGTGTGGTCCAAAAGGCGACTGTCGTTTCGCACAATTATTGGAAGCGTGTCTCTGGAGAGGTAATATATTCATATTGAGGATCCCCACATTAAAAGGACTAGAAACCAATCACTGGTCGTTGTAATGCTGCTATGGCAATCAGTACCAATAGTAAACGCAATCGATTGACTTGCACAGCACCCATATATGAAGCTTGAAATGATGCCAATGCAAACCCGTCCTCCGCATTCCACCCTGAGAGTGCCCACCAAACACAAAATTAGCGATGAGGGGGTCCGTGTGCCCTCCCGATACTCCAGCACTGTGCCGTGGGAAATTCTGAATCGGTGGCGGGGGGGTGGGGGATTCAGGACTGAGAGTAGGATGATGAGCGGACTCATTACCCTAATGAGGGCCCGACAATGTAACATAACCTCGCCAGACAAGCGTTCAAGTTTGATTACAGCATGAAGGCCTCGCCCCGTGTTTCTGCGCTGGTGGTGGTCGAGGTGGGGGGTTGGGGGGGGCTCTACACCCTTCGACGTGTCAACAAGACAGGACCCCCCCCACCCCAATCCCATCACTGTCTCTGAACTGTTGTAATCTTTTCCCCGCCATTATCATATAAACATCCGTGTCTAAGCGTTCCCAATTTGGGATAATAACTAGTACGTACATGCGGATCCCGACCCGATTACATGGTGGAGAAAATGTAGCCATTCTTCAGCTAAAGACATAGAAGTGTTTTGTTTTTTTTTTTTTGGGGGGGGGGGGGGGGGGTTAAGAGGGGAATGGGACCTAACAGAAAGGCCGACATTCTTCAGTAACCTGCGCAGCGAAAACCAAACAGCCCCCAGGCATAGGACTGGAAGTGATCTGGTCTTTTTCCGCAAAAGAAGACACCACTATCTCACTTGTCAAAGTATTCCCTCCGTAGCCTTCAGGCAAACAAACAAAAAAGAAAAAGCCATTTGGGGAAAAAAAAAAAACAACATGGAGGAAGACTGGAGAATGGCCTCCTCCTCCTGTTTCAGGACAAGCTACTTCAAAATCATTGGTTGCCGCATCCGTTTTCCATCCGTCAGGCTGTTATTCAGGATAAATATTGAACTGCTGTCTGACTGAAGCAGAGAGCACTCTGTCACAAGCGCACCCTTCGTTTTGCAGGTCGAATCATGAGCAAACAGCAAAAAAAAAAGATCAACAAACAAACAACAACACCATGAACAGCCAGACGGATGCATGAGTCGGACACGCAAGTACAGTCAATGAATAAACAGGCAGATAAAACCTCACTTGGACTGGGTGCAAGTGCTAGAAATACACATAAATACAGGTCACATGAAAATACTCTGTGGAACACGCGGCTCAGTAGCCCTGTAATACAGGCTACCAAACTACATGGGCTTAAAGGACACAATAGCAAAGGCTACAGGCTATTCTGAGCTTATTTTCACCAGAGAGCCACCAAGTATCACACGTCACAAACTGCTGTCTCCAAATGACCGACTGACATTTGAAAACTCAACGAAATGAAACTCAGGTTTCAAATCTTTCGCTTCTCTCACAACCAGAAAAAAAGAGGGAGTAAGAGAAAAAAGAGGGATAGAGAGAGACCAAAAGAGAAGGCGAGACAATGAGGATCTGGCCATGACGTGTCACATGTGAAAACTAAGAGTCTCACAAAGGGGTCCGTCGGGCCGGCTTTGTCCCCCGGCGAATCTGTCCCACGCCAGTGTCCCAGCTGATGCCATTTAAACACCGGGATGACAAAGGGGGTCGATCAAGCTCAGAGGAGGGGGTGGGACCCCCGCCTGCCCCCCGGCTTCCCAAAACAATGCACCCAGAGATGAGGGGCGCCCCTCGACACGGCCATAGCTAAGCCCGCAAGACCCCTCTTTAATATTCAACAGCCCCCAGAAAAAGGGGGCAAACAATAGCCGCCCACCCCGCTCCCCTGCGAAACCTCTCCTAACAGCAGAAAGCATCAAATTCTTTTATATTTTAATTTCTGCAGCGGGCGGGCAAGCAGGGGAGTGCGCAAGGCAGCGGCACGGGGACGTCTCTGACACTGGTTCTGATGAAAGGACAGGCGGAGGGCCACTTAAACACCATCCCCCACAACCCATCCCCTGCCACTCCCGGAACCCTGCTGACTGAGTCACGGCGTTGCGGGACGTCACCGGTCCCAAACAGAACCACAGTTTGCACCCGACACCCTCATCCTGGCCCAGCTGCTGCCCAAAGGCTCACCGCAGACCATGACAGGGTCAGGGATTAGTCGGGATAAGGCTCTGATTCTCCTCGGGCCTCTGTAAGTTGGTTTCGGGCCCTGATTGGGGCCCAGAGTGTTGGCGCGGATTCTGATTGGGTCCTGGTTTGTTAGTGTAGCCTCCGATTGGGCTCTGGCATGTTAGCGCGGATTCTGACTGGGCCCTAGTGTGTTGGTGCGGGTTCTGATTGAGCCCTGGCATGTTGGCGCAGATTTTGATAGGGCCCTGGCATGGATTCTGATTGGGCCCAGGCATGCTGTCACAGATTCTGATTGGGCGTTGGCAGATTGGCCACCACCTCTGCGCTGGTGAGTCAGGCCCCCGTACAGGCTGTGGAGAAGCGTGGGGTCGACGTCACAGTGGGATGGTAACAGATGGGCATGCAAACGAGGAGGCAGTGAGCTCATGTTAATCTGCGACTACCGTGGATCCGGGCCTGAAACATGCATGCACATGCAAACACGCAAGCACACGCAAGCACACATACTCAAACATCAACAACATACACACACACACACACACACACACATATTCACACCTCAACAATATTCACACACACACACACACACAGATATTTACACAACAACACACACACTCACATCTCAACACACGCATGCACAGACACATAATCACACCTCAACAATACACACACACACACAAAAACAATCACACCTCAATACATACATACACACTTACACATCAACAACACACACACACACACACACACACACAGCTCAACAATTACACATACACGCACACGGACACATTCACACCTCAACAATACACACACACATATTCACACCTAAACAACACACACACACACACACACACACACACACACACACACACACATATTCACACCTCAACAATACACACACGCACACATATTCACACCTAAACAACACACACACACACAAACACACGCATAATCACACCTCGACAAGAAACACACACACACACGCACACGCACAAACATAAATACACAAACACTGCAACAACATGCTGTGCTGCATGATCTCGGACATGCAGATAAAAACACAAACCTGTATACATGCAAACACAGACAAACAAATGCAAGCTTCCACACTCACACCAACATAATCACACATTCAGATTAACACACACACAAACTGAATCATGCACATACAGGGGCATAAAAAACACACAAACAAGCACGCCAACATAATCACACAGGCAGACAAAATTACACACGCCCACCCACGTGCACTAAACACATACTTCCATACAAATGCGCGCATACCTGAAGACGCCATATCACGCCCCGCCCCATAGACACACGATCACTCACACAAATGAAGTCACGCACAACTCCATAATTACACACACCTGCCCACAATTAAAGACAAAACAAAATACCCGAATACGGCAAGGCATACTAATAGACCCTGTCTCTCACACACAGACACACACCAGGTCGCAATAAATAAAAAGATTTGCTCTTTGTCCCATGTTTCAGGAATTCGCTCTCTGTAGCTTAGTCTATTGAACCACAGGAACTCCACATAACAGCACATAGTTCAGTCCATACAGCTCTATAAAGGCTCGACTTTAAGTTTTTATCCTTGTTACACTCAGCTCTGCCCCATGTTGTTAGTAACCCGGCGTCCTTTTCATTTTTTGCCTTTACAAGATGGCAGCTACAAGACATCATCTTTCAAGCAGAACCTATTCAAACAAAGAAGGAAAAAAAAAATCATCTTTTGCCAAAAAAAGTTTTTCAAATTTCCAACGGCAAATGTATGCTTGGCAGTTGCAAAGTCAGAGTCATTTGTGAGTAAAATACATTATGAAAATTATAGTCTTGAGCCCAGAAACTTGCAAGACAGACAAAAAAAAAAATTCACCCAGTGATATTTTGTTTCATTCAATAGCCCACATTTGAGTGTCTGGCCAAACCGCATGCAAAAATCACACACAAAGTTCCAATGAATGAAAACTCAGAATGCGAGACAGCGAGCCAAAATGGCTGCCCTTTTTTGTGTTATTTTGAGTGTTTGTGGCTGCGCTGGTGGGGGTGGTAGGGAGCGTTTCTGTGTGCTGTTTTGTAATTTATTTGCGGCATGTTTGTCTCTGAGCCTTTATCAGACGGCCATCTGTCCCGCAGGGGGACTGGACGCACTGCCTGAAAAGGATGGGGGGGTGCGCAGGGGTCACGGCTTTTTTTTTTTTTTTTTTGGGAAGAGGTCATGTGTCAGCGAGCCCTTGAAAACACATGGGGGTCTAAAGCGCGACGCGGCCACACAAAGGAAGACTCCAGCCTGACGCAGCACAATTTCTGCTGCCCTCTCTTCTCTAATATCTGCGGCCCTCTGCGTCACGGATCACACTAAAAAATGCTCTCAGAACAGCGTGAAACCGCGGACATCGGAAGCCAAAGACCATTCCCACCAACATACTTTCAATACTTCAGAGTTGCTTTGGGTTTGTTGTGATTTCATCAGTCACATTTTCTGACGAATTTTTTGAACAATTTTTAGAAATTGACGCAAATGACCTACGAACGTCGCAAAATTTTTTTCAACGCTCACGTTAAAATATACAGGTTTTTTTTTTTTTTTACGCGCAATGCCAAACAGAGTGTAAGCGATTGCATCCAGATGTGGAGCCCCAGTTCCATCGCCCACAGTAAACAAGATAATCGTGGGTGAAGGTCAGTCGCGATGCTCGCCGATTGCTTTTACGTTTGTCGGTCATCGCAGCACAACGGAGCAGGTGTCGTTTCATAGGCATCAGGTTTGGGAAGGACTGCAGCACAAGCGCCCAGAATAGCACTCTCCGGTCGTCCCGTGAAGCCTCGGCGTTGTGTAACTCCAGTCATGGTACAGGAGGAGAGAGGGAGGGGGAGGGGGAGGGGGAGGAGAATGGGACTAGCGGAGGTTGGGGTGGGCGGACAGATCCTGTCAGGGTGACGCACGACGGTATCTCTGCCTCCGGAACGGGGGTCCCCCCGTCTGCTTATCGAGGACAATGGAGCTACGCTAGCATGCCAGGCGCTATTCCCGGGCCAGCGCCGAATATCTTACTATGTATATCTCACATAACACCCAGTTGCGAAATCGGCTCGTCCGCGCTAATCAAGCTATTTTGACTCGGTGATAAATCCAGCGTGTGTGGAGGAGAGGGCCTCAGGCGAGGGCCGGGAGACGAACTGCGGTCGAGCGACACGAAGGGATGAGCGCCCGCCTGTGGAAGGTGGGGATTACCTTACTGAAGGAACAGACTCTGCGGACGCAAGCTCTTTGCTCCGAGGCTTCGCATCAGCAGAGTGAGAGAGACTCGTCCTCTTCAGTGAGACACTGACGTCTGTTTCACACACTCACTCACATCAACGCGCACACGCGCACACCGCTACGCACACACACATTTGCGCACACACTCACACACATCCGTGTACACTCACAAACAAACGTACACACACTCACACGCATGCGCGCGCAAACTTACACACACTCACACACATATTTGCGGGCATACTTACATGCTCACACTCAGACAGATACAATAGGACACCCATGCGCACTGACACACACACACACAGATACACATCCTTGTACTTCATCACATTCATCACATCACATTGACTTCCATTCACCCTTTGTGTCCTTCAACAGCCTTTTCCTAAACTTAACAATAAGAAGCGAATGCCAAACCAAAACCCTTGCCCTAATCTCAACCTATCCCCAATTCTAACCTTAGCCCGAACCTTAAATAATAATCCACAATTTGCCTTTGCAGTTGTGAGGACAGGTGAAAATGTCCTCACATCCTAATAATGTCCTACTCTATAGGAAGAAAACATTTTCTGCTACTCACTTTGCTGCAAGTACAAGAACACACACACACACACACACACACACACACACACACACACACACAAGGCAAGCCATTCAGGCACACAGAAAACTAGCATTAGTCATAACAGTAATCTAATTTTCCCTCACAGATAAAACAGTGCACGATATTCAAACATATGTAAATCCGGTTAATATGTTTATGTAAACCATAAGAAGGTTAGGTTCAGAGGGCCAGCCATGAGCACAAAGTCCTTTTTGAATGCAATTAAATGTTAAATTAATTCTCTGCATAAACAATCCTACATCATTCTGCTCCAGTAGCATTCTCTGTTAAACCATGAGTGCACTCAAACAGCTGAATATTTCATAGAGGGGAAGCAAAGCTGTGCCACCTTTCTCACAGGGAACAGCTGTACCACTTCCTCTGGGAGTCGAGCTGGAAACCCTGTGGTGAGTGGGCAAGCACCAACACCATGCTGATGCGGTATTCACTCTGGGTGAGAGCAAGCACCAAACCTTTCCCTCGCTGGAGGTCCCTGCTGGGGCCAACAGGAACAGTCTGGCATGGTGAAGGCAGACGAGGGGTTAAATTAAAAGGCCTTCCATTCTCCGCCCTACCCCCAATAACCCATTTCCTCGTGGCTTTCACCATTTAAATAAATCCAACATATAAAATTAATTGTGATGTGTCTGACTGAGAGCGCATAAATATATTATACCTCCAGCCCAACCACACACTACCCCATACCCAACATACTGCGAACTCAGCGGCAAAGTTTCATTTAAAGCTCATTGCTGAAGACAACAAAAGATGCCAAATATGAGTGGGAAGGGCAGCAGAGGTGGCAAGAGGGCAGGAGTTTAAAAAACGGATAAAATATACAAATGTAAAATAACCGATATGGAGGGAAGTCAGCACTGGTTTGTAAAATCGCCAATTTGTGCAGAGACTAAGGTTGGCTAGTTAGATGTGTAGTTAATGCAATAGCTAGGATTGCAGAGGCATGTGTGTGATAAATATTTTAAACCCCAGAGTCATCCTCATCCTGCAAAGGTTCTAACTCATTAAATAAACAAGGGGCCCCTCGCTGCCTGCGGTAATTTATTATCAATTATAAATAGCAGCACAAAAGTCTACACGCCGTCACTTGTGATTCTGCTGTGTGTTCTTGTTACAGAGATAGCGTCCAACTTTGGCCAACAGTCCAACATATGAGATGTCGGTCCATAGAGCAAAACATTCACAGCATCCAACAAACCCTCAAAATAGGGTCTGAAATTGGGGGCAGGCGAAATTTGGCCCAGGTCGTAAATTTCAATGATAGACTCCGTTCCATTTCAAAACTGCACACTTGTAAACTTGTCAAGCAGCGCATGAGCAAAATCCCAATTTAATTTTTAGATTAACACAGCGCATTTATGAGAAGAATTTTTTCAAATTTTCTTGCAGGGGGACAATTCCCCTGGACCTCCTTACAAGTGCGGGGTCTTCAGAGTTAAAATCTTCCTATTCAACCACTCTGCCACAACATTAGCAGAAGTTCTCACCGCTGCAGCGGAACCTGAGCGAGTCCACAGAGCCAGTGGAGTCAAACCTGCTGAAACAGCAGGGGTTCACAAACTCAAGAGGGTTCCCTGTCACAGGGAAGTAACCAATCAGAGGCGCCCATGGCCTTTATCTGCTCGAGTTGGCTGCGGACCCTGCTGGCGTGGAAACAGCAGGGCCAGCCTATCACGCAGCTGTGATCTCTGACACGCATGGTCGTCGTGGTAACCTCCAGGCACAAAGGTTTTTTTTTTTCTTTTTTTGGAAGCGCTTTGGGAGCAGACAACCCACCCAACAACCCCCCAAAAAAAAAAAACCCAATCAAATCCCCCTCCCCCGCCCATTTCACCCATCCCTCAAAAAAGGTAACTGCCAAACGCCCTCCCCCACTAGCGGCCCATCACCCCCACCTCAATCAAATCCACCCCACCCCCCTCAGATGGATCAATGTGGTTCGGCCTCTCAGCGGCTCACAGTCTAACCCACATCCTGGGACACTCTTCAATGGACCAAAAGATAAGGAGTCCTCAGAGAGCTCTCAAATGTGGAGGGAGAGAGGGATGTGAGAGGGAGGAAAGGAAAGGACAGACAGAGAAAGTAATAGGGAGGAAAGCAAAAAATGGCCTGTGATGGAGGTTTTTTTTTTCTCTTTTTGTTTTTTTTTTTTTAACTCCCCGAGAATAGGATTTGCGTAATTCACAGACGAAGACTGCGTGGAACACCCTACAGCATTTGCAGGAAGACAGGCCTACGCCGTCGATTTCAGCTGAGCGAGCACAGGGGAGGTGACTGCGGGGGCGGATACAGGAGGAAGCGAGGGAGGGAGAGGAGGTGGTGGAGAGAGAGAGATAGAGAGACAGGGAGAGAAGAAAAGGAAAAGTCTGTCAGACAGCTAAATGTGAGCGGATGAAACGTAAGAATATCCTCAGGATTAAAGGCACTAACCGTCTCCGCAAACGGATGAACCAAACGTCACGATTAGATTTTCAACCCACGCTGAACCAAAGACCTGATCAGTACCTCCTAATTACTGCTCTCAGGCTCTCATTCAGTTTAAGTTTAGGACAAATGACACAGTTTGCGACACCTGCGCACAGCAGTGACTGACTGTAGCTGCTTGCTCCTGCTCTGAGTGACCTAGTCGCAGAGGTGGACAACAACCCAACAACAGAAACGACGACTTCGGGAAAGCAAATCAAACAATCCCAAGAATCCTTAATCCATTGCCTGCTTAATTAAGATAAATGATTTCCTAGGAAGAGGCAGGCCAGGCTGCGTTAGAACACTTCCACTGAAGATCTCTCCTGCAGGCTGTCGGACTGAATGGCTCCAGGCAGACATGACAAAAGTAGATCAGCACAGCCAATTTACTTTCACCATCATTTATCAAGCCCATTAAATGCCCCAGCCAGACGCCCCACCGAAAATCTTTACCCCTCCGCCCCGGTTTCCTACAGTTAGCACTGGGGCCGCAACTCTACCATGCATACTTAAGTGTTTTGGCGCCTACGTATGTGCGGTTTGCATATGCACATTGCAGTTGTCCGTATCTGCGTTCGCGAACCTATGTAAGGACGGTGCGTTTTCACTTTTCCAAGTCAATAGAATTCTTTAAAAGTTATTAGAGAAAAAAAAAAAAAAGCCGAGTTAAGCAGAAATTTTTGCCGAACCGAACCCCCTGCTGGGCGATGTATCTCAGAAGCAAAGGAGAGAAAAACTATGCCAGAATGGAAAGAGTAAAGAAATAAGAGCTTGCTTTGATGGGTATGCAAAAAAAGAGGAACAGCAAATTAGCAGCATATGTGGCAAATAATTAACGTGAGGCGCTTCGCACATGAACCGAACTGCTAATTAAAAAGAAAAAAAAACCTCTTAATTGACTCAAATTTGCATTCAATTAATGCCACAAAGCAATTACCCTTTAAATTGTTCAAGAGACATTTCTCTAATCCAGTTCCGTGAGTATAATAACGTAATATCTTCTGTCAGGCCAGTCAATGCATTTCATGGACCACGCAGACTGAACTCCAACTGATCGCCATTTCACAAAAGGATTCACACCAGTTAGGGCACAGTTTTCAACCTATATGAGGCACACTTGGCAGACTTGACTCCAGGACTTGGAAGTTCCACATACAGCAAAGTGCACTGTAAATTTTCTAATCACCCCTCTTAGCCGGTTAGACAGTGAATACTGACAGTGACAGTGTTAGAGTCACTGCAAACTCTAGTAGTCCCTGGTGTCAAATGAAAATGGATTCCACTGACCTTAAACAGTGATCTTGGAAGAGCAGTTAATGTGACTGAGGAGAGCAGTTGGGGGTGCCGCAGTGGCTGATGGGATATAGCCTGGACTAAGTCAATTAGCAGGTTGCCTCTAGTCCCTCCGAGCATGCTGAAGGATCACCGCGTATCACAGACCGTAGCCCCAATTCTTTGCATTTCGTAACAGCATTATGAACAAATGGATGGATTATTTATGCCCATAAGGGTTATCTCATAGATAAGGATTCCTCTTCTCAAATTACTCAGTAAACAGATTTCCCACTCCTGTCATTACATTAATAAGGCACAGGCTAAACACAGTGGTATCTTTATTTAAAACAGTGGCCACTACATTTGATACATAAGAAATGCCCTAAGGCAAGGGATTTTTTTTTTTTTTTTGCAGTGAGATGGTCATTGACATGCAGGACTAACAGCTGTGGCTCTGGCCCCATGTGAAACAGGACATACCCCATATTCCCCAAGGAAACAAACTAACCCCAGCCCCCCTCCCCCCTTCCCCAACAAGCAGCCCATTCAGCTCCACATGGGGTATCCCAGAATGCAACGGGGCAGTTCTGGGCACTGGAAGGAAAAGTTTCCATACTGCAGTATTCCGAAAATGGGCCGCAAGCCCAAGCGCATGTCTGGGGGGGGAAAAAAATAAATAAAAAAAACTACAGCTCTTTTCAACTCTGTCAAAATAAAAATATAGGCCAACATAACAATCGCATAATCAGTCCATCTGCGCAGCAGCTATTAACACTACTTTCCAAAACGCCGTGGTTAGTCATTTCGGCATTCCATTCAGGATTACAGCCGGCAGGACAAAAACAGGCAAAGAGCAGTCAAAAAAAAAAAAAAAGAAATACATTAAAAGCTAAATACAGCTCCTGAATTAAAGCCGTAATGCTGGTTTCTTAGATTGAACGATAAACCTGAATCACTCTGATTGTAAATCTTTGTTCCTCTTGCAAGCGATGGCTCATTTTTTCCACTCAAAAACAGTCGGGCTCTTTGTCTTCCGAAACCTAAGACACCCTCTGAGAAAATTAAGCAGAGAAGGCAAAGCAAAAAAAAAAAACACAACAACTTGATTTTATAGGAGAGAAGGAGCCTGATTTTAATGTGGAACAGGTGTGAGGGCATACACCCGTCGTGCTCATTCATGACTGTTCTCATAGCACCGTTGCGTAATCAGTTGTCTCTTCAGATGCGGAGCGATGGCCCAGAATGTCACTGTCGCAACGCCCTTTTTCTCTCTCATTAATGGGCCCTTGTCTGCCAGCTTTACAAAAGTTTGAATTTGACTGTCAACTTTCCTGTCACGAATTTTATATGAAAGGAAACCGGCTGTATCTTTGCTCTGATTCTGTACATTGTCATGTAAATCATTATTAACACTAAGTGAGTCATAAATGAAGTTATTTGTTTTCATTAATGATAGCGTATCTCTCAGCCCGTGATAACCGGGAAAAATGTTCAAATTAAATCACGTGTTTTAATTTCTTTTCCCTGAGCCGGTACACAGAGGCAAGCAATTTACACCCACACACACACAGCCTTCAAAACCCTTTCAAAAAAAAGCCATGAACATTAGTAACTATTAGTCACTGATGTACCTTGTACCTTCCTCTCACTGTTCTGTGGTCCGACGCAGCAACTATAAATCCCGATTCACACATTTTGTACAAATCACACACAGCTGAATCTAAACCAGTGGTCCAACTGATCTCCCGCCATGATCCAGTATACAGTAACCAAAAGCCACTGGAGGAGTTTTGTACCCATTCGAATGGCAGGGTGCCACAAGCTATTAATGGGGCCTTCACTGGACCAGTGAGCTGAGGATGAAGCTCCACACCCAAATCACAAACTCTGAGCCCACAGTCCAGTGCCACACTCCCTCATTACACACTATCCAAACAAACGGCTGTCTAGAGCCGGCCCACGCAGTAAAGGCCGTACCCATGACCAGGCGGATTCCTGAAGACTTTGTTCAGACAGAGGAATGTGCCGTAATATCCAGCGGTTTGGTTTTTTGTGCGCTCTCGGGAGGGCACACTGGGACAGGCAGAAGTCTAGACGGAGTGAAGAAATAATTGTGACCCCGCCAGGTGAGAGGGAAGAGTCGCCGGGCCGCTAGCCTGACGCACTGGTGAGAATGGGAGTGTTTTTCTTTCTTTTTCTCTTCAGGCAAGATGGTACCGCTCGTCTGCCTCAGGGGTGTCTCGCCACAGACCAATTCCAGCCCCCCCCCCCCCCCCCCAAATCATTGACACCTGCCAGCGAAGCCACTCACGACTGAGTCACTGCATGGACTCACCTAAACCAGCAGTGCTGTTAGGGTTAGGTGCAGAACATGGGAGTGCGTGTGAGCGCGCGCGCGTGTGTGTGTGTGTGTGTGTGCGCGCTGTTTCCATCTGAGCCACTGGGGCCTGGTCTTTCGTAATTACACACAGATAGACGCATTGCAACTTCAGGACATCCTGTCTGTCTCCTGCTTTGGCGCCCATGCTGGCCACTGCAGACTGCGAGACATGACGCACACACACACGGCTGGGGGAGGGTTGGGTAATGTCCTAGAAACTGATGAGGTCGGCCGGCCGGCCAGGCTGTGGCCTTCCTGCTCCCAGAGGCATGCAGAGCACAGGAAGTGATGTGACCTCGGACTGTTCTATTCAGCCGCGCATGCACAAAAAAAAAAAAAAAATGCATGCATGTACACACACATATCTGCGCGTAATCATAAATATACACGTGAATATACATACACACATGCATGAACATGCAGGCAACCTTCTCTGATAAAGAAACAGATATGGACTTCACACACTCCAGCAGTGAGATTGGATTGATCCAGTACACCAACCCTAATAAAGTAACTAGAAAATAGGCCATGCTGTCGACAACACTTCGAAAATTTTTATCAGTCAAAATTAATTGTCTGTACAGCTTTCACAGTTTCACTGGTAATACTCTTCTCTCATGCCTACATCATTCATCCCATAAACTGAATTACATTTAATGAGGAATATTTCCATCTTCCAAAACTGAATACTTGTGGCTCTCGGAACAACAGCAAAAACAAGGATGAATATTTACAAGAGGTCCTGTCAGACCCACTCAAAAATAAATAGATACAGTCCATCTGCCCATTTTACTTAATCGCTCAAAACAATTTCAATTAACAAACAAAACGAAGACGCTCCTGTTAACTGCAACTAGATTCTAAATAAATTTGCTCAGTGAACCCAGGCACAGAAAGCAGTGACTTGTTGGCCAGTTGATATGATACAGAAAAAAAAAAACTGAAGACCTTTCACCGAAATGGCAATAAACAAGCAGCAGGGCCAAATTTCAGACCAGGAGCTACAGATAAGCAGTAAGCCAGACCACAGTGGTCTTTGAGCCTCCAATATACAGTTAAGCAGGCTACTGTTAGTATCCTGAGCGATTTTAAAATACACTTCCAATCTATGGAAAAACAAGCTGTGATGACCACCCCAGAAACACATGCTTTGCTAAAGAGGGAAAACTAAATTGGTAATGAGGGATGGGAGGCTGTGTGTGTGTGTGTGTGTGTGTGTGTGTGTGTGTGTGTGTGTGTGTGTGTGTGTGTGTGTGTGTATGTGTGTGTGTGTGTGTGTGTGTATGTGTGTGTGTGTGTGTGTGTGTGTGTGTGTGTGTGTGTGTGTGTGTGTGTGTGTGTGTGTGCGCGCATTGGGGGGGCCGCAAATGCACCCTACTGTTTGGGAATATTATGTTTCTCCCACAGTACTCCTATCCCTGCTTCATCAATCCCATTCAAGTGTAACAGTTCATGTAAATGAGCTCACATGCCTTTCATTAAAGAGGGGTGGGATAGGGGTGGGTCTTTCATAGGTTTTATTTTGGGAAGGAAAGGAAGGCCTTCTGCCCTTATATCCCCACCGGCACATAGACTTAATCCCCCTCTAACCTGGGTGGGGGTGGGACGAGGCCACAATCAGGAATCTGTCTGCTGGTCGGTCGCTAAACCATTCCTCTGCATAAATGTTCAGGTCATACAAAGCCGCAGTCCAACAAGAAGCTACATACTGTTGCAGAAGTGTTTGCCGTCCGGTTGCAGGAGAGGGGAAAATTAGCAGTGGAAAGAGGTGAAGTGAAGATAGAATTTCATTCATCAATGGTCTTTTTCCAATTCAAAACACTTGCATTCATTAAAAAAAAAATCTATTACAGTTGAAATTCACAGAAGCTGTTACCCAGAGGCCATTCACCAATATATTCTACTGTCCCTGTGCATTTCTGCAGAAACTGGGGTACGGAATATGAGTCAACCCTCATTGAAAATTGTTAAAACCCATGAAATTATACATTTTAAGGCACTCTACTGGGAACTGTATTGATACAGCAGCAGCTAATTTCTGGTCTTAATATTATTCCTGCAGGTTTTTTTTCCCCAGCCAGCTCCAAGCTAGCAAACAATAAAACCACACCACGTGCAGAATTGGTGAATCAAACCATTAATATTTAGGGTCATTTAAAAACAAATGCAATAGATAAATAAATCCACACATTTTTTAAATGACAGGATTAGACCAACAATTTCAGCATTACATAATAAGCATGCAATGCAACAATCGAAAAAAATAATGGAAGTATTTAACGATATAAAATAGTTTTAGAACACTAAGACACAGTAATATGTCTGAAGTACACATAGGTTTTGAATTCCGAAATCAGATGACAAAAACCCAGTGGTATGCCTAACAAGCGGAGACCGGCTAGTAGAAATCCAGCTAATGGTTTCTCCAAGCAGACATAACAATTCCATCGACCCCTCAAAAGAAGCCATGCAGCTGACCACCCTCTGAGCGCTCAAACTCGCGAAGTATCACGCCATTACAGTGGGGATAGGTCTATCATTAAAAGCACATCCATCTTCAAGTACCTGAGATAACAGCCTGAGTTAAACACAGCTCTTGAACATGTCCACAATATACGGAGAAACCTGGGGGCGTGCAGGACATTAATTCATTTAATAAAGTAAAGGGGGCGAGTGCCAATGGGACAGGGATCGAACGAAGACGATAGCCTACTAATAAAACGAAGAAGTTTGCGTTCCACTTCTGAAAAGCATTAATGCCTCATTTGTTTTTTTTTTTTTGTTTGTTTGTTTTTTTAATATAAAAAACGGGTAGCCAACCTTGTCCTGAATTAGAAGAAAACGCAGACAAAAATACATAAAACATGCACTCAAAGTGTGTGCTATTATGATGTATATGCTTTGCCTTAGTTAGGATAATTATTTATCCATTCATTTCCTCTTACTTTTTAGGGTAGGAGGTTGGTTGGGTTGAAATAGTCATTAATGACAGTTTAATCACTTATGAAGCCCTTAACACCTGCAGAGGTGTTACACAGACAAATAATAGTTTTATAGCCATTAATTTGGGTCATTAATCCTGTTAACCAATTAGTAGTAGTATGCCAACTTAAAACCGCGGTAAGCCTAATTCTGCACGGAGGCTCCATGGTCGTAGTGACCCTGGCCACTTTTACAGAACTGCATGATTAAGTCATAATTAGAATAAATAATTGAACGAGTCTTAGAAAACAGTAAGTCCCGACCAACTGCAGTCAGTGGGACAGGTGAGCCAAATAAAAAGGACCCATTTAAAACCCACCTTGCAGCAAACGAATGGGGGGGGGATTCGCCGCAACTCTAAATTTAACCACATAGATCAATGAAAGTTCCAATCCTTCGAATATGTACAGTTAGCTGTTGATTCCAAATTCAATTCAAAATACACGGAGAAAGAAAGAAATGGTACCAAACCCAAGGTTGACAAAGTTGCTGCCTAAATAGCCGACCGTCAGATCTGTAGCATGTACGCCATAAACTCGCAACAATAAATGAGCCATGAAGCAACATCCACATAAATCGTAATGCAAATCATGAGAAATTAATCCCACATCCCTTTGCTTGTGCACGTGAGCTTCCCCAGCTAAATGTTAGATTGAACAAGCCAGTCGTCTCGAAAACAGTTATTGGATTAAAAAGCCCAGACTGCGAACAAGCTCAGAACAGCTGAACCAAATTCTAGAATGGACAGGCAACATCAAAACCCAAAATGTTTGGTCTTTCAACAAATAATTGAACGGCACACTTCAAACTGCAGATCCCATAGGCAACTCACCGTAGATGCTTTCCTTTTATACTTGTTCGCGAAGTCAAATTTCTCCTTTATTTCGTCTAAAAGATGCTCAAGACGTTCCTTCTCTTCTTTTCCTGTGTAATCCTGGCCAAGAAGGATGTATGCCCTCCAGTTGGCGGAGTCGAACCCCCAGTGGCAAGTCCTGTTTTCCAGCGATTTGTGACTGTGGACCACGAACTTGTGAGTCGGATACATTAATCTGCAGTCCATGCACTGAATGCAGGCTGCGTTTGGGCTAGTGTACAGCTCGGGAACGAAAAGTCCCTTGCACTTGCCGAAGCATTCGTGGTACACCTTGAAGCTTTTCTCCGTCAGCTCAAGCTCCAGGATGCCAGAAAACTCTTTTTTGCAGTGCGGTGGGTACGTGCCCCCGTAAATCAGAGCATTGCAGAGGCGCTCTGCATCAGTTTTGGTGATGAGGCCGCACGAGGGTGCAGAGAAGGGCAAAATCCCCATGACTTTTAGGATCTCCAGCTGGTCCGCCGTGCATCTCGAGCAGTAAATGTGGAGGTCGTCGCACACGGAGTTGATCTGCTGGAGGGAGAAATCCCGCAGGACGGTGTTGAGGATCTGGGGCAAGCACAGTCGCTTTTCGCCGCCAACCACAAAACACGAGATCGTCTCGCTCTCCAGAACGGTCTCGCACCTCTCGGTGGAACGGTCCGATGGGATGAAGAGAGGCCCCGGCATCACCGGCGGGGGCTGCATTGGGAGGTGAAGCACCGGTTCAGGATCTTTGCCCTCTTTCTTGAAGAGAAGATCATGTTGCCACCGAGCAGAAAATGCGGCCGGGCCACCAAGCGAGCTCATAGAACTCAAGTGAAACTGCTTCAGAGTTTGTTGCAGTCCTGGATGGGGCTGGAAGCTCTGTCGAGTCACAGTCTCCATGTTTTCCGCACCACTTCAATAATGAAAGTTCCGTTTGACGCGAGGAAACTAGCGCAAATTATTGCCCAGATAGATCCCGATTCCTTGTAAATCCAGAGTCTCTCCGAGTTAGCAAATTCTGAAAAGCGCTTCATGAAACATCCACGAATAAAGTCCGGACTAGAGCGTTTGCAATTACCTCTACTAGGCGTACGGTAACACCGGCGCGTCTTCCCCTGCAGTAATAGACTCCCTACAGTCCATATCTACCTGCGCGTATTTATGATCCCACAGTAAAGAAAAGATCACTTAGAAGTTCCACGAAAGTAGCCACCTATTGAGTTGAGCTTCGTTTTTTGCCGTATCGAGAATAAAATACTGTCCAAAACACTTTCTGCCCTTCTTCTGAGAGTCTGTTTCCGCAGTGGTAGACGATGCATCCACACTGTCTGCCCTTGCAGTAAGCTATGCCTGTGTCGCGGTGGCCAGCCAGCGAGCTTGCTTGCTCGCTCGCTCGCTCACTCACTCACTTACTCTCTCTCTCTCTCCCTCCCTCGCAGCCCCCCTTTCTCTCTGTTTGTGTGCGTCTGGCTCAGTCATTGAATCCCAGCCAAGAATGTGACTGACTCCCCAGGCTGGCTCTTCCAGGAACCAGTCGTCACTCCCCCCTCTTCTCTCAGCCCTGTGCGGCTGCAAAGACGGAGAAGGGAGAAAAATGAGTACAGAGAAAAGTGAATCATTTGGTTCTCAGCTAAGAAAGTCTGGAGCTGAAAGAGGAAGGGTGGAGTTTGCAACAGACAGTCTAATTTAAACTTCGAAGGCAAATGCAAATTCTGCGACTGACTGCGGTTTATTTATTGAGGCGTGTTGTCGGCTACTAACTCAAAACTGCTCTTTTGTTTGCTAAAATAGTCGGTCGAAACAAACAAAAAATAACGACGATAACGAACATGGTTCAACTTTGCAGCAGGAGGAACAACAACAACATAATAATAATAATAATAATAATAATTGCAGTCTTGTAAAATTACGATTTAACTTCAAAATTATTAACGCTGTATATAGTAGGGGAGACCGGGTCTAGTTGTTACACTTTTTCTTTTAATGGCTGTAGAATTGACATTATCAGGTTTTTGTTATCAATATGCACTGTAAAGATAGAAAGCTTATAAGACTATGTGACCGATCTGCAGCAACCCCATATTCCGTGGATGCGTAATGCTGGTTAGGAAAAAATAGACTCCCGTCACCTGTAACAAACTACCCCATATATGGGGTAGTTTGTTACAGGAGGGGTAGTTTTCTACAGGTTTGGGGGCATTTTGTTACACTTAGAATTTGCTTAAGTGAGACGTGTTTCCCACTTAAGTACTACTATTATCCCACGAAGCCACAGTAAGGAACCTCGAGTCATTCTCTAATAGCATTGGCACCTTTCATTATTTGCAACTTTGAGGCATCTTTCTGAAACAAGGTAGAAAGTCATTCAGTGAGGTAATTTGATCTTTTCCAAGTTGTTACAGGTTTTGGGGCAAGTTCTTACTGTAACAACTTGGGTGTATCAACTAGTCCATCAGCAACCCTTCGCCATTGTCCCGACATTTTGAAATGTTCCAGTGCAATGTTTGCATGGGTGTGTCATGACACAGTGGCTAATTTCGTCCTCTCTCATAATCCAGGAAATCTCGGTTATGTATCAATTACACTTGATGTTAATCGAAATCTCCCAAACACTAAGAAAGTAACTTTTTCGAGCATTTTTTCCGGAACACTAACCTGCGACTTTCGACATACGTCCTTCTGTCACATAAAGACGCGGGTCACCTTCGCGGAGCGCTGTCCGTGTTTTATTATCAGAATTATTTAGAATGTAACAACATGCAGGGGTAACAACTAGACCCGGTCTCCCCTACATTTTCAAAGAAAATATACATTTCGGAATACGACCAGGAATTCTATCAGTAATTATGTGAATGGCTCAGCCTGTGCCTGTTTATGTTCGCACTGTGTCCAAAGGTTGTGTGTGGTGATAGCTCCAACAGAAAGCAAAAATAGTGATCCGCCTGATTAATTAGTGTTTGAAATGCCTTGCCCTCTAAGAAGTCAATGCTTGCGTAGAATTAGGTAAGATCACTTTCTTTTACAAGTATAACAAAGTGTTTGACTTTCGCGCAAGGGGCCCCGCGCGTATGAACTGCTGATTTTTTGCTTCTGAATAGTTTCTATATCGTCCCTCACCCCTCCCAAATTTTTTATTTCACGACGACTAAAATTAATGACGAATCTTTTGACAAGGCTTTATCGACAGCATCTACTTGAGGGCAAGTATCAACGACTCCGAACTTGAACCGGGGATAGACCGGTCTCAGTCGGTCTTAATTGCAACTTGTTGTGGCCAAGTCCATGCATTGAGCTCCATTCATCTGACACCGTGGGCCTATAGACTTTCTTTCAAATGCAACCCCATCCATTAAGACATTCACCGTCAAGTTTAGACATGGCCTAGTAAGGTGCCGTGATTAGCTGTTGATCTGTTATCCATTGTCTAGACCTTCCGTGAAAACAACCGGCCACATGTTACATTAAACTTTTATCAGGTCAATGTCTAAGCTTAGCATCAGGGAATAAGAACTACTTTGATCCCCAAACCTGGACTTGGGCAACACGCGCACGACCTAATTGTCCTCTCGCATTTCCCTGACGGATACAGTTGCGCAGTCGACACCACAAATGTACGCTTCCAGGGCGTAAACCGCAGAGTTGACTCTAAACTACTCGTCAACTGAAGGACACAGACGCCGGCTATTTGGTATATCACAGTACATTGCAACTCAGCGACATGCGCTGCAGTAAAATGTTGTCTCTGCATCACTCCACAGCAATTATCCGATTACAACACTGGGATCCGTCGCCGACACGTATTCACCTTCTAGTCGCACCCTTTGATTGTACTTCATACTCTTGTCCGAGATGGTCGAAGGTGCTAAGTTGACTCGACGGTTCACTGTTCTATTAGCTCCCTCTAGCAGAATAGGTATGCAACTGCAGACAACGATTGCACGTTTGCATTGGCTGTGCTGTTCATTCGCAAGACTTGGCACCAACTACTTGATTGTTTATCTTAATCTTACGTTGATCTTACAAGCATTATTTCCGGATACATGATTCAAATGTAATCCATCCCAATGATCTTATTCTGCTCAAGTTCTGCAATGAACCAATGTAGTTTATAAAGCTGCCTGGAAACCGTAACTCAATCAATTAGTCGGAACAAAAACCAGGGCGCAGCATGGCTTCAGGATAGACGTTAGTTGTCTCTGTCACAGGTGATCATCGTGAGAAGATTGTAGTCAAGATGAATACTGCTCTCAAAACCACTGGAAATAGACCTCATCTGAAAATTTATTCGAATTGCTGGATTATCTGTTCGAACAAATTAGTTTCAGCGTCCACTGATTATAAGTTAGCTTGCAACTCAGACTATAAACTTGCCCATGATATTAACAGCAACTGTTTACTGTTTCAAGCAGCCAATGGGTAGTTGTTTTCAAAGTAGTAAAAATATAACAATTATATCTTTAGTGTCTATACATTTTTTGAAGTCCTCAGGCTTGGTCTTAATTGTTTTGATAGTCAATCAGGAATAGTGCGTGGCTACAGGTTCACAAAATCCTGAGAGAAGTTTGGGTCACTGCCTCATCTCACCGCACGTCTCTGACTTCCTGTAAGCAAGTACTCGCAAATCAGCAGTCTTGTGAGCATTTCAAGTTCGATGTACTGGCCCTCATTTATCAACGTGCGTACACAAAAAAATGGGTGTACGCCAAATCTCCCGCAAGATCGGCATTTATCAATCTGAACGTGAGCGAACGGTCCGCAAAAATCTCAAGCCAGGTCAGACCAGGAGTACACAGATTTGAAACCAGCGAGCAACATGCAGGAACGAGTGCCGGTGTCCAAATGAGTAATGAACCATATGCAGCGATGTGGATGTCATGCTGTTGTTGCTCTTATTAGTACAAAACCCAAAACCAGTGAAGTTGGCACGTTATGTAAATCGTAGATAAAAACAGAATACAATGATTTGCAAATCCTTTTCAACTTATATTCAATTGAATATACTGCAAAGAGAAGATGTTTAATGTTCAAACTGAGAAACTTCATTTTTTATTAGCAAATAATCCATCCATCCATCCATTTTCTATACCCGCTAATTCCTCACTAGGGTCACGGGGCGAGCTGGAGCCTATCCCAGCTGACTACGGGCAAAGGCAGGGACCCACCCTGAACAGCTTTAGCAAATAATCATTAACTTAGAATTTAAAGGCAGCAACACATTGTAAAAAAGTTGGCACAAGGGCCTTTTTACCACTGTGTTACATCGCCTTTCCTTTTAACGACACTCAGTAAACGTTTGAGAACTGAGGAGACCATTTTTTGAAGCTTTTCAGGTGGAACTCTTTCCCATTCTTGCTTGATGTACAGCTTAAGTTGTTCAACAGTCCAGGGTCTCCGTTGTCGTATTTTACGCTTCATAATGCGCCACACATTTTCAATGGGAGACAGGTCTGGACTACAGGCAGGCCAGTCTAGTACCCGCACTCTTTTACTACGGAGCCATGCTGTTGTAGCACGTGCAGAATGTGGCTTGGCATTGTCTTGATGAAATAAGCAGGGGCGTCCATGAAAAAGACGTTGCTTGGATGGCAACATATGTTGCTCCAAAACCTGTATATAACTTTCAGCAGGTACAATGGTGCCTTCACATATATGAAAGTTGCCCATGCCTTGGGCACTAATACACACCCATACCATTATGGATGCTGGCTTTTGAACTTTGCGCCTATAACAGTCCAGATGGTTCTTTTCCTCTTTGGTCCGGAGGACACA
The DNA here is from genome assembly GCA_029721435.1 of Gymnothorax reevesii. Classification (NCBI taxonomy): domain Eukaryota; kingdom Metazoa; phylum Chordata; class Actinopteri; order Anguilliformes; family Muraenidae; genus Gymnothorax; species Gymnothorax reevesii. The sequence goes on from CM056585.1 coordinate 54,741,570, forward strand.
ACGTCCACAGTTTCCAAAAACAATTTGAAGTGTGGACTCGTCAGACGACAGAACACTTTTCCACTTTGCATCAGTCCATCTTAGATGAGCTTGGGCCCAGCGAAGCCGGCGGCGTTTCTGGGTGCTGTTAATAAATGGCTTTCGCTTTGCATTGTACAGTTTTAACTTGCACTTGCAAATGTAGCGACGAACTGTAGTTACTGACAGTGGTTTTCTGAAGTGTTCCTGAGCCCATGCGGTGATGTCCTTTACACACTGATGTCGGTTTTTGATGCTGTACCGCCTGAGGGATCGAAGGTCACGGGCATTCAATGTTGGTTTTCGGCCTTGTCGCTTATGTGCAGTGATTTCTCTCTGAACCTTTTGACGATATTACGGACCGTAGATGATAAAATCCCTAAATTTCTTGCAATAGCTCGTTGAGGAATGTTGTTTTTAAACTGTTCAACAATCAGCTCACGCATTTGTTCACTAAGTGGTGACCCTCGCCCCATCCTTGTTTGTGAATGACTGAGCATTTCAGGGAAGCTGCTTTTACACCCAATCATGGCACCCACCTGTTCCCAATTAGCCCGTTCACCTGTGGGATGTTCCAAATAAGTGTTTGAGCATTCCTCAACTCTCTCAGTCTTTTTTGCCACTTGTGCCAGCTTTTTTGAAACATGTTGCAGGCATCAAATTCCAAATGAGCTAATATTTGCAAAAAATTACAAAGTTTACCTGTTCGAACATTAAGTAACTTGTCTTTGCAGTGTATTCAATTGAATATAGGTTGAAAAGTATTTGCAAATCATTGTATTCTGTTTTTATTTACGATTTACACAACGTGCCAACTTCACTGGTTTTGGGTTTTGTAATTGTCAGCTGTTTGGCCTGACAAGCAGGTTGTTTCAAAATATAAGATTAATTAATTTCTCTACACAGGTTTCTCATTTATTTATTTAATTATTCATTCATTTATCTATTCAGCCTATTTATTCATTTTACTAATAAGAGCAACAACAGCATGACGCCCGCATCGCTGCATATGGTTTATTACTCATTTTGACAACTGCACTCGATTCTTGCATGTTGTTTGCTGGTTTCAAATCTGCGTACACCTGGGGCCTCATTTATCATTGTGGATACGCCTTTTTTTAAACCCCTTTTCCCCGGTTTTGAGCGCACGCACTTTTCTCCATCAAATTTGGGATCTATCAAAACCCAAACCTGACAGGAAAAGGTGCGGACATTTACACCCATTTTGACCATGGCGTACTGTGATTTACACCCTTTTTGAAGAACAGGAGGAATTGGCGACGCAGTCGCCGAGTCAGAGAATGGCAGTGTGCGAGGGAGAGAGGAGCGCGGATTATAGCCTATTTAAAAAGAGCAATCAAAGCCACAGCAATGTCTGGTTTTCCTAATGTAATTGGAGCCATTGACTGCACTCACATCATGATTATGGCACCATCGGTGAATGAATTCGTATATTAATTGCAAAAATGTGCACACGATCAATACCCAAATCATATGTGACGCCGACATGCTCGTAAAGAATGTAGTGGCATGGTGGCCTGGCTCTACACGTGATTCATTCATCCTGACGCACAGCAATGTGGAGCCGAGACTGGAGGCAGGCACTGCGCGTGACGGCTGGCTTCTTGGTGAGTGCATGTAGGCTACACAGTATGCTCATTCATTAAAAGCTGCTGCTTATAATCATCAATTCATGGCTGTTGCTCATCCCATCGTTGTGACTAACAGGTGATAGTGGCTACTTCCTGAGGGAGTGGCTGCTAGTTCCCATCTCGGACCCACAGGGTGGCCAGAAAAGAGCAATCAAAGCTCTGGGTGGCCAGAGCTGCGTTCAAATCCGAAATTAGATGCTTCCTTTACATATTCTCTCTACTCAAGTGAGCCCCCCGAATGACGTAGCAGGTGAGTAAGCCCTACCCAAGTGAGGGAGGGCAATGGAGGGAACATCAGGGGAGGGTTGAGGGAAATCGGATTGGAACGACCCGTGCCACGTTTTTTCTGCACTGTGACATTTATCAACAAGTCAACCGGAAGTTTGCGTTGCCATGAAGCCGACTGAGTTAGTTGCCTGTACGCTCTACCTTTCACAGTTCACATGAACTCTGTTTCGCTAGTTTACGGCAAGTAGAAGACGGCGTGCTCGTTTGATTGCTGCGGCACTTGTGATGTTTTTTGGGAAAATAAAGCTGCTATTAGACCGGACGCGAAACGAATTTTTCGCACGACAAATTACATTCAAGTCAATGCATAGATGCGAAAACACGCGTACCTGTTCGAACATTAAGTAACTTGTCTTTGCAGTGTATTCAATTGAATATAGGTTGAAAAGGATTTGCAAATCATTGTATTCTGTTTTTATTTACGATTTACACAACGTGCCAAGTTCACTGGTTTTGGGTTTTGTACATAGACAGTAGGCAAAAAGTCATAGTCAAAATCCAAAGCAGTGGGTCAGACACACGGTATCCAAACACAGAAGACATGGTCATACAAAAATGGGACAAAAATCCAGAAAAGCAAAACAAGACAAAAAAGAGAAAAAAAAGAGATCTCGCAGAAACGTAGGGAGAGACAGGGAAAGCCAAGCAAGGGGTGGAGACTAGAACAGGGCGATTGCTGAGACTGAATTAGTACTAATTAGTAGAGGTACAGCTTTACAGATTAATTAAAGTGCTTGTTAGTGTGTTAGTAATATATACATAGATTAGTTGGTTTAGTAGGCTATGATACAAAATATAAATGTTAGTCTTGTTAGTAATCTAGAACAGCAAGACAAAGGAAGTAATCGTGCATTGAAGAAACACCAGAAACCATTGAAATCACCCGAAGCAGGTTGGCACACAGACTGGGGAGACGGACAAAACCAATTAGATTACAAGACAAGGGAGACAAGTGGAATGAAACTTATAATGGCATTTACTGAAAACCTGAGAATACAATAACCAAAAAGAATAAAGAAAAGACATGACCATGAGCATGAAGCATGATAACAAAAACACAGAACCGTGACACTTTAACAGTTTTTCTCAGTTGTTTTGGAATATTTCTGTAATCATCCTTAACATTTGCAAAACAATAAGTGCATTTTTCAAAACAATTAGTCACAAACTGCAGCACACAGTGGACTCTCAAAAGTAGATATTTATGTCAATGAACATGTCAGTAGCATCAAAGGTATATGTCCTTGTTTCATTGTCCAACAAGACAGTCAAATGGTTTAGTCATGTTGTCAATTTACAAGTGAAGTTTGTGATATAAACAATGGTTAAGTTTGTTTTAGGAATGACTGGAAATGCTTGAGGGATAGCCAACATGGTTTTTGGAAGGGTAGGTCATGCCTGACAAACCTTCTGGAATTTTTTGAAAAGGCCACCAGGACCAGAGCAGGGCTTATGACATCATATACTTGGATTTTCAGAAAGCATTTGATACAGTACCACATAAGAGACTAATTTTTTAAATGAGCTCCATTGGAGTTACTGGAGGTATTCTGAAGTGGATTCAAAACTGGTTACAGGACAGAACACAAAGAGTGGTGGTCAGTGGTATCTCATCTGAGCTAGGTATGGTGGGGAGTGGCGTCCCCCAGGGATCGGTGTTGGGACCCCTGATGTTCCTCATCTACATTAATGACCTTGATATGATAAAAATATTGAGAGCAGATTGGTTACATTTGCAGATGATATTAAATTGGGAGGTTTGGCAAATAGTTTAGGGTCCACTAAAGTGATTCAGGACGATTTGGATAGAATCCAGAATTGGATTCATATTTTAATCAATTTAAAATAGACTGCATTTATACAGTGTTTTTCTAGTCACATGACAGAAAACGCAATACAATCATGCCTTACATTCACCCTGAAGGCAGAGGCTGCCATGCAAGGCGCCAATCAGCCCATCAGGGGCCTGTCTCACAAAGCTGGATTTTGTCTTAGGGAGCTAACTTCTGGATTAACCTTGGGTTTTCCGTATTACGAATCTGGTTCACTTCTTAGCGGGGTACATTGCCGCGGTAAGTTACGCTGAACGCCTAACCTGCTCCGGGGCGCATCAGAGAGAGTGCGTGTTCCGTGACCAAAAAAAAAAGCAAAAAAATACATGTTACTTAAGCTACTTTCACAATAAAAGGATAATTGTGTTCTAAAAACAGCCTGGTGTTTTTACATTTGGTGCGCTGAAACACATTATGTCCATACGTCTTGCTTTGTGAGCTGCATCTTCCACCAGGGTCTGATGAGACTCCCCCCCGCCTCCACACCCTCCGTTATGGGGGGACCCTTATAAGATAAGGCCAACTCCTCTGCAGGAGTGTACGGTTGTGTTGGAAGACTCCCTCACATCTTTTTCACATTTTTTTCTATGAGCTGCACACAAAGACGGCGTAGAAGGTAAAGCTTTGTGCATGTTGTAGTGTAGACTACTGTAGACAAAGTATGTGTATTGTTTACATCATATACGTAGCCTGAAAGATATACTGACCGCTTTGAACATTGTTCTTGTATTTATTTTGTACTTGCTCCCAAGTCATTTTGGCTCCACTGGGGTTGCAACTGAAATGATGAGGTTAAATCGTCAAAAAGAATAAAAGAAAATCGAAACAGGCACATACATTTGAGAGACACACACAGTGGTGATTTAACATTACAATCCCAGTAATTTACGCATTGACAGAGTCGGCGACTTTTTTGCCAAGATTCTTTGCGGTTTCCGGCAGCTGCAACAGTGTTGCTTTATGCCTGAATGATGTCTTAACACTCTTCATAGATCCTTAGAATTATTGTTTGCTCCTCCGTCGAGAAATAAGTTGCTCTCTACGGCTTCTCCATGGTGCGCTATTGGTCAAATGGAGTAAACACTGCTCCTTTTATGTGCACGAGCTGAGATCTAGATTGGAAACTTCTGGGTTCACTTAACAAGTTGATAACCGGCTTCGTGAGACCGATAACCAAGACCGTGGATGTCTGGTTTAGTGCAACTGGGTAACTGAGGGAAACCCGGGGTATGTAATCCAGCTTGGTGAGACAGGCCCCAGGAACAGTGTGAGGTTGTTTTGCTCACTGCTCTGTGGAGGAGCTCGGGCTTGAACCAGGAACTTACTGATTCTGAGACACCGGCTCCACCTCCTGAGCCATGCTGCCCCCAAAATTTTAGAAATAAATATTTAAAATGTGAAAAGTATTGCAAATGTATAGCAAGTCCATTTATATATGCTCCTCAGAAATGTGGCAGATCTATTTCAACTGCATTTTAGAAAAACACAGTCTCAATCACAAAAAACATTTAAAGACCCCCCCACTAAAATATGCTTTTTTCTTGTTCCGACAGTTGTTTGAAATTAATGTTACAGAATGTTGGAGCTCCACTACTTTGAGCTCCAGAGTTTGCTGTAAGGCTCTTACCCCATCAAGACATTTAACACATGCAACAAAACAAATCTTTCCTTCAAACACCACAACTTGTGGCCAAATGAATATATTTTCCCAATCAATCATTACACAATTGACAATAGTACACAAAATACAGCTATCAATTTGAACTGGTGCATCCTTGCTTGTATTTTCTGTTACATTCCTGAGTGCATGTACAAACCCAATTCCTGAAGTAGTTGGGACGAAGTGTAAATTGTGAATAAAATCAAAATGCAATCACTTTCAGATCACATCAGCCAATATGTAATTTACAACAGAACATAGATAACATTTCAAATGTTGAAACTGAGCCATTTTACGTTTTTATCCTCAAAATGAGCCTATTTCAAATTTTCTGGCTGCAACAGGTCTCAAGAAAGTTGGGGCACTTTCCAAAAGGGCTGAAAAAGCAAATAATATTTGAGAGAATCAGCTGAAAGAACATGTAGCAAGTAATTAACTTAACAGGCATTAGGGGTGTAACATGATTACCAATAAAAGGGATGTCTTAGAGAGGCTGAGCCTCTCAGAAGCAAAGATGGCCAGAGGCTCTCCAACCAGTGAGGGCTTGTGTAAAAAAAATTGTGGAATACTTTAAAAACAATGTCCCTCAACATCAAAATTTCAAAGGCTTTGAAGGTCCCATCATCGACAGTGCATAACATCATCAAAAGATTCAGAGAAACTGGAAAAGTCTCTGTGCATAAGGGACAAGGCCGAAGACCTTTACTGGATACCCGTGATCTTTGGTCCCTCAGACGCCACTGCCTCACTGACTGGCATGATTCTGTCATTGACATTACTAAATGGGCCCAGGAATACTTCAAGAAACCACTGTCTGTAAACACAGTCCGTCGTGCTTTCCACAGATACCACCTAAAACCCTATCATGCAAAACGGAAGCCATTGGTAAGCATGATCCAGAAGCGCTGGCATGTTTTCTGGGCCAAGACTCATTTAAAATGGACTGTAGCAAAGTGGTAAAGTGTCTAGCGGTCAGACAAGACCAAATTTGACATTCCTGTTGGAAATAATGGGCATCGTGTCCTCCGGGCTAAAGAGGAGAAAGACCACCCCTCCTGTTATCAGCGTTCAGGTCAAAAAGCCAGCATCTCTGATGGTATGGGGATACATTAGTGCATATGGTGAGGGACACTTGCATGTTTTAAAAAGCAGCATGAATGCTGAAAGGTATATAAAGGTTTTAGAGCAATATATGCTCCCCTCCAGACAACATCTATTCCAGGACTTCTGTATTCGAGCATGACAATGCAAAACCATATACTGTAGCTATTACAATGGCATGGCTTCGTAGTAGAAGAGTCCGTGTGCTGAACTGGCCTGCCTGCAGTCCTAATCTTTCACCGATTGAGAACATTTGCTGCATAACTAAACAAAAAGTCTGTAAAAGGAGACCCAAAGCTCTCCAGCAGCTGGAAGCCTGTATTAAACAAGAGTGGGATCAAGTGTCAAAGGCTAAACTCAAGAAACTTGTCTCCTCAAAGCCCAGACGCCTCTACTCTGTTTTAAAAAGAAGAGGGGGATGCCACACCATGGTAAACAGGCCCCTGTCCCAACTTTTTTGAGACCTGTAGCAGCCATCAAATTTGAAATGAGCTCATTTTGTGGATAAAATTACAAAATTGCTCAGTTTCAACATTTCCTATTTTATCTCAGTTCTATTCTGAATAAAATACTGGCTGGTGTAATTTGAAAGTCATTGCGTTTTGATTTTATTCACAATTTACACTTTGTCCCAACTATTTTGGAATTGGGTTTGTACAAAATTACAGTAAAAACAAAATTATGGAGACTTTGAAATACAGTAAGAAAAACAAAATTTATTGAAGCCATTATTTTCAAATACTTTGGCAGGAAACAGAAATATTCTCGATACTCAAAAATAAATGAAACTATACTACAAGGAATGCTATAGGCTACTACAATAGAGTGCTGTAGCAAAAACGTTCAAATACATTAGTAGTCAATATTCAGTCCATTTTGTCCTGATGAATAGGCCACAGATTTTCATCCACATCCCACTGAATGTTTTCTCTTGCAATGCACCGGGGGAAAAACCTCTTTGAATGCCTTATCCACCCTTGATATCCCGGGCAGCAGCTCTCATCGCGTCCAGCAAAGGCATCCGATCATCAGGCTGATGATCATACGATCTCCACCTCCAAGCACTGAAGAATTCCTCAATTGGATTGAGAAAGGGTGAATAGGCTGGCAGGAATTGTACAATCATCCCATGATGTGCTGTGACCCATTCAGTGAGTGGTGCAATGCCACATTATCCCATATCATGACATATATGCCAGGCCTCTGCTGCTCTTCTTGACCGGGCAGGATTAGCCTCCTATGCAATTCATTCATAAATTCGATAAGGCGCTCTGTGTTGCATGGGCCAACCAAAGTTAGGTTACGGAGGACACCTTGGCTGGAGATTGCAGCACACATTGATATGTTTGTACACCTCTGACCTGGCACTGTAATGGTCGCCCTTTGACCGATCACATTCCTCCCACGCCTTCTGACTTTTGAGATTGAAGCCTGCCTCAATGAAGATGAACTTGTATCCACTCTCAGCTTCAAGCTCCAGCTCTCTCTTTGGCATTCTCTAAATACATACAGAGAAAAAAAAAAAATTACAGCATACAGGGGAAAAAAAAAAAAACTCAAATTGATTGTAATGGCTTCAGAAGACAGTACAGAACTGTAAAAAAAAAAAAAAAAAACACACCACACACACACCTTACTTGCACATTCTGATATCTAGCCTCTTTCACATCAGCATTCCTTTGGAAAGATATAGTGCAGAGTTGTTTCATGGCCATATGGTTCCTTATGAGTACCCGGTCTATTATTGCTCAACTGACATTATTGACATTTCGAAATGTGGCCCGATCCGCTATGACTGTTGCTTGTATTTCGTGCAGTCTTATGGCATTGTTGGCCACAACCATATTTACAAGCACAGCCTCCTGTTGAGCATGGAAGATTTTTCCTCCGCCACCTCAAGGTTGTAGCCTGTGGATTCTACACAGAATTATAGTACGACGATGAGAAAACACTACAGTACTGTAAATACTGTATATTGTTGTCCTTTGCCAACAGAGCAATGTGTGTTAGTTCACAGTACTGCAACATTGACTTACGCTCCTGTTATCTCTCCGAAAAGTTGTGATAATGGAGGCAACAGTGCTCCAACTCAAAATTGGTTGGAATCTTTGTCCAGCCTCTCTGAATGACAAGCCACGGTTGATGAAATGGTCAACTGTAGTTGCCCGGATTTCATCTGAAACGTGTACTCTTCCGACTATTACACCCTCACCCCCATACATAGGCACGCCTCTTCCTCTACAGGACCCTCTACCTCTTATCCTCATCTGCCTGAGACCTCTTGATCCGCTTGCAAAGAGCAACGGAAATATGGCACCTTTATAGTTGGATACAGACTGATTGCAGATTGATTGATAGTGGTTAGGAGTGTGATGTAGGTGCACTAGTGATTTCAACCTGATGCAGGTAATTTCTAATATCTGTGAGCAGATTGCTTGCTAATGTTTACCATAGTGAAACCAATGAATTCTGGGCTGCTTGAATGACATCTGTGCGAAATGTGCAAAGGAGTGTGAAAAATGAGCGAACCCAATGAGAAACTATGCAAGGGATCACTTCAGTTGTGCTTTGGAGGCAATGATGAGGACAACATATATCCCAGTTTCATTAAGCAGAAAAAAGCAATCAAGAAAACCTGTAAGCATTTCAGTAAGTAAACAGTATTATAGTACTTTGCACATTGTTCAATTACATAATTGTTCTCTGTACAAAATGACAAGGTTGTCTACCAGCATTCGGCTATTCACTTCAGTCAACTTCAGCTGTTGTAAGGCCATAATTTATGACATGATCTACAATTTCATTGGGAATGTTCCTTCTACCTCTCCCTATGTTTTGCCTCCCTATCCTTCCACCACACGTCCTTACTTGTCCTCTTTTCTTTCTGCTTCCTGCTTGTTCAAACTGTTGAAATTTATGTTTTTCTTTTTGCAAGAATATAAACACAATATTTTGTGTTCTGTGTATACAATTAGCTTGCCAATTGAAGGTTCATCAGTTGCACCTCTGAGCAATTTAGAGAACTGGATGATCATGTGTTGATCTAAATCTTCAAACCTTCCCACCTTCCCTTTGCATGATTGATAGCCAAGATACATGTGAGAGCAATTTCCTCATTTCAGAACACATTTGAAAGAGAAAGTCCATAAGAAATGCATATAAAATATTTCTGACAAAAGATGATACCTAGTTCACTTATTTTGCATGTAATGACTTACGTGATGAAATAATGCCTAGATGTTTTGGGGGAAAAGACAATTCAAAAGGAAACTGTAAAAAATGTTTTGATCAACATGAAGGAAACAGCTGATAATTGTCCGTAGTCATTTGCATGAATGTACCAAAGCATTTGCAAATAGCTTAAAGGGGACCTACTATGCTGATCCTTCTTTTAATACATATTAGTAATGTTATAATGTTGGTTGTCCATGCTCAACCTCTGAAAAGTTTCTAAACATAAGACACAGGGGTTTTGCCGTAATCCAAGAACGTGATTTCGTGAGTGTGATTTCCTCTCTGAACAGCTCCTCCCGAGATCTTCATGAGATCTGGGCAAAACCTGACGTCAGGTTGTGCCGTCCAATTAGTACAGACCTAGCCAGGGCCAACCACTGCGCTGGACCTGCCCACACAGAAAACTATTCTAGCAGGTGCTAAAAATCAGGGCCGTCGTGCAGGGGGGAAAGGTGATGACAATTATAAGGGCCCACAGCCCATTGGGGCCCACAAAACCCACAGTAACTGCCATGACTAAATTATTATGCATAGACCAAACTGATCTTCATACTAATGCACCAGAGTTAATCACAAAGCCACAAAGGCATGCTATATCGATTAAATAAATTTCAACAACACCCTTCATAAAAAATGGTTCGGTCCATGCTTCATGCTCCTCATGGAAAATTGTCAGTGCGTTTTTGCTTGCGAGGTTCGCGAACTACGGCAGTGTATAGTACGCTTAGCCCACACACACAAATCTGGACACCAGAAAAGGATAGAGAGAGAGAGAGGCCAGCAGAGCAGGGGCCCAGAAAATTACAAAATTCTTTTCAAAGAAAGGTGAGGGTATTAAACTAGCTTGCTATGTTAGCTCTTCAGGCTGGCTGTCCAGCTGCTAATGTAACGTTAATGTAACATGCGGTTAGCTGAGTAAATAATCGCCTGACAAAAATGACATTACACAGTTATTAACGGTATCATCTACAGAAGAGAGCGGTACGGTCATAAGTTGTCTCTCATTATAGTATATCGTTAAAAAATCCGGTTGCAGCAGGACTCCATTCTTCCATTCTTATTATGAGAGGTTACTGCATACTTGGCTCTCGTGACTGTACAGGCTGGGTTTGGATAGCGAACTACATGCAGTCTGTGTGGTAACCTTAATTGAAACAATTGCTTGACAAAGCTGACATTTTACTTTCTTACAAAAGTGTTCACTAAAACTAAACTGCTACTTTATTCTGTTGACATAAGGCTTGTTAACATGGGGGGGTAATTTTACAGAGCTTGCCCTCCTCATACAATATCAAAGTGAAGCTGTGTGCTTAGAGCTGTGGTACTGAGAGAGAAGCCCATCTAAATTTGGTTTATTCCAAGAATAGGTATGTTAGTTCTTCATTAGTCGGTCCATAAAATATCATTTTAAATGTTTACAAAAGCAATATGAAATGGAAAAATTAAACCTTTATGCACTGCCACTTCAGAATCAGCTGTGGTAACTTCATCTGAACCTGACCCAGCAGTAGATCCTCACCACCAGCAGTCTGCAGATGTTTTTGATGGTGAGTGAGTGAGTTTGGCAGAAACTGGTTGGCTGTTTAGATTTATTAGTGAACTGTTGTAGCAATGGCAGTTACTTACATATGGGCCAGTCTCTCAGCCATTTGAATTATATAATTAAATGGCAAAATTGGATGGATTTATTTATAAGTCTACAAAAGTCACTATCCATCCTGTTGACAGAGCCAGGCCCATCTCTCCAAAGCAAGGCTACTTCAGATAGTGAAGGGAATAGTGAATCAGATCATAGCTGTAAGCTACAGCAGCAACAACCCAAGAGAGGTTTAATAGCCTTGCCAGACATTCAATTGAAAGTCATTTAAGCAGACAGTTGGACTTCAAAGCCCTTAAGCTGTGAACAAACAAAATAACTTAAGATCAAGTTAAGATAAGGGAAGACTTTAATATCAAAAACTATAATTTTTTTTACAAGAAAGTATTTCATTGTGTTGTCAATACTACTTGCAAGAAATTCTAATAGTTAAGTTACATTGCTACCTTGTGATTTCACTATAACAGCTCCACCCTGTGTTGTATCTTTAGCCGGTATACTATGAGTTATTGTCTGTTGCACATCATTGCTTGATGTTTTGCAACAGAATACCCAGTACCCATTTGCTGAGTGGTTAATTGAACATTTATTTCTGATCAGACTAAGTGTAATAATGTGGTTTCAGGTAGCCTCTTTTGTGAATACATGCCACATCTAATAATTCAGAATTTGAATAATAATACTCTTGACTCGGTGTTGAGTGGTTAATCATTAAAAAAAAAAAAAAAAAGGAAAAATTGTGTGTATTGCATCTAGCACTGTCAAGAACACAGAGAAACAGAAAAATGAATTACAGCCATTGTCGTAAAAAAAATTACAATGAAATGTTGGGGGCGGGGGCCCACACTGATATTCTTTCAGGGGGCCCAGAATTCCTTGCAACTGCCCTGCTAACAATGGCAGATCATATTATGCTTTAGTAGCGTCTACACTTTTAGAAATACAAAAGAAGAACCGCAGATCATTTGAGGTGCAATTTTGTCAGTATCTCTCTCAAAGCTGCTTGTTCGTTTACTTTTGAATGAGAAGAAAAACAAATATTTCTCTTCCAAAAGATGATGCCACCAGAAATCATTGGTTAGCTTTTTTTGTTTGCTGGTAGCAAACAGCCACGGCCGAAGGGCACGTTAGCTGTTTGTGCTCAGCATTTCACCAAAGGCAGCTTTTTAATTAAGGATAATTCGACACAGGATAAACGTGTCAGCTGCTTCTCAAACCTGAAACAGTTGCATCGATCAAGTGCTCGGAGCCACAAGCTGTAAGTAACCATATAACAGCAAATAATGTAAGTGAAGCTAACGTGTTACGCTAGCGATAGTTAGCACTAACAACTAGCCTCAAACACAGGCTTTGTAAAATATCTGAAGATAAAGCCAGTATCGGTCTCAACTGTCCGTGACTCACAGACAGAGAAGCTGTAAGTTGCTTTTACTGCATAAGCCAAACTGACGTGATAGCCAGTTGATTGTGGCTGTAGCACAGTGGCTAACGTAGCCAAGTTACTGTTGCTAATGTTTGTGTCCTAAATATGCAAGAGTGATATCACGGGAAATTCTACAGAAGGCGTGTGAACATAAACCTCATTTGAAGCTAACTTTTAATACTTGTTTGTAATTTGGATGCTTGGTACAGCTGTTCACAGTAACAGAACTTGCTGTCTGTAAAACCTGTATTGCAAGGGTTTGTCTCTGTGGTTATGACCACTTGGTTACCAGCTACTGCTTGTTAGTTTGCAAGTCGTGCTAATTAAAAATGCTCCTGGTTGACAGTAATTCTGATCGGTATGCTTGTGTTACTTCGGTAAGCATCAATGTGGCAGTTTCATCATAACGTTGCCCGATTGTAGCCACTACAGTTAGTGATTGCTTCACTTATCCATGACCGGGATCAGCCGGATACTTCAAAAATGTCTAAGCAAGCTCTCTGGTGCTACTGTGAAAGCAATGCAAAACGCAGAAGCTCTACCTACCTACAAATGATTTCTATGCACTACCTTGACATCATTTCATCCCCCTTTAGAAATTGTTGTGACTAATAAAAAGCTGAAAAAGGCGGAGATTAAATGGGTAATTCTTTCTGGTAGAAGTGATCGATTCGCTAGTTCCACATAATCAACTTGTCCACGCTAACGGAACTTACTGTCAGCAAAACCTGTATTATGTTCATAACATAACCGAGCTCTCTCTAGCTGTCGAATACTATCCATAAAGATGCTTTCAAATCAGACACGAAACATATTTTTCGCAGGACAGATTAGCCTACATTCAAAGTCAATGCAAAGACGCGAATATGCACGTTATGGGCGCGTTAAGCAGCTTTCACACCAGACGTGAAACTAATTTTTCACGCGACTGATTGCATTCAAAGTCAATGCAAAAATGCGAATACACGTTATGGGCACGTCAAACCGCTTTCACACCAGACGCAAAAAGAATTTTTCGTGCGATAGATTAGCTACACTCAAAGTCAATGCAAAGACTGGTCATTCCAATGCAATAAGTAAACCATTGCCATGGGCAATTTCCGAAAAGGCTGTTTAGCCTGGAGCTTCCGCCCCTCCGTCATATACCAGCGCGAAAGCTGTTCGTTTCTCCACGCTAACAACACGCCACAGCTATGCACACGAACGAGCAGGTCCTAATACACACTGAAGCAGTCCATAAGCTGTTGGCCCACTTTTTGCTGCTCCTCACTGTCCATGTTTCCCTCTAAAACTCAGACCCACCAGATTTCTACGGTCTCTGGTCTACACTTGGGCATGTCGACCCGTTCTATAAATGTGTCTGTATGGGGTGGATTCTTGCTTTCCCTGCATCCTAGCTACAGAGTAGAAAAACCGCTGTACTCACCACTGTTGCCGATAGCAAATTCGGAGACACATCAGTTTCACTCTGGAGCCGGACCAGGAAAATTTCGTTCTGCTGCCTCATCCCGCCTAGATCTGCCCTCCACACAGCTGGCCAGTCAGAAGAAAGTTGGCACATGGGGAGTGGGGGCCATAGCGGAAGAGCCACCCCAATGAGGCGTTTCAGGCAGAGACTACTATGGTCTACAAATGCAGTTTTTTGAGGATGGCAATATGAGTGAAATAAGTACCCTTTTTTTACTATGCGCATTCAGGAGTAGTCTAGGGGAGCCAAATACCAAAATATAAACTTGGAAAAATAGCATAATCAGTCACCTTTAAATAATAGCTTTTATGATGGGCTTAAGTGATGAGATGATGTGGAGGTTGAATAAGCAGTTTTGATAAATTCAATTCTGATCTGAGAAATGTACAAAAGCAACTGAGAAGAAGTGTACTAGTATTACAGACTATGGATGGTGATATCCCTAAATTCTTTGCAATAAGCATTGACAAATGTTCCTAACCTGGCGGCAAATTTGTCCTTACTTGTAAATGACCAAGCTTTTTGTGTAAGTTTATTTTATTGTCAATCATGATAGCAATACCTGTCTATTTACCGGTTACCTGTGAACTGCACTAAATTCGTGCTTTACTGAACATTCCTCAGCCTTCCCAGTGTTAGACTTTCCCTTCCGACATCTATGACATAAATTGCAAGCATTAAAATCAGAATTAGTGTCTGTATACAAAGATCAATAAAGTTGACCAGGCTATTGGTCAATTTGCTCTGGTTTCAGTTAATTATGGGTGAAAAAGACTTTTCAAACAAGACAAATGCAATTGGTGGACGACAGCAGGATATATCCCTGAAACTACAGCATTCGTCTTACTGGGAAAATTCAAATGGTTGGCCTAGTAATGGCACTTCAGTAAAGCGTCCAGAAAATCAACAGAACAACTCTAAGCTCCAGGAATGTTGAAGACAAAATTTTACCCAATTCCCATAAGAAACAATTGACTGAGTGTATTTTTAAAAAAAAGTTTAGTTTGCTGAAAAAGGTAGTGCAAAAGGAAAGGTCATAGTGTCACCAGAATAGTAGGATTGTTCGGTAACACTTTACTTGAAGGTATCGTCATAAGAGTGACATGACTCTGTCATAACTGTTACATGTGTCATGAAACAGCTATGATAGTGTCATGTCACTCTTATGACAAAGTTGTCATAATCAAGACAACCCAAATAATTTCAACTTGTCATCTCAAAAACCGAATGACACTTAATGACAACGTTTATGACATTAACATAATGTTTAGTACACGTTCATGACTGTGTCATGTCACTCTTATGATGATACCTTCAAGTAAAGTGTTACTGATTGTTCTTTCCTGCTCCAAATCGTTCAAAGCAAAGTTGATCTGATTCCCTGTAGAATATTTTGACTTCCTGCATTTGGAATTGTGGTCTCATCCAATGGTGGCATGACAATAACAGAAATGACAGCATCAAAATAAATATGTTTCTTCATCTATGCAGTGAGAATGCCAACAGCAGATCTGACAGGATTCACATGTTATTGCATTTTAAAAATTTGACCTGGTGTTACACTTAAGGCCACAGGGTCACCACATTACATTTGGAAATGTAAAGTTTGACCTGGTGGTGGTGCCACAGAAGCACTCCAATCAATAACTTCCTCCCACATGCACAAGGAATATGCAAAGCGGATTTGACATGATTCCCACGAAAGCTGTTTGAGTTATTGCAATTTTTAAAAATTAAGAGATTGGCCTGATTATGGTCCTACAGCAAAGGTCATATAGTGACCGACGTTAATAACAGGCCTTCTTTATGTATCAGAAACAATCACAAGAAATGTGACATAATTCCAGTCAAAACTGCGTACAAAAAGGTACAGTTTGACCTAGTGGTGGCGCTACAGGACAGGTCTCACAAACAATATGGTCTATCCTCTATGACCCAGGAATGAACACAAGAAGTTTCATGTGATTCCAATAAAAGCTGGTCTAGATATTGTGCTTGTACAAAAGATCTACAGCCGGTCCAAAGGGCATCCATGATTTGAATTCAGAGTTTTCAGAGGTATAATAATTTCTTTGCATTTATTAGCATTTTTGCTCACCATCCCAAGTTGTTTTGGAGTTGGGGTTGCATATTTTAGCAGCTGCATTTTGCTCTTCAAAAATTCAACCCTGCTTGCAGTGGACGAGAAGCGGGAATATACCTTGGACAGTTTTCGAGCCCATCCCATGGCACATCCGTCCACACATCATTCAATCACCTCAGGCACTCATGCCTTTGGGGGAACTTAGAGTCTCCAATTAATTAGCATAACATGCATGTGATTGAATTGTGGGAGAAAACCCACAAGAACACAGTGAGAACCTGTAAACTCCCCACACAGAGGCCCATGAGTTTAGACTAGGCCCTTCTCAACAGCAAGACAACAGTGCTCTTAGTGCTAATGCTACTTATGTGATTTGTCAGTCTTTCAACATTAGCCTAAGTACTGTTCAAACAAAGCCATCATCTCAGTTCAGCCAAGCACAAGACACTGAAACTGTTGGGATTCTGGACTTTGCTGTCATGTTAAGTTCTGTGCCTGGCCTAGCCATGTTTAGTATTTCTGTGTTTAGTGACCACTGCTCTGTCTGACTATTCTTAGGATTGTGTTTTGTGTGTTGGTATTTAGATTTCCTGTTTATTATTTTTCATGTTTAGATCATTTAGTTTCCAAGCCATGTTTTCATTTCCATGCTTTGCACTTTGTCTCCCCTGTCTTGTCATGTGTGTATCTTTGCTCACGGTCCCTTGTCTTGTGTGCCACTCATTCAGGTGATTTATTGGTTTCTGGGTTTCAATCTTCTTTCATTATCTCGTGTTCTTCCTTCCTCTCTCTTTTACTGTCTTACTAACACATACTAACAGTTTATTGTTTTTGCTAAATACTAACCCACACTAACCTTGTATATTTGGACTAACTTACTAACAAGCACTTGGGATTGTATAGCTGCACTTACTAATTGACTAATGATCTCTCAGCTGTCGCCCAATTCTAGTCTCCGCCTCCTTGCCTATCCCTAATTATCTCTGCTGCAGTTTTCCTCTTATATCTCATGCTTTCCTTGTCTTTAGACTATGCACTTTTAGTACTCCTTAACCGGAGCTGTTTGTACTTAGGTTTGTCTTGTGATCCCTGTCTGCGTTTTGGCTACAGCCAAATTCATGTAATTAGTTTATCCCTCATGTGTCTCTCCCTAATCATTGTCACCATTGATTGCACCTGTTCTCCCTGGTCATGTGTTCTCCTGGATGTGTATATAAGATGTCTGTTTGCTTCACACTCTTGTCAGATCGTTCTCCCTAGTTTTCTTGTGCTACGTTTCTCGCCTTGACATCTCAGTGTTTATTTTTCTGACTGGATTGCCCGACTATTGTTTTTGGTTTGCCCTTTTTGGATATTGTTGCATCTGTGAATTTTGACCTTTTTTCTGCCCGACCTTGATTTTGTGATTACTGCCCTGGTTTTGGATTCGGACTGTCTTTGGCTTATGCGTTTGTTTCTCCTCCAAACCTACGCCTGTGTACCGAACCCTTTTTGTCTGACCACGAACTTTGTTATTGGTGCCCTGGTTACGATTCTGGATTACGCCCATTGGATACTGTTTTTGGATTGTGGACTTTGTACCGTTGCCAGCTCTGTTGGGGGGTTTCCCCCTTTGTTGGGATTCTGGATTCTGCTGTCATGTTAAGTTCTGTGCCTGGCCTAGCCATGTTTTCATTTTCATGCTTTGCACTTTGTCTCCCCTGTCTTGTCAGGTGTGTATCTTTGCTCACGGTCCCTTGTCTTGTGTGACACTCATTCGGGTGATTTATTGGTTTCTGGGTTTCAATCTTCTTTCATTATCTCGTGTTCTTCCTTCCTCTCTCTTTTTCTGTCTTACTAACACATACTAACAGTTTATTGTTTTTGCTCAATACTAATCCACACTAACCTTGTATATTTGGACTAACTAACAAGCACTTGGGATTGTATAGCTGCACTTACTAATTGACTAATGATCTCTCAGCTGTCGCCCAATTCTAGTCTCCGCCTCCTTGCCTATCCCTAATTATCTCTGCTGCAAGTTTCTGTGGTTTTCCACTTATACTCTGTGCTTTCCTTTTCTTTTATCTTGGCACTTTAGTACTCCTTAACCGGAGCTGTTGTTTGTACTTAGGTTTGTCTTGTGATCCCTGTCTGCGTTTTTGCTACAGCCATATTCATGTAATTAGTTTATTCCTCATGTGTCTCTCCCTAATCATTGTCACCATTGATTGCACCTGTTCTCCCTGGTCATGTGTTCTCCTGGATGTGTATATAAGATGTCTGTTTGCTTCACACTCTTGTCAGATCGTTCTCCCTAGTTTTCTCGTGCCACGTTTCTCGCCTTGATTGCTCAGTGTTTATCTTTCTGATTGGATTGCTCGACTATTATTTTGGTTTGCCCTTTTTGGATATTGTTGCATCTGTGAGTTTTGACCTTTTTCTGCCCGACCTTGATTTTGTGATTTCTGCCCTGGTTTTGGATTCGGACTGTCTTTGGCTTATGAGTTTGTTTCTCCTCCAAACCTACGCCTGTGTACCGAACCCTTTTTGTCTGACCACGAACTTTGTTATTGGTGCCCTGGTTACGATTCTGGATTACGCCCATTGGATACTGTTTTTGGATTGTGGACTTTGTACCGTTGCCAGCTCTGTTGGGGGGTTTCCCCCTTCAGAAATAAAGCCTCCTTTTTGCATTCTACTGGTTGTCGCTCTTGGTTCATTTCGTAAATCACAACACCCTTCAGAAATAAAGCCTCCTTTTTGCATTCTACTGGTTGTCGCACTTGGTTCATTTCGTAAATCACAACAGAAACACTCATTATTTTAAGCTATGAGTTTTGATACAGTCACCACAGGGCCACCTGTGGACCCTGGATTTTATTTACGTTCTGGAACTCCATCTTTGGAGTTTTACACTTGCTTAATTCAGGTAATGAGGCAATCATTCATACAATATTTGGATTCAAGCAGAGTGGTTTGTCCTGGATATTACTGTAGCGCCCAGACTAGGTATTGAAAGCTGAGTTTATGCGAACGCAGAAGCCATTCCAGGTCTTTACTTAAGGTCTTCCAATAATCAGACAAGTTAATGTGCACAATCCCCTGGATTGAGTCCTAAAAAGCATATACAACATATACTGCATACTGAAATGGCAAAGATGTTGGTAAATAAGAAGTGTTTGGAAAGGAAAATTGGAGAAGCATCAATGGATCTTGTAAGAATTCTGTTTAAAAATGTATCTAAATTTCTATTGATTACATCCACAAAGGCCAGTTCCTGAAGCAAATGGAATTTTCCCCTGCCATTTGAAAATACCCTTACAGTATCCCTTCCAGCTCTCACATTCTTCACTGACTGAAGAGTTGTCTCCAATTGCACCAGAATGTGAAAGGGTTCGGAAACAGGAAACGAATGAGTGAGCTGCGGTACATAGGTGCTTTCATGATAGATATATGCATATATCCTATGCATTCACTTTGAAGAGGCGTGCTTCAATATGAGAGCAGAGACCTCGTCAAGAAGACACAAACGGAAGAAAGAAACACTGCTTAACACAAAATTTACCTGCACTCTTTTCCATCCTTCACCATTCATTTAAAAAGTACATGCTTTCATACTTTTTAAATCGTTTAAATGATTTGCTCATTTTAATTCAGCAAATGAAACCGTATTCTCTTCTCATATTCACAGACAATCCCTGATGTGGCCCCCGCATTTTTGAACGCAAACTGGATGAGAGTGGTATTTCTTTGATGTTACAGTAATGAAATGTAAATGTTCAAATTCCCCAAGCAATAATGACCAAGACCACTACAACACATGAAAAGGCTTTGTTTGGAAAAAGAAGAGGGGTAAGACTCCCTGGACCCCACTCGACAGCAGCCTACAGGATTTGAATGAAATGGGGAGATTCAATTCACTTTTGCATGTAAAGAGTTCTTCTGGAAAATGTAGGGGCTCATGGGAGCCTGCCAGGGCTGAGGACACATCATCATACAGCCAGAAACACCCTGGACACCAAACTCGATGGTCAATTTTGAGGAATGCAGAGTCAATTTATTTTCTGCATTCAGAAATGTGCCGCATGGATACCAAAGTCAGGAGGCTTATTTCTATGGACATGAACAATGTGCGGGGAAAGGGTTTCTGCTATGAAGAAACACATCCAGGGTAATGGCGCTCCGGGTCACTAGATACGCAGAGATGCAAATCTGTGACCTTCCCATAGAGAGGGACCCAGGGCTTAATCGCACTGGCTACCCATCTCTGTTGCGATTGGGTCCTAGAGACCATGGGGTCTGACTGCGATTGGGATTCACCTCAGCATCAAGGAGAGGGTACTGAGCTCAAAAAAGATATAGGCAAAAAAAAAAGTACTCGCAATGAGCTCCAAACCTTGTTTAGCCGTGTGTGTGTGTGTGTGTGTGTGTGTGTGTGTGTGCGCGCGTGTGTGTGTGTGTGTGTGTGTGGCTGTGCGGTTGGGTATTCCCACCTCTCATGAGTGCACAATGTTCCCGCAAGTGACAAGACCAGTTTTTTTCATCCTGCTGGGGACATATTTTTGTTCTCCAGAAGGTAACTGAGCTATTTTAGGATTAGTGGTTGTTAGGGCTAGGTTTGGGTTACAGTTAGGTTAGATTAAGGTTACGGGTTAGGGTTAGGGTTAGGTGTGCTGCGCCTATGGTTTAGGTTAGGGAAGGGGTTAGGGAATAAATGTAAGTCTATTGGATGTCCCCAAAAAACCTGAAAACACAACAACATGTGCGCTTGTGTATGCGTGTGGGTGTGTGTGTGTGTGTGTGTGTGTGTGTGTGTGTGTGTGTGTGTGTGTGTGTGTGTATGTATGCGTGAGAGAGGGATGGGTGGTCGAGGTTAAATATTGAAGGAGGGAAGAAATATAAATGACTCTCTCTTTTCAGTGATTCATAAAATTGTTTGTTCTCTTCCTCTTTCTCTTTTTCTGCTCTTCTTTCCTTTCCTTCAGCGCAGACCTGTTGTGAAAGTCTGTATTTTTGGTTCACAGCTAACTGCGATAATTTTTTTCCTCCATTTTCCTCCTGGTATCCGTGGAGACCATTCACAACATTGCATCACAAATCCTAATGACATAACCTTTCTTTCCTGGACACCCCCACTACATCTCTTTTCCCAGGGTCAAAGCAGATGCCCGCGATTCTCCCATCTGCTTTGGTACTTTTCTTGACATCTACCGATGTCAGCAATCTTAAGTTCTGGAATTTTCATCTTCAGTGGCAAGACTGTAAAATTCGCCCCGCCTACGTCCCTGTGGCAGCTGGGTCGCTCGTCCGCGTATTTTTCTCACTCTCCCCTTATTTTTTCCTTTTTCTTTTGCGCTCTTTATTCCAACACTGCCTGTCTTTTCCATTACACAACTGTGCAGCTCCGAGGTTGGCACAGTTTCAGACCAAAAGCTGAGAGTTTGTCCATTAGATTACCGTTAGCTCTTGAGGTCTTATATCTGGTTCCTCACAAAGACAACAAACAAAAAGTTTGCCATCGAAGCCCACTTAAGTCCTGCATTCTCTGCCGGGAATCAAAATAATTGCCTGTGTTCCGAGCACATTGATTCAAATACATTTCAGTTGTTGATTCTGAATAACAGCGCTTTGTGCGCAGATTAATGAACTAGTGACATGAGGCCCAGAGGACCATGCGTAAAAGCTTTCAGCTGTAGATTCTATATTGAAAACAGCATCAGATAGCATGCGGGAGGTACAGCAAAGATCCACTAAATGAGCTTGGAAAATCTGAGTCCACATTGTAGCTTCAAGCTAAAATTAGTTATATATTCCACATACTTTTAAGATTCAAGCGTGCAGTTTTATTTGTCGAACATTTTAGTTACCACGGCAACAAATGTTGTTATTAAAGAGGTTTAGTTGGCCTTTACCTGGCAATAAAGTATGATATTGTCAACCCCCGTCAAAATATGAAATCCCCATCTCTCTGAAATAAAATTATTTCTCTCGATAGCTTGCTATGTTATAGAAGGGTTATTTGGCTTGCCTTGTAACTAACCTCCCCCACTCCTCCCCTGCATCTCCACCCCCTTTGACTCATACCTAACACTAGAATTCATTTAGCTCTTTGACTCGGACTCTCCAACTATAGGTAAATGTGGAATTTAAATGTCACGAATGATCATATTCTGTAACTGGGTCATAAACTATGACTGGAGCACGCAAACCTGAGCAGAGAGCAGAAGGCTGGGTTCATTTTTCACCACAGAAAGCTCCAGGTCACCATGGGAACAACCTGCCTGGGATAAATAAAGATGGTTATTTTCATAATGTCCATGAATTCACTGTCTACAGCAAAATTACCAAAAAAATATACTTACAGCCATGGCAAAGAACTATTTAAAAAAGTGTGCTCTCCACATATTTCTAATAGATTTACATACAATAATCTCTGAAGAAGATGTAAGGAATTCTAAGTGAAGACCAATGACTTGTTCATATTAACACATTCTGTGTATGGATTTATTGAAAATATACTAAACTGAAAATTTTATTACTTGTAATAAAAATATTCTATGTTGCATTCTTTGGCTTTGGTGCAAGCCTACAGATTTAAGTAGGATCAACATTTCCAATTAATAGAAAATATTCCCCGCTTTATCTCTCCATTAACGAGGTGACAGCAGGAATGCAAATTTCTAAATTCTGTGTTGTGACATGATGATGTTTTGATTTTTGGCAAGAAGAAATGAAAAAGGCAACTTGAAGCTGTGAAGCATAGCCGCGTGAGGTGGTTTAATTCAACTTAATCCCCCTCTTGTCCTCTCCCCTTCAGTTCCATTAATCCCCCGTTGCATTTCAGCCAGGATCCAACAAAACAGAATTCATCTCAGAATCTCTGTCCCACCTCCCCCCCTCTCTCCTGCTCTCAAGTTTTGATAATACCAGAGGGCACATCGAAACCTGCAGCTCTTCCTTTCAAACGTGTTCTGGTTCACACGGGTCAATATTCCCCTTTTTGTTTTTCTTTTTGGAAGCTCTCTCTCCTCGTTCGCAGTGCCAGTCGTTTGATCCGCTCAAATTCTGAAGTTGCTCTGCCCCAGGTTGCCTCCATCTGTGTGTCATAGCATTAGCATTCATCATTAAACAATGTGCATTAAAAACCTACGCCTTTCCCCACAGTTTAACTTTCTCTCGCTTCTCACCCACTCGCGTGAGCCATCAACTGGATCCTGTGTGTCCATGAGCCACTCCTCTTCACTACCTGATTCAACATTTTTGCTCAGTTTGCTGCCTCTGGAATCGATACAGAAGATACTCAGAGAAAGCTAATGCTCTTTTTCTGCAGCACTCCCCAGCCCTCGTTTCAGTCCGAGCCTTCATAAACACTGCCTGCTTCACAATGCAAGCACTATTACAGTACGGGCGGTCTTGTCTTCATCGAGCAACTGATTGTAAGCCTACTTCCCACCCCCCTTGAGGAGTATTGTACCTGCCGCTACTTCAAATCTTCTTTGAATTTGTACCCTGTCACATGTAAAACAAGAAAAATTCAACATCTTCCTCCATTGCTCAATGAAGAACTTATGAATCTCTTGAATCTTAAAAAGACTCCACCTTCGGCCATCCCCTTGACCGGCCTTGGTTATGCTCATATTTTCAGTACATCAACAAATGAATATATTCACACTAAAAAAGACTCACCACGCCATTTTGATGCCCTAGGGTCCAAAGGCCTTTCACCCACCCTCAGGTTCTTAAACCCTCTCAATTCACTCCACTGCTTGCCTGACCTTAGCTGCTCGTTGATGGCCTTCTTATTAAAATATTCAGTTTCTCTTCTGGGTTTCTTCTGCTCCATCTTCCACATCTCAAAAATAAATAAATAAATAAAATAAAAACATATAAAAAACAAAAGAAAAAGAAAAATAGCCATCATGGTGAGATATGCGGCGCTGTCCGTTGGGCAGCCATAACTGAAACCATCAGTAAACCTTTGCCACAGTGATCTCTGTGGCATGATGTCAACTCTGCCATCATGCTGAAGACTACAAATAATGTAAACCGAGTGCGGGCCATGCTCTCATAGATGCAATCACAACCACTTAGACTTACAAAATGGTTGATCTGACTTTGATTTTCCTTAGTTACATTTGTTTTCAGATTAGCACCCTGTACAAGCTTCACAGGACAGGTTTACCGCTCCAGGTTTATTCTGATATTTACCCCTCCTAAGCACATGTATCGGAGCACTTGATGCCCATTGCGCCTCCGACCTCTTATTTGCGGTCTACCTCCTGCTGCTACCCATTTCTCTCCCTTGCAAATTGTTAAAATCATTTTTTTCCAATGCTGTTTCTTTGGCTTTGAGGCATGGAATTGCTTCCCTGTTTTTACCATTTATTTGCCTCTTACATATCTACAGTCACTGTACCTCTTCACAGGCAGCGTTCTGCCACTTTTCCATAAAAATACATTTGTATAAAATCCAAGTATTATGAAATAATGCATCGAATTTTAGTAAGCAAGCTGTTCAAATTTGTTTCATACTTAAATGAGCTATAACTACGTTGTACTAAAATTTAGCATTGAATGTAGCTCTGAATAAGTATGCCTGCATTACATATAACCACAATCAGGAAAAAAAACTGTAGTTACCACAGTGAGTCATGCACTTGGTCTCATGTTTCATCTAAAAACCTGAACCTCCTACAACACTTTTATCATTATTTTTCATTATTTTGGGCCAAAAAGGAAATGAAGCCCCCTGCACACTGACGTCATCTGAGGGTTTCATATCCTGATATTTATTAGACCAAGTCCTACTTCACCTCATGGTCAGAGGGTGCAAAGTCCTATGAGCAACAGTCAAAAATATACCAGATCAATAGTGCTGTTGCTGTGGATGGTGGAAGACATTTGCTTACTGCGGTGACAATTTCTTCTTGCTTTGCAGGACTGAGTATACAGAAATATACAGCAGTATACAGTATACAGCAGAAAGAGAAAGCATCATTATAGAAATGGGAGACATGTCAGATAAAAAATGAAAAGTAATTTCGGAATATGACAATCACTCTGGGAGAGGCCATATTTATATTCTTCATTTCCATGACTCTAGCAACATCGGGCTTCACTTGAGCAGGCCAGTCATATCTCCTACTGTTATGAAGTAGCCAAAGACCACTATAATCCAACCCACCTTGCAACGGATGTTAACCAAAGAGTCATTGTACCTATAGCAACTAGTGATGTGTCAGTCGTGAACGAGTCAGCTCCATGAACAAGCTCTTTTATGTAAACAATGAGCGCTGGCTCCTGTCTCAGAGCATTTAATTTTTTTATTTTAAATTGACACAAAATACTAGGATGATCTTTTCGCCACACTCAAAACAAAATAAATGATTGTCGCAAATAAAGCAGGGTTTGGATGCATATAGACAACACAAAAAGCAGAATCTAGAATTTGTAAGCTCATCATATCCAGGCCTACCAAAGAAAACAGCCAAACTGGAACCAATGTTTGTCAGATGTCTACCTTCTTCAAAGAACCAGTTACACGCAATTGAAAACTCATTTGGTTCTTCTCTGGGTTTGTTACAGGCTGTGCAATTTTTCTGAGTTTGGTTCGGGTAAAAATGTATCAACTTTAGCCAGCTAACTGAAATTCTACGTCACGTTAGATTTTCATGAATTTCGATTTTGAAGTTATACAGCAAGCGTTCAATCCAGTTTTGAGATAACAGCCAATTTACACACTAACTATCTACCTGCCAGTTTAACTAACCACCTTACCCATTTCGCAGGCTAACGTTAGTTAGTGACAATTGTGTGCATTTGCTTCTATCCAATAGCCCCAGTTTTGGTTCAGGCATTTAGCAAGCTTTATGAGCAGAGTGTTTCGAGTGTACTCTCGTCTTTGCATTGACTTTGAATGTAATCTGTCATGCGAATAATCTGTTTCGTGTCCGGTGTGAAAGCGGTTTAACGCCACCAATTCTGCCAAATATTCTGGCGAATAATCCTGAAGTTTAATGCCATATATGGTTAACTTTGATAAATTAGCAGGCGAGGGTAACTGCCACAGCTGGAGAGTAACTGGCTAATTGGCATGATCCAGATGAACTCGAGAGGCTGTATTGTGATGCCTGATCGCCGGCTGTGCTGTAGGAGGTGGGCATCCATCCAGCCATCTAGCTACGTTAGCCTACGTAACACGGTTTGTTGAGTGTAACAATTAGATGGATATCTTGATTGCAGGCTCATACACTAAACCAGGGGTCTCCAACCCTGTTCCTGGAGAGCTAGCATCCTGTAGGATTCTACTCCAACCCTAATTCAACACAGCTGATTCAGCTCATTAATTTAGACGATTGAAATCAATCGTCTTTTTCAATAAATATATGTTTAGGAATTAACTGCACGTAGCGGAATTGAACCAAATATAGGTGTGAAATTATTTTAATAGTCATTCTTCACAATAAGGTACATGACTAGTTCTAGACGTCTAATATACCTATTCTCAACGTCTGTGTTTAGACCATGTTTTAAAAAATATAAATGCAAATTCATCTTAGAAAAAAAAAACCATAATATAGTAAAATAAGATGTGATAGGCAGATCTGTCTATATGCAATGCCTTGGAAGAGCTGTGGTCGGCAGCTCACTGTTTCCGTGTACTGCGCATATGCAGGGACTTAGCTGGCGAGCGAAGCATATCTGTGGAGCGAAGTGCCTCATCACCATCACTGCGCATGTGCATGGACTTCAAGGCGAGCAAAGCTCTTTTAATTACCACCACTACGCACGTGCGACGAGATTTTCTGGCTGCTCCGAAAGAGGACAAAAATTCGTCAGTTTTCCACGTAAACAGGGGTGAGTGTTTAAGGACAGGTTACTATAAATGTTTAATTTGGAAATTTCAGAAAATCTTGGTCCTTTCACCGTCATGCATCAGTTTAGCAGTGTGTCTGTTAGGATGAGGCCTACTTGTTGCTACTCCTTAGGGCCCGACCTGACGCGCTGCAAGCAGCGGGCGAAGGCCCTTTTGTTACGAGTTTTTTTTTTACTTAATGGGAAGAAATGTACTGGCAAAATGTTCGATTAAACTTATCGCTTCTGCCTGCACGATTGAAGATAACAAAATGCTATAAAATGCTATATATAAATGCCCCCCCCACCCCACTCCTTTTCCCCTTCCACAATTGCAGAAGCTGTCCAGAAGACATTCAGTGGCGCAACAGAAGCACAGATCCACACGGCAATGGGTGAACATTTTAAGCTGGCGCCGGCTCGATCTGGTGGAGGGGGTTTCAAAAAATAAGAAGTTAATTGTTTTTGCATTGTTCCTGACTTTGTTGTTTAAAAGTTATATGTTCGACTGTTTACACAGATTGTTTTAAAATTTATTTATGCACTGTTCTTTGCACTGTTTGCCAAATGTTATACTTTATATATTTTATATTGTTTAGACAGAATGAGAGTAAAAATATATTTTTAACAATTTAATGTTTTTCATTCTATTACACTTTCTATTGATGCTCTTATATAATGATGACAGAGAACCAACATAATGCTAATTAACTGTCAGATCAGCCTGGATACATTAACACATCCATCAAGGTACGGACAACAAGCAAAGTTTGGTCTGTAAGATTGTTCCAAATATCATTTTGGGGCTTTTAAAGGTTTCTTGTGAATATTTTAATACTAAATCAGTATAAATAAGTATTAATATACAATTGTATTATCGTTTTTAATGGTTGTCTAGTAAATGTCTGTAGTTTATAACCCTTGCATAGATTTGATCCAAATATCATTTTGGAGCTTTTTAAGGTTGCTTGTGAATACTTAATTACTAAATCTGTTTAAATAAATATTAATATACAATTTTATTCTTGTTTTTAATAGTCGTCTAATAAATCTCTATAGTCTATAACCCTCGTATAGATTAGGTCTAAATATGAACGTATAAACCACGTCAATAAATAGACGTGTCTATTTAGTTGTCTATTAGCGGTTGTTTCAACGTCTATATATAGACGTGTGTCTATATACAGACGTTGTTTAGACGTCTATATATAGACACACGTCTATACATAGACGTTGTTTAGACGTCTAATAGACGTCTAAATATAGACATCTAAAAAACTTTCATTTCTGCACCATTATTACACCATTTTTAGACCCGGCGTCTTGGTGACATATAGACGTCTATTACACGTATATTAGACCTAAAAATGCTCGCCGGGACCCTTGCATAGATTTGATCCAAATATCATTTTGGAGCTTTTTAAGGTTGCTTGTGAATACTTAATTACTAAATTTGTTTAAATAAATATTAATATACAATTTTATTCTCGTTTTTAATAGTCGTCTAATAAATGTCTATAGTCTATAACCCTCGTATAGATTAGGTCTAAATATGAACGTATAAACCGACGTGTCTATTTCGTCGTCTATTAGCGGTTGTTTCAACGTCTATATATAGATGTGTGTCTATATACAGACGTTGTTTAGACGTCTATATATAGACACACGTCTATACATAGACGTTATTTAGACGTCTAATAGACGTCTAGTCTAAATATAGACGTCTAAAAAACTCATTTCTGCACCATTATTACACCATTTTTAGACGCAGAGTCTTGATGACATATAGACGTCTATTAGACGTATATTAGACCTAAAAATGCTCGCTGGGATGTTGATTACCAATCTCTAGAAATTTGTAGAGCAAAGGAATAATTTTACTTTGGCATGTGTACTTGCCGACAGTGGCATAGCCAGCGGGGGTGCTGAGACACCTCCCTTTTTGACTGCAATTAGTTGTTCTCAATCATTTTTTCATTTATTGACGCGTTAATTATCGTAAATGGCAACCGAAGACACGGTTTTTCTCCGTATGCGATCTAACGGCGATTAAATCATGGGCTAAATTCAGTCCAGTTGCGGAAAACGAACAGAGAATTGGGTTGCACAAAACTTCCATTAAAAACAATTATCAGTCCTGACCTGTTCTCAGTCATTTTCATAATCAACAGAAGGTTCACTCCGAGAGCACTCCACAGTCAACTGGCGCGGCTTGTTCCCCCCGATTAGGAACAGGTCAGGACTAATAATTGTATACTTAATACTTCACTGGAGGCAGCCATTGAGTCATTGACACCAGGGCCTCACTTGGAGCGCAAGCGCAACGGGGAACTATAGCACCAGACTGGGAAACTTCCGAGTTCTTCAGGGGGCGGGGCGTAAGAGTGCAAAAAAAATCACTTTTATTCCTTGAAATTGATGGATTTTTCTGCCTTTTCAAAACTTTCGAGTGGATAGAGAGATGTCAATAATCATATAGAACAAAATAAACCAACAAATTCAGGTGGTGTGCCTCGTGTCAGGGCACCTTTAATGGATATGCGCATTCATTATTCGGAATGAATGAGCACAGACGACTGAATTGATGCGCTCCCTTCCCGAAAATAAAAATCCCCTCACTGCAGTTTATGCTCATGCAGATTTGGCTTTAGCTCCCGTGAGTCCGCGCGCTGCGTGACGGAGGCAATGTTTTGGTTTCTGTAGCGGGTAAATGAGGAGAGGAGTTCCGAAGGTAGTAGCGAGCCAAATGCCCAGACGACTGTGGAAGACTTTCATGATATACATTTTGGAGTGTCAATTTAAGAAGTGATGTAAACTGTTTCGTTACAAATGAAATAGTTTTGCACGTTGGCGCTAGTTTCGAACATGCGTTTAAAGTAAAGTTAGTTCGCGAGCTAGTTAGCATTAGCAAACCATGTCGGAGAAATACGGAAAACTAAAGCTGAAGCGAAAGAAAGCAGTCGTTCCGGGGGATAAATGTGGGCAATCTACAAGCATCGATGTGATTAAAAGCACCGGAATTCCGATCCCATGTTTTGCATACGATGTACGCCCAGAGACACCTGGAAAGTAAGCCTACTTACAGTTACAGAGAAGTTGACAAATATAAAAGGGCATAAAATGCCTCCCATAACTCGTGGTAGGCTGTGTTACCAAGTGCCAGGTTATTGTTACTTCAACCGCTTTCACACTGGGCGCGAAATGATTTTTTTCGCACAACGGATTGCATTCGAAGTCAATGCAAAGACGCGTGCGAAAACTTCGTTTCGCGTCCGGTGTGAAAGCAGCGTTATTGAGCCACTGTCGTAGTCTGACAAGCCAGACTATAACATCTAAATGTATTTGCTACCGCTAGGTACGTCTAGATTTCTAGGCTACCACTGTCGTGGAAGAGTAATTTCATTTAACTTTACCGGACTCGGTCGCTCACTATGCATCTGCTTTACCAAGCAAAGACTACTGTATGTTGCTGACTACTAAGTTAGCTAGCTTGTTAGATAACTCGTAATTTGTAAGAATTTATGGATTGACACTTATGACCCGAACCAGCCTGCTGCCAACTCAGGCATGTCACAATAAAATGAAATGTCTAGTTATGATAATGGGAAGTCCTGCATAATACATTCAAATCGGAACTACCCCTTCACCAACTCGCTATATTTATATTTAATGTGTGAGTGAGGATTGACTGTAATGGAGGTTGTCAGGAAGTATCGGAGTCCCGATATTTTAAATTCCCGTGGGTTTTAAAGAAATATAGTGAAGTATGAGTGAGTTGGTCAAATCAGCTGGAGTGACGTGTAGTGCGGATGATTGAATTCTGCATATTGGAGGATGCAGGTAAACACGAGAGTGACATGTTTACCCTCATTAAATTAGCATTTTATGCACTGAATGAACTCTGAATAGTGAGGTACGGTAAGCCGAGCGCCTGGAACGCAACCGACAGGTCGCCCATTACAGAATTTCGTGACTGATTTTTAATTGAGTGCCGATGAGGCCCTTACCTGAATGCAGCGGTGTTCCTGACATCTGTCATTACGTGTGTGCTTGTATGTTTTTCCAGTCGGCATGGCAGTAAACCTGGCGCATGGTGGGACCATCCTGACCTGCAGGCCGCGGAGAAGCTCTGGGCTGTGACGCTGACGTCTGCCATTGCCAATCTTGGGCTCAATGTCTGGGAGACTGTGCCGGACCTCCCGGTGGCCTCTCTTGTGGTGCGTCAGACCCTCCTCGTCTGAATGTTGTAGCTGTCTATCTTTTTTTCTTTTTATTCTAAGAAAGAGGGGAGTAATAAGCTACAGTTTGGCACAATATTTTGGGCTCTGGGGGTTGGGGGTGGCAGTAAGTGTTCCATTGTCCACCGCAGGCTTACTGGTACAGGCTTAAAAGTGGCATTTCTGGGGTGGGAACGACAAATGAACCAATCACTTTGACAGGTAGCTGATGTTGGCTTGCGTCTGTTTAATTATGAATTCCACTGGTCACTCGTAGAAGAGCGTATGCCCGCAGCTGACACGACTGGGCTGGAGTCGAGGCCCAATGAAATCGGCTCCTCTGGAGTGACAGTATTAAAACATCCTTTCTTCCTTTTTTTTTTTTTTTTACTTTAAAAGCTTGAGACATTACTGCCGCGGGTTGTGTAAATTGATAGTACTTTCTGTGGCACAGTTAGAATAATGGCATGAGTGCTTTGTTAGTGTAAGTGTACTGTAACAAGATTCATTCTCTGCTCTTTTTTGCTATATTAGACACATCCTGTAAAGGAACAGTGTGGATGGAAGTGGAGCAGTTTAACTGAGGATGTGGACCCTCTGCCCTCTCCTGAAAAACGCTTTGCCCAGTCCTCAGCTGCCCTGTACAGGTGTGGGCCAAGTCATCAGCTGAAACCATCTGATACGAGTCAAGTCATTGAGGAGAGAGAGACTCCATGCCATACTAGTCAACAGGAGAAGGGGCACCCAAGTTCAGTCCCTTGTCTGGAGGGCGGCAGAGAGCAGATGTCTGCACGAAATCCGGGATCTCTCGATCGTCAGCCCAAAATAGGGAAGGGGTGGCAACCTCAGAGCCGTCGGCCCTCATGGAAGGTTCCGGTAACGGGTACGGGCAGGGGAGATGGGGGTGATGGAAGTTCAGTGGCCAGGAAAGACTCATTGCAGGGAGCTGGGACAGACAGTGCTGAGGGCAGGGGGCTTAAGCGGAGGCTATTTTCGCGCAACGTGGAGGGGTCTCGCTGTAACTCCCCAGAAGACCAGCACAGGAGCGCCCTATCTGCTGTGGGGGAAGGGTCTGGGAACGGGCAGCCGCCTCAGAATTCAGCTGGAAGATCCACTGCCTCCCCCGACCCTCCCGCCATGGAGAACTGCCCTATGTGCCTTCTTCCGTTTCCCCCCGGGTAAGGAGCCTTCTGCAGAGTCAGGCTAACAGCTCGACTCTTCGCTGCTCAGTATCCCAGTCAATGCTCTCTCTGTCCCTTTCCCTGTCTCTTTCTCTGCCTCACCTCTTCTCTCTTCTGTTCCAACACCTGGGGCCTGTTCCACAAAGCAAGATTTCTCAGTTAGTGATATAATTATACGAAGTATAACCTGGAAACATCAGAAATAGGGAACAGACTGATATAAAAACATCTGCTCTGGGTTTTCCAAACAACGAAGGGGCTTCCGCAATTCAGTCTCTGGATTGCTCGGCTGAGGGATGACAGTGTTATACAGTTCCGATAAAGTATTATTTCCCCCTTCCTGATTTTTTTTTTTTCATATTTGTCACACTTAAATGTTTCAAAACAGATTTTAGTATTAAACAAAGATAACCAGAGTAAATCCAAAATGCAGATTTTAAATTATGATTTTATTTATTTAAGGGAAAAAGCTATTCAAACCTACCTGGCTGTATTTGAAAAAGTAATTGCCAGGAGGTAATAAAAGAACCCAGAACAACATTGAAAGAACTGCTGGCCTCACTTGCCTCAGTTAAAGTCAGTATTCATGATTTAACAGTAAGACTGGGCAAAAATGGCATCCATTGGTGAGTTCCATGGCAAAAACCACTGCTGACCAAAAAGAACACGAAGGTTCGTCTCACATTTGCCATCTCAATGATCCCCAAGACTTTTGGGAAAATATTCTGTGGACTGATGAGACAAAAGTTGAACTTTTTGGAAGGTGTGAATCCCATTACATCTGGCGTAAAACTAACACAGGTTTTCATAAAAAGAACATACTAAAAGTCCAACATGGTGCTGGTGGTGTGATGGTTTGGGGCTGCTTTGCTGCTTTAGGACCTGGACAACTTGCCGTAATTGATGGAACCATGAATTCTGCTCTCTACCAGAAAATTCTGAAGGAGAATGTCCAACCATCAGTTGGTGACCTCAAGCTCAAGCGCATTGGGTTATGCAGCAGGACAGTGATCCGAAACACACCAGCAAGTCCACTCATGAGTGGCTTAAAAAAAATAAAATGAAGGTTTTGGAGTGGCCTAGTCAAAGTCCGGACTTAAATCCGATCGAGATGCTGTTTCATGACCTTAAACAGGCCGTTCATGTTCGAAAACCCTCCAGTGTGGATGAATGAAAATAATTCTGCAAAGAAGAGTGGGCCAAAATTCCTCCACAGTGATGTGAAAAACTCATTTCCAGTTCTTGCATTGAAGTTGTCATCAACTGAGGGTGGCACAACCAGTTTTTAGGTTTAGGGGGCAATTACTTTTTCACATGGGGCCAGGTAGCTTTGGATAGCTTTTTCCCCTTAATAAATGAAATCATCATTTAAAAACTGCATTTTATATTTACTCGGGTTATGTTTGTCTAATATTAAAATATTTTTGATGATCTGAAACATTTAAGTGTGACAAATATGCAAAAAAAAAAAAAGAATTCAGGAAGGGGGCAAATATTTTTTTCACGGCACTGTATATGTATGGGCAAAGAAAAACGTTTTTCAAAATAGGAGACCTGTAAGCATTTATCTGGCTTACTCAGCGATCCCCTTTATGGAACAGGCTCCTGTTCTTTCTTCCTCTATCTGCCTTTTCCTTCTCACACCCATTTTCTAACTCTTCCTTTTTCTTCTTTACTTCTCTCCTTTTCTCACCAGTTCTCCCCCTCCCTCTCCTTTCCCCCCCACCCTGAACACAGCTAAACTGTTTACTCACACTATGCAGTTGCTCTGGCAGTCACACACTGTTCCCATGCCATCAGTGGATGGCGCAGTCAGGGCCTAACTTGCTTGTACAGCTGCACGCGCATGGCCGACCAGGAGTGGCCGCTAAAGAGCGATGAGATTAACTAATTTTGCCTGGTTTAAGACGTTGACTGCCGACTACGAGGTAACGCGTAATGGCGGGTCAGGGCCGGTGCTAGACCTGAAAATTCGGGGACAAATATCCATCCCTTTAATGACAACAATTAGTCCTGGCTAATACTAGATGGTTTTCCTTTATTAACACCTTTTCCAATTCAAGAATAATCAAGTGGCAATTGAAGACACGGCTTCTCTCCCCCATGCAAACTAACAGCGACAAAATAATGGGCTACGTTCAGTATAGAAAAAAAAATTAATTATTAATAGGTCAGATAATTAGAACACTAGAACACTAGTGTGCACAAGGCTCCCAGACAAATGTCCAAGGGGTATTCTGTTTCAAGTCACCTGAAGAAACAGGGTTTTGACTCCCGCCATCTCAGATATTTACGAAACTCGTATCAGGTAGTGTGCACTGATGAAAGATGAGTTCTCAAAACTTTTTTGTAAAAATATTTATTTCGTAAGTAATTGCACATTTATTTTGGCCATTTGCTCGGCCATTTTAACTGTAATTTTTTTTTAAACCTCAAGAACTTTAAAATTACGACTCCCATTTCCACCAGCTTTGGCAGTATTACTGATAAAGGAACAATGAATCCAAAACGCCAACCAAACACCCCTTGTTAAGCCTCTGAACCTGAAAATTTGAATATTTAATTGGACTGAATACTTGAAAATTGCATTATTTGGGACAAAACACGGAGCTGAACTTCGCTAATTAATCGGTTCACCTAATAGATTGTTCTCATTGAAATTTCTGATAATTCTCCTGACAGAAAATAATTAAATCTACAAATTTATTATATGTATGACCAATATCATTGCAGCAGCTGCATAGTCTACTGTAGTGACATCTATTGGATTATACAAGTTCTGCAGTGATAATCATCATAATGTGTTAAATGTTTAACCCTTTTTGTACTAATGGGACACACTGTATGTACCTCAGTATTTCCAGATATCCTATTGGGACATATGATTCCCAGAAGACATTACTTTAGGTATGGTATGGGACATCGTCTCGTTGGAAAGTCCACCTAAAGTCAAGTCCCAGCCTTCTGGTGAAGGCAACCAGAAATATCCAAAATATCCTGATACTTGGTGGAATTCATTATGCCATTGATCTTAACCAGTGTCCTTGGACCTCTTGAATTGCTAAAGGTGCAATTTTTGTCTCAACTGACCAAAGGACCTTGTTCCAGTCATAATTTCAATGACGTTTAGCAAACTTCAAGTGCTTGCGTATGTGTCTTCTGGTCAGAAAAGGCTTTCTTCTGGCTGCCATTCCCGAGGACCTGTGGTTATGGAGGTGGCGCCTTATGGTACTCTTTGAAATCTAGTAACCCCAAGATGCCACCAAGGCCTGCAATTCCTTCACTTTTATTCTTTGGAATTTTGTTGCTTCTCTCACCATCCTCTGTGTCCTGGGGGCGAAAACACAGTTTTGTCCTCTACCCTTGAGGTTTTCAACAGTTCCATATCGTTGGAATTTTTTAATAATTGCCACTGACAGTGCTCAGTGGCATACACAATCGTTTGTGAATCGTCTTGTAGCCATTACAAGATTTACGAAGGTCTATGACAATTTGCCGCTTTTGAACTGATGGTTGTTTTGCTTTTTTCATGGTGTTGGATATTGCATGTGTGTTACCTCGTTTTTATACCCTAGTGAAACTGGAAGTGATGTAATGGCTAATTATGATTCCTTACCACTTGCATAAAACTTAAATAAGTGGAATTTAAAACCTGGTTAAATTTTGGGAGATGTGGTTTAAAATAATCTTTAAAGGTGCCATTAATTGTAAAACCGTGATTTGAGGAAACTGATTTTTAATGAAATCATTAGATGATTTCGGTTGGTTCCATTGGTACATTAATATCACAGTATTTCTCAAATGTTGTAATTTAGAGTTTCTATATAAACATAGTTTTTAGAAATTTTGAAGTATTGTTTGTGCATTGCGAGTCAGGGGTGTCAGTAATTTTAGAGCCCACTGTATACATCTAATGGATAACTCTGATTTCTTAAGCTGTATTCAGTATTGAAGGGAATAAAGAACACTGCTTTCATCTGTGTACACCAGGGCTCCCAAAATCTGGCCGTGGATTCTGATTCCAGCCCTGGTTTTTCCCTCCTTTCAGGCAATTAGTTGAACACGTATTGCCACTCATTGGCCAGACTGTCATCAATCCTTACTCTTAGAGTGGGTAGCGAGAATAGGGTACCCAGGGTAATCATTTTGGAGTTACCAAGCATAGCTGATACGCTCTGTTGCTTGCAAAGCCTGTATAGGAACCCTTGTACAAAAGTCATTATCATATAGCAAGGATAGTGCGCCTACTCTCGTTTGTCTATGTTGCCTGGATTTAGGCGACAAGTTTCATGCCAAAACAAATTGTACTGTAATAAAGCTAGCTAGTATCGCGGGACCTTTGTACTGTTATCCTCCGCGACACTTGAACTTATTATTAATATGTAGGTAAGGGATTCGCTAGGCAGTAAACAAGAAACAAATGCAATGTTTATTATGAAATATCAACAACTATATTCAGTTCTTATAGATTCAAGGTCTTACAATGTAATGAATACAAAACAAGATAATATCAAGAACATAATATCAAGATGAGTTATACATTACCCAAGTGTCACGCGATTTGCAAGCGGAAAAAAAGATATCGTTTACACATCAAATTAGACGGTGAGTCATGGTCAATGTTACTGTGTTTTAGTCTTGAAGAAGTTACTAAAGCCCCAGCGCCATTGGCCATTGGGCGCCGCCATATTGTTTGTGACGGTGTCTTTGCAGCTGGACGAAGTAAAACTCTCTCTGATTGTTCAATGAACCCGCCACTTTGATTGGCTAGTGGTTACAGTCACGCTGTTACGCTTGCAATGTTATAGTAAAGGAATGTCGAATCTTTCCCCCTGGGACAAGATTAAAATGCTGCCGCCTCGCAGGCGAGCCTCTTAGCTCGCCTGCTCGTTGGCAATTACCAAAGGGCTCTCCATCTTTGTATTTTCTTCTGGTTGCTGTGTCTTGATTAGCTGATTAAAGTTTAACTGCTTGTTTGAGTACTTAGTGACAGCTTGTTGGGGGAGATACCGTGTTTAGTTCACTCACATAGAAACAACTTGTTTATTCGGTCCGTTTTTATTAAATGGAACCGGGGCTTTACTCTTTTCTCAGTTACCCTTGGTTGTATTTGTGGGTAGCTAGCTAGATACTAACTGTTTGCATTTTTGGCTGGGGATCTGAGATTTTGTATTTTGTTAGTAGG
The DNA here is from genome assembly GCA_029721435.1 of Gymnothorax reevesii. Classification (NCBI taxonomy): domain Eukaryota; kingdom Metazoa; phylum Chordata; class Actinopteri; order Anguilliformes; family Muraenidae; genus Gymnothorax; species Gymnothorax reevesii. The sequence continues at coordinate 54,779,345 of CM056585.1, forward strand.
GCAGCAGTCACTTGAGTCGTCCATTCGGTTAGGTTGGAATTTAAATGGTAAGGTTTACCGGAGTGCTCCGCCTCCTCCAGTTTCTCCTTGGCTTTGTTGTCAGTCTGTTTTATCTGGATTCTCAGCTAAGCCCTGTGATATTTTTAGGTTAGTATATTAATAGTACTGGGACTAGATAAACTCAAGTCAGCTTATTAGGAGTGCTTATTGCTCTTGGTTGTGCTGTAGCGCTGTTCATTGGTGATCATTCTGCTTGAGTTGAGACAGAGGAAGACATGTGGGATTGAAGCTGAGGATCTACTGTTGTGTAAAGGGGGTTTTCTGAAAATAATTTGTGTGTTAAGGCACAAACAATAATAGAGATTAGACAATTTCCTCCTGAGGTATAAACTTGGTTGCATTAGGGGGAGGGAGAATCTTCCTCCTTCTTTTTCCCCCCTGTAACAACTTGGTGAGAAAACAGCCAAATTAAGTCGCTAATCTGGTCAAACAAGGGCGACAAGGGGTTTTTTGGGGGGTTTCAGTCTCCCGGAAGCAAAGTAAGGTAAAGTAAAATTAATTTAAATGCTAAATTTAGAGAATAAATTAAATGCTAAATAATTGTCTAAGCGAATTGTGCAATATACAAAGGAAAACAGTTGTTTTCTAGGACCGTGGTACTGTCGCCTGGTGTGTCTGTAGCTGATTTAGCTAACGAACCCTTGCTCTCAACGCTAAGAATAATATTGAATTACCTGGATATCTATCTATAACCCGGCTTGGTTTCATACTTGGTGGCTTGCCTTTCATACAGTCTTCTAGCCAATAAATATTGACGTTCACCCGGGTTTTTTAGTCCCCTTTATTCTCTATCCTGACTGCATTGCCGCATAAATGCATTGCCAACCTTGAATATTAACTCGAACTGGGTTTTTGTCTTTTTCGCATTTTATTATTACTGAAGGGCTGTTCTGATTGTGTTGAATTGAGCATTAGCTTGCAAGCCAGCTTGTCAACTAGCTTGACCCCGTTAAATAATTTTACGTTCGTTTCGGTTTTCGAGTTTCTTTGTTCTCAACTTGCGCGCGATCGGCCGAATCATTACAACCAGCAGCAAGAGTAGGGAAAGATTGAATAATAGGCTACGAAAATAGCGAGCTAGTTAGCAACGTAACTTGCAACGCAAAAGTGATATCGAACTCTGTAATGCAATAGCTAGCTAGGTAGATAGCCGGTACTGGGACTAGATAAACTCCAGCAGGCTTATTATGAGTGCTTATTACATATAGAGTTTGGCTTAATTTAGTATTTCATTTCTGTTAACTAAAACTAAGCCCCTGTTAAAAGAGGCTTATAATTCATTTACATAGTAAATACAGGAACTCGAATTGGCCCCTGACCCTGAGAGTGAGGGGACTGATGAGCAGCAGGGCACCCTGTTGGCCTCTACCCCTCAGAATAGAGAGTTAGTGATAGTGGGGGACTCAATACTTAGAGGAATAGATAGCTTTGTCTGTTCGCGCGACAAGGAGTCTCGTACGGTGTGTTGCCTGCCTGATGCCTAGGTAGGAGACCTCCTAGAGTGTGTGGACAAGCTCCTGGCCAGAGCGAGGAGGGATCCAGTTGTCATGGTCCATTTTGGGACAAATGACATGGGTAAGGGTAGGTTTTAGGTTCTGCAAGGCAAATTTGTGGAATTAGCTGAGAAGCGTAGGAGCAGATCCTCAAAGGTAGTGTTCTCCGGGATTCTACTGGTACCATGTGCAGGCATAGGAAAGGAGAGTTTTATCTGGAGGTTTAACACATGGCTACGAACTTGGAGTAGGAAGGAGGGGTACAGGTTTATGGGGCACTGGAACTTTTTCTGGGACAGGGGTAACCTGTTCAAGCCTGACGGGCTGCACCTGAACCGGAGGGGTACCTTTGCACTGGGCCAGTGTATGTTGAGGGTAGCACAGGATTATTTAAACTAGGGACTTGGGGCTTTAGGTTGTTATGATTAGTGAGGGCTATGACATAGTTGGGATTACAGAGACGTGGCTTAGTGAAGAGGATGGAGATGAATATAATATAGAAGGTTATAAGCTCTTTAGGAAGGATAGATATAATAGGCAAGGAGGGGGCGTAGCAATCTATGTGAACGAAAACATGAATGTAAAGGACATTCCAGAAATTGAACATTCCTTACCCCTGTGAAGATATCTGGGTCAGGCTCATTGGCAAACACGAAACAGGTTTAAACATAGGTGTATGCTATCGACCACCAGCTTTGGACAGTACAGTCAATGAAATGCTCTTTAAGAGGATTGCGCAAGCTTGTAGAGGGACTATTATTATGGGAGACTTAAATTATCCTGCTATCTATTGGAAAATGGTGAAAGGACAGGGTAGGGGGGAGGAAGAATTTCTAGATGGTAGAAATGATAATTTTTTGGTGCAGTATGTTAATAAACCTACAAGAGAGAAGGCAATTTTAGACTTCGTGCTCTGTAATAATCCAGATAGAATTAGCAGTGTTGAGGTACTGGAGCCACTTGCGACAAGTGATCACTCTACTGTTAATTTTGATTTTTCATGGGAAGTTAAAAAGGTGTCTTCAAAAACTAAAATTTTCCATTTTAGGCGAGCAAACTTTGACAGGATGCGCTCATATCGACGTGAAATAAAATGGGAGACACTCCTGGACTGTGAGTCTGTAAATGAGATGTGGGAAAGATTTAAGGGGGTTTTACTTGATTCACAATGCAAATTCATTCCAAAGGTGTCCAAAAGTAAGCTGAAAAAGCAGAATCCTCAGTGGATGACTACAGCTATTCGTAGGAGTTTGAGGGAAAATAGGAATCTTATATGATGTACATAAAGGATAACAATGAGAACACAAAGGCTGAATACTGTAAAATGCGGGCTGTGGTCAAAAAAGAGCTGAGGAATGCTAGAAGACTGTATGAAAGACAAATTGCAGAGGGGGCAAAAACTAACCCTAAGCGCTTCTTTCAGTACTGTAGCAGAAAAAGGTAAGTTAAAGAGCAGGTTAAGTGCATAAAGAATAAAAAATGGATCGCTGCTATATGATAACAAGGATATTGTGGATACCTTAAACAGTTACTTTGTTGAGAATTTTGGCCCACAGCGGGTCTTTATTCAGCCAGAGGGCATGTCCAATGCTCAAGATTATTTAGCGGAAATTGAGGTTGGGGATAACAAAGTATTAGACGAGTTGCATAAACTAAAGGCAGATAAGGCGGCGGGTCCTGATGGCTTATATCCTAGAGTGCTCAGGGAAGTTTGTGAGATCATCTTTAAGCCGCTATCCGCCATCTTCAGACAGTCTTTAGAAACTGGAGAAATGCCGAATGATTGGAAACAGGGCAATACAATACCAATATTTGACAAAGGGGACTGCACTGAGCCAGGAAATTACAGGCCATTCAGTTTAACTTGCATTGCATGCAAAATACTGGAATCTATCATAAAAGTTGAGTTGGACTTATTTCTTGAACGTAACAGTATCTTGAGGGATAGCCAACACGGTTTCTGTCCGGGAAAGTCATGCCTGACAAACCTTCTGGAACTTTTTGAAGAGGCCACCAAGACTTATGGCCAGAGCAGGGCTTATGACATCATATACTTGGATTTTCAGAAAGCATTTGATACTGTGCCTCATAAGAGACTAATTTTTAAAATGAGCTCCATTACAGTTACATGAGGTATTTTGAAGTGGATTCAAAACTGGTTACAGGATAGAACACAAAGAGTGGTGGTCAGTGGTATCTCATCTGAGCTTGGTATGATGGGGAGTGCCGTCCCCCAGGGATCGGTCTTGGGACCCCTGCTGTTCCTCATCTACATTAATGACCTTGATAGGAATATTGAGAGCAGATTAGTTAAATTTGCAGATGATACTAAATTGGGAGGTTTGGCAAATAGTTAAGAGTCCACTAAAGTGATTCAGGATAATTTGGATAGAATCCAGTTTTGGGCAGAAATGTGGCAAATGAAATTTAATGTACCGAAATATAAGGTTGTACATGTAGGTAATAAAAACATTAGACGGGATTACTTCAAGTGAGGTTTAGAACTGGTATGTGCTCTGCACAAAAAAGATCTGGGAGTGACTGTTGACCAAACCCTAACACGCTCAAGCCATTGTGCCGTAGCAGTTAAAAAAGCAAATCTGATGATGGCATACATTTCCAAAAATATTGAGTACAAATCTAAGGAGGTGATGCTTCTTTTGTACAACACATTCGTCAGACTACATCTGGAGTAGGGCTGTCACCTTTAAAAAAAAAAAAAAAAAAAAAACTTCGAACGAATTTCGAATATGACAATGCGATGTTCGAATATATTCGAACCGCCCCCCCCGCGACCCAAGCCCTGTTTAAAAAGAGAAAAAAAACATCCTCTTCATTAATTTTAATCTTTTATTAAGCTGCACTCAACAGTAGTACAACAAAACGACAGTATCTGCAGAGATGCCAAGTCTCACATGTGAGTCTGGCATTCACGTTCCTGTGCCGTCGTCTGCAATTATTCTATCAACACGCTCTGAAGAAATTAACTCGCGGAATTGAAGTCATTGTGCATTAAGTTAAGATCGAAAGTAATGGAATTGCAAAAAGACGTTTCAAATGGTATTATTTCATTTAAAAAATGTATACGATCATGAAACACATGCATTGCTTCCAATCTCGTAATGAGAAGCACGAGAAGTCCGGCGTCATAATCGCTTTCTGTGTTACTTGTGGTGACCGTCCACAATTCACACAAGTGAAGCTGAAACTTCAATGTACAAAGATTTATATCTCATTAATAAGCGTTCATTGAATAATTGTGGACTACGGCGAATAACGGCACACGGCTCTGACTTTGTTATTTTACCATCAACGCAGTAAAATCCAACATACTTCCATGCAGTGGTTCAAAAATGTTTTGAACACAATCGCTCGTTGCTCCGCTTGCTAAGACTCTCCATTGTAAAATGGCAAATAGTCTTAATGGAGGTCAAGAGGGTATACAGCAGAAAAGTTTCTCAGAGGGCGCCCTCTGCTGGGTCGAATGTTAAACTTCTTTAGACTGCATGATGCACTGATAGAGGGTGTATTTTGACTTTGATCGTCTCATTTCAGTTCGAAAATGAACTTTCACCCTCAAGTTTGAATGAATGTTTGAATTGCGAATAAAATGTGACAGCCCTAATCTGGAGTATTGTGTACAGTTCTAGAGACCATACTTCAATAAAGATATAGAGGCTCTAGAGAAAGTTCAGAGAAGAGCCACTAAGCTAATTCCGGGAATGAAAGATGAAAGCTGAAAAGAGGCTGAAGATCTTTAATCTCTTTAGTCTTAGGAAATGGAGACTAAGGGGTGATCTGATTGAGGTCTTTAAATATGTTAAAGGGATTAACAAAGTGAATTATGTATGATTCCTTTGACTGAATGTTGTTAGTAGAACTCTTCGCGTCACAAATGGAAGTTGACCAAAGGTAAATTTAGCACTGATATTCAGAAATATTTCTCTACCCAAAGAATAATTTCGATGTGGAACAGCTTGCCTGACCATTTTGTTGAGGCAGAGACCTTGGGAGTTTTCATGAGCAGGCTTGACTTAAAGCTAGATACCATTGAGTCATTGAGTATCTGAAGTGATATATTCACAATAGTATAAAGAAACTGGCGAGCCTAGTTGGGGTGAACGGCCTGTTCTCGCCATTCATGTTATGTTATGACAGTTTCTCCCAGTAAGGAGTAGCTGTCAGCATCAGCAGGGAGAGAGAGAGAGTGTGTGTGAGAGAGAGGGAGAAGCGCACCTCTGGGTTGATACATTATGAATAAGCTTCCGCTGTCATCGCGTGAGGCTGGCGGGAATCCGGACACGTTCCTGAATTTTTATGACGAGTAGAAGTCGATGGCGCCTGAGCCGTGCTCCGTTTCTAAAATGAGGATTGGCGGCTTTGCCGGTTGTTTTGCTGTGAAGGCATTGAGCAGTGACAGGTGACGTTATAAGCTTGTCCCGCCAACTGTCTGATATTGTACATAATTAGCCTGGGGACCGTAACGAGGTCCGCTCCTGTAAGGTATGCTCTGTAAATAATTTAATAGTGAAGTTCTTGAACTGGTACCATATGCCGAAACCACAGCGGATTTCTGCTGTCCGGCAAGTAAGTTCAATGCTATGCATTAAAGTGGTAGATCAAACGCCTGTTGATGTGATGAATAACCTTGGTATGGAACCACTAGCATATGAATTATTTAGGTTTTTCCACCCCGTCAATTACTGCTGCTGTCAGATAAATCAGCGTTCAGAAAATACTGGATTGGGATACTGGTGGCATGGCGTGATCAGGTGGGGTGGAAGATGGTGCAGTTGGGTGGTCTGGAACTGGGGTTAGTGATGTCAAGTGAACTCTGCCCCCCTATTGTCACTGTCTGAAAGTGATGTCACAGCCCAGACATGTAACAAAACCTTCTCTCAAATTTATTTTCAACTAGGGGTTCCGAACTTGTCAGAACTGGCCAATCAGATGAGTGACTGTGGCTGTGAAACAGCCATTTTGTTGTTGTCCCTGAGTTCTGATGAAGAATTTGACCCCTCCATTTTGTTTGTCCACACTTCACATTCTGTCTCTTCAAACTGAAACTTAGTTTTGAATCCTGAAACTGTTACATTTACCTCCAACAATAGAATCTATTATAATATAATATATTAAAACAGTTAAAAAATGTGCTGCATTTTGCGAGAAAAAATCGCCAAGTCCAGGGATTTGGTTTGCGGTATAAACATAAATCATTTGCTTGTACTTCCCTGTTTGTGAATATCATACTTAGTTAACTGGTTGTGTTCATTATTGGCTAAACAAAAATATTATCTGTGAGTAACAGATGCAGTATTAACATTCGGGGTTTTTCCTGGCTCAGAATGACCTGAAGGTGGTTTTCGGTCATGGGCTCCTGCGCACACTCAAGATGTGTTCTTGCTCTTCATTTTGTTGAGGGGGGCGGGGATTACATACTTCTTATTTTGTTTAGTGCGATGGAGGGCTGCACATGCTTTCTTTTTTTGGTGACTGCGGGAGCATGACACTAATATTGCACAAATTCCGCGTTCTCTTTGTTTCTTTCTCGCATGCAAAAGAGAATGCGATTCAGAAAATTGCGTGGGAGCTGGTGGCCGTAAGAAATTAGGCGGTGGCGGCCGCCACCAAATTCTCTATGCAGGAAAAACCCTGACATTTGCCAGGCTACCTTGACTTGATCTGTCAAGCCTCATGATGTTGGGCACCAAGTTGCCTGCATAAGAAAAATACTTTTTTTTCCTTACTACATTCTTTCTCCTGAACAACGCATTTTAATTTTGATCTTATATGACCTGGTTCATTTATATATCTACAGTTCTGTAACAAATCGCTTCTTGCTGAGTGCAAATGGTAGATTTATTTCAGTGTAAAGGCTCTATTTAATGCCTTTGTTGTTCTGTTTCTTTTGTCCCATACTTGTATGGAATTTTCTGACCTTTCTTTATTGAGCATTAGACCTTGGCTCTGGGATTTCACACATCGGTTAGATGATGTATGGGTTGGTATTGCAGTGCTGATTAAAAATTTTGCTGTATTTCTATACGTGGGGTTTGGGAGAAGATATTTGTGAAAAATACATCCTGGGTAAAGCTTTTGATCATTAATCATAGAACCTCTGAACTTGGCATAAAAGTGTATATGTTTGATACTTTTATCATTGTTTTTATGAAAGGAAGTGAAATTGTGGGGGCGAAGAGCAAAAATGCCCACACAATTGTCTTTAGAAGTTCTGGAAATCTCTGGGCTGATGGCAAAAAGAAAAGTCTCCTTATTTTATTTATTTAAACAAGTAATGTTTTCATCATTTCATCCATTGAATGTTGCTTAATGGATGATAATATTGCCTAAGGTCATGGAGAGGTCACAGCAAAGTCAAAGATTTCTGCCTGCCGCAGGCATTTTACAGGCCTCCATTTTGACCACCTTGCTTCTTGAGACTGAAACGGTCATTTGTGCTCATTTCTTTGTAACTCTTCCTCTCCTGAGTTTATTGGAGAGAAATTGGCCTTGTTGTGAAAAGAGCTGTGCGACTAATTTATCATGATAATCATTATCATTGCATTTATCATCTCCATGGGGCGAACAGACGAGCTTGTTTCTTTTGTTGTCCTTGAATAGTACCTGATGTTGTCTTGAATTAAAAAAATCAAAGGCCAAAAAACAAAGGCCATGTAAATGTCCGGAAAAGACCCTCTCTGACTTAAAGTTGACCTATTATGCTAATTTTTTTCAAGTTTATATTTTGGTCTTTGACTCCCCTAGAGTACTCCTGATCGCGCGCAAAAAATAGGGTACTTATTTCGCTCATACTGCTATCCTCAAAAAACCCCATTTGTAGTCCATTGTAGTCTCTGCCTGAAACGCCTCATTGGGGTGGCTCTTCCGCTATGGCCCCCTCTCCCCATGTGCCCACATTCTTCTGACTTGCCAGCTCTGTGGAGGGCGGAATTAGGTTGGACGAGGCAGCAGAACACAGTTTTCCGGTGAAACTGATGCGTCTCTCGAAGGAATCGAGGGGCATATTCTGCAATCAAACGCAGTACATGTGTATAGATCTAATGAAATTAACTTGTTCTAATAAAAACAACGGCGAAAGTGGAGGACGCAGTGCGAAAGTCTGGCAGCTCAAGCACGAATTTGCTATCAGCAACAGTGGTAAGTACCGTTTTTCTACTCTGTAGCTAGGATGCAGGGGAAAGCTAGAATCCACCCCATATAGACAAATTTGTAGAACGGGTCGACAAACCCAAGTGTAGACCAGAGACCGTAGAAATCTGGTGTGTCTGAGTTTAGAGGGAAACACGGACAGTAAGGAGCAGCTAAAAGTGGACCAACTTATGGACTACTTTGGTGTATGAGGACCTGCTGGTTCGTGTGCATAGCTGTGGTGTGTCGTTAATGTGGAGTAATGAACAGCTTCTATGCTGGTGTATGAAGTAGGGGTGAAAGCTCCAGGCTAAACGGCCGTTTCGGAAATTGCTCGTGGTTATGGTTTACTTCAGGGGTCCCCAGTCTTTCCCAGAAAGGGCCGGTGTGGGTGCAGGCTTTCATTGCAACCAAGCATTTACACACCTGATGCTACTAATCAACCCCTGGACTCCTTGCTAAAAAGCTTGATTAGTAGCATCAGGTGCATAGCTGGTTGGTTGCAATGAAAGCCGGCACCCACGCCGGCCCTTTCTGGGAAAGATTGGGGACCCCTGGTTTACTTATTGCATCGGAATGACCAGCGTTTGCTCGGAGAACATGGGCGCAATAAACCGCTTTCACACCAAACGCGAAATGAATTTTTCACGCGACAGATTACATTCAAAGTCTATGCATCTTGGCTTTTACTTTGAATGTAATCTGTCCCGCGAAAAATTTGTTTCGCGTCCCTTGTGAAAGCGGCTTGACATGCCCATAACTCGTGAATTCGAGTCTTTGCATTGACTTCAAATGTAATCTGTTAGTTTTGCGTCCGGTGTGATAGCTACTTAACGCGCCCATAACTCGTGTATTCAAGTCTTTGCATCGTCTTTGAATGTAATCTGTCCCACGAAAAATTTGTTTCGCGTACGATGTGAAAGCAGCTTTATGGATATCTTGAGAGAGCTCGGTTATGTTATGAACATAATACAGGTTTTGCAGACCGTAAGTTCTGGAGCTATCAAATCGATCACTTCTACAGGAAAGAATTACCTATGTAATCTCTGCCTTTTTATTATTATACGCCCGTCTTAAGACGGGACGTATTATGTCATCACCCCCGTCCGTCCGTCTGTCTGTTGTCTGTGAGCAATTTCTTGTACGGGGCATAACTCCTGAGCCGCTTGAGCTACTAGGCGCTGTGTCGCGCACCATGATTTCGTTCACCCGGTCAAGGTCAAGGTCACTGGCAAAGGTCAAAGGTCACATGGGGCCCAGATGGGGATTGTCCGGAGCATAACTTCTCAACCGCTTCAGATACATCCATGATATTTCACACACACGTGTACCATCACTGAGCGGAGTGTCGCGTACCATGTTTTCGGCCCTCCCTCCAAGGTCAAGGTCACGGACAAAGGTCAAAGCTCACATGGGGCTGTTGTCTGTTGGATATTGGTATCATGTTGTCTGTCCACTTCCTGATCCATGTTCATGACGGGCGTATTATGCACCGTTGGCGGTGCTGTTCTTGTTAGGCTTTTAATTACCCACAACAATTTCTAAAGGGGGATGAAATTATGTCATGTTAGTCCAGAGAAATCCTTTATAATACCAGACACATTAGAGCTTCTGCGTCTTGCGATTGCTTTCACGGTAGAATCGGAGAGCTAACCCAGATATTTGCGATAGGGATCCGGCTGATCCCGGTCATGGATAAGTGAAGCGATCGCAAACAGCCGCTTCAACTGTAGTGGCTACAATCGGGCAACGTTATGATGAAACTGCCAATCGATGCTTACTGAAGTAACAAGCATACCGATCAGAATTACTGCATATAAGTTAACCAGGAGCATTTTTAATTAGCACGGCGGCACACAAACTAAAAGCAGTAGCTGTTAACCAAGCGGTCATAACCACAGAGGCTAAACCCTTGCAATACAGGTTTTACAGACCGCAAGATCCGTTACCATGGACAGTTTTACCAAGCATTCAAATTACAAACAAGTATTAAAAGTTAGCTTCAAATGAAGTTTATGCTCACACACCTTCTGTAGAATTTCCCCTGATATTACTTTTGCATATTTAGAACACAAACATTAGCAACAGTAACTTTGCTACGTTTGCCGCAGTGCTACAGCCACAATCAACTGGCTATCATGCCAGGTTGGCTTATGCAGTAAAAGCAACTTAAAGCTTCTGTGTCTGTGAGTCACTGACATTCATGACCCATACAGGCTTTATCTTCAGATATTTTACAAAGCCTGCATTTGAGGCCAGTTGTTAGTGCTAACTATCGCTAGCGGTCCTGCTAGCCACCCGTAACACGTTAGCTTCACTTACATTATTTGCTGTTATATCATTACTTACAGCTTGTGGCTCCAAGCGCTTGATTGATGCAGCTACTTCAAGTTTGAGAAGCAGCTGAAACGCTTATCCTGTGTCGAATTATCCTTTATTTATAAAGCTGTCTTTGGTGAAATGCTGAGCACAAGCAGCTAACGTTCCCTTTGGCCGTGGCTCTTTGGTAGCAGCAAACAAAAAAGCTACCCACTGATTTCTAGTGGCATCATCTTTTGGAAGAGAAATATTTGTTTTTCTTCCCGTCCAAAAGTAAACGGACAAGCAGCTTTGGGAGAGATACTGACAAAACTGCACCTCAAATGATCTGCGGTTCTTCTTTTGTATTTCCAAAAGTGTCAGTGCTACTTAGGCATAGTATGATCTGCCATTGTTGGTGCCTGCTAGAATAGTTTCCAGTGTGGGCAGGTCCAGCGCCATGATTGGCTCTGGATAGGTCTGTACTAATTGGACAGCACAACCTGACGTCAGGTTTTGCCCAGATCTCACGAAGATCTCAGGAGGAGCTGTTCAGAGAGGAAATCAGGTTCACAAAATCACATTTTTGGATTACGGCAGAACCCCTGTATCTTATGTTTAGAAACTTTTCGGAGGTTCAGCACGGACAACTAATATGTATTAAAAGAAGGATCAGCAAAATAGGTCCCCTTTAAGTATTATTCAGTGACTTGCTTAACCAAGCACCGTTAAATTCTGTATTATGCAGAATTATTGCCTTTTAACCAGCAATTGCTCTTACCCCGTTCCCATTTCATTTGTTTTGTTCAATTAGCAATCAAACACTTGATTCGCCCAATTACTAATCTAAATTGGTAGACAGTCCAGTTTATTTTGGTAGCATTTTTGTTTGTCCCCTTGAAATTTAAAGGAGGAAACCACACCTCGGCAAAGTATATTTCAGCGGAAAGTAGAATTCTTGAAGTGCCTAAACCGCATAGTTTTATAAATCTTCATTTGGTAATGATCTAGTTTGACGTATTTTTAAGCCGGTAAGTCATCAAATTTTTACCAAGGGAATCTAAGGCTGCGTTCGGAATGCACATTTGTCCACTCACTTGCTCTCTCAATATTGTTTTCAATGTAGAATATTCACTACGTAGTGCCCTATATAGTGGGTGAGTGTGCATTTCGAACGCATTATCCAATCATACGCCAGTTCCGCGGTGCTTGTGGCGTCAGTTATTCTCTCTTGTGACGTCAATTGTTTGTCTTCCGTCCATCCGGGCCTTGGAGATGTTCAGAGGGCCTTCAGTAAGCTTCACCCTTTACGGCTTGACTGCCCACAAGCTGTTTTTATTTAAGCTGGCCTGATTAACAATCAAACAATTTATCAACTGAGCGACCAAGACCAGCACATGGCCTATAATTAGATATGATAATGAAGAGGTGAATTCCCATTGCCTGCATTTTTATTATTAATATGGCATTGTAAATCCAAAACTTTTGCTGACTTTGCAGCATTTATTTTCACAGTCCTTAGGATTGTCACGCAGCTGTGCAACTTGCCTTACAGCGCCCTTTAGCCGTGATAACATTCAGTAAAGAACGGATTCTCACAGCCTCGCAATTTATTTATGCAAATCTGCTTAATGAGCAACACAAATGCCGAAATTATAAACAGGGCTCTCGATGACCCGAGGTCTCTGGTCAAATACGCGCCAAATGAAGATTTGACGCACAATAGAAAATTGCAAGAGTCAGTGCGACGCACAAATGTTTATAGTACTTTGAGTTCTCGTCTTGAATAATTGATGCACAGCGAAGTTTAGGACCCTTTCCCAGTGTCTAATGCGTGGCGATCAGGAAATGATGCACAAAATTGTCTGACCAGCCGGAGATGGGGGGGAAGAACGTATGGCAAAACAGCGCCATCGAAGCACATCTCGATTCTAGGGGCTCAAATAAAAGTTAATATATGCAGCATCTGTCATCCTTTGCAGCGTCTTTGAGTCCTGACGTCATAATGCAGCATGACCAGCACATGGTTGTTTGGATACTTCAGGGGTGAAGCGAGATCCGGAGTAGTTCAAGTGCGCTGTGGGACTGAAATCTCGTAAAATCTTGTTTCCGCGATCCTTGGTAATTACTAGTCAATAAATAGCGTCATGGTTTTAGTGCCTTTGAGTTATTGAAATAATTAAAATGACTAAAATGACTAAAACACGTTTTAAAGGGCATGTTCCTGTTGTTGATTGCATTGAATTGTTGGTTTGTTTTTGCTTTTGACTACAATGCTTTTATTAATCCCATCCTAATGTTTATTATGCAGAGGGAGGGGAAAGAATGTTTCAGTTTAATTTTCTACCATTTCTTTATTTGTTTTGGGTTTTAATCATCCCTTGAAAATGGAGGATCTACCTTATCAATTCAATAATGACTTAATAATTATTAATACTTAATAATGACTATGTAAACTTCATGACTTTCAGAAAGAACGGAGGACTGACAGATGACTATCAATAAGTATTAACTGACAGCACAATTAGTCCCTGCATTATTAAAAGCAGCATAATGTTCACTGTAGCATCTTAGAAAATCCACTGGAAATAATTACAATTATTATTATTATTTTATTATTTATTTTATTACAATTACAATCTGTTCATCATTTTAATGTACATCTGCACTTATGTATTTGTGTTTAATGATTAGTGCAAAACAACTTTTTCATAAACTTTTTGCATGCGGAAAAAAAAAAACTTTTTGCATGCAGAAGGTTTAAATTTCTCTAGGCTTGCATGTACAGTAATATTTTTAGGAAGGGCTCATTAAACACTAATCATCCAGACATAAGACACATTAAAACACAAATTTATCTCGTTATACACATACATTTTATGTATGTCTTTTTATTTGTACTTGCAGTGCCGTGAAAAAAGTATTTGGCCTCTTTCTGATTTCTTATTTTTTTTTGCATATTTGTCACACAAATGTTTCAGATCAGCAAATAAATTTTAATATCAGACAAAGACAACCCGAGTGAATACAAAATGCAGTTTTTATATGATGATTTAACTTATTAAAGGGAAAAAGCTATCCAAACCTGCCTGGCCTGGTGTGAAAAAGTATTGTCCCCTAAACCTAATAACTAGTTGTGCCACCCTCTGCGACAACAACTGCAAGCGTTTGCGATAACTAGCAATGAGTCTTTCACATCGCTGTGGAGGAATTGTGGTCCACTCTTCTTTGCAGAATGTTTTAATTCAGCCACATTGGAGGGTTTTTGAGCATGAACGCCCTGTTTAAGGTTATGCCACAGCAGCACAATCGTACTTAAGTCCAGACTTTGCTTAGGCCGCTCCAAAACCTTCAATTAGTTTTTTTTCAGCCATTCAGAGGTGGACTTGCTAGTGTGTTTCAGATCATTGTCCTGCTGCTTAACCCAAGTGCGCTTAAGCTTGAGGTCACCAACTGATGGTTGGACATTCTCCTTCAGGATTTTCTGATAGAGTGCAGAATTCATGGTTCCATCAATTACGGCAAGTTGTCTAGGTCCTGAAGCAGCAAAGCAGCCCCAAACCATCACACCACCAGCACCATGTTGGACTTTTGGTATGATGTTCTTCTTATGAAATGATATGTTAGTTCTACACCTGATGTAACGGGATGCACACCTTCCAGAAAGTTCAACTTCTGTCTCGTCAGTCCACAGAATATTATCCCATAAGTCTTGGGGATCATCAAGATGTATTTTGGCAAATGTGAGACGAGCCATTGTGTTCTTTTTGGTCAGCAGTAGTTTTCGCCTTGGAACCCTCCCATGGATGCCATTTTTGCCCAGTCTCTTTCTTATTGTTGAATCATAAATACTGACTTTAATAGAGGCAAGTGAGGCCTGCAGTTCTTTAGATGTTGTTCTGGGTTCTTCTTTTGTGACCTCCTGGATGAGTCGTCGATGCACTTATGGTAATTCTGGTAGGGCGGCCACTCCTGGGAAGGTTCACCACTGTTCCAAGTTTTCTCCATTTGTGGATAATGGCTTTCACTGTGATTCGTGAGTCCCAAAGCCTTAGAAATGGCCACCCTTTCTAGACTTTCTAGACTTTGTTTCTCATCTGTTCTTGAATTTCTTGAGTTCTTGGCATGACATGTTGCTTTTTAAGATATTTTGGCCTACTTCACTTTGTCAGACAGGTTCTATTAATTGATTTCTTGATTCAACAGGTCAGGCAGTGATCAGGCCTGGCTGTGGCTAGCAAAATTGGACTCGAAAAATGTGGTTAATCACAGGTAATTCATGATATAAGAAGGGGTGCAATTACTTTTTCACTTAGCGCCCGGTAGGTTTGGATAGCTTTTTCCCCTTAATAAATGAAATCATCATTTAAAAACTGCATTTGTATTTACTCAGGTTATCATCTTTGTCTAGTATTAAAATTTGTTTGATCTGAAACATTTCAGTATGAAAAATATGCTAAAAAAGTGAAAAATCAGGAAGGGGGCAAATACTTTTTCATGGCACTCTATGGCGGTTGCATTTGTAAACGGTTTATAATTGACTAATTGCCGAGGAAATATTCGCCACCTAGTTTGCCTAGCTTGACCAACCGCTACTCCCGCGTCCTTCCGACAAAATCAAACTGGTTTGATTTTGTCTGAAGAGGGATCCGCGTAATCTGATCCAGTCGGAGCCTGTCTTATTCAAGCGGAAGGGTCGGTATGGGTGGAAGTCATGATCCACCAATGTCTTGCGCGTAACAGAAATTTTCATTCATAATGGCTCGAACGAAGGGCAGAATCGGGACAATCGGAGGCCTTAAGGGATCACGGGCTTAAGTTAGAGGGACCACCGTCTTGGCACTTCGGCAATCCGTCGTTGCAAATGTCAAGTTTAAGTATAACGTTACGTTACCTTAGAATGTAGCACTAATAAGATTAACAGACATTGCGTGTAGTCAGCAACTGAGCAAATGAATGTTTATTTACAAAAAGTGTAACTAGAACTGTATATAGTCGCATATGGGTCGACCCATGTAGGCACGTTGCTCGTAACGATCTTTGGGAAGCGTAACTAGCCACCTAACCTCCATTGCATACGGCTTATGTGGTTCGCTTCACTCACACAACGATGTCCACACACTGGAGCCGATTATTGTTTTCTAATGGAGAGAAGCTCTGAAATTTCTTGAGCTAGCGAAATATATTCGCACATGCAATCGTGGGAGCCTGGATGGAAAGCGAACCACATAAGACATCTGCAACGGAGACTAGCTAGTTACCCCAGTTAAAGTAAATGGGAACCTACGCAACAACAGTGTACCTTGCTACAGCTGTTGGGCTGTAAACTTCATTTTAGAAAACATAAATACTAACCAACTAACTTTCAGCAAACCTCGAGTTCCCTAAACAGAGAATATTTAGCAAACCTAATGGAGTACTAAATTGATGACGTCACGCTGGTGTCGAAAGTAAAATTTCCCATTCATTTTACCCATAATGTTTTTTTCAGTTCACTTTTGAAGCACTTCCCTTTGTTTTCCAGCCTCCATCGATTTCAAGATTTTATGTCATCTTTCTGAGTAACAAAAAATGTTGTTTTTCTTGACCAGAGTCAGCTACAATTTAAATCATTTTAATTTTTCGCCTCCATGCTAATCCTATTTGTAGTCTAAAAACTACACGTCCCATGATCCTCCTGATTCCCGGGCAGAACGAGTTTAAAATGCGTTACAAATTACCTGCACCTTGCCAATTGTCATAGCTATTTGTTTGCTTAGCTTGGTGAGACTGAATCATCAGCCACTCAACGCTCTATTTAGTTATATATTTACTTGCTAGATATCAAGTTTTACAACAAGCACCAATTTACTTTAATAGCCAAGCATCTTTGGATATCGTCTGTTTGGTTAAAAACTCGCCAGCTAGCTAGCGAACGAGCTAATCAGCTTTGTCATCGTATAACCGACTGAGCTACGTAGCTAATTCAGGTCTGCTTGCTCATCTAATGCTAGTTAAGTGCCGAAATAATCGCAATTCATTGTTTTTAACAATTAATATTCACCATGTGAGGCAAGCCGAGCAAGCAAACTGACTTTAAGTTGGCTAACTTAGCTAGCGAGCTAGTTTACCGACTTTGGTGGCAGACTAACATCATATTAGGTGGCAATATGTAAATGGGTCTGTTCAAGCAAAAGGGCATGGAAGTGTGACACTGCCAGTATTATTTTCAAATTCTAGTTTGTAAGAACTGAATACACATAATGGGAGCTTAGTTTGTGTGCTTTCATGACAAAATCATGAGAAGATAACTGTATTTACAGCAAAAGGGGAATTCCAATGAAAATTTGAAAATATCCTTATGGTCCTCTATGTGATGTAGACAATATAGAAGCCAAATCTTCTCATGAAAAAGCATTAAGCTTGATATTTGAATCTTAAACCATAGGAAACAACCATCCCAACACACATTTAGCACAAAACCTGCTGGGTAACACTTGAAATACAAAGATCCCAATCGATTATAAGTACGTCAAAATGTCCATGCTGTGACGTGCCAGACTGATTTTTGCTTCCAGGGGAAATTTCTATTATGGTAATGGATGCATGGACATAGACAACAGCAATTTTAGGCACTTATCAGCTATCGTCATTGTAAAACTGAGGCACCCCATTGGCTGGGAACAGATCACGGGCTAGTCGCCAGCTTATGCAACGGATATGTAGTTCGCAAAAGCATATCATTTTTGGCCATAAATGACAAATTTGATGTGATCATTTGTATCTGTATACCCCATAGGCTAATCTCGGAGCGAGGTGGCACATAAAATTAATACGAGTCCAAGCAATGCCAGAAAGTGTTCAAACCCCATTATAAATCCCCATAGGGATTTTACTTCCGACACCAGAACCTAAGTAGCTGTGACGTCATCACTTTTGTACTCTATGGTCGTTAAATGATTTGAAACAACATAGCTGTTGATATTGTGAGGCCCTCCCTCTTCTTGATTTTGCTTTGTTGGTAAGAGAGAAGCGACATTGACGAGTTCAGTGCTGTTCCAAAAGCGCCATGAGCGGAGTGGAAAATAAGCTGAAAGTGTACTGTGTTTTTGCGTCGAGAGCACCGCACTGAACGCTGAACTTCATTGAATTTGTATATAAATCAGATGCTCCTAGCTTCCTGTGGACACAGGCCCTAAAAGCCCAGAAACTCGCATCTCGTTTATACTTTTTTTGAATTGATAAATTCAGAATGTGATTTACTAATACTGAATGGAATATACACTGCCCGGCCAAAAAAAAAGTCGCATACTCAAATATTTAGTTGGAACCCCTGTAGCTTTGATTACAGTGCGTATTCATTTTGTCATTGTTTTGACAACTATATGCAATGCCAGAACATTTATTTTCGATCATACATGCCATAATTTTTGCCGAGATCTTGTCTTCTCGACATAATGGTTGAACCACTCGGTGGTCTTTTTCTTGAGCGCATCCCAATAACTTTTACTGGGTCAGGACTTTGTGGTGGCAAATATGTTTGTGAAAATGATTCCTCATACTTGTTTTTGCATTTATGAGTTTCTTTGCTAAATACAGGCCAATAAGTTTCCTGTTCTGAAATACTGTAACATCTTTTCCACCAGCAAGGGATGTGTCTTCCGACATGATTTTTTGAAAAATGAGTAGCGATGCCCTTCATCATTCAGGGGAAAAATGATTATTGCCAGCTGAAACATATTAGTAACCGCAATAATGATCCAATTCTAGAATTTGTTCATTAATTTCCAAACGGTGACTTTTTTTTTGGCCGGGCAGTGTACAACCATCAGTGATGGAATATCATATTTTCTGAATGGCTGTATGCATAATGTTTTGTCATGATCTGATTATGCAATTCTGCTATATGGACTTGAAATGTGGCTTTAGGTTCTCTATTCGTGAGTTTTATTGGAAACCTCATCCTGTGAGCCGACTGAGTGACATTTATACTTACCTGATCACCCAGTAATCCAAAGATTCATCAGTATGGGACAGGAGAAGTGCCAAAGTTGAACACAACAATTTAAACTCAACATTGGAAATGGATAGATGCTGGAGTTATTTAAATCATTAAGCAAACCAATGCTAAACCCAAGTCCAACAGAGTGGTCAGTCACACTCTTATTCTTGAATAGATCTTGAAGCTGTACTCAGGTTAATTGAAAAAGTAAAACACTTGAAAAGGCAAAGCAAACTGCGGTAGAAGTGAGGAAATCATTATGAAGAAAGGGAGATAAGCGCGTCCTTATCTGACCCCTGAAAAGTTGTAAAAAAACATTTATGACCCCTGAAAAAAATTCACAGGTATCTGACCCTTGACTCCAAAAAAACAGTGAGAGCCCTGATAAAAACATTGATATTTTACGTAGTCATTTATGCGTCAAAGACGACGCCTCATAATTTTGTGGATCAATGCATAACAATGCTGTCAAAAGTAAATTAGACCATCATCGGTTTGTACAAATTACTGTGGCTCATCGGGAGATGTAAACTGCTAGAGGTTTAGGTTATTAAGCATTTTTTAAAGGTGAGGTTTCCGAAGATCAAATTCAAAATCAGAAGATTCCCCAAGTAAAAATGTCTGCCCCCTGATATTGAAGCCTATTTGAAGACTCGCTAGTTTAAAAATGCTTCGCACTGGATTATTATCAAATTAAAATGTGCGTTTTAGACACTTCAAGAACTCTACTTTACACTAGGGCTGTGCGATATGACCTAAATGAAATATCCCGATATAGGTTACCCGATATCCCGATAACGATATATATCACGATATAGCAAAATTTCAGTAATTTTCATGAGTAAATGGTTTCAATAAAATCACCATATGGAAAGGGCTATTTCTTATAGCATTTAGAATTATGTACTTGACAAATAAAAGGTACTTAATCGTATCTTATCATTTTTCTCCTTTCATTTCTAACCTTTGTGCAAATTTTCAATTAAAGAGTGAACAAATTCTACAATATGACTGTAAAAGAGAAGTGTAATGATGGAAGGAGTCTATCTGCAATTTGTACATGCTTCCTGATGCTGGCACATTTCTTCCCAGGCAACAATGGTGCCCTGAGTGCACCGTATGGAGCTACACTTTTACTTTTCTGTCAAAACTTGGCCACAGCTCTCCTGTAGAAGCCCTCTGCACCTCTCCAAAACCAGAGCAGCGTGTAAGGAGATGCAGGGCTGTTTAGGTCCGCTAGACATTGTCCGTTCGAGACATCTAAGGCTGAGTAATTGAAATACAAATTATAGCTTTTGGGTGGACTATCACTTTAAACTGTGTTATTATGCATGTCAGGCAGTCAATGTGGCCTATGCTCATAAACTCCCATAATTAATTACCAGAATCAACTTTATTTGTAACACAACGATATAAACGATAGAGCCATTTTTCTATCGATAGACATTTTTCTATCTTGGCAACATATGTATCGTCATATCGCACAGCCCTACTTTACACTGAAATATACTTTGCCGAAGTGCGGTCTCCTCCTCAAAATGACTGTGAAACAGCACAGACTTGCCTGACTGCATTTTTAGGGCCTGAGCACTGACCAGTGCCAGGGCCCGGAATGGGTCCTGGCACCGAAGGTGCGAGGAACCTATTGTTTTTGATGGGATTTTTTTTTTTTTTTCCCCTCCTCCTTCTTCTTCTTCTTCTTCTGCTGCGAGAACGCATTTTTGAGGGCTTTGCCATATAGAAAACTCACAAAAATTTGCACACACGTCAGTCGTGGTGAAAATTACAAAGTGTTATTATTTTTGTGCTTGGACATTCCCCGGTGGCTCTATAGCGCCACGAAACACACGGCCATTTTGGAACGCACTTGCACGGATTCTCACGAAATTCGATAGGGTCATAGTAGTCACAAAATATTTTTTTGTCAATTTTTTTGAAATTTTTTTGCCTCACAGGAAGTGAGCTATGAGCCATTTCCTGTGTTTTTTCAGATTTTACGAACACATTTTTGAGGGCCTTATCATACTCAAAAACTCACCAAACTTTGCTCATTAAGTTCTTTGATTCGATATCTCATTTGGCACTGGGTGTGACATGGTGGCTCTATAGCGCCCCCCTAATACATAATTGCATTTTTGAGAGCCTCAGCATGCTCGAAAACTCACGAAACTTTGCAGACATATTAAGCCAGTCATACTTTTTACTACGATATAGGGTTTATAGATGGATGTGGCAAAATTGCATTACAGCACCACCTAGAAAATTTCAATGAAGCAGCCCTCGCAGCGTGTTTAACCTACATGTACAAAATTCGGTGGACATGTGTACTATGCCAAGACCTAAAAGAAATCTCTTGGTGGCATGACCTTGACTCAACAGGAAGTCCGCCATTTTTATTTGAATTTGCAAATTTTTTTTATTTTTTGCCATTCACAGGCGTCATACTTTAACGAACTCCTCCTAGAGATTTTATCCGATCAACTTAAAATTTGGCAAGTAACATCTAAAGACCTTGCCAATGTTAAATTGCAAAGCATTTTTGGATTCATCGAACGATGTACCCGTGCCGGCGCGGGGAATTTCAGTGTCCCACCATGAAACAGGAAGTTGGTTTTACTCCCACATACTTCTTGGGATTTGCCTGAAACTTTCCAAGCTTGATAAAATTGTCCTCCCAAGTATAAATGTATGCCAATATAAGATCGGGAGTAGCTAAGTGGCTCCGCAGCACCTTCTAGATACGACCATGTTAAGATAAAAGTGCTTAAATGTTCAGGAAAAATGGGGTGATCATTGCATTAGTCATTCCGGGCAATGCTAAATTTTTGGAAATTTTTTGGCCAAACAGGAAGTGAGCTATGAGGTATTTCCTGCGTTTTTCCAAATTTTACAAACGTTTGAAGGCCTTAGAATTCTCCAAAACTTGCAAAACCGTGCCCAAATTTTAAATGTCTTATTTCTTCAATGTCATCCATCAATTGGCACTAAATGAGGCATATTGGCTCTATAGCGCCCCAATCAGATTTTTAAAAGAATTGCTCTTTTGAGGGTCTAAACATGTTGGAAAATTTACAAAAATCAACTCACTCACGGAGAACGGTATTACGATTACTATGTTGTAGATTTTGCGCACAGACATGTCAAAATGGTATCATGGCTCCAAAAAATTTTTGCACTCCCCTCAGGAAACCACATTGTACACAGTCTAGCAGTGTCCAATGGCTCTGAATGGACACATGCACCCATCAAGATCATGCTGCCACCCAAGCGTGCACGAGGGGTGCGATGGCCCTTTTCAACGCTGCTTGCAGCTTTAATTCAGATTATTTCTCGGCTTACAATTGACCGTTTCATGTGAATGTTAAAATAACTCCGTCACATTCGCAATGCTAAACAAAATGTTTTCCACATTTCGTGGGCCTATAACGTTGCTCTGTTAAGCACGTTGCTGGGAAATGCTCTGGTCTGCGAGGTTCTTTTCTGGAAGCATTTGATATGGCCTTTGATTTTTGGCAGCCTTTAGTTCAGGACATCAGGTGTGATTCATGGGAAACAAAAGGAACAACCTCATCTCTTTGCCCCATGGCAGGGGTCATTATTATAAATTTATCGCACATCTTTAGTTGTGAGTGTGCAGAATACTTCAGGCTTAAAAAGTATGCGTCATTTGCCCAACCTGTCTGTAACCATGGGAACATAAAATAACCTGTCAATCTAGAAAAAAAGTTTTATATTTTTGACCCACTAAAGTAGGTCTCTTGGAGGGAGAAGGTTCACTGCTCCTGGAAGTTATCCAGTGGGGGTAAACATCATCCCCTTTGAAAAAAATGTACATTTTGTACACTGCATGAAATGAATGTTGCCTCAGGAGAGAATTTGTTGACCCATCTGATCTTTGGAGTGGCCTTGCCAGCCTCCCACGCCGTCGATTTCAATGAACGAAGTGCATTGATTTTATTGGATGTAGAGATTACTATTGGAGACTGTTGGGTAGAGATATGTCAACAGGACCAGATACAATGGATGATTGCTTAAGGCACTCAGTAGTGCTTGCATAGATGGGACAATGAGATGATCAAGGTTGAAGTTTTTTGTTGTGAAATGTTTCTGTCTCAGAAATGTCAAAATGGCTTTTTGTTGAAGTGTTAATATTTCTTTGCATCACTCATGATTCACCTTATTTTGGGCCAAATTTTTTTATGGAACATGAGGGGGGGAAAAATGAGAATAAAATCTTTATAGTTGTCATTAGGGGTTAAGCGGGGCCCTAAATGAAGTCTGCAACTAACTTCCGCACATTTTTTTTCCTGACTGGTGACGGGCTTAGATGGCCTTTGTTGCTTTGTTACCTATAATCCTCTATAGGGCTGTTTACTTTGAATGGAAAATTTGCTTCAAATTTCTACCATTTATTTCTCACTGTTACCACTGGCACTTTAACCTGACCTTTCTGTTATACACAGTCTGTGTTGGTAATGATCACCATTAGAACCTTCAGTTGAGAAAATTCTGTGGAATGCGATCTCATGCCTTAGATGGTCAGTGTTCCTGCTCTGTCACCATGGCTTTATAGAAGGGCTGTAACCAAGCGGTCAAGGCCCAGAAGAGCGGAGATATTTTAGTTTGAGTTGTCCTGTCTACGCAGGGCGTCTCTGCTTCCTGGGTAAGTACTACAGACTGCGTTTTCTTTGAAGGACCTGTGCAAGAGGGATGCTTCAATCAATGCTGGTCAATTGATTTTACCTTTGTTTTCAAAGACCTTGGAGTGGCTCAACCTATCAGATTAGTACTGCAGACAGACATTTGTAAACCCCGCTTCATAGCGTTGAGACCCAGTTATTTGCTTCGGAAAAAAAATTATGTTTGCAAATTCTCGGTGCTCTTGATTAGGCTACTCTCAAAAGTGGCTCTGATCTGGAGGGCTGTGGCCATCAAGCCAGTACCTTAAAAATGTTATTTAGCTGCTCTAGTGACCTTCAGTATACAATTATGTTTCTTTGTGGATCAAAGCATTGGCCAAGTCATGCAATATAACCTTGAACAGGAATTGGATCGCTCCACGGCTGTAATGAGGTGTATCCATGTGGATCTCGTAAAAAATGTCGTATTTCCCAATTCCTGAATTGCAATATTGAGGTATTGTGGAAAACAGAGGCTAAAACTTTGAACCTCATCTTGGGTTCAAACAGATGGTGAATGCACCTCTTGGGTGGCCTATAGCCTTGCGACAGAGGTGTCTGACGGATTCAGATGTTCGGCGGTTCAAATTCTTGCTTACTCTTAAACTCAGTTGATTTGAATGAAGGGAAAAGATAAATGACTAATGAAACAGAGCATTGTTCAGTGCCTGGCTCCATTCAGTGCCTGGCTCCTGGTGGCTGCATTATTACAAGGTATTTTTTGCACCTCCTAGCATAGAAAACAAACAAATTGGCTGCTCCTGCTATTAGATTCTGAGCATTGGCTGCAGTTTTCTCATTGTTGGAGCAGTGAAGCAGCATTAACCAGAGGTCAGGTACTAGCATTTACAAGATGTGACCAGAGAGTTCCAAAATTTGACCCTTTCTCTAAAGATTAGTGCAGAAAAATCGGTTGAATACACCTTTGCCTGATCTCTCCCAGCTGATACACGCTTGTTCAGTAATCCTTGTAGTTTTCCAAAGCAATGCTGGAGATTTTGAACCGTTAACTTCAGCTTTCACATGATGTTATCCATAAAATTACATTTTGAACTCAAAGCTTAAGAGTGAATTTTTATAAGATGGGCCCAGAAAAGGCAAATTTTGGAAAATCATGTTCTCGTAAATGAACCGAACTTCATAAGTGTAATATCCAGTGGTCAAAAAAGGATATTCCATTGAGTTTGTTCAGATTAACTCCTCAGCTGCTGAGCAAGCCACGCCGAAACTTTAAGACACTTGTGACAGGAATCAACTTTAAATCCACTGATCTCAAATCTGCAACAAGGTCCCATGTTTCTGTTGGTACTGGATGACAGAGCATATGGGTGCTCCAGAACTTGGGCTAATTATTTTTGCGGGACCTGGATGCTGATGCTCAGCAGCCCCCCGTACATTTGCTGCACACAGCCTAATTTGGCAACACACAGCAAGCTAAAAAACGAATCTGCATCAAGGTCCCATGGAAATCTTTACTGCCATTTAGTCTTTGCTGTATGCTGTGAACAAAAATTAAGGGACCTCAATACAGACCGGAGCTAAGGGGCCCAATGTTTCGGCTGACGGGCATGGTCCCTTAACTTTGGGGCCAAGCCCACCTGCATCAGGATAAAGAATATCCAAGAGAGGGGAAAGATGTATCCGCATTTTAACTCAAATGAACAAACAAGAAAATCGTGTATACTGTATCTAAGCTGTAATTAACCCTTTTCTACAAGCAGGTTCTCGATATGTCTCCTGTACATTTGTCATGTATAATGTACACGATTGTATTATGTATGGTTGTGCACCTTCAACATAAAGTAGATCAGTGTTCACTATTTCAAGATACAGGAACCTGTTTTAGGCTTAAAACATAGTAATATTGTTTTAAAAAACATCACTTGGTGTTAATATTGAAGACTAAATAACCTTGTCTTCAATTTTTTACTGCATGCAAATTATTTGTTATAGCAAGTCACAACTCTTGAGCAAGATATTAGCAAGGTTTACTCGCCTTGAAATTACTTCACCCCACGGAGTGGGCGTGAAGTACTGTTTTTAGCGGCTCTGCGTGTTTGTTTGTTTGTCTGTCTGTTTGTGTTTCCAGACTTGCCAATATTTGCGTGAATGGGGTGAAGTCTGCCATCTCTGAATGCCTTGTTCCTTTTTAGGTATGGAGCAGTGTATTTGGGAATTGAAGAACATCACCATTTTTTCCAAAGGATGCTACGACTAAACTCAGTCAATCGGTGCATTCTGGGGCCGGACATGGTCAGAAATTGATAATTAATTTCTGCAAAATAACTGAACTTGAAATGATCATGAACCGTGCTGGTAAGGAGGAGTATCACAATGATTAACTGATCTGTCCTAAGCATAGATATGAGCTTGAAATACACTGGCATCCTAAAAAATGTTGCCATCTTGATCATCCAGCCGGAAGGAAATGCAGGTTGACATATTCTGGAACCTTGGCATTTTGCAATGATATGGATATTCCAGTTCACCTGTTTTTGACCTTTGTAGAAAGAGAAGCAGGGATCTAGTGATGTAGGAGGTGGTCAGAAAGTTCCCAAACAATTGATCATCAACCACAGCCCAAGAGGGTCAGAATGAACACGCCACTGCCTGAAAACGAGTATGACTCCGATGACATTCCATTGACATGCGTAGGTGAATTTGACGAAGATGATATGGTGTGTGACAATGCCAACAGTTCTGAAATAGATTTGTCATACCGCTTTGAATCAAGTCTCTCTCTAAATGACATATTATCAACCATGAACTCCAGTATTTCACCAGTTAAATCCCTGGGTAACTTTCCATTGGAAATGATCAGAAAGCGACAAGAAAAATATCATCAAAAAGTCCGAGAAGTGTGTTGAAGAGTTCAAAGGCTTTGCTGCCGACTCTGTCTCCTGGGCAAGGTGATGCCCTGCAATGCCTGGCCATGGAGGACTCATCATCTAGTGATGAAGAGATTGACGAAAACTTGGAAAGTGTGTGAAATGGCACCAACTCTTCACACACGTGCCATATTTTGGCCTCTGTTTTTTGACCAAGACTGAAATTTAGGATGGCGGAAACTTCAGGGATGCTTCAAGATGAAGCATGTGGGACAGCTTTGTTAAAACTATGGTATTATTATTTTCAGGCCACTCCCTAGTTTGTGAAAGCTGCCGTCAACAAAGACATTGTGATGACCTATTTTCTCCAGTGTGACACTGAACGATTTGAAAAGCCCTTATCCAGGTCAACCCTATTGAATGTGCTGGACAAGTGTACAGCCTTGGCCAAAAGTTTTGAGAATGACAGAAATATTAGTTTAATAATAATTAATTGCAATGTCCCTCTTTGCCAAGAAAATTAACTTAATCCTACAAAAAAATTTCTGCTGCATTTCAGCCCTGCCACAAAAAGGCCAGCTGACATCATGTCAGAAACTCTCATTAACACAGACTCATCCCCAGCTTCGTCCTCGTCAACACTGTCACCTGTCATGCCGATGCTGAGTTAGAATAACTGACTGGAAGCTTTAAAAGGAGGGTGGTGCTTGGAATCATTGTTCTTTCTCTGTAAACCATGGTTACCTGCAAGGAAACAAGTGCAGTTCTTTGCACAAAAAGAGCTTCACAGGCAAGGATATTGCTGCTCGTAAAATTGCACCTAAATCAACAATTTATCGGATCATCGAGAACTTCAAGGAGAGAGGTTCAATTGTTGTGAAGAAGGCTTCAGGGCGCCCAAGAAAGTCTAGCAAGTGCCAGGACTGTCTCCTAAAGTTGATTCAGCTGAGGAATCAGGGCACCATCAGTGCAGCGCTTGCTCAGGAATGGCAGCAGGCAGGTGTGTGTGCATCTGCATGCACTGTGAGGCGAAGACCTTGGAGGATGGCCTGGTGTTAAGAAGGTCAGCAAAGAAGCCACTTCTCTCCAGGAGAAACATCAGCAACAGACTGATAATCTGCAGAAGGTACAGGGATCGGACTGCTGAGGACTGTGGTAAAGTCATTTCCCCTGATGAATCGCCTTTCTGATTGTTTGGGGCATCCAGAAAAAAGTTTGTCTGGAGAAGAAAAGGTGAGCGCTACCATCAATACTGTGTCATGCCAACAGAAAAGCACCCCGAGACCATTCGTGTGTGGGGTTGTTTCTCAGCCAAGGGAGTGGGCTCACTCTCAATTTTGCCTAAGAACACAGCCATGAATAAAGAATGGTTCTAAAACATCATCCGAGAGCAACGTCTCCCATCCAAAATTTGATTAACAATGCCTTTTCCAGCATGACGGATCACCTTGCCATAAGGCAGAAGTGATAACCATGTGGATAGGGGAACAAAACATAAAAGTTTTGGGTCCATGGCCAGGAAACTCCCCAGACCTTATTCCCATTGAAAACTTGAGGTCAATCCTTAAGAGGCAGATGAACAAACAGCCCACAAATTCTGACAAACTCCAAGCATTGATTATGCAAGAATGGGCTGCCATCAGTCAGGATGTGGCCCAGAGGTTGATTGACAGCATGCAAGGGCGAATTGCGGAGGTCCTTAAAAAGAAGGGTGAACACTGCAAATATTGACGCTTTGCATAAACTCAATGTAATTGTCAATAAAAGCATTTGACACTTATGAAATGTTTGTAGTTATACTTCAGTATTTCACCATAACATCTGACAAAAGATCTAAAAACACTGAAGTAGCAGAAAATTAATATTCGTGTCATTCTCAAAACTTTTGGCCACAGCAGTAAAGCCAGTCAAAGAGAAGCCCTTTCTGCCTCCATTCATTATTGACAATTTATTTTAAATTGCACCTGTTGCTACCCTAGCACAGGGGCTTAAATATAATAGCAGTTAATTTCATTAACTAGTTTGTGTCATGAGCCTAAAACAGGTTCCTGTATTTTTCCATAGCGAATAGTAATCTACATTTTATGTTGAAGGTGTGCAACCATACATATTATGCATTACATAATACATTTGTGTTCATTACACATGTACAGGTGACAGAATCAACTTGCAGATTCATCTTTCCTCACTCTTGGACAAACCCAATGCTGAAATAGTTGGGACTAGTGTAAATTGTGAATAAAATCAAAACGCAATTGCTTTCAAATCACACCAGCCAGTATTTTGCTCAAAGTAGAACAGAGATAACAGCAAATGTTGAAACTGAGAAATTTTCCAATTTTATGTACAAAATGAGCTCATTTTCAGGTCTCAAAAAAGTCGGGACAGGGGACTGCTTACCATCACCTTTTCTTTTTAACAGAGTGGAGGCGTCTGGGTATTTAGGAGACAAGTGTTTGAGTTTAGCCATTGGAATTTGATCCCACTCTTGTTTAATATAGGCTTCCAGCTGCTGGAGAGTTTTGGGTCTCCTTTGACGAACTTTTCGTTTAATTATGCGCCAAATGTTGCCAATCGGTGAAAGATCAGGACTGCAGGCAGGCCAGTTCAGCACTCGGACTCTTATACTATGAAGCCATGCTGTTGAAATAGCTGCAGTTTGAGGTTTTGCATTGTCCTGCCGAAAATCACGAGGCCTTCCCTGGAATAGATGTCATCCGGAGGGGAGCATATATTGCTCTAAAACCTTTATATACCTTCCAGCATTCATGGTGCTTTTCAAAACATGGAAGTGTCCCTCTCCATATGCACTAATGCATCCCCATACCATCAGAGATGCTTTTGAATTGAACGCTGATAACAGGTGGGGTGGTCTTTCTCCTTTTTAGCGTGGAGGAAACGATGCCCATGATTTCCAACTAGAATTTCAAATTTGGACTTCTCTGACCACAGGACACTTGAAATGTAATCTATAGTCTATTGTAAATAACAGACTTGTGATCTTAAAGTCATTGCATTTTGATTTTATTCACAATTTACACTGTCCCAACTATTTCGGAATTGGGGTTGTAATCTTTATCCTGATGCAGATTTGGTGGGTGTTGCCCCAAAGTTAAGGAGCTTTCAAAGTAGTTGGCTCCTTAGCTCAAAGTCTGTATCCCATCATTTTTTTTTCTCTCAAAATGTCAAGTGCATATAGCAAAGACGTACTTGCACTGATAAGTTTTATTGGATCTTGATGCAGAGTTATGATTTAGCTTGATGTGTGTTGCCTAAATGGGGTGCGCTGCTGCACATCTGCATTTGGGTCCCAAAAAAATTTGTCCAGCTTGTTGAGCACCCATATGCTCTATCATCCAACAAAAGCGTGGGACCTTGTTGCAGATTTGAGGTAAATGGATATAAAGTTGCTTGGTCTCAAGTGCCTAAAAGTTTGGGTGTTGCCCTCTCATCAGGTGAGGGGTTCATCTGAGCAAACTCAATGCAATATTCTTATTTGACCACTACCATTCACACTCTGATTCTGAGATGGTGTTTTTCCACCTGCAGGCCCACCTTAGAAAAATTCACTCTTCATTGCTTTTTTGTCCATTGTCAGCATGTTGAGTAAAAGTTGCGCCAATCGTTGAATGGCTTTTATTTTGCAGCAAAGGTATAAAATCTGGAGAAAAGGTATGCTTGCGGAGTTGGAACGTCATGGGTAATTAGTACACACCTCTGAAGCTCACCTTTGCCTCCTTCTCATCTGTAATGGTCTGGAATTTCTGAGCTGACCTCATATTCCTCTTGCATCAGTTTGTCTAAAGTACCCTGAATGTTTCCCTCTCCTTCCCTGAAAATGAAAATTTATTTTCGGTTGATGTGCTTGTGCCGCACACTAAAGTACAGTCTGAATTAATTTAGCTTATGCTGAGAGGTACAAAATTCAGTAAATTTCTACAAACCACAGGGAGGTGCTTTTCTGAAGAGCAAACTTCACGCCCTGAATGTGACTAGCGCAGTGCGGTATGGAATTGTAACGTGATACGAAGTCTGAGCTGTTCTGTACAGTGTCAAGACGGAGAATTGCCTCTGACTTTAAGGTGGCAGATTTGTGTGTGTATGTTTGTGGGGGATTTGCAGTGTATTTGCTTGTGCTATTGAGCAATGCTCCATGATGGTATTGGAACTCACAAAGGCCGTAAAGAAAAGTATAAAGCTGCTTTCACACCGGACGCGAAACCAACTTTTCTGTCATGCAAAAAATTTGTTTCGCGTCCGGTGTGAAAGCGGCTTAAGAAGTCATCTTAGTTGGGGAGGGGAGAGAAATGACGAGGGAAAACACTGCTTCTGCACGCTGAAATCGGTCAAGAAGTCGCCGAGAGCTTGGCGAGGGACAGCGGGCACTGATCTGGCAGGCGCAGCGGTCGGTGGCCATCGGAACAAGGCGCGCTTTGTGCCAGGCGCGGCGTCGTGCGTTGGCCGAGGCAGCAGGCCGTACAGCCTGCCGGGTGTCCAGCCAGCACCGTGTACCTTGGCCCGCACGACTCAGCTTCGCGGCACGCACTCTGGCACAAGCCGCGCTCCCACAATGGCTCCCCTTGTCTTCAGGAGGGAAGAGAGTGAAACAGGAGTCGGGGGGGGTCAGTCAGTGCAGGAGGGGTGGGGTGCTCTGCTATTTCGAAATAAGAATTTGGAAATAAATTCTTTAGCTGTAAAACTCATCCGGTTTCTTGACTGTAGACGGGAAGGGAGGGTGGGGAGAGAGATTAGGTGGTTCTTCGAAAGTGCAGATTGAAAAATCTGCCGCGGTTTCTTCCGCCCCCACCCCAATAAAAAAAAAAAAAAAAAGCTAAGCCTCGACCCACTTTTCTCGCTACACTGCGCCTTCCTCTTGTAGGCCTCCTGCCCCAGCTTCGCCCTCTGGCAGAGAGAGAGAGAGAAACAGAACAACAGTGTGAAAGAGAGAGAGTGAGTGGGTGGCTGAGACTCGGCAGGGCTTGAAAACGCGATTAGCAGACTGTGTAAAATATGCGCAAGGGCCCTGCGGTGCTACGGGTCCATCTTTACCCATGTGAAGTAAAAGGAACGGGCTGCACTGTTGGTCTGCAGGATGTGCAGTACATTTGAGCCAGTGACCTCAGTGAATAAAAAAAATCTTTGGATCTTTTCCATGGAGAATCCCCTTTAAGTTCTCTGTGGAACCCTCGGAAGAAGGAATTAAGACTGAAAGCTACCAGACAAAAATGAACAGTTGAACTAGAGGTGGTTTCTCTGAAATCATGGCAGAATAGTCAAACCATTTTTGACGGAGGATTCAGTTTTTATTTGGGTTTCCTCTCATGATGCAAAGGTTATTCTATGGAGAATAGATTATTCTGTGGTATAAACTCTGACTAAGCCATGCAGCACAATCAGGTAACCACGGGTTTACCGCACCGGTTATTTCCGGTCCTGAATTTCAGGCCGACTTCTACCTTCCAGAGCAACCCACATTTAACCGCATTATAAATTTACTAGCTCCCTCTTGTGTAAGGAAACTTTCTGTTTCTCACTCAGGCATGCACTCGGGGCCTGATTTCGCTATGAACTCTTATGTTCCCAACACTGTTTTTGGTTTTATTCCAGTTTTAAACCTGTCTCGTCAAAGATCTTGATACAGGCCTAATGTGATGTGACCTTGGTTGAATGTAATTCTGTCGTATCTGTTGATCCTGAACCTGCCATTTTAGATTATCCATCTGTTTTCAATGATAGAGATGGACTTCGGTTGTTGCGTCTAAATGTGTGAAGTTCGGTTGCTAAAGTGGACCATATTAATATTTTAATCCAACAGACAATTCCTGATATTTTTGTTATCACTGAGTCATGGTTTAAAAAAAAATTGAATAATGATTCTGATGCTCATCTTAATGGCTACAACCTTTT
Organism: Gymnothorax reevesii; assembly: GCA_029721435.1. Lineage (NCBI taxonomy): Eukaryota > Metazoa > Chordata > Actinopteri > Anguilliformes > Muraenidae > Gymnothorax > Gymnothorax reevesii. The sequence goes on from CM056585.1 coordinate 54,811,740, forward strand.
CAGAGCTGATAGAAGAGGGAAAGGAGGTGGTGTAGCCATCTATTTTAAAACTTGTTTTTCAGTATCTGCTAATTTCATCCTCCATCCCAAAACAGTTTGATTGTCTGGCTCTGTCTATTAATCTTGGGGAAAACACTCAGGTAACAGTTTTTGGTGCATACAGACCCCCCTTCAGCCCTCCCCTGTGCTGTTGAAAATTTGGCTGACATGTTTTCCTCTTATACTACAACAGAATTGTTAACCCCTTTGCGCAGAAGCCAAATCTGGCTAGTTAGGTGTTACCTGATTTAAGGCTTTATAACTCAAGATTGCAGCTTCACAGACAGAAAAACTTTGACTCAATTGAGTCGAGACACAAAGCATTTAGACTCCCATTGTATTTCAGTTTATTTTTATGATTTTGGTTGAGAAATGGGACTGCAAACACAAAAAATCTTCATGAAAATTCAACTTTGAAACTGCAAAAAAAAAAAAAAATAATACTGACAATTAAAAAATTGCTGGGGCTTAAAACTATACATTTCTGGGATCATAAACTTCTTGACCACAAGTACAATTCATCTTGAACATTACATTCTAGATTACCCACTTGCTATGAGCCAAATTAGACGGCTATCCAGGTGGCTCCCCAAAGTCTGAGATCCATCAAGATGGGGCACTGTAAAATCATAAATCCTATATTTAACACAAATTAAATTTTTGAGGCATGAAATTCAGCATGAACTAATGATTTTCTGGTTGAGTTTGGCATGAATTTATCAATATCAGTGCAGCTGAACATCGGTGGTCACCAGTAACCTCTCCAAACACAAAACATGCCTTTTCTCCATAATATTGTTTACAATTTTGTCCATTTTTCTTCAAAGTCCCCCAAGCATTAAATAAACTGCTAATTAAACAGCCAGAACATTCACCCTGCAATGAAAAGCTAACCGCTCTCATATCCGAGCTCACAACCTTACATCCTTAATTAGGGTAAAATCTCACTAACTCAGTAATATCTGAATCCTGAAATATACCTTATTTTAACGGAACAGAAATTCCACTTTCAGGAAAAATGAAACGACATATGCCTCCCTTGATTCAACAGAATGGTGCAATAAACGTACCGAGGAATTTACCGACGTGCGTGGGCTGCACGCATTTGGAGAAATGAAAACCTCGGCATTTGATGTCTTTAAACGCAGTATAAATTCTACAGAAAAAAGCCATATTGAGCAAAATGCAAACAGAGTAGAAGTGTAACCCGTTTTCTTTATTGATGCCCTCTTCCAAAGACAGATGTATCGGGTAGAAGGAACCCTCCAGTAAGGTTTCATTCGGAATAATTCCCATTGACCGCGTCCCTAAAACATTTAAATCTCGTAAATGAAACTGAACGCTTCAGGCAGGTTTCGGGCCTCTTTTTTTTCTTTGAAACTGCATCATTTTCAGCTGCGCAACCGTGGCCAATATTCGAAGAATACAACCGACCTTACTTTTACGCTCAAATTTATATCCTATTCTTATTGTCCGATGTATTTCAGTTATTGAGGAAAGTTTAAACGCTCGGGAATTGGTTAAGAAATGAGTCAATCAATACATTGTTACCGGGGAAGCTTCAGGAGGGCGTGACCCATAACTGTGCAGTTACGCAGATGAATCTGAGTATATAATTGAGTGACTGGCTATCGACACCAGTACTTGGGTGGATATAAGGAAGCACTGAATTTGTCAATGGAGAATCTATGCGTTAATCCATGGGAGGGAACTAAGCATTTTTTGTATGTGATGACTGTAATTGACAGTAGAATTTGAGAGAATCAATACCGTGTTGGACTTTTTGCTTCACAAAACGTATTTTTTTCACCACTAATTGGAATACTGTTGGCTCACTGTAGCTAAAGTTTTTTTCTGTCGCAAGTGATAATTTTTTGAAACTGCTGGATCGATACTATGGGTAAGGATATTGACCAGTTTGCACATCAGGCTTAGCTGAGGAATTTAATTCATGCAACTCCTGAAAAACAGGGAGTGGAGGGAACTTCTCCATACTCTAAATCGTGTTTCAACTCTGCCCGCTTGTGAATATTCAATAACTGATCCGGGGGTGCCATCTCGTGGTTGAGTACTGTAACTACGTGCTTAAATTTGCAGTTCTATTGACGCAAACGTCTACATCTGCAGAAAGGGGTTAATTATGGGAGATTTTAACCTAGATTGGGAAAAACCAGTGTCTGACTGCTTCAAAGACTTATGTGCTAATCTAAGCCTGACTCATTTAATCACTAAACCTACACGGCCAAATGCAAAAAAACTGCTCCAAATCTTCTCTGATTGACTTCATCTTGGATGTCAGTGATCACTGCCTGATTGCTTGCATAAGGAATGTGAAATTACTCAGTTCCAAGCCACGTGTCATTTTTAAAAGAAATTTTTGGCACTTTTGACAATCAGCAGTTCCTCAATGATTTAGGTCTGTGTGACTTATACAGGGTATCCCTCATTCATGATCCTTTGCATAGTTCTGGAATACTTTTAACTGACTAACTAACATTGCTGACAATCCCGCTCCCTTTCGGAGAATTAGGACTAAGGACAGATGTACTGTGTGGATCCTCCATGAATTATCTGAAATATTGAATGAAAGGAACTCTGCATGGGCAAAAGCTAGAAAAACTGGGGCTCATTCAGATTGGATTGTGTTCAGGCAGTTGCAAAACAAGTGCACTGCTATGGTTAAGAAAGCAAAATCTACTTTTTATGTTAACTCATTACATCAGAGTGCTAGTAATCCTGCTAAGTTCTGGAAAACAATAGAATGAATGAAGAATAATAGTGCCCCAGCGCTTCCCTCACAAATATGGTCTGACTCTGGTCCCATATGTGACTAGAAGGAAATGTCCAATGTTCTCAATGGACATTTCATTAGTGCAAGCAATCAGTTTGATAGTATGCACCATAATTGGATGGGGGTCACAAATTGCATATGGTTTCCTATCCTAACTATTCCATGCCAATCAAAACCCCCGCTCCCAAATGATGAGTCATTGTAGTTTTTCCCTTAGCTTAATTTCTGAATTGGAAGTCTTGAAAATTGACCCAAAAAGTCTACTGGTGCTGATCTTTTGGACCCCAGACTGTTGAAGTTGGCTGCTCTCGTTATAGCCCTGCCTTTAACACACATTTTTAACCTTTCACTTAGCTTGGGTGTTGTGCCAAAGATTTTTAAAACTGCACATGTGCTTCCCTTGCATAAGGATGGTGACGCTAAGGACTTTAATAATTATCGTCCAATTTCCAAGCTACCTTGTCTGGCCAAGATTCTTAAATCTTTTGTTAATTGTCAGCTCCGTTTATTTTTAGATAGAACTTGCATTTTAAGTACATTTTAGTCTGGTTTTAGAGCTGGACACAGCACTATATCTGCGGCATCTCGTTATAAATGATATAGTATGTGCTCTTGACGGTGGGCAACATTGTGCAGCCCTGTTTGTTGAACTATCCAAGGCCTTTGACACGGTCGATCATTTACTCTTACTTAGTAGACTTAGCTCATTAGGCCTAAATCAGAATGCTTGCAAATGGTTTAAGTTCTCTTTCAAATAGAATAGTGTGTTGCAGCAGACTCTGCTCAGTCAACTTTTTTGGAGGTCACTACAGGGGTACCTCAGGGCTCGATTTTCGGACCCTTACTTTTTACTCAGTATATTAATAATTTGGTCTCATTTGATAATGGCTGTAAGGTGCATTTCTATGCTGATGATACAGTGCTTTATACTTCTGCTTCATTGAAAGAGGCATTATCTACATTACAATTAGCCTATGTTTCATTTCAGCACTCACTTTTATAGCTCAAATTAGTTTTAAATGTGGCAGAAAGTATGCATTTTTCTAGATCTCGTTCTTTGATAGACTGTTCAATTATACTTCGCTCCTTGGATGGCTCTGAAAACGAGCGTCTTGTTGCAAGTACCTTTGAATTTTTATCGATGAAAAACGGTCTTTCAAAGTACATCTTGATGAACTTATGTCTTAACTTTTTTTTTATTTGTTTTTTTAACAGAAACAGCTGTCGTTTATCTCGAGGAAATAGGAAGCTTTTAATTCAATCAACCTTCTTGTCAGTGTTAGATTATGGTGACATCCATTTGCACGCTGCCCCAACGGCCTTAGAAAAAACTCGATACGGTCTATCACCCTGCACTTCATTTTATTACTTGAGATCCTTTAAAACGCATCATTGTTCTCTGTATAAAGCTGTGGGTTGGCCATCATTGGCTAGCAGGAGAAGGCAGCACTGGCTGGCCTTCATTTTAAAAGCAATCGTACACAGATTACCATGTTATCTTACAACTTTTATCTCAAGGCGCAGTAGTAATAACCAGGTGAGATCTCAAGACTGGTTGGTTCTAGAAGTCCCCAGAGTTAAAACAACTTGGTAAACCTACTTTTAGTTTCTGTGCTCTTAGGACATGGAACAATTTTCAAGAAACATTTAAGCTGGGTAAATTGATGAAGGGTATAGAAGTTGGGGACAGTGCGTGTTTTTAATAATATTACAGCAATTTTCTCATCCACATGTTTTGTATGCACTCCTGTGTAATCATTTTATTGATTGTTCGCTTTTTTTAAATGATAATTTATTGCATTGTATTCTGTTTTGTGTTGGTAACGGGCGCCATCATAAATGACACTGAGGTCTCAATGGGTTCCCCTGTATAAATAAAGGTTAATTAAAAAAAATTAAAAAGGTGGTTCAATGGTACTGTAAAAGTGATTCTATGGCATAAAGTGATAGTTTTATACCATGCGATCTAATTTAAACAAGTTGGTGTTTTCAAACTTGCACTTTCTGAATTTCCCAGGTTCACCCAGATGGAGAGTGACAGCCACCTGGCCAAATGTTTGTCCGAGATCAGTGAAGATATCACATGGTGATCCCCACAAGATTACCCCTCTCTTTTCCCCCCCATTCCATCAAAAGCCAGGACCTGAAGTTTGTTTCTTCCTGTTAAGTATTTGTGTCGTGGTCTGGTCAGGTGCATTCTGCATGGGTGGCATTTTCAAACTCTCCCGCTCCAGTCTTCTCCTTGATCCTTTGCTGACACTCCCTCATATTTACTTCCAGTGATTGGTACTGTGTATCATTTTTGTTGTCAGTCATTTCAGTTTACCTCAACAGAAATGTACCAACACAATTAGAGTGGTCAATAGTATTACCTGGACGCAGGTTATAGCACTTTAACAAGGATTAAAATGTTGAAGTAGTTGGTAACAGTTTTCCATGTTTTTGTTGTGGCACACGCTGAACAATGGCATTGTTATTAGGGTTCACTTTGACAGCACATGTCCTGACGTATCAGAAAGGACTCCAGCTATGATGTTGATATGGAGAAAAATTAAGTCACACATCTCATTTATCAAAAGACAGCAATGTTTTGATTTTAATTTCTAATGTGCAAGATGATCGAGTTATATTAAGCATTAGAATATCCACTTCTCTGTACAATTTCGCATAAAGGAGTCAAATAAAATACCACACACCCAGAAATCAACTAACAATGTACAAATTAATACAGTGAACTTTCCCTGGTTTACAGTCATTACCTTGGATGTTCCTTACAACTAATCTTGTGAGACCAAACAATGACACAACATACTCCCAGACTCTCAATCCCACAGAAGATTTGATTTTTTTTTTCCTGTATACACTTAATTATATATTTTAATTTATAAAACAAATGCTTGAAATATAAAATTTCCCCCCTCTAGCACATTAATAGAACATAATTTGCTTTGGACTCAACGCAAGAAAAAAAATGCAGAAAAGATACAGTAGCTTGCAAATGTTGCAGTATTTGGCAATGACAATGAATGTATTTGATGCCTTTATAAAGTGTAAATCAGTCGAACTGGCATCTGCTGGTCTTAGGGACAGTATCTCTCACTTATTGCGGTAAGCTGGGACTCTGAGCAGATTGCCTGAAGACTGGTCTCCACAGCATGGGTCTCCACCCACGACGCACCATCATCAAAAGGGAACATAAGGATGTATATTCTTTTTTAAATCAGTACAGACTTTAACATCACTGCATGGAGTCAAGCCATATTGGTCATACCTCTAGATAGGAGGCCAGCACGTACATTAGCAAGAACTGAATTGAAAACTGTTCCTGAAATTTAGTTTGCCATCCGTGACCACTGTACATTTTCAAAGAGGAAATCTTATTTCTGTGAGGGACGACCCTTATAATACTAAGTACTCTGCACAGAAAGGGGGCTTTTTAACCTAAGAATGTACACAATACGTAAAATCAATCGCAATATAAGATCGGCGAGCTTGCTGCGATAAGGGAGCTCCTTCAACGGAGACTGCAGTTTTGCTCCATTGAGGATGCAATTAATCGGGGCGACGAGAGCGCAATTTTTTAAATCTGTGCCTGCTCTCAGTCCGTGTCATGTTGGATGTGCCTCCCTCTCCTTTGTTGTTCCTGAGTCACATAGCCCTGCCAGCTAATTGAGTGTTTTACTGCAGGAAGATCTAATTAATCCAGTTCCCTCCTTATCCTATTAATGCGGGTCAGATTTAATCAGTTAATTTGCGCGGAAGTTTATCTACCTTAATTTCTTCAAGAGAAACCCAAACTAATGCAACCTTGAAAGGCGCAGCTCATTTCTGTATTTTGACAATACATCAACATTATGTATTATTTAATTTTGCGTATGCACAGTACGTACTCTGTTTTGTGTGTGTGTGCTGATGCATTACTGTGTATATGTTGTGTACGGTTAGGAAGTAGTTCCATGGCAAATGTCCATCAATACAAGAACTACAGAATTTTTGGCGTGACAAGAACTATAAACTAAGCAGAGATACTGTCTCTCCAGGACACATCATTCGCTGTGACGAGCGAGTGAGAAAGCGTAATGGTAGAGGAATCATGGCTAGTGTAATTCCTGCGTGATGAGCGATGTCTCACCTGAACTGCCCAGTTGTCAACTGAGGAGAGTGTCTTAAAAATACCATAAAGCCTCATTAGTCACTGGCTTCCAGACATGTTTGTACAAAGGAGCTGTGCATTTACCAAACATGTATCATATGATTAGGTATACCCTTAAAGAAAAAATAGACAAATATCATAATTAAAAAATTATTAATATTTGTTAGGTCGAGTTGCAGACATTATCCAGGTGTAATGTACATCATATTCTCCGTCCTCCACGAACGACAAGCCTGCGGATTTTTTTTGTAATTGTTGTTGTTCATTTAGTCAATGATTTGAAAAAGTCAGTTCAATTTGAATTCTGATTGGCTGCCATGGCCATAGGCAACCATGTGTTCTCTTCAGAGAGAGCAGCCATTCAAGTGGAGACTGTTGCTAACGAGGAGGCTTCAGGGCTGCTCTGCAGAGCGCAGTGGGAAACAGCCAGCCAATCAGTCTCCTTTAACTATTTCATAAGTGCAATCTGGAATACAGTGAACAACACATAATCAAATCTTAAGAGGCACTTCTTAAAAAAAAACAATTACAAAAACAAAAAAAAAAACCTAGTTACTTTCCCCCCCCCCCCCCCCCCCCAAAAAAAAAGAACAGTTAAATGCAACTCCTTTGTAAAGTACAGCAGTTTGTCGAGGGAAAAAAAAAAAACCTGAAACAAAGAGGTCATAAATAAAATGTGCCATTTTGCATCATTAAAAGGCATCATCAATTTGGATTTGCTAACTACACTATAATACAAGATTCGATTTCTTTTTCCTTCCGCCATTATACATTCTTGTTCTACTTAGGAGGCTGGGCCCCTGACATTAGATGGCTAGTGTCTATTTCTTTCTTTAAAAAAAAAAAAAAAAGTGAATGAAAATCAAAGGAAAGTGTGCACATGAATTCCAGTTCTGGAGCAAAACTATCATATTTGCCCTGGGATGAGAGAGAAAGTCTTTTGAGGGTGCAGGCATGGAATGAAAGAGCATTTTCCCTCTGGTATAAAGTCAGGAGCAATGACACCCACACAAAGGGTTAAAAATACAAGTGAGAGTGGTTGGTGGAGGGCAACCACCCACTAACCTTGGGAGTTTTTTTTTTTTTGTTTGTTTGTTTGTTCGTTGTTCGCTGTAGTAAAATTTATATTTCGCTTATACCTCTTCCTTTGGGGGCCCCCAGAAATAATGAATTGGGGATCCATCTCAAAATGTCTCGGACCACCTCCTCTCATCGTTGCATGCAAGCAGTTAAGGAGAGTTTGTAAAATATTTTTCCTTCCTTCCTTTGTCGTTCTCCTTCCTTTCTTCCTCTCCGCAGAGTCCTATCATTCGTTCAGCCGAGATCGCTCTCCAAAGACGCAGGTTAAAAAGGAGACCGACCACTCTCTCATACAGACTCCTCTGTGGCCACCAGCATGGGGTTAATGTATTCAAATCCCTCAAATTCCGATTGGTCTATTCTTTTAATGACATCCCTGTGAAGAGAGAAACAATGGGAACAGGTCATTTAGAAGAACACTCCAGAAATCCAAGCACTGTAGGACAGCAGTCTGCGTCCTAAAGAGAGGAGAACTCTTTGTACATCGAAGCTTTCATCAGCCTTGTGCATTCATGAGTTTGATTTTCATGGGAAGTAAATAACCCGTAAAAATAAGCACTTATTACGTAAAAATGTACCTGTGTATGTGCATTACTGTGAGTAAACATTTTGTACTGTACATTTTATCTGAACAGAACAACACCACAAAGGCATCCACACACATCCTTTATGCATTTTGTGTCTTGGAGTTACGATTAGCTTTGGCTAAACAGGAATTGTAAGTCTCAAACCCAACATTACAGCCCGTTTCAAGCGGCTAACTTAAAAATAGAGAGGGAAAAGCAGCATCTCTGAAAAAAAAAGAAGTTTCTCTTCTTACTGAACCCCATGAGTCTGGCTAACATCTCTCACACCCAACACTGAGACCACCCAGCTCCTCCAACATAACTGTCAGTTCCTCAAGCATCTCACCAACCCAACCTTGATTCTGCCGGACATCTCTATAGCACAGCCCCATGAATCCACCAAATACCTCCCCTACGTAACCCCATGACTCTACCTAGAACCTCTGCAATCCAACCCCATGATTAACCCAGCATCTCTCCCACCAAAACACAAATCTTCCAGCTACCTCCAATTAATTCCCATGTGCAATCATGGCACTTTGCATTTGGCAAAACTCAGGAGATAAACTCGTCTATTTACTGCCCTCATGAGTGGATTTATTTTACCACAAGGGTGTTGTGTAACGGTTGTTTAAAAATATCCCAGTATGAGTAAGAGTGACCAAATGGAAGCATAATTGTGGGAAAGTTGTGCAAATATGAAGCATATGAATAAATCTACAAACAGAGTGCCGCAAAGAAGAGGAAACTTAGGTCACTGACCAAAACAAACAAAGTTCCCTGCGGCACAAGTGTTTTTTCAGTATTGATTTACAAGCATTACCAGATGCAAGCTTCTCTGGTTCAGAGGCAGGCTGGTGGACGGAATGTCAGTGACAGAGCTGGGAGGACAGTTTCCCTGCATATTAAAATTAAAATTTCAAATTGCTCAGGCCTAGGTCCAGAATGAACCATGACTTCATTGGGATTCCAGGAAGCTGAACCTTTTTTTTTTTTTTTTTTTGTTTGGTTTTCCCTCTATTGCTGTAATCTGATAAGTTATCTTGGCCAAGCATGTCCACTGCCGGACAAGGTCTTGCCGTGCTTTTTCGCTGCAGGGTAGCTGGCACAGGGGTGCCCTGAGACCCTGGGATAGCGGCTCCAGGAAGGCACCCCCCCAACCCCCTGCTGGTGCTGTTGTTAATGTTGGCTGGCCCTCTCTGGACCGCAGTGTGCCCAGATGTCTGACAGGATCAGAGCTGACATGGGAGGGGGACGAGGAGCATGGGTTCTGTGGAAACAGCAGCGGAAGACGTGATAGGGCACCTATAGGTCCCCAAAATCAAGCCAATTTACCCCTGCCGTACACGTATATTTCACTGAGAAAACACCAGCAAGCGAGGCAGTGAGGTGCTTGGCTGCCAGAAGGTTCACACAATGGCAGGACGACTGGGGCTGCCCTTACTCTGGGAACCGGGCTTAATCGTTTCCTCGGACTTGTTTTTGAAGCCTACAGTGTGAGACGGATGAAGTCATGTCTCTGGCTGTAGAAAATTTCATCCCTTCTCCCTCCCTCTTTCTTGGGCTCAGATGCGAGAGAGGAAGGGACTTAAAATACAGGAGACTTAAATCCTCAACAAGCAAGGCTTCTCTTTAAAAAAATTTTTTTTTGCTTCCCTAACCATTCCTTTCTTCATCCGCCAAATCTGTCAAACAAAAGGGGGTTTACATCACCCACCCACCCCCACCACTGCACACAAGTGTGGGATGCCAACCTTTTCCAGAAAAACGAGGAGCCTCTTTGAAGTGTCAGGCTGCTGTGTCTTTTGAAGCCAGCCTGAAATCTCCAATCGAACTTCAAACCTGCCTCATCATTTATGGCGGTGACACTACATCATTTCATAAAAGACCCCTCTGAAAATTCTGACTGCATACCTGCTCCATGGGGCTTTGAAACATAATTATTCATTAACCTGGTTAAGTAGACTTCCAAGGTCATTGTATTATTTATGCAAAATAGAGTAAAAAATGACTGAGGGTGTCTATAAACTGGAAGCCTCTTCTGCAGGACTACACTATTTGATTCACTGTCTGGCCCATAGGTGAAACAGCAGTGCGCCATGTTTATTAGCTCCCAGTGCTTTATATTGGTTGTTCCAAAAAATCAATATTCAGGATTCAATCATAAATGGTTAATTTGAGCTCCTTTGTTCTGAAAATTAAACTGTTGTTCAATATGGGGGTTATTCTCGAGGCACCAACTAAAATGACTGATGATCTGTTACTTGAATGACAAGGACACACATTAAAGTTGGTAGCCCAAAATTTGATTGGAGTATGCTTAAATCCTTATGGAGAGAAAGCGGTTGCAATTACAGCCCTTTACAAGCCTGTCACTGCCCAAATACGCATGGACTTTACTGTATACGAGGCCAGGAATATTTCTTGGCACTATAATAAAATGGCCAAGGATGGAACACAGTTCCCTATGCCAGAGAGTAAATCCCTGCTTGTTTGTCAAGTCATTGACCCCAGCTTAAGGCAGACCCGGTAAGCGCAGTTCTACCTCTGTTGTTGAGCCAAATCATTCCAAGCTAATTCAGTGCACATAATTTCACAAAATTAACGAATGTGAGAACCTCCGTGAGGGAGAGAGCGTCCATTGAGCGACTTGAGTGGTAATGACGGATGCAACAGAATAATAAAGTCGTTGAGAAGAGTAAAGGTGGCCCCATACCCTATGCTCTTGAGATGCTTTTGTACCTCTGAACTTAAAAAAAAGACATGCCGCCCAAAACTCTTTGAACTGGGGGATATTTGATGAAAGTCTTGAGAGGGTCGAGAATGAGAAAGAGAGAGAGTGAGAGAGAGATGAGATTGGAAAAAGAAAGTATAGTGAGGGGCTGTAAATTGACCTGAATTCAGTGAAGGAAATTGCACGTCAATCTTCATCTTCCACTTACTTATACATTATTGAGAGACCACAAACTGGGTCCAAGTAGGTGCTTCTAGCGCTAAAAGTACTCTGCATTTTTAAAAAGGCTCCCGATGTTTAAGAGGCAGACTGGAAAATAGAAAATGAGTTCCATTACTCATACAACAAAAGGCTCTCACCATGGCTTTTTGTTTAAATACTTGTTATACTCCAGTCAGATTTCTACTGATTAAGATGAGTTACTCTCGCTTTCTAGTTGTTTTCATAGAAAGTTGATTTTTATAATTTCATCCCACATCGTGAATAATTTTATTATGTCACAATCAAAATATATTTTTCTTTAATTACACCATGTCTGTTAAACAAACTGTTTTCTTGGAAAACCCGTGTAGATTTCTTAAAATGCCAACCTTTTTAAATGTGCCAAAAATAGGACATGGGAGGTATGATGGATTAGAAATACAAAACCCAAAACCAGTGAAGTCGGCACGTTGTGTAAATCGTAAATAAAAACAGAATACAATGATTTGCAAATCCTTTTCAACCTATATTCAATTGAATACACTGCAAAGACAAGTTACTTAATGTTCGAACAGGTAAACTTTGTAATTTTTTGCAAATATTAGCTCATTTGGAATTTGATGCCTGCAACAGGTTTCAAAAAAGCTGGCACAAGTGGAAAAAAAGACAGAGTAGAGGAATGCTCATCAAACACATATTTGGAACATCCCACAGGTGAACGGGCTAATTGGGAACAGGTGGGTGCCATGATTGGGTATAAAACCAACTTCCCTGAAATGCTCAGTCATTCACAAACAAGGATGGGGCGAGGGTCACCATTTAGTGAACAAATGCGTGAGCTGATTGTCGAACAGTTTAAAAACAACATTCCTCAACGAGCTATTGCAAGAAATTTAGGGATTTCATCATCTACGGTCTGTAATATCGTCAAAAGGTTCAGAGAATCTGGAGAAATCACTGCACGTAAGCGACAAGGCCGAAAACCAACATTGAATGCCCGTGACCTTCGATCCCTCAGGCGGTACTGCATCAAAAACCGACATCACTGTGTAAAGGACATCACAGCATGGGCTCAGGAACACTTCAGTAAACCACTGTTCGTCGCTACATCTGCAAGTGCAAGTTAAAACTCTACAATGCAAAGAGAAAGCCATTTATCAACAACATCCAGAAACGCCGCCAGCTTCACTGGGCCCAAGCTCATCTAAGATGGACTGATGCAAAGTGGAAAAGTGTTCTGTGGTCTGATGAGTCCACATTTCAAATTGTTTTTGAAAACTGTGGATGTCGTGTCCTCCGGACCAAAGAGGAAAAGAACCATCCGGACTGTTATAGGCGCAAAGTTCAAAAGCCAGCATCCATAATGGTATGGGGGTGTATTAGTGCCCGAGGCATGGGCAACTTACACATATGTGAAGGCACCATTAATGCTGAAAGGTACATACAGGTTTTGGAGCAACATATGTTGCCATCCAAGCAACGTCTTTTTCATAGACGCCTCTGCTTATTTCAGCAAGACAATGCCAAGCCACATTCTGCACGTGTTGCAACAGCATGGCTCCGTAGTAAAAGAGTGCGGGTACTAGACTGGCCTGCCTGTAGTCCAGACCTGTCTCCCATTGAAAATGTGTGGCGCATTATGAAGCGTAAAATAGGACAACGGAGACCCCGGACTGTTGAACAACTTAAGCTGTACATCAAGCAAGAATGGGAAAGAGTTCCACCTGAAAAGCTTCAAAAATTGGTCTCCTCAGTTCCCAAACGTTTACTGAGTGTGATTAAAAGGAAAGGTGATGTAACACAGTGGTAAAAAGGCCCCTGTGCCAACTTTTTTGCAATGTGTTGCTGCCTTTAAATTCTAAGTTAATGATTATTTGCAAAAAAAAAAAAAAAAAGTTTCTCAGTTTGAACATTAAACATCTTGTCTTTGCAGTGTATTCAATTGAATATAAGTTGAAAAGGATTTGCAAAGCATTGTATTCTGTTTTTATCTACGATCTACATAACGTGCCAACTTCACTGGTTTTGGGTTTTGTACATGACAATTCACAGCATTCTTCACCTCTGTTAAAGGTCTACCAAGTTGTCTGTAGATAGAAAAAAGACGAGTCATCAGAAGATGACATATCCCACCGGTTCCACATAATTCGTGATTTACTCATCGCTGGAGAATTGTATCTTCTTAATATCATCACTGTAGTAATTCTATACTCACAAAACAGATGGATTGATTAGTTTGTTATAAAGGCAAGCATGTAATGATGAATGTATTGATTCAGAACTAGGATCTTGTGTCATGAAGTGTGGGGAATACAATAATGTGAGATTTGCTATTACCACTGTATGAAATGGAACACCTATTTCCTTATATGTTAACATATACTTACCTTTATAAATAATCAATGATGTAACTTCCATAGTGATATCTTGTCTACCACAAACTTGACAGTGTTCTGTAACCCATACTCTTTCAATTGCGATGGCTGGTGTGCTACAGAGTCCTAGGTAATTGACAGTTCTGTGTGTTCCTCATTCCATGGCTCAGATGTGAGATACAACAAGGACATTTCACTCAATTTCACTTGGTGTGTGTGAGCTGAGACTTTTGGAGTTTTTGAAGTTTCTAAGTGGCATACTTTTTGAGTTCTGTCCCAGAAACGAGACGAAGTCCAATTTTAGGGCTGTTTTTGGTGAAAATTTGAAGAATTAGGGGCCGCATGGAACTGAAACCCCCAAAAGGCACAACTACAGCATAAGACTAAGTTCCATAGCAAATTTGAAGTTTGTAAGTGGTATAGTTTTTTAGTTCTGCTCCGGAAATGAAAATGATTACAGACGGACAGACTGACAGGGTGATGACTATATCCCACAGTATTACATACCGGTGGGATAAAAATTAATAAAAATCAAGAAATAATTACTTATGTTTAAAATTATTTACACTGACATGGGAGGCGGAGCGGAATGGCTTTATATGATGAAAATGAGCCATTTTATTCTACAAGCTGGGGTCGTGCTACGAGGAGGCCACCACGGTTAAAACAACTAATAGTTGCAGAAGACGGGCTTTGCAATCATTTGTTGGCGCTGCTGCTGAGTATCCTATCCAAATTCCAATGCCTTGTTAGTGTTGTTTACAGGCCACGTTGGCTTGATTCCTATTTTGATTGTACAAAATAAATTAAAGATCATCATTATGCGGCAGGGACTGAAGCAGTTAGGCCCGAAAAGCGTACAATGGATGCAGGGAAACAACTTGGACACCTGAGAAGGCAGAGGACAAGGGTGAGCATCAGTGTGGTTTTTAAAAGATGGAAAAGTCTTATGTAAAACCAAGGATTTCAAAGTCATGCCCGAGTCACATGCTTTTTGATGGACAGGGAAGCAAAATGTTAAAAGATGTTTATAACCTGTTCCCAATACAGATAGGATTAGTTTTATTGAGGGGGTAATGCGATATTTAATGGAGCATCTTCGCTATTTTCGTCCCGCCCAAAGTCGCCAACTTAGAGACTGTGCACTCAAGTGCCAGTAAAAATTCCAGAGTCTTTCACCTGCTGTAAAACGCCCTGCAAAAATAGCCCCAGGTGATACTTAATCCATGCAATTAAAATTCCTGTAAAATATAGCATCACTAACTTGACCTTCAAATGCATTGCAGAGGTCCTGCGATAGTGCGATAGTTCCAGATAGTGAAACATAAACGGTCCAATTTAGCCCTAACTTAACCCTCTATTAACCACCGTAAAAAAAAAAAATAATATATATACATACACACTGCTCACAAAAATTAAAGGAACAATTTTTTTATTGGGCCTGGCATGAATTGAATTAAACCTGTCTGATAATTTTCTGGTTGGTTAAGCAGCTGAGGGCCTCGTTAATCAATTTCAGCTGTATTGGTGTTCATGGAATTAACAACAGGTGCACTTACAGTGGCAACAATTAGAAAACCCTCAAAACAGGACTGGTTTTACATGTGGAGGTCATTTCAAGTTTCTCCCTCTTGATCTTTTTTGGCTGGTTTTCCACTCGTGCCGATTTTGACCTTCTGACCTTGACCTTGGAGCATGACGTTTGGTGACAAAAACTTTAACATGGGCCATAACTTTGCATTAGCTAGTAATAGGCATTTGATTCCTGGCATATGTATTCCTTAGGATAAGGCCTTTCTAATGAGGTAATGAATGTTGACCTTGTGACCTTGACCTTTAACCTTGACTCATGATAGGCCTTTAATGGTTAGCATGTGCATGTTATGTACGGGGGCATCAGTGTTTCACAAACACATCTTGTTTTTTTTTTTTAATCAGGCCACGGGACTGTTTTCCACTTTACCTCATTTGCTCTTTAATGACCTTGGACCCAGAGAAAGTGGCAGCATTTCTGGATCTTGTTAATATATGGTTACATCTTTATATGGTACAGTTTTAAAATGCATGGATGCAGTGACAAACTTTTTTTTTTACTAACAGTAGTGTTCCTGATCTCATGAAGTAATTACCACTAGAGACTTCAAATTAAGAAATCATGGATGCTGCATCCTCTAGTTTAAACAGGGGAGGAACCATCTGGCTTGTTATCAGCGCAAAGCCTCTTTCAGGAAAGGCCTTGCTTCACATAACAGAACATAACACATGACATATAACATGATTGGCAAGAACAGGCCACTCAGCCCAGCTAGGCTCGCCATTTTCCTGTCACAAAAGTGAACGGAAACCTTCAGATATTTAAGGACTTAATGGTATCCCTGGACTTAAAGAGTTTCTGCCTCTATCATAAGGCCAGGCAAACTATTCCACACTGTGATCACTCACTGCATGAAAAAAATTTTTTATAAAATAATAACTGTTATTTATCCCTCCGCTATCTTCTTCAGCCTGTCCTCATAGTCATTCTCTTTTATGCCAGGAATGAACTTTGTGGCATGTGTCAGCAAGACTATGCTATCATCTATCACACTCTGCAGGCATTAGAACATCATGACTCCATAGTAGTAAGGTTGCCAAACTGGCCTGCCTGCAGTACAGACCTGTCAACTGTCATCTGGCATGTTATCAAATGAAAAATATGACAAAGGGGGTCACAAAGTGATGAGCAGCTGAAATCCTACATTAAGCAAGAATGTGAAAATACTTTGGCTTCAAAACAACAGCAGTTGGTCCTTTCAGTTCCCAAATGCTTGTAGAGTTTTGTTTAATTGTAATGCAAATACAGTCAAATACATGCCCCTGACCCAACAGTTTTTGAAAGGCACTGCTTCCATCAAACTCAAAATGAGCATGAAATTAAAAAAAAAAAAAAGTTCTTCCCCCCACTTTCAAGATCTGATTAGTCGTTTTAAATGGTTTATAAATTATAGTATTCGGTTTTTATTTAACACAGCATCCAAACTTTTTTTGAAAACATGGTTAAACCTCTATCCTTGTGAAGACATCAACTTCCATTAATTCTTCCGTGCGTCTCTACAGCTTTTAATTAATCTTAACCGTAACCAGTGCATGCCTAACCCAAACCCTTAAAGGGGACCTATTATGCTGATCCTTCTTTTGATACATATAGGTAATGTTATGTTGGATGCCCGTTCTAAACATAAGATACAGGGGTTTTGCCATCACCCAAGAATGTGATTTCGTGAATGTGATTTCCTCTCTGAATAGTTCCTCCCGAGACCTTCACGAGATCTGGGCAAAACCTGGCATCAGGTTGTGCCGTCCAATTAGTACGGACCTAGCCAAAAGCGAATCATGGTGCTGGACCTGCCCACACCGGAAACTATTCTAGTACACATGAACGGAGGATCATAGTATGCCTTAGTAGCATCTACACTTCCAGAAATACAAAAGAAGGAATGCAGATCACTTGAGGTGCAGTTTTGTCAGTATCTGTCCCAAAGCTGCTCGTGCGTTTACTTTTGGATGCGGAGAAAATCACCTATTTCACTCTCAAAAGATAATGCCTCCAGAAATCAGTGGGTAGCTCTTTTTTGTTTGCTGGCAGCGAACAGCCAAAGGGAACGTTAGCCATTTGTGCTCAGCATTTCACCAAAGACAGCATTGTGAATAAAGGATATTTCGACACAGGATAAGTGTTTCAGCTGCTTCTCAAACCTGAGGCAGTTGCGCGATTAAGCGCTCGGAGCCACACGCTGTAAGTAACGATATAATAGCAAATAATGTAAGTGAAGCTAACGAGTTACGGGAGGCTAGCAGGACCGCTAACGATAGTAAGCAGTAACACCTGGCCTCAAATGCAGGCTTCGTAAAATATCTGAAAATAAAGCCTGAAGAACTCTTCAAGTGAACAAAAGTAGTTTAGTAGCCAACTAATTTAGCTGGTTAGCCAAAATGGATCGCGTTTACCAACAAATGACGATAATTGCACAAGTTGTAGTGCTTATGTGCCAGCTATTAGCAGCATAGCAGACCATTATCTGAAGTAAATGACGGCATGAAAACACCGTCAAGATGCAGTGGCGGATTTATTCGGCGAATAACGTTTCCATCAGCCTTTATCGCATAAGCCTTTTACCGATCAAGAGAAATCCTGATGGGATGGACTGTACAAACTATGAGTTGATAGTCTTGAAATCAAGTCTAATTTCACCGTCTCCGTTTGGCATTTTTAATTCAATATTACTTCATTCGTATAAGAAGGTGTGGATGGAAACATGGCTAGAGATGCAGAAGCAGTTGCTTCACAGCATAAGCTTACCCAACTGATGGCCTGTTGAATGTGTCTGTAGCACTGCAGCTAGCGTAGCCATGTTACTGTTGCTAATGTTTGTTACTCTTAAATATGCAAGAGTAATATCAGGGGTAATTCAGGGGTGTGTGTGAACATAAACCTCATTTGAAGCAAACTTTTTATACTTGATTGTAATTTGGATGCTTGGTGCAACTACACCCCCCCCCCCCCCCGGTAACGGAATTTACTGTCTGTAAAACCTGTATTGTAGGGTAAAGTTTGTCTACGTTTGTTTGTTTACCAGCTACTGCATGTTAGTTCGCGTGCTGTGCAAATTAAAATGCTCCTGGTAACTTATAGGCAGTAATTATGATCGGTATGCTTGTGTTACTTCGGTAAGCATCACTGTGGCAGTTCCATCATAACATTGCCTGATTGTAGCCACAACAGTTGAAGCTAACCGGAGAGGTGCTGTACGTGTCTGCAGTTGGGCTGCGAAGGCTGCTGCTAGACCAGACATAGGTTTTGCAGAGCTTGGGGCGCGTTTTTGGGTGCTTGTGAAACGATCGCTTTACTTATCCATGACCGAGGTCAGCCTGATACTTCTTCAATACCTGGGCAAGCTCTCTGATGCTACCAGTGAAAGCAATTGGGAAGCGCACAGGGTATAACGTGTCTGGTGTAACAAACAGTCTCTCTGCATTGCCGTCGACTGAATATTAAATCGGCGATTGAATATTAAAATTCTTTCCTGTAAAATTTATCGATTTGCTAGCTTCACATAAGCAACGGTTTACGCAAACGAAACTTACGGTCTGTAAAACCTGAATTCTGCTCATAACATAACTGGAGCTCTATCTAGCTCTTGCCCATAACGCTCCCATTTTCCGCGAGGAAACACTGGTCATTCCGACGCAATAAGTAAACCAAAACCATGGGCAATTTCCGAAAAGGCCGTTTAGCCTGGAGATTTTGCCGCTCCGTCATATACCAGCGCAGAAGCTGTTTGTTACTCCACGCTAATGACACACCACAGTTATGCACACGAACCAGCAGGTCCTAATACACACCGAAGCAGTCCATAAGTTGTTGGTCCACTTTTAGCTGCTCCTCACTCTCCATGTTTCCCTCTAAACTCAGACCCATCGGATTTCGACGGTCTCTGGTCTACACCTGGGTATGTCGACCCGTTCTACAAATGTGTCTGTATGTGATGGATTCTAGCTTTCCCTGCATCCTAGCTATAGAGTTGAAAAACCACTGTACTCACCACTGTTGCCGCAGCAAACTGTAGCCGATAGCAAATTCGAGCTTGAGCTGCCATGCTTTTGCACTGCGTCCTCCACTTTTGCCGCTGCATTTATTAGAACAAGTTCATTTCAGTAGATCTATATTCAAGTATAGCGTTAGAATTCGGAATTTCCCCGCCGACTCCTTATCAGATGGCAGCCGTGTCTCATGTTTCACTCTGGGAAGGCGGACCCAGAAAACTGCGTCCTGTTTTATAATATACAGCTAAAATGGTCCCCTTAAACCCTAACCTTAACCAATAAGCCACAATTTGCCTGTGTAATGTCATTGTGCAGACTGCCTAAAATGTTCTGACTCCCAAAAAAACATCCCTACGTTGTTAGTTGCAATTTTTTTTCTGGTCCTCACAATATAGCAAGTTCAAGAACGTGCACATGCACACATTCGCTGAAACCCACATACACACAAACACACACATGCACACTTTCTCAGAAACAACAAGCACCGTCTTCACAGAGTAACTGATTTGCAAGGAATTGAAAAACCAGTCCAGAATACAGAGACTGGCACACAAGACCAACAAAATTTGCATTATGCTCTTTCTTGCAAATAAGCAGATTTTGGGGTTAATGCATCTCAACACTGTCAAAAACACATTTAGCTGTCAAAGATGTGCATGTAATTAGAGCCATGGGGGAAATGAACAAATAATTTAATGACTCATATCTCATCATGCTCTTCTATTTTTTTTTTTTCCCGTTTTTTTCAGAGAAAAATTCATTTTATTGCTTTGGTTTCTGTACTGAGGGTGAGGTTCAAAGGCTGAAGATTTGACATTTTCCTTCCGTATTTGGAAGTCGATAATTTTACCATTTATAAGAACTGTGATTAAAATTCATACCTGAGGACAAGTGAGTATATTTACTTTATAAATACAAAATGCGCATACTTTCAACTTGATAGGTGATTCACAGAAACCAATATTTGGAGCTAGGTCACATTTCCTTGATCAAACAAGTTTTAAGATTCAGTTTTCTGTATAAGCAAGGGACTAGACTTTCCCTAATACTTTGGTTTTTCACTCAGCTAAATGTGAGAGCTGTGAAAGTAATTCAGAAGATATTCTGTAGGCGTGTGTCATTCACATCGGCTGTGGACAATGTGCTATGACTGAGAGGAAAATGTAAAATGCAACCTCCCAGCAGAAAAGCCGAGCTGGGGCTTAAATTTGATTGAAGTAGCTTTTTTTCCCCCTCTCTTGGCTCACCTGCAGTTTCACGAACTTTCTGCAGTAACCTCAAGATCAGCTGGTGAACAATCTGACTGTGTACAGAGGGGCTCTTCTGCTTAAACATCCTGAATTTTAAGTGGACTCATGGGGGTTTTTGTCTTAAGTGCCAGACTAAATCAAGCAGACACTCAATTCAAAATAAGGAAATGATACAAAGGATGAAATGGATTTCTTTTCTTCCTCTAGGTGTGCGGTATATTTGCAGTATCATACCATCAGCCAGTAATGTAAAAATTGCCATTTATCACTGACTTGCATGAATATGTCCAATTTAAAATTATTTTAAACTAATTTGACACAGGTTGCATTATACCATCTTGCATTCACAGGTAACTGCCTTCCATGCCATTCAGCACCACGAGACCAGATGGGAATTAGCTAGCAGGACGGAGACAAAATATCTGTTGTGTTGTAAGGTTTTTTTTTTTCTTTAAACACAAAAATAAGTAATTTTAAGATCCTGGAAAGTGTTACCTGCTTACTTTGTGACTGTAATGGGCACTTATCTGTGAAATGACATTTCGGGTAATACGCTGCAGGCTACATTAAGATGCCCTATGAATGCTGCTCTCAAATAACCGCCATTCTGAGACTAATGTGCTCCCAGCCTGACAGAAGGGACATTATTAGGGGCTTTGTACCTGTAACCTGACAAATCTCTCTCATATTAACCCTGTAAGTCCCTGAAGTTCCAAATGGTACTCGCGCCTCACTTGTTGGGGGTAGTGATCAGTTTCGGCTTGGGACAAAAAAGGGTTATAAAATGTACTCATGCAGTTCAATCCGACACAAATCTGATCTTCAGAGATGAAACTTCTGGGTTTAACAAGCGGCAGAGAATCAAGATGCGATAAAGTAAAAGTCCTCCACCCCTAAATCCAAAGGAAACAGAATCAATCATTGAAACTGATGTCTCATCTCAAAATTGATTTTTTTTTTCTGAAGCATCAACCAAATAGAGAAAGTTAACATGCATAGGACAAAATGCAGACCAAAAATAGCTGATTAGACTCATCAGCCCTTGCTTGTGGACTGCATGGGCGTGGCCATAATGAATGTTTCACGGGAAAGGGTGATTTATATCAAGTCTATGATTGGTTGAGGCTCTAACCAATGAAATGAAGTGGATTACTCGAGTGCAATGTAATTTCACTCTGGGATGAGAAGGGGCTCATGCCCAATTTATATCCAGCTGCCCGGGAAGGCAAAATCTTTGTAAATGCACATCTATTTAGGGAAAAGTAGTCCATCATCTCATTTTGTGCATGTATAATGTATTCCCTCAAGGGACAAAGATAGATAAAAGAATTGGTGATTTAACCCCTTTGTGCAGAATACAAAAAAATTGTTGCCCATTTTTTCCTGTTGTGTATAAGCCTATTTAGGCTTTATAGCTCAGTATTTGTGTCACAGAGACTGTGGAAAATTATTACAGTGAATTAAGACATTTGGAAATTTAATTACAGAATTTACGGATGCCGGCATCTATATCTGCGCAAAGGGGTTAAGTTCCCAGGGACTTCAAGAATTGTGCTAATTTGCAGATTGAGGTGAATGGTGTAATACACAGGACAGACTCAGCGAGGTTAGTAATGGCGCCTCAGAGGCTTACTGGTCATCTGGAGTTAGCTGCACTGGTTCGTTGGTAAACTGTGTGTCGAAGTTGTCCAGGCCGTAGTCGTCAGTCATCTGGGGCTTGAAAGGTGGCGTCACCTGCTTCTTTTCCAGCTGAGGACAACAAACAGAGCTGTATTGTCGTTATTCATTCTTTATGTTGCCCTGCCATAGTTTTAAACCTCATATATGGACTCCTCAAATACAATAAGTAGCGTGCTCCATACAACAGACTGTATCACATGACACTAAAGAACAGGCTCTAATTGAAAGAAAGGTGTGCACCTCGGTAAAAACAACAGTTGCCTTGCAGGTTTCTGATAATTGGAGAAACCAAATTAATCCTGACTTGAAGTTCCCCGATGATGTCACCAGGTGCAGTGCCAGTGAGCCTCCACAAACCATTTCAAAATCTGTCCCTTCTTCACATCAATTGGGGAAATGACTGTTCAGAGGCAAGATGGACTGATCAACTTCAGCCAACCTGTTAATCAGTTCCTGTACTGAGGGGGTCTCTCCCCCTTGTGATGTCACAAAGGAAATACTTTGAAATGGCTAATAATAGCTAATTGGCTGTCCTCCTGGCAACAACAGGGCCTTGACACTCCCAATTACTGGATTTTTTTTTTGCCTAATCAAGACATTCCTGGGAGACATTCTTTCAACAAGTCAACGGCTTCACATCAATGAAATGATTCCTGGAGTATCATGGGTAATCACCAGAAGGTACACTTGATCTTACATTACCTGTTTGGGTTGGAGAGTCGACCCCCCCCGCCCAAGCACACATCGATGTACATATCCCTGAAGCCAGGAACTTTTAATCTTATCTTAACCAAAGCCCTGATCAACAGATAAGAGGATCCTCTTTTCAGGGATGTTGTCCGATAAACAGTCCACTAATTGCACTAATTGTCAGTTTTTGCATAACTAAGCGTTGCTCTTAGCATCACAGACTAAACAACAGGAGAGCGAGAGTGAGGACGAAGTGAATGAATTGGTGTTGCGGGAAATGCAGCGTGTAAGTGGACTGAAGAGGCTCTTAGAGCCAAGCGAGAACAATCACAGATGGGTAGGAGGAACAGTGGGATGTGGAGGAAGGACTGTGCGCGTCGGGGTGTAGGTGGCTGTGTGTCCATCATCATAACAGCGTGATTCAGACAAGAGCGTCCGCATATTCCCGGACCACTGAGGCACTGGCACGGCTCTCCGCCCCTCATCTCCCGAGTGCGCCATTGTGGGGACGTCAGCTCATCCGCTAACGCATGGAGGAAGTTCACATCCGCGCTGCTGTTTACACCGTTGGCTAATGGGGCACATTCCGTTTTTGCTGAATTATTTATGGGGCTTGTTTTCTCCGCAAATACGGACGGTGCGAAATGATGAACGAGACGAGTATCCGCACGCGGCAAAGCGCCCTGTCACGTGACCGTTCCCAAGAGCACTGCTTATTATGAATGAGACAATTTACACACAGGTTTTGTGAATTTTGAATGAAGTCAGGAGGAAACGTGCACATAATGAGCCGTGCAGGGAGTCGGTAATACGGAAGAAATATTTCCACACTGTGCAATGTTGGAAAACCAGGTCTCAAAAAATGTTAGCTGTACAAAAGTGTGACGGAGAACATTGCTTTTCCATGATCACTGTTCTGACCTGGGTTAAATCCCACTGTGAATTTGGAAATTTAAAATTACGTAATTTATAAAGGAAAAACAATCCCAAACTGTCCAAATACTGTAAATATATCTCTATATCAGTCATTATGAGGTCCAGTCAGTATTTTAAAACTCCTGTCGGAAATACACTCTGTGCATTCTCTTTGGTAGAAATGAAACATGAATATAAGTGATACTGTAAGCAGTCCCTCAGTAATACTGATCTACAAAACCCAAAACCAGTGAAGTTGGCACGTTATGTAAATCATAGATAAAAACAGAATACAATGATTTACAAATCCTTTTCAACTTATATTCAATTGAATACACTGCAAAGACAAGATGCTTAATGTTCAAACTGAGAAACTTTTGTTTTTTTTTTTTGCAAATAATCATTAACTTAGAATTTAAAGGCAGCAACACATTGCAAAAAAGTTGGCACAGGGGCCTTTTTACCACTGTGTTACATCGCCTTTCCTTTTAACGACACTCAGTAAACGTTTGGAAACTGAGGAGACCAATTTCTGAAGCTTTTCAGGTGGAACTCTTTCCCATTCTTGCTTGATGTACAGCTTTAAGTTGTTCAACAGTCCGGGGTCTCCGTTGTCGTATTTTACGCTTCATAATGCGCCACACGTTTTCAATAGGAGACAGGTCTGGACTACAGGCAGGCCAGTCTAGTACCCGCACTCTTTTACTACGGAGCCATGCTGTTGTAACATGTGCAGAATGTGGCTTGGCATTGTCTTGCTGAAATAAGCAGGGGTGTCCATGAAAAAGACGTTGCTTGGATGGCAACATATGTTGCTCCAAAACATGTATGTACCTTTCAGCATTAATGGTGCCTTCATATATGTGTAAGTTGCCCATGCCTTGGGAACTAATACACCCCCATACCATCACAGATACTAGCTTTTGGACATGGCGCCTATAACAGTGCGGATGGTTCTTTCCCTCTTTGGTCCGGAGGACACAACGTCCACAGTTTCCAAAAATAATTTGAAAAGTGGACTCGTCAGACCACAGAACACTTTTCCACTTTGCATCAGTCCATCTTAGATGAGCTTGGGCCGAAGCTGGCGGCGTATCTGTGTGCTGTTGATAAATGGCTTTTGCTTTGCATTGTAGAGTTTTAACTTGCACTTGCAGATGTAGCGACGAACTGTAGTTACTGACAGTGGTTTACTGAAGTGTTCCTGAGCCCAAGTGGTGATGTCCTTTACACACTGATGTCGGTTTTTGATGCAGTACCGCCTGAGTGATCGAAGGTCACGGGCATTCAATGTTGGTTTTCGGCCTTGTCGCTTACGCGCAGTGATTTCTCCTGATTCTCTGAACCTTTTGACGATATTACGGACCGTAGATGATGAAATCCCTAAATTTCTTGCAATAGCTCATTGAGGAATGTTGTTTTTAAACTGTTCAACGATCAGCTCACTTCACTAAGTGGTGACCCTCGCCCCATCCTTGTTTGTGAATGACTGAGCATTTCAGGGAAGCTGCTTTTATACCCAATCATGGCACCCACCTGTTCCCAATTAGCCCGTTCACCTGTGGGACGTTCCAAATAAGTGTTTGATGAGCATTCCTCAACTCTCTCAGTCTTTTTTGCCACTTGTGCCAGCTTTTTTGAAACATGTTGCAGGCATCAAATTCCAAATGAGCTAATATTTGCAAAAAATTACAAAGTTTACCTGTTCGAACATTAAGTAACTTCTCTTTGCAGTGTATTCAATTGAATATAGGTTGAAAAGGATTTGCAAATCATTGTATTCTGTTTTTATTTACGATTTACATAACGTGCCAACTTCACTGGTTTTGGGGTTTGTATATGATATATGTACACTTTAGATTTCATGTTTTTTCCAAGTTCAGTTTGCAAAAAGGATTTTTTTTTATTTTTTTGGATTCAACAGAATTTGACAGTCACTATGACATCCACGTCCAAACATCTTCATCAAGTTCATTTCATAATGAAACTCAGACTTTCCAGGGTGTGTGTGATTCAGTGGCGGCTGGTGAACTGGCGATAGGGGAGGCTCAAAACAACCCCTTAAAAATAATGATTGGTCACGACCTGTTTTCAATTATTAATATAAATTACCATTACAGAAACTCTGATAACGCTCAACATTAACTCTTAACTTTCAACATGGCCAGTTTCCATGAATAACGCATACCCATCAACTCTCACGCATTCGGTGTGAGTTTAACCGGCGTATTTACGTTCCTTTGCTGTAGTCCGCAATTATCCAGTCAATGCTTATGTAAGAGATTCTTGCGCAGAATTGAAGTCCTTGTGCATGGAGGGGTTGGAAGCAATGGAATTGCATAAAGACATTTCAAATTTCATTAAAACGATCATGAAACACACGCATTGCTTCCAATCCCCGAGTAAAGAAAAGCGTGAGAAGTCCGGAGACGTAATCGGTATGTGTTATAAATGAAAACTGGCAGCACCTGATAATGTTGACAGTTATCTGAGTTTCTGTAATGGTAATTTCATTGGATGATTGAAAACAGGTTGTGAACAATCTTTCATTTTAAGGGATTGTTTTGAGCCTCCCCTATCGCCAGTTCACCAGCCGCCACTGGTGTGAATACCCTCCCTCTTCCACCGGTGCTAATTGAAATTCCCTGTTTTGTATGTGTGCATAATGCTTGATTCGTACACTGCGCTCTCGATCCTGATCAGGCCTGACTGAACATAAGCATCATTGGTGTGATGCCCTTGCTGCGCTGTGCTCGGACCCTGACGCATTCACAACCAACAGCCCCACCTGATTCGCGCAGGGGCAGGCATAACACACACACACACACACACACACCAACACTCATAGACATGCATAAGCAGACACGTGCACGCTCACATGCATGCACACATACACACACACGTATGCACCCGAGCACACAAACTCACACGCACGCGCCCATGCATGCCTTATGCAGCTTTGCTGCTTTCATCTGCACAAAAAATGGGAATTAGGAGGAGCTGAGGGGAAATACGAGAAGTTAAACAGCACTAGGCCGTGACGCCACCCCCGTCTAGAGTGAGCGTGTACAGTTCGGGAGGCGGATGATGACGCAAGTTTCCTGCCGCCGCACTTGTGGGGAGGATGTGATGGAGCCTTGGAGCTCTGATAGGAGACCAATTACAGCCAATAAGCATCTCTCATCTGACACTGCCCCCCATGAGGGGGACACACAAAAACACAGTTTAATTAATCATGACACCCCTGACATGGAGGCTGGGGGTTTAGTGTGAAAGCTCCCTGACAAAAAGAACCATCACCTACATTAGGTTCCTCTCCGAGACCACAGGGTTCCCTCTGGGAAGCCAGGTTTATTCTGGAAATGCAGTTATTCCAGATGGCCTCATAGATCTCCTCACCCCCCCACCCATACAAGTCGCCAGGTCATACATCCCATGTAAAGACTCAGACTCGGTCCTTCCCTCCCTAACTCCCTCAGAAGGAAGGAGATGGAACATTCACCCCACAGTTAATTAATATTCATTCTGAGGTTTCTGAGCGAGTGCCTATTGGTGGGAAAGGCGGAAAGGCCTGATCCTGAGTTCTAACCCCCACACATATACAGACAGGCCATAAACTAACGGAAAAAACACCTGAATAAATGCCTGGGAAAACATAAATGCTTCTGTCCATTTTCCTACCATGGTATGGGTCCACTTGTCCCCTTAAAGGCAGAAGGGTCACTGCAAATTAATGTAATTATTTTGCAAGGTCATCTTTATAGCCATGATGAAGCATTCCTACCATGACTGCAGTGGTCTCTTTCAGGATGACAATAGTTGCGTTTCTATCTCACTATTCTTATGCACATTTTGAAAATTCACATTGGAAAAACAGAGATGGAAACAGCAAAATGCAAAAAGTTGGATTGAAGTTTATACGCTTAATTGAGGTGGTTTTTGCCTTATGCGGTATAGAGTTAATGTGCATGATGTGGGATGGAAACGAGCTGAAGCGGCTTTAGTCGACTAAGTTCTGATGTAGCTGCCTTGCCGCTGCTGTACGGATTTCCATTCGACTGATCTGGCAGCTTACTAAGACTGTTTATGTTGATTTGTCCATTAATTTGTCGCCTTCGCCAATGCCTCCCTCTCAACCGTAGCTCCTCCTAAGAGGATGACAAGAACAGAACCAAGAAAGAAAAAAAAACAAGAAAAAAAAAAAAGTTAAAAACCCCTCACAACATTGACTGGTCTAGATCCCAGGCCAGGCCAAGGTTATATAGGGTGAGATGAAAGCAGCTCTGTAGACTCATTTTGAGGGGCTTGATTGATAGTGGCAGGTATTGTGTGTGTTGTTGGGGTGCGGACGACTCAGTTCTCTCCGTATGAGCGAGAGAGAGAGAGTGAGAGTAAGTGTGGAGCTAGCTGAGGACACTTTTTACACTCAAACAGACTGCCTGTCAGCCGCACTCACACGACTCTCACCCAGCTGGACCAATAACAATAGACCCCGGCTGCGCAAAGGAGAGCGCACGAGTGCACTTGAAAGGGATACTGCACTCTGGCCCACCAGGAGTAATACCACACAGTGGAACTTACCCGACTGTTACTACAGAGCCCCAGCAGTGACATCCTGGCTGTCTGCCTCCCAGTTCAGCCCAAATTATTTTAACAACCTCACCAAAGCTTAGAGTTTAGTGCACAAACTACTTATGAATGTTGACAGATCAATCAAACGAAAAATTTAACATTATATGGTGGAAATCAATTTTTTCCACATAATGTCCAGAATTGATATCTTTCATATCAACATTTTCAATTTAATGTATATCAATTGGTTCAAGGAATAGGAGTTCTGTATTCATGGCTCCAAGTGCTACTTTCCATTGATGCCATGTAAATTGTGGAAGAGCAAATACCTAAAATCAAAGAAGAAGAGGACTGCGGGAGAGAGCCTGGAGTGGGGACAGTAATATGCAAGGTTGGTACTGGCTGAACAAAAATAAATGTTATTTTATGCAAGTTTAAAAGCAGCCATTTGGCCATGTTCACAAGGGGAAAGTGGCGAGAGTGGAAATAAATGACACTGAAATGCTTTACTGCTTCAGAGAGAAACACGGGAATAAAATAATTAATATTTATACATTCAAACAGCCTCAGTCACAGTGCTGGGGACTGATAATGGGGCTGTCAGTTAAAAGGCTGGTTTCCATTTAAATGCCAAGTACAGCCACAATCCCTTACCTTACAACAGCAGCATGCGGATTTTTAAATGAAAATATAACAGTGCATAAACGAGCGCTCAAATTCAAGTAGCTCACCTCAAGTGCAAACCTCATGAATCTAAATGTAATGCTGATCAATGAGCTTTATATCAATACAGAATACGCAGATCTATCGAGTTGTTTCTTACGCCCCTGACATCGGATGGTATGAAGCTTTTACTCAAACAGTGTTTGCTATACTTCCTGTGCAAATGTATTAAAAAATGCTAGCATTTAGCAAACGCCCTTGTACTTCAAATGAATCAAGCCGGTTTTTGTGTTTACCATTAGCTCCGTAGACAGTCGCTCGTCCAGATCTAGTGGCCGTCTCTCCGGCCCTCTCCAAATTTGCATAGATTTAATTGGTGCAAAATTGAGCTGAAAATATGAATCAGGGGCTGGTCTGTGTGGCCCAACCTAAAGGCAGAAGGGACTGATAAGCCCAGTTGTGCTGCAATCTTGTGTCAGGAGAGAGGGGGGGGCCCCAGCACTGCTCACAAGGAAGAGCCTTTATGAAAGATGGATCGATACAGAGCGATTAAACTGCGCACTACCAAATGAATTAATCATGCCGCATTACCACCACCGGTGCAAATTAAATTAGGTAAACCTGAGGAAGTGATTAAAGCACTAAATTTAACTCAAATGTGATCAAAATATGGGACTATTTGAAATGGAGATGCCAGATATGAATAATCCAGTGGACTTTCTCCCAGTGTCCATCTCTGTCTTTCTCTTTTCAGTGTCAAAAATAAAATAAAGACAATTCTTTCCAACGGTAATACATTATTTTAAAGAAAATAAATACATTTCCAATCCCACCTGAAATGTCCAATCAGTGAACTACGGTGCTTTTTCAAGCTGAAATATGATTATTGTTCTCATCCATGAATTTTTGAATTTACTGTTTTAACAAAAAAAAAAAAAACCGGAAAAAACAGTTAAGCACATTATTATGTTTTGATTAAGATGCCAAATAAAAGTTATTGTCTTGTATTCCTGAACATAAAAAGTTTAGTTTTAGTGGTTGAATGAAAGAATGCAAGCTGTTATCAAGGCCAAAGGAGGCCATACAAAATATACTATTTTTTGGTTTTATGTGTGAAAAAGGACTATTCAGTGGTTTCAGTTCGTTATTTGCCACAGAAATAACTTTTCGTTTTAAACACATTTTTGGCAAATTATTGTTAAAAAAAAAATCATGTTTTTTCTTATGACAGTTGGTCTAATAAATTTGTTAAGCACTGTATGTTCAACCTTGCTCATAGGAGATTGAAGCTGCCATCTCGGGAGATCAAAGATGGTTTACCATTCTCCACTGAAACAGGTGCCTGTCATCCTGTGACTCTTATTACCAGCAGTCACAGTACTTGCAAGCACAGAATGAGGGAAGAAAAAACCTGAACATGTGCATATGGCAAACACCAAGATGACCAGTAGGAGGCACTTGAGCAGTGGCCAATGCAAACTCATACTGACCGAATCCCTCCTACATCCCTGGGCCAATTAGGCGCTGCTCTCACGAGGCTGCCGGCCACAGTTGGCGCTGGCACAGACACACTCGATTTGAAACCGTGATGGTCAGTCTTGCATCACAAGCAGTGTATTTACCAAGAGAGCCAATCCAGCCGCCATAGACTGGTAAATACATTTAACCATTAGCTGGTTGAGAAAATAAAACCAAGACAAAGCACTGTTCCAAATTTATATAGCGAATTGACCTATGGCTAACCCCCACCCCCCTCCACTGACTCGGACAAACAACCAACATTTTAGAGCAGGCGCTAATGGCTGGTTTCACGATCGGAGATATTTTCCAGGATGCTATCAACGATTTCGGTGATAGAAGGCTGAAATATCATCAAGAAGTCAGCAAATAGGGTTACACTATACATAGGAGGGATACATTAATGAATTTAGAGAAGAAAAGACCAACGAGAAGTTTAAATTAGAAGCTAAAATTTTCAGGTTTCAGTGCAAACGCGATCAACCGCATCTTGTTTCCGTCACCCTCTCACAGAACAAGATAGAGGATCAGGATTGTTCGTGCACCGCAGGATAATACATTTAATTTATGTATTATTGTTGCTAGCTATTGAATTTAAGAAATCTAACCTGACGTGACTGAACTCCTAAGTAAACAAGGTGACATGGTGAACAACGCAGCCAGGAGCTCATGTTAAGCCAACGTCCGTCAGTACTGAAGTTAGCCATAGAGTTTATTAACTTTAGCCAACGTTAACTAACTTAGCGATGTAAAAGAAAACTTTACATTAATCTCCAGAGAAGGGACAACATTAAACACAAAAAAAAATGGAAAAAATGTAGACATCCTTGTTGACCTTCGTTAGCTACATTAAACTGATAGTGGGGTCTTCCACAAAGCTTTATGCTGCTTTCACGCCAGACGCGAAACAAAGTTTTTGCATGACAGTTTACATTCAAAGTCAATGCAAACACGCGAATATGCGTGAGATTCACATCATTGCATTGACTTTGAATGTAATCTGTTGTGCGAAAAATTTGTTTCGCGTCCAGTGTGAAAGCAGCTTTATCCCGAGGAGACATTTCTCTCGGTTATGATGTGGCTTTGGGAAGGGTATAAAATACACCCCAATGGCTCATCGCATTTGAGGGCGGGGCTTAGCCATAGGTCAGTTATATCCGCCAAATAATTTGTGAGTTTGTGGTCCTTTTGTCAAGAACCACACATTTTACAACATGGAATCCTGCACTATACAGGCCAGAGGCCATTCAACAGAAGTAAAATGAATGAAGTTAGGAAGTAATTTCAGTGCGCAATGTTTGTGTCACCTGAGGTCCTTGACCATTGCATTTGCAAGATCTCAGGAGGGCAGTTAGTCAACGACTTATATAAAAAACATCTCAGGACACCGCATCAAAGACTGTGGAATTTCAAACAGTAATCAAGACCATCCTCATTCAATCTCTGGTGAGATGCAGCAAAGCTTCTAATTCTCTTTCTCACTCACCCTTTTCATCTCTGACTTTCGCTACCTCACCTTTGCTCCTCGTCGATATTCTCCATCCCTCTTTCTGTATATAGTTCATCCTCTCTTCGCTCTTTCTAGCGCTTTCTCTGCGTCTCTCTCCCTCCCTCCCTCCCTCTGCAGAACAGCCGTCTGCAGGCCTCCCCAGGTGCTGCGAGGGATTGGAGGGAAATTACAGGCCGTAGTTGTGTCTCCGAGGCACAGAAGCGTGACGACGATGACATTAGCGTACAGCTCAGTGCGCTAGCTTCCTGCTCGCAGCGCCCCGTCTCTGCATGTTAACTATCCCCCTCTCCCCACGCCCCATCCCATCCCCCCGTCTGACTGGCACAGGTGTCGGGATTTCTGAGCGCTAAGGCAGCTAACACCCTCCCGCTGCCTCGATTAGCCAGGGCCATATGGAAGCAGCACCAACTCTTCCCTCCACAGAAGCCTGTCTTAACTCGGGAGTTTGGGAGAACAAGATGGCAGCTTGTAAGAGAATGGATGCAGGTGATGCTACTGTAGTAAGGAGTCCGCTTTCCTTTCCGATTTGGCAGTGGCTGGCTGTTCCCATTACTGAAAGCAGTCACAACGCTAAAATAATTTTGGGATCTTCCATGCTTTTTGGTGGTAGTAGGTAGGCCAAGTCAAACTCAGCAAATATTACCATCTTATATTTAGACTTGAAATTATTTTTCTAATTACTTTTTTGCTCAATGAGACCAATAAATCATCTGCCAAAGAAGCAAGATAGCGACTTGTTTCAAGTGTTGCCATTGGGGTGTGAAAATTTTACTCATCAATCACACCAACTTAAAATAAGCCAATATATTCTTTAGGAGACTGATAATGAGAGTAATGCATTTGTTAAGACAGGCATGTTAGACAGAGTGGAGAGGTTTTCTTATCCAGTGAGCCAGTGCAGTGCATGCTGGGAAAGTTGATACTGACTGACTCAGTGACAGGAGCCTGCAGCAGGTGTGCAGGCACGAAAACAGTCTGTCGAGGCAGAGGCCCGCGCTTCACCCGGGGACGAGCGTCCTATCTGGTGTCACCTACATTGCAGGGAGCATCGAGGAGACCCCATAATTTCAACATCGCATCCACTACGGCTCAGGCGGCTGGGCCCCATTCTTCCACGGGTGATTTATGGGACCCCAGGACGTCAGGGCTTTTGAGCCCCACAGTGCTTAAGATGGATGAAAAGTATCGGGGCCATGTTTCATTGCAAAGTTGAGCTGAGTTTGAGTGTGCAAATAACTGTACACAGGGTGCATTTGTATGTATGCTGTACACTATTTTCCGTGTGCATGTGTTTTTGTCTTCGTGCAATCGCTTGTGTGTACATTAATGTGTGCCGGTAAGTTTTATGTCTACGCTTGCTGGAGCATAGCTGACAGCAGCGAGTGTGAGCATGCTTGTGCACAGATGGGGAATGCGCAAAAGTGCTTGCTTGTGTTCTTGTACTTGCAACACAGTGAGGATTATAAAACATTTCTTTTACAACAGAGTGGGGATATTATTGGGAAGAGAGGATATTTTAGGTATCCCTCACAACTACGAAGGCAAATGAAGGCTTATTAGTTAAGGTTAGGGGTAGAATTGGTAACAGGTTAAGGTTAGGATAAGGGTTTGGGTTAGACATGCATTGCTTATTGCTAAGATTAGGGAAAGACTGCAGTGAGACAAAGAATAGAAGTCAATGTAATATCGTCACAAGGATAGAAATAAAAGGATGCATGCGTGGATTTGTGTATGCATGCATGTGCGTGTGTGAGAGCACATTCACACATGGCTCTCTCCTTGCCTTGGTGAGGGCAGGACAGGCAGAAGGACCTGTGTCAGGCGCAAACACACATACTGCACATGAAGACTGTCAGCGCAGATGCACAAAAACAGTAGCTCTAAAACGTCGCTGTCAGACTCCTCTGCCACTCAGAGAGGACGGTGGGCACAGACAGACCTCCAGCTGGACTCAAAGGCTCAGACAGCCTTGGGTTTTGGGTCCGCACTGGGGGCCTGGGGCAGCTAAATAGGACACCCCTATAGGGATTTACTGTTCGCCTCTCATTTCTGCACTCATCTCCTCTGAGCAGCACGGCGAGCCAAAATGTCTGCAGCAGACGGGATTATGCAACGCTGATGGCATTTCCGTCATCGCCGTCACTGTAGTGGATCGCATGTTTCACCCTGTCCAGCTGGGCCCCGGACGCCATTGCTGGAGATCAGCTCAAGGGCTTTGCGCCTGCGCCCTGCCCTCTTTATCAGCAGCCACTATCCAGTCCAATCACTTCCTTTATCAACGCCCGTAAAAGAGTATTTTTCTTAACTGTTAAGAGTTATCATATAACTGTTTTCTGCACTGGCAGTACGGAAAAAGAGAGGCAAAGTGAAAGTGATGCTGGCAGGATTTGATCACAAACCTATGTTGTAACCCAATCAGCAATAAGGTGATGATTCCCAGAGTAATGCTGGGGTCTAAATGTTGATGTCCAGCAATGAACCAATGTACAGTACATCCTGTTCATTGCAAGAG
The DNA here is from genome assembly GCA_029721435.1 of Gymnothorax reevesii. Taxonomy (NCBI): domain Eukaryota; kingdom Metazoa; phylum Chordata; class Actinopteri; order Anguilliformes; family Muraenidae; genus Gymnothorax; species Gymnothorax reevesii. The sequence continues at coordinate 54,846,572 of CM056585.1, forward strand.
CAATGCCTCCTTTTTTCAGAAATGACAAGCAAATACAAAAAACAAAACTACTCGAATCATAAATAACAAGCGGAAAACCATACCAGCCCTTGCTAACAGAGCCAGGCTCCTGAAGTAACCACCGTCTCATCTGCAGAACAGATGGTATTACACCACCGACATAACTCACTACCAACACTGTGGTATTTCATTTATTAAAAGACATTGCACATTTACCCACATGCACATGTGACAGCAGCATACATGGGAACTGAAAATACAACCACTGGGCCAAACCCCAACTCCCTTTACCCTCCCGAACAGTGTTTGACCACCTGGTTGTGCTGTGGCTCTCTAGTTTGTGGTCAGTTCAGGTCACAAATGCAGCGAGATAAACCCTCTTAAAAAAAGAAAAGTTCACGCAATTTAGATTTAAATTCAATTGTGCCAATTCCATTCACAAAAGCCAAATTATGAGTCACTACAATGCACACTACTGTTTCATTAAAACCTCAAACCATATTGAGACCTACTGTTGACATGACACATTGAGGTCAGTATTTGGTTCAAATACTGAGAGTGGAGTGCCCTGAGATTTTGTGCACGTGTGACAAGGAGGGAAACAAGGTGAAGGCATTAACCCACCCTAGGCTTGAGTAGAACCGGTTGCCATGTTGGAAAGGCTTTGTGCTGCCAAACGCAAATCTAACCACACGCTATAAAAATCAGTACAGTTATAATACATGCCCAGTTCTTCAGCTGCGTCCCGCAGCTGCAATGATCTTATTTTGGCTGCAATGAATCTTCTGAATCCAAGTCAAACACCTTAGGCTTTAGGCCACATCAACCGCGCTCGCGCAGAAAGTCTCCAAGAGAATTCTGCTTCACCTGGAATATGCATCTACGCCATCACCCCACCCTGAACCCCCTTCTCTGCGGGTAAAAATCGCAACATTTGCCTCCAATTCGCATAAACTCCTCGCTTTGCTGCGTTTTTCCAGTCCCAAATCCCACCCAAACCAAGCAGAAGGGAGAGCCAGCATTCTCCTCCCTACACACAGGTTATTCATACTCGTACGTGTTGGACAATGTCTTCAACTGACGCCCGACAGCACGGCACCACAGAGGCACCAGAGCCACTCGCTGCAATTCCCCTCAATATTGAATATCGTCATTGCCATTCCACTTTCATTTTTGTTTTTAAAGGGGACGCTTGCATCAGCTATACCGAAACCAATTAAAGACCCCCCCCCCCCAAAATAAAAGTGTTCAACACCAGAGTCATTTAGAATTCACTTTCATTTGCGCCAAAACTACAAAGGAAAGGAATGCACTTTGTTCGTTTTTGAGGCTGCCTACATCACAACCGCAAATGTTTAATTCATTACCACCTCCTCGAATGCCAGTAGCCAAATGGGCTAATCCTGCTCGGAATACAAGGGCCGATTGATGGGGAACATTTCACTACGTAAATAAGAAACAGGCTTCGCAAGAATCGAGAAGGCCCCCCTCCCCCCACCTCCTCTTGAGGGCGGGCAAGATTTAAATGTCCTCATGAAAATGGTAGGGAAGCTCATCTTAGAACTTGAGCTGAAAAGTGGCTGCAGAGCTCTACAGACTTTACTGAAATGCAGCACTTGTTTAACGTGTGGCAGCGCTCTGAGCAGAGTGAATTGCATCTCTTAACCGGCGTACGGTTAGCAAACATTCAGAAAAGTTGCAGTCAGTTGCTCTCCCATTGGGGCCTCCCACACACTATACCGGTGGGAACCAAACCTCTTCCTGTAAATCCAGCATCCTGTAGGTTTTCACTCCAACCCTAATCTGGCTCACCTGATTCAGGAGGATCTATAGCTGTTGAATAAAGAGTGTTTTAAGGCAGGAGCAAAAACCTACATGATGGCAGATCTCCAATTTTTACAATGTATGTCCCAACAGTACAAATTTGGGAATCAGTGATGCACCTATCAAAAACCTAATCAGGTTGCAAGGGTATTTCATCACTAACAAGACCCCTTCATTACCTGAAGCATTCATATGACAGGCGTATCTCTAACCTGTTTCTGCGCTAATGTAAAAGGTTTCGTTTGGATCATATCGCCATAGCTATGGCACATCTGCCTGCAGCAAACAGAATGTTCAGCTTTAGCCGGTCTGTGCAAAGGTGGAGTTTTGAGGGAGAAAAGCGAGGAGTAGTAAATTATGAAACGCTGTCTTTCTAACTGACACCGAGCTACATTTGAAAGGGGGTGAGTCATCATCCGCCCTGCTGCTGTCAGCGCCCCAGCACAGCCCCCGCTACCGCGAATCCGCCATCCCGCCAGCCAGTCCGCTGCTGTGGATAAACCTGACTGGCAGCTGGCCCCGCGGTGCGAACATCAATACCGGCGTGTGGGTTTTCGCCTGGTGAGGACAGTCACCATGTGTGAGAGACAATATGGCTGTAAATCTGAACACAAAACACCCCCTCCAGGCCGAGGCTCGATTGTGCCATTTCTGTTGTTTTTTCGTTGCTGTTGTCCTCATCCTTGTATACAAAATTTGCGCCAGCAAAATAAAAAGGAATGCTCTGAACTAAATCCTGAGTGGCAAATCATGTACGGCTCATGCTCCAGTACACCCAGGCCCTCTCAGTTTGACATCTCTCTCTTATGTACGAACCCCCCCAACTCACTTTTTCCCCCGTTTTTTTAGTCAGAAATTCTGGGCAGCTGACAATATCCAGTTGGCAAAATGAGGCATTCCGCAGCTTTAATTTTGTGTGGTTATCCGGTAGAGTCATACACGGCTTAAAAGCCTATCCTCTATGCCAGTGTTTCCCAAGCCTCTCCCTGGAGGCCCACCTGTCCTGCATGTTTTAGATCTCCCCCAGCTCCAGCACTGGTGATTTAAGTGATCAGGTTCATTAATCACCCGCTAAAGCTGATTGACAACCTGATCATTTGAATCACCTGTGCTGGAGCAGGGAGAGATCTAAAACATGCAGGACAGGTGGGCCTCCAGGGAGAGGCTTGGGAAGCACTGCCCTACACATACAATCTAGTCTTCTGCATGTCAGTGGAGAGCATTTTTTATGCATACATGCACTAACATCTACTCCAAATATGCACGTTTTTGCTAAGCATGAACATATATATACAAAAACGAGCAGTGCCAATGGAAGATCGAATGGAGGGTAAAAAACAAACTTTCTTTGTACCCCCCCCTCCCCAATTTGAAACTTTTTTTTTTTGAGAGGGGCAGCGATATCATCACCACGTACTAACCAATAAAATGTAAACTGAGCTCAAGTAAACAATTAGCCAGTTTGCAGATGACAGGAAAGCAATTCTAAAAATTCATGAGAGAGGAACAGTATCTCAGGAACTACTAATAAGTGCAATAGGAGCGACCAATTTGAAAATAGCGTCTTTACCGTGTGGGAGAGTACAACACTAAACTAGTCAGAAACAATGTTCATAGAGCAGGAGAGCGATCTAGATCACCCTTCTTAAATGTGAATAAGGTGGATTTAAACATTGAAATCCCTCGCTCCCTAAAGTCTAAAAGTAGATATAGAAACCTTAAAACCTTACTCAAAGGTTTGTTTAAGTTCTGCTCTTAAGCGTACCTAAATATTGTTTTGGTATGTTTGTTCTCATTGCATTTTTGTTTTGCATTGAACTCGACGCATGATGCTATAATTTTGTGCACTTGGCAGCAGGATCCATCCGAACCACAATGATTGATGATTACAGATGCCCATGTAATCAGACAACGGCATTCATCCGCCAAAATGTTGAATCATTTATAAATAAAGATATTTTGTGCATCAACGCTTGAGAGTTTAGTAGCTCATTTTAATTCTGCACTGTCATGACCGCTATAGAACAGACATTCATATTACACGGTGTGCAAAAAAGAAACAAACTTATCCCACCAGTACACCATAGAGATACAGCCAGTTATAAATCTGACTCACCTCAAAGAGCAAGGCAGAGGTGAGCAACCATGTACATCAAGTAAATGTAACAAAATCCACGAACATCACTTCACGAGCAATGCTCACCCAGCTCATCTAAAGAGCCTGAGCCAAGCCAACTCATCATTTTAGTCATTCCAGCCAATGTTGTTCAATCTAAAGTCAATTATAATCTCATCAACCAATCAGGGGCCAATTTCTCTGGGAGAAAAGTCAGGTTAGGGGTCTCACTCTAAGGCCCAATATCAGCACTGATTTTATTGTGACTTTGCGGGGGCTGGACCGCAAGTCATCCACGCAGCAGACAAGCACGTTAAGCACCATAGCATACTGAGGTGACTTTGTCAATGCTACTTAGATTCCAGTGTCAGAATTAAAATCCTTATGAAAGTTTATAATGGGCTTTAGAGTCTATGCCATTACTCAAACTAGAATTTATTTTTTGGCCGGCAAGCACCGATATACCAATGAGGTATATTAACGTAAGACAGCACATAAAATTCATGATTTATTGTTGAGTGTAATGATAATATTCTTGTAGCCCAATTTGTAGTCTGTTTTTGCCAACTAAATATCCATTATACGACTGCGGGAATAGCCCACAATCCATTCTCGTCTAATAAAGTAGCTCAGTCTGATTAGAGCCATAAATTAGAGAAAATAAAGTCAATGATTTCTTTGCTAGCCGTTGGTTAACTCCAGAAACCAGTGTTAACTCCCCACCAAACAAATCGATTTCATAGCAGGCAGCAATTAGCTAGAAAACAGGTGGTGCATAGAAATCAACAGAAAACAGCAAGACGATGTCTTGTGATTTATTAGCTAGCGAGCTAGGTCAATGGTATGTTGGGGAAATTGATTAATTGCCTCACTAGATTATGGGATACTACTAGCTAGCTACATTTGGACCATCGAAATTAGTAGAGAGCAGTGATTTGTGATTCCTCACTGACCTAACGCTAGTTTCGTAACGAGATTAGGTAGCTAGTTTGCTAGCTAGTTCGCCGGCCAACAGGTTTTTAAACTGATTAATGGTTGCTAAATGTTTAAATGGGTGCCATCTAGCTACATTAACTTGATAACTAGCAAGGTTAATTTAACCCAATAGAACATACTGCAGCCAGCTAATCTGTCAGCTACCCCACCAGGCTGCCTTGCTTTTTGCTTTGGGATCCAGGTGGATCATGGGATGAGTAGTTTTTAGACTAATCAGGTTGTTAGCATCTCGGCAAAAAAATTAGGATGGTGTACATCATAGCTGACTAAGGCTTATGTAGAAATTTGGAAATATGATTCAGTGTCTCAAAATCGATGGAAGCTTGAAAATGACAGGATTCACTTCAAAAGTGAATTTAAAAAAAACCTATGGTAAAATGAATGGGTATTTTTCCTTGTGACACCAGCATGATGTTGTCACCTAAGTACTCTGTAGGCCACAGGCTCATAATAACATAACCTCTTGTGCAAGCCAATAAAAAAAACTATCCCCCCCCGGCCCCGCCCCATAGCTTACCTGATCCCAGTCTATGCTGCGAAAAAAGGTGTGAGACTTGATCTCTGTGATCCCCGTCTGGATATGACAGCCAAGCCTCTCTTTAGGGTCCTGTCAAAAACAAAAGGATCCATTCAGTAATGAAACAAAGCGGTTTACATATATCAGGGCCATCCAGTCCTACTCCTAAAGATCCACCCACCTGTAGGTTTTCATTCCAACCCCCAATGTAGCACAACTGATTCTACCAATTAGCAGCTTTAAAAGGGCCCCAGCTGTTGGAACAAGGTGCTCCTTGTTAGGAAAAGAGTGAAAACCTATCGGACGGAGCGCCAGGAACATGATTGGACAGCCTGAATTATGAAACTGAAAATATATTCATATGCTTTGCCTAATCAAAATGCCGTTGTACAGTGTTATTCTTTGCAGTAAGTGTTCCCTACTATTTTTGTGTAGGCGTATGTATTTGTATTATGCTTTTGTTTTTACAGTTGTGATTATATAATTACCAAATTAACACTTATTTAAAAATATAAACAAGTAATAAACAACAGGGGCATATCCTCAGTTAACCTGATCAGCCTCTTCCCAACCTAACTTGCTTCCCGCCAAAGCATTGCATTAAATCCTCAACACAACGCTGCATTCATTCATGAGGGCAGCAGAAATAACACTGTTATTCACAGCACATATGCAACCTCGCTAGAACTGATCTCCACATGACACCAGCCAAGGAAAGGTGCCGCCATCACTGCACTATGATTTCAAAATATGAGCAGTGAGATCTGGGATTATCCTTCATTTCTGACTTTGTTTAATGAATGCTGGCTTTGCTGGGATGGTGAGAGGGGCTGCTTGCAACGGTCCTCTAAGGGAAAAGACTGCTGTGTCGAGACACCCAGCGGCAGAATCACTGGATTATTGGCTTCAGCTCTCTGTCGATTTTCAAAGCGGGCCGATTCTGTGCCATGGCGTTGGTGAGGGCTTTCTCACTTCTCCTGAAGTGAAAGTTAGCAGGCTCTACAGTGGGGGGATAAAAAACTGACTCACAGGATCTCGCCATCCACACACAGCCCATAGTTTCTCACGAGGATTTTTAATATGCAAATCCCCATCAGAGACAAAAAAAAATCTGCCATATTTACTTTAATACAATTTCCTAACTCTGAATACATGGCACAAAAGCCGCTTGCTCCTCCAGTCGATATTCCACATAAGTATTGCACATGGGGCCTACTCAAGAGGGATGAGAACTGGAGAACGTTCCAGAAGCCCCCACAACTTAAGGAGGGAGGGAGGCTAAGGTGTAGAGGGGGGCCCATAAAGTTACAGCTGGATGAAGAATGGGCCACATTATTTACATTTCTACAGCAGAGCACAGCATGGCTCTGCTGCGAAGCACACAGTAATGGTAGCCGCTTCCAGAAACAGGTACACAAGGCCGGAGTGGGACTCATTTTCAGCCCTGGAGTTTCATGCCTCAGACAGGCAGTCTTTTGCGAGTTGGGGGGGCAGTGAGCGCAGTTAATTTTGTTGAGCAGGGGAAAGGGAGAAATGCTACCCAAGTTCCGTTCAGCAGGGTAACATGCTTTTTATTTTGCTTATATTGTGCAGTCAGTCGCGCGTCTTCCAGTACCCTTCAAATTCCACTGTTTTGGCGTCTCTGTTCACGCACCCCCCCATGCACTCAATACACTGCATTCCCACTTTTTGCACCACTAGATATGACTGGACTCCGGCCTTCGCGACCCCAAACCCAACCAGCCCACCTGGAATTGTCCAGATCCTCCCAATTAGCCACTCCGGGCCTGCAGGTAGGTCTTCCAAACAGAGATGGTAACCCTTACTGTAGACCGAGGTAGTAGCCTGATAGTGCCAGTGCCGCTGAATATACAGTTGAGACATCACTGATGCATCACAGTAAGTTAGTTTTTTTTTCTGCCTTGTTGTGATGTGCCACTGTAGCAGTGAGCAGCCATATGATGCACTTGAAAACCTTATTTTGGACACTGCCCTCCTGAATATGCTCCACCCCACATTAGACTGAAAGGCCAACTAGATAACAGCTATAGAGCCACATTCTACATGGGTGAATGTGAACGAATGGAACAATTAGCCTGGTTTACAAGAAGCCTGCTTTGGAGGCAAGCTTGCCAGCTGCGCATTTTAATAAAACTGCAACAGCTTTTGACAGTTAAATCATAGGTTAAAGCATTTGAATTTTGTCCTCCATGATTCTGTTGAAGGCTTGTGCCTTGTTTGCCAACCAAGGAACTGGCTGTATGTTGCTATCGGCTGTCCGATCAACGGTTTTTGGTATTTTTACTCCACCTTTCCGAGTACACTATATTCAGCGCCCTTGAACCCCAACGAAAGGGGTCCCAAAAATCTGCACCCAAAGTTTCCTTTCCACTCATACAAGCAAAAATTTTTTTACAATCAAAATACAAAAAAAGACTAAAAAAACCTTTCAAATTGTGTTGAGCCCTATATTGCCCTACAGTAAAAATGAAGCTATCGTTTCATTAGCCTGGAATGCCCTATACATGTATTGTCTTCGCAGACCAGAACACGCATGCCCTGCAGACTTCGTGGCCATGTTTTCAAACCCACAGATGAAGCAGAGCGCTAACAATTACAACCATTGCCCTAACAGTCATTCACTGCATGCACTCCTCTGTATGGGTGAATGAAAGAGTGTGTGAAATGTGGGGGTGGGGTGGGGGGGTGTAGGACGGTTAGAAGATGTTATGGGGCGAAGCTCGTACCTTCTTCAAAAAGCCATTCAGCACGCTGGCGGCTTTCACTGACAGGGACCTTGGAATGCGAATAGGCTTTTCTAGAATAACTGGACAGGGAGAAGAAAAGCACAACAATTACATCCAGGCAAACAAAGTGCAAATAACGTCCAGATGATGAGTGAGCAGCTTCATCATGAGCGGAACTGGACTCTCAGGAAACCCCCACAACCCCCATTGTGATCCTGAAAGCCCGAACTGACAGCCTTGAATCTCCTGACAAATGAAAGTGAGTCAGCCAACCACAATCAATACAACACACCGTCCACTGCCATTTCTCACATAAAGCTCTGCACACGGCACATTGCTAGGGATTCACACAATGCATAAACACTTCTGAGTACCAAACAAAGGTAATAATACACAGGACACAGAAAAATAAGAGCACCAATATCAATTATAACAATAATAATACCAACAATATCAGCAGTGAGAGGCATGAAATACTCCAGTCCCCGGCCACAGCTGAAATGTTTCCTGGACACAAAAAATGGTGGAGGGACAGACAGATGGACTGCAGGACTGACAGAGTTTGTTTACAAAATGAGATGCAGCCGGATATTAAATTTCATTGAGAAATATGGAACTGTTCAGGAGTTCTGGCGTGGCGGACTGATGGACACGAGGATAGACTGCACTCATACCCATGGTAGAGTGCAGTGATGAGTATACTCTTAACAAAATTAAAAGAAACAAGTACTATTTTAGCATTTATTTCATATAATATTGGATTGTGTAGATGAAAATAAGAAAACGGATAACAATGTCAAGTAAAAACAAAAATAATAATGCCTTTTTGAGAGAAAAAGTCAACATGAAGTGAGGCCACCCTTAGCTTTGATGGCAGCATTTAATCTTTCAGGCATAGTTTTCACAATTTTTTAATTTCCTCACTTGCTAAACTATTCTATACGGTTTGAAGTTCATTCCAAAGAGATTTTTTCAAAGTTACAACAGATTTGCTCAATTGGATTAAGGTCTGGTCTTTGTGGAGGCCAAGTCATGACCTTAATGTTGCCTGACATGAGATAATTTTTGCACGACTTAGAAGTGTGTTTAGGGTCATTATCTTGTTGAAAATAAAATCCCCAACCAATCAGTCTCTTTCCAGATGGCAATGTATTCCTCACAAGCATGCTGTGATACTACTTTTGATCCATGATTTCACCCATTTTTGAGATCACCACCTCCTGTCGAGCTGCTGAACCCCAAACTATAATATCACCACCATGCTTTACTGAAGGGATTAAAAAGTCATTTTTGAAATGTTCTCCAACTCTATGGTGTACACAAGTTCTGCGCTTGATGAAAAAATTTCAAATTATGATTCATCGGTCCAATGGAATTGTTCCCAGTCCACTTATGTCCAATCCTTGAAGTTCTTGGAAAACTCAAGTCTTTTTTTGATGTTGCCAACTCTTGGCAGCAACATGACTAATCAGACCATTTTCACACAGGCCTCTAGAATTAGTAGATCTTGATACTTTCATCTCTTCACTTCTGGCACAATCAATATCATCATGGAGTTGTCTTGCAGTCAACTGCTGATTTTTTTATTTTTTTTTTACTAGTCATACACAGATAACGAGTATCAGAGGTCCTTCTGATTTGCACATCAGTTGCCACTACTTTTCAGTGAACTGGTCTCTTTGAAATGCTTGATGGTGTTCCTTACATGGCAGCATTTAACGTCTTCAGCATCAAGTAAGGCTAAAATGTGGGTATAAACAATCTGAGACAGCTCCTTTCATCCTGCCATCGTGTTTAACACTGTGCCACTGCTCAAAGATCATGTGTCCTAATATATTAAAACAACTGACCATTAGAGGTAAGGGTCATTCCACATGAAGTCAACCGGGGCTCCCATGGGCATAGTCATGGATTTTCTTAAAACTTTGATAGAATGTTGCTTTGGGTTCCAAATGAAGACATACCAAGTTTTAGCCCAATCAGCCTACTTGTTTTGAATTTCTGGGGGGGGGTCAAAAAAGTGGGTATGGCACCCCAAATCCACACGTCATCAGATGGGTGTGAAAATGGTTCAAAATGTGTATATTTTGATAATGGTTTGTAAAAGTAGTTTTTTTGAGAGCCTATAAAACCACAAAAAAAACTACTTTGATTTACAATGAAGGGTAGTACAGCACCTCGAGAACAAGTCCTAAAAAAATCATGGGGTTAGCTTTACTGCTTTCAGAGTTACTGCCAGTTAAAAATGAAAAATCACCAATCGGGGTGCCACACCCACTTCTTTGACCCCCGAAAAATCTAAACTGGTGGGCTGATATAGCCAAAACATTTTTCATTTGCCACCCAAAGCAACATTCAATTAAAGTTTGAGGAAAATCCATGACTATGCCCATGGAACTTGTTTGAAAATTGGTGGATTTCATATGGAATGACCCGTAATTCAACAGAATTGTGTCGTCTGGAACCACTTTAAACAAATTTTTTTGCATCTATATTCATGGAATGAGCCTTCAAACATGCAATCAGGCTATGGAAGAGTAAAACAAACACCTTTCAGTTGTTATAAAAAAAAAGGATGTTCTCAGCATTATAAGTTTATTACACTGATGGAAATGATTTTTTTGCTCTTATTGCCTACAATAGTATTTTTCAATATATTAGGACCCTTTTTGGCCAAAGTGGTGGAGTATAATCATCATTGCACACTACTGTATATCCAAATACACTTCGTGACATGTGCCAATAATGGAAGTAATATTGACGATGACAGTAATAATAATAGACATCTTCAAGAGACAGTGTGGCTACAATCCAGATGAAGGGTATGTGAGATCTCATCTCTTCTGTACTAATACTGTACACCATGTTTGTGAGTGATCCTCAGCTCCCAGTGCCAGACCTGGTATCTCTCTCTAATGGAAACTTGAGTGTGCTTGTCTCCGCTCGGTTATCAGGCACAGTCTGCTGGCTCCTTTCACTCTGGGCCTGGAGCCTGGACTCGACCCAAATCGGCGCTGGTGACTATGGCAGCACCGACCCACGGGTTGGGGGTGGGGGGGGTGGGGGTGGGGGGGTCAGCATATGGCCATGCAAACCCCTGCCAAAAAGGGTTTGTTCAGAGCTTATGGGACCTGATCCAGGAGCCCCCGCTGCCCCATGTGTCGGGGAAAGGAGGGCATGAAGCGAATGAGGCCACAGCTGCCACTTCCACCTCCTGCGTCGGACACGACAAACGTCAGGACACGGCCCGGGCAGATGGATGAGGGGGCGGGGGTGGGGAGTGGAGGAATGTCAGCAGTAAGGCCTGGCACATGGTCTCACACACATACACGGGCCTCTCAGTTACCCAGCGCTGGCACAAATACGCAGAACACCAGGGGGGTGGTCCAAACCAATGGCGCCACTTCAGACGTTATTCATTAGCTGATGTTATTCATCCACCTAATCCGCATGACTAACACAGCATACATCTTACATATTAATCTTTTGCACAGTTGAATGGTAAAGTGAGGGGGGTATGTTGAAGCCTCCTTGAAGGGCACAACAGTGGTTTTCCATTTAGGACTTCTGGGAATCTACAGAATTCCAGATGCAAATTCCTATAGCAGCTAAACAGACCTCAAATCCGCACCGCCATCCATAAATGATGAGGTCAGTTACAGGCTTGGGTCTGTAAATAATCTGAGAGAATAAGATTTAACGCATTAAGAGCATTCGCCAGCAAGAGAGGGGGTGGTGGGAAAGATCGGACTTACCTTGGAACAGGTACTCCTCTGTGTTCATGTCGGGATTGTCGGTGATGATGTCGAAGGGGGACCTCCCGGCCATCATCTCGAACATGAGGACACCCAGGGCCCACCAGTCCACACTAAACCCTGAAGAGACAGGGCAAGTCACAGTCCAAAAGAATCTTTAACGGGGCACTCCATGCTGCATTCCAACCTTGCCGAAGCAAAATGAACAGAAGTCAATGGATTTTGGCTAAAAATGCGAATTAGCACTTTGCCCATTGAGTTCTATTCATTGACATCACAAAGCTAGCATGTAGCATAGAGTAATCCTGACAGCACTACTAACATGAATCAGTCCATAAAGCTGTAAACATCCTCAAAATAAAGTTGACACTGGTTGCACTTTTTTTGAAGGCATTTCCAAACATAAGGAGTGAATTGCATAGTAATTACCACCCAACTTCGCCAATGATATAGTGCTGGATTCAAGGTCCCTTACCGTAATCCTCCCCACGCAGAATCTCGGGGGCAATGTAGTTGGGGGTGCCACAGAAAGTACTGGTCGTATCACCAGGCCTGATACCCTCCTAGGACACAAACAGAGTCCCCATCCAGTTTTAACAAGCGTGAAACTCCACTGCAAAACAATGTATATAATAAATGTGGATATTTATAAATAATGTGTTTATGCATTTAAGGTCGGACTCACCTTGCACATCCCATAATCTGTTAGCTTGATGTGTCCCTCATGATCCAGGAGGACGTTGTCCAGTTTCAGATCTCGGTAGATGATGCCCTTCTCATGAAGGAAGTTCAAAGCAATACAAATTTCAGCTGCATAAAACCTGAATGAATAAAGGAAAAATTATGAGGCGACTAAAGTCTTACTCTACATCAGCCTGTCTAATTCTGTTCACTGCAAAAAAAAAAAACCCACAAGACTTCCAATAAGAAAAAACAATTATAGTTTTCCCAGAGTAGCTGCTAGCTAGGCAAATTAAATTCTGTTTAACTTTACATAAATCCTGAAATGAGACATCGACTAAAATATAAGTGATATGAAATAGAACTTTGCCTCTATTTAAGTCTGAAATACATGCTATCACACCTTTTTGTACTGTGTGTTTCAGAAAAAACACCACAATATAAACGGAAACATTTTGCATCATGTGGCATTTCACCACCATGAAAATGCTGACGAGTTGCCAGTAGATCCTCCTGTGAAATGCATCATGTAGGAGCACAAACCTACATGAGGGGGAGTTTTACAAACACAACCACGATCATGCACCAATTCTGACGCGCTTGCGATTCAGCTGCCGGGACAAATTAGTATTTTTTTTTTCCCCAATCCAAAGCGTTTCGTAACATAAATGAATCACTGTTCTACAATATACCGCAACATCCCACGAATGTTTTGTCACACTGATGCGATTCACGCCTTTCAAAGAGAGTCTATTGATCAATGAAACCATCTGGTTGGAGTATAAGGGTAAATAAATCAAGTGAAGAAGAGAGACTTTAATTTTCTGTAGGAATGCGTCGCTGGCCCAGCTGCACCTGCTCCCTGTCGGCGCAATTGCCGCTCGCAGAAAGCACTTCTGGGAGCTTAAAGCCGGGCTCATGAATATGTGAGATCATTATCTGTGATTAACACGCCGTTTTACACACGCGCACAGACGCACACAAACGCACTTCTGCAGGTCCGCTGTCGGAATACAGATCAGCGCTGCTTCGATCTCTCCGGCCTAATCCCCCGTCATTACGCAGTGATTGAGACCGCTAACAGCAGGGGAATCACTTCTGATCCGGGGGAAGGAATGTTCCCTCTCTCCAGTGCTTCGTGACTTTCAGGGAGTCCAGCCTCAAAAACACTCGTCCTCGCCCTCATACAGAACAGGGCCATTGTGGATGCAGGCTTTCATTCCATCAACACAGTTACGTAAAAGATCCTAATAATCAACCCTGAGAGTCTTTGCTAGATCCTTCATTAGAATTAGAGTCAGTATCAGATTAGAGAAGGATTGGGCATGTAACAGCTTGCTTGAGATAAAAGCTAGCTCGTGCACCGGCCCTTTTTGGATAAGGTCCAGCATCCCGCTCAAAAAGTTTGCCATCCACATATTTTAGCTAATACGGTCTTTGGCTGCTGCAAAAGTACATCATCTACCAAACAGAGGCGATAGCCGTACTTGAAAACTGTGATCGTACCATGGAGAATTTTTTCTATTCTGCTGTAACACTGTCTGTGGAGATTACACTCCGGCTAAAGATTAGGCTGCCTATTAAGATACTACAGCGCATTCACAAACAAAGTCTTTTTTTAGTAACTCTACCCTGGAGGTTATTCAGTGATTTCCTCCAAAAGTCCAAACCACAAAGGGCATCCATTTTTGCTGCTAAAGTAGTATTATTCCGATAGAGTTATTCGGGTCAAATTATGCTGACATTTACATCAGGTCTCGTCATACAGCTCTATAAGCAACTCGAAGCGTAACTCGCTGGACGAGTCGAGTTCAGCTTTTATGTACAGGTGTGCAAGCGCAGATTCAATAAGCCAGCACCTAGCAGGGCTGCTATTCACTGGGCACTCATCACTGAATACAGCTCTTTATTGAGCTTGGGGGGCGGGGAGGGGAATAACCAGCAATGTCAACTTAACCGGAACCCAATCAAAAATAAGGATGGCTAGCGTGTCACTGAATGCCGAGCGAGGCTATTCCTGGAAATGGCTTTGAACTGCCTGGTCCTCGGCATTTTCCAATTACACGAGCAACCTAAGGGGAGGTGGAGCGAAGAGGGTTGCCGATTCCGAACTGCCGCCTAATCCAATACTGCCAACTACAGCACAGGAACAGGCAGAAACAAGGATGCAGCAGTTTCTCTCAAAATAAAAATGGATTCCCCTGATCTTGTACCTACCAATTACCCCCTTAAAGTTTCTATCTAGGCATGTTTGAAGTTAGAAAATGCATTTTTTTCATATTGTAGGTCAATGGCACATGTTGGTTGCAGCGCTTCACTAAAGCTACATCACACTTATATCATGAGAAATATTCAAACCCAGGATGCATATTTTTAAGGCCACAGCATTACAGCAAATGTAAAATTGATCTTGTACATAATTTTATTCACATTTCCCTGTGTTTCAACAGGAAAAACCGTATTTGAGATCATTGGAAACCTTAGGATTTCTATTAGAATTTAAAATAAGACTAAAGGTCCACAGATTTGAATACAGCAGCTGCATTTGATGGAACCATTCATGGGTCCGTAGTGCTGGCAGCACACATCGCGTCGCCCCCCTCTCCTGGCCCAAGAGAACGGAGGTGCGCTTACCGCGCGTGTTCTTCTGGAAGCTTCCGCTGCCGCTGCATGTGGAACATCAGGTCACCGCCGTTTACATACTCGATCACGAGGAAGAGCCTGGAACAGGGCAGAGGGCCGTCAGGAGAAAACAGCAGCATTGGGAAGGGTTGTAATGACATCACGCTCAAGTGGGGAGCCCCCGAGTGGTACAGCCAGTCAAACACAAATTTACACTCAGCACTTACTGCAGAATATTTGAAAATACAATCTGTTCTTCTGTTAAAGAAATCTTAAGAATATTGACCTTTCTGGTACAGAGAACAACGGTCGGCATCAACATGCCTCCAGGCATCGTGTCAGAATGCTGAATCTTTAGTCTAACTGGTCTAACACTCAAACACTGCATGTGAACAGGACAAAATATATAAATAAATAAAGGTTCCGTATCACCTTGAGAAGGCCTTTGTACAAGCATGAACAGACCGTCAAAAAAAAATCTCCCGTTGAATGCTTAAATCTCTGCTTTGACACAGCCTTAAGTTTTCACTGCGTAATCCTCGGAACGGATTAAATACGCTCAAAGACAACAGTTTGAAACCGCCGTACAACGCCTTCAGTAACGTCTGCTGAAAAAAGCGAGAGTGACTGTGTGTAGTGGGGGGGTAAAGCTGTAACAGCAGTCAGGAGCCGGGGTAACCTCCGCACCGCACAAGCACTGACAAGCAGCTGCCAAGGCGGCTCATCTCCCCCTCCCTCTGCTCGCGCTCACGGGGACTGTCTAATTCCCAGCGATAAACACAACATTTTTCATTAATGACGGGATCAGCCTGTCATTGGCTGCGAGCTCAAACCTGCTCTGAGCCTATTCTCTCGCTGCTCTCCCTCGGCCCTGATCCACCGCCCCACACTGCCCCCCCCCGACACCCCAGAGGCCATTCCCACAGGTGAGTGGCGGTCAGGCAGGGGCATGCGCCAGCTTGACGGGTGAAAGCTAAACCGCCAACCGCGCGGCTCCTGCCTTCTAACTGATCTCAGCGGTGCCTTGGCGATTGTGTGCTCCCAGGGACCGGTCTGCTTCCCAGATATCGCCTCATAATCGCACCTCGCACAGTACCGGCACCTTTTACCATAACAGGCCTGGAGGAGGCAAACGTATCACAAACGTGCAGGAGGACCCCAACGCAATTTAGCAGCAGTTTCACCCACACCTTTGTTCAAATATCACTCCAGGCAAGGAGAGATGGAGAGCTTTCTGCTTCTTCCTCACGAGGAAAATCATGTATCTCTCAGTTCTCTGATTGTATTCATGAATAGAATCTGACATCTTATTGACATAAAACACTGAATGCAAAACTTCAAGGTTGTCTGTAAACCTGCATATGATATATCAAGATTAATATTGGTTCTCACCATCAGACAAGAGCAATGCCATCAAAAAAAGGTGAAAAAATGCAATAATGAAGTCGTTCAAGGCCAAACAAGGAGGCGGCCATCTTGTTACCGCCGTTAAAACTCACACAACCGAAGATCGACTTACCGGCTCTCTGTTTGGAAACAAGAGTGAAGGCCGACTAAGAAAGGGTTGCTGGACGCTTGCTCGAATACATGCTTTTCCGTCTGGACCCAGTCGATATCCTTGAAAAAGGATAAAAAAACAGCACGTTAAAGAATGGGGGGGGGCACAAGGAAAGGATGTTCTCACGGTTTTAAAGGCTCGACCGCGGACGACTGCTCTGCATACACACCAAAATCCACACAGCAGGGAGAGGGCTTTGGCTAATCAGCCAGAGAGGGGCAGGAGAGCGAAAGAGGAGATCTGGTGGGAGTCAATAAGAGAAAATGGAGGGGGGGGGGGGGGGGGGGGGGGAAAGAGGGCAGCTATGAAGGGTTTGAATGCCAGCAGGGCATAGTATCCACAGCCCATGAGCCTGTTCTTTTACTTCTACTCGTTCCAGGTTGAAGCCCATCTGTGAAAATGGGTTACAGAATGCATAAGATATGAAGGTTTGTCCCAAGACTGCAGGCCGCCCCAGAAGGGCCTGCAGTGGGCGGGTGAATAATGCAGGCCGTATCGCGAGACTCAAACGGAATTCGGACGTGGCGTGTAACAGCAGGGCAGACGGCCATTTTCTGCGGCGATACCCGATTTCAGAGATTCATCTTCCGTTCTCATGTCCGCCCCCTGCCGGCCTGTTTAGGGGGCGGTCCACTTTTATTTTCCCAGGAGCGGGGGCGAAATAAAGAGCATTACTATAAGCTCCAGCCCCCGCATGAATCAGTCATGGCTAGAACACAGACACCACACACTATGGCACAGAGAATACTCCCTCTCCTTCATAAACAATGGGCCAGGTCATGTGGCAACAGAGTTACAAAATCAGCGTATTTTGTATCAGAGCTCCAAAATAAAAAAAAAAAAATAGGCGTGCAATGCGCGAAATACCCCTCAGCCCGATGTCGAAGTTTTTGGAGACGCCCGCCCGCCCGCCGCCCAACCGCTCGAAGGATAGCAATACCCCGTCAGCCTTGAGGGCAAATTTGTAACTCTGTTACTGACCAGTTTTTTTCTGTTTTCACCCAAAATAAATAAAATTAACAAAATTGGCTAATTTGTTCTTTGAAGTACAAGGGAAGATCTACAAAAAGCCATTTAAATTGGAACTCTATTTAACTTAGTTTTGGAGCTCTGATACAAAAAACCCCAATTTTGTAACTCCATTACCGCGTGACTTGGCCCCAATGCCTAGGGTTCACAGGGGGAGGAGGGACATCTGAAGAGCTTTCTATCACCAGCACCACACACACATTGCACTATGGGAGATGAAGTTTTATGAATAAAACAAACACCTGCGATTTACTCTTTGGTGACCATATTTGTGAAAGTAGGGACAAAAAAGACAAAGAAAAACCAAATGTATGAACGCACACATATCGGAATGCACAAAATCAGACCAGTTTTTATCCCCTGCCAGGCGACAGCCCAAAAGAGAGATTATGTCATGGCGCAGTCTGTCGGTCCGCATCGAAACGGACTTGGCTGATGAAATCAACCTCTCCTACAGTTCGTAGGACGTCCCTGAAACTATGCACATATGCTGCAGATTGAGTGATGATGCGTATATCAGAGTCGCAACTCCGGCGGGAGATTTTGTGCTCTCAGTGCAGTCCTGTTAGTTTTGCTGTGATTTCATGCTATTGTACATTTGCTTAGCAAGATGGCACAGGCTGGACATGACTCTCAAATTCAACACCGTCTTGACGCGTTTCTTCACAGACCCAATCACAAGAGGGCACAGGAGCTGGCTTTGTGAAGCAGCACAATTTCATTTCCTGCCCAAGAGCCAAAGGAAAACAGATTAACGAGAAATGAAGCCTTGCACACAGAATCACAGGGGAATGTTGCTGTTGACCTGAGTGATTTCATTTCCCTATGATTAAGATCGCAGCTCTTTTCAAAACCTCCACTTCCAAAATTATTTTACATTGCTATGACCAGCAATTGACTGGTAGCCGATTTCTCATTCTAACACAGCAAGCTCACTTGCTTGTAGTACACAAAAAAGTTATAAAGACATTTAGTCTCTTTTAGGACAATCAATACATGAAAGCAGAAGGTGAGATGTGAGCAATGCTGCCCAGTAAGGTTCTGTACATTCTATAATCGTTCAGTAGACAGTTTTTTTTTTATCTATTTTTTTTCTCAAATTTCTAGTCCTTGCACAATAAATTTATTGCCATCATAATTAATATATTTGAACATAACTGCACCATTAGAGAGTTCAGATGAGAACACCTCTGATCAAATTTTTGATCAACCACCTTACTTAAATATAAGGAGAGTGAAGCTTTAAGGTTAAATACGTTTGAATAAACGAGAAACAGGGTTTTGAGATTTAAATCTTCTTAAATATAAGAACAGAAGAGAGGGATTTTACACGTTAAAGGTGCAATATGTAAGATATGGCCAGAAGTTTTGGTCTAAGGTATACCAAAATTAACTAAAATAAAATTAACTGAATGCATTGAAATAGTTTTCACGTTACGTCAATCCGTCTTTTTATTGTGCGGCAGAAATATCACCTGAAGTTGCATAATAACACGCCCGCCCCTGTCTAACCCGTCTTTGTTCCTCGAGGGGTGAAGCATACTGTCATTGTAATGTATCGTCTGTCCGCAATCCAACAGGAGAGGAAGATAAAAGCGGCGCTACCCCGAGAGCTTGTCAACACGCAACATTCATTCTCAACTGCAAAGCAAACGCTTAACGGCTCTCTGAACTTCAAACACTGGCTTAGCAGAACGGGATATTTAGAGCAAGTAACAACCCCACAAACTGTACGAAAAAAAACATTTTATATTGTGTCAGTGCATGGTTTTGCGGTGGCTGTTATATGATCCATCTAAAAACAGAGCTAAGCAAGTTATAACAAACAACAGGCTGATGCCGTGCGTGACTATAATAAGACAGCACAGTTCTCTTGACCAGCTCTCCGAGTTTCAGCAGTTTGTTCAAATTTATCATTTTTGCCTTGTTGTTAGTAAGCAGTTGGCTTCCTTAATAATTGAGGACTGAAAAGGCAAAAAGAATGAACCTAGTATTGGATCACCTGTGCTTTGTGGTGAAACGCTGCCCCCATTTGTTTAAAGCAGGTGGTGCAATCTTGCATTGCCATTAACATATGGTTTAAATACTGAAGGAGTGGGATTTTAAAGTTTAAATACATTGGGAAAGTGATTTTAAGGGTTAACAGAAAGGTTTAAATATACGGTCAATTTTATGGATTATATATAAGGTTTAAAAAAGTTTAAGTGAGGTTTATATATAGGGTGGGATTTTAAGGGTTAAATATAAGTTTTAAAGTATAAGAGGAGGGATGATTTTAGGTTTAAACAGAAGGGGAGTGGGATTTTCAATAAAAGGGTTAAATATAAAGATAGTGGAATTTTAAGGGTTAATATAAGGGTTACATGTATAAGTAGAGAGGGATTTTCAGAGTAAAATATAAGATTTGAATTTAAGAGGAATGGCATTTTAAAGGTTAAATAAAAAGGCAGTGGAATTTCCACACTTAAATAAAAGGGTTAAATACAAAGGGAGTGGCATTTTAAGGTTTAAATATGTGGGGAGTGACATTTTAACTGTGGAATCATTTTTTTATTGATTGATTTAATTATTATTAATTGTTTATCCTTGCTTGCTCCTATTTTACTTTCTTTCATAACCTTTTAGGCCTAGTGTGTGTGTGTGCTTGCATATTTCTGATTTAACAGGGGCCTGCATAACTGTACCAGTGCGTCATGACATATAGCCTATCTAAAGTCATGCAAAGCTGAATGTCTGTACCAAGGACAAGATGTTTTTCTCTTTCCCTAAGTTTGCGTTGAAAGAAAGCTCCGGAATGCATAACAAGATAAACTGGAGCCGGGGCTGATAAAGAAGACAGGTGCTCTCCTCCCCAACGAGATGTATGTGTGCAGCCTTACGACAGCGTGACGTAGGTGGCATAAGACAGCGAGGGGTCTCCAGATTACATCATGATGTGTAAATCAGCGCGGGGGGAGGAGAACGTCATGGAGTACCCCTACAAAAACCAGAGAGAGACTAACTGTATCATCCTCCATCTTGACTTGACTTGTATGGGGATCCTTTGCTGCAGAAAAGTAAACGGACTTTGGCTTGAATATTAACTCCTCTGCCTCTGACTGATTTTTTCCCTGAGTAGTCTGGGTTTCTTATGTGATGGTGATACGAGGAATATAATGTTGAAATTCCTTTAACATTGGGGGCATCGTCCGGGGTTCCAATATCTCACCTGCACTCCCTGGAGAATCGGCGCCGACTGAAATTCCGTGCACGGTCGTCTTGAGAGACGTAAAAGAAGGGAAAGCCCTCAACCCGGAGCGACTGGCAAGGCTCCTTGGGTGTGTAGTGAGGCCAGGAGGGAGGTTCTCCAAGGTGTGTGGTGGAGGTGCGGGTGAGTGACGGAATACTTACTGAATTTGGCTTAGTTGTTGTGTGAGACAGAGGAGTTAATATTGCCAATTATGGGACAGACGAACAGTAAGTGTGGTGTTGTCGTTCTTGTAGTAAGGACTGCTGTTCTGGGACAAATGTTGACGTGACTTTGACTGAGACTGGGCAATTTGTTGAAAGTTGACATAATGGTTCTGGGAATCATTGTGGGTAAAGGAGTTTGGGTTTAGTTGAAATAGAGCATTGTCTGCGTATGTTATCAAAGCAACAATGGGGTTAGATCGTTAGAAAATTTAAGCCTTGGATCTTTTCCAATGTGAATGAATGTGAGAGAGGAAAGTGCACTGAGGTGTGTGTGCGTGTGTGTGTGTTTATGTGTGTGTGTGTCCTGAGCTCAGATTGCGTTTCTGTGTGGAAATCAATGTGAATGAACCTAACTCTGTGAGTGTCTCTAAACAACTGCATTGCTGGCATATTTGTTAGTTCTGTCTTTGTTAGATTGAATGCAATTGTCATTATATTCCATGAAGTGCTCATATAAATGTCTACAATGAAATTTGCTTTTCAAAATAATTTAAGGTGCCTGTTGATTAGCCAATATTTACAGTACTTTATGGAATCCTCACTGTAACTACAGAATTAGTAAAAAGTGAAATTTCTAAGAAAGAAGTGTAAATAAGCAGTGCAAATTTGTAGGAGTTAAGCCATTTTACTGACTATGGAGTAGTTAAAGGACAAAGTTGCAGAAGTACACAGAATAATTATTCCTTATGAAACCGAGCAAAAGTCACTATTTCTTGATAAAATAAATGCTAACTCCTCTTAAATGATCGGTTACTATAAACAGTGGGAAGTTTAGATGAAGTAACAATTGAATGTAAATTATACAAACATGGACAAGTGTTTCTAATGTTGTGGCTAACTGAATTTCTTTCAAATGAAAGACAAAGTGAATATTTAAATGCTCTAATATTTGGCAGTAGTAATACATTGCAGAGAAAACTACCAGTGATATCCTCTATGAGCATGAATTAATTACACTATTTACACTTAATTTGTAAAATATTTTTAAAGAGCTAGAAAATCTAAGAACTTTTCTATAAATAATTAGGCTGTGTGAGATTGGTGTGCTAGAAGCATATCTCTGAAAAGGAAATTAAGCGAAAGTGGAAACAAAAATAACAGTGTGTTCAAAAGTTGCCAAAGTACTGTTTAACAAATTTATACAATAAGAGACTGTGTGCAAATTCATTTGATGCAGAACAGAAGTGTTTTCTATCAAGCATTGAAAAATTGCAATTGCTATCTGTGGGTGATGAACAAATGTGACTGAAAGTTTCCCTGATCAAAGAAATGCAATTAAAAATCTTTTCTCCATTTTGAACAGGAATTGTCAACGAGTGTCTTCATGGCAAAGGAACTGAGAAGTGAACCTTAATCTGTTTATTTAATTTTTACAGTGAATGATCCGAACGAGTTGAATTAAAACAAAATTGTACATTATTGTTTGTCTCTAACTCCTCTCGGAACTTTTCCACAGAAAGCACTGCTGAAGAGAAGTGAATTGCTGGCCAGCTGGGAATGCTTTAGCTTAAGAGTTAACCTTCTAAAATAGATTTGGGGAAATACAATTTGAAGTATTAACACAAGACAAAATTCAAAAGTCCTCTAGTAACGTGATCACATAATACCTTGCTTGCGATTTCTAAATTTATTTTTGAATAAGTACCGTTCTATACTAGGAGGTGACTAAAATATAAACTTTTTTTTTTTTTTTTTTTGGAAATTGTAACATAGTCTAAAGTGACTCCACCCGGTTCTGCTGATGATGTAGGAAAATGTAAGAATGTTTGGGGCTAATAAGCCCTGACTGTGCATTTCCTCCATGCTGTTAGCGGAACCCTAGCCTGAGGTGGATTGCTTAAATCACAATTCATTGAGAGGAAAAAATAAAAATGTATTCTCCATTGTGTAAAAGAAGTCCTATCTAATAATACCCTTCCCAATGGAAAGCCTATATTACCAAAATCCCTCTTCCATATTGCTGTAGGTTTGGTGCATGGGCAGTGCCATGTACCAAGAGGGGGGGACCAAAGGGTTAATAGATGAGAGTACTATCACTTCTTTACTAAAATTTTTTTTATATATACACTTAACACCATGTAAAGTGAAGAAGTGATGTGGTAGTATTGATATGATCTTTATCTAAATGAAGTGAGAAGCTATAGATGCTATTACAAGTGGAAAATTTTGAGTAGGGTATTGTTCCTAGATAAGTGATTCCAAAAGCATTCTATAGTGATAATGGGCCAGAATTTAGAAATGAAGAACTGGCTCCTTTGGGAGTAAAAATTGAGAAAAGAATTGAAAAAACTTTCATATCATCCACAATTAGCAGGATTAGAGGAGAGAACTAATAGAACCCTGAAAGCAAAACTGCGCAAAGCCATGGCAGAAACTAAATGGAATTAAGTAGCATGTCTGCCATTATATTAACTAGCATGAGGATAACCCCACGAGCAGGGATTGGGGTTGTCACATTATGATGCAGTATGTGGGGTAACCTTTTGAGTTGGCACATTTATTATTATTATTATTATTATTATTATTATTATTAATAATAATATTAATATTATTATTATTATTTATTAAATAGAAGAAGCGACTCTGGCAGGTATATGAATAGAATGTTGACTAACAAAAGTGAGATGCGAAATATGCTTCCTCCTAGATCAGTAGCGGAATTGCCGCCTGGTGAGATAAAGCCTGGAGATTGGATCCTGGTGCGGAGTGTCGGAAAAAAGCGGAAGTGGAGTGAACCGGCGTGGAAGGGTCCATATTAAGTGCTCCTGACCACACCGACTGCAGTAAAAATCCAGGAGAGGGAGGCGTGGATATATCAGTCACATTGTAAAGGTGGTGTCTCCTCCTCCAGCGGGTGTGTAGGTACATCTGGGTGAGTCAGGATAGACTTGGAGGGAGTCCGGCTACAAAGGGGGGCGTGGCATATAGAGCCCGCCCGTCTCAAACCCGGTGAAGAGTTTATTTACGCTCCAAGTCAGTAGAGACTCCGCGACTTATTCATTAAAAAAAAAAAAAAAAGGGTTTAATGAAATGGCTTATCTCTCCCTGTGTCTGTTCATTTTTAAACATATGTTGCACCTACAATGAATGTGAACAGTATAGTTAAATGCGCCATGGCAGTGTCTACTGCATGTAATGGATTAGTTTCAATAGACCCCAGTTTACCCCCACTTTATACAGTCGATGTGTCGAAGAAAATGGCACAGGCTTTGTGGGGGTAACCTAGGGGTGCCAGGGGAAACTATTGATTTTGTGTGGGTATCCACAAATAAACGACAGGAACAATTCGGAATGACTAACCGCCCTGGGGGGAAGGGTTAGCATCTGGGGAGCCATTTCCCTATGATGAAATTAAATTGTTTGCATTAATGGGTGCACCGATAAGTGCTTGGGATAGGGAGGGGATTAGGCCCCCCGAACCTTATCCCAAAACAGGCGGCGGCGGGACTGCAAAGTTCCGAGGGCACGTTAAAAATGCACTATAGTGCAGGGGAGAGGACTGAAGGCCCCCGTGTCTAGTGAAGTATGAATGAACATACTGCCGTGGTACCGTCTAGTCGGCGTGCTTGTCGCATGTAACTGTGGGCAACACGTGGTACGTGGGTGACAGCCCACACCTAGCAGAGGGTCGTTGGAGACGACCTCTGTGAACAGGCGAGGCTGGTGAAAACGGTCAAAGTTTCTATTCCCATAGCGAAGTGGGGCAGGGATCAGACCGTCGGTTCCCACCTGGGTGGCCGGTAACCACTACGGGATTCGGGGATCGCTATCGACTGGGTCACCAGCCGGTCGGGTCGCAGATGGCAGTAAGACCACAGAGAGGGGTGGCCGCCGCGCTCGGCTCAATGTACAGTCAGGCCACCATAAGCCAAAAGCGAATGCGTCAGTAGGCGAGTGGTGCTTCTGTGATCGGTGGGCTCTGAAAAGGAGACACCGGGAAGCAGAAGGCAGATTTCTGAACCTGGGGGAGCCTGGGCAAAGATCTCTGTGGAAAGGGATCTAGCCTGGAACTGCGCCCTGGGAGAGGGAGGTTCGAAGGATCAAAGTGGTTTTCAAAGGATCTAAATGCAAAAATTATGTGTCCAAGTTGGAATTGCAGGATGCTACTTCTGCTTATTGTATCTGTTGACAGCAGCACAGGGGGGGATCTGTCAGCTTATTGGGCCAGTATGTGTACCTATATACCCGCTAATGATGAGGCAGGAGGGGTGATTGATCAAGCCTTGCAACGTTTAAAAGACATATCTGATGCTCAACAGCGAGACCTTGCACCAGTAGTGACAAATTCTAAGTGACTGGCTTCTGTCTGGGGGTTGGAAAGCGGGAATTACATCTGTAATGTCTTGTAGTTGGGGGATTCGCAGTACTGCTCTTTTGCAGTTGCTGTGGAATTCCCATAATTAAAGGAATGATATCAAGAGTATTGAGTACTAATCCACAGTATCAGAGGTTTCTATTACAGGACAGCAATGAGATGTATACTCTGCCCGAGGAGCTGAAGGATTGTTTGAACAAAAGCAGTGGTGATATGTTGACACATCTTCCCCGTGAATGAAGCACATGCTGAAAAATGAGAGAAGTGGCATGCTGGCGGATAATCAATTATAAACAGGGGGGAAATGTGGAATCATTTTTTTATTGATTGATTTAATTATTATTAATTGTTTATCCTTGCTTGCTCCTATTTTACTTTCTTTCATAACCTTTTAGGCCTAGTGTGTGTGTGTGCTTGCATATTTCTGATTTAACAGGGGCCTGCATAACTGTACCAGTGCGTCATGACATATAGCCTATCTAAAGTCATGCAAAGCTGAATGTCTGTACCAAGGACAAGATGTTTTTCTCTTTCCCTAAGTTTGCGTTGAAAGAAAGCTCCGGAATGCATAACAAGATAAACTGGAGCCGGGGCTGATAAAGAAGACAGGTGCTCTCCTCCCCAACGAGATGTATGTGTGCAGCCTTACGACAGCGTGACGTAGGTGGCATAAGACAGCGAGGGGTCTCCAGATTACATCATGATGTGTAAATCAGCGCGGGGGGAGGAGAACGTCATGGAGTACCCCTACAAAAACCAGAGAGAGACTAACTGTATCATCCTCCATCTTGACTTGACTTGTATGGGGATCCTTTGCTGCAGAAAAGTAAACGGACTTTGGCTTGAATATTAACTCCTCTGCCTCTGACTGATTTTTTCCCTGAGTAGTCTGGGTTTCTTATGTGATGGTGATACGAGGAATATAATGTTGAAATTCCTTTAACATTAACGGTTGAATATACCGTACCAATACAATGGGAGTGGAACTTTAAAGATTAGATACAAGGTTTCGATTTAAAGGGGGGGGGAGTTTCAAACTTTTAACAGAAGGTGGGATTTTAAAGGTTAAACGTACAGTATAAATACAAGGCAGTGGAAGATTAACTCTAAAAATTTACATTAAATAAAAGTGGGATTTAGAGGTTTAAGGTTTAATACAGGGGAACTGGAATTTTAAGGTTAAAATATAAGGCTTAAATACACAGAGTGAGATGTGTTTAATTATAAGGCGGTGGGATTTTAAGGGTTAAATATGAAGATAAATAGTTACGTTATGAAATTTCCGGGATTCATTGGAATTCAACGCCGACAAATTTAGTTTAAAACCGACGACAGTAAGTCGGAGGTTTTAAACTTTTAAATTTGCGGGCGTTGAATTCCAATAAATCCCAGGAAATTTCAGAAACGTAACTATTTATCGATATTGTAAACCATAAATTTCACAAACGTAACTATTTATCGATTTTGTAAACCATAAGCGAGAAAGAAACGCTTTTTTTGCAGGGACTCTTTCGTATGGCGACGTGATCCGTCACAATTAGGTCATCGAGTCACGCGCTAGAATTCCGCAACCTGTCAAGTTGAACTGATGGGCTGAATGAGCGAAAGTAGGTCCGTTTTCATGCTAACAGAGGCGTATAATCCAGGTTCAGAAAGTAAAAGTCCATCCCAGGATATTGTTCACGCCACATAAGACCTGGCAGCTGACACTATTCTTCAGCTGGGTGGTAAAACTAACAAGTCAAATCTGCTGACAGGAGTTTACGGTTGGAATGAAAACATGGTAGGATTTTTACTTTCTGACCCCTGGATTATACACCTCTGCATGCTACTGTATTCATGAGCAGGTGAAAAGGTCCTGTCATTTCAGGGATGTCGAACACTATTCGACAAGGGTAATTAACCAATCAGATTGCGGAAAACACCTACTACTGGTTTACAATATTCAGTATCAATACGAGGGGAGTGGAACTATTAGGGTGAAATAAAAAATGAACGAGGATAAGGATGTTAAAGTTTAAATACAAGGTTCAAGTATCCGGGGAGTGGGAAGTTTGAATCCAATGTTTACATATAAGGGTGGGATTTTAAGATTTCCATGTAACATATAAATAGGGGAAGTGAGGGAAGTGAGACTTTGTTTTAAAGTATAAGGAGGATGGGATGTTAAAGTTTAAATATAAGGTTTAAATATAAGGGGTGGGATTTTAAAATATTAGGGGAGTGAGGTTTTGCAGTTTAGGGGTGTGGGATTCTAAAGTTTAAAGATAAGGCTTTAATATTTGGGGAGAGGGATTTTAAAGTTAACCCCATAAAACCAACTGACCCATATGTGGGTCTAATGCAGAAGCAATATTCAGACCAGTCGAACCGCAGAACTATTTTAGATTCTTGTCCAGGTCCAAAGGTTTCCAACCAAATATGCACTGCTGTATTATAGGGAAATAAGTATAAAATGATGTACAAGGTCCAGATATTTAGCATTGGATTTAATGCTGCGGCCATCAAAATATGGCGTCCTGGATTTGAATAGTTCTGTCAATATAAGGCTCTGAAGTGGCTTCAGTGAAACGCTGCAACCAGCAGATGGAAAATACATTTGTGAAATTGTCTAAGAAAACAAATAAAATGCTTTTTCTGACTTAGAGCCTACTTAAGGGAAAAGTTAAGTAAAACGGTTTATGGGGTTTAAATATAAAGTTTAAACATAAGGTTAGTGGGGTTTTAAAGAGGGTCTCTAGTTACTAACGTGATGCTGGCAGCCTTTTCTCTTCACACCCACATAGCTCCGGCCGCAGCAGGCCCAGACGGGGGACGGGGAACTGTGGCTTGCTCATCCTGGCTCGCTGCGCTTCAGTCACGTGTAACTGCAGCCCATGATGAGGTGTGCACCAGGCCCCAGCATACAGGGCACACTCCAGGCCCACCCAAGCTCCCGGCCCCACTGACACTCCATGAGCCCTATACTCCTGCCAAACCCCTCCCCTCCAGACACAATATCCAATCAGAAAGCACAGGGCTTTTCACTGGCCAATAGGGGCTGACTGCCAGGTTGCGCTAATGAGTGAAGCTCCACTGAGGCACATATGCCCAACACTTTACCACAGAGCCACTTGATGTTAGTATACCATATCACTCCACAGGGATTATCCAATCAGACTAGCGTGCAGGGATTTAGGGGAAATCATGGGTTTCATGTGTTGTCACAATCTAATGGAAATACCCACCTGGAGGGCAAGAGAGAGATTCCTCTGCTTCTTTCCAGTCATTTTTACCATATTATTTTGCCAAAATGTCGATTGGGTTTTGTTGAATCGGATGCAGTGACCGACGAAGAGGAAAGCCTGAATTGAGATTTTACAGAATCCCGTCCAGAAAAAAAAACCCAGCGAGGCGGCGATAGTGGGTTTTTTGCGAATGCTATTACCATAGAATGGCTGGTGAACTAACGACGAACACAATTAATGTTTGGTCACCAGCTAAACAGCCCTCGCCTTTGCTTTGACAGTGAAGATGTTTCGTCTCCTCCCAAACAACAGTATTATTGACCCATCCAGCTCGAAAATACATCTAAACATCTATACTATTGAATGCATTTATCCTGGCAGCAGTTTATGGGGAAGTATTCACAACAAGATAGTTGGCTATATTAAATGTGAAAATCGCTAAAGTGGAGCTCGAGTAATGTCAGACTTGGCTCACTGTTATTAATGAATTAAATAGGCCTACTGCGGAGGGTGCTGTGCACGAATGAATAAACCGCCTATAACTTGAAGTTTGTCAGCATACCGTTCTTCTTTAGAAAGATGATCCAAATATCCGTGGGTAAAAACAAATGGAAAAATGATAGATTTGCATGGCAGCTCAGCGTAATGTCCAGTATTCACAATAATGAATAGATGTTCTGCCCTCCGGGTGTACACAGCAGTCACATGACAGAAAACTATGGACAGGGGCTGACTGCCTTCATTAACTAATGAGTGAAGCGCATATGCAGACTCATTACTCAGTCTCCTGGCACTCCCATACCTCGCCTCTATACAGTGCTTATGCAATTGGAGCGTTTTGGCCCTTCTATTGTACTGACATAATAGCAGAGTGCATGTCTGATGCGTACCTGCAGCATATACTGTACAACAGACACTGACAGAGTCCCTCTTGCATGTTCTGAGGAAGGACACACAAGTGCTCTATGACAGAGGCAGAAAAGCAATAGATGTCTTTCACAGAAATAGATATTCCTCTTAAGGTGCTCCAGCTAGCCAGACCCTGGCACAGGTGCTCTGACTGCTGGGACGGCCTTCAGGTATAAAGCACATAAGAGCCTACAGATCCAAGAAACCTTCCGTTTCTTACAGGTTTAAGCACTGATAATGACAGTTAATAACACTATAAAAACTGTTGTAAACTGTTGGAAACAGCCTACAGCTGGCTGAGTACAAGCACTGTAGCGTCACAGTTGCCCCACAGGAACAGCGCTAATTTAGCTTTGAGGCAATGAAGAAAATAGGAAATATGGAACTTGTTTTGTCTGCGGGAATAGCAGTTCTTTCAGTTTCAGTGCCCCCTTGCTGGCCGTTTGAGAGTCCCTGGCTTGCTCTCTGTAAATGTGATTGGGTCATCCTCTGGCCAGGCTCCACATGTAATTGGTGTGTGACTCAAGAGTGGGGAGTGAGAGAGAGAAGAAAAAAAAAAAATGAGTGGGCATTGCACATTTCAGAGGAGAAATACAAGGTCTCTGCGCTCTCCTGAGTAGCCAGCAGAGGGCAAAAATGAGCACTCCTGAAGATAATTTGCAACAGGGAAACTAGATGCACAGTTCTCTAACTCCAGTCCGAGGGTTGCAGTGCGTGCAGGTTTTTGTGATTCCCATTTAATCAGCATAAGTCAGTCTTCATAAACATGATGTGAGGCCCTCTTTGCCGATCAATGCCTTTAATTAAGCACTTAAGGGCAAGAACAACCAAAAACCATTTGACAGAGGGGCCCCTCCAGGATTAGAGTTTGAGACCTCTGATCTAAACACTGTATTCAAGGACATATTAATGAGGTTGAGTTGAGTGGCACTCAGAGTTTGCTATTCTATTGCGGTGCCAGAGTTGGGGTGTACCGTGGAGGACATTGACGATAAATAATATTTGACACAGATGATATGTGTAGTGTTCCAGTGATTAGCATTCTTATACCCAGGAGGCCACATTTGCGTTCACATCTTATTTCCTGTATATTGTGAAGATTTCAGGTGGCTCCCTAAAATATACAGTGGGGAAAATAAGTATTGAACACGTCATTATTTTTCTCAGTAAATGTATTTCTAATGGGGCTACTGATATGAAATTTTCACCGGACGTCTGTGACAGCCCAAGTAATACATACATACAAAGAAATCGAAACAAATAAGTTGATAAATTATGTGTAATAAAGTGGAATGAAAAAGGTAAAAAGCATTGAACATGCTCACTGAAATTAATTTTAATATTTAGTAGAAAAGCCTTTGTTGGTAATGACAGCCTCAAGACGCCTGTACGGAGAAACTCGTCGCATACATTGCTCGGGAGTGATTTTGGCCCATTCTTCCACAAAAACTATCTTCACATCCTAAAGGTTCTGGGGGCCTCTTCTATGAACTCTATGAACTATGATCTTCAGTTCTTTCCATAGATTTTCAATTGGATTCAAGTCAGGTGATTGAATGGGACATTCTAGCAGCTTTATTTTCTTTCTCTGAAACCACTTGAGAGTTTCCTTGGCTATGCGTTCGGGGTCAATGTCTTGCTGAAAAGTCTACCCTTAGCATCTTGGTAGATGGCAGCAGATTCTCATCAAATATGTCTTGACACATTTCTCCATTCATCCTTCCTTCAATTATATGAAGTCTACCAGTGCCATATGCTGAAAAATGTCCCACACCATGATGTTCCCAGCACCAAACATCATCGTTGGTATGGTGTTTTGGGGGTGATGAGCAGAGCTGTTTGTCCTCCAAACATGGTGTGTGATATGACATCCAAAGAGTTCAATTTTGGACTCATCTGACCAGACTTTAATCTCCCAGTACTTCATATGCTTGTCCAAATGTTGTGCAGCAAACTTTAAATGAGCCTCAACATGCTTTTTCTTCAGCAATGGAGTCTTGCACAGTGAGCATAGAAGCCATGGCAATTGAGTGCATTACTTTTTATTTTCTTTGAAACAACTGTACCTAACCAATTCCAGGTCTTTCTGAAGCTCTCCGCGAGTGGTCCTTGGCTCTTGGACAACTCCTCTGATTATTCTTTTGACTGCTCTGTCAGAAATACTGCAAGGAGCACCTGGTCATGGCTGGTTTATGGTGAAATGATGTTCTTTCGACTTCCGGATTATGGCCCCAACAGCGTTCAGTGGAACATTCAGAAGTTTAGAAATACTTTTGTAACCAATGCCATCCGTATGTTTTGCATCAATGAGGTTGCGAAGGTCTAGCGTGAGCTCTTTGCTTTCACCCATCATGAGACGCTTCTTGAGTGACACCTCGGAAATGAGAAACCTTTTTATACGCTCTCAATTAGGACTAAACCAGCTGATATGAATTTGCACTGATAGGGAGCAGGATTGCTTTTACTGACAGATTTCAGCTGGTTTCTTGGCTTTCCATGCCTTTTTGCACCTCCTTTTCTTCATGTATTCAATACTTACTCCCGGTGTCATTCCACTTTATTACACATAACTTCGTATTTGCTTTGAATTCTTTGTATGTGTGGATTATTTGGGTTGTTCCAGACTGGTGGAAATTACATTTCAATAACCCCATTAGAAATATATTTACTGAGAAAAATGTTGACGCGTGCAATACTTATTTTCCCCGCTGTAATCAGGCACTGTACACAGTATCAGCAACAGCACATATTCTGTAACCTTCCCCTGCCACCACAGCGGATTCGCTCGGGGTCACTCTCCACTTCCTGGTTATCAGTGCGCTCATGGAAGACAGGACCTCCACACAAAGGCAGGCCCCTCTGGTGCAGGATAAACCAGCCTTGGCATTGATATCAATAAACACTATTCTTCATAGTGACAGATTTGGGGGGGGGGGGAAGCGAGCTAAACCAAATCTCTGCTTTTTGCGGATGATATTGCCCTGTTGGCTCCTTTGAACCAGGACCTTCAGCATGTACTGGGGCGGTTTGCAGCCGAGTGCGAAGCGGCTGGCATGAGAATCGGCACCTCCAAGTCCGAGGCCATGGTTCGCGACCGGAAAAAGGTGGCTAACCCCCTCCGGGTTGGAGGAGAGCTCCTGCCTCAAGTGGAGGAGTTTAAGTATCTTGGGGTCTTGTTCATGAGTGAGGGAAGGATAGAGCGTGAGATTGACAGACAGATCGTTGCAGCGGCAGCAGTAAAGCGGTCATTGTACAGATCTGCTGTGGTGAAGAAGGAGCTGAGCCGAAAGGCAAAGCTCTCAATTTACCAGTCAATCTACGTTCCTACCCTCAACTATGGTAATGAACTTTGGGTCATGACCGAAAGAACGAGATCTCAGATACAAGTGGCTGAAATGGGTTTCCACCTCAGGGTGGCGGGGTGCTCCCTTAGAGATAGGGTGAGGAGCTCTGTCACCCGGGAGGAGCTCAGAGTAGAGCCACTGCTCCTCCACGTCGACAGGAGCCAGCTGGGGTGGCTCGGGCATCTATATCGGATGCCCCCTGGACGCCTTCCTGGGAAGGTGTTCCAGGCATGCCCCACCGGGAGGAGGCCCCGGGGAAGACCCAGGACACGCTGGAGGGACTATGTCGCTCGGCTGGCTTGGGAACGCCTCGGGATACTGGAGGAAGTGCCCATGTAGAGGGAAGTCAGGGCATCCTTGTTTAGACCATCCGACCCCGGATAAGCGTAAGAAGATGGATGGATGGATGGATGGATGGATGGAGCAAGCCAAATACCTCCCCACACGAGGATGAGACATGCTTGTTCCGCTCCTTGGGGGGGCGCAGTTTTTAAGCTGCTTTCCCCCTTCCAAGTAGCGTCTCATTCATGTTACAAAAGCGGGTGAGCCGAAAACAACCTGGCCCAATCACCGCTCGTAGGTGCCTCAGTAAAATTACTGACCCTTCTTCAAACCCAGAGGTGGCTGGACCAGAATGGTTCCACACGCCATAGACCAAGTGAGTCGCATGGGTTGAGGTTACATTAAAGATAAATCATGAGTCTTAAACAGCTCTGTTATGATGGAATCTTCTGGGTCAAGGACCAGGGCCGCGGAGCTTCAAAAGGACCTGCCTTTGCTCTTTTCATACTGTCATGCCACGTCACGCCTACCACAGCCATCAGATTTCAGTGTTGCGGATATGCGATTAAGCCCCATGATTGGATAGGAGTGAGGGCTAAACCCCTCCTCCACCCCAGCACCTCCACTTTCAAGCACCACAGTCTCCTGGCAACCATGAGCAACTATCACCTACTGCCATCCAGAGCTATGGAGAGAGAGAGAGTTATGACAGCTGTTTATGTCGCCGCCAGAGCGGTCACGTGGTTCATGTAAGCCTCAATAGTTCCAAACACAGCCTGCGCTGTCATGTTCTACTATGGTAAAGACCGCAGCGATTGCGTTACTGAACGGTAAATATTAAATTAAACCTTTCACAATTTTCGCAAACGTATTTCTCTTAATGAATTACATTACTTACATACATTTTATAGAGGTCATGCTTTTATAGTGACGTGGTGACAACTTAAATAAGTGTAACTACTCAGATGTATGAACGGAAAGCCTATACGACACAATAAAATGAGCACAGAAAAATAATATTGACTAACCACAGCCACATCTCTTCATGAGTAAATCATTTAAAAGACCATCATTTTGGAAAATACAACATGGCATATAATACAGCTAGCTGACTACAGCAAGAAAGCTAACAGCGCCTGGCATGGCAAATTCAAATTGACTGATGCAATTTCAAAGAGCTAGCTAAAACATGATGGGTGACACGTTGGTCATCAATATTCTAACTTGTGGTTTCATCCAATTTTAAGAACAACAAGTGGTTTTAATCCAAAATGGTTATTGAGAGCTAAAGTTCGTGATTAAACTTAAAACAGCTGATCAAGCTAGGGTAGGTAAGAGCATGTCAAAATTGTCAAAGCTAACTTTTAAACAAAAAAAAACTTCACCGAAACCAGTCACAGGCACTTCATCCCATCATTTACCGTCGTGATTTATATCGATTTTATGAGAGACAGAAATAGAAATTCCATAGAGTTCAAGACTGAATTCCCACAGCTGACCCAGGTAAACTAGAAGCAAAGAACATGAGCTTAAATCACAACTTCTTCAGACTTAAAATATATATATCTCATCGTGCCGAACGTACATAATTGGAGATTATAAATGATACATAACCACTGATATGATATATACATTTCGTGAATCATAAGATTTCAATATTTTATTACTTACCGTCGTTGTGGTCTCAATGGAAGTGAATCGGTACGAAGCTGTGAAAATCCTCTTTTAGAACTACTGGAAGTTCCCAGTACCCGGAAGAGCGCCGCCATTTTTTGTACACGAGAGTCAATGGGAGTGTCGCAACTCTGAGAATATCAATGGCTCTGCTGCCATCCTGTGCCATTAACAACACTGGCTGTACTGATTCACCCACAAGGCCATGTGTTTCACCCTGCCCTGCAAATCTGCAGCAAGGGCGTTCTTCTGCCCTCACTCCTTGCGAAACTCTGCCGTACTGTACAGCACCTGGACTCTCCCAGCTGTACCGGCCCGCAATAAGTTTGGCCAAACAAGGCCACGAGTTGCAGCAGTGTTATGAGTTCAACAGCAACACTTGCTTGTTTCGATTTTTCAAGTAACTAGAGTTACATTGTTATTTAATGTATTCCCCATCACTACAAATTAATGCTCAGAAACAAAATACAAATTGGATTTTAAGAAGACAATCTGCTGAGATTTGATAGGGGGATCAATTAACTTAACAGTGAATATTACTACAAAGCACGTAAACATGAATAATCACACAAATTACTCATTAATCAGCTTGTATTATTAATTTGAATTTGTGGGTGACAGACTGAAAGAATCACAAGCATGGTTACAAATGCAAGAATTAACATAATGTATTCATGTATGTAAAATCAATAATTCAGATGAGGAGAGGATGAGCCTCCTCTTAGTATTACTTATCCGAAAGCACACATCTGGTTAAGATGTTTAATGTTTATTTATTTATTTTTGCACCAATACAGCTTCATGAAGCTACTGTATTCCCTGGTTCTACATCTCCCTCTAGTGGCCACAAGAAAAATGAACACTGCTTTCCCATTTTATTCTCCACATGCAGAACATCCCGCTTGCAGAGGTGAACGGAATTATTTCGGCACAAATTTAGATCGCAATAGCGCCTTGATAAAATATGAGATTCAAAAAGGGAATGTTTCTGTTCGGGCAGACAAAAATCGGATTTCCCAGCATTTCCTTGTTTTTTTTCCTCATATTTTAGTGGTGTTTTGATAAAATTAAAAAATTCTAAGTACAGCAAAACAAGTAAAGTACGTACTTTACAATAAATGCAAATTTGACTTAAAATGACAATCAAAAAAGGACAAGCTAAGCAACGGAGACAAAGGCCGGACACTGAACATAAATCGCACATTTTGCTGTTTTTAAAATCTAACAATAGGAGAATCAGATGACACACATTTGACAGAAAGTGCAGCTGTGTTTTTATTTGCCACTGCTCCTGCCCAGTTTCTCTCTCTTTCACTCCTCTTCCCTCCCTTTCCCTCACTCCACCTCTTACCTCATCATCGTGCACCAGTTCCTTCTTCACCACCTTCATGGCGTAGGTCTGGTCGTTCTTCTTAAGCCTCACCAGTAGCACCTTGGCATAGCTGCCGCGGCCGATGACACGGATCAATTCGAAATCTCCAAGCCCCAGTCCCTGTGAGATCTTGATGCCATCGAGACCGTCCACCACCGCTTTCAGGTCCTGAGTGAGAGGGGGAGAGAGATAGAGAGAACAGGGCCAGGCCATTCATCGCCTTTCTGCCACATTCTGCAGAGCACAGTCCATCACAGATATTCTGCCAAATCCTGAGGCACAGCCCATCACAGATATTCCGCCATATTTTGCAGGGCAAAGCCAATCACAGATATTCTGCCATATTCTGTGAGGCACAGCCCATCACAGATATTCTGCCATATTCTGCAGGGCAAAGCCAATCACAGATATTCTGCCATATTCTGTGAGGCACAACCCATCACAGATATTCTGCCATATTCTGTGAGGCACAGCCCATCACAGATATTCTGCCATATTCTGCAGGGCAAAGCCAATCACAGATATTCTGCCATATTCTGTGAGGCACAACCCATCACAGATATTCTGCCATATTCTGTGAGGCACAGCCCATCACAGATATTCTGCCATATTCTGCAGGGCAAAGTCAATCACAGATATTCTGCCATATTCTGTGAGGCACAGCCCATCACAGATATTCCGCCATATTCTGCAGGGCAAAGCCAATCACAGATATTCTGCCATATTCTGTGAGGCACAGCCCATCACAGATATTCCGCCATATTCTGCAGGGCAAAGCCAATCACGAATATTCTTCCATATTCTGTGAGGCACAACCCATCACAGATATTCTGCCATATTCTGCAGGGTAAAGCCAACCACAGATATTCTGCCATATTCTGTGAGCCACAGCCCATCACAGATATTCTGCCATCTCTGAAGCACAGCCCAGGGCAAAGCCAATCACAGATATTCTGCAAGGTACAGTCCATGACAGATATTCTGCCATACTCAGAAGTAAAGCCAATCACAGATACTGTGCCATATTCTGTGAGGGACAGTCCATCACAGATATTCTGCCATATTCTGCAGAGTACAGCCAATCACATATATTCTGCCATATTCTGTGAGGCACAGCACATCACAGATATTCTACCAAATTCTGTGAGGCACAACCGATCACAGATATTCTGCCATATTCTGCAGGGCAAAGCCAACCACAGATATTCTGCCATATTCTGTGAGGCACAACCCATCACAGATATTCTGCCATATTCTGTGAGGCACAGCCAATCACAGATATTCTGCCATATTCTGCAGGGCAAGGCCAATCACAGATATTCTGCCATATTCTGTGAGGCGCAGCCCATCACAGATATTCTGCCATATTCAGCAGGGCAAAGCCAACCACAGATATTCTGCCATATTCTGTGAGGCACAGTCCATCACAGATATTCTGCCATCTCTGACGCACAGCCCTGGGCAAAGCCAATCACAGATATTCTGCCATATTCTTCGAGGCATGGTCCATCACAGATATTCTGCCATATTCTGCAGAGCACATCCCATCACAGATATTCTTGCATATTCTGCAGAGTACAGCCCATCACAGATATTCTGCCATATTCTGCAGAGCACAGCCCATCAGAGATGTCCTGCAGAGTACAGCCCATCACAGATACTCTGGCATATTCTGCAGGGAACAGAACATCACAGACATTCTGCCAAATTCAGCAGGGCCCAGCCCTTCCCAGAAGTTCTAGCTTATTTTGAATCATTCGCTATATTCTTCAGGGCAAATCCAATCACCAACATTCAACACATTCAGCATGGCATACTTATCATAGCCATTTCATATACTTGGCATCTCTCAGCCAATCACAGTCATACCATATATTTCACAGTTTATACCATAAGGTTCCATTCCACATATACTATAGTCCATAGCCAATTGCAGTACTTCGTTTTCTCTTTATGCTCTTGGGCCAAAAACTATAGTGGCTGATGGGGGAAAACACATTGCAATGACCCAATACGCAAAGCAAAAACAAAAACAATGCAGAGACAAAAAAACCAAAACCGCAAAAGCAAATGGAAGAGAAAAATGCTGCAAACCCGCATCAACAATGGAAGTGCTCCAAGCCACTATGGGGAGAGCCAACTAGAACGGCTTTCATTTTTGACCTGAGCGAGAATAGCTAAGTCTGCAAAAAGGCTTACAAGCTAGCTAGTCAACACTAGATCACTTGCTTAGCAAAGTAGGTAGCTAACAGTTATGTTTGGTGCAAGGTAGTCAATATTAGATAATAAGTGAATAAAAATTTGCCATTATTTCGTTATCTCACTTAGCTGGAGTTGAACCTGTAAGCTAGCTAGACTAGTGAACTAGCTGGCTCAGCAAGCGAACTAACGTTAGCTAGATAGAAAGCCTTTTTGCGGACATAACTAGTCATATTTCATGCATGTAAATGCTGGCTAGCCAACTAAATAGCAAAGCTTTAACTGTTCACTGCTATCCATTGATTTCTATGCATCACATGTAAGGCTGCAATCACAAGTGATCCCTTTGGCGCATGCTCACAAGGTAGCAATCCTAAACAAATCCATTTGCAGGGTTTGGTGTAGAAACCATAAAACAAAATGCTCCAGCCAGTCTCGCTCAGGTCAAAAATGAAAGCTATTCTGGTTGGTGCTCTCCACAGCAGCTTGGAGCACTTCTGTTGTGTTCATGAAGATAAGCAGCATTTTTCTCTTGCATTTGCTTTTGCAGTCTCCGTGTTTTTGACTTTGCATCTTTTCTGCTTTTGCAGCGCGTTTCTCCAATGGGAGATGTTTTGGGCCATCGCCACGCGATTGTGTTGACGTGGATATGTGTTTTTCTCGTGCATTTGCTTTTGTGGTCTGCACATTTTTGACTTCGCATCATTTCTGTTTTTGCAGCGCATTTCTCCAAAGGGGAATGTTTTGGGCCGTCGCCACGCGATTGTGTTGACGTGGATATGTGTTTTTCTCGTGTATTTGCTTTTGTTGTCTGCGCGTTTTTGACTTTGCATCGTTTCGGTTGCTGCAGCGTGTTTCTCCAATTGGAGATGTTTTAGGCTGTTGCAGCACATTTGCCCCCGTCGGCCACCTTTATTTAAAAAAAAAAAAAAAAACTAGTAGGACCCATATCAGCCCAGATACTTCCGCAACTCAGCAGAAATACAAATCAGATAGATATTTGTCAAAGCTGGATAACTTTGTCAGTAACGGCTCACCTCGGTGTCGTCCTCGGGTTTGTCCATTTTGCGATTGTGCGCAAGGAACGGCACTGAAGGAGACAAAGAGGGAGGATCAGCAGGCTGTAGGCTCAGGGATTCACAGGAGCTCCCTAGAGAACAAGTGCACCACAGACTTTCAAACAGGGTAGCCAGAAAAACCACAGAAGAAAACTAGTCAGGAAGGAAAATAGTCCATCAGGAAGGAAAATAGTCCTGCTGACATGAAAACAGCTGAAAGGCACAGATAGAATCATAAAAGGAATAAACAGCATTGTTCACGCTTTTCATGAATAGTGTTTTGCATGTTTTGGTTCAGTTTGTTGGCATTTGTGGCCTGAGTGGCAATGCAGGAATGTGAGTCGACACTGCAGGCCAGCAGATGGCGCCAAATTCCCTGAGCATTTACTGAGTCCGTTCCCAGCAATCACTGCATACCTCAACTAGGTCACCCTGTCCCCTGACTGCTGCATGTAGCCCATCTTCAAGTGGGTGGGAAACTGGGCTATGACAGTCTTCTGTGGACCAGCCTTTAACCAGGAACGAGAGAAAGACTTACTTCCATCCGTCTCTTCCGGTGGGAGGTCCACTTCGTCATTTTTTTCATCTACTGGGGGTTCCTGTGATGGCATGACTGGATCCTGGGAGAAAAGGAGGGGCTCGTTAAGTAAATGAACCTGTCCCCGTTTAGAAGGCGAGCAGGTCCCTGTCATGTACATGAACACACAAGCAGGTCTATCGGTCAATGGCAAGGATAATACAGTCACAACAAAACACAATCACGGCCAGCAAACCAGACATTGCAGTCCAACCTACAAAACTATTGAGATATTCAATATATTATAATCGTTCCGTTTGAGAGCAGGGCAATACCTGACGGTAGAGTCATCTTCAGAATTCTGGCCATCAAGCAAGAAGGTCAAGAAAAATATACACCGATCGTTTTGACTGACAACTAGCGAGCAAGCTTTGCGATTTGCTTATCGTAAATACTCAAGGGCAGGCTTAAAGGTCGCACCTTCAGATACCCCAGGAACAAATACAATACAAAGTAGAGAGGTCTGTGGCTTGTGTGGTAGAACATCTGCAGCGCTCAAATAACATCATATAATCTCTCTTGCTTCCCCCAATTCTATTCGTCCATGACAACTTCAATTTAAAAAGGTTTGTCCTTTCTGTCTCCAGATGCAGACCGTCAATTAGGCAGCAAATCAAATGCCTTGCTAAAACACCAAACCACAGAAGCTCACTTAATGAGCTCTGATTGGGTTGGGACCACCTGACATTAACTGGGCTGGTGCCAATTCATTTTTTATTTACATGATCAGCGATAAAATGATTTAAAAAAACTGAATTGGCAGAACAGGCAAATGCTTACAACTGGATTGTTCTCTAATGTTTAATTCATCGAAATTAAACATTAAATATTAAATTTTTTCCCCTTCCTTTTTTACTTCTAGGGAAGATAGTTATTGGTTGTCAGGTGGCCTGACTCTGAGCACGCCATCCTTTCAATTAAGGCTTTGGTGCATGAGGCAGACCGGGCCGGAGCAGTTTTCCCATAATGCATGGCTTTCATGCCTGGAGGGCACATCCCCTCATACAGCAAACTCAGCAGGGGAGAAATTCAGCGCACAGGCCCTTCGCTTCAGAGCTGCCTCAGACAGACAGCGATGCCGCCAATAGCAGACAGCCCGCAGTGCATGCTGGGAGCTCCAGCAGGCGATGAAAGCGATTGTGGGGGAGGAGATGAGAAGGGAGATGGCAGCAGGAGGCAGCGGAACACGGAAGCTTCCGCTCGCAGAGTTATGCATTTTGGACAATAACCTCACAGCTACTCCAGCGCTAGTTTTTATGCCTGCTAACTCCCGCAGCGGTTTACAAAACAATGATTAATTAATCAGCCCAATCTTATGGATCACAAGAGGTTTGTAGAAAGGGCAATACTCAAAATAAAAACAGACCAGAAACAGAGGAAAATAGCAATACAGGATGGACACATAACCAAAAATGAACTTTAAACCCTTGCACAGTTTTATTAGATGGAGAACTTCGGGAATTACTTCAGAATGTTCAAACCTTACAGGCCCATTTTCCAGAAGTTTTCCAGCAGTAGCATACTTTCATTTAATTTAAGCGTAGAGTGAGAGAGCAAAATCACCCACTGGTACAACAGGTTGTTTATTTACCTTTATCTATTGAAGTTGTCTTCAGTAACTCAGCTTCCCATTAGCCTGCCCACTCATTTTTGCCTACAACACCAGTTAAATCAGGTGTAGCAATTACAGTTAGGGAAAAATAATCTGACAAATAGATGCAGGTTTTGCAAAAATAAAGCTTTTATCTGAATAGAGTGTGTGTCTCTTCTTGTACTTGCTACATACTGAGGACCGGAATGAGTTTTTAAGCAACAAAGTGAAGTCTTTTTTGGGAAGTGAGGACATTTTGGCCAGTCCTCACAACTACAAAGGCAAATTGTGACTTATTAGTTAAGGTTAGGGGTAAGGTTAAAATTAGGGACAGGTTAAGGTTAGGGTAAAGGGTTTGGGTTAGGCATACATTGTTTATTGTTAAGATTAGGGAAAGGCTGTAGAGACACAGGAAGAATGAATGGAAGTCAATGTAATGTCCTCACAAAGATACAAGAACAAGGATGTATGTGTGTGTATTTAAGGGTTTAGAATCAGAAACTGTGACCCTTGAGTTATTTGTATACCATTGGTCCACTTCCATTAGGACATTTCTAGACTCACTTCTTTAAACCATTCGAACATTCTAAGGAACATCTTTTGTGCAATATATGTTGTATATGTACACACTTTTGCAAACAATAAAGTCTGAGTTAATGCTGCTGGAAGAAATGTACTCTCAATGAAGGGAGACTGCAATAACTGAGGATTTTGATGCTGCACCATGGGAAATGACTTCTGCTCTCATAGAAACTGCATTGCAGGACTCAAAGAATGTGTGCGCCTGGAGGACTCATGGGTAATGTATGCCTTAGGGACTCAAGGGTAATACATGTCCCTGTAGGACTCATGGGAAATGCACATCTAGAGCACTCACCATATGCCTTTGGCAGGTCAGAGGAACAAGTTTGTGACAACGCTTATGGACCAGCAGCTTGCAGTTGATACACTTGTAGCCCTGCCTCCCCAGCCCCCATATCCTTTCACTGCAGTGGCCACAGTACGCTTTCTGCAGGAGAGATGCAAGGAAAAAAAAAAAAGAGAGTCACATGCTAACATTAAACACCAAAACGAAACCCAAAAAACAAGCAAGCCTATTCCCTCAGACCACCGCAATGGGCTATAACATTCCTTCAAAATAGGCAGCACTTGAAGGACAAGACCCATTTCCAGCAAAACTACACAAAATTCTAAAATAAATAAATATATAAATAAATAAATACACAAAAAGTATGAATAAAGTTGTGGTTAAACGTATTCATAAAGGGAGTCAGGTAGAGTATAAGTTGGAAAGGATTGTGCTTATATTAAGCAGAGAACTCCATGGCGGAGGCGAAGATACGAGGTTAAATGGAACATTTACATCAGGATGACATCATGCAGTAAGAGAGGGAGGGTGTGGTCTCTGCATTGACCAGCCTGGGTTACATCATGAAGGGAGGACCCCTCACAAGACAGAATAATCATGCTTTAAAGGCAAAATAAAAGCAGTTGCACATGGTCTTTAAAACCTAGTCCCATCAGCACTGCTAAGAAAAAAACTGCCAGAATTCACAAAATGCTCTCTTACTTCAGGAATCAGGCTTGCATCCAAGGAAAATATATCCAAATTATATGTTATATGCCTCTCAGGTAGCCAAACAAATGCTTGAAGCCAATAATTCACCTAAAAGCAGGTCTTTGCATGTGCTGAGATTTTATACTTTTCTCTTTGATGCCATCCCATGGCTCACAACCCACCCAACCCACTGACAGAAATAACCAATGGGAAGGTAGCCTTGTGGTAAGTTGCTTGAAAGGCA
Organism: Gymnothorax reevesii; assembly: GCA_029721435.1. Classification (NCBI taxonomy): domain Eukaryota; kingdom Metazoa; phylum Chordata; class Actinopteri; order Anguilliformes; family Muraenidae; genus Gymnothorax; species Gymnothorax reevesii. The sequence continues at coordinate 54,890,220 of CM056585.1, forward strand.
ACAGCAGTGATTCTAACAGGGAGCGGGAAAGGTGAATTAAGGAAGAACTGTGCTAATGGGCTTTTGGGCAAACCCCTTGTTCCAAGGGCTTCACTCCATTTCTCTTTACTGTCACTTTTCAAAGTGGTTTTCAGCTTGCCAACGTAGAAACGAGGTTGCGCTAAAATACCCTGAATATAGGCATGAACAACCCCACCCCCCCCCACACACACACACACACACACACGTAATGGCCCAGCTAACAAACCAAAGCTTGCATACATAGTCAATGATGGAAAAAAGCATAGTATGGATTACATGTGCAGAACCAGCCACCCCAGTAAGCAACACCAGTTACACCTCAGGGTAAACCACCACAAGGGGGCGCCTTAACTACAATTATTCATAATGTATCATTATTGCATATAAAATAATGCTAATGTGTTTCATCTCTAATTATATCGGAGATCACACACAAAATCAAGTATTATTCCTTTTCTCTTTCGTCATTTGTGAAGCATCTTACCAGATCTGTTGAGTGTTCGCTGTTTAACACTTGAGTTGCTCCAGGTCAGCAGGAAAAGGCAGAATTCACGGCCGGACACAAAACAGGCTATTTCAATCCTGAACGCTAATCGGGGGTGCATTTCCTAAAAGTGTAGAAGCTAATTTAGATAGTTTGTCTATTCACAGTGAATGGGTCCAACATCAAAAATGAGCATCTGTGATTTCAGGAAACGCATCCCAGACCGAGACTTTTTTCTGCAGTCATCGCAGGTCTGATACAGGAAGAGAAATTCACCCAGCCTGTTGATGACCAGTATCACTCTGTAAAGGAGCTGTTACTATAGAACAATGGTCCATCACACTTTTAGTGTTCGAGCAGAGAAATAAAATGTGATGGAAGGATGGACAGGGGAGAAAGGAGGACAGACAGAACTTAAGTATGAAAAGGCACATCGAGACCATCAGGCATCCATAGCTTAGATTTGATGGAAAAATGTTGAAGTTCTGGCCGAGAAAAGACGTGTTACAAACAAACATGAGGATGGACAGACGGACAGGTGGAATGACTACACTCATTCCAAAATCCCCCTTCCACTCTGTGCCAGGGAATAATAATACAAATCATGAAATCTGTTTCTGTGTTTTCCATTTAAGAAAAGCAATATGGCATGTGAGGTTGCGCTGCATTACACATGCGAACAGCCATGGGTACAGTGGGCTGTCAGGACCTCACTTTGAATGCTGCCCAAAACCCCTATAACCATTACTGCCTTCACAGCACAGCGTCTAATGCTGAATTGTTTAAATCCCATTCAAATGAGCTCACGGCTTTCCTGGGAAACAAAACCGGCAGTAATGGGTGCAAGAGAAGTGCCTTTAAAATATTAAATTTTTCCCCTCACCAGCTATGTTAAGCTGACAGCAATGGAGGAGGGTACTTGCAGAAAACTAAGCGTTTCATAACACGAGGCAAAGGGAATTTATCAACCCCCTATTTCACCACAGCAACCGATCATGCAGTATCATCACACATTTTTCTGAGCAGGCGAAAGGGAGTATCATTCCGGTTATGAAGGGAGTCATCTCTGAGTATAATGGTTTGTTCCCACATGACCCCGTGGCATTCCCACAATTCTCGGGGGCATCGCGGCCATACTCCGGACAGTGTTCTCTCAATCCCCATGACTTTAGTTAAATGGTGACCTTCACCACATCTGCCTAGGTAAATTCCACTGCTTTTTGGATTTTGCACTTGTATTCAAGTACTAATCCAACCTTTCCAGCTTCTTCCCTGTTTCACATGACATACGAAAATGATACACTCTAAAGTAAGGATCCTCAAATCTGCGCCTTGAATCCAATCCCAGCCCCAGTTTTCCTTCCTCCCGGGTGCTACACAATTAACAGTGCTGATTGGCCAGACTGGCTTCACACCTGAATCCCGCGTAAAGGGAGGGTGGAAAACAGACAGTTCTCTGCTCTTGTGGACCGTGTTGTGAGGACAGGGGTTCTAAAATGTGCAAACCCACCTTCTTGGCCTCTTGGTCAGCTCAGTTACCCCAGGCAAGAAAAACTGAGCAAAAACAAGTACTTGAGTCTATAACAATTATGAAATTGTCCAATCAGGTCTGGCCCCAACACAAACTGTACTTCCAACAGTATTAATTTAACCCCTTTCTGCAGATGTAGACGCTTGCATCTATAGAACTGCAAATTTAAGCATGCTGTTACTGTACTCAAACACTAGATGGGACCCCCGGATCAGTTATTGAATATTCACTAGCAAGCAGACCTCGAACACTGTTTTGAATATGGGGAAGTTCACTCCACTCCCTGTTTTTCAAGAGCTGCATGAATTAAACTCCTCAGCTAAGCCTGATATGCAAACTGGTAAATATCCTTGCCCATAGTATTGATCCAGCAGTTTAAAAAAATGATCTTCTGCGACAGATAAAAATCGTTGTCCTATGTAGCAACCACTTTAGCTACAGTGAGCCAACGGTATTCCAATTAGTGGTTCAGAAAAAAAAAATCTGTTTTCTGAAGCAAAAAATTCGACATGGTATTGATTCTCTCACATTCTACTATTCATTACAGTCATCACACACAAAAAATGCGTAGTTCCCTACCGTGGATTTTCGTGTAGATTCCTTCAATGACAAATTCAGCGCTTCCTTATATCCACTCAAGTACTGGTGTTGACAGCCAATCACTCAATCATACATTCAGGCTCTTCAGCCTAACTGCACAGTTAGACTTCACGTCTTCGTGAAACTTCCACAGTAACAATGTATTGATTGGCTCGTTTCTTATCCAATTCCCGAGTGTTTAAACGTTCTGCAGTAAGCGAAACACATTGATTGGACAAACACAGAGCATACAAGCCTATGCGTATCAGCAGGCTCGGTTGAATCCTGTTAACGTTGCGCGCATTACGCGGCTGAAATAGACACGATTTATATTAAAAAAAAAAAAAGACTCGCAAAACTGGCCTTGAAGTGTTCAGTCATATTTAGAGGATTTAAATGAGATAAGGACATGGTCAATGGGAATTATTCCGAATGAAAGTATTGGAGGGTTCCTCCTACCCGATACATCTGTCTCTGGAGGAGGGCATCAATAAAGAAAAGGGTTATACTTCTACTCGGTTTGCATTTTGCTCAAAATAGCTTTTTGCTGTAGAATTTATACCGCGTTTAAAGACATTGAATGCCAAGGTTTTCGTTTCTCCAAATGCATGCAGCCCACGCACGTCGGTAGATCCCTTGGTACATTCATTGCACCATTGTGTTGAATATGGTGGCATATGTCGTTTGATTTTTCCTGAAAGTGAAATTTCTGTCCTGTTAAAATAAGGCATATTTCAGAATTCAGACATTACTGAGTTAGTGAGTTTTTACCCTTATAAGGTGTAAGGTTATGAGCTCAGATGTGAGAGCGGTTAGCTTTTCATTGCAGGGTGAATGTTATGGCTGTTTAATCAGCACTTTATTTAATGCTTGGGGGACTTTGAAGAAAAATTGACAAAATTGTAAACGTTATTATGGAGAAAAGGCATGTTTTGTGTTTGGAGAGGTTACTGCCGACTAAAAACGGACAAAATTATTGACCTCTTGAAGGCTGAAATCTGAAATTCAGTTTCAGATATTTTGCACCTTGTGTGACCATAGCAGTGTTTAGCACCTTAATGGTTAATGGCAATAACCTCATCAGTAAACTCAATGGCATCCTGCTCTGTATTACCTAAATGCCTCTCTTTCAAAATTGTTTTTAAATCTGGATTATTTTTCGCCAGTCAAAATGTGCTGAATTCTTGGAATACAGTCTACTGAGTATGTACAGGGCACTGTTCATTCTCGATGTCATCCTCAAATTATGCTGACTTTTATGGAGGCATCAAAGATATATAAATGGCACAAAAGGTCTGAATGTTTCTAGTTAGCTAGCATCATCTATTCAGTAAATAGTGGCTATCAGTCATACAAAACCTGGTCCGGTTTAGAGATATAATTCAGCTGTTCCGACACCACTAGATAGAGCAGGGACTAGGGACTAGTAACTATAATATAAAAACACTAAGTTAATAATTCTTCCCTCCAAGACAATTTACACCAAATATGGTTCATTATCAACTAATCTCTCCCTAAGAATACTAACTCTTGAGCTACGGCAGAGCTCCCCAAATCGCAGTCCTCGTGGGCCGAGAACCGCTGGTTTTCCATCCTCCTTTTACCTGGAGAGTCCAGAGCGATGACAGTACCGCCAATCAGCAGCACCAATTGATCTCTTGATAGCCATAGAGGAGAGAAAACCAGGGCTGGTTTTGGATTCGAGGGCCAGATTAGGTGAACCCTTTATGGTGGAACAGGGACAACATAGAAACATTGACGGAAGAGTCGCTGCATGTCACACGTTTAGTGGGCGACTCGGACTTGACAGCTGAAATCTCTGGCTCCAACTCGCAGAACATGGCGAAGCCCCAGGAAAGTTCACCTCTGGTGTTTGAAAATGCTTTTCGCCAAGCGCGAGGAAAGCTGATGGGCCACTTAGAACTTTTTTCTATTCTATGCAGCGAACAATTCCCATTTAAGCCCTTCACTCTGATGTCACTAGATTCTCCCCAATGAAATCCTGAGTTTTCTCAATGTGTCAAGGGTGACCTATAGTAGTCTCTCCCTCATCCACGACATGAGCATTAGCCAGAAATATCAGTTTGAATGCAGTGATCTCTTAAAAATCCCTCCTAAAGGCGAGGCAAGCCAGCTCATTCTGCAAAGCCATGCACACACAGAAGGAGAAACACAGCACTAAGGCTAACCTTGGCGCCGCAAGTGAAAATAAGATCAATAAAAACACAAAGACTAACATCTATGTATGCAATTCTGATAAGCCAGCAGGGCTCCGTGGGATCTGCTGCAATACAACAGAAGTTCCTGGAAACAGAAACAGTCAGAGTGTGAGAGAGAGAGAGAGAGAGAGAGAGTGAGAGTGTGTGTATTGATGTATGAGACGGGGAGATTTTCAAGGTGATCAGACAGGTTTGCCCTCCTTTTATACGCTCCCTTTGTTCTGGGAGCAGAAAAGCAGAGAGCGTAATGGATAGAGAAGTGCTCGAAAAAAAGGTGCCATTGTGGAGGCTGCAGACCAGATCCATACAAGGGACTCAAACACTGCCCTGTGGAACCTCTCACAAGATTTTAACACATCCCCCAGGTCCTAACACCCCTATATTTGATGTGGAAGTGAGATTATGACAGCAAAAGAAATTCTACCCTCCCTCTATTCTGCATCCCATTTATTCCCAGTCAGGCCCAAGACCGATCCCAGGATTGATGGGACACGAGGCAGGAATACACCTGGGGCAGTTTGCTATTCTATTTGCCAGGAAACACATCACTCATAATTATGGTAAATACAGAGCTGCCATATCAAACCAACTGAAGACTCCCAACAGACCATCTTGGATTTGCTTCATAACTTAGGCAAAGAATATGAAAGTACTCAACAACTAAGGTGCATAATTTCTGACTTGTATCTGCCTCAGATATGGGGGCCTGAATAAACTGTTTTTTGGGTAGACTTAGTCATGCATGGGCAATAGGTACTTGCAATATAGGAGTAAAATCATCTTTATTTGTAATGTTTCAACAATCAGAAATTTTGAGTTCTTTCTGACATGTACCTAGTAGCTATGAAAACAATAGGACTTGAGGATATAAAACTTTAAATGATCTCCAGTGGTTCAGAGTGGATACAGAGTAAATATATACTGGGCTCCAGAGCACAAAATAATTGTTTTTATACAATTTTCAACAAGATATAACTTGGCAAATATGAAACCTTAGGCCAAGCATTTCAGAAGTTCAAGGAGAATTCCGGTGCGAAATTGACTTGGGGTGTATGGAAACATGATAACGAGTACACACTTTTGTCGAATACCCCACCTCCGCACGCATGCAACATTTCGAAATACATGGCTTTTTAGCCGAAGCTCCCAACAGGCTTACAATGGTAGTGAATTGGGCATAGAGCTGCCATGCAAAGAAATCACTATTTTTTCTTATCATTAACAAGGCTCAAACTAGCTCCACACTTCATTGGTAGAATTGTGAGAGCCCTGACATTTAAAACAAGGCACAGAGAACTTTGAAAATGCACAGGTAGTTTATTAAAAAAGACTGTCAATACAAACAGTACCTTGAGGTAGTTTCCAGTCGCCTCCATCTTGAAAGTCACGACAAGTCGATTGACGAGCACGACGAATAGATTGCAATCTATTCCCCTATCCTTCCTGTTCGTTCGTGCTCGTCAATTGATTTATCGTGACTTTCAAGATGGAGGCGACTGGAAACCAGGAGGATACCAGCCAGAAACTGTTGCAGGGTTCAATGAGATTCACAAGTATGAAGCAAATCAAGGCAGTAAGTTGGAAAAGTTTTCTAGAACCTCTCGATTTGAGGTGGAATTAGCAAGATACGGAGTTGGGTTGAGGCAGAGATGCTCCACAGATCCCTCCCAACCATGGAAATGTGGACCAATACTGACCTGCACCCCGGCACCAGTTACACTGCAGCCCTAAGATACACCTCAACTAACACTGAAACAGAAGATGCATTGTGCTGAAGTCAGCTCTGTCTTAGAGGCATACGCACACACACGGAGGTCACACGCTGCACATGCAGAAAACAATAGGCGTGTGTGCGCGTGCATATGTGCGTGTGTGTCTATGTGCGCGCGCAGGCTTCCTGTCACTGAGGGCCAACCAGCAGGAAACCGCGCCCAGTGCCACTCTGTGAGCATGACACGTAATGCAAGGGAGGCAGCGCGCACACTTACACATACACACAACACACAAACACACAAAGCACACAAAACAAACACACATGGACACACACACAAACAGATGGAGCACGTGCTGGGAGTTCAGCGAAGTGGTTTCCTCAGCAGTGAATGCATGACACCTCTCTAATTGAGCCAAGTCACAGCAAATATGGTACTATGCAATGAATGAGCTATGCTGTTGGAGAATTCTTCCCAGTTCCAATGTTATGTGCCAAAATGATGCAGGTATGGCAGGAGTGTCACAAACACAGTCATTAATCAACACATTTACGGACACACTTTATGGGTGCCTAAGGGCCTGGTCAAGCGAAAGCGTGTTGAAAATTATATTTCTTTGTAATACATAGTGAATGGGCTGATCTTGTAGCTTAATCTGTCTAGTTTTTACAATACAAGATGTGGGGGAAAAAAAAAAATTCCAGCCTTTTAGAGTGCACTAAGTTTGAAAACCAACCAGAACAAGCTTGCTCAAGCTCGCCAAAGCAGATTTTAAAGCTGGACAGGATACATACAGAGACTTTTAAATAACTTACTTTAATGTTGTGACAGAATGAGAAAGATCCAAAAAGTAAGCTAGAGCGAAAGACTAAGATGTTGCATTATGACTATATAGATTGCCGTCATAACTGTCTTAATAATAATGTACATCTGTGATATAGAATGTTTCCTTTATGATAAAAGTATGTTATGTAACCTATTTTCGTTCTTTTCTTGAAGTAAACCTTAATTTTTCTTGGGAACATCCAAGTTCTGCAGGGATGTAACCAATACAGCTTGTAATGACGTAATCATATTCTTTTCCCTATTAAATCTAAGAAATTCCATATTTTGCTCCAATTTTTGCTGAGAACAGTTTAATAGGTTTATTGCAATATTGAAACCAGGTTGACTCCAATTTGTAATGAGAACAGCATGTTATGCTTCTTTGCCTGCATCTTGTCAAATCTGATGTCCTCTTTTCGTAGAACCGTAACAGAGCACATTTTTGCCAATTTCACATTTAAAAATTATTCAATCAATCCATTGAATATACCATGTTAAAGTACTTGTAAAAACCTTTAGAATCATGTATTTCAAGTTTATATACATTATCTCGTTAAAAAGTTATAGCCCAATTAACATCAAAATAGATCCCAAATAAAACCCCAACCACAAAAATCAGACAATACTGCACAGTCACTAAAAATGCTAAATCCTAAAAAAGTAATGAAATGGCCAGAGTTCCACCCAAGTATCAGCTGCAGTGATGCCTGACTGACAGCTGATCTGAGAGGTGGCTGGCCCACATACAAGGTCACCTGCAGCTAAACTGGGCGAGACAGCGACCGATATCGAATTGGGCAAATTGCGCCAAGTGGACGTGGCACTGTAATGGGTACGACAGAAATGGCTGCTGTATCATGCTATCTGACCCGCAATTCACACCTGGAGAGAGATATACACCAAGTTCATCAAAACCCCAGCAATATGGAGTCACAAGAAATTTTTAAGCTTCTAAAATCTAAAATACACAAAGAAAACTTCACAAAACCTTTCAAAGTCATGCAACCATCCAAAATTGGCAAATCGTCTGTGGCTGTGTTGAGAGCATAATACGCATCTTTGATATACATTATATTATGTTGGCTTTAGAATTATTCAATAAAACCTGTACTTGTCTACCTTTTCTACATGGAGTCACAAGGTGGCCTGGAAAGCCGCATGAAGACAAACATAAATGGCATGACTGCCCATAATGTCTCACTCATGGAGAAGGACATCCATGCTTAACCAGTGACATTAATCTATACTTCAGAGACAAGCCACATGATTAACTGGCCTGGTTCATTGGTTGTTGGTCGATGAAGGTGACAACAGATTTTGCCACTGCATCCAATAACTCACAGCAGATTACAGAACACACTGAGAATAAAGTAGGGGAGCAGTGAAGGAGAACTCCCAATATATTCATGCTGCTGGCAGTGCGCGGTGAATAAGGCTCTGAATTTGCAACTGGAACAGAGATATCCTTCACTTAACTCACTCCTTGGAAGGTACCTTGAAGCACCTTGAATTATTTTGTGTCTTTTTTTGCAAGAGAGGCCACATTTCCAAAAGTATTCCCTAATAATTAGCATTTTGGCATTTTAAAAGTCCTTAAAAAACAGAGCAGCAGGAAACCGTCCAAGCAACTGCATAGAGACTCCAAACACTGCAGACAGATGCCATTTATGGTTGTGATATCTGAGAGCAGAAATGATAAACTAGAGCACTCGCCAACCGAGCACATTAATCCCCAGAAGGCCCCCCAGTTTGGCCCAGATGGTCCCAGAGTACCCAAAATCAATAGGTGTCGTGAACTTACCATAGTACGCGTCCCTGCAAAATTTGAAAAGAATCGGTGCACATATGTGGGCTGTAGAGCGTTCACAAGAAAACCTCTGCGGAAGCGGGGGACGCGTGAAGAGGCCAAATCCATAGTATCCTCAAACTTTGTTCGGGGGATACAATAAGAAAGAAAGTGGGTAGTGCACGCTTAAGACCAGACAGATGAAAACAGTCCCCCGAACACCTGGATTAACACACTGTAGAGACAGGGACTGATATCTCGCCATACCAGGGAGCGACGTTGAACACATGCAAGGAAATGACTATTAGCAAATGCGACATAACCACGTTTAGCCATCAGTATTTTTTAAATGGCATTTTGATGCATTTTGATTTCAATTTATGCTGGGTTTTTAACTGCCATTTTACACACAAAGCCGTCTATTTGTTTTTGTGAAATACATTCTTAATTTCTATACTTAACTGGTACAGCCTAACAGTACATCACAGGACAGCGTATAGCACAAGCCTGCTGCGGACAATAGTGGGAAAATGAGCCAAAAAAATGGAAAACATTTCAGTAATAAATAAAGAAACGCAAGTATTTGGATAACAGTGGGAGTGAAAGCTTCACAGCCCAGACAGCTCAGTTTACAGCTCACTGCAGGGATGGCTGTTAATGTCCTGATAGATGCAGAATTACAAGGGGAAGATCAAAAGAGTAAGTAATAGTCCGACTGTCGATATCAGTGTCAACATACATCAGTCAACGTGTTAAAACGGGAATTGAGCCGCTGATATTCCCCATCGGCAGAGAACTTTTCCCGTTGTACTTCCAATGACTTTACACAAACACTAAGACAGGTACAAATAACGGATTGATTTAAAAATGTGTTTTTTTAATCATCACCACTAATAATAATACTAATTCAAAGAAACTGGCCACCCAAAGTTGTCGCACCACCAATTGCACAATGCCTATGCTGCAGGGAGATAGCGCAGTCTGTGCACAATTTGCTTGTACAGATACATGTGCCCGGCCAACCAAAAGTGGCCGCTGGACACCGATAACACTAACAAAATCTCATTGGCTTCAACCAGCGGCGGCCGGCCAGTAGAGGGCGCTGGAGCGCCGCCTCCATTCAAATATCGAGAGATGAAAATTAAGTATAATTTAGTCGTATAATGCAAATAATTATTTAAAAAAAACGTGTTTTTCAGTCTGTGAGCGCCTGTCAACACACCCTAAATATCAGTTCCAAATGATATTTGGTTGATTTCTCTGTATGCATATACTTCCTGGGTGAGGGGTACCGGTGTTCTGACAAATTTTGCTACCTTGTCAAAAAATGCTACCTTCATGCAAAGCGATCGTACAGTCTTTGTTTTTGCCTTGATATTGCAATATGAATCAGTTTACAGTTGTAACTTTGTTCTTTGTTAGCTTTTTATAACATACGCATATTTTGTAACGAGTTGTATAAGTCTGATTAAAGATATATGTCCATTATCATTATCGTCTAATTTCTGCATTTTCAGGAAACCCCAGCGTGTACATGGAAATATATGTACGCTTACAGGTCGAAATACACCCTGAAAATAAATCTTATTTTATGATTTTTGAAGATACTTAAGATATGAGCGAGGAAACAGCCCGAGATTTCAGGTTTGCGCAAGCGCAGAACCGCGAGGTAGCATATTTTGATGGGTAGCAAAATTTGTCAGAACACCGGCCAAACGGTACCTATTATAAGCTCTCAAAGTTTTGGTGAGCACGTGACCCGAGGCTGCGGTTTCATTGGTTTCTTCAGATTTTCTTATGGGGCGCAGTTCTGTGCGCCTCAGACACTCCCACTTTTATTGGCAGCGAATTGGTATTGTTTTTATGTTTTTTTGATCTAATGTGATTGGACAATTCTCGTGGCTGTCAATCATGCTCACACCCACCGTAACGCTTCGTCTCAACTGTCAAATCATCCACTGCCCTTTCAACCTGGTAGCTGAGCGAGATGGCAAGTTCAAGTGGAAGCGCGGAAACTGAACACAATTCGGTTCTTTCCTTACAATAACAGCCTTTCTCAAGGTGTTCACTGGAGGAACAAAGGAAAGTAAAGGAGCTTGGCTCAGACCAACCTGATTTAAAGATTCAGCAGCAGGCAAGTGATCGTGGACGAGCTTACACCCGGGCTTCTCCCGCACTTGCTACGACAAACGGAGTTGGCTAGCTGGATGTGGCGTTAGCAGTGCCGTTTATTGATTTCCCTTTTTATTGTTCCAAATTGGCAGATTCCATTGAAAGTGTGACCAATTGACAACTTATATTTTTTAACCAATATAAAAAGTTCCATTTCTGTATGCAAGCGCGAGCGGATGTTTACTTCCTGGCCTTCTCGAATTTTCACCAACTCCCGTTTGTGTCCCTCATCAAAAAGGTAAAAATTTCCATCCACAGTAATAACCTTAGCAACAACCTGTAATCTTAGTACAGCACCGCTGTGAATGAGATTTGGCGGCTCTTGGCAGGGTATTTAAATCCTTTTGTGCAGACGTGTCCGCCAGTGGACAAGGAGCTGCAGATTTATGCACGCAGTTACAATATTCTATCACTAGATGGCCCACCCGGATCAGTTATTGAATTTCACTAGCTTTGAACACGGTTTATTCAATGGACGAGTTCACTCCAATCCCTGGATGGATCAAGCCAACCTTGGTTTGACTGAAAGTAGTTGGCACATCCATACTACAGGGTGGCACAAAAAATTCTCTCTCCTTCCTCTCAGAACTCCAAGGTGGTTGAGGAACTTGGAAATGAGTGGGCAGGATTGACTAATTATCCAGTGTATGAATTTTATTGCCACAAAATAATCCTGGGTAAAAACTGTGCATTTCAGGTCACTGTTCAAGAGTAGATATTCAGGCTGTAAGACAGCCCTGCTTATTGTGGATTAGCAGGTTGGTCACTGGTGTGCCTTCCCTTTTCTCTGCTCATCGTGCCATTATTGGCGTTGGCTCAGACAATCTTGTCACCATTTGAGTTTTTAACTTTATAATTTCACCCTGTTGTGTACAGTGGGACCAGTTGGTCACACTGTGCGGAATCTGTCATATATGTATAGAAATATGTAATTTACCACAGCTGTAAGGTACTGGAAAAGCATGAAAATGCACCTTGAAAATCCTTGAAAAGTGCCTCGAATTTCACTTTGGAAAAGGTGTACGAAGCCTGTAGACAGCGTTACAGTGCGGTGTTTTCAGATTTTTGTTTTGTTTTTCGTTTTTCTGTTTAACCATGTTCCACTTATTGTTTGCATCTTTACAGAAGATCAAAATACCAATAAGTAGGTGGATTATCTTTAACATGACTGCTTTTACAATCGATCTGTAAGTAATGTAAGGACAGATACAGTGATCTGTAAGTAATGTGAGGACAGGTACAGTGATCTGTAAGTAATGTAAGGACAGGTACAGTGATCTGTAAGTAATGTAAGGACAGATACAGTGATCTGTAAGTAATGTAAGGACAGATACAGTGATCTGTAAGTAATGTAAGGACAGATACAGTGATCTGTAAGTAATGTAAGGACAGATACAGTGATCTGTGGACATAGGGGATTCATCCTCAATTCAGAATAGGGTACAAACCCTGATAAAATCTATAGGCTACATTTTCCTTCTTAACTGACTGTGTCAACGTCAAAGCAGCTGTCAGTGTGCTGTGTAAGGTAAATTGTCCCAGGTGAGGGTGAGCCAATTGTTGCCTCACACAAACGGACCTTCGACCATAGACTGTAAATGGGACTTGAATACCTGACTACATGGATCCCAGAGGAACGTCATGCCTGTGAGCCACTCAGAGGTCTTGATTTAGTCTAGAATTCAGAAAGAACTACAAAGAGAACAATCTATTTTGTGATAATGCTGCACTTGGTGCAGCCAAGCATGATGTAATAATTCCATTCATTTCGGCAGCGCTGAGGTTTGTCAGTCAAACATACTGCTGAACATATAAATCATAATTACACAGCACTCTCTGCCACTGTAGTTCTTGTCGCTGTAAATTAGCTCTACGGCAAAGGCAAATCATTCACCATGCTACATGACACCGCAAATAAATGAGACCTCATAAATGACACTTCATGTGCAACGCTCTGAGCAGAACAGCTAAACCGAGCCAGAATGAAGTCTACTTGTGCGTGTGTGGGAGTGCTTCGACTCGAATAGACACGAGCCCGAGACAAACTTCACACTGCCCTTAATGAACGTCCTTCCACCCATTGGAAATAAGTTTATTGTGAGGGTAGTCCAGCACTGCTAAAAGCAGTGGTGCCCAATCATGTGCCATGGAAGGCTGAGAGTATGAGGTTACACCAGTTAGTTCCCTCCTGTTCTGTCGCTCTGCTCCAATGGTGATCCTCTGCCCCGTTGTCAGTCTTTTTTTTTTCCTAACTGCCCATTGCGGTGAATCTGTATCCCTTTTTCCTTTCAGGATGTCTAGATGCACCTGCACCCCCTCACCACCTGATGGCTCCTGGTCCTATATTAGAGGCTTTTCCCAGAATGAAGAGGGAGAGGATTTGCTGATGTGACAATAGCAGCTTCAGTTTAGGCAGACAGCTTTGTGCATCTAAGACACCCTGCTATATTTTGAACACCAATTTGAAACAATTAAAAAAAAAAAAAAAAACCCAAGTGAAACTAGACCCTGTGTCGCCTAATCCATTTTTATGTTGCGGTTTGCCTTTGTTTTGAGCTGGTTGTAACACCTCCTTTCAGCTAGGTGGTGTACTAATCAGTGAAATCAGCAGGTGCACCAACTGGTCGGAATGAACACTTGCATAGTCTCGGTCCTCCGTGGCACATGATTGGGCACCACTCGCTAAACTCAGTGAAGAAGCAGATTACTCCAGTCTCAACTCGCAGAACAGTCGCTTGGGGCTTATACAGACAAAATGTGTTTTATCACCCAGGCCCTATTAATTGATATCCCTGCTGAGTATGGAAACTCCCTCGTAAGCCACATTTGGTAATCTGATTGTGAATGAACTAGTTAATTCATCAGAATACTTTGCACACACGAACATAGAAGACAACAGTGCGGACAAAGGACCCATGCAAGAGCATTCCTGCCTACCACGACATGATAAGAAATATACATCGCTGGTCGAAAAAGAAAAAAAAATTTGCCCACTCTAATATTTTGTTGGACAGTGTTTAGCTTTGATCAAGGTGCACATTCGTCATGGCATTGTTTTGACAATCTAATGCAATGCTGCAACATTTATTTCAGACCAAAGTTGCATTATTTTTTGGCCAAGATCTTGTGTTGACAACAAGAGTCAAGCCACTTTCTAAAGTCTTCTCCAGCACATCCAAAAGATTTTGTTATGGTCAGGACTCTGTGATCTTTGACTGTTGAGTGTATCAGTTTATTGAAAGAGTGGAGTGGAATGAATTAACTAAGTTTTAGGGCCTGTTGAAGAAGATTCCAGTCGTTTGCGGCTGAGAACTGAAAAGAGGAGTGGCCAAAGGAGGTGCAGACTTTGGGGATAAGGAGATTGATGAGATTACTGGAACGTAAATTACGATTAGAGGTGTGAATATTGAGTAGTGACTGTAGATATGAAGGGGTTTTTTCCAATGAGAGTTCGGAATGGGACAGTTTGTGAAGGAGGGTTTGTGAGGTAGATCTGTAAACTATGTCACCATAATCAAATATTGGGAGTACTGAAATTTTGACCAGGAGTTGTTTTTTGCTATCCATTAGAAGAAAATGCACGTTAATTCTTGTAAAATGGCGACCAATGCCACCAAGAAACATTCACTGGCGTCAAAAATTGCACATTGTGAACATTCTATATGTACATAAGTGTTTTAATTTAACAGTGCATTTGTCTGATTATTGCAGCCTGCTGCTAGACTGGATTCAAGTAGGCTACTGGTCGTATTTCACTGGCGTAGTACAACAACGTACTGAAGTAGCTACCTCAATGACGGGGCTTCGAATCCAGCTTGGCGCCAACTTTTACACTTAATATTTTCTTAAATGTACCGTTTTAATTGGTGTTGAGTTACAGTTGCTGTTACATAGGCTACAATCTAAGTGGCCACCGCGACCGCTTCCGTTCAAGTGAACCAACTCATGAACGCGCGAAGGTATAAGACAATTTGGAAACCAGTCGGGGCATCATACCGGTATTCTTGGAAATACTGAAACAAAAGTGTGCTGGCGCCACTTTAGTGTACATAAATAGTCCAGCTATAGTCACAGTAACAGTATATCTCAATTTTTCCTAACATCGTGTAAGTTAGTTCCCATGTTGTACTGAAGGATGTTTAACATAGGATGGGATAATTACAAGCATAAATGTGTGTGGTTCGTTCAATTCCACAACCAGCTAGCTAGCCAATCGTTAAAGTTCTTCCCTGCCAGCTGACCAATCACTGAACTACTTCCCCGCCAGCCAGCCAATTGTTGAACTTGATCACTCAGGCACCCACTCACTCATGCACTCACTCACTCAGCAACATTCGCGTTTATCCACCTTATTCCTGGGGGCACTACTACAGATATGATCATGGGTACACCTTCCGGCAGAGGTAGTTTTTAGCAAGTGGCTAGTCAAGAACAGAGGCGTTTCTTTCAGTTAACTTAGCGATTACAGCTCGTTATTTATTTATTTTTTTTTTCAAATGAACTTGCTTTTCTTAAAATGTCTCTTCAGAGCTCCAGCACCTATTGTGCTGTTCGAGGCTGACCTAACAACAAGAAGAAGCTAAATTTATGGTATGATCAACAGTGTTATGAACACGTCCCCAGAACATAGGGGATTCTCCTTGTCTAGAGCGAAACGCTTTCCATCGCCAACCTACAGAAGAGGAAGCCAGAATTTGGCTGAAAAACCTGAATTTGAAAAGACCCCCGAAAACATTAGATTCTCATTTCATTATGTCGACAAACAACGATTCCTAACGATGGCAAGGCTCAGACAGACCACCGCAGAGGAGACGCCGGGTCCTCAGAAGCATTTTGATAGCAGTGCCAGGAAAGCACAAGGTATGATTTCACGTTAGGGGTGTAACGATTCTGAACCGCGGTTTTTTTAAGGCGTAGTAACACCACCTGTTAAGATGGGGCGAACCTCCGAGCTTTCCCTGTTCTTTTATTAACCCCCGTGTGGTCCTGAACGAGAGTGCCAAACATCAAAGGGCATGGGAAATGCTTCTGGAAAAAGCCTGACTGGCATCAGTATTTTTCGGCTATGTGCTAAAAGGAGCCAAGCAAATGAAAACAAAATCGTCCCCAATTAACCAATCAGGCAACTCTAAGTATACCTGTTCCCATTTACTTTGCCAGATTAGCAATCAAATGGTGGATTCGTTTACTCTAAGTTGAATGAGTAGAGCTGTTTATTAAGATAACACAAACGGCACAGATTTGCATGAACATGATTGCTATCGCCACGCCATTTCCTGCAACTGTAACGATTTATATCTCATATTTACGTTTCATCCGCTTTTTAGATTGTTTTCCACCTTGTGTATTTTTTAGAGGCTAAAAATCCAGGGCGATCTTATAACAAATCTGTTTTAATCTTGAATAATGTCCTAAAATGCTATAATGAGAGATGTAATTCAGAGGAGGATTTTTTTTTCAAATTATTCAAATTATTGGTATTCTTTTAATCTAACAACGTAGCCCAGTTAGATTTGTCTGCTTTTCACCATCACATCTCAATCACTACAGGCTACTAAAATTTCTTGATTGTTATTTAGGCCAAGTACACGGGAGCAGATTTAAGGAAGGGCGGAGCACCTGCCATTAGCGAAATCTAAACTCAGGCTTCTTCCCTACGGCATTTTAAATCGTTTAAGCTGCTTCAGGTGTGCATGTTTCAAGAAATTACGCACGACTGCCGACACACCCCATGACTAAGTGGTCTCATCATGCTTTAAAAAAAATCCTCATTCTACATCGCCACATGCTAACTCAGCATTCCATCTCTCATTGTTGTATTTTTATGAGATCTATAATGATATAATAAAAATAAAGAGCTTTATTTTCAGATTACCCTAGATTAATTGTCTAAAAAATACACAAGGTGGAAAACATTCTGTAAAGCGGCTGAAACATGAATGTGAGATATAAATTATCACAATCACACGAAATGGCCAAATATGCGTTCTGGGCTGTTCTATGGCCATTTAACTTTCAGAATTCGGCAATCAAACATGCCGTCTTAAGAAACCGTTCTAAAGGAAAAGAGAAGGCTAATGTAGTTGGCTGGAGTAGAGCTAATTTGACTTGTACTGTCGGATGGCTTAATTTACTCTGAATAACAATCCATTACGTTTCATATGTAGAGCAATATTAACCGCTGAAATAGTGTTTCCTTCATAAATATTCTCAGAAAGTACTTGAGTATCTATTTTAAGGTACATAAGGTCATACACTACCTCCTACAACAAAGCGACTGACCGTAACTGACCGTAAACCGTAACTTTAACCCGTCTGAGGGCTAAAAGGTGATGTTCCCTCATATATTATTTTCCAATCGCTTAAAAAAAGAAGATTCGTGTAAGCCGCTACCATGGCAAACAGTTCAGTGACAGAATGCAGCGGAAGTTGCGTCAAATATTTGCACAAGGGATCATGGGACGTGGGAATAAGGTGGATAGGGGCCGAGCCACTGCTCAGCCCAGCCCAAAAATTAGTTGGACAGTTCTTTACCCAGTTCCAGTGATTTCAGCTGTCTCCTTACTTGTGTTCTTTGCTAGATGCAGGCTAATATTTGCCCCCCCGAGACACAGTAATATCTTTTCCATTACCATGGGGCACGTCTTCCACATGGTTGTTTAGGAAATGAAAAGGAACATACTTCCTTTTACATAAATGCACACAAAGTATTTCATTTGATAATACCCAAATGGCAACCTGTTCTATCCCCCCCCACCACAAACCAGGCAGTATATCTGAACCTATCTGCACATTTGTAAAGGCAAATTCCATCATATGCATAATCTAAACAAACCATTCTAGACAACTAGTCTAATTTTCCTAATGTAACACTGATCCATTCCTATAACATTACAGGCCAGTTTAACTCCTATCCCAATAAAAACTTGAATTTAGAATTGAGATTCTCTTCAAAAACGTCTTAGGTGATCAGTGGATAAAAACGTCAGCCCAATACCCAACTGTAGATGATAATGACTAACCTCAGTCCTGAAAAGCAGTGCAGTTTTCCTAATTTAACCAAGCTAATGATGAATTGGGCCTGTCAACCACCACTCAGAAAACAAAGAGAACTGATTCAGTCTAACCCAACACAGACTGCAATAGAAAGCAGTATGATTATCTTCAATTTCACGTACACGTCCCTAGGGTAAAGCCTCATTGAACAGACTCTTTCAGGTAATTTTAGCGCAACTGAGCACCTACAGGGAGCGATGGCTCTGTCCCCTAGAGAGGCGGTACAAAGGCGTTTATTTTTTGAATAAAGGTATCTCACCGCCATCATCTGTTCCCCCTGATAAGCGCACAAAGTGAGGGGTCTCTCTGTGTGCCGCTTTTCCCCTTCCTGCTCTCTCTCTCTGCAAACAAGGAACTAATTTAATCAGACAGTCATCTTCTCCCCGCTGGCTGCTGCATGCTGGGAAACAGGAGCCATGATGTCATTGCTTCTGCTTGAGAGAAGCCACATACTGCGACCCCACAGAGCTGACTCTCATATCTGCACAAGGATTAAAATAGATATGAAATGAAAAAATAAATAAATAAATGTCTGATAACCAGTAGGCACATACTTCTTTTAAAGATGGAAGATAAAGCGCTTGACAGAAATTGCCTGCTCAGTGCATCTTCAGAGCTATATTACTGCTTCTTAAAGACAGTATATGTTTTATGTGCCATTGCACTAATGGGAGAAGAACAAAAATAATGACTGGAGTGTCCTACCGCATGACTATAATGCACCAGTACAACAGAGCCATTAAGTCATAGGATGTCTGGTACCGCGCAGTAGACCTTTACTGCTCAACTGTCTCTACATACAGAAATAAAGACATGTCTTACTCCATGGATATTGTAAAGATGTACTAATATAGCAGCATTAAGGGTTGAAATTAATTGCAAAAATCAATCCTTGACAGCATTAATCAATATCCTGACAACATAAAAAGCATTTACTCACAGGTTAAAGAGAAATAATGCTTATAAAAAGGAAACCCAAATAAAATTGGTGATGTAAAACAAAGGGCTTGGCGAAAGATACTCCATGATCGCGCACTGCACATTTATTCATAAATCATTTATTACTGTGTTATAGAAAAATATAAGAAGATATTTTCTCTACCGCAATCTCCCTCAAAACTCACTTCTGTTCATGCCAGCAAGAGTCACTTTAGCACCATTCCTGCCATGAGCAAGATCACCTCCAGTGCAGAGAGGGGCAGTGTTGTCTTGTGTGTAATATTACACTGAAAAAAATTTGGAGTGGTATTTACTTGGGAAAACCTAGGAAAGTTTTTGCACTTAGAAATTGTAAGTAAATTCTACAAGGGCGATCATCAAGTAAACCTTACTTGCGGATATAAGGAATATTGAACAACAAGGTGTATTTCACCCAAAGATTAAATTTTTGATGATAGGAGGATTGATTAAGTTTTGTATGGTATCTAAGCTCCAAACGTCCAAAAATACATCCATTATCAATAAAATGTCTCCATACTGCTTGTCTAAAATAATGAGTGTCCTTTAGCTCACATATGCCAAGTCTTGGAAGCCATGATACCGAACAAAACTTCACCAATCCTCCTATCAACAAAGGGATAACAAAAATTTCATCTTTGGGTGAAATACACCTTGTTGTTAAATATGCCTTATATCCGCAAGTAAGGTTTACTTGATGATCGCCCTTGTAGAATTTGCTTACAATTTCTAAGTGCAAAAACTTTCCTAGGTTTTCCCAAGTAAATACCACTCCAAATGTATTTCAGTGTACCAGCTTTACTCAAACTCTAAAAGCAGCATGACTTCAACATGGAGTAAAGACTGAGGCCAGCCTCTTATAACACTGATCCCACTGACTTGTAATTTTACAGGACTTGTACTTTTGCATCGGTCTGCTCGATGGCCTCATCAAATATTTTGCATTTCTGCCGCAGCGAGTGGATTTGGCTGCCACCTATACTTATAATGGGAATCCCCATTTACAACACAGCTGTGTCCTGTGCTTCCCTCCATCCATTTGACCCCAGTATGAAGAATGGTAAATGGTGGTTATGAAAGAATAATTTGAGAACAATTGTTGAGGTTTTTGCTCTGCAAGTGTCATAATTTGTTCATTTTTCAGCAGGATTACGGAAAGAATAGGTGCCCAATTTACATGAAAGTAGGCGGAAGGGTGCAGGAAGGGACAAGAAAGGACCCATAAAAGTTTGGAGCAGATCTGAATCATGGGATGGATGCACAAAATAATTTCCTCCTCCTTTCACACTGCAAGATGGGGCATAAGACCTTGTAATATGAGTCAATTAAATTAAAAAAAAGAGCAGTTTTTGCAGAAAAAAAAAGGATAAGAGGTTGACTTGAATTGTCTTTATTTTACAATGTAAAACATAATGAAATAACCGAAGAGTAGCCATTTTTACAGCAAGGGGGGCACCAGGGAACAATATTGGTGACCTCAAACAGCAGCAGTTTAAAAACACAAATAACGTACTTCCCTCGATTTGAGTCTTCCTAAACAAAACATCTGCACACTGCACTCAAGGTCAGTTTTGAGTATATAATAATTGTTTACCTCAGTTCAGACAATGTGCCTCCAGCAGTGTAAGCAGACAAAATTGCATCACATTATTTGAGCAATCAAGGCCACAGCCAAGGGAGGTAAGTGTAGGGAAGAAATAAGCTTGTACACAGAAGTAAGTTTAAAACCGGGTTAAATGCTTTAGTTAATCAAACCCCATTTCCACATCGAAGTCAATAATGGATCACTTGAGGACTGTTTCAGGAAGAAGAGTCACACTAGCTCAACTGGTGTCTTGTGGGCCTGTGTCATGACTATTATTGTACATGTATAGGGTCCTCTGGAGGTAAACTAACTAAAGGAAAAGCAATCAAGTGCAGAAAAGGCCACCTCATGACAAAACAGGTCCATTTTACCATCTGTCCAACCGTGTTCACAGTGGAAAGTTATAAAACTAGCTTAGCTGAACTATAAGGTGTTATTTTACAAACAAATATTGAGAGTGTGGTAAAATAATCTGAAAACAGCATAATTCAGCTCTCAGACAGCTCTGCAAGTTTTTCTCCAAAAATAAAGCATTTCCTCACTCAAATGCATTCTGCGCCCTTGCTCAACACTGTTAGACATGCACAATACATTACTCCATAAACTATAGCTGCTGTCTACATGAAGTCCATGGAGCCCTTGGTCCTACACTGAAGCTGAACAGAGAGCAACCTTGCAGCACTCCGGAAATAAAGACAGACGCATCACCTCATCCGAAATCAATCGCCCAGAAATGTCCACTTTCTCCCCAGCCAGGAGGGCAGAGAAAGAGAGGAGAGAGAGAGAAATAGGCCAGAACAAAGTAACCATGAAATAGGCTGCCTCCTCCTAAATAATGCACCGCAGCAGTGACCGAGGCAGTGGGACTGCTGTAATGTTTTTTTTTTTACAGTACATCTATTACCCATACACTCACTGACAGAGCAATCTAAAGAGTTCTGGATTAGAGCATTGTTTATGGTGCTACCCACACTAAACACCCTTCTGCACGTCAACACCCTCAGTGGATTCTTAGCATGCATATGACACTATACAACGACACAGCATACAACCCTGCTTTACTCTCCTTCTCTCCCTCTATCACAAACACACACACACACAGACACACACATTCGCTCTCTCACACACACACACACACACACTCCAAAGTGCCCCAAAATAGCCCCGTGAGCTCCACTCACCCTGTTAAATCGTTTGGCCTGGAAAAGGTGCCCGTTCACTCTGTAAAGCTTCCTCCATCTTCTGGCCCCGCGGCGGTAGATCGATTCTAGGAGAGAGATGAAACAGTTGTACAGGAGCAGCATGACCCGGGCACTGGGGTGGGGTTTGGTGGGTTAAGGGGTCAGACACACAGGGCGGAGGTGAGAGTCCGATAATAGTAGGACAGAGGCAAAAAAAAAAAAAATACCCCAACATAAAACATGGAGGAGGAAAAGACTACTGCTGCAGTCTGCCGCCACGCTCCTGCAAATCACCACTCAGGGACGGGAGAAAAGAAAGGAGATGCTCGAGTAGGCACCCAAGGCAAGCATGAACACTCTCTCTCTCCCCCTCTCTCACTGCCTCTCCCATTTTACTCTGCCTCTCTCATTACCTCCCTTCCTCCCTCTCCCTCTCTCACTCACTCACTCACATGACTCTAATCTCATCACTATACAACAGTGCTTCTGATGCACAGCAGATTTCTCCCCCGACAGGAAATGTGTATAGTCTATTTACAGTCGCCAGTGTAGTGGTTGCAAACCATCTACAGCAATGCCGGAACACAGCCAAGGCAGTTTACCGGGCACCGCTGGGCCCTCGGGACCGTTCGAACCCGGCCCCGGGGGTCCAGGGACAATACTGATGAGAACATAGTTAGCAGACTAACCTTTGACCAGCAATGCCATAGCACAGCCACTCATCTCAAACTGACAAAGCTGCTACACATCACTCAAATCCCTCAAAGCCATTCTCTTCAGTCCAAACAATGGGTGTTATATGGTGCGACCAAAAGAATCCCCAAATCTCCTCATTCTCTGGCTGATAACTGACCATGCCTTCCTGCCTGCTCACATAACCTAGATACCAAACGGAGTCTATATGCAGTAGGATTGTTATACGCCGGATACTAAACAGAGTCAGTCTGCAGTACAGACGTTATGCACTGGATACCGCGCAGAGTCAGTATGCAGTAGGGCCGTTATGCACTGGATACCGCGCAGAGTCAGTATGCAGTAGGGCCGTTATGCACTGAATACTAAACAGAGTCAGTATCCAATAGGGCTGTTATAAGCTGGATCCTAAAACTGAGTCAGTATATAGAAGGGCTGTTATGCGCTGGATAGTGAACAGAGTCAGAAGCAGTAGGGTTGTTTTGCACTGGATACTCCAATATCCAGTACGCGAAAACTCCAGTACGCAAAAACTCCCTATAGCTGAAACAGACAGCAGCACAGTCATTACAGACTTTATTTGAGTCATTTACTGGACACAATTATCCAAATCAACTTCTGATTTATTCCACAATGCAGGGGTCAAATCGCCCTGGAACAACGTGAGGTTAAGGGCCTTGCTCAAGGGCCCAAAAGCAGAGCTGAATTTTAACATGGCTGCATTGAGGCTTGAACCTCAGACCTTCAAGATCTCAGAGAAGGAACTTGGTTACAAGGCTACAGGCCGCCTCCATTGATGACCATGATAGTTAAATTAAACATAGGGGACAGTTCTGTTGAAAAGAGATTATACAGTGGTAACTTAGCACTCAGGGAAATAGGAAACACAGAACCATGCTCATGTCTCTCATTGGATGGTGCCAGTCATTCAAAAAAGAAAAATATAACTGAAACTGAAACTTGAAACCCTGAGTGGGGTCAAAGGTCAAAATTGCAAAAAAAAAAAAAGCAAAAATGACAGTTCAGGCAGCAATATGCACTCTATCAAGGGCCCTTGTTAATGTTTTTTAAGGTGCGAATTTTCAAGTATGTTACGCTGTCACTATTCGTGCGTTTAAGACTGCATGTACGATTAAACAATTAATTAATTTATTGGTTACAACCTCCAAGACTGGAGAACAGGTAAAATACAACCCCAATTCCGAAATAGTTGGGACAAAGTGTAAATTGTGAATAAAATCAAAATGCAATGACTTTCAGATCACATGAGCCAACAAGTTATTTACAATAGAACATAGATAACATTTCGATTGTTGAAACTGAGACATTTTACATTTTTATCCACAAAATGAGTTTATTTAACATTTTCTGGCCGCAACGGGACTCCAAAAAGTTGGGACACAGGCAAAAAAGGGCTGAAAAAGCTATTAATATATAAGAGAATCTGCTGAAAGAATATTTAGCAAGTAATTGAGTTAACTGGCATCAGGTGTGTAACATGATTGGCTATAAAAGGGATATCTTAGAGAGGCTGAGTAAAGATGCCCAGAGGCTCTCCAACCTCTGAAGGCTTGCGTAAAAAAATTGCCGAATACTTTAAAAAGAATGTTCCTCAACGTCAAATTGCAAAGGCTTTGAAGGTCTCATCATCGACAGTGCATAACCTCTTCAAAAGATTCAGAGAAACTGGAAAAATGTCTGTGCATAAGGGACAAGGCTGAAGACCTTTACTGGATGCTCCTGATCTTTTGGCCCTCAGATGCCACTGCTTCACTCACCAGCATGATTCTATCAATGACATTACTAAATGGGTTTAGGAATACTTCAAGAAACCACTGTCTGTAAACACAGTCCACTGTACTATCCACAGATGCCACCTAAAACTCTCGTGCAAAAAGGCCATTTGTTGAGCATGATCCAGAAGTGCTGCTGTGTTCTGTGGGCCAAGGCTCATTTAAAATGGACTGTAACAAAATGGCAAGGTGTCCTGTGGTCAGACGAGTCCAAATTTGACATTCTTGTTGGAAATCATGGGCGTTGTGTCCTCTGGGCTAAAGAGGAGAAAGACCATCCCTCCTGTTATCAGCATTCAGTTCAAAAGCCAGCATCTCTGATGGTATGGGGATGCATTAGTGCATATGGTGTGGGACACTTGCATGTTTTAAAAAGCATCATGAATGCTGAAAGGTATAAGAAGGTTTAAGAGCAACATATGATCCACTCCAGATGACATTTATTCCAGGGAAGGCCTTGTGTATTTCAGCAGGACAATGCAAAACCACATACTGCAGCTATTACAACAGCGTGGCTTCATAGTAGAAGAGTCCGTGTTCTGAACTTGTCTGCCTGCAGTCCTGATCTTTCACCGATGGAGAACACTTGGCGCATAATTAAATTAAAAGTCCATCAAAGAGGCCCAAACTCCCCAGCAGCTGGAAGCCTGTGTTAACTTAAACAAAGGTGGGATCAAATTCCAATGGCTAAACTCAAACTTTTCTCAGCGCCCAGACGCCTCCACTCTGTGTTAAAAAGAGGGGATGCTACACCATGGTATATAGGCCCCTGTCCCAACTTTTATGAGACCAGTAGCAGCCATCAAATTTGAAATGAGCTAATTTTATGGATAAAATTGCAAAATTTCTCAGTTTCAACATTTGCTATGTTATCACTGTTCTATTGTGAATAAAATACTGGCTGGTCAAAGTTTATGTAAATGACTTTGTAAGACTTTAAAAGTCATTGCGTTTTGATTTTATTCACAATTTACACTTTGTCCCAACTATTTCAGAATTGGGGCTCTATAATAAAACACATAAATTTCAAGTTATAAAATCATTACAACAAGTATTTGCCACTAACGTGTCTTTGTCCCCGTCCACAAGATGTGAAATCGTGTCAAAATGAGCAATCTCTCGGTGTGACCTTCAAAGTGAAGGTCACCAAAATCGACTGGCGCCGGGGTATCACCCTAATACATGTTGACATGAAATTTGAAGGAAAACCGTCAATTCGTTCTTGAGATATCTCGCTGACAAGGACTCGGGATGTACGGACGGACGGACGGTCGTGAATACTATGTTCCGCGCGGCGGGGGACAAACAAACAGCATCAGGATTAAAAAGACTTTGTAGAAAGACGGACCTGTGTTTAACACAGAGGAGCACAGAGTGGATCAGTAATGCACAGAAGGGCATCAGCACAGAGGGAAGTCCCTGCATTCAGCTGAAGAATAAGTTGAAACTCCCCTAACATGGCCTCTGAGGTGAATCCACTCGGTCCAGTCTGAATCCCAGGCTAACATAGCAGACGCTGATTTGATTGAGCTTCACAGTGAGTCCCAATAGTCAAAGGAAACGAGGTACGAGTTCACATCAATACCACCACTGTGCTAATTCCTCCGCCGACACACTGAGACGTGTCAAACTATATCCGAAGGGTTTCAGTACAAACTTCCATTTGTTTCAGAGAGTAAAATCTCTTTCAAAAAGAAGTACACAAGATAAGGGTAAAAACACAGAGTATAGCTGTGGAGGGAGACTCTGGAAACTTGATTCCCCGAACGGCTCCTCGCAGACTCCGCCGCGTTTGAAATTACATGGATGAATTCCCGTCCTGTCAGCAAGCGTCTGAGGCTCATCCGAGCAAGACAGCCGCACAAGAGCGACCAAATTTAGAATAAAGTTGAGATAAAAACTTACAGAGCGGAACAACTATATCAGAGAACCAGACCTAACGCGCATACAAACTTCTGAGATCAAAGTTTATGCTTTAAAATGCAAACTACACACTGTCTGGACCAGCCGTCGTCACAGTGCGATAAATCATCCTGACAGAACTTGCTGCTGATGCTGCAATGAAAATATCGGCAAGCAGAGCCAATTAACACTCTAAACCTATTAATGTATGGATTATACCAACATAACTGATGCAAAATGACATTTCTGCCCATTTAAAGTACAATGCATGAGCATAAACGGTTCATATTACTGGATTTCAAAAGCACTGGTATTAATGCATATCACCTTAGAAAAGCCACTTAAATAATGCAATTATGTGTACTTCACCATGAACATTGGTCTTGATGAGAAATGAATGTGCTCAAGGCACGCAGACTCACACAGATTCTCCTTAAGAATTAATAATCATTATTTATCTTTTAAAGAGTTTCTCAGCATTAAGAGTATGATCAATTAAGAGGATTACATGCTTCATTAACCCCTGCTGATGTTGTGATTCCAGAAAAATCTGCTCACAGCTTTAGTTGGTCATCCATCATGGAGAATAAAAAAAGCCAGCCAGATAGTGCAAAGCGAGAACACAGTCAAAAGCACACACACACGCACGCACACACACACACACACGCACACACACACACACTCACTCACACAAGTAATGCTACACCTGAAAGGACATAGTTTTGACTTAGATTCATTCTATGCAGTTGTCCATAAAAGCCCACTTTTCTCCTTTTTTGGTTATGGACAGCAGCACAGAAAGAATGGCAAGAGTACTGGGTGAGTAATGCACAGTTATTTCTACCAATACTGTCTACCAATACCATGGCAACCAAAATCGATAGGTGTCATAAGTCATAATCGGTCAAAAATTACAGCCTGTAGAGCGTCCACAAGGAAGTGTCTATGGACGCTGATGCAGCGGCGGTGGCGACGACACGGATGAATCCATAGTAGCCTCCCCGACTTCGTCCGGGGGCTACAGTTATGCCCAACACCAACTTCAACCTGACCCAAACTGTAACTGTAGCCATAACTTCAATCCATTAGCTGTAATACTCCATAACTCCATAATCCCGCAAGGACCCCCAAAAATGACCTCACAGCAAATGTCCTCAAAACATCTGTGGTTTTTCAGAAGTTGGTTCACATAGGTATAGCTAGACAAGCGCGCGCATGCTAGCGCACACACACACGTGCACACACATATACATCAATCGCAACGGTCTTTAGCCTAAGTTGCTTGCATTATCCACCGTGACCAGAGACCTTCCCTTTCTCACGCAAGTATTTCTCTAAATTTTCTATGCTGTCCTGCTCCCAGGTCACAGGTACAGAGCTGACAGGCAGGCAAAAAGTAATCCTGCTTACCTGATGATGTTAAAATGGAGCAGTTTTCCCAATGACTGGCATTTCTCCCGCTCCACAGCAGTAATAGAGCCATTTGAAATGGCAGGAGTCAGTGTTATCGGGTACATGCTACGTAAGGCCGCCCAAAGACAACTGACTGATCTGACAAAGGGTCTGCTTATGAGGAGGTGTGCATAATTTAAAACTGTCCTGAGGCCCAGGACCCCACAAACCCATCTCCGAACATCATCTCAATATCTGAGCCAGGTATGAGAGAGGGAGCATCTTTAAAAGGGAAGGACATCGCAATATGGTCAGTGAAAGCTGTCAACATTCAGACGGGTTGATTTTGAAGTCGTGTTATCATGGGCAACTTGCCACTATTCCTCTTGTGATGATTTTTGGAAAGACTTATATAACACTTGTTCTGCATTATCATGGCATGAAACATGGTCTGACAGAGCTCCTAGTGCCCATACAGGAGGGTAGAAATGATGTCTCAATCAAGAACATTCAACTTTATGCAGGCAAATATAGGAGGACGAGAATCACTGCAGGTCTGCTTATCATCACGTATCCTCCCTGGTGCCTCAGGCTATCCCAAAGTGAACAGGTTGTGGAACAGGAGAGAGACGGGTGCGGTGAAGGCAGGCCAAACTGTGTTTATGTAAAATGGGGAGTGAGGGATTGTGGAACCGGAGAGAGACGGGTGTGGTGAGGCCAGGCTAAACTGTGTTTATGTAAAACGGAGAGTGAGGGATTGTGGAACAGGAGAGAGATGGGTGAGGTGAGGCCGGGCTAAACTGAGTTTATGCAAAATGGGGAGTGAGGGATTGTGGAACCGGAGAGAGACGGGTGTGGTGAGGCCAGGCTAAACTGTGTTTATGTAAAACGGAGAGTGAGGCTAATGTGACTGAGCAGGTGAGCATTAGCTCACAGCTGCTGGAGAATCACACTTCCCTCTGGAGCATCAGCCTCAGCCCAGCACTGCGCTTAATTGGCTTTGCTCATCCCTGTGAAAGTGTCATGGCAACCGCTCTTTCACTTTTCATCTCTCCATCTCTGTGCCTTTTTCAGTCTCTCCCTGCTACCTCTGCACTTCCTTCTCTCTCCTCTCCGTTTCCTTGTCTGTCACA
The DNA here is from genome assembly GCA_029721435.1 of Gymnothorax reevesii. Lineage (NCBI taxonomy): Eukaryota > Metazoa > Chordata > Actinopteri > Anguilliformes > Muraenidae > Gymnothorax > Gymnothorax reevesii. The sequence continues at coordinate 54,919,241 of CM056585.1, forward strand.
CACTTGAAATTCCCCTTCCTCCCCTCCCCCACTCCGTCTCTCAAACTCTCTCCCTCTCCCTTCCAACTCTCACTTTCCCTCTCCACCTCCATCTCTCTCCTTCCCCTACTCCATCCCTCCCCCTCACTCCCTCTCTCTCCAACTCTCGATCACCCCCCCTTAACTCTCTCCCTCCCCCAACCCCTCAATCCTCCCTCCCATTATCTCACCAAATCTCTCCCACCATCTATCTGTACCTCCTACTCCCTCTCCCCCTCCATCGCTCTCCCTCCCTCCCTGCTGTATCTGAATAGACCAGCCGTGAAGCAGTTGTCAGTCACACGTCCCCCAATCGCACCACACCAGCTTGTTTCAGGCTGAAGGTGCAGCACACCATCAGAATCTACTCCTCTGTTACCATGGCAACCAAAACAGGGCGGGGGCCCAACCAGAATTCCATCTGCCTGCGCATATAACCCCCTCCCCCTCTAGCCCCACACCAAAAATATGAAATATACCATTACAAATGTGTAAACTTCCCCCATTACGAGAATGGCTTATGGAGGTCATTATCCAGCTATGAAACAGATTAGTTAAACATAGAGTAACCTTACCGCAGGACAGTTAGCACCAGGTGTGTTCCTGTGTCAGTGCTGTGGCCATGAGATGAATGTGTCTTCATTGAGAGGCACAGCAGGAGGAACACTAATGTAGATCATTACAGCCCCACAGAGGAGTAACAGACAGCTAGATTTACTAACACCTGGGGTAAAAATGAGTAGAGAAGGCTCCATGTATTACGTTCAATCGAGAGGAAAAAATATGTTTCTTCTCATGTCTAAATGTTCTTTTTTATTATGTAATCTAATTTTATGACATTAATAAATTACTTCATCAAAATGGCATTGAAACATAAGAATAAATAATTTTGCATACGGGTCGGTCACAATCAGGGTGCTCAATGGCATGTCATGGTCATGAAAATTATTTCTCTGCCCCAAAAACCTGAAAACACTGTTAATGCCAAGCACACACATTTGTGTTACTGACCTCCGAATTTCAGGTGCAAATCTTTAGTAGTTTTGCAGAAATCAACACTTAAACATATGCCTGTCAGGGCGTATATTGTATGTGACGGACACTACTATAAATTAATAGTCTTGTTTCACTAGATTTCTAATGTTGTGCTCTATTTGATAAAAAAAGAACATTGTTCAAGAACATTCTCATACACATGGTATATTAACGGATGTATATAGAGATGGGAATTAACTGACAGCAGGTATCCTTCCTGTCACACGCTTAGTGTCCGTGACAGACAGTTACTCCCTACTATAAGAGATGGTATAAGATTGAACTACATTTATGACCAAAAGGTGTCTTATCATCTAGCTTGACACAATGTGAAAAGATAACCCCTTGGCAAGAATGCTGTTGGCTCCATTATGGAGATAAGAACAAGTCATGGACACTGCAAGTTTTTTGGCAGATCGATCGTCTTCCAGCTTGAATGGTTGTGATGATAACACATGCATTATGTGCATACAAAGCTCACTATACCATAAATGCCAATCCTTTGGTAATCAAAATGAGACACAATCTTGTTGTATACAGTATTTTTAACAACACTGGGAAATAATAAAGTGATACATGTTGGAATTGGTGAAATTCTACAACAAAATGCACAATTTCCATAAATGCATGCCATTTCGGATATTTCAGTGCGATTTTGATGATTTTTTTTGCACATATAAAAAACAATTTATATGTAACTATTTATGTTCAAACTATAGCAGATTTACCACAGAAAACAAAGAATAAACACACTAAAATAAGCATTAACACCTGATGACTCATCATAACGCTAAAATGCCCGATTGCAAGGCACCTTCACCAGATCCACGCCATCACCCAAAAATGTCCAGCATCAAGTATCAATACACCATTGTGGCGTTCACAAAAAGTATAACCCAAAACTACTTGTAATATGCTATTTACATATTAAATAGTCATGTTATAAGACTAACATCCAGGAAAACTGTAATGCACCCTGACTGTGACCGACCTGATACCTGAAACACATGTAATTTACACATAATATATGGACTGTGTAGTTTCCTTGTTCAGGGCTGATGCGTCCTCTCACTTTGATGAAGACTGAGAATCATTCTTCCCCTGAATATAGATTAAAGGTCCCCTATCATGTCACCAGGTGCATGGCCAATTAGTTATTACAAGCCATTTGAAAATCTTCCCCCTCTTGATATCACATAGGGAAGTAACCAACCAGAGGCAAGAAGACCTGATCAACTTCACCCAAGCAGTCAATCAGCTTTCATTACTCTGGGTGGACACTCCCTGTTGTGATGTCAGGAAGGGAGATTTTGATCTGCCTCATAATTGCTAATTAGCTGTTGAACCTTGTGGCATAATAGGGGACCTTTAACTGAAAGGAACAGACAGCAAGGGGCCTCAGATAGATATTCAAGTGTCCTGTATTCTTATGAGAGCTGTGATGATCAAGCCCAAGGGCACACTAACCAATCACGCAAGGGACAAAAAGGACCAGGTGACCGCTCTCCCTGAGCGAAGCAAAGATGAACCTTGATTGGACAGTCTGTTTTTAAGCAAAATATTTCACTATTTTTCAGCTGCTATTTCCCCGGGAAAGCCACATGACATGATGGTTTGTTTTCACCGACCACTTTAGACCCAAGAAACCATGTGAACTAATCACACTGTGGTTCTCCAGGACCAAGTTTGGCACCCCCCGTATTAAAGTACTCATTTTACACAATTAGTGACCCCCCCAAAAAAAATCTACTGAAATATACAAGAAGAAAAAAATCACAAGGGTCAATTTGTGAGAGGCACTCTCTAATTCACGTTAGTCATTTGCTGTGTAACTCATAAAAGCCAGAATTCCAATTGTACCTCAAACACTCATCCTAGTGGACTGCTCTCTACAGTGACATTTTTTCTGTTACAATAGGTCTTACTTAAAGGCTGATAATGTGGTGGGTAGGGCTTGCTGGACTGGAAAATAAGCTGGGAAAGAGCCAAGATCAAAAGGTATTAGATCTGATCCACAAAATGAGATATATTTTCGGGAACACTACCAATTTAATTCGCCTGAACCTCACTTTGAGAGCGCATGGCCATTTCTCTGACAGAGCGACTCCGCTAGTATTAATTGTGTGCCTCTCTCCATGACAAAGGGCAGAGAGGTCAGCTGATTCTTTGCGGGGATTAATTGAAGGCGTTTGTATTAGTTGCTGCATTGACTGATGGGACTTTCTGTCAATGTAAGTCATTTGAATGTACCCAGTTTATGAACAGTGTTGGGGTCTTATCAGATGTGCCTTCCCGAAATGAGTCAGCGCATGCGCAGTGTTGTTGTTCTTAGCTGTAGCGTGTACTGGCATGTGAATAATATGAGTTGTATGAGCGAATTTTGGCGTACTTCTCTTCCAACTATCAATGGTAGCAGAGGATGGTTTCCTGGACATTGAAGAGACGGTGACGAAGTTTATACAGGAATATCAGCGTGATATAAATGAGTGAAAGTCGAGTGGAGCCGTGGCAAATTGAAATGTTCTAAAAGTGAAGCCGACCGGCGAACCCTCGCTACGCTATCTCTGCATCTGCCCTTTGTTCTCAGTTAGCATGGATGCCAGCGAAGCGTTTTGGTCGGAGAAAACTGACTATTATAAAAGACTGACCGTGAGTGTTTTGCTAAATGCTTTACATACGAACTGTTAGTGTAATAATAGAAGTGTTGACAACCGAACATGGCAGCGAAAATTCAGCCTCCTCAATACAACAAAGATAAAGGATATGAGCGATATAAAGTGGAATTACTGGCGTGGCAATCAGTGACTGATGTGGCGGAAGCTAAGCAAGGCGTTGTTGTGGCGTTATCCTTGCCTGAAAATGATGAACAAGGAATTAGAGTTTTTGATGAATTGAGCCTGGATGAGCTCAAGCAAGACGAGGGACTTGCTAAATTGATTGAATATTTAGACAAACACCTTGGCAAAGATTACTTGGCTGACTGCTTAGAGGAATATGAAGATTGAGGATTTCCAACAAGATCCTCAACAGACTAAGGCAGAGTTTATTTATAAATTTGATCGGAAGTACGACAAGATAATGAAACTGCAAATGTCTCTCCCATCTGCGATTCTGGCTTTCATGCTGCTGAAGAAAGCCAATATCACCAAAGAAGAAATGATGCTGGTGCTGACAGGGATGGATTATGGCCGGAAAGATACCATGTATGACTAGGCCAAGAAATCTCTCTTGAAGTTCAAGGGAGAGCATGGAGGTAGCCTAAAGGTGCGAGCTGTGCTATCAAGCTCGAGCCAGCATATATGGCTAATGCTAAGGAGGCGTTTTGGAACTCTGGCGACACACACAGAGAGTCGTGCGCCCAGCGAGGTCGTGGCAGGCCCTTGTAGCAGGGCAGTGACTTTGGACGAAGCGGTGGATATAGTGGCAGTAATCAGAGAGGCGCCTATCGAGGCAGTGGTAGGTATGGGCAGGCAGCATTCCCAGTGCAGAGAGGGAAATTTCAAGGTGGCGGAGAAAGAGGAAGGGGTCGGAGCGTAAATCCCAGGGGCTCAAATGGGCGGCATTTGCTGTGTAACGGATGCGGATCATGCAGTCATCTGCTGGCTGACTGCCCTGACAGTTGGGAGCACAAATATGAGACTGAATGTGGCTGGACCAGATGACATACAGTATGGGACTGATGAAAATGTGCTCTTCACCATGCTTCAACACATATGCAATCAATCATAATGCAGAGAGTGCGCTCTTGCCGGTATAAACAAAAATGGTGCAAAACAGTTTTGTAAAGAGGCTTGGAAGTGCGCCGTGCTTGACAGCGCATGTTCAAGCACAGTGTGTGGTGTGAACTGGCTAGAAGATTATTTGACTTCTTTGGAGCCCAGTGACCGAGAAAAGGTGACAAAAGAACAAAGCAATAAGGTGTTCAAGTTTGATGGCGGTGAAAAGTTATCATCAGAGGGATTATATAGGATTCCAGCCAGAATGGTTGGAAAAGAAATTTTCTTTTTTTCATTTTTTCTTTTTCAACAAGTGATGTTGTTGATTTGGATATTCCTTTGTTGTTGTCAAAAGAGGCTATGAAGCGGGCTGAGGTCAAGCTAGACCTACTTAATGATAAGGCCCACATTTTTGGTGTGGAAGTAGCACAAAGAGAGACCTCATGAGGACACTATTGTGTCCCAATAGATAAGGGAAATGATTACACTGTTGAAAGTGTATGTGCAGTTGATCTGGGTGCCCTGAATGAGCATGACAGATACAAAACACTAGTGAAGTTACACAGGCAGTTTGCGCACCCACCAGGTAACAGGTTCAAAAAGTTGTTGGAAGATGCCAATGTCTGGCAGGATGAATATCAGAATATGTTAGACACTGTGTATGAGAAATGTGAAATATGCAAAGTGTATTGAAAGACGCCATCAAGGCCAGTTGTTGCTATGCCAATGGCATCTCGCTTTAACCAAAAACTGTGCATGGATCTAAAGCAGTGGAAGGGTCTTTGGATCCTTCATTTGATTGATATGTGGTCTCGTTTTTCTGTGTCTGTGTTTGTGAACAGGAAGCAGCCGAGTGATACAATTGACAAAATCATGTTGTGTTGGGTTGGGGCTGCATTTAGAGGGAATAGTATCTGACAATGGTGGGGAATTTTCGTACGATGAGATGTATGAGGTGAGCAGCATTCTTAAAGTAGTGCACAACACAAATGCAGTAGAGAGCCCCTTTCAGAATGGGTTATGTGAGCAGAATCATGCAGTTGTTGACTGCATATTAGTGAAATAAAAGGAGCAGTGCCCCAATACCCCAATTGAAATTCTGCTCTGTTGGGCAAACATGGCCAAAAATTGCCTTCAAATGTGGCATGGGTTCAGAAGTTATTAGTTAGTATTTGGCAAAAATCCATATTTGCCAAATATAATGACAGAACAGGCTCCTGCCCTTGAGGGCACAACAACTAGTGAAGTCCTGGCCAAGCACTTAAATGGTCTGCATGCTGCTAGAAGAGCATTTATCGAGTCTGACAGCGATGAAAGAATGAGAAGGGCTCCGCGGAATAAGGTCAGAGCATCTGAGCAAAGCTACCATCCTGGGAGATATTGTGTACTACAAAAGGGAAGCCCACAACTGCTGGCTGGGTCCTGCCAGGGTAGTGTTTCAAGATGGGAAAGTGATTTTCGTTCAACATGGTTCCACGTTTGTCCAGGTGTCACCTAACCGTCTAACACAGGAAGATAAAATGGAATGCAAGAATCCAGCAGTGTCTACGAGGGGGAAAGTGATCCAGACCCTATAATAGAGAAAATAGATGGCACTGGTGATGGGGTGGAAAGGGATGGAAATGTCCAGGGCTGTACAGAGGAGGCTCAAACAGAGGTGAGAGAGACAGTCTCCTCACAGGGACCAGTTGGCCAGAGAGTTAAATTGAATGGGTCAACATGTCCAAAAAATAGTGGAAAGGATAGAATAGATTTGAAAAGGAATGATCAGATTGAGTATAAAGCAGATAGAGATGAAAACTGGAAGACAGCCACAATCACAAGCAGGGGTGGTAATCTTACAGGAGGGCATCAAAACTGGTTCAATTACAAAGGTTGCGATGGGAGTGTTGGTGGAGTTAATCTGGACCGGGCGGAATGTCGTAAAGTGAACCCAGAAGAAGTAAATGTGGTCCTCATTCCCAAAAGCAGGCACTATGAGAAAGAATTCTTGGATGCAAAGAAAGTGGAGCTTGAAAAACTCAAAAAATTTGGGGTGTATGAAGAAATGGCAGATGTAGGGAAATTTCAGATCTCAACCACCTGGGATTTGTGGCACAAGGGGGATGAGGTAAGAGCTAGACTAGTCGCTAGAGGGTACGAGGATGAGCAGAGTTTTCCTAAAGCCTCCCCCACTATTGGGGAAAATTCGATGTGGTCATGGCAATCACGGCCAGCAAGGGATGGCAGATTTGTACTACAGACATAAAATCTGCATTCCTACAAGGGAAGGAAATAGACAGGGAAGTATATCTGACACCTCCCAAGGGATCCAGGCTCCCTGAGGGGATGATTTGGAAGCTTAGACATTGCTTATATGGTTTAAATGATGCAGCTAGGCAGTTCTATAGAAGTGTGGTGGGGTGTCTAGAAGAAATTGGACGTGCTCAAAGTTCCCTTGATCCAGCACTTTTCTTCAAACATGAGGATGGGGAACTCATTGGTATTGTTGCGTGTCATGTCGATGATTTTCTTCATTCAGGCACAGAGAGGTTTGACCAGGTGGTAATGGCCCGCCTAAAAGAACGGTTCCTGGCAGGAAAGATAGAGGGGGCTTGCTTCCGATATGTTGGGTTTAATGTTTAACCCTTGACCATTCTAATTACATGAAGTCATTGAGCAATGGTGAAGTTGACCCTGAAAGAGCTGCATACAAGCAAGACTTGTTAAATGGTAAGGAACAGACTCTGTTCCGACAATTGATCAGGCAAGTCAATTAGGCTGTGCAAGGGTCGCGACCAGAACATTCGAGTTGATGAACATTGCATTCGAGTTGATGGATTTGAGAACAAAATTAAAACAGGCGACTGTTGGAGACCTGCTGAGAGTGATCAAAATCAGCAGCAGGTTGCAGACTGAAATGGCAAAGGTGTTTTTACCAGCCCTCAGTTCTCCAGAGGGGTGGAAATTGATAGCGTGCAAAGATGCAGCTCAGGGAAATTTGGAGAATACAGGAAGTGTTGGGGCACAAATTGTATTTTTTGGTGGATTGTACGGGGAAAGCGTGTGCCCTGAGCTGGGGTGCAAAGAAGGCCACGAGAGTTGTGAGGTCCACTCTATCAGCTGAAATACTGAGCTTGCAGCAAGGCATTGATGATGCTCTGTACTTGAAACAGATGATTCGAGAAATTTCAAATGAGAAATTGAATGCAGTTGTTGAAGCATTTGTGGACAACAAGTGTGGTGCAGGCTTTGCACTCCACAAAGATGGTGAAAGACAAAAGGTTGAGGCTAGACGTAGCTTCTGTGAAACAGTTAATAGATATGGGGGATGTCGCAGAAGTCAAATGGGTGCCAGGGGAGCTTCAAATTGCAGATTGCATGATTTCAGGTTTCAAGCTTGTGAATGTGCTGTCAGAAGGGCACCTCAAATTTTAGACTCCAAACCAAACAGATTTGAATGTTATTCATTATTATTATTATTATTATTACTACTATTGTAATCATCCATTTTCAGAAAAGCAGTGGTGGTAATTTTTTTTTTTTTTACCGTTTCATCGCGGTGATTGAAAAAAAAAAAAAATGGTATGAATGTCAATTTTGGACATTTGAATGTACCCAGTTTATGAACAGTGTTGGGGTCTTATCAGATGTGCCTTCCCGAAGTGAGCTAGCACTTGCGCAGTGTTCTTTTCAGCTGTAGGGTGTACTGGCGTGTGAATACAGAGAGTTGTATGAGCGAATTTTGGCGTATTTCTCTTCCAATTATCACTTTCTGCTCCCGAGGTACTTCATTCAACTCCACTAAACACAAGTCAAACCCAGGAACGCCCCCTTCGCCTAGCGCAAGGACATGCTAATTACAGAGGAAACGGGTCTACACAGGGCCACAGTCATAATCACAATCCAGCTCTAATCCCGTTAGCTTCTGCCCCCGTAGTGCAGAGCAGACAAAAATCAAGGAACTCAGTTTCCATGGCTACCCCAAATTTCCACACAATTTATTTCCTATCCCCTGCACAGCATAGATGAGAGTTAACGTTACGCAAATGCACCAGGCGAATAGTAGGAGGGAATGTGTCCACTTTGGTTAGACGCATTTCACGCCGGGAGAGACCGAGACAGGCCACGATGAATCGTATTTACTTTCTGCATTCAGCTTCGCGGCTCCGCTTTTCTGAAGTGTGGAATTATTCATTTGGACTGGGCAGTCATCACTCAGCCCGGTGAAATTTACTGCCGTGTTCCTTTTCCAAAATGGCTCATATCACTTCCCATGTTAAACCAAGTTTGAAATTGCCAATTATGCTCATGCAGTAACATCTGTTGTCAGTTCTCAAGAGCACAGACAACCAAGCAGGTGATGTAAGCCATCACATTGTCAGCTGAATATGCTGCAGTTTTAAAGTTGAGCTCAACAAATCTCCCCGGCTGAATTACTACTGCCCAGACCACATGAATAATTACCTGCTTTTGAATAGAGCAGCCATGAAACTGAAAGCTGGAAGTATGTCATGTGTCAGTCTGTCAGAGGAAGGCAATGGAATTGCAGCTCAAAAATGCTAACTTACAGGTACAAAATCAACCACAGAGGGTCAGCATTTCACACTAACCTCTCCCTGGCAATACAGACACCATAGACTGTATAAAAAGGTGGACAAAGCAAATGTAACGTCACCCAATGATTTTAGCGTACCAGTTAGGAAACCTTGATTTTGGCTATTTGAACAGCGCCATTTTGTCATTTTGAAACTGGCTGTGATCCCTATTGGACAAGAGCATGAACCAAAGAGGAGCAAGGGGTGGATCTCACCGTATCTGACGAGGACCAGAGGATAGCCACGCCCCTAAAGCATACCTGGCTTTATACTTTATTCTGGTCTATTTGGGACCATGAATAACAAAAATGAACATCATGATATATCGAAGTAGACTTGCAACTTGCAATAGATCACATAAAATAATATGGAAAATCATTATTGAAATAATAAATCGGGTGGGAAAATAGGGTCATTTTCTCATCAACTTCAAAAGCATTGAACTTCTTTCTGCAACCACCAACGTCGCCATCTGCTGGCCATTAAACAGAATGCAATTTTTCGAGATTTCCACGTTGGCCTCACTTTTCAGACCCAGGTGCTGCATCCAGCTTTTAATTCAGTCTGACTGAAACACAACTTCGTTAATTAGAATAACCAAATCTGCTGCAGTGATTGCACTATGACTTCAGCAGGGTTTGAACCATGAACCCCCTGAGTCTAATACCCTAGCCACTACTCAAAATGCAAACATCCTCCCTTGACACGTCTAATGACGTTTCAGGTTCCAGTGCTAAAGGCTATATCTTGTCAATATCCCAGCGTACGCAACAACCCAATTAACAGCAGTTAAGTTTGTACATCCAATAACACCCTGGAACACACTATGGATCTACACACGCAGTCTGCACTTTCATTTAACAGCACTTACATCCATATGAAGCCAAGTCAGCGAACCATGTAGGAGTTACTATGTCACTGTCCAAATATTTACAAACTGCAATGTACTAAAGTACCTCACTCAATAAATAATACCTGAGGGTGAGAGAGCTTGTGCAATCACACAGGTGGTACTCAAGAGATACGCCTTTTAAGCCGCATGGGGTTCTCCTCCACTCTCTCTCAATGACATGACCGAAGCCAACAAAAACTAAACAAAAAAAAAAAAAGGAAGGAAAAAAAAAAACTTGCTTATGGACCAAAAATCTCAGCGAAACTGGAGAGGAAACATTGTTTGATTTGTGGAAGGGCTTTACGAGAAGTGTACGCCGGCGGGCTTAATGTATTGAGCCGGGTAAAGTGTAGAGTCTACAGTAAGAGAGGCGGTCGAAAGGTTTCGACTGCACTTAGAAGCGAGCGGGTATGGAAGCTTTTACTGACTCCAGGCAAAAGGAGAATGCCACAGCAAGTCTCCAATCAAAAATCAATGGCGCTCCGACTCCTCATGCATGCATGCAGACAGACCTACTGTGCAATATCTGTGCACACCAGAGAGTCCATTCGCTTTAGCTTGTAGGGGGCAGAATTAAGATCCCAGGCCTACTTAAGAGGGCAATAAAATAATAAGTTGCTTCTTGGGAGTAATAATATATGCTATTGATGCTCTTCGGATAAGGGATGAGCTTTACAAGTGGCAGGTAAATAGTCCACAGCACTCAAAGCGGGAAACATAAATTTAAAAAGCCTTCATTTAAACATGGCTATTGCACATTAAAATGAACAACCGATGCATTGTTCCTTGATCCAGGGCCCTCAGCTTTTACACACCCGCAATTTAGCAGCAGCTCCAATCACTTACTATCAGGCAAACTAGGCAGCAGAGTAGCCTAGCGGCAGGCTGCTGGACTGGAGAGCTGAAAAGCAGCTGGTTCGAATGGACACAGAGGGGTGCCGACTTTCCTCTGGAAGAGGAAGTCGCGTCCCTAAACGGTGGAGAGAGATCGCTGCCCTTGAGCAAGACTCTCGACCCAGAAACTAATCCAGTGTCTTCAAGCCCTGCTGTCGCTCTGTCTCTCCAGTCCCCTGGCAATGCTCCGCAGCAGCCTTGAGAAAGAGAAACATTTTCTCGCCAGACCTCTCCGGATTAAGGAAAGGATTTTCATAAAGACTGATAAAAGGGGAGTTGGTTCACAAAGAAATATAAAAAAAATAAAAATGTTATTGTCCTCATTTCAAAATGTTACTGTCAGAAGCACTATCAACAAACCCTCAGAATTCTTCAGTCCCTCTGGAATACGAAACAATAGAAGAGTAAATGAGTGAAACAAGAGCGTCATTCACCTCTCCTCTCAGTGCAGACCGAGGTTGGGGAGGATATGGACGCAAGACACGCAACAACGACACGTTTTTCACAAAGGAGAAAGAATGTATCACCTGAGGAGCCATGGATCAGCGTGAAAAACCCAGCCATGTCTATTCCACGAGGGCTTTACCACAGCTGCACTGGGAGAGGGCCGCCGCGTTTACTGAGCCGCACACGTCTGACCGAACCGCTGATTCCGCGGAGGGCAGGGCAGGGCAGGGCAGCAGCGGGCGGCTGACTCACTTCCATACATTGTAGCACCGGCGAGCAGGAAGACGATTAACACAACAAACTCTGCCCACAGCGTCAGAAAGGGCATCCCACAGAAACCACGTTAGGCTGGAATCTGCCACAGGATTGTGGGATGGGGCCAGCATGACTAATGTTTCAGCGCTGCCACTGTAATTCCAGGGGATTTCAGCTGAAAAGTTTCATTCAAGTGCAACAAAATTAAAAACTATATATATATATAAACTATATATAAACTTCAGTCTTCAAAAAACTTCATTTAGATTTAGGTAATGCAAACATATGTGAATACTACAAATACACAGCATTGCAGGCTCCAAAATGCATAGTATTACCTTTTGACAAATTACGTGTTCTAACCCTCACTTTGTCAAATTAGTACCATTTACTGAAAAATTTCATTGATAACAACCCTTGAAAGATTGTTGGGAACCTCTGCAAAGGGGAGTCATCCTAAATTTAACTAAATTTAATTGCACCACATAAATGATGACAAAAGCTAAAAACGGCATATTAGAGAGATAGGGAGCGAGAATAAGAGGAAAAAAAAAAACTTTGAGACCCTGATAAAAACTTAAAAGAAAAAAAAAAACCTGAACAACCTTTTCACATCCATCAATCCCTCCCTCCATCCCTCACTGCCTCCAGAACAGCTGGTAAAAACTGCCATGATGTAACTGGCCCGGTGTGGGTGAGAATCGCATTATAATCCACATGCCCTGAGTGGGCTCAGCCGGACCGCGGTAAGCATTGCCGCAAGCAGGTGAGTCACCCAATCAGAGAGAAGAGATACTGAACAGAGTCAAGCGCACACAGGCTCCTGGAAAGCCTAACTGTATTGGTGCCCCAGTGATGAATGGTCTGACCACCCATCCATTATCTAACGTACTAACTGCAGGTCAGGGTTGCCAGGAGGCTGGATCCTATCCCAGCATGCAACGGGCGAGGGGAAGGAACACACCGTGGAGTTTTACGATCTACCACAGGGATCTGACCATTGGCGTCACACACTTAAGCGAGGGAGTGGAGCGAGTGAGACACGGGATGTAACGTCCAGCATCACAGTACAGGGGGGAGGGGGAATATCAGTGAGCTGAGATTCTGCTCTTAAAGACATGGCAACAGGGGCAGGTACAATGGGAGTCAGTACAACAGCACTCGGCAACTCCAGCACAGCACAGATCGACACTCTGATGACGCATGTCATGGCCTACGGTCATACAATGTTTCAATGCCATACGTTGGTTGAGTTTAAATGGCGTTTTCATAATTCATATTCTTGGTCATGACTCCTGAATCAATGTGCATAATATCTGACGACAACTTTTTTTGCATGTGACAACAAAAACAGTAGAAAAATGATAATAATCACTGCTGTCAAGGTTTGATTTGCGCTATTAAGTTCCCAACTGACTTTAGTGCATTTTTCCGGTCCAGTTCTGGCTGAGCGCTCCATTGTTGCATCACTACCCATTAATTAACAGTGCAGCCATTCATAGGGAAGAATATACCTGCTAGACTTCACCCAACATGTTTCTATCAGCTAGTGCTACCCATGGACTTTGACTAATATTCGTGACGAGGCGTCAGCTTAGTGATGTCACAAGGCAAGTTATAGAGCGAGACTGCAGATCCAGGACCCGAGCATCAGGAAGTCAGGTCATTACTCAGAAAGGGCTGACTGTCAGCCCATCTTAACAGCCAGCTATGTGCACAAAATATACACTCGCATCAACACACTACCAATTAACTGCTGCCTACAAAAAAACAGATCGTTTCTTATCGCTCGAAAATATAAGCCAAATACAAGTAATTGGGCCAAATTTCTTTTAAATGCCGTTTATCCGCAGATTATGCACATATTTCCAGGTTTCACCGACGTATTCTGGAAAACGCATTTCAGAAAATGAGCGAATCCTTCCAGGTAGAGCCCTCCGAGTCTGATCACTGAAAGGGGAGGGTGTTTCTTAAAACAGGGGCAACCATGTTACAACAAATCTGCCCTGGTCTCAAAAAATAGTACAGAGTACATAACAGAGGGCTGACGGAGATATAATCCTTTCTGTTTTTTTACAGTGCTTAACAGATTTATTAGACCACCACCCAATGTAAGGTTTATGCCACAGTTGCCCTAAATTGACCATATTGCTAATTACCAAAATCATTTTTATATTTCTCTAATGGTTAATCCACCAGTATGCTCAAGCTCAAAGTGAAATGATATTTTTAATGCCAAGACATTGTTGTTACCCATGAATTTTCGAATTTACCCTTTTACAAAAAAGCAGAAAAAATAGTTAAGCACGGTATTAGTTATTTGATTAAGATGCCAAATAACAGTTATTTACTTGCATTTCTGAACATAAAAATTAGTTTTAGTGGTTGAATGCAAGAATGCAAGCTGTTGTCAAGGCCAAAGAAGGCCATACAAAATATTATGGGTTTTTTTTTTTGTTGTTTTTATCTGTGAATAAGGACTTGGTTATTTCAGTTTGTCATTTGCGAAAGAAATTTTTGACACTTTTCTTTAATATTCGGGTTTTCTCGTTTTTTTGTGACAGGTGGTCTAATAAATTTGTAAGGCACCGTACATGTGAGGAGGGCGCAGCAGCTTCAAGCAAGGCGATGCTCATCATAAATTTTTCATTCGGTGTACCCATTTACCATCAGAAATAGTAGGTCATTTTGAAACGTGGTCACAGTCTGGCACATCAGAGACCAGAGAGGGCTGAGCCAGGTCACACAGCTCGCCCTGATGCATCAGTGCTCCAGATCTCTTTTTACTTAACCCTTAACACTTTGTTGAGACGAACAGGATTCATGAACTACCACCACCATACCCACAAGCCAGCAGCTATCAGCCCTCAGGTTTTCAGAGCAGCTCTTCGAAGGTCAAAATAAAGGGACTCTTTTTTTTTTAGCTCTTTATGGGCCTCTCTATCATAAATGTGGAGATGTGATGTGTGAAAGCCCCCAGGCTGAAACCTATTGTGCCAGGCTGAGAGGCATTGAGGAAGTTAAAATTCTGCTATGAAATCACCTAGGAACCATTTCATTTCTGAGTGTATGCAATCCTGCAGGAGACTGAGGCAGAGGTACTATAACAGCCCAGGGAATGTTTCCTTAAGTGCGGACCCAAAGAACACAGGAAGTAGGCCAGGTCGACGTGCCCTCAATTTTTATCCAAGCCAGCTATTCCCTCTCGACTGAAGCTTGCAGGAAGTCTCGTGTTTTGAATAAAGGCTGAATTTTACGCAAGCGCTCGACAAAGGATTCAATTATAGCTCCCGTCTTCATGCCAGAGGACTGCGACATTATACACTGTATATATAGACTGTACCTCACAAGACTTTGCATTTGAAAACAGACATCATGGACACCAAACCAGTTTAAAAAAAAGGCACTCTGGTTATGATTTGAAGGCGACACAGACCATGCCTAATCAAATTTCCACGGTCTATATTCCCACTCGGTTCCTCTCTTTGATGAGGGGACTCTGAAAAGGCGCCGCAGGCGGGAACGCACCGCTCCGTCTCGAAAACTTCTCGAAGGAAACTTTAATCGGTTATCTCCCCGCACAGCGCGGCACACATATCCTGCCACGTGACCGAAGCGGAAAGTAATTAGCACTGCAGTGTCTTATGTAATTGTTGGCCCCGATTAAGCCGGGGTGACCTGAGGAATGACGAAGAGTCTGGCTCTTCTCCGCGAGCCGACTGCAAAGTGAGGCCCTGTCATCCGCTGACGTCAACGTTCACATCTCAGGAGGCGCTGCGTTTGACTGGCAGCAAGAGCCCGTCCATCTGGCACCTCATCGGTAAGATCAATGGAGTCTTAGCAATGAACTGGCCCGCACCGATCAACTCCATCAACAAGAGGCCGTCCCTATTGCGTTAGAGACTGAACAATGACAGCAAGTCCATTCAATTAGGTCACAATGAAGCAACTTCAGTCAGAAGATCAGGCAAAGAAAACTGGAGTTCGATGGGGTTCAGCCTCAAATCCTAATAGCGGGGGTCCCCAATCTTTCCCAGAAAGGGCCGGTGTGGGTGCAGACTTTCATTGCAACCAACCAGCTATGCACCTGATGCTACTAATCAAGCTTATTAGTAAGGAGTCCAGGGGTTGATTAGTAGCATCAGGTGTGTAATTGCTTGGTTGCAATGAAAGCCTGCACCCACACCGGCCCTTTCTGGGAAAGACTGAGGACCCCTGCTAATAGGTTTGTTTGGCTCTCGAAAGCCCCTCTCCGAAACTACAGAAGCAAAAATCAGCTTGACAATAACATACCAGCCCTGAAACAGTTCACCCAAACGATGGCACTCGAGGAAGGCAGCCTCACAACAGCAAACTTATGATAGCGTCGCAGCAATACAATAACACTAAGGCTGAACTAGTGCGTTCACACTGGGGTTTATTCACTCTAACTGCATACACAGCTCAAGGTTAAGAGCTTGCGCTATGCAGAGGAATAAACTGCAAATGTACAAATAGAGTCGTGTCTGTTAGCGTGGTGCCCAACAGCAGTGTGGGAAGAAGCTTTTCTCTTCCTTGCTAGACGTGCAGAGGTGCGGCTCTCCATCGGCTTATATAAGCAGCAGGAGGGACGGAGCGCGTCTCCGTTTCCCCAGCGTTTCCCGTTTGCATCGCTACTCAGAGAACCAGCGAGACATGGGCATGATAACAGCGGAACGAGCCATAAAAAAATAAAAATTAATTGGCCATTTTCAGAACGTTCCTCGCTGAGAGCGTAAACAGTCTCAGGAACGCTCTAATCTACGAGGGGGCTTCTGGGATTACGCTTCGTGTGATGCTCATTAGGCCGCTCGAACATTAGACTGGCTATCGCTAGACATCCACAGTTCCGAACTCAATGTACCGTTAAAGCAGAAAAAAGAAAAGTAAAATAATTAGCGGCACCTGGGTAATGAGAGAGAACAGCGTGGGCTCTGTTGTCGCTGCCTGCTGTCTCGCCAGCCCGGGCTTCTTTAAATCAACTCTGCAGCAGCAGCCGTTAGCCTCCCAGGACACGGCCCAACAAGATAATCCCCATCGGCCACCAAACAGTCGCTGCCTCAATGGAGACTGAGGACCACAGCACGGAAGAGAGTGTGACGTGACCCCTAAGTGTGCGCACACACACAGACACACACACACACACACACACACGTATATATGTATATACATGCACACACACACACACACACACACACATATCCTCATACTTCTATCCTTCTGAGGATCTAACATGGACTTCCATTCAATCTTAATGCATCTCTACAGCCTTTCCCTAATCTTAACAGTTAGGAACACGTGCCTAACCTAAACCCTCATCCTGGCCTTGACCCATTTTAATTCTAACCTTACCCCTAACCCTTAACTAATAAGTTGCAATTTGCCTTTGTTATTGTGAGGACAGTCAAAAATGTCCTCACTTCCCAATGATGACCACACTCTACAGGACAAAAACACTTTGCTGGCCCTCACAGTGTAGCAAGTACAAGACACACACTCACAGACACACACACACTCACGCTCACACACACAAACACACCCAGTCTCTCGCTGAGACAGACTCGCAAGCCAAGTGGCTGGACTCCATACAGCTCCATGCTTGAGGGGAGGAGGACCTGGTTAATATTCCCTTTGATCAGACACATAGAAACACCCTCTGAACCCGCTGAGAGAAATTCATAGTGCAGGCGGTGGGGGTGCGGGGATGCAGAACAGAGAATACAGAGCAGTCGGATGTAATTGGGCTTCTCTGGTGCAATCGCCCTCCTTTCCTCCCACAAAACTTTATGTTTATAAGGAGAGCTGCTCCTAGATATGCATTTTAGCCAGACAGGTAGAGAGCAGAGAGGAAAACAGATAAAGAAGGCACCAGAACTTTCTAAGATGAAGGCAGCTGGTTCTCTACCTGCCCAGGTGAATCATTATACATGGCCAGGGGTGGGCAGCTGATAAGCACCACATTACACAACAATTATTCAGTCAAAAAGCCGTGTATTTATTCAGACTAAGCAAGGGCCAATATCCCCCAGAGTGCTGTTTAGGGCCTTGCTCAAGGGCCCAACAACTGTGCTGACATGCCTACTCTGGGACTGGAGGCACATGACGTTCCAGGTCCTATGGCCTGTGAGCCAGAGATAGGAAACCCTGCTCCTGAAGAGCCATAGCCCCCCCCATGTTTTACATGCTTCTCTATTCTAACGCACCTCATTCAACTGTCTGTGGCTCAACTCACTCACAAAAATGAAGTGTCAGATTTACTTTAAAATGTTATATCAATTGGTTCCACTCAGTTGTTTTAAGTTACTTCTAATTCTAACATTTTTGGCCAGTATAATTAACTACATTAAGTAGACTGCACTTATCTCAAATTGTGTGGAACCAACTGACATAACATAACAAGAAAATCTAACATTTCATTTTTTTAGTACAAGGACTTAATGAGACATAAGCTTGATAACTAGGCAATGGTTTGAATCAGGTGTGTTAAAGCAGAGAGACATCTAAAACATGCAGGACTAAGGCTCTGCGGGAGCAGGGTTCCCCATCCCTGTACGAGGCTATATAGGCCACCTCATGCACCACATATTTCACCAAGAAACAATTTAATGAGATGAAAACCAGGACAGAGACTGCAGAGAGCAAATACAGCAGCAGGGATGGTCGGGAGAGTAAAGATATGCTTTCCCCTGTAAAAAAAAACGCTCAAGACAAATGGCCTCATTAAAAAATCAACTCAATCGCAAAACCACAGAAAGGTGCAGTTAGATTCTGTCTGTATCAAAACAACTGCAAACAGCATAAACAGAGAAATAAATGACAATTGAATGGTTGACCCAGAAAAAAACTCATTATATAACAGGTATGTTTCAAAAGAGATCTTTCAACTGACTGACAAATCACATTTAAACTACCACACGCGGCGTCCCAGATACAGCAAAGGGAGGGAAAAAAAAACTCACAGGTCAAACCAAAGTCAGTAAGTTCTGCAGCGGCAGAAGGATTTCTTCAGGAGCAGAAATGCACAAGGAAAGCAGGTTGTCATAAAGCCTGTCATGTCTATCTCCCCGTCATAGATATCACCCAAATTTGCTGTACCAGAATCATCAAAACACAGGTCCGAATGCAGAAATACTTGGCCCTCCGTGGCACGTCTGTATGCACAGAAACATGATGGCTTTAGAAAGACATCGCTGGACCAGCTCTGATAAAGGCACATTAATAATTTGGCACCTGTCTTCGTCCCGTCACACAGCCGCAAAAAGGTGAGCTCATGGTTATCGGAGGGACAGCTGTCTCAGGGCTTTGCTAATGCAGCATACTGACAACCACCTACAAACGAGCTCAGGATTCACTTCACATTTAAGGTGAAGGACAAGACCATATACAGTACTCAGGAAACGTCTGTAGAATATGGAGTCAGTGGAACAGGCACCAACACAAGATATAGACACGGAGCTGTAAATCCACAAGTGCAGATGTGGACGGACTCAGGCCATGCACTACATCACACTTAAAAACTAACCATTATGCTTTGGAAACTATTGTACTCAACAATCACAGCAACCTTAGAACAGGTACAATTGCAAGAAGTTACGATACTGATCAGCACAAACTGAGGCGAAGAATTGTTCCTCATTTCACGACCAGAATACATGCCGAAGGCTGAACGATAAAAGAGGGTTTAGAACAGGCACTATTGTACATAACACTGTCACAGCTACCCGCACAGACAAAAGTGATGCATTTTTCCAAATTAAGGCTGGCAGTAAGAACATACGCTCAAGAACAAAGAGCCGATTCAGAATGTGCACCACAGCAAACAATACTTACCACTCTGAATGTGAATACTGACAGCTTAGAACTTGAACCATCACAAACAATACTGTTTGGAACTTACACAACACCTCCAGGAACAATACTGACAGCATAGAATGCAAATACTGACAACTTAGAACTCGCATCTTCATGAACAACTGACAGCATAGAATATGTACAATCAAACAATACTGACAGCTTAGAACTTGCACCATCGCAAACAATACCAACAGCGAAAAATATGAAAACTGACAGCTTGTGATGCGCACCATCGCAATCAATACTGACAGCATAGATATTGAGCACTGACAGCTGAGAAGGTGCACCATCACAAACTATACTGGCAGCTAAGAACTTGCACCATCACAGACAATACTGACACCTTAGAACTCACATTGCCAACAATGCTGAAAGCTTAGAACTTGCACCTTCACAGACAATACCGACAACTTAGAACTCACATTGCAAACAATACTGAGAGCTTAGAGCTTGCACCTTCGCAGACAATACTGACAACTTAGAACTCGCAACATTGCAAACAATACCGACAACTTAGAACTTGCACCATTGCAAACAATACCGACAACTTAGAACTTGCACCATCACAGACAATACTGACACCTTAGAACTCACATTGCAAACAATACTGAAAGTTAAGAACTGGCACCTTTGCAGACAATACTGACAACTTAGAACTCACAACTTTGCAAAAAATACTGACAGTTTTGAGAGTGAATACTGACAGCTTAGAACGTGCACCTTCGCAAACAATACCGACAACTAAGAACTTGTGCCATTCCAAACAATACTAACAGCATAGAATTTGGACCAACACAAACAATACTGACAGCTTAGAAGGTGAACAACAACAACACTAAAATGTACACCATCACACACAATACTTTCAGCTTCGTACATAAATTCTGTCAGCTTAGAACAGACACCATCATGAACAATACCAACAGCTTCTAACGCAAGTACTGACAGCTCAGAATATGCGCCATCACAAACAATACCGACTTAAAAAGCCAGCTATAGCAGAGAGAGCGAACAGAGTAAATGCACACCACGACGAACAGTATTGACAGCTTCGAATGTAAATACTGAGTGCTTAGAATTTGCACAATCTGAAATAATACTGAAATAAAATTGAAAGCTTAGAACGTGTATCATAGCAAAGAGTGTCGCATAGAACAGCTAGAAAACGAACCTTTGAGTTTAAAATAAATGCGGGGGCAGGGACAGAGCGCTCTCGTTCTTTGAGAGAAGGGGGTGCAGCTAAAGGGTGTAGCTAAGGGCGTGAAGCCCACCTGTCTCTGGATCTGGGCGCTTCGTTACGCACGCGGTAACTTATAGATCGGGGAGAGCGATAGTCGTAGCGACGCATGGTGTACCTTTCAAGCGCAGATAAAACAGAAGGGTGAGCAGCATCACGCGAGCGGACGACGCCGAAGTCCGACGCTTCCAGCCCCCCAAACGCGGGGCTCTCGCTCGCTCGTCCTCCGGAGCTTTCCACCACCGCCGCCGCCGTTCTCCCCCACACGCAACTGCTTCTCAACGGCTGCCTAACGAGCAGGCATTTCTCAGACTGCGATTGAGCTCAGACCATGCTCAGTTTGCTCAGCACCCAGCCATCCTTGTTTAAGAAAAGAATTACCCTACATCTTCCTACAAAAACATAAAGGAGGAAAGAAAATCCAAAGGACAGCCCGATTCTTTTGTTAAATGCGAGGACCTGACACCAGCGTGTGCGCATGCTTTGGATAATCATACAACAACCGAGGGCTCGACTTTCGAGACGAGCTTGGCTCAATGCCACTATTTATCCACTAGATGGCGCAGCAAGGCTTTTATATTACTTCCTTCGAGTCAGGAGCCATTGCTAGATCTTTCTAAAATTAGGGTACAGGGGCTATTTTTAGAGTGACGGTGGAGCCCACCGACCCACCCCTAGGTTGAGGTGCGGCGGGTGGTTTGGTAATTTGGGGGGGGGGGGTTGCTACTGCAATAAATTCCTTAACTCTCATTTTCTATCTATCCATTATACAGTATGTGCTACCAGTAGTTCCACAGTTCATTTCCCACACGGCTATCTATTCAGGTCATCTCATTGTCTTTGCCTGCCCGATATAAGAAGCATATTAACAGTCAGTGATTAAAAGGAGTTAAATTCCATCAGCTGGGAAAGATATGGTACAATCAAAAATGGACTTTGACATAGAACAGAGCGGATAATTCAAAATATTCCGGGAATTCACGCAAGTATAATAAACCAAAAGACCTACTCTATCGAATACCCCTACAGGAAAGCCTGCCGCGTGAATTACAGCTCAAGACGGCCAGAAATGACCTTAGCACTCAAAATTCGCAAAGGCTAACTGCAGGTTTCCATTTCTAAAATTCAAAAAATGACGTTCTACTACACCAGCTTGCTTTTTATTATTATTTTTTCAGCCTTCTGATTTCCAAACATATCAAGTTGCCCAAACACTGCCGTGTTGTTAATATAAATAATGGCAATACAGTTTAAAAAAGGTGGGCGCAAAGACGGAGAGGCAGATGAGAGATGTTTTTGTCCCCCGTAGGACGGCTGGTGGCAGAGCGAGGGAGGAACCTGTGAAAGAGAGCTTTAAATAGGAGCCGAAGAGTAGAAAATTGAATCAGAGGCCTCAGGCGACGCCTACGCAGGATGATAACCTGATAGGTAAGCGATTTATTCCTTGAGAGTGCGGAAAGGGAGAAACCCACGCTCAGCGGTGCAGGTAGGAGAGCTCGCGGGGCAGCGGGTGGGGATAGCGTGCAGGGGAAGGATGGACGCCCGTCTGTTCTGACCAGCGTTGGGCAAGTCTCACGGAGAGGATGGCAAACAGAGCCAAACGCATTCCTGCCAGAATTAATACATAGCTACATATTTAAAACATAAAGAAGTGTTTTTGCTGAGGAAAAAAAAACACAAAAAAAGCAAAGTATGAGGCAACGCTTACTGGATGGCCAGCACGATGTATAGAGAGAAGCATAGATATACACAGACTCGGTCATGTGGACAAACACATGCACACAAATGTATGGAAGCGACAGCAATCAAAATACTTTTGCGAATGCAAAATAATAATAATAATAATAATAATAATAATAATAAATAAATAAATAAATGACAGAGGAAAATACTGACACGAAAAAGGAGTACAAATGCGCACAAAAATCCACAACAGGCGAACATACACACACATGCAAGCACACGCGCGCGCGCACGCGCACACACACTGTACACATAAAATGAATAACCTCTCTACGCTGAACATTATTCTCAGTTAATAGTCACCAAACACCGATCACAGCGCCCACGAAAAAGAACTGGGTTGAGCTGGAAATGTGGCCAAGAATTGCACATTCGGTACTCTAGCAGGGCACTGCGATTGCTTCCTCGGCTAAACCACTTTACCCTCACTTCAGTAAGGTCAAATATGTGGTTTACAAATGAACAAAACATAACCTGTGACATGAAGAGCACGACCGAAAGAAGTCTTCCTCCGAGCAAATAATATGCCGCAATATCCATTACATGCAGAATGAGAATTATGGAATGCATTTTCACCGCCCACTTTACAGGGTCATTAAAAACTCAATTACCCAGAATGGATGTTTTCTGTCGTTTTAAATGCAACAGTTTCAAATGGAGAAAGGAGAAAATGAAAATGATGCATGAAGCTGCGGCTTTAATGCCAGCGCTATAATAATGTGGAGTATTGAAACGCGAAGACCTTTGTTTGTTTCTTTCAAGCCAGGAAAACATAAATTTCTGTTAAAAAAAAAGGCAGTTGCTACGGGTACAGCAGTTTTCCAAGGCATTTCAATGTAGAGAGGTACGGCAGCCCCAATTTCAAACCCTGCCCTAACCTACCCCTGGCCCTAACCTTAAACATAATCCCGAATCCTAAACCTAATCCCTTCATATCAACATCCGTACCCATAACACTGCCGTTTCTCAAGACACTGTGTTTAAAATAAAAAAAGGCTCTTCAGATCAAACAGCCATTTTAGAAGATTCCAATCTGGCACTGCGAGGCTCTGGGTAAGTTGAGTACGCTGAATGGAGAATGACTTCACATGAAGTCCGTCCATGGCTGCCATCACTGGATGTTCTATCTTTAAAAACACTTATTTCATTTTCCAAAAAATATGAGGTTACATTTGAGCAGATATCCACACTTCTCTCAGCAGTTTAAAAATAGAAATTTCAACATTTTTGGAAGAGAGCATCAGACGAAATGGTGGAACACTCCATCATGCTTGTCTAAAGAAATATAGGTCTACATTCATTAGTGGAGAATTCCACACCTCAAGTGAGCCCAATGCTTGACTATGTGAAAATTAAATTAATAAAATAATGCTCTGACTCCGATAATTAATGCGGTGCTATTTGAGCGGATCCAACCACAGCTGTTCACTCTGTTACTAAGATAAGGCTCAAATTCGTCAGATAAGCCTCAAATCGCAAAATAAGTGTCATGAATTCCCTTTCAAGCTATCACATCATATATCGATATGAGGAGGAGAAAAACCTGAACTAATTTAGCTCAATATAATAGCAAAGTGTTTTTTGCTTGTGTTTGAAATGTCCTCATAACCACGATGAAAAGAAAGAGCCACAAGTGATGACATGCTGAGCAGATGAGTGGCAGTGTAGTCTGTTAAACCAGCCTTCATTTTAGCACCACTTTAGAAAGTTTAGCAAAATATAAATACACAGTTTTCCACATACTGTGTACAGCAGCCTATAGGACGACAACTAAAGACGATGACCAACCAACAACTAGACCAGACTGAAATGAATGGTCAATTCAAAGCCAGTTCTCACTCAATCTCCAGACCATTCCACCACTCTTGTTGTTCTGTATTCTCTTATCTTCTAGAGCATGTTGAAATCACTTAGCATTTAATTCACCATCCATCCATCCATCCAGTGAGTCAGTGAGCACTGGTGACTGTACTGTAGAACGAAACATGTACCAATCAGAGGAGGGGAATGGGGGGAGCACAACAACAACAACAACAACAACAACAACAACAACATGGGTGCTAATAATGATGATGCATGTGCACATTATGGAGGCTTATAACATGCACATATTAATGTGGATTCCTGCTGTTCAGTTCCTAATGGCCCCCATAACAGCTTTGCTCATCAGCTCATATTTTATTCACCAAGCTGAAATGAAACCGCAGCTAAAGGATTCCACTCGTACCCAAATCACGAAAAACAGACAGATAATACTCAACATAATTCAGCTTTAACTATTCACGGCCAGCACCCAGCTCATTTTCATTTCAACAATGCTGGCGCGGACACTGCTGTAGGAATACTAAAAGCAAAATGCCCTGGACTTGTGTTGGAAAATAGTGCGCGTGAGGCTGAAAAAAGAGAGACTGACAGAAAGAGGAACGGAGGGGGGGTAGAGGGAGGGAGAGAGAACGAGAGAAAGAAAAGGAGAGAGAGTGAGAGAGACCATCATGGTTTATTCTCACAGTTAGCTCAATTAGTGTCACACAAAGGAAGTGTTGAAATTAAATCTCTGGCCTTAACTATAATTCAGTCTGATTATTTAGCCAGATAAAGCTAATTTCACATGGCACCGTTGACAATTAAATGATCCAAGCTGAGCAACTTCGCCACGCAGACCTGTGTGTGAAATCAGCATCGTACACTAACACACACAGTAGGACTTGAGTATAGCAGGTTCTCAGGCAAAGTGCCAGGTGAGCACAACCTGTAAGCAAAGCTCCACTCCGCCTCTCTCCCGGAGACTGAACAAACCCAACACCTGGGCAGACCTGGTGCCTGTTAATCAGAGTGAAAGGCCCGGCCCCTGGGGTCTCACAATGTTAGTGCTGCATTAATGCGCATATAAACACGCGTGCACACAGTCATGCACGCATGCATACACACATGCAGACACACATGACCAATTTAAGTAAAAACCCTGAATGAATTTGTCGCCAAACATCACAAGTGCAAATGCGCCCGTTCATTTTCCTGGCATTGTTTGGGTCCACTTGAACCCTTAAAAAGCAGACGGGTCTCTGTAAATCAATGCAGAGTTATTCTGTGTGTCTGATCACCTTTATACCATAGGATGAAACATTCCTGCCATCACAGGAGTGGTCACTCCCAGCATGATACTGGGCCAAGGCCCCCAGTGCACAAGGGGCCACTGAATGACTTCGTGAGAATGAAAATGACCCGAAGTGTAAGCCACCGCCTTCACAGTCACCTGATCTCAAACCACACGGACTCATGGATAAGATTTTGGAACAGCGTGTTGGAAAGCGCTCTCCACCACCACCAATTCAATTTAATTTAATTTTATTTGTATAGCGCTTTTCACAGAGAGACTGTCACAAAGACGCTTTACGGTGAGAAAATAAATAAACAAACAAAACGGGCAGTGCCCAGCCTAATCCCCACTATAGCAAATGAGGCAAAATAAAAAAACTTCCAGTACAGAGAAAAATCCTGAAACAGTGGTGAGAAAAAACTCCCCTTGGGAAGAAATCTCAGGAGGAACCCGGCTATAGTGGGGGAGCCCATCCTCCGCTGGCCAGCTAATAAATAATAAAATGAAATGTTAATAAATTTCCATTAAAGTCCATTAAGACTGATTAAAATATTCAAGTAGTGGCATCTGTAGCTCCAGGAGTGGCATGGCAAGGATTGAGCAGAATCATCAGAACCATCGTCAAAACACCAAATATATCTTGGGGGAAAGGTACTCCATCCCCCCAGTAAAGTTTTACACTTAGACTCGATGCCAAGGCATGATACATCTGATCAGACAACTTGTAAAGGCCCAACAACTTGCCAAGACTGTTTTTCAATCATTTTCCTATATTCAGTCTGTACACATTTTATAGACTGCTTGCAGGTACAGTACTATGGAGGACCAAAAATGACTAAAGTATAAATAAATAAATATAGAAATAAATGCACAAATAGATGAATAATTCTTGAAATAAATAAATGCAGAAATAAATGTTAAAATAAATAAATGTACATATGCATGAATAAATGCTGAAATTAATATGGAAATAAATAAATAAATGCTGAAATGACAAAATTAAAATTTATATTTATTTACCCACCGGCAGGGGTCGGCAGCTTTTTCAGAGTAGCGCACAATTGGCGATTGCGCTTCAGGGTTTGAAATTGGGAAGGGACTGCCGGATTTGGGTATTTAATAACAGCTTTGTTTGTTGCTGCGGTGCCTCCTGTTGGCCAGTCGGGCGCTCGTCAGGAAGACTCTGGGTTTGTTCACGTCTGGGTATCCTCCGCCCTCGTTCGGAACTTACGAAGATTCAACCAATGAGTGTATAAGAATCAGTGGCTGACGGACACGTGCTTCGGAGGAGAGCCGTGAGCTGTCCTCACTATCCTGAGTTGGCGCAAGGGGTCGCATACGAGCAAGCTTTGTACATAGTTCACTAATTGGGCATTCCAGATTCGGGTGGGATTGGAGATGCCAAATTTATAATATATATATAAAAAAAAAAAAAAAAAAAAAGAAATGATGGAAACCAAAAACACGCAAACCACAGAATGGACAAATGCAAGAGAGAAAAGCGCTGCATTTAGATATCAACACAACGAGAGTGCTCTTGGTCATTATGGCGAGCGCCAACTAAAACAGCTTTTACTTCTGTCCTGAGCGAGACTAGCCAGCTAATGTTAGTTTGCTTGCTTAGCTAGCAAGTTCGCTAGCCTAGCTAACCAACAGTTTGGTGCACGGAAGTCAATAGAAAATAAATGAATAAAAATAATTATTATTTTTGCAATCTCACTTCACTACAGTTGAACCGCGAGCATTAATGTTATACCAAATATTTCCGCTCGCGAGTTATCTCGCTAACGTTAGTTCGCTTGCTTAGCTAGCTTGTTCCCTAGCCTAGCAAGGAGACAGTTACATAGAGTAGATTGTAAATGCTTGCGGTTTAACCCTTGCTATATTTGGCATAGCGGTTATCGCTGTTGCCTCACAGCAAGAAGATCAAGGGTTCGATTCCGGCCTTGGGCTTTTCTGTGTGGGGTTTGCATGTTCTCCCCGTGTTCGCGTGGGTTTTCTCCGGGTACTACGGTTTCCCCCACCCACAAAAACATGCATCATAGGAACACTCCAGCCAGTACCCCTGACAAAGGACCTGGCTTTAGAACTGGAGTTGGTCCCCAGACGCTGCTCTGCGGCTGCCCATTGCTCCTAACGGTAGGATGGGTCAAATGTAGAGGACAAATTACCCCATGTGGTTCAACTGTTAATGTATCTCATCTTAACGGCCTTTCCAGTCAAAGCCACCATACCCAAGCTAGATCGCAAACATCATGTGACTAAAGCCGCTTTCACACTGGACGCGAAACGATTTTTCTCCCACGACAGATCGCGTGTACTCACGTCTTTGCATTGACTTTGAATGTAATCGGTCGTGCTAAAAATTAGTTTCACGTCTGGTGTGAAAGCAGCTTTATACACTCAATTCACTTTACAGGGAAGATTCACAAAGGGTCGTTTGCTTCTGTCTGGCTCTCCTTATTGACCAATCTAGCTTCACACTGAGGGTCGGATCTCCAAATTAATTAGCAAACGGACACAGAAATAAATAAATAAACGTAAAAATGTAGAAAGAAATTTAAAGTATTAATTCATTTATGTCATGTTTAAATATAATTTTTTATTCATTTATTTCAGCATTTATTTTTGCATTTATTTGTATATTAATTCCAGCAATTATTTATTAATTTATGTATTAATGTATTTATTTATTCATTTATTTATTATACTCAAGCCATTTTTGGTCCTCCATACAGTACGTGCAGGTCTGTCTGCTAGAAATTCTGCGGCGTTACTTATCCATAATCGTGCCTTGGATGGTAGTGGATGAACCCACGAAATCTATTCATCTCTGTGAGGTTCATGCATTCTATGTTTAAATGTAACAAAAATAACTGACTACAATCTAACACCCCCCCGACCAGCACCACCACCAGACACACACACACACACGTACACACGCACACACAGCTCAGCCTGTGCCAGGCACGCTGCAGCACTGCGATCCTGAAGCCCTGCCCATCAGTGTCTCCACGGTGCACTAGTCCTTTCTCGTTGCCATGGCGCCAGTGACATAACAGGCACCATCTTGTGTGTGTGTGTGTGTGTGTCTGTGCGTGAGAGAGTCAGGGAAGCAGTGAGTCAGGCTACAGGAGGAAGGTGGTGGTGTAGTAATACCTAATAAGCCCAATGATAGGCCTAAGGAGTATTCAAATACACGGGAGAAAACACCTGCGCAAGGAGAGGACACTAAAATATAAATCTGTATGAACAAAACACTGTCACCAGATAAGGCTGCACAAATGGCTTGTCTGACAGTGGCAAGAATAAAGCAATTACCAAGAGATGGCCAGCAGATTCAGGCCACAAATGTGTTTATGAATTTCATTGCAATTATACGGTGAAAGGCTAACGCTGTGCATTTGATTGCCAACCCATCGACCTAATCTTCATTTTTTTTTTTAAACTTCATCTTGACCATAAAAACGTGACACACTTTCAGATTCAGTGCTGGACTCGCATAGCTTTCTCTGTCCAATTTAATTTAATCTTTGCAAGCCCATTCAATTGAACGGACACAATGTTATCTAGAAAGTGACCGTGGTGACCATGTACGACACTGATACGCCTATCAGCTTGTTTGCAACTGACGGCAAATTTTCCGCCATCACGTGCAATAATTTCAATTTCTGCAGTGACAGAAACAGTACAGTAAAATAAGCACTGTACACATCCCAGCCACTGAATAAACACTTAAAAATTGGCTTTATTACTTTGTACATTTTTTCATGACATTTCCTGCTTTTTTTCCAAAATTTGATAAATAGTCCACTACGCTCCCATTAAAGTAAGAGCATCACTCGGATAGACCTGCACTCCACAGTGATTCTGCACCTTACAGATGCCTTACGTGCACGGAGGAGCGAAAATTAGCTCTCAATAATAGAGGAAGATCCTTGGGCTCGATGATCAGCGTCTGATCCAGTACTGCAGCGGACAGTGATGACCATCAGGCTTGTTACTTACACTCTAATCAGCCATTATCATCACAAATTAATTAGGGCCAACAGCAATAAAATGTTTCATTTAGAAATCCTATGGAAAACATTAACAACTACAAAAGGCATTTTTTGGAAGAACTGACAAGAAAAAAATATCACACTCTCCAGTGAATTTTAACCAACCCACTAAAAAT
Source organism: Gymnothorax reevesii (assembly GCA_029721435.1). Lineage (NCBI taxonomy): Eukaryota > Metazoa > Chordata > Actinopteri > Anguilliformes > Muraenidae > Gymnothorax > Gymnothorax reevesii. The sequence continues at coordinate 54,949,201 of CM056585.1, forward strand.
ATTTTATAGAAGCACAATTAAGACAGAGCTGTTCTGTTATGCTTATTTCCACTCAGTTAATGAGGCATTCAACCCAACATCTTTGGTGCTTTGTCCTTCACTTGTAGAGAGGCAATGAAGCAATAAGTACATATTTTTTTTCTGTCTATTTCTGGGCCAGTGACAGATAGGACTGTCAAAGGGACATGACCATACAGAGTGAGAGAGGCTCATGATCACCCTAATGTTATTTGCGCATCCATATTACTGTTTTAGTATGAAAGCTTCAGTATTATTTTATAATTAGCACCTGAAGTAAACCATCAACCAATAGAGGGCAATTTTGTGTCTTTCATCCGATGGCTAACAACATGATGGCCTTCAAGTAGAACTTCCTGCTGAGAAACTGGGAGAAGCAAGAAAAACGCTCCTCTAAGATTAGTTTCATGATAACACAATGTCCAGTTTCAGAACTGAACCCATCTGACCCCAATGCTTTGCAGTCAATGTGACATAATGGAACAGACAACTTGTCAGCCTTTTGTCAGATACACAGACATGACAGACAAGCACAAGCAATAGCATACACACACACATACACACACACACGGACACACACTCACACACACACACAGGCACAGACACACTTACACAAGCACACAAAAGGTACACGATCTAAGTTTTAATACTTGTCCGGACACAAAACTCCACTTCAGACACTATTTGGAATGTCACTCAGAAGGCAAACATCCATTCGGGGGGAAAAAATCCATTTAGCACTTTAGACCCACAGGACAACACTTCTTTCTTAATACAAGAAGCCGAGACAACCTTTTGGGATCAGGTTCTCGCAGCCTGGAAGGAGGCTGGCAAGACTTCAAAAGGCCGAGAGCAAAAAGCAGCATGGTGGCCCAGGGAATGGAAAATGGAATTTCTCCCCTGGTCCCTCACAAATGACCCTGTTCCTGCACTGGTGATAAAAGCCAGCCTTCAGACACTGAGTACCCCTGGGTATGCACACTCAGGTTATACGCTGGCTGTTCTCAAAGTTCGTGCACAGACCAGCTATTGCACAGTGTTGCATGCGACAGGGACAGGGAAGCCAAAACGAATGGACAAGCATTTTAGCTGTTGACATTACCACAGAGGGGGTACTACATATCAGAAAGGCTTCAACAATAACCAGCTGTCTGTTAGAGGTACCATTTCTGTCAAGACTGGTCCATATATTGATCGATTCAATTTCGTAGTGATCTTAAGAGATGTAATACTGTGGTTGCATCACTCGTGAAGTTCTGCCGTTAAGATGAGCTGCTCTTCAGTATCCAAATGAGTAGGAATTCCTTTGCAATCACGGTTCTAATACTTCCTTATATTTTGTCTACCCCCCAAATGTGACCGCGAACACAGTACAGGCAACTTGAGTGAAATGAATGACTAAGGGTAAAAACAACCAGAATTTACATGGAACCAGCTACCCTGCATGCAATAATCACAGCCCAGCCATTTAAACAGCTGGATCCACACCAGGGCCAGGGAGACAATATTGCAAAACACTCAGGAGGGAATTAATAGAATAGAATTCAATAGAATGGAATGAAGCATAGCACAGAAAAGTTAGCCGGGGAATTAGCTTCTGCACTGGTATGCGAGATCACAGCTAATTAGATGAATATTCTTTCTGCAATTTTGATTGGCAGTTCGTCCTTAGGCTGTTGAATGCGACATGTACATTTCATGAATACTTCAGGGGTGAAAGCAGTACAACTTAGCAATCTGCCTCTCTTTCTCTTCATACCGAGAAACCTTCTGACTGTGAATCTATTGACCGTCGTTATTGTCCTTCAACCTGAAGACGAAAAGCTAGAAAGGAAGTGAGCACCAGACAGTCGCCGGCCCACCCTTGCGACAGCGCTTTCTCCGTCTGCCGTCGAGCACAAACTGCCTTTATACAGCTACCCATCCGACAACCTGGAATCACTGATGTTCTTTGAACAAATTCATATTTATGAAGATGCGCTATAATGTGTGGAAGTCCTTCTGGCAAGTTCTTTAGTAGCTTGTGCACAGCTTCATTTTTAGTCCCAAGTCATGTAATATTCAGTAAAAAACAACACGTTGCCCAGGTATATTTGAATGGTTAAAAACATGACCGATATGCTATTTGTAACCAATATGTTGCAGTAATTTACGCCCAAAATATTTATGAAGATGGTGCATATGATGCCTGTATAGATCAGGCACTCCCAAACACGTGCGCTCTGGAATTAACAATAGCATGCAGTACACTGAGCTCTAGGGCTAGGTCACGCAGTAACAGAGTTACAAAATTGGTGTATTTCGTATCATAGCTCCAGAACTAAGTAAGATAAAGTTACAATCTAAATGGCTTCGTGTAGGTCTTCCCTTGTACACAACATTACAGATGAGGTCAACCACTTTTAGGAGGAAAGAAACTGCTCGTTCAGAGGCAGCAGAGGCCAAACAGGGATACAAAGGGATGGTGAGAGGGGAAATGTACACAGAGCCTGGTATGGATGGAGGAGATGGACAGCAGAAAATGACCTTCTCGGTGAAAGGGAGGGATGCAGCGCGTAATTGCACTCACGTAAATGAGATCATCCGGGTGACATTTCAATCACCTTATTATAACAGAAAGCACCGAGAAAAGATAACCGTTGACTGTGCATTACCCTCAACCCTGAACGAAGGGGCAAAACGGTCCCCCACATTTGGTGAAATGGTAAACTAATTTTCTAATGCAGTTCGAGGCATAGCATTCGAGCTGTGATTTAAATGCTTAAAGAGGTCTTACAGCAAAACCCATTTCTTCTGCAGGGAGCAGTGGCATGCAGGACGGAAGAGGATAAATTGCAGCAAACACTGCGGGTATGTCGTAGCCTCCCCCTATTTACCAAACTCAGCGCAGGAAAAGGTCAGAATCTCTCCTGTTCCCGGCCCGGTAAACAGCGCCGCTGTGCATGTGTGACAGGCTTTGAACAACAACGCTGCGAATCCCGAGATAAGTCCCCCTCAGATCTGGCTTCCTCCGCCAGGCCTGCCGCTGGCCATACCAGGCTTCTCCGCTCATCCACCTGGCACCGCATCCGCAAATCCGACCCACCGCATTTCCACCGCTGCCAATCACATTCAACATTCAAAACACTCAGGGAATTAAGAGGCTTTGGAGGCAATGAGAACTCCACACAGCGATGGAGAACACCTCGCCCACACAACAGACAACGCCAACACAGCAAACGGGCTTCTCCTTCTTAAAGCTGAGCTCAGAGCGCCTCCCTCTGTGGAGGTGGAGGAGGTGGTGGTGGAGGGTATATATGGGCCTGCCCAAAAGCCCTTCTCAGGATTCATGGAAGAGCCAAATTAAAGGCTTCCATACTCTAAAGGGCCCCCGGAGGAGTGTCTCCGGAATGCTTAAAAGGCTTATCAATATCGACCGCTGTCAGGCTGCATGGATACAGACCAAAGTGCTGGAGTGTAAAGCCATGGTGAGGGCTGTAGCAGGAGAGCATTATCCCTTCACACACTGTAAGAAGCGCGCTCCCTCTTTAGATCGCAAAAAAGGTGAACACGGGGCCAACTCCAAATTCTTAGGCATTTTCCATCCTTGATCCTGCCTTCACCAGGAAACCATTTAAGGTCGACCACCATTGAGAGATTTAAATAGGTTTAATGCTCAGTCAAGTAGCCAGGAGCGACCTGGCACCTAGTAACCCAATCATGTTCTCGAGTAAAGAAACTTGAGTGCATCGTTTTTGAGCGAGCATATTTCATTATTCCCTCAGTCATGGTTTCACCATTCCTGGTCTTCTCAGTTCTTTCTAGCTTCACCTTTTGGTCTCTTCTGACGGGTGGAGTTAGGAACAGAGAAAAAGCACAGAGAAGGAGAATGAGGCAACATTTAAGGGTTTGGACTCCAGTTTGGGTCCTAGTTTCTGTTCACTTAAAATTCAGGGGAATGATCACATCTTCAATCAGATCATAGTCACACTGAAGCATCTTTTAAAAGTAAGACACCAAGCATCTAAGGATGAAATACTGAAAACATGTTCCCATCTCAGAATAAGGAATACAGACAGCATTTGAGTATCAGGGGGCCGCCAAGCCAATGTTGACATTGAAGTATGTATTATGATTGGTCATTATAAGCGGAAAACTCATTTTAATATATTGCTAAACTGTAAAAATGTAAATAATTTTGTATATATGTATAACATATTGAAATAAATACATTGAAACTAATTAATACTATTGTTGTCATTCCGTGACAATTTGCCTCTTGTAATTCCGTGACATTGACTTTGTGAATATTCTTGCCCTTAAAGCAGGGTTAAAGTCAATATTTGTTTCTATAACTTACAGTGTTAAGGAAAAACACCTTAAATATGAACATATTGAAGTTTCATAACTTAACTATGAGAGGAACATCACTTTCTGGATAGTTAAACACAACATTAAAAAAACCACATCAATTTTGTGTAATTCCGTGACGGAGTAGTTTTTGCTTGTTTCTTCTATGAAAATTTCTCAAGAAATATATTTTCACTTAATAATATTAAAGAACAAGTTAATACCTTCAATATGACATATCATAATTGATTTTATCTTATTTAGTTGTAGAGTTACAACCCAAAATGTAATGAAAATGTAATTCCGTGACAGCTTGGCAGCCCCCATCAGTAAGTTAAAGGTGCAATGTTGGAGCTCATAAAAAGATCCACGTATGTATGTATGCCATGTATCCACTGAATGCCCGCAGAATTTTGGAGCACTTTCTGGTAAAAGCTCAGGTAAAGAGCGCAAAATTTGGGCACAGTTCATCTTTCCCCATTGATGTAGTGCTCATGTACGATGTACAGTATATTCAAATATCAAGCGTCAAAGTAGAGTTATAACAAGTGAATCGTGGGCTCTGATTGGTGCAGCACTGAGGCTAGCAGTCATAACTCACCTGTAAGATTCAAACCAGGTCGGGGGCTGGCTGGCTCATTATTCAGACGTCATGGAAGAATTCATGACTAATACAAGGCAAGTGCACATAACGCATTCTTATCAGCTCTTCGGAACCTTGCATTTCTGCCGGGGTGAAATCGGAGGCTAATAAATAGTCTTCCTTTCTGCTGACTCATGCATATCATCCGCTTCATAATGGATCTGGCACCGGACTAAACTAAATAGAACTTAATTAATACCTCATAAATATATGATTATCAGCAGTAGTGTATTAAGCCACTGAAATTATTACAACACCCAAAATACCTCACTGGCTTTGCACCACAGACCTCAGCACCCACTGGTGAGAAAAGATCACCTGAGGACGCCTTTTCTCCATAATCGAGAGATCCTCTCTGAAAAACTACAAATCGTCAAAGTAAAGGAACTATACTTCCCATGCAAAACCAGCACAGCCCTCCAACAGCTTGGCTTTTTGTCAGCATAGGCAGTAAAGGGTGAGGAATCAAGTTGAAACACACTCTCAACCCACGACCACCGCATTAAACTGTACACCCTTTCATGGCCACCATCTTCAACCGTCCATTCTACTCTACTGCATTTAACCCGAAAAAACCAACAGACCCCTGTATGGGTCTGTCAGATACAAATGTTGCATTCAAACCTGTGGAACTTCAACACAATTTTAAATTCTTATGTAGATTCCAAGATTTCCAAACAATCCTAAATACGTCAAGCTGCATTGCAGGGAAATGGGTATAAAATGATACACGAGCTGTACATATTTTACATTTGATGTAATGCAGAGGCTGTAAAAACATGGTGTCTCGGTGTGAATATTTCTCTCAATAAAAGTGTGCTGTCGCTTCATTGAAGCCCTGCAATCAGGAGAGGCAGATTCTATTGTGATACTGTGCTGCAATCTGGAAAAATGGTTCTCTCTGACTTAGAACTTACTTAGGGAAAACTTAAGGGGAAAAAATTGAGTCGAGGGGGTTAAAATATTTAATATGAATCAATGCAAACCAGCTGCAAAAAATAACTCAATACAGATGACATCAGGAAAGAGACCTGCCCACACCACTCAATAGCCCACTAAGCTAGCTCGCCTCTTTGAAGCTAGGAGGAGAAAAATGTCTTCTATAAGGTTTTTATTGAAGCGCTTGACACAAAAAAGGCATGGAGAGGCAGACTTGTGAATCATTTGCACTTAAGGACCCATTTTCCGCTTTCCTAAACTGAAGTAACTGCATCTGTAGCCAACACTCACTGCCTTTAAATACCTTTAAAAGTAACAGAGTGTTGCCAAAACACAGGCTCAATGCTATCACATTTATCAACAGCTCTACTCAGTTACACAGTTAATCCAGCTTAGGCTGTAATTACTAACAGAGCCAGTGTCAGCAATACGACTGTATTTGGCGAAACAAATGATTTCACTGCATCTTGGTAGTGTGCAGTGAGATGGTTACGTTTCACCTTTCACTTCAGACCTGGCGTACGCTTCAGTGTGTGTATTTTTATATTTGTCACTTAAAGAAGACAAGCAAAAATTTCTACCAACAGTCAAGATATTTTGGAAAGTGAGGACATTTTAGGCAGTTCTCAACAACATTATGAGCAAACTGACTTATTGGTTAAGGTTAGTGTCAAGGTTATTAATAATAATAATAATAATGTTTTATTAAAAGGCACCTTTCAAAACTCTCAATGACGCCGAACATCACAAAATATTAGGAACAAACAGAGTAATTAAAAGGAAAACACAAAAGAAAATAAAAACAATGATATAAATTAAATTAACAGCAATAGCAATAACAACCACAATGATAAAGAAAACAATTGTCCATACAATACTACCAACTAAACAGAGTAGGCTGGTCTAAAAAGGTGGGTTTTGAGCAGAGATTTGAATAAGGACAGAGAATCGGCATCACTTATGAATTGTGGGAGAGAGTTCCAAAGACGAGGAGCTGTACGGAAGAAGGCTCTGGACCCCATGGTAATTAAACGGAGGAGGTGTGATGAGAAGCATGGATGAGGAGGAGCGAAGAGTACGGGAGGGTGTGTAGATGCAAAGGTCAGAGATGTAAGGAGGTGCCAAGTTGTGGAGAGCTTTGAAGGTGAGGAGGAGATTCTTGAAATCAATACGCAATTTGATGGGGAGCCAGTGAAGTTGTTGCAGAACGGGTGTGATATGATCAATAGTGGCAGTTCTAGTGATGGCCCAGGCAGCTGCATTCTGGTTACTATTTGGGATAGTTGAATTCTAGGGTAAGAACTTGCGCTCACCGTGGACTGGTTATGGTTAGCATTAGGGAAAGGCTGTAGAGCAGGGGCTACCATCCTGTAGGTTTCTGCTCAATCTCCAATTCGGCACACCTGATTCAACTAATTATCTGCTTAATTGCCCAGCTTGTGATCTTGTTAAGTAGCAAATTAGTTGAATCAGGTGTGCTGAATAGGAGGTAGAGCAGACACATACAGGATGGTAGCTCTCCAGGAACAGGGTAGGTGACCCCTGCTGTAGACATACACAAGGAAAGAATGGAAGTCAATGCAACATACTCACAAGGACAGAAGTACAAGTATGTGCGTGTGTGTGCGTGCATGCGTAGCCTGTGTAAGTATGTGACTATGAGTGTGTGTGCATGAATGTGTGACCTGTGTGTGTGTGTAATTACAAAAGAGGCGTCAGATTCGATCTGAAGTTGACTAATTTCACTCGCGGATTGTTTCCACGGACATGGTGCAATCAGCTGAACATCAGTCACACTCTGCACTTCAGTCCAGAGTGGAGCTTAATTATGAACCTCATTTCAGCCGGACCACAACTACAGCCCCTCATCATTCATCCAGTGCCGTATTCCAAATGTTATATTTCAGTGTGACCAGCATTAAAACCAGCACAGCAGCAGTAAAGTGTTGTCTCTCATTCGGGAGAGGAAGATATAGCTCTGCACTGCTGATATACAATCCAATATTCTACTGGTATGATACTGCAGGCATGAGATGTTAACTGCCACACACACAAAAAAGTGTTAATATTGCTCTGGAGGATTGGTGCACGAAAATCGTGGCATAAAATGGGACATAAAAAACATTCAGATATACAAAAGTATATATATAAATAATTTTATGCAAGTGGTTGCATTATTGTAGCTAATGTCAGGAAGCGAGAATTTATGGGTTATGGGGCTCTTAACTCTGAAATGACTCCCACCACAAATTCTGAAACACTTCCCCAGCAAACAGAACAAGCCTCCAGACCGAAATTGTACACAATCTGTAGTTTACGTGTTAATGCAAGGATTAACAGAACAGTTAATGAGGTGGTTTATGAGGGATATAACCTCCAGTACCCACAATTCAGTGCAGCCAAGAAGCACTGCGAGAAGACGAGGCACACGAAGACTACAGTGGAGTGAAATGGTGTGTCCCAGTTCGGCAATGCATTGGGATCTCAACTCAATCTGGTTTGTGATGTAATGCGATGACCCCAATCGACAGCAGTCCTACAAGCGCAGAAATAGGGGCAGTTTCACTAACGTCTTCAGAAACTCAACAAGACTCATGGCTGCACCTAATCCGTGTCTGCAAAACCAACCTTAATGAGCCCAATGCAGAACTGAGAGGCAGCAGATACCTTTTTCACCCACTCTGACAGTATTACGCTGTGTCATAAAATCCATCATTATGAAGCCACCTCAAAAATATTCAAAGCGGTCTGAAAGGCTGTGAGGGCAGCAGCCATCGCCAACTGCAACCAGCAGAATTAGCGGTTTTATGCTAGCTCGGCTACATCTCAAAAACAGGCAGACAATGGCCGGATGATGAAAAAACAAACACATGACAGGCCTCCTATCTGAAGGACAATGTGGCCAATCAGCTGGCCGCATCACAACGCTCCGGATTACCATGATAAGAGACTGGATTCCTCCGTTACGGATGTCGCAGCATTATGCTAATTCATAGCATGTGAGGATCGTGCCTGAGCATTCACCTGAACAAGACTAAGTAGTTTCTGATTAGCGAAATCCAGCAGTGGATTTCATTAAAAATTATAATTACACAGAGTGTTATGAAGGCATAACAACAATAAATTTTACTTATCCTAATACATCTATGCTTTGGATTAGCATATTCATGAACGCAAATGAGCTCTTAGACATACATTCACTGCAAGCTAACAAAAAATATGCAATTATTCTATGCATCATTACTACCATGGGCAGATCGGACCTGAGGTCCTCATATCAATTCTAAGAAGCGCGATTCTGAGTTAAGAACAGGTGGGCAGTTGCATCAATAAGTACATTTTTTAGATTAGCAGTATGCTGGTGTGTCTACCGCTCTTTACAGTGAATGCATCAAAGCCCACGTCCCATTTGTTTTGCCAAGCTGTGCCATTATTTCCCATTAGCGAGGGTAATAAACAGTCGCTCTAACCAATTTCATCAATTGACAGCGCTACTTTGTGACATTGCGGCCATTTACATTTGGCTTCAGTGCTGATATTAGACAAATTGAGATACACGGTCCATTTAAATACAAATATGCACAGCGTAAATAAAGTGCTCAAAACCAACTGAATCAACAGCCATCAGACAAACTAATGTTATGCCAGTACATTTGCAAATGCGTTTAGATTTATTTCAAGGCAAAACAAGACCTAATTCACTGAAGGACACACCGTAAGTAGCCACAGCAGGACTTGAAGTGAATTAAATTTTAATTCGTGCACCTGAGTGGAATGTAAATTGCATATAAAATTCCTTCTTAAACAACTGTTACAATAAAATGCTTCCCCAGCTGTTACTGGTGACCAAGCATATCCAGTAATTTGAATACATTGGAAGTTATATTTTGCACTTTTTTCAATTCAATGAATCACGAAAACAAAACAAATCAACAAAAACTTCATTAATTACGGACAGAGACTGGCCTAATGGGCAGCACAGTTAGTTGGCACAGTAACCTTGCGACTGAGAGGTTCAAGGCTGGAGACTGGGCGATGAGCCTTCCTGCGTGGCGCTGCCATTTTCTCCCCATGCTGGCGTGGTTTCCAGGATCCTTCCTCCCGCGACCAAAATCACGCAGCCCAAGACCTACAGGTGACTATTCGCCTTCGCACTGCGCTCAGCCACATTTAGGGCACTGCTCAAAATTATGAATAGGCCCCATCACATAAGTAAACACAGAAATAATTTAGTGGAGTTAAACAGAAAATAAATGCACGGTGAAGGCTTGACTGCAGTAACCGACACACATGAAAGCTAATGAAAGTGGGGAGATATGGGGGAAGACGCTTGCTGTGCGATATTTCAGTCAACGGAGTCGGTGTCAGACATAATTGTGTGTAATAATCGGTCTCAGATAACCTTACACCAAAGTCGTCTACTGCCTTGTAAAACAAACAGCTGCCAAGAATTTATTATCAAAGGAAGCTCGCATTTTGATTAGCAGCTGCTGTTCCACCTTGTCTTTCATGCAGCTGTTCTGCGCACTGATGATTCATACCGAATTACCAAGATATGACAAAAAGTAGAGGATCAATGGGCAAGGAGTACATATAGACAGGGCGAATGCAAACACGCAAGACCGACTCCTCGTGTTGATTTCTCTAAAGAGATGAGAAATGACTAGATTATTTTGATTCAATATGGGTTCATACTTGGATTTATCTGCATGACCTAAAATCTCAGAGGACACTTGTGTCTCCTCCTGCCAGTGTTTGAGTGAAGATGTACCGTAACAGATTAACACACCTTTCACAAAATACAAAACTAAAACACGTTCGTTTCATTTCTAAAGGATCAAACCTGTCAGGCGATCACCAATCGCAAAGTATCTGAATACTTCCAGGAGAATGAGAAATCACTTCGCTATGAGTGCCTACGGCAGACGGACTAATGTAATCGTGGTCACGGCTCAAATAAGTCTGAAGTTGAGACAAAGATTCATTAGGCAGCACGGAGGGTCATCCAAGTAAGGCATTGCTCTGGTGCCACGGACGAGCCCGACCATCTAGCACTGACACTCGCAGGAACGGCGTCGATGGGTGATGACGTTTCAGAGAGAAACGGCGCCTGTTGTCAAGAAACCCTGTTTAGCACTGCGAGCATTGGAAAAAGAGTCCATATTCTCCAGCACTCATGAACAAAAAACAGCAACAATAATGAGCAATAAGTAGTTATATGATTAGACAAATCGCTATTGGGAGGAAGAAAAAAAAAAACAAAAAAGAAAACAACAGAAAATTAAAAGAAAATCAATAGTAGCATTCAGTGTCTGAGTGCTGAAGTTGGAGCCTTGAAAAAGAAAGCTTTTGAATTAGCCCACTGAGTGGTAAACATCAGCACAGGGGGGTGTAATATGAAGGTGTCGGAGGTGGCAGAACGGCTGTCCTGTTCTGCAGCTCTGGCAAGGCCAACGGAGACCGGAGTGTGTCATTTATTGGGCGTCTGAAACCACAGCGCTAATAAAACAAGAGAAATCTGATTCGTTGACATTTGATTTGGTCTTGTAAACTGGCCCAGTATTTGACACAATACAAAGAACAGAGCTTGTTCAACATCACAGTCCCCTCTGGATATTTTTATACTGTATAGATTTGTCAAACCCATTAGTGGTGTCCCCATTCATCTGGCCATCTGGATCAGACAGAGGCGAGTTCGGTGCATCGTGCCTTTGTTAAACTGATGCCCAGCGCTGCGATAGATATGATGTTCAAACAGTCTGAAGCACACTAAAGGTGCTGGGCAGGCGAAGTAGATGGTGCATTAACAGTCCACTACTCCAGAGAACTTTGCAGACAACAGCACACTTAGTCTGCTTTGGACAAACAGTCCAGTCTGCAGAGCACAAGCAGTCTAAAGTGCACTCATTTTAGTACACTAACAATACACAGTGCACAAAGTATTCAGTGCTCAAGAGGCTGGTGCAGAGGGACTCACAGAACACTAACAGTCTGATGTGCACCATTAATCCCATCTGCAGAGCACAAACAGTGTAAAGTGCACTCATTGAAGTGCACTTACAGTGCATTCAGCTCTAAGTGTGCAGTGCTCAAGCAGTTGGTGCAGGGGGACAAAAAGAACATGAATGCTGCTTTCCCATTACACAGTTTTAGCACTACTCGCCTCTACTCGACTCGACTTGGTTTCGGTCATTTTAATTACAATTAAGTACCACCTCAACATGGGTGGGGTCATCATAGCAAGCGCCACTCGCTGGTCAATCAGTGGCCAGCAGTCTGTTCACGTCACATTTTCGGCTCGACTCAGCTCACTTGGAACCCTTGCGGAGTAGGTACTATAAAAGTACCAGGTATTATCACCTAATGGAAACCCCTAAAAACTGAGTAGAGTCGAGTCGAGCTGAGCTGAGTAGGCGCTAATGGAAAAGCCCTATAACAGTTTACAGTGCACCAACAGTTGCAGGGTACACAGGGGTTGAAGAAAGTACGATACCTGGTACCAGCTTTATTTTCATCAATTGTAACAAAAGAATTTATTCAGAAAAGTAATAGGCTCACTGCACCAATAATGTTAAGGCAATTAAATGTTCTTCCCAGTCAGTGAATGAATAATGGAATGTCTTAATGCATGCTCAGGAGAGGATAAATGAGAGAAATTATTATTTTTAAACTCAACTCGATGCCTATTCCAGCACAGTTATTCACTGATTTTTTTTTTGCATTTAAGTACACATGGTATAGTGCCTGCCAACACATTAGATCTGTGTAATGCATGCATACTTAAATCAAGTGACATAATGATATGGTTACTACTGAGTAACTAAGGTATTGTATCAAAATATGTAAGTTTTCCCCTGGCAAAATGACAAAGATACAAAATTAAACTAGATCAGATTGACTTATGCCCAAGCAGGAGCTGGGTCTGCCAGCCCAAATGATATTACCTGCACCAATGAATTAAACACCAAAGAGCAAGATGCTCATGAACTTCAGGGCTGATTACAGATGGCCATTAACCCTTAGAGTGCTACAGGCAAAATACAGTTGCCCAATGCTGTAAGATCTGAAAAAAAAAACAGATGCTGCTGAAAACCTATCATGAGGCAACTTGATTAAAAGAGCCAAGTTGCCACGTGATAGATTTTCAACAGCTCATCATAATCAAATTTTTTAATTCTGTTAAAATTTATTCAGCATTCTAAGGGTTAAAAATCAGAATATGTTAATAGTGCTAATCCAAACTTTCTGGAACTCATTATTCACATGACCAATTTCTCAGATAAATATTTGCGCATTGCTAAAGTAACTTACACCATAAGTCTTTACCTCAATTTTTTTAAATGTTAGATTACTTATGGAAATACGTTCCCGCTTCAATCACATGTATTTAATCCATTTATCTTTTACTGAAGTGATCTGAAACATTTTGAAATGCAACTTTCTGGATTGTCGTCTAAAATTCTGCAGGTACTCTACTGCTTCCTGTCTGTCTGGAATAACAAGTCAAGAGAAAAAGATCTGAATATATGTTCTCCTCACCAAAAGGTTCAGGGAAGCTTGAGGATACGCCATCCTATCATGGAGGACTGCATATTCGTTTGGTGATCATCTTCCATCGAGAACGATACCCCTGCAGTCCCTAGTCATCAAACCACAGGGATCGACACAGAACTTCGATATCCCAGAACTCTCCCTGGAGGGCCAGGACATTTTGCCTGTCTCATACCAGTTTTTCAGCAATTCTCCATCCTTCAGTTTACATCTCATAGCAAATTTGAGTGCAAAAATGCACTTCAATGTCCTGTCAATGTCAATCCAATGTCAATGTTTACCCAAATATCTACTGATAATCTCAAAAGAAAAAAGAAAATAAATGAATAAACAATTTCAGATTAAATTGCGCTGTTCTACATTGTCCCAGAGCAGTCACAATCGGATTTAATACCCTTGAAGCCAATCATAACACCTGGAAAATAAATAAAAACTTGAAATAACATAAAATTACAGATTAAATTTGCAATGCTGACATGCTTTGAGTTTCTTTCACAGAGAAGAAATAACAAAATAAAAAGATTCAAATACAGCTTTTCTCCCAGTTGCAGGCAGAAAATTGATGATTTATCTAAAATGTTTTATCCATTTTTTAAAATTATTTTTGCAGTTTCACAAAATGGGAATCTTTCACCACTATTTTCTACCAGTCATCCAGGCAGAGTACAGGCTATTGCACTAAAGACAGCAATTTACAAGCAGCCAAGAAATGCATACATCTCATTGCTTCCAAATATGTGACACTGCTTATATAATAAAAACAAGAGGAACAATTTCTAGTCCATTCACAATCATGACCACTCGAGAGATAAGGATCAACGGTGAATTTATTACCCATGAGTTTAATGCCGCTGACAGTAGATACAATCGCTTGTCCGTTTCATGCAGCTTAACACAATGTAAAAGACAATCAGACTAGCTTCACAGCAAATATCATACACAGCCATTCAACTTCTTCATGCAACATTAGGCTTTTTTTTTGGGGGGGGGGGGGGGGGGTTGGTTTTTGAAATACACCACCAGAAAAATGAAAACTGATGTGTCATTAGAATGGAACAATAATCGCATTAGATAACTCACCAGTTATGTACACATCAGTCCCAAGCTAGTGCACAGAGGCCTACTTTTGACCCGCAGTACTTAACCAAACTTCACAGTTTAACAGTAGAGTTAAAAGAGGTACTGTAGAAGGTAAGATGCTACAGAGCAGAACTGGCTGCTAAGGATTAAATATAAATAATACATGAACAAAACTCATTACCTGCTTTAAAGGCGGTGATAAAAGTGGCTGTTTAAGTCAAGAGTGCAGCAGCAGTCCTTTTAAAATATTGTGCCATAATAAAGTCTAATCATGCAATCATTTCAAGTTTCAGGTTTACTGGCGAAACACTGAAGAGCGAACAGTTTGAGGAGAGAGGACCATTCCCAGTTTAAAAATAATCCTGGGCAGACCATTTTCTGCCTCTTAATGGAAGAAAACCTGGATTCAGTAAAAAACACAGTAAAAGCTGAGAACAGATGAAGACCAAATGCAGACCATAATCTCTGTCCACACTCTGCATGTGAGAGAGAGAAGAAGCCCCATCCAGTGCTTGGTACACTACTCCAAAACTCAGCCGTAGTGGAGACCACGCCTCATCAGACCACATCAAGCAAAGCCATCCAATCTTTAAACGCCATAAGAACCACCGGGTTCAGGGGAACCACCATACAGTAGGAAAAAAAAAAAGAAAAAAAAGAAAGACAATTCAACTCTAAGAAGTCAGTATCCATGCAGCATTAAAATCTTAATTTAATTGAGGTCTAAATTTTTATTTGCAGTCTATGGTGACCCATCATCTCAAATTCACTGGGCATAAAATTTTAAGGCCGCACTGACACCAAATTCTCAAACGAGAAGATAGATTTCTTTCACGGAGATAAAACCCTGCATATCATGAGAAACAAAAGAACCAGGACTGAGGAACTTTCCTTTATTTCATCATAATACAGCAAGAAAATAAATAAGACTGTCAGAGTCCACTCACTCCTCTTCCACCGTGCCCAGTCTCTGGGTATCAGTGAGTGGTGGGAGGCAGAGTGTGATGCATGATTAGTCATTTTTAGACCAGCATCACACTTCTTCATGCACAGTTATACTAAACTTAACCCTTCAGGGAAGGGAAACTCACCCTCATCCAGAAAGGGCCAGTGCGGATTCAGCTCTTCATTTCAACCAAGCAAATACACACCTGATTCTACTTGTCAAGGACTTGAGCAAAGACTCTAGGGGTTGATGAGTAAAATTGGGGCATTAGCTGCATGCTTGATCTGAATGTCAGCATTCAATCACTGGCCCTATCTGTACAAGGCTGAGTAAAGCTGCTTTAGGGTCATAAGTCCTCTGAATTTCACTCAAACTGATGAGTAAGGAGCAGTGGTGCAGCCACAGAGCAGTACCTTGGTGATGGGTAAAAGCACAGGGGAAGCATTAACTAACCTCACCAACACCGGGTGGCTCACACGGTTAAGGCACTGCGCTGCAGTGCAGATGTGATCACCACGTCGCGGGTTCGAGCCTCGGCGTACCCACCGGCAGGGGTCGGCAGCTTTTTCAGAGTAGCGCACAATTGGCTATCGTACTACAGGGTTACAAATTGGGAAGGGACTGCCGGATTTGGGTATTCGATAACAGCTTTGTTTGTTGCTCCAGCGCCTCCTGTTGGCCAGACGGGCGCTCGTCAGGATGACTCCAGCTTGGTTCATGTCCGGGTATCCTCCACCCTAGCTCTGAACTTGCGAAGATTCAACCAATGAGTGTATAAGAATCAGTGCAGACAGGCACGTGCTTCGGAGGAGAGCCGTGAACTGTCTCACTATCCTGAGTTGGCAGCAAGGGGTCGCATATGAGCAAGCTTTGTAAACAGTTCCCCAATTGGGCATTCCAAATTCGGGTGGGATTGGAGATGCCAAATTTATAAAAAAAACTAACCTCACGAACATGTCTTTTTGGTGTGATGAGAAACCAGAGTAACCTGGACAAAATCCATGTAAACACATGGAAAACAGAACATCCAACCTTTGAGGAGACAGTTCACTGCCATGCTGATGACCGCTGGCTCACTGCAGCGCCCCTCTTGCCCTCTCACTCTCTCCCTCCCTCCATTCTGATCTGTAAGACCACTCCTATTATTTACAGCATGCAGAAAACCCTAAAGCCACAACAAATTAGAACTTGAATTCTTCAATTTATATTGCCTGCATCGCTACTGTGGAAAAGCAAAAATGATTTAAAATGCGAAACCGCCCAAACAAGCCGTGAAGACCGCTGCTCTAATGTAAAAATCGGTGAAGCATTGTTTCCTTATTATTGTTGTCAAGATCGAAGGCCCTATGAACAGTATACAAGTCCGGAACATTCTCCTGGGCTGTGCACGTTTATTCCGTTGGTAGTTCAACTTTCCCTTCCTCAAAAAGGCAGGGATTCCTCCACAATCCGCATAAAAAAAACTACAAGACCAACCATTGACTGTGAAAACTCCAGAACGTGGTGATAAATGAATGCATCCGGATCTGAAAAGACATCACTAATGTGGAACTAATGCAAGATGCAGTGGTTTTTACTCCTCTGACTGGGTCTCTTTTCCATTATCACCATGGATTTAAGCACTGGCTAAAGATTCTGAAAAGACAATTAGCTTTCTTCAGTTAGAAAACACAAAAATTCAAAAAAAAAAAAAAAAAAAAACAATCGATTAAAAGAACTAAGAAAATAGAAGTAGGAAACCAGGATACTAAAAGTAAACACGGGTTCTTAAAGACTTAACTCTTTCCCCGCTGGTGAATTTTTTTAAGTTGCCAGCCACTGCCAGCATCCATCGATCTTTTGATATCTACTTTTGTCGGAAGATCTGGCGCCGCGCCTCCCCCCACAATACAACAGTGAGAACGTTGATTGCTGAAATATCTCGCCGAAGCATTCTGTCATAAATGAGGCAAAATCTCTTCAATGGCAGGGAATGGATTGACTGGAACACATCAGCAAGTAAAGACATCTGGAGATTACCAGCCTGCATTCAATGGCATTGAAGTAACAGAAAATCCCATTTTCAAACGAGTAAAAGAGTGAGCACAGCTCACTAATACCCCTGACCCTTGTACACTGAAGAGATTATTGGACAATTTTATATAAATAGGCACTGTACCTCTGCATGAAGTATAGAATGCATGACTGAAATTTGAAAACAATGGGTCTTATGGGTCAGGGGTATAAAAAGATTTAATGGGAGTTACTGAGATTCTTACGTGGAGCCTGAATCACCACATTCTTCAAGCAAAGACTAAAGGATGACAAAAGGATGTCTCCCTTTGGACAGACATTGTTACGTGCACAAATACTGGACATAAATTTTATTATCTTATGGAAAGCTTTACCTGTTAAATCAGTAGTGCATGTTATCCGAAGTGTTATCAGAAGCCACTTCCAGTTAATCAGGCTGAACAAGGGCCACGAGGAGTAATGTGGGATCAGGGCCTTGCTCAGGGGCCAAAATGTGCACTGATTACAGCTTACAGTGACTACAGGGCTTGAGTCACTGATCTACTGAGTCCCACTCAAACACCTTGCGGAAGTGGTTCCCCCCTCGGTCCAGGAGTAGCCCTGTGAATGCTGGTTTTCCTTCCTAACATACTGACAAACAAATTATTTTCAAAAGCCACCCATTATTCTTTACTAGGTGCTTTTAATGTAGGATTAAATTAACCCTTAATCATACACACAAACATACACACACACAAACACACACACACACTTAAAGATTATGAAAACAGACCATGTGCACAAAGGTACACCATTATTACACGGACTGAAATGCAACCTTATCTCTGTCTGACATGAACAGCTCAATAAAAACCATGCCGTGTGCTACTGTGCGAATTTCTGTGCGTGTGTGTACACTCATGTTTCTGTTCACACTTCACTGTGTGAGTGCGCACTTCTGAGTGTTTCCGTGTCAGTGCATATTTTTGAGAAGGTTTGTTTGTGTGTGTGTGCACGTGCATTTGACAGTTTATTTTTGAGAGTGTGTGTGTGTGTGTGTGTGTGTGTGTGTGTTTGAGAGAGATTAATAACCTGGTTTCATAATGTTTCAACCTCCCACTAACAGAACTCTCTTAGCCCCAGAGCACCATCGGCGAATCGCTCAGACAGGAAATTAATATTTAATATTTGAAGAAAAGGCCATTAAAAAAAGAAAAGATGAGTAAAAAACAGCTCCTTATCATGTCACGTGCAATTTAATCACAATTACCTTTTCTTTTATGTTGCACTGAATAAAAGAAATGCTGAGAGAAAGCTTTGGTCGTATTCATGGCAATTTGTTGCACCAGTTTCTTTCATTATCCTTTAGAAAGTAATAGTCATCAGATGGACCCACAATCTGTTATATGCAGTGTGGAAGATGCATTTAAATGGCAATGAAATAATGGAACAACGGGGGAACACCTAATTACTGATAAGAACAGCCGAGGCATCTATTGGAAAAGCATGACTGCAAATTAAAGGATGAATCAAGAAGCCTCCATAGACTGCCTTCGCATGGGTCACGACAAGCAATAAACAGCAAAACCAGAATTTTTGAGAATGTAAGATGGGAACAAATTTTGCCCACTTCAAACGAGCAACACATTGCTACGATTACCAGACCAGGGAAAGGAACGATAACCCATACTGCCAGTGGTGCATTGGTCCCTGGAGAAGAGGTTAGATGGGTAGCTCACTAAGGAAAAGGCAGATAATCTATGCTACTTATTTCCAAGGCTTTTTGGCTGACAGGTGGTTCTGCTGAAAATTGACAGAGTAAGAGGTGGGTTTACTCCATATACAGTGCTGAGCAAATTTATTAGACCACCTGTCTAATAAAAAACACAAATATTATAGAAATCTGTAAAAAATAAATAAATAAATAAAAACTTGTTGAAAACTGTTGCATCACAGCTCCATGCCCACCTCTCCCGCAATAATCTTTATGAACAATTCCAGTCTGGTTTACACCCTTTCCACTCTACTGAAACTGCAATGCTCAAAATCACCAATGATCTCCTCCTGGCAGCTGATTCTGGTCTATTATCCATCCTTATCCTGCTTGATCCGAGTGCGGCCTTTGACAGCATCCTCCTGGACAGACTTCATGCTATTGCCATCTCTCACACACCCCATGACTGGTTTAAATCTTACCTCTCTGGTTGCACACAGTTCATTCAGCTGAAATCAGTTACTTCACACCCCCTCCCAGCCACCACAGGTGTACCCCAGGGCTCTGTCCTGGGGCCACTCCCAGTCACCACAGGTGTACACCAGGGCTCTGTCCTGGGGCCTCTCCCACTCACCACAGGTGTACCCCAGGGCTCTGTCCTGGGGCCTCTCCCACTCACCACAGGTGTACCCCAGGGCTCTGTCCTGGGGCCCCTGCTATTCATCATCTACTTACTCCCCCTTGGCCACATTTTTCGTAAATAACATTAATTTCCATTGCTACGCGGATGACGCCCAGCTCTTTATCTCCTCCAAACCTGACTCAACCCTTTTACCTTCATCCCTAACAGACGGTCTTCATGAAATGAAGTCCTGGTTCACATGCAATTTTTCAAATTAGCCAAAACAGTGATAAAACAGAAATGTTGCTGATCGGCACAAAAACCACTCTTGCCAAAGCCCACAGTTTCACTATATCCATTGACAACCCTTTCATCTCTCCCTCCCCTCAGGTAAAAAGTCTGGGTGTCATCCTTGACAGCAAGCTTTCCTTTACATCCCGCATTAACAACATACCCCGGTCAGCTTACCTTCACCTACGCCCCTCCCTCACACCGCTGCAATACTGGTTCACAGTCTTGTCACTTCTCAGCTCGACTATTGCAACTCCCTCCTGTTTGGTCTCCCTCAGAAAATCCTCCATAAACTGCAGCTGGTTCAGCACTCCGCCATCTGCATTATCACTAGGACCCCATCCACCTGTCATATCACACCCATTCTGCAGCAGCTCCATTGGCTCCCCATTATTTACCACATCCACTAAAAGATTTTACTTCTGACCTACAAGACCATCCACAACCTTGCCCCTCCATACCTCTCTGAGATCCTTCCTATCACCATACCTACTAAAACCCTGAGATCCTCGTCTTCTACTCACCTCACTGTCCCCTCTGTCCGCCTCACTACCGTGGAGGGCAGAGCATTCAGCCACTCTGCTCCCCAACTCTGGAATTCACTCCCCCCTGACCTCTGAAATACTGACTCACTCCCTCACTTCAAATCCAGGCTCAAAGTTCATCTGGTCAGGCTTTCTTACTTTCTTTGATTGGTCCTGAGTGTCTGTTTGTTTGTTTATTGTAAATGTTAAATTAT
Organism: Gymnothorax reevesii; assembly: GCA_029721435.1. NCBI lineage: Eukaryota > Metazoa > Chordata > Actinopteri > Anguilliformes > Muraenidae > Gymnothorax > Gymnothorax reevesii. The sequence continues at coordinate 54,970,065 of CM056585.1, forward strand.
TTTATGCTGTTGTATTTTGTGTTTGACACTGTTTTTATTTGTAAGGTGACCTTGTGTGTCACGAAAGGCGCCTATAAATAATAACATTAATAAAAATTGTTATTGTCATTGTTATTATTATTATTTAAAACTAAAAATTATTTATTTGGCAAAGGAACTAAAACAAACAACTAACAACTAAATAGTCCTTATTCATACATAAAAACCAAAAAAACATAATATTTTTTATGGCCTCCTTTGGCCTTGATAACAACTTGCATTCTTGCATTCAACCACTAAAACTATTTTCTTATGTTCAGGAATGCAACGTATTTGGCATCTTAAACAAAAAATAATGTGCTTAACTATTTTTTCCCTGCTTTTATGTAGAACAGCAAATTTGAAAATTCATGGATAACAATTATATTTTAGCATTAAAAATATTTTGATTAAAGAGCTTGCGCGTACTGGTAGACCATTACAGAAACATAAAAAAATGATTTTGGTAATTACCAGCACTGTTAATTTAGGGCAGCTGTGGCATAACCCTTACATTGGGTTGTGGTCTAATAAATTTGTTTAGCACAGTACCCATGTGTACCCTCCACTATACCACTGGATATTGCTTATAGTCTGCAAGGGGGGAAATAATTCATCAGATTCCACATCAACAAACGACAAAGTTAAACTAGTCCTACGCTGTCAGCGGCTGACAGCAAGGGGTATATCCCTGAAATTCTCCAATCCTCAAAGCCCCCTTTATTAGATTCCCCTTTACTATACCTACAATATCAGACAAATCTGAGGTCTGTGTAAGTAATTGTTCCAGAAATATGGGTAAAAAACTGATTTTTTTCTATATATAGCGCCACCTGGTGGCAAATCTAGGAGAGTAGGCAAGCCCAAAATCTGATAAGTTCATCCCATCTACCCATATGCCAAAAATGAGGAGCCAATGTGAAGTATTTTGTGACTTAATGCGCTCACGGCTATGGACATGGCGGACATGGCAAAGGCAGCGGGTGGAACAAACCATGATATCCCCGTATTTTGTCGATATAATATCAATACCAAGTTCCATTCATCCTTTCTGTCCACACCATTTTGTGCCACTATCATCAGATTTTCCTGAACGTGCTCTCATCCACCAAATTAACTTTCAATTTCCTGGCTACCATGTCCTGTGATCCATGATAATGCAGCACTAGTGTCATCCTCGCCATTTATCCAGCTACGCCTATCATGAGGGAGGTGAAATGGCAACGACAGTTTAAAGTGGCCTGCTGTTGTTGATAATTGCAACGCCGATAAGACAAAAGCCATCAGGAGATGGCACATCCCCCTACCGCTCGGAAAATACAAAGTTGAATAAATCACAAAATACCAAAAGGCAGTACTCCAGGACATGGCTGATTATATAAAATGCGTGAAGGATCAATCTTGTAAAGTTTACTGATGACACATGATTTCCAAGAGAGTAAAAGGGATGGTGAAAAGTGAAGGGCCAATAGCAGCCAACTATTTTACAAAATAAGCCTTTACTTCTTGGACCCTTGACCAAAAGGAGTCATGCAAAATTTCAAGTTGATTGGGAAATTGGTTTTCATGTTATGAGTATTTGCATATTCCAGCATCACCTATGAATGGATTTATACCACGTAGGTAAGCTTGATCCAATGACCTGTAGGTGCGGGATTTCAAGCTTGGTTATGACAATTGATTGGACAATTTTAGCAAATGAGGCCACACCCACAAATTCTATTGCCTAATTGCAGCCACATCTTTTAACAAAACAATTTCATGAATATATCAGTAAATGATCTGAGTTTGTTGAGTAACAAAATTCAAGCAAATTGGTAGTGCTGTGTGGGAGGAGCCGGAGTTCAACGGCTTCACAAAAAATTCAAAATGTCGAAATATACAAATACACAAATGGGCAAGACTTATCGGGATAGAATTGCGTACACCCACAGAATTTGGCAAAATAAAGACTTCTGTTTCTAAATCCCATGTTTCCTGAGGCCAAAACGTAAACCTTGTTTTTATAGCGCCACCTTGTGGTCACTCGATCAAAAATTCCAAAATGGCAAACGGTATTACAACAGCACCTGTTCGTTGCTTGCAGAAAGTGTTGTGGAAAAAATATCGAATGGTTCCGGAGTTGTGGTCCAGAAATCAAAAATGATAAATACACAAATGGACACGATAGCCGCATCCTCCCGTATTACGTAACGGAAGGATTAAAAAAAAAAAAAAAAACATAGCACCTCACGATGCATGGAAGTAGAATGCTAGCTTAGAAAAATATTGTGAAGTCTGGCAGAACCAGCCAGTGGTCATTAAATCAGTTACAAACACAGATACAAAGGCCTCTGAATTTCCTATGTGGTCTAACTCAAAGCGTCAAACAACGGATCCTTGCATTGGTTCCAATGCGCAAAGAAACAATGAGAGCCAAGAGTAGCGCAATCCGCAATGGCAACATTTCAGTTTTTCATGCGACAGCTTAATTTTATACGAGGCTATATAAAATGACAGTTCAAACAGCAGCAGCTAGACCTGTGAACCGTCCCTCCACTGCAATAGCTTTGCCATTCTCTCCACCGCACTCGCTTGTATATTTCCTCCTCTGCACGCCTGTACATCTTCAACAGACTGAGAGCAGCCGGGTGTATGGGCTCTTCTACATCAAAACTGTAATTACCGGGATGCCATACAGACTCTAAAGCAGCGTTCACATGAATCACAGTGGATGGCAAGCGGCAAAACAGCAATTTTAGGAAGGTACTGGCGGGGAGAAGAGCAGGACGGCACAACAGCAAATAAACTACACGTTGTATGGTGATGCCACTTCTTTATTGTCCTATGATTCAATCCATTTTCCACATGGATAGGAAAATTGTGATTGCAGATGGTACACCATCTTTATCCATATACATTTCAGAAAATAATTCCTAACGATTAAATAATCTTCAAAATTGTACAGAGTACTGTTTAATCCCATCTGGTTAGGAATTCCCTATGCAATCACATTTAAAAATTATCTTCCAAACTTAAATTCCAACTACCCTTGCTAGCCATATTAATTTACCGGTGAGCTCTCGCCCACTATAATGACTTCTAGTTTATCAAGCACCATCCCCCTCATGATCCCTGTGAAAGCAGCATAAACAAGTGAAAAAGTGAGCACAACTCACCAATACCCCTGACCCTTGTGCACTAAAGAGATTATGGCGCATTTTCATATTAATTGGCATTGCACCTCTGCATGTATTATAGAATGCATGACTGAAGATTGAAAACAATCTGATGAGCAGTTTTTGAGAAATCAGTCGAACAACATTTGCAGTGGTAAATTTCGAAGTTCAAAATATGGAAAACAAAAGTAATTTTTGAAAAAAAAAATCATCACATTTTCATGAAACTTGGCACTGCACCTTTCTAAAAAGAGTAGAATGCCTGAGTGCAATTCAAAAATAACTTGATGAGCGGTTTTTTGAGAGATCGGTCAGATGTAATTCTTTGGTATATACTACATACCACGGCCCCTTATGGGTTGCGGGTATAATAAAGGTGTCTTAACAAGCAGGCTACTCCTGTTATGGGCGATCCAACACAACCAGCAATGAAATCCCCTGGAATCACTCACCTCCCACAATCTGGTACTTAAAGGTGTCGCAAAATTTGAAATGGAGGACCGTTCACACAGGCCTTTCATTAGATTGGTGCCCTGTTCACTGTGAGCATGCCACACATTGCCAGCCATCCCAACATGCCTGACATTACTAAAGAATCGCCACGTGATAATTGAATGCAGGCGATGTCGGCGGTCAGGAAATTCGCTTCTTGTCCGATGAGTTGCGGCTTCGCTTCATCCCATCAGTCGCCCTCTCAGCGCTGGACCCGCACGCTCGTGCCAGCACAGTCACGGCAGACGGGGGATGGGTGCGACAGTAAAACAATAAAATAAGACTGTCACAGCATAACCAGAATCTCCCATCAGGGGAATAGATGCCACCAAAACAATGCAGCATTCTAGTCAGGACTGAGAAGGTCCACTGTGTCACTGCCGGACAACAGAACTTAACTGTTGTTCCAGGGATGACAGCACCCACTAGGGATGACACTTAGACTACAGTTTCCTTCAGAGAGACAGTGGAAGGAGGGTTGGGGTGGAGTGTGGGAGGTATTGAACTTTCCCTCAAAAATGAATACCCTAATACAGGAATTCATACGATTCCCTCCTGTAATGGCAACAGATGGCCTCTATTCATACGAGGATAACATGATGTGGATACAAATACCCACAGACGAAAGCTGACAGTTTTCACGTCATCCTCAGTCATCAATTTCAATTCCAATTAGTTGAGGCCTTTTTCCATACACAAGCTGCCCTGGCTTTAAATGGTTTGGCTCGGCACGCCAGCTCATTACAGCTGGGCTTTGCCTTTTCATTACAACAGGGTGAGAGGCTTGTAGGTGAGTCTTTATATGATGATGATGATGATGCACTTGCTTTCAGTTGATGTTTAAAATCAGTGCCCTTGCAAGCACCATCAACTATTGCATGTGCACCTACGTCGTAAATGATAACGAAGTTCTCCGATGTTGCCTCAGCCTACGTAAAGGCGGGTCGACTGGCACCTCCACTCACTTTATTCTGGTGCTGCCTAGTCACGTCTCTGGTCTGTTCTGGCTCCTACACGAAGGAACAGGCTTCCCACAGAGGTAAGAACAGCAGAGATGCTGACAACCTTTAAGCATAGCCTGATGACTCACCTGTTCAGACTTTACCTCTCCCACCCAAACTAATGCTGTATCTGGTACTAGGGTTTAGTCATTAATACAATGATGTATTGAATTGTTTTATTGATTATTTTTATTGTCCTCCACAGGTATTTTATGTTTATTATCACTACTGCTTTTTAAAATGCTACTTCCCTATTGGGTTCTCTGCACTTGTCCTTTAAGACACACTTCCTGCTGCATGACACTCCAGATAAGAGCATCTGCTATATGACAATCATGTCATGTAATGGGTCTAGCGTACTTTGGCCCTACTCTGAAGGTAAACCATCCCAGGCGGGGCTTGGCACAACTTGTACGCTTAAAGAGGTAAACAAAATGCAAATCAGCGTGATATGATTCAACTTGGCATGGCCAAAAGTGCAAGTGTAATAACCCCTCAGAAATACAGAACCAAAAAATACCACTACTGTATATACTGTATACAGCTACCTCATTGCAGACACACAAACCTAATGGTGCAACATGGCAGCCAGAACTTCTAAAGAAGCAGCCAAGTCAGATAGGTGAGTGTCCTGCTCAAAGTCTGAGCGATACTCAGCCAAACCTCATACACCGGTCACTAACGCCCGGCTGGAGTGGAAAGGCTTTCCTCAGACCACCTTTGCCAGGGCAGAACTCTAAATAAAGTGCGATGTAAGTCACATGGCCATTATTTAAAGAGGGCTTTTGTTAGAGCTGGGGCCACATATCCTGAGAGGAGCAGATTCATGTAAGAGTGGAGAGCCTGCAGGCATGACAGTGCACCGCCACATTATTCAAATAACAGCCACCTCATTCAGGGGGCTTGAGTAGCTGGGGTTTGGAACCATTCCCCATTTAGACAGCTGAATACGCAGCACAGAAATTTGGGTTAAGTGCTTAGCTGCAGAATGCAGGAGTCCAAAATCTTCAACCCCATTGTGTCAAGTGCTGTTTCCTTACAGCGACACTGCACTTCAGTCCAACACTTAGTGCCTGCAGGCTATCAATTCATAACAAATAAACATTGAGCTTTTGGAGCAACACAATCCTTCAGCTACAGTGTGTTTACTTTGGTGTGGGGCGGGGGGGGGGGGGGGGGGGGAATAAAAAATCCTATTCATTCTCCGAATTCTGTGTTATCGACGTGCCTCTTTAACAGGAACCAGCAGACCGCAGTGCAGTCATCATCTCAACAACAGCCAAACCACACGCGGCTGCAGCGTGATACCAATTCGCCTCAATCCACGCGTGACCGCTAACCCTTTTTAGCACCATAGCGAGATTAGCGGAGGCGCTCGAATCTGGGGGGGGGTTGGCGATGATGAAGGTGACCGCGGCACAGGCTGCCACGCCTCCGGCACATTCATTATAGCGAGAGCGAAATCTCTGCGGGAAAATCACCTGCCGCCGAGGACGGATGTCTGCTTTCATCGCTGTGTCTGCAACCGAGGCCATCATCACGTGTTCATTATTGTTGCTCTCCGTGGCTTGCTCTCAGAGGGGAAAACAATGATCGGTCACTCCTCGGATGGCAGCATTTACCCTTAAACAAATTCATGATTTAATGGCAAATTCTCCAGATTCCAGGCCTGACTTACTGCTATTACCGATCACGAGGACGGTGGGTGGGAATAATGGAGGGAAAAAGAGAGAAGAAGAATAATGCTACTGCTGGGATGAAAGCAGACAGGCTCCACGTGGGTGGATTAGCAAACATAAACAGAGGTAAAAAGCGCAGCTTCCATACACAAGGACTGAGCGAGGCTGTGTTTCAAACCAAAACGTCCTGAATGTTAGCACAATGACAGGCCGGGGGTATTTTTTACCTTTATTTAAGCAGGGACATCAGATTGGAACATGTTTAATTTCCAAAGATGCCGCGGGAGAAAGGAATGCCATAAAGATCAGTTGCAAGTAGGGACCAATTGACAGAGGTAGGGCAAAAGGCCCTACAGCAGTTCTGGGGTCAAGGGCCTGGCTGAAGGGCCCAACATCCCTCAAGATGTACATCCACCTACTGGGGGTTTGAACCAGCTACTCGACAGGTGCCAGTCAAGCAAAATACAACTAGGCAATCCCGTCGCCTCGTTGCAACAGGCGAGGTCACCATCTCCTCTTTAAGCAGCCAGAGCTCCCACTGGGCTGATCAGGGACCGTCTCAGCTGCAGGGATGTCAACCTCGATCTGGAGATCTGAAGTGTCTGTGGGTTTTCACTTTATTACTACCATTTTCTTAACTCCACAAATATTTAGTTTTTTTGTGTTATATATTGTTGTACTTCAAGGATTGAATTTTCAATTTCGTTGTGCTCGTATAATGACAATAATGTTATTCTATTCTATTTTTATATAAGCATTTTATTAATCAGCCAAATTATGCCGTGAAGTCACCTGGCCTGGTTTATAAGCTCTGAAATGGTAGGTGTTAACAAGATCCAGCACACCAAGTTGCTCTCCTGCATCAGGATTAGTCATTGCAGGTCTACAGGCCCGACAGCTCCCAAATGATTTCCTTGACAAAAAAAGAAAAGTTGAGGGAGGGCTCTTGTGTGTAGAAGTCGATGAGACTGCAGAGGGTATCCATTAGCTAAGGACTACTACAAACTGACATTGGAGGCAGGCCTGACTTGACCCCATGTAAGGTATATTGGTCACCCCCTGATAAAGGTCAAGAGGTCAATTGGGGGCAGGAGGTGGGGGGCAGGGGGTGGCTAACCAGCTGGGCCTAGAAAGATGAAAAATTTTTAGGAGAGCCAGGAAATATCATAGATGCTGGATAAACCCTGCAGGGAACTTGCATACCAAGACTTCAGATGTGCAAGACCAGGCATTATACAGAGAGGAGGAAATGAACTAGATCAAAACAAGATATTAGATTAAAAAAAGCATGATAGTCACCAGCACAGAAAAAGCCCTCGGCGCTCCAGTAGAGATGGAGGCGCCGCTGTAAAAACTCCCGGTGGACCATGAGTGTAGGCCACAACGCAGGAATACTCAAAGCAGCGCTGCCTGTAAGCATCCTGCAACCACATCAGAGGAAGGCAGGCTTCCTATTAATAATAAACAATGTACGCTCTGATATTTTTTAGCTTTTATTCAACCAGGAAAGTTCAACTGAGTACATGTTTCTCCTTTTCAAGGAAGACCTGGGAGAAAAGGCAGCGAGAACCGATGCAAGTAGGGCCAGAGAGAGAAACTGGGATAAAGCCCCAAAAATGGTTTTGGGGTTAAGGGCCGTGCTCAAGGCCCCAAGGTCTGAGTCCTTACCCAACTTCATCTCTCCAGATGCAATCTAAAATCCCCAGCTCCACCTGGGACTCTAATAAGCAACTCTACAGTTCTGTCAAGGAGCCAACCAGTAGGCCGCCACATCACCTTGTTTTAGTATTGAATACATATACACCCCAAGCTTACCCAAGACATCCAGATGCTGGGCCAGAACAGTGGGAATAACAGCTCCGCCTTCACACAAAATGGCAGACTTCTGCGGCTTATAGAACGGAAGACACAATTACAATATGCCTTATTGAACATTTCAGTCATTTCCTCGGCTTTATCTCAGGCAAGTTACGTCCCCTTTCACCATCAACAAAATGAAAGACAGTATTACATATGAAATAGGCCACATAGCCTCATTTTCAAGCAAGTACCCTACCTGAGATATAAAAACCCTTGGAAATGCATTTGAACGTGTAACAATTTGAAGCTATGTTTTTTCAAATTAATTTTCATGATTCTGAGGCAATAGGGGAAGCAGAATCTATATCCAAGATCAGAGAGAAGTACATGGGAAGGTGTCTGGGCTAGGTGTCCGAATACACAGACACTTTAACAAGAAGGTACTTAAATTAAATTACTACATCAAGTAATTACATCAATTACTAAACACCCATATACGATTTTCAGCCAAGTATGCAATTTAGAGGTACAAAAAAAGTCTTATCGTATTTAACCTATTTAATTCAAAATAAACACCCAGGAAGCAATATAGTATGTTGGAGAACACTTTTTCTTGTAAAAAGAAAAAAAACATTTTGGTCACGTTTGAGGGGAAAAACCAATAATAGCAGGATTTTTATGGTCAAAATATCAATTTTGTTACCTGTCAAGTGGGGTCACTTATACTCAAGTTGATTTTTTTCTCTTTTTCCCTGAGAAATCGCTTACAAAACTTCACAGGTTTCTTTGTATTTTAGGTCTCGAAAACAGATTTTCTCCCCATTTTCTAGTTTTCCTCTAGAAATATTAGTCAACATAGCTATGTCGCAAACTTGGTTCGGTCGCTGTCTTTATTACCACCATCACATCTGAGGACAATAATTAACGCTGTCTCCAATAGGTGTCACTACCATTGTTTTTTTTGTTTTTTTTGTTTGTTTGTTTTTTTTTTCTAAATACCAGGATGTAAGGAATCTATTTTGGCTGCATTTTAGTATTTGAAGAAGCTGTGGGAGGAAGAGACTAAGTTTTTCTTAATTGTGTATCTCACAAACTGCACGTCTTTTTTGTTACTACAAAATAATGCATGATTCCAGGTAGACACAGAGACAGTAACCTGTAATGGTGTAACTGCTCCAGTTTGTGTTTGGACAGGTGCCCACAGTACCTGAAAAACTTGTGTCTTTTTAGTCACCTTACTTTGTCTTTTTGTTACCATCAGAGTAACAAAAAAGACAAACTGGAAACAAAAGACACGTATGAGGTCACCAAAAAAAAAAAAAAAAAATCCAGTTCACAGACATATAATTTTGATGAAATCTGGATGAAACAAGGCCAAGGCCAAGGCCTTCTATGCTAGCTAGGCTAAGTAGACCACCAGTTTTGTCTAGTTCCCAGCGGCCTAACCCAAAACTGCTTTGGGAACATTTTTTTTTTTTTGTTTGAGTGATCTGATGCTTGCCCCGGGATTATTACAAGCTCATTCCTCATAATGACCAAAAAAAAGTCACAAAATATTTCAGAAAAACCCGGACTTATTGCGTAGTAATTCTGTTTCAATAGCTTCTATGTGATTATATTCTAGGATTTCTGGCCAGTTTAAGTGATCACATTTGAAACTACTTCACTCAGTAGTATGGAACTGATTCCCTTGCTTCTGTAAAATACAGTGTTTATGTTGCACTGGTGAACACGATGGGGGTATAATGTCTTTTTGTCATATGCTCAATTGAAGTTGTATTGATTTTGAGGCAAACATTGGAATTAGGGCTGGGCAATATATCGATATTATATCGATATCGTGATGCAAAGTAAAATATCGTCACGAATTTTGACTATCGTAATATCGTGATATGAAATAAGTGTTGGCTTTTCTGGTTTTAAAAGCTGAGTTACAGTAATGGGTTGCATTTTTCTGCACTTGCAAGACTGTTGAAGCTGTTGCCTGAACCTGTTTCATCGTTATATCAACATTACTAATATATGGTTATAAAAAAATATTATTGTGTAAATATTTTGCAGAAGCACCAACATTTGTCCCGATAATATCTGCAAAACATCGATATCGAGGTATTCGGTCACAGATATCGGGATATTAGATTTTGTCCATATCGCCCAGCCCTAATTGGAATTGTGTGTGATTTACGCATTGATACATTTTCACATATTCTTAGATGTGGTCTCTCCTGCTTTTGGCATTTGATGCACTGTATCATTGTTTTTTTTGTGTTTGTTTGTTTTTTTAAGCTTACCGGCCCCATGGGCCGATACGCTATTGTCGTGGCGTGGCATCCATCGTCCTTTTATCTTTTTTTGGTCTGATGAATTTTTGTGTAAATTTGCCAAAACATACTACTGGACCATATCTCCAGATTTTTTTTTTGGATTTTTGATTTAATCATTTTTGTCTGTTGTAGGGGCCCTTGAAGTTTTGGCCCCAATGTTGAAGATGGAACTGAGAAATTATTTCTCAAAAACTGCATGATACATTTTTTATTCTAAATCAGGCAATCAATTTTCCTTGGTACCGTCAATGTACAGTGTGAGCGCTACGTTGATTGGATCAATGTAAAGGAGTCAAGTGGGGGCGCTGCACTTTAATATTAGATCCTATACAGAATATGCAAGACTGCTTGTGGAGGCCAGATGGTTGCAGATAATGATTAAATTTGTATTAGCAATATTTCGGAAGTCATAAATAACCTATATTATGGCTGTGTTAAAAATTACCTCAGATGACCTTGAAAGGTCAAACCTGTGGTCAAGCAAAATGTAATGATACTCAAAGGCTTCTAGGCTTGAAAATATAGAAGACTGAGTACAATCACGTATTGAATACTAAAAAGTCATATATGCACTTTCATTTGGTCGCCTTGAACTTGACCTTAGGTGATCTTCATAGGTCAAACTTCACGTAGTGAAATTTTAATGACTTCTTTCACCAAAACTATTACAGATAGAGCTTAGGCTTCTATTGTGGGCATATAGGAAGTCATGTATTCAGTTTCATTTAGTGACCTTGAACTAGACCTTCATTAGCCTTCAACAGCCAAACTTACATTGAAATTTAAATGACTTATATCAGCAAAATCCAAACAGATAGAGAGTAGGTTTGTGTTGGAGACGTATAGGAAGTCACATATGAACTTTCATTCTGACCATTGAAGGCCAAACTTGACCTAGTGAAAATGCAATGACTTCTATCACTAAAAAGGTCACGGATAGAGCCTAAGTTTGTATCACAGACTTAAAGGAATTCACACATGAACTTTCATTTGGTGACATTCAACTTGACTGTTGATGACCTTTGAAGGTCAAACTTTACATAATACAATGACTTGTTTTGCCAAACGGTCACAGATGGAGTCAAAGTTTGTATTAGAGACTTATAGGAAGTCATATATGAAATTCATTTGCTGACCTTAACTTGATCATCTGTGACCTTTAAAGTTCACAATTGACATATTGCATTTTGTTTCACCAAAACTGCTTCAGAGCTTAGGATTGTACAAAGTATTACAGGAGATCTTATAAATGTGTGAACTTTGATTTAGTAACCTTGACACTGACCTTCAGTGATTCGATGGTCAAATTTCACATGAAATTCTCATAAATTGTTTCATCACAGAGATTGCTTGCCAGTAAGCTACAGGACCCTTGGTACCGTTTTTTCCAATGAAATTGTCTATTTCAGAAGGCTCTGTTGAGGTAATGAGGGAGGTTCACCTATTTTCCACTCTCAACCACACGCAGGAAGATTGACCTGCAGAAAAGAGCTGTGTTCATACCTCCCTTTCACAGCATTGAAATCACGCCAACACTCTGATCGATGTCACCTACTACAGCCCTTAGACCACCTTTGAGTACTGTAGAAATTGGCAGCTTTTGATTTTGATTTGAAAATAAAAATCTATGCCCAAGTTTACAAATATAGAGATAACCACATTTTAAATTACACTATATTTGAAACACTGGAATATTCAGTATTCATCATCAATCAAGTTTTAAGGCCCATTCACACCAAGCGTAGATTTCCATGCAAATTATTCGTGCGGAATTTTATACGAGCTAATTCCACGGGCTCTAATGTAAACTTGAACACCAAGGCGGAAATTCTGTGCAGCAGAAAAAACATCCACCTTGACTACAGCTTCTGCAAAATGAAACTATTGAACAATGAAATGATTTGTTTTTACTGATGTCACAGCATTCAAACCTTTTGATTAGCTAGATAGTTTGTATTCAGTTAATACTGCAATTTAATGAGACATCTGATAGCTAGGTGCGCAGTTAGTTTACTTTTTCATATTAGTTAGAGATCTAGCTAACCAGTTTTTTTTTTTCGATTAAAGTTTTCATATATTGAATATTTGTGCACCAAATCACGAAGCTCTGCGTCGCTGAGGTGCAAATTATGACGAAGATTCCTCTGGGTTGGACAAGTTAAGTGTATTGAAACAGCCCCAGGTCCGGATATCAATAAGGAAAACGATCATTGACTACGCCAGTCCAAAAGTAGACTGCGAGGCTAACGTTATGGTTCAGGTACATACAATGTCATCATCGCTGCTGCTGCTTTGATTGTTCATTTAGGTTCAATTGTCACTCGCAAATTTGATTTTCCGTAGAGCAGAATTGGAACGCACCGAGGTCGGTGTGAATGGTTTAACGCGGAATTTTCGTGCTGCAAATATTCCGCAAATCCGTGCCACTTTTCCGTTCTGCCTCGGTGTGAATGGGCCTTTATACAGTTGCTTTTCATTTGCATTGTACTGTAGTGTGACTACATTCAGTAGACAGAATCTTTCTGTAAAAAAAGTGCATCTGAAACCATTTTACCTCAAAAACTTAAATATTAAATAAACTTAATATTATAATATTAATAGTATTTTGACAAAAAACATTGTAACAAGAAAGACATGTCTTGCGTCTGGATAAATGAAAAAATGCATTTTCTCATAATTGAAGATAGTTCTTGCATTGCAGCTTAGTAGAATCCTTAGTTATTCACTGAGAAAACAAAGGCCAAATTATAGTGAAAAATGGGTTTGATTTTTCAAAAGTGTATTTTATGTTACTTGCACACTTGGCTGAAAATCACCCACACACACCTGCGCGCACACACACCCTAAACCCCCACCTGGTCCAACTACAACAGTAAACAAGCATAAAATAACACTGATCCTTCGCCGCAGGATGGCTGATATCTGACCTGGAAACAAAACGTAGTGGATGGATGGACAGACTGACGTATGAAAAGGCACAATCACATCTACCCTTAAAGCGCTGAAATACATTTAAAAATTCACAAATAAATTTAATTATCCTGCGTTGTCGAAAACTTGTGTGATGATTTGTTAAGAGCTTCCCCGTGGGAGCTTTTTTAACAAGAGCCATCAGGAGATGGCATATCCCCCCCGACTCCCAGCAAAAATCGTACAACAGTAATTGGTCAAATGTTAGATAATGTAGAAGCTTAAAAATAGCAAAAGGCACATCTACTCATAGTGGTTAATATATCAGTGACGTTTGGTGAACTTAGGCCATACGGTTTATAAGATATGCTCCGGTCAAGGTAGACACCTTCAAAGTCAATGTAAGTTCCAAGTTTCCATGGAAACCGCAGAAATTAAGAAATCAAAAAACCTCAAAGTAGTGAAAGGCACATCTACTCATAGTGGTTAATATATCTGTGACGTTTGGTGAACCTAAGATGCATAGTTATGAATATATATTCCAGACAAGAAAATGATTACAGACGGACATACTGATGACTATATCCCCCCGTCATTTGTATGTCGAGGGGATAAAAAGTCGCCACATGATAGGTTTTAAACAGCTCTGATTTTAGTATCTTACATTGCTGAGCAGCAATTTAGCACTGCATTTAGCACTGTAAGGGTTAGGATGGATCCATAGAAAAACGTCGTCAAGAAATAAACACTTTTCTTAGCTCAGCTAATACGCATGAAGGACATACGGACAGACAGACAGACAGGCATATGGACAACATTCATTCCCATATGCCCCTTCCACTTCTTGGTGGGGGATAGTTAAAGACAAAGACAAAAGTAACTATAAATCGTTTTTAAGGCAAAAAAAAAAAAACAAATGTCTCCCTCTACCCCAATGCAGCCCTCCTCATTGATGTTCACAGACAGTAAAAGGCACATATACATACAATGTTGAAAGAATGCGCAAGGTTTGATGCAGATATCTTCAACAGTTTGAGTTACAGCCCAGAAACAGTGGGAATGCCGATGCGGGCAGGAAACCGTACTAAAACATCATGTCTCTCCTCCCTCCTGGGGGGGGACAATTACCAAGTACAGATGTGACTGTGCCATGCTGACAACCAACGACGGTTCCATAACTGATCCATAACTGACAACATGGCATACAGTACATCATCCATCAACTGGAACCTTCTTTTGTTACAATACAAACGGCTTCGACTCAGGTAAACATTACGCTTATTGATTACAAACAAGCCTTCTGTTTCCGAGCCTCCTATTCCAGATAGTGACACTGATGCTTTTTGCAGCTGCTCGCCTGTCTGGATTAGACCATCTGCAAAGTAGCAGCACAGTAAAGCAGTGAGCCAGCTGTACAACATCATGTGTGGAGTTTCTGTTACTCCTCCTGGGAAAGAGACTGAAGGGAACAGTGAAGAGGGGAGAAGGGTGAACCCAAATGCCCTTTGAGGCTAACAGATGGAAGGGTTTGGCTGAGCAGGAGTGGGCTAGGCGCTAGTCCACACGTACACGGGCATTTCTTTTTTCTTTTTTTTTTTTTTTAAACAGATACTTTTCTGTGCATTTTAGAAAAAAAGACCCCATTTTAGAGAATATCCCCGCCCACACGAGAACGCAAAAGCGGCTACAAACGCTCAAATCAAGTATTCCGAGCCAGTAGGTGGCGATAACGTCCACATTCAAAAGGTCTAATTCGAGAGAAGAAAATCACACAACGCAACAGTGGGCTTGCATGAAGTGAGCTGTGGCATCATCGTTTTCCAAAAGCCCCGTTTTGCATGTCCACATGGATAAATAGAAATCGGCTTTTTAGAAAATCTCCACCTCGGATGAAGTTTTCAAAAATGTTTGTTTTTAGTGACCTAAAACACTGTCTGCATGGGTGAAAAAGGCCAAACTGCAGAGAAAAACCAACGTTTTTAAAATCCCTGTGTGTGTGTGGACTAGGCCTAAGTTTTGGTGAAGCTGAGGACCTTTGATCAAGTGATGAACCAATCAACACTGCACAACAATTAGCATTTATGCTGCTGAACTTAAGATCAACGGACCCAAAGGCTTCAGCAGACAGCATGCCGCTATCGACTACTTTAGCTTCCTGTGCAGCCAGAGGATGTAGACACTGTATGCAGCTTTGATCCTCATCAGAATCTCTCCAAAATCAATCATCTCCAGTCGTCCAGCGCATGTCATTGGACAGCGGGCAGCAGAGCTTTAGTTGGATTCCGTTCTCCCACAATGCATTAGCCAGATATACTGCGATTACAGATACTGTACTTTCAGGCACTAGCATTTGTCTTAAAAGCTCATAAAAGCGAATGGTGGCAACAATTAGCAATTAAAGGTTACGGATCATTTTGCTACAAAACGGAGTGAAAAAGCCTGTTACTTGCTGAAAAAAACAGACAAAACAAGGAACTTCAAGGGCAATATTTATGCCCTGGCAGCAATGATACATCATCTTTTATTCCAAGTTTGTCATCTTTTATGAAAACCTTCTTCTGCTTCAGTGTATAGTGAATTACATAGCATAACAGTTATTATTTATCCAATAAAATAAATAAAATAGGTTCCGACAGGTTTGACAAATGTATCACCTTTGCACTGAAACATTTTACAGCAGAAGATTACAAACAGAAGACATCTCATTTTTATCAGTTAGGTTAGGACCTGCTCCATGAAGTGCAAAAGATGTCTTAAAATTCTACGTGAGCACCATTGAACGCAGCTATGCAGTCATCCATCTATTCTGCACCTGTAATTGCATCTGTATTCAAAGCATCTCTGTGCGTGCCGAAGACGGCTACACACACACACACACACTCTTCCACCGCACCCACACTCACTCCTTTGCGTGTCTCCACGGAAACCGGCTCACTCGAATGATCCATCAGACCTCAGAGGCTTCATGAGGCGGACAGCAAAGCCAATCACACGTGATTTCTCCGCATGCTTCAGCACAGCCAATGGGGACCCTGATGCTCCCATATGCCCCTTCCCTGCCACACCCCCAAATTAATTAGAATGCCTTCCTATGTACCCAGAGACCTGGAAGTCATCCCACACAAAAGAAAAAGGCATACAGCTGTCTAAAAATGTCACTACATGCACCGTCCAACGCTCTGTGCATGTCATGACTTCATCATTAATAGTGATGGGCCGCAGGGGGGTTGCTGTCAGACATTATGCCAAACATACAGTTTAGCCTGTATCCATGATAGACAACACAGTATCACAAATTACATTCAGAACACTGATGCATAACATAAATTAGACGCCATCTTGGATCACGCCAGCTGCAACAGTCATGCTGGTATAGTTTCCGGTGTAGCAGTCACTTGTTATAACGCATTCAGGGAGTGTGTACTCTGATGAGTCAGACCACACCCATCTTCCAACTCACCCTTCTTTCTATACAAATAACTCACCCGCGCAAACTTTCATGCAAGTTAACTTGCGTAAACTTATAAGGTTGTGATGCAATTGTATTTATAAGAATTGTCCAGAGAGACACCTCCGTACATATAAACACCTGCAAAAATACTCTAAAAAGCTTTCTTAGCAGTTTTTTCAGAATAGTTCTATAATAGTTTTGCAGTAGTTTGGCCTGACAGACACACACAAACACGCTCACAGATCAACTGTAAAACAATACCAGCATCACTACCGTGGTAAATAACAAAAAAATGCTGATATACAATATTTTTTGATAACAATTAATTAATGCCATTTATTATATATTAATTAAATATTTGTTGACATAGGCATGTGTGCAACATGATACAGTATAAAAATGGACAGTAACAAGACTTTAAACAGTCCCTGTATGACACTGTTTCGGCCAATCAGCACCAAGGAAAAGACAAAAAAACATCAGGAAATGGACCGTTTTTATAGTCGTGCATCGATCGTGCTATTTCATTGCCTCCTGGGGTGAGCTCCAAAGTTTAACACTGAAACAAAACCCAGATACACTGTGGAGCAATGGCTTCAAAGGCTGCCACTATTGAAGTTATGAATTTATAATAGGCTCAACATTAAATCAGAGAAGCGGTTTATTTTCCTCTAAACACACAGTACGTAAAACGCCTCAGTAAAAATGCATCACTCCGGCCTCTGAAACTCGTGGCAATACCTTAAACTCGATCCAACTCCTCTACCCCACAACTGCAATGTATAACAAACATTTTCCCCATTCACTGGAGGAGTTCTGCTTTCCATATAGAGCACCTTCCCTCAACCTCACCAAACAAGAGGCAGAGAAAATATTGACTGTGCAAAAAAAAAAAAAAAAAAAAAATCAATTGAGGTAATGAAAGGAGCAAATCCTGTTAACACAAAGATTTTCACAAGCAAAAAAAAAAAAAAATCGGCTCCATTCCAACTATATCAGAAGTAGAGCATGTATAGGTTACTCTCTGGGATTACCTGTCAAGGCAGCATGGCTCTTCATTCATTGTTAAGACCTCATTATTTATGCCGCAGAAGCCAGGGTCCATTAAACGAGGTTGAGTGCTCTTTCATGATGTGATAAAGGGGAGGACCTTCAACCACCCCCCTTTACAGACTAACACAGAGGTGCCTGAACTGAACCAGAACCAACACTGGCAGCCTTGGTGCTTACCATAGGTGTCATCTGCAGAGATGACTCATTCATCACTCCATTGTAGGGGGTGGCAGGGGAGGCATATGGGGAGATTGACCAACTGGGTCCATCTATCCATCATGAAATCTGATTATTCGTGGGGGAGGAAAGGGTGGAGCCGATATCCCAGTGTACCGAGAAGAGAGATTCAGGAGCACACCCCGAACAGCCCGACTATCCATTGCGAGGATCTCACACACACGCACACGCGCGCACACACACACACACACACACACACACACACACACACACGCACACACACACACGCGCACACACGCGCACACACACACGCGCCCGCACACACGCGCACACACGCGCACACACACGCGCACACACCATTCATTCACTTGTATACTCACACCTAAGGGGAATTTAAGGTCTCTAATCTGCCTGACATCGGTTTGTGGACTGTGAGAGTGAACAGAAAAATTTGGATGAAACGTACACAAACTACCAGGCTGAATTCGAACCCACAGCCTTCTACCTATAAGGCAACAGTTTCCCTGTCATGCAGCCGTGCCGCCCCAAACTGGCTTGCTTGGCCATCCAGGGTAGACATGAGAATTGAGTTTACTTTGAAAGTTGCAGTCATATGATCCCACTAAAAACCATAAAAATCCAACGTGTGTCTCATTTTCAACTAGTAGACATAGTCCTGATTTAGAACATCATTTGCACCAAGGTTTTGCTAAATGAGGCAAAAAAAAAAAAAAAACTGCCAGTGGCATTAGAAAATTTGAATCAATTCAATATTTGAATTTGACTAGTCAGGCAAATATTAACATAAAAAACACAAAAATGTCCTACTGAAAAAAAAAAGTAATATTTTAAGAACCATTACAGACTGACAAATATTGAAAAAACCAAGCAAATAAACTACAAATAGATGCCTGAGGGTAACACAGGCAAATTCAGCCCAATCCAGAAAGGTCCTGTGTAGGAGCAGGCTTTCATTCCAACCAATCAGTCACAGCTCATTCGACTAATCAACCTCAAGAGTCATTATTAGCAGAATCAGGGGTGCACTTGACTGGTTGGAATGAAAGCCTGGTTCCACGCCAGCCCTTTCTGGATAAGGCTGAATGCCCCAGATGTAACCGAATGACACCCACATACCCACCAAGCGAAAACAATTAGCATCCAAGAAAGACAAACAGACACTCAAAACTGACAGAGACAATCTACAGAGACACCACACACACACACACACACACACACACACACACACACACACACACACACAGAGAGAGAGAGAGAGAGAGAGAGAGAGAGAAACACGACAAACAACACACAGACACAACACAGACACACACACAACAGACACGGAGACAACGAAAACATACTACAGGCACGCCACTAAAACACTGCAAACACACAGACACCACAGAGACACACACAAACACACTACAGACAGTCACACAAAGACGGACACAAAAACCAGACACAGACGCATCCAAAGACATGCAGACAGACAGACACAAAGACACAGACAGACACAGACACGGGGATAGAGGGTTTAAAAGCACTCATGAATATGAGGATCCATAGATGTTTGAAAGCCCGTAAATATTCCAGGATTGCAGGCCCACAGAAGCACAGTTTCAGGGGGCTCATTTGCAGGCCAGCACACGGGTCTGCTGCTCTAACTGCAGACGCTGCCCGCTGGGATACAGATCACTGGCCATCCATTAGCTAAAACAGATTCTGCTCCAGAAGAAGCAATATTGGCTGATGACCAGGGAAATGGCTTACAAAAATGCCAATACCATGAAAAAGAACTTTCCAGCTCAAAAGTTCTCCTTTAAAAGAGCCATGGAGGTCATATTTAATGGTTTCTGTGAGAAAAGGAAACTGGAGACATAACAGGCGCTGAAATGCTGCATTATATCCAGACCAGGGTTCCAATAGGACTCGGCAAAAGGATTCGAATTATTTTCTTCATTCAACTAAGAATGCCTGGAATATTGGAACAAATGAAATCATCCCAAAGGAGTGAATCACACCAATCTGCTCCTTCAAACAGGCAATGGTAGCTATGAGCCATCACTCTGACTTATTCTGTGGCAACTCATACCCCATGGGAGGACGCCATTTGAAAAAGGTGGGTTTTGTTCGGTCGCGAACACACAAACTAAGCACTACTTCCTAGCTACGCAACTCTAACATTTCCAGGTGATTTGTTTACAGTTAGTTGCTAGAGTTTCCCTCGCGATAGGTTTTCGTCAGTATTAACACTGATAATTCAGTATTTTGTATACATTTTTGTAGTATAAGTTCAAACATGCAGAATTTATGTGGTACCGTTAGAAAATACAGGGCGCTGGCGGCCCCAGAGGCTCTCGCCGCTAAGATAAAGTAAATGTGAAAATTTTAGTTGACGGATGCATGCATGGATGGAGCCCGATACCATAACTCCCATGCCACTCGGGCGGCAGGAGCTAATTAGGAGCCTGTAACTGAAAATGTTGATAAAATAAAGCAAATTGGTGAGTTTTTGGTGATATTTTTAGGCAAGTTACCTTGAAAAAATAGGCCAAGGTCGCCTTTAGGCATGTCATTTGTGGGACTTTATGAAATGCATGTCCAGTAAAAATTAGGAGCCTGTAACTGAAATAGTTGATGAATAAAGCAAAATGTCAAGTTTTTGGTGATATATTTAGGCCAGTGACCTTGAAAATATAGGTCAAGGTCACATTAATGCACGTCATCTGTAGGCCTTTATGAGATGCATGTCCAGCGAAAATTAGAATTCTGTAACTGAAATAGTCAATGAGCTACAGCAAAATGTGTTGACGGACGGATGCACGCACGCACGCACGCACACATGGAGCCCGATACCATAGCTCCCGCACCGCTCGTAGCGGGAGCTGATAAAACTGTATAGAAGTTGGAATTACTTTCTTCAGTTTGAATTTGAATTGTTCAGCTGGCCACCGTAACGCACAACTTGATTCATAGGGGAATACTCCTCTCATGGCGTCCTAACATTGAGGTCTGAGTCAACATTGTGGGTTATGGAAACGCAGGAGGATGTACCGATTGCCTAACAGGCTCAATGCACCAGCCAAGATCAACAGAGCGCATAAAAAGTACCTGAATCCGAAACAAAAACAATGTTTAAACACAGTCGGAGGGCTCTACGACCCATAGGGGAAAGGGGGGGGGGGGGGATCTCCAGCACTAGGGCTGTGATAATGCCCATCATAGGCTGGGGACCTGCACAGCACATTACCACAAAGGGATCTGCATTTCATGAACACTCTCCCGTGCTGCATACATTTATATGGCAGAATAAAACTGCAGGCAGGGAAATGCAATCCACTCAGGTCTACTCCGCGGTGCAGGTGTGGCCAATCAGCACCAAAGGAGCTGAAGCCAGGTAATACTACCCACACGCTTGAGCGACAGAGCCATTCTTCAAATATATGTGGTGCAGCAGATTACGAGCTGCTGACTACGAACCCGTAAGATGTCATATCATGAGCCAAGACCTCAGGGGTAAAGAAAATTAAAAAAAAATTATTCCACAAAAGATGATCCTGCAGTAATCTGGAGGGAGGTCCTGTAAATTACAATAAAAAAATTTTCAAAAAGAGAAAAGAAAATTGTGAGGGAATGAAGAGATCCAGCCCCCTCCCCCCTCACCAGCATCGACTGTTGCCATGGAATCGCGGCAGACTATACCCAGTCTTCAGTCTAACAGTCTCCTCAATTTGCAGATTTGCTTTATTGACGCGACATCAGAGAGCACTGCCGAAGATTACGCGAATGACACGCAATAAGTAATCAGACTGATAAACTCTGGGAAAGCACAAACAATAGATCAACGTACAGTGACTGAGAACAAACCTTAATAATGAGAATAAAATGCACTGACCCGTGCGATTACAGAGTTTCTGCTGATGCTTGCAGTAACGCAGCTAAAAATTGTAGCACCTAGGAGGATGGTGCCCTTCACCCGCTAAATTCTGAAAATTGCTCCCCTGTTAGATAGAGATAACGGTGCAGAACTCAAATCAGGTTTGTGTGTTGCGTTTTACAAGGCCTGTATGTCGCGTTCTTACTGCCCATAGGCCATGATGCTGCGCATCTCTGCCTCCAATACAGCGGTCTCACAGCTAACACATGACCTCTTCAGGGCCATGCATGTGCACAGACACGCTCATTCTCACACTCAGACACACAATCTCTCCCTCAGCCAATCACAAACAAACAAGGACAGAGATGGCACACGCCCTGTTCTTCCTCCCATACCTGCTTGCAAATCTGCACCTCCACCTCCTCTACTCACATACAGCCCTTCTCTCCTGTCTTCTGCCTTTTTCCTTCCCTTCATACAGGACTGTGGGTGACACCAGACCCTGCGGGCTCTGTTGTGTGGGGCTGTGTGAGTACGGTGCAGAAGAGGATGTCGAGTCCTGGCTTTGATGAGGAAGCAGGCAGGAGGATTTGGTGGCAAAATGGGCTGCAATCAGCAGCTAAAGGTGAGAACGTTCAAATGGCCCTAGCTCACTTTCACACTCGCCTTAGCACTCCCCTTAGTACTCTCCTTCCTGCTCACCTTAGGGCTTGCCTTAGTGCTCTCCTTCAAGCTCCCCTTAGCGCTCTCTTCAGTACTTGCCTTAGCGCTCCCCTTTGTGTTAGCCTTGGCACTTACCTTAGTCCTCTCTTCAAGCTAGCTTTAGTGCTCACCTTAGCGCTCTCCTCAGGGTTCGCCTTTGCACTTCCCTCGGTGCTCACCTTAGAGCTCTCCTTAGGGTTCATCTTAGCACTCACCTTAGAGCTCACCTTTGCACTTTTCTCAGTGCTAACCTTAGCGATCTCCTTAGGGTTCATCTAAGCACACACCTTAGGGCTCGCCTTCGCACTTTTCTCAGTGCTAACCTTAGCGCTCTCCTTAGGGTTCATCTTAGCACACACCTTAGGGCTCGCCTTTGCACTTCCCTTAGTGCCAACCTTAGCGCTCTCCTTAAGGTTCGTCTTAGCACTCCCATTAGGGCTTGCCTTTGCACCTCCCTTAGGGCTAGCCTTGCCGCTCTCCATAGCACTCATCTTATTGCTTTCCAATATTAACTAGAATTTAGCAATTTCGGAAGAAATTGCGGGTGTGAATGCTGTGCCGTTTACTCACCGGCCTGTTTAATCGCTGACGCTGTATTTTTACCAGTGAGAAACACAGACAGGTAGGTGTGTGTGTGTGTGTGTGTGTATGCGTGCATGAGTCTGACAGTAGCTCATCTGTGTGTGCGCGCGTGTCTCTATGGAGACAGCAGCACCCCTATGTGCTTGCCATGGTGATCTCACAAGTGCTATGAGACAGATCGCAAGGCAAAAAATCTTCAGTGACACTGTCCGAACTACTGCCATTTTCTGGCAGACCG
The DNA here is from genome assembly GCA_029721435.1 of Gymnothorax reevesii. Classification (NCBI taxonomy): domain Eukaryota; kingdom Metazoa; phylum Chordata; class Actinopteri; order Anguilliformes; family Muraenidae; genus Gymnothorax; species Gymnothorax reevesii. The sequence continues at coordinate 54,993,530 of CM056585.1, forward strand.
TGAGTCCTACGGTGAAAACAAAAACGTTGTGAGCAAGAGGAGACTCTGCTGAGTGTCCCCATGTATTTTTTTTCTTGTAGGGTCAAGTATGTCGTCAGGATGGCAATTTACAAAAGGTGTTTTTCAACTTTCTTCCCAAACTGTTCTGCTCCTATTATAATGGCTACCTATGGCGCAGTTGGTCGGTGCTCCTGTCACTTGGGGGCTCCTAGAGTCTCAACCCTTTGTCAGTTTTCTTCCAAAGTGACATTTTCCAGGCCTGCACAAATTTTCCTACGTTTTGATGAAGAATTTGTGTGTGTTGACTTTGGAAATTGTAGCCAGGGAAGCAATTTCAAAATTAATTGTTTTTGCCTCTCTCCACTCTAAATCCTAGACATTCTCCCACTCACGTGAACACTCGCTCATTGATTTCTGTGGGAAAAATCTTTCAAAAAATGCAGACATTGCAGAAACTATTACGGTTACCGATAACAGAAGTCATAGCAAAAATGTCATAGCATAAATTACCTACGGTTCAGGCTGCATTCATTTTTAAACAAGAGCACCAGGAGCTGGTACATTATACGCTCGATGTGTGACCTTGACCTTGGAGCGACAGAGGCGACAGTCATTCGGTGTCTAGACCCTGACCCTGGTAATGTTCCTGTGGAGTTTCGTCCCGATCGGCCTAAAGCTTTGCACACAAATTTGCGGACAAGGCAAATGTGAACAGACGGACGGACGGAGCGGTTGACGCCAATATACGACCACCTCTGGCGGCGTATAAAAATGCAGGAAAATGGCGGAGATGAATATTAATTAGAGGCCCTGAAGGAGAAAAGCATGGAGGCTGGATAACAGCAGGCAAGGACACGGGCTCTAAAAAGGGAATGTTTTCAAAGTTTTTTCCACTCACAACCAGGACTAATTTTAAAGCCCTCTCAGTGCGCAGGAGCAAAGGCACACGTCGATCAGCAGAAATGGAAACTGGTTGCCCATTTCATAAATTGGACAATAGCCAACAGCCTTCTTTATGGAAACCTTCAATCAACCAGTCAACACCTAGGGAAGTGCGCATCACAACGACGTGCAGACTTGTCAAAAATGCTCATGAGGACTCTAAATTTGCTTGAACACAGCTAAAATTTTGGATAATGAAAAAAAAAAAAAAATCAATACTGTCAATCTCTGCCTTCGCTACTGCTCAATGCGCCTCATTGTTTTCAGATCAGCTGACCAACAGATGGAGAAATATGGATTCAGGCAGGAAGACAGACTGAGGGAATAACAGATTTTTAATTATCTTAAATTAGGATATTATGTATATCTCAATATCTGAGGTGCAGTTTCACTCATGCAACCTTGAGCGATATAGGGTGTCATTTACATGGCTATAGACAGGGCTCAGGCCCTTTCCCAATCCTCAAACACAAACAAGGGGTTCACCTTCAAACAGCCCTTTGTTTTTTTTTTTAAACAGCAAGGAGTCTGAGCAACCGATTTCTGATCAAAAACAAATATGTTGCACAAGAAATAAATTTCATTTTCACAAGCCCCTCTACCCTGTGTTTTTATAGAGGTAATAAAACCATAAAACACAGTGTTTTACGAAGGGATTTTAACAAATGAGAAACCACCTGATGAGCAACACACCACAGCAATTCATAAGGCTGAACAAGCTGCCTTTTGTGTCCACAATCTATAATAAAATAAAACAAAACTATATACACTTGGCTATATTCTTAAACCGCCCACTAAATTCTTGCAATGCATTAATATGCGGGATGACCTTTTGTGAGAATTTATTTTTAAATTATTCATTAGCACTTCACAAACAGTAATATTGCCTAGCAGCCAGAAATTCCAGGGCTTTAAATCCTTTATTTTATTTTTGCAAGTGAGATCAATTACAGTCAGGAAAAAAATAAATAAAAAGTGGGATGACTACTGATCCTTGTCAGAAATGCAGGAGGAAACCTCAGATTGCACACCCCAGCAGGGAGGCAGCTGATGCTCTCTAACACACCAGGTCAGCTGATACCAAGGTGTAAAACTGTGACCTGGTGTGGTTCAGCACAGGGACCATATAGTATTTAGAGGACAAGAGAAAAAGAAAAGGCAGGAGAGCACATTTTTTTTTAATGGAAGTAGTTTGCGATGCTTGTTAAATACTTCAGATACTCCTGGACTGCCTTAACCCCTTCACGCAGAATACAAATAATGCCATTTTTTTCCTGTCATGCACAAACCTATTTAGGCTTTATCTTTGGAAAATTATTCGAGTGAAGCAAGACATTTGGAAATTCAATTACATAATTATGTAGAAATTAAATTTTAGGAATTTACGAACGCCGGCATCTATCTGCGCAAAGGGGTTAACGCTATTTTGCACCCCTAGGTTATGTAAAAAAAAGGTCTGCTCATGGGTTGAGTGGGATGCGCAGCCTCGGCACGACAGCCAGAGATGTTGCCTTCCTCCTAAAAAATTTCAAAGGATCGTCTTCTGTAACCTGTGGTCACATACTCCACACAGATGATGATCAGTCCTCAGCTAATTTGGCGCAAGAGAACGGTGACAAAGCAAATTTTAAACAAGAGCAATGCAAGGCGTGGCATATGCCCCAGACTGAAACAGTTGAAGAACATGTACAGAGGGCGAGTGCCAGATATAATCTGCTATGTAAGACCATTCAGGTCACCAAAAAGCAAAAACCTGCAGCGAGCGCGCTAAAGGATTTAAAGATGGCTGCCGTGGCAGCCATGTTGGTTGGCGGAGTGAGCTGAAAATCGATAGGCGTCATCCCCTATTCACCACACCAAAAATCATTAACCTCCATTGAGCGGTATTCACATTAGAGCGCGACAAATGATTTCATGATGGCTGCTGTGGTGGCCATTTTGTTTGGTGGGGCAAGCTCAAAATCGATAGGCATCATCCCCTGTGTATGATCATTCACCCCACCAAAAATCATAAAACTTTGTCCAGCGGTGCTCATGTTAGAGCGCGACAAAGCACAGTTTATGACATGATGCCCAGATAGACGGAAGGGGTGAAAACATGATGCCCCCGACTGACGCTTTGGAGGTTGGGGGCATAAAAAAACAAATGGAGAGCGATGAATTGAATGGTCTATGAAAAACGTTCAGGGGCTTTCTGGCTACAACGAAAAACACAGGAACTAAAGAGTCTACGTTGAGCAGAACAGCCAGTAGCCGGAATATTGAACTGTGTCATGACGGCACAGGGGACCCCAATCAGTGCCGCAGGCGGAACATATGAAGCAGCTTCCGAGTCTGTAATTCCTTTTTAATACAACAGTTCAGGAATCCACAACTGCTTCAGGCCATCGCTGCCCTCGATTCTGATCGTGACAACTCAACCAATAGGCCTCCCCATCCACAGCGTGGGGAATTAAAAAGCTGCATAGCCATTTAATCCACCTGGCCAATTCGCAGTCGCTTTTCAGGCGAAGTCTGAGAACAGATACCGAACTTACTCCCTGGTCCAGCTCTTCCAGTCGTGGGAGAGAAACCTTCAAGAGACACCACTGACACCGATTTGTGCAGTGAAACACTCCATCTTGAATTTTCACTGATTAACACATTTCATAAAGCTTCCCGCTGACAGAGCACTGTATAACGAATGCAAGAACCTCAAATTCAGTATCTTTATCAGAGACTGCGGTACAGAGGAAATCTGCCTACACTGGAACATTCTGACATCTGCCATGAATTTGGAGACATCATTAAACTTTAAGGTTACGGACAATCCGTGGACTTCTTTATAACATGTCCACTGATATAACAAAAATGCTACCACAGCATTAACCTCCCCTATAGAGGAACAACACGACTTCATTTCAAGAATCATATACTCTGAGCGGAGACCTACTTGACGATTTAATTTACCATTTAACATATGTTAATAAATTTCAACTTTTGAGGTTAACATTCAGCATAAAATTATTCAGAGAGCACACACAGTGTTCTAAAGGAGAAAATGAATTGCCCGGCGCATAAACCTTCCATTCGTGCCATATTTTACAGCACCACATTGAGGGGTCGAAGTCTCCAATTGCTGAGGGGAAACCTCTCGGCGCCTCAATGAATATGCAATAAGTAAAAAGTCTGCCAACTCTGACCTCTCCATGCTATTTTACTCAACACATAGGGCTGCTGAATGCAGATGGCTCCTATCTATCGGCATAATAGTATATCATAGTGCTGGTTGGTTGAAACTGAAATACTGCGCTACTCAGACCAACACTTTCCTTTGCTTAACCTTCCTTTTACTGTTGATTGACGGCAGACCTTTTTTTTCAAAAATCCACACAAGTGAAGCAAACGTCTATCTGGACAGGCCTACCAAAGAAAACGGCCAAGCTAAATAAAAAGTTTGTCAGATGTCTACCTTTTTCAAAGAACCATCAACACACAATTGAAAACTCATTTGGTTCGTCTCTAGGTTTGTTACAGGCCATGCAATATTTTTGAGTTTGGTTCTGGTGAAAATGTGTTGACTTCAAAATGTTGTGGTGCGAAGTTTAGCAGGAATGTGGCATGTTTTAGATGTTGTGTTGCTGGTTATTTTAAAAAGGTAGACATCTGACAAACTTTTGTTACAGCTTGGCCGTTTTCTTTGGTAGATCTGCGCAGAGGGAGTTTGTTTTTTATTTTTCCTCGATTTTGCCCTTTCTGTTTCACTGTCTGTCTAGAGGGCTTGAAACACAAACTTATTTCGCCCTAAGCACAGCACTTAAGCACTTAAACACTCAAATCTTGTTATGCCCCTCCGAAAAAAGGCCAGGAGCTTCATCTCCAGATGGCCAATCAATTTTATAAAAAAAAAAAAAAAAGTTTATTTCGACTGATATCAGGGTAACGACACATTGGCAACCTTCCCTACTGAACAACAGCTACATAGAAAGCACCTCCATACTTCTCCCTGTTCTGAAAGTTTAACCCCTTCAGACCCTGTGACAGACGTCGGACAAGACAGGCATGGCTCAGCGACTGGAGAAAGGGAGGAGTAAGTGCCCATTTTCAGTCAAAAATATGAATTTATGTTCAAGCTAGCCAAACAAATTTGCCCTCAGCATAACTATAAGTGTTGCAAGTGATAGTATTTCAAGTAATCTTGAATATATCTCATATCATTAATTAATAGGAATTTTTCAAAGTCCGATGTCCACTGCAATGGACATCAGGAGTTAGGCAGCATTAGACAACATTCACTTACTGCTAGTGTCAATATGCAAAGAAACAAAGCACCTGTAAGCTTTTCTTAGGTAAAGTATTATGTCTCAGTTTATTTATTCATGTTTAGAAAATTTTAAATGTATAATTTTTGTACATAATGTTCTAGTAGAGTATAAATACTAAATACTAATAAAAACATGAGAAGGCAAAAATGTGTTTTTCCCCCTTTGTTTCTATGGTTGGAGAGGAGTAAAAATCAGTTGGACAAAAATTTTTTTGCCCAGCAGAAAAAATGCGGGTCTGAAGGGGTTAATCCCATGAAGTGAGCTCAATAGGGCAAGTGAAGACAACAATCAAGAACGATCTCGGTGAAGTCAGGTATTAAGCCAGAATGTGGTCAGATCTACAATAACTCTATGAAGAGGAACTCCAACTCCAACAAAAATCAAAATCCATCCATTCATTCTCCCCTCCCATCCTTCCAATTATTTCTGGTCAGGGTCACATGGGTTATGGTGCCTATCCCGTATGCATTTCAGCATAAACCATTACTAACACATTTATAGCCAATTCAGAACGTCCAATCAGGCTAAATGTTAAAATAAACTGAACTACCCACACAAAACCTGCATGGACACAGGAAACATGCAAACTCCATGCAGAGATCCAGGCCAAGCATCGAACCGAGGACCCCCACTGTGCAGTTCCAGTTCGACGCAGGAACAACAGAGAAAGCAGGCACCATTGCCAGAGGGTCTTCCTCTGAGGTCTCGGTGAGGCAACATAAAAATATCCTGCATTACCACTGTACTATCATTTATCAGCTTTCAGTCATTCAACGGAGTCTAAAGAGCTGCTTAAAGATGCCCCGCGATCAGCTTCATCAAGAGCCTCATAGTGAATAAAGTTGGTCATACTGATTAGTTCGTTACGTTCCAGGGAAATCAGTCATGAAATTACCACACCTACCCTGAGAGGCTTTACAATTACAATCATTAAACCAAAACTGCAAACAAACGCCACAACAAAAGGCTTGAAATTTAGTAGCAGTGGGCTCAAAAATTACAAGCACCCCTAACTAGCAATACAAAAACTATAGGCAAAAAATATGTAAACAATATAATTATGGAGAAACGGAATACACCAACATATGTGACATACTTTATGTTTCCATGGAAACAACCAAAATCGTAACAATTGAAAACGAAATAAAGTTAAAAAAAATATCAACGTTTCATAATAATTGGCACCCCTCATTTACCATTTGGTGCAACCATCTCTGAGAGGGATAACGGCATGGACTCTTTTCCTGTAATTTTTGACAGGGTTAAGACAGGGGGGCATTTTGGACCATTCCTTTAGGAAGATCCTTTACATTCTTGGGTTTGTGTTTATCAACTGCCCTCTTAAACTCAGCCCACAGGTTTTCCACTGGATTAAGGTCTGGTGACAGAGATGGCCATTGCAGAACGTTGATTTCGTTGTCACTAACCATTACTGTCGGGACCTTGAGGTATGCTTTGGGTCATTTTCTGGTTGGAAAGTCCACCTACAGCCAAGTCCCAGCCCTCTAACAGAGGCAGCCACATTTTCAACCAAAATATCATGATATTTGGTGGAATTCATTCATTATGCCATTAATCTCAATCAATGCCCTGGGACCCCTTTAACACACACGCAATCTTAACCTCAGCCCCAAAATGTGACTGACCCAACATCATATTTCACAATGGGATTCCTTGTATGAATCTCAGTTTCAACATAAAACATGCCAATGCTGAATCTGACCATAATGCACAACAGTCATAAATTAACCCATTAAGACCTAGGGCACCTCATGATGCACTTCATTCACATTTCTTAAAAATTATCCATATATATATGATATTTATGTCTCTTCCGTTTTTGAAGCGAGTGCGGCGCACACTTCGCATCAGGTCTTAATGGGTTAAATGATGTCTGGCAAACTCTAAGCACTTTCTTCTATTTCTTCTGGTCGGCAAAAGCTTTCTTCTGGCAACCCTTCCAAAGAGCCTGTGGTTGTGGAGGTGGAGCCTGATGGTGCTTTTTGAAACCTGATGTCACTACGATGCCACCGAGGCCAGCGATTCCTTCACAGTGATTCTTAGGGATTTTGTTGCCTCTTTTACCATCCTCCTCAGTATCTTGGGGGGGGGCTTTGGCAGACTGAAGTTGCATCCTCAGCACTTGAGGTTTTCAACTGTTCCATATCTTTGAAATTTTTTAAATAATTACCCTAACATTTGGCATATTCAATCATTTGTAACCATTACCAAATTATGACCATCACTCATCTTGAACTGACAGCTGTTTCGTTTTTTCATGGTTCTGGATGACAAAGGGCTAGTACATGTGTTACCTCAATTTTATACCCTAGTGAAACAGGAAGTCAATATAGTTCCTCAATTTAGATAAAACTTAAATAAGCGGAATACCTGGTTTAATTCTAGTGAATGTTATTTACAGTAATCTTTTGGGTGCCATTAATTGTGAAACCTTGATTTTTCATTAAATTAGTATATGATTTTGGTTGATTCTATTGGCCCATTAATATCATACAGTATTTAAACATTATTTTGAGTTTCTCCATAAATATATTTTTCAGAATTCTTTTTAAAGTTTTGTTTTTGCATTGCCAGTCAGAGGTGCGAATAATTTTTGAGCCCACTATTAAGTGTTTTCCTGAATTTATCACTACCTGATTCCAGCCTGCAGTGGCAAGCTGTGAAAGCTGTCACATTCACAGTAGAACATTATGGCTTGAACACTTTAGAGCAGTCAAGAATATGAAAGTGGGCGGAGCCAAAAAAAAAAAAAAAAAAAAGGTTAACGCATGCTAGCAGCTGCCACTTGTGGAATAACTTGGCACCCATCTTCAGGGACTAAGACACCAGGGCAAATTTAGGGATTAGGGGGGGGGGGGGAATCACTTTATTCATTCATTATCTCAAAACATGCCTTTTTAGCCTCACAACTACTTCTGACAAAAGTTATGATACTACATAGATGCAAAATATTAGAACAGCTGGCTGTTTAATGAAAGTTCTACAAAAGGTCCAAGCCCTCGCTGAGAAGTATGATGAAAGTGGACCCTATCAAGTGCATCCAGCAAACAATTTCACATCATTAAATCAGAGGTGAGGCAGTACCCTAACTCTTGCTGTAACAAGGGGCTTTATCGCCTCCTCAATGTCATAAAGCTTTTTATATGAGCATTAAATAACAAGACAGTTTGTGTTAAGTGCACCGTAGTTACTATGGCGTGCAGACCCTGGGAGCTATAAAGTCTATTGTCTGTATGCTGTAAGCCATTTGATGAGACATCATTGAGAGATTATATTTGCCTATCATAAAAAACCACTGATGCCATTTTGATGCACACTGTCACTGTAAACGCAATTCAAACTTGGAATAAAGAACACTGAAAGTAATTTTCACTCTTTACGAATTAATTTTATTTGTGGCAAATAACTAAACATTCCCAGCATATATTGAAATAACACAGAATGATATTCAATGATGTAACACTCATTCATCAGAAACGGCTACAGCACAGCTGGCCTTACAGCATTAATTCCTGGGAGAGCAATACCGCATCGATACAAAAATCCAACTTAATATCAGTCTTTGGACATAGATTCCAAGCCAATATCAGGAGCCTGCACCATGACTGAGCACCAATAACTTTACCAATAACATAACCAGTGTTAAGGTCAATACAGTGGGGGTCAGTCTGAAATATGTAGTTCAAAATACGCGCCCCAACATTGCCTGCAATGCCCACCACAGCCCCAGGGCCCATCCGACCAAAATAGCTCCATCAAACCCTTCGTAACCCGTTGATCCCATCAGCCGGTCACTAATCAACAGGGTTGTTCAGTTCAGACCCCCACCCTGTAAGAAACAAACGTGGGGACCTCACAGAAAAAAAGTCAACAATTTACACTCCCATTTCTCACCCATGCATATTCACACACTCGTGCGAACGAGAGACTTCCAATGACAATTAGGCCTACGGCAGATAAGTGCACAGAAGGAGAGAGGGGAGTAGTTGCATTAGAACTGCGAGGCTGTACAATGGCGTGTCCATTCTCTTGCTTCGGGAATTTAAAATAAAGAAAATGAACAACTGAATCCTTTGTTGCGCTGACGGCTCTCCTGGAAAACAACCCCGATAACCAACATAAGGAGCGCCTTGTGTGTCGAACATCTAATGACAACGCGCTCCGATGCCGAAAAATAAACATTTCACCGGCACGTGCCACAGCCACACCAACCGCATTTTCGGAGTTACCGCAGGGAAACAAGTCTCGTTTTTACCGGGGCTCATTAATTATATCGGTCGCCCGTGAATTATGTATGCAGCGTCTATGTTGGCCACCTCCTCTGAGATGCGGAACAATACGGGGTGCAATAACACAATGTCACTGCACGCCGTTCCCCGTCAGCAGGCAAAATGAGACACCTTTGTTTGCGGCATCGCGAAAAATTCACTTGAGAGAGCGACCTGCACGACGGGCCGAGCAGATTAAAAGAAATACATTTTTTTAATGAGCCCCAAGTTTCCAAGACTACAATGACGCGAAGTGACAAGCCCTCACAACGCAATTGGCCCGCCTGACAGTAAACCGGAGAAACGTCCACGGCAGTGAGATTGAAGATAAATAAAACGTACCCTCGCTCTTTTTAGGATGCATATCGTCCTTCCTTTACAGAGCCGAGTGAGTGATTTATCTATATGCAAACTGAGCGTCTGGAGCTTTTGGGGAACGATAGACAGACGACAGAGAACAACACAGCTTTCCCCGTCGGCTCTCCAACACGAATGACTAAACGCAGCCAGGTAGGCAGGGCAGTTACTTTGCGGATTCTCGCGGCAGACGCGTACAGATTGCAGCACGCGGTAACAGGTAAAGAGCGGTTTTGGATAACAAGAGCGTGACAGACTCACGGGGGGCGGGGGGGGGGGTGCAGCAGGACATCAAATGTAAAGGAAAGGGGGGAGGGACAGAGGAGGGGGTAAGGACAGAAAGACCAACATCAGGAGGACCAGTTTAAAGGCAGGCACCTTCCTGTAATGCGTGCACACACACACACACACACAACACAGTGCAGCCCACAAATGCACAATACATGCCACCTATATCCTGCTGATGACCGCTCCATTAAAGTCAAGCATCAGTAGCTAGACAGACGTGTTCCTCACCGGTGTCCTTCCACTCTTTTCCCCCTTTTTTCTGCTTCTCCTCTCCTTCCTGCTGCCTCCTTCAGCACATTATCCTGCCTGGCTTTGTGTGGTGCCGGCTACGAGGCTTACATCCCGCCCCCCTCCGGTGCACGGTCGGTCTTCCCTTCCCTTTTCTCTGGTTTAATTGATTATTTTTCTCTCCGCGCAGCACGGCACGGCAGCTCCTCTGTTCTCCGGCTCTGACTTCAGCGCTTTTAGCGAATCTGTCCTCTGTCTCGGCCCGCTCCGCGCGCTGCTGCAGCTCCTGCCCGCTCTTGGAATACTGATGGGGCGGCCGGGACAAAAGGGAGGCAGCGACTCCAACATTAAGAGCAGATATTTTATGGTAGAGTGGGTCCCCCCCCTTCCCCGCCTCTTCCTCTCCTCTTTTCTTTCTCTCTCTCGTTCTCTCGCTCTAAGTCATCCCTGCCTCCAGTAGCCAGGCGCGGGTGTTGTGCGGTGTCCCTCGAGAGCAGGCGGATGAGATGCTGAGGCGGGGGTGAAAACATGGGGCGGATGATGGAGCGGACTGCAGCCTCCCTCTCCCCCTATCCCTCCCTCTCTCTTTCTCTCTCCCACCCCCTCGCTCTCTCTGCACAGCCTCCCTCCATTGGCCCAGGCTTCAGCCACACAGGCAGACAGCTGGGGGTGAGCATGTATGCTCAGCAAACAAGAGGGGGAGGGAATGGAGGGGTAACCATCCTAAAATGCTCAATAGAGGATGCGCTCTCTCTATCCATTTATCAATCTCTCCCTTTCTCTCCTCATCTTTCCCTCCATCTTCATCTCTCTCACTCTTCCTTCATCTCCATCCCTCTCTCCCTCTCTCTGCTTCGACCAGAATGCCCATATCTTTGAGCTTCCATGAATTTAAAGAAACAGCTGGTATGAAAATAAATAGATAGTCAAGAGAAAATACCAGCAGAAATAATGAAGTATCATCACAACAAAGCAGGGGGTGCCGTTAAATGCATGATGTAACACACTGATGAAGAGAAGGAACAGGCAGTTCAATATGGGAGCAGAGGTTTGTCGTATTGGCTCATTAGAAGACATATTAATGACGGCCCATATTTGTGTGTGTGATTGTGAGTGCGGTGGGGGTGGGGTGGGGTGGGGGGGGGGGGGTGGAGGGTGGAATCAGTCGCTGTAGCAGTGTAACAGTGCTGTTTAACTTTGTTTCTTGTAATCCGTATGGGGTTCCTTCCTGTAACCCTCCCAAAAAATTTGTAGGTACAAAGATGACATGTTGTGGTTACTTTTAAGAACTGGTGACGCGGAGATACAACCAATCACTGCAAATCTTGAGCCATGACCAGGGCTTCTGGTAGACCTCGAACTCGGAGAATATTTTCAGGGCAGAATTGTTTCCAAGGATGAAGACATTAAAAGCCCAATTTTATGAAGGGTGAACCATCATGACAGCATAAGAAGGATCCGGACATTGCCACAGTTATATACTGAGAGACATTAAAAGCGCATTATAAAATATACTCTTAAGAAGTGGTAAATGGTTTCTTTCGTAGTTGCAAAACAAGGTCTCGGGAAACGGTACTTTTGGTAGTGAGACTTGCCCTCACTGTTATCGGTACACTGGCAGTCAGTTCAGCAGTTCTTATGCATTATATGACATGGCAGAAGACATTTTATGGAATGTGTTATTGTGGCGTCACAGATGACGCACTTTGTCGGGGACAATAGCTGACACATTTGGTGATTCTGCATCATCTCTGCAGTCTGGATATAGTGTTTAATTGAGATTAATGTGTCCAGAATCTTTTCTTTGAGACTGGCCATCATTCAACATTCAAAATGTTTGATTCTTCAGAGATTCATCTGTTTGTGGCATTTGAAATGGAAATGATGTGACTTTGTTTATGTGTGTTTTTATTGGCCCTGATCTTCAACTTTTCACGTGCAAAATGATTTCTCCCAATGTGATTCACGACCATGACGCAGGGAACTGTGCTGCATTTAGATAATCAGAATGTGGAGTTAAACCAAGAAAGGATTCGAACCCAGACACTTGACATTTTGCAATGCTTACCATACCTGATTGTTATCATGTCAATCCGCAAAATGAAAAAGTATCAGTTTTCAAATTAGATGATAAAAACCACTGCGTTTTAAATGCCTCTCAGTACAGTTTTTAGGAAATATCATTGGAATCCAGGTACCCCAGGAACTGTGATCGACTTGAAGTGTAACAGTTTCATCACAATATTGTAATCAGTTGTCAGATCAGCTGTCCATTCAAAACTGGCATCAGGCCAGATTAGTGACAGCAATAGCATGAGAAAATAAAAGGGGTGAGAAGTCATTCACATACCTCAAATTCTGACTATCTAAGCTAGAAATCTAAACTGAAAAAATGAAATCTAGAATAATCATCATCAGTCCCTCCTGTACTTCGTAGGAAGAGAGTTGTGAATTGGTTGAATTTGCGTCTCGACATCGCAACTGAAGGGACTGTTTCATACATTTCATGAAACAAAAAGCTTTCATTGATTTATTTATTCATTAATTCATTAAAAACAACAGAGTAAAGCATTTCTGACCGTCAATCCACACCTTAAATACAGGCTGAGATATGCTGCTTGCGAGCTTAATCTCTTAAAATTGATAGACTGAAGATCATGTGAGATTCAGAATGATTCACTCCCATCTGGTGTGTCTGGGGAGAACCGCAGTCTAGAACTGCTTAAAGCACACTACTTCAGCAGGTTGCCGCTACCAGGGAGTGCTTTGCTTGATTATTGTTCATCCGCAAGGAGGTAATACGTATACACAAGCATTGGTTGGGTTGTTCATTAGTTTGCCAGATTGCGGAATATGTTGAAATTTTATGGATAGATGTCAATGATATTTTGTGTGCTGATAGAAACTGTTTTAAGGAGAAAGTGATTTCATTTTGGAGAAATGACTCATTGTTGATCCAAGACCTGAAGAAATTTTTTTGCGCCAACTTAAGACGGCACTGTCTTTAAACACTCACACTCAATGAGGATACAATGGTGGAGGCAATGTGCTCTCCGAGCGCCTTCATGGGCCTCACTTGATGGAGCTTATTGGCTAAGTCGTTGGCAACAGACACAAGTATGTTTGAGAAATTAATAAAGCCTATCCTGTCAGGACATTTTCTAGCAAAAGTAAGCCTAGATCTATTCCACAGAATTTCAATAACAACCTCAGTGTCTTAAAAGGCTTTGCACCATGAAAACCATGAGGGAAAAATTTTGGTGCCTTCAACAAGGGATGTACAGCTGTAGGGCAGAATGCGAGCATTAGGCATTGATTCGTTGACATGAAGGAGCGTAACTTAGTAATTACGACAATATTTAATCAGTGCAAGTAATTTGTGTCAAGCAGTCACTTACCAGGCATAGCTGGAATAATTCTGTGCGCACTAATTTTTTTGTCCAAGAATTCACATGCGTAAATTAATCGCGAGTCAAACTTTTAAACCCTATTTCACCTCAGCTTCTGGGTTAACGGTAGCTCTGCATGACCGTTTGGTTCTTTAATGCCTCCTTTACCATCTTCCTCACCATCCGAGGGGTAACGTAAAAACTTTTTGCCATTCACACAACAGCACTTTTTGCGTACAAGGACAAGGTCCTCCTAAAACTGTCAAATATGGAGGAGGGTCACTGATGTTTTCGGAGATGTACTCTCCTGTGATCTGGAAAAACAGTGCATTTTTCAGTGGAAGGGTCTTGCAATTGAACAAAAACTTATAGATTCTGGAATTTTCCAACCAGAAAAAAAAAAGAAACTTTATCTTGACAGTTCATATTACACCAATAGCTAGCACTTAAAAATGTTTGCCTCTCTTAATTACAGCAAATGAGGGTCAAACTCAGTTTCTGACAAAAGTGACATAGGTACTAGGTTTTTTTCCTGATCGCAGGAGTATTGCTGCCAGAGGAGCAAAGGCACTAGGTTATGACAGCATGATAAATTTCATCAAATGCAAGGAAATGTTGGACAGAAACACGACGGCCTCCCCTGGAAGATTTGGACTTGCAGCAGGGTTCCCCCCCTGGGTTTTGGAAAATATTCTTTACGTTTTTTCCGTAAAAGATAGTCAAAAAATATTCTTCACTTTACCTTCATCTTCATTTTTTTCTTAGTCACTCAAGGACTTTAAATAACCTCAAAAAAGGCTTTGAAGCGCACTGAGTGCTAACAGCATGTATGAGGAAAAGGTCAAACCTTAAATATTTCTGCACACACAGGCCTCTCCATTATACATTTGATTGTCTGTATAATTTAGGCTCCACTCTAGTCCAGGGTCTAATAATGGGCAGCCTATGCTCTACAAAAGCGATATTAAACCTGTTTTGAGCTTTTAGCATGGAATTTATTCATGAACGTGATTTTAGGAATCCCTTTAAACCCTCAAAATCATTCACAGCAATCACCTCACAGCAGTTGCACGCCATCCAGCAAACCCATCAGCGAATACGTGGTTCCTGGCCACAGGAACAGATCGCCTGTGCGCACATATCCGGGTCCCGCCAGACTGGCTCGTAAAAACCCTTTTTTGATTTTTCTCTGCAACGTTTTATCAATATAACCATTTTGGACATCCCTAATTAATAAGGGACATGCCCTTTTAAGGTATCTACTGTGACATGAAGAGGCTGGGCAAAAAATGCTAAATTGGACTTTGGTCAGAAATTTTGTGCTGTTGGAATCAGGAAAATACAGAGAGGATAGAGGATAAAACATTAACATTAACCAGTGATATTTTTTTTTTTTTGGGGGGGGGGACAAAGCGCAGAAATTATACGACCAGAAAATATCCGCTTAATTATATCCAGATACGTGTAGCCCAGGCCTCGCTTCAGCACTCTGACATTTGACAGGCTGATCCAGTACGTATCGGACGCTAAAAAGAGTCGTGCAAAAAGATTTGTTAGTTCATTTTTGCCCATCACTAATTTGCATGCTTTCCAGCTTCTTTTGCCTGTAACATTGCGTTTCGGAGCACCAGCAAGCAAATATTTCAACTGACAGCTCAGGCATCAAGCCAAGTTATGGGGCATTTAAATAAGGCGCCAAAACCAGCGCTGCAATTCGGTCTGCTAGATACGGATTGTACGGGAATGAGTAGGTGCTACATTGAAAATGGGTTTTGTTGCCAAATTTTATAACATGAGGCTAGGCTAGGGTAGTTTGGTGTTGCTAGCCAAGGAGACCCACACTGAATGTTTGATATATAACTCGGCTCCTCACATCACATGTAGCTTGGAACTCATATAGACATTTACTTTTATACACCTTGTTCTCCTGGCTCAACAAGAGAAGTTTGTGCTCCTGCTTCAACCGTTTAACTAGTTAAAAAAAAAAATCTGTGCATATTCATTTCCTCACACTGACTGTGTGAGAACAGCATTTAGCATATCAAGTCTCGTTTTACTGGCGTTCAGTCATGCGATGACAAGCTGCTAGAAGTGAAGAATTATTCCGGACGGGGGGGGAATCTTCGGGTCTACAGCCTTGAATGCCCTAGGCAGGTAACATTCGCCACTGTGACTACTGCTAGGAATGTTCTTCTAGTCACTGATGGATTATAATGGTCAATAACGAAAATGACGAGCGCTAGCAAGAACCCTAGCTTACAGGTTTGATCCCAGTTACATTGCTATGCCACTCTTTAGCAAGGTTCTTGAGCAAAGTCGCCCTCATTTTCCACCTGTATTAATCATGCATTTTTAAAAAAATGCAGAAGTGCCCAGAGATGGAAAAAACTGCCAAATGCCTGAAACAATGTTTTCGATAATGTGCATCTAATTGGTTACATAATTCCATTTGAATATGTAACTTTATATAGCTAAAAGTGTGGAGAGACTTTACTGAAACATCATCGTCGTACATAGAAAACAGACATTTTAAAATTCAAAATATCTGACATTATACTTGAATTTGGAATTAATTCATCAGTATGGCTTGAAAGGACAGACATTCAGCTACCTTTTGAGAGAATTGCAATTCAAATCTGTATCACCATTATGATTTTGCAACATTTTGCACACCACCTAAACCCTCCTTCCATTGAAACTAATAAGAATTGTGAAGGGGGTGGGGGGCCTGGACATAAAGGGCAACAATTTCAAACAATCCTGGAGCAGAACTGCATGAAAATCCCCTAAAATCAAAGCTTACAGTCTGTCCCATCAGACCACACTGACCAATTACTTCAAAAATTAAATTAAAATGTCAGATATTTTCAAATGACTTGCATGCCCAATATCTGTATGTTGGTGAGGTGTCAGTGATGTGTCCACAAACTTTTAGCTATATAGTGCACTTGGATACAATGATTTTTGCACATGGGCTGTTTCACAGTCAGGGACCAAAGTTTGTCTCACAGACCCCAAAAAATCTAATGCGGAATACAGAATCAAATTGATGTCTATTTGTTTACATATTTTGTTGAGGACACATGCTGAAAATTTTGGAGCATTGGGTTCACAGGTTCTCCTAAAATTCATACAAATGACAATTTGCCCATTTCCACCTTTTTAACCAGTTCCGAAGATGATGTTTTTGACGGACAAAGAACATATACTCATAACATGGTACACAGTGTAATGACCAGTGCATATACTGACACCGTATTCCTCATGTGCAATCATATGAATATGTGGAGTCAAAATCATACAATACATCCAAACTTACCTCCCTCCTCTGTTGAAAAATGAATAATGAACAAAACATTTCCAGAGAAGACATGTTTTGACGGACAGAATGTCTTGGTAGAAAGTCAAGTTTTCATGAATCAATGCGATTCTGACCCCCTAAATGTTATTTGTAGCTTAAAAAACCTTCCCATTTTTTAAATAATGATTGCCGGAGCGACTGGGTGCAGTGGTATTTTATTGGTGAGGAAGACAAATGTATCTAAAAGAAAATGAGACGCCAAAATGTCAAAAAATGGATATCACTCTGTCAAATTTTCGACATTTGACATTTTTTCATCAAATAAGTGGTTTCTGTAGATTAGCCAATGATAGCAAAACATAAAATGAATGATGTGTGTCACCCTGATGCTAATAATTTGAGAAAAAAGCTAAATTTATGCAATATTTTAGAATTTACCCCTGATTGTGAAACAGCCCGCATATGGAATACATTTATCAATTTCATTGTCTTTGAACTAAACATCCCAAACTTTGCACAGGCCTGATGCACAATTTCAGAAAACTGAACAGGAATCACCTCACCAGTGACTTGGTTAACGTAGGAGTCTCCAAAGCAAAAATATGTTTAAAAAAAAAAGCCAACATTAGGCATGAAGGATTTTAAATATTTAGAAACAGTGTAAATATAGTTTCCTGATGTTGCACACTACAGTTACACAGAAGCCAGCTGCCAACACTTTCCACACAGAATTAAGAGTGAGAAACACAATTCACGTGGCTAACAGCGACATTTCAAGCACCAGCGAGTCATCCCCCTTCTATAAATAAGGCTTGTGCAGGAGAAGTGAAAAATGCTTTTTTTTCCCGCAAAGGGAAAATGATACCCCACACCATCCTCCATGAATAGAGGTAAGATACCAGAAAAAAACCATAAGCGGGGGTAGAGAAGACAAATTGTACCAGCGCATGCAGTTTTGCCAGCCCATCCAAGTCACCACAGGGATCCTGCTATCTCCCGTTAGTTTGAAGAGAGCATTTTGTTGTAAAGTCGGCATGAGCCTGACGTCTGCTGCCACAGGTAAACACACACCGACCGTGATTGGTTGCCTGCCTTGTGAGAGTCAGTAGTGAATAGCGCAATAGTAATCACCCATTGGCAGCAGTGAAGCCGTTGAACAGAGAGACAATTTTAAAGGGCTGTCGTGCCATTCCAATATAGTTCAATCGAAATTGGATGCAAATGCTGCCAAATTAAAGAGGACAGCCTTTAGACAGTCTTTATTAAGATCCGTGTGAAGAACCATGAAAGAATTACTGCCAGTAAAAATTATATCACTGTCCAAATGACTAGATGCCTCTCTGTATAAAGTACTCATCAGGAAGTCCTCTCCTATCAGCAGGCAGCTGATTTAGCTCTACACCTAGTTCACACCCAGGCCTCACCACATTTTGGAGCTACAGACGCTACCACTTGAGTTTTTTAATCCCTTGTGTACGGTTTTGTAGTCCACTGAACCCTCAAGTGACCAGCATATATGCAATATGTATGAGCCAGTCTGGCGGGACCCAGATATGCGCGCACAGGCGATCTGTTCCTGTGGCCAGGAACCACGTATTCGCTGATGGGTTTGCTGGATGGCGTGCAACTGCTGTGAGGTGATTGCTGTGAATGATTTTGTACCAATCTTGGTTCAGACTAATGAAGCACCTGATCGCTCATTAGGTGTGTATCCTGAGCTGGAGATGCGAGTTTAGCGAAGAGAATGGGCGGAGTCGCCAGCTCTAGACAGTCTCCTTGGACGACACTTCTTAGAGAGCCACCCACCCACAGCAAAGACCCAAAAACCAAGAAACCGTGCGTAGTCTTTTCCGAGAACAAAAGTTTGCTGAGAGTCTCGGTTCAGAGGTGACATTTGAGAAGTTAATGTGCGCGTGGAACTGTGTAACAAACTGTATCACCCAAATGAGTGTTCTGGAATGTGACGGAGTAATTTTGTATAGTTTTTCGAGGTTTCTGTATTCATTTATACAGAGTGAAAAATAAAGCATAAAATTCAGTTTCTATTGTCATGTTGTGCCATCATCCATAAACTGTGGATGAAGTACTTTCCCTGGCAATCATCACAGCAAACAGGCGAAGAAACAGGCAAAGAATGTGCATGAAATACTTCCTTGGCGATCGTCACAAGAGCTAGCCAACAATCCCCGCTAGCAGTGCGCCCGCATGCTCAAATCAGGCCACGGTGGTCAACGGAGCACTCCGCGCATTTGCGGTTCTTAGTATACAGGTCAGCCGGCCCGCATATGTGCGTTTCCCGTACACAGGGGGTAAACCAATTTCTGATCAGAGCCAAATCGCACCAGCATTGCAATTATCTGGTTAATGGGCTCCCCCACTATAGCCGGGTTCCTCCTGAGATTTCTTCCCCATTTTCTCACTACGATTTGAGGATATCGTTTCCCTACTGGCAGAATTTTTTTTTATCTCAGAAAGCATTTTGGGGATTAACACTGGCATTTTCAGTTTTTTGCTCCGTAAAGTGTCTTTGTGACAGTCCCTCAGTGAAAAGCAGTATACTGATACAATTGAATTGAAATGCTAATCCGAACTCATATTAAACCTTGTGGTGCACTTTATCTGACCCATAGTGCTCTACAAATGTTCCAATAACCTTGTGAATCTTCTTATCACGTCACAGAAGGTAGAGACTTTTGTCAAATAAACGATACGTCATTTCCCAGGACAACTTCACCATCCTAATAAATACTGAGAATTGGAGGAACTGCCAATTTACAAATGTACATCATGCGCATGTAAACTGCTAATGAGCTGCTACTCATTGAATGCAGCAATCAATCTGTCGCGAAAAGGACGGCAGGATCGAAGGAGGGTCACTTCCTTCAAATGCACCATTACATAAACTGAAATCACATGAAGAGGAAATATTAAAGTGCCCCCATTATGTGACTTTTCACTGATAATTCTTGTATTCTTGAATTCTTCGATAAAAGGTTTAAATACATCATTGTTAAACACAAGTTTACTCAGGCTTGCCAATTGTGCAGCACCTGTCCGTGAAATGCTCCATTGAAAGTCCTGCCCCCGTCTTCCCAAAAACCCCAGTGCTCTGTGATTGGTCAACTTAATCACTTAAGCGGGATTGTTCCACCATTCACACCCCTTGTCATGCGCCTTGCCATAAATTGATTTCCGCTTTAGAAACAAATACTGGTTAAGCCTTGTGGGCGAAACCCACTTGATTCAAGGGCGTTCAAAACTATCTGCTTGGTGCAAAAATTCAAATGAGTGACATCACCAATTGATGAAAAAAATGGCCAGAAGCGATTGGGGCGTTTCAGTCAGCTCTAAACCAGTGAGTTTTGCGGCAGAGAGCACTTCTTCTGGAGGTTACGGAGTTATTTTCCAACACTGACCTTTTAAATGGGCATAAAAACTACATGATTCACACTACGACATTAAAATAATCAAAAACCATTATAGGTGCACTTTAAAGGAAATCAATGAGAGGGGAGCACGCACCAACATGTACTATCGAAAACAAAACCAAAAAAAAAAAAAACTGAAAAAAATAATTCTACCAGTAGCAGCGATGCAAATCCCAGGGGTTTATGTAATAAGCAGCTCCTGTAACTACAAACACCCAGTGGGACAAGCAACAGGAAATGCGTGCCGATAAACCCAAACAAAGGGTTTTTCCAAAGGATTTAAAGACATTTCAGACTTAACTTCTACCAATGAGCTCATACCAACTAATGATCTGGGACAGTACAATAGAGATCCCCATTAACAAGTCAGTTACTGTGCAGACACTCATGCAATAAAATCATTTTTAAAGTTACACATTTCACACACAGCACATCAGCTCAAAAGAGCAAAGAGGGAACACAAAGATTCATTTTAGACGTTAAAACTGTCATACATCTTCTCAGCACGGTGAGCAAATCTCTTTCAAAATGATCCATTTTCTGAGCCCGTAATGGCAGTGAGAGCAAACGTTAATACACAGGCTGCCAAAACATTTTAAATAAAGGCTGCCAAACTGCCAATAAATGTGGCTGGCAGCTTGATGTGTAAAAGCCAGGGAGGAACTGACGACAGTACGTTCTGTTCCATCTCTATACACACCATGTGTACTGGCCTAACTCTACACACTGTCTTAACAACCATGCCTCATGTTCTCAGTCATTACTCGCGAGTACATTTCTTTTATGCGCAGCCCTTAAACACCAGTTTGGAAAACAAAAAAAAAAAACCTTTTTGAAAATGCACTGCATGCTCACGCGGAATCAAAGCACCAAGGCCCAACACCAAAGACAGCTGGTAAAGGGAGGTTGCTTCTAATTCATCATATGACCAATGAGAATGGAGAAAAGGTGCAACTACAATTCAATGGGTTGTCTCAAAGCAGGACTGAATTTAAGTTTATGGGGAGAGAACAACATGCGTGTTTATATGGATTAATCGAGGTGCACAGATACTTTGAATTCATGAAAATGCATCAGTAAATGAGGACTTATAATGATTATACATCATAATTATGGGCGCCAATAAGAGAAAATTTTCCAGCGCAAAAGCTGGAAAAGCATATATGCCACTGCAGTGTATTGATATGAACTAGCAGGAGTGATAAATATCAACAAGCCGCGGTGAATCATCTGTGCTGGACGTAATTGGGGAAGAGGTAATTGCATGCGTGTTTTAACGACCTTGCGCCAGCACATTTTGAAATTCAAATTTCAGGCAACAGAGCATTTACATCAAAGTCAGTAATTGCTGCCATAAGGAAACATCTTTCGCACCAGGGATAACAAATTAAAATTAAGAGCGCACACCTCACACCAACCTCCACCTTTAAAGAGCACGCCCTCTGGAGAACCGTGACAAACTACTGCTGGCCTCAACGCACAGCCACACGAGCTGGAGGAAATCCATTGGCTTAGAGCGAAGCAGCTGTCCAGTCAGACGACATGCACAGTCTGCGGCTCAGTTCACCATTCGCGGGGGACTCATCACCGCACACAGAGCCCCATCACTCCACTGCGCTGTCCATTGTCCTGAAATTAATTTAGAGTGCACCACATGCACAGGACTACAGTTTGCAACACTTAACAAAACACAAAATCAGCACTAATTGACATTAACACATCCAGGAAATACCAATTCATAGCAAAGCCAGCCCCCTTTTCCTCTCTCCAGCAGTCCTGGCACATTCTCTCCAGTCAATGACAAATGAACTAACAGATACCATTATTGATTGTGAAAATTATCAATATGGAACAGCTGTGGTTTTCTCAAGTTACCCTAAATTCAAGGTTTCAGAAGGTCCAATATCAGGACCCATCACCCGGTGGTATGAAATTCAATTTTCTTGATGATACAGGAAGTGAGGGAAGGAGAGGAGAAACCGGGACCTCGAACAGGGGCATTGTGGGAATCTACTGGGAGCAGAGGCTTGTAAATCCCAGGAAATGAAGCACACGGTAAGAAACAGAACCCTACCTAGAGGTCTCCGAGGGCTTCCTGCCACAGAGCCCAGCACAAGCTGAAAGAGCAGAAAAACTAGCGCGATCGACAGCCTGTGAAGGGCAAAGCAAGTGCACCCCCCCTCAACACATGCGCCCGTATTCACACACAAGTACGTGCGCAGACACACACGCACACGCCCATGCGCATACGCATAAACTCACAAACACACACGTACAGACATACGCATTCCCACACTAACGCACACACTCACACATGCATATACACACGCACACACAGACACTTTCGAACGCATTCATGCACACACAGGCATGCATGGTCATGCACATACAAGCACACACAAGCGTCACATCACGCATGGACAAACGCACAAAAACAAACACGCACGTACACAGGTATAAATGCACAATTGAATGTACACATGCACACGCTCGCGCATACATTTACACACGCGCCCACAAGCACAAATGAACACACACACACAGGTACAAATGCATACCCCTTCATACGTATATAACGACATACAGGTATGCGCACACACACACACACACACACACACACACACACACAACACATGGATGCTGCATAAGTAGCAGCATCCTGCAAAACGGGTGTAGATAAAAAGAAGACCTCAGTAAGGCCAAGAAGACAGCACAGGAGTGACATGTCACTTTTCAAGGGATCATACTCTACCTCCTGCTCAAACACAGTACAACACACACAAACCACAAGCAAGGTCTCCTTTGCAATCTAAACTATAACTCATCACAAGGTGTCAAACCAGAACAGGACACAAAGTACAGACGAATAACCACCCGCATCAACATAAGACAAGAAATCCACAACTCAGCTGCAACAAAGACAAACCTCACAGCACAAACACAAGTCAAAATCCTTTAACAGCTGAAACAGAGCATGACAGAGGTTCAAAATGAGAACTACAACAGAGACCTGCTGGTATACAGAGTGAATAACAGATGAGTATCAGCAGATAGTGGGATGTGTAGTGCAGTGATCACAGCCACCTCCCTGCCCGAGTTTTCTCCTTCCACGCGGAGGAATGCCGACGGCAGCGATTCCGTGGCCGGCGCTGCGGATCTCGGACGAGGAGGCGCACCAGAGTCCACAGAGAAGACTGGGAGCCACTGGGGTGCTCCTCGCTCACATACCTACGGAATGGCAGTCGGAAGCGGACAACTTCGCCTTCCTCATGTAGCAGAGTGCTTCCCTCTCCGCGCACAGCACCGACATGGCATCACATCTCAAAAACACACACACACACACACACGCACGCACATACACGCACGCCCTCACACACGAGGCTAGGACACACACGGTCCCGCAGCACAGCCTGAGCTACAGCACAAACTCAGCCTGATGCAGCGCGCAAGAGAATGGGGGGGAGCGAGAGAGAGAGAGAGAGAGAGAGAGAGAGAGAGAGAGAGAGAGAGAGAGAGAGAGAGAGAGAGTGGAGGAAGAAGGGAGTAAAAAAAGAGATGAAAGATAGAGAGTAAACAAGTGAGCAATATAGAGGGATGAAGGGAACATGAGAGGAGAGGGATGTTAAAGAAGAGGGTAGGTGAAGGAGAAAAAAGGAGGGGGGAGTACAGTGAGAGAGAAAGAGGAGAGAGAAAGTGAGCAAGAGAGCGAGAGAGGAGGAGTGAGAGTGAACAAGTAAGCAAAAGAGATGGACTCAGAGGTAGAGAGAGAGTGTGTGAAAGAGTGACAGAAATAGAGAGATGGAGGTCGAAAGAGATGAAGATTGAAAAATATGAACACAAATAAGGAGACAGGTTAAGAGAGAGCCAAAGATATCCCTGTGAGAGCGATTACCATCCGGACCCCACCGGACTGCTGGCTGAGCGCTCCCAAACCTTCTCCGAAACAGTCTCCGCGGCAACTGCAATCAGCATTTCCAGGCAGGTGCCGCGGCCATCAGATGGACGCTCAGCGACAGCTCAGAGCCGTTTAACGACTCGTCAGGAGCGGACACAGCCTGGGCTGCTTGCACGAGTGCATCCCCTCAGCCCGGGCCAGTGCGGGATCAGTGATGCGCACTCCAGCGTCCACAGCACAGCACACATCATGGCACAACACCTGGGCAGAGCACTAAAAATACCGCCCCGTTTGTTTTTACTCGCACCGCAGTGAGAAACGGTCCACTGCCCCGCACTGAGAGGAGATTACAGGGAGAAAATCATCAGAAGAGAGAGAGAGTGTGAAGAGAATGAGACAGCGCAGGACAGAGTGGGAGAGAAACAGGGGGAAATGTATAAACAGATATCAATGAGCGAAAACATTAAAACCGCTCAAAGACCGCAAATAATCACCTCATAACAACGACACAGGTCAAGTTCTGCAGCCAGATCTTAGATAGTTAGCAAACAGCAGGTTTGAGCAGGGTTTAAAGTGCTCAAGGCTCATCAATGCATGAAGGCTAGGAAGGCTACCTTGTCTGGTCCACACTGACAAAACGGTGACTGTGGCATGGTCACAGAGAATTTCAATAATATTTACATAAGAAATGCGTTACAGCACATAGTGCCTCATACCCTGCTGCATATTGCAGTTTTTAGCTTGCACACCAGTCAAAGTGCCCACTTTAACCAAGGTCCACCTCTAAAAGAGCCCCAATTGGGCACCTGAGCTCCAGCACTGGACCTTAGAGCAGTTGAAGAAGGTCGCCTGGTCCAGTGAGTCGCATGTTGTTTTACATCACGTGCTCAGGCTGGGTAGGCGTGCACTTGTTACCTGAGAAGAGATGGCATCAGGATGCGCTGTGCTAACAAGAAAAGCTGGCGGGAGGGAGTGTGATGGGCTGGGAAATGCTCTGCTGGGAAACCCTGAGTTTGGCAATTCAAGTGACGTCAGTTTGATCGAGTGGTTTTGGTAGCAGAAGGAGTGCCTTCACTATTACGCCAGTAGTTTTAATTAGGTAATTGACAACCGGTGCCAGGCTGGCAATATGTTTACGTCAGATACCTACAATTCCGGGTTGATCACAGTGCAGTGCTCGCTGAAAATCGCAGTTTTTTTGAGAGGGTTCTGGTGTCCTGGATGCGCGGTTGAAATCGTGCACTTATACTGATGGCTTAGTTCACATCCCCCCCATTTGCGTCGTCTTCTAATTTTCTCAATCAGATTCATTGAAGTACCGCAATTTTCAGTCACATTTTCGGTGTTGGTAACCTGTCAAAACTGCCAGCCTGATCAGCTAAAAGGTAAGTAAGACTATTTTTAAACTCATAGACTTTTAGTATATGATCTTTCCTACATTTGGGCAGATTTTTAAGAGGATCCTTCGCTCAGCCATGGAGTTGTAGCTCCAGCAGGATCTGGTGACCAAGTGGCAATATGCCTATTTCATCGACATATCGTGGATAATTCACCAAAAAATGAAGACCATTATGCACACTTTTCTGAACATGACTGAAACGTTGATTGATTATTAATTAAGTAATTAATCTGTTAGATGATCAAATGGAGCACATTTTTTCTTGAAAATGGTCACAAGAGGTCTCACTGTCTTAAGGTAAAACTAGGCTTATGCCGTCGGAGGCGACAGCTTGGGGTATATCCCCGAATGCCCCCAATCCTCCAATTCCCCATTCCTGGAATAGACCTTGAATAGACTTTCATTTGAACTTAAAGTGCCAGTAAATACCTTGCATGTCTTCAATGATATCTCAATTGTGACAACATATAAAAATGGTATCAGTAGGTAGGGAAATCATTCATCTCCACATCGATATGTTATACAAATTTTTACGACATTGAAAAATATGGATTTTGATGTTAAAAACTCACTCAACCCTCAAACTGTCGCGCGAGCGAAAATGTGATGTGCTTAGAGTAAGTTCCCTTTCTTGTGTACCGGTGCGCCTCCTTCTTGTGTTCTTGTGTGACGTAGCACACACAACAACAATGGCGGAAAGAATCAAGTTGACAGCCTCGGAGAGAAAACGCCAGAAATTGCCCTTGATGCCAAAAAAACACAATCCCTAGTATAAACTGGGAGTGCTATTGATCGGTGGAAGAGTCAGAGAGCGATGGGGCATTGACAATGATGAGTTGGCCCTAACTTTGATGGATTAGTAAGTTGAAATACCGTGTTGGTTTTTCTTAGCAACATTTCTCGCGCTACTCGGGTTCATAAAAGTATACAATGTAAATGGTAGTGTGCCTCGAATAGGGGAATTATGTTTTGCTTATCGTGTTTGCCTCCACATTCTCCAAAAACGTTCCTGTCTGTCTTCTTTTTCGTCCGCGCGACGCCATCTTTGTTTACAGTGCGCGATTTCGACCCACAATGCTTTGCGCGGTAAATAATCTAGCCGATTAATTTTAGACCGGGAAACCCTTTTTAGAAAAATTGCATTTCCTAAGGTTATTTTTGGTCAAATATTTTTTATAATTTTTTCTGGGCCATATTACAGATAGCTTGACTTTTGGAATTTAAAAAAAAAAAACACATGCAAGGTATTTACTGGCACTTTAACTTCAGGTCAATCGGACAAATGGTTCTGAGGATATGGCCAAAATGGTAATTTTCCATCACAAAGCGCCACCTAGTGGCAAAATATTGAAACATACAGGTATGATGTCATCATGTGACACGTTGTGACGTCATGACCTTGCAGTTGCACGTAGTTTCATGTCAATTGGACAAATGGTTCCAAAGATATGGCAAAAATGGTGAATTTTATGCGACAAAGCTCCACCTTGTGTCAAAATTTTGACCCAATCAGGTATAATGTCATCGTGGGACACATCCTCAGGTCATGACCTTTCATTTGCACTTGATTTGAGGTCAATCGGACAAATATTTCCAGAGATTTTTCCGTTTTTGGCCCCTGGTGGCCAATCTAGAAATTGTAAATTGTCCAAAATCGAATCAGTTCTTCCTCTATATGATACTTATTTATATGCAAAACATGAAATTTTTAATTGAAATATTACTGAAGTTATCGCGTTAACACGTAGGGAGGCGGCAGTCGGACCAAAAACATAATATCCCCGAAACGCCATTCGGCGTTCAGGGATATAATGATAGACGAAAACTAACCTAAATTGGCTGACTTCCAAATGCCATAGCACCCTTAATATTTGTCATATTTTAAAAATTCAAAGACCATTTTAAGGGCCTTTTCAAGCTCTTTGGTATCAAATGTACTGCAATCCCCTGGATCTGAATTATTTTCTCATGTACCTATTTTAAACTTGTGGCTGATCAGAGCACATGCATATTTGTAAAGGGAGAGCGTGATGAAGAGAAGGAGTAAACAAAAGAGAGAGGTAGAGGGAGAGTGAAGACTACTAAAGACTGCTCTTCAAAAACTTGTTCAGTAAGCGTGATCAGCACCGAGATCTGCCCTGCCTAGTACAGAAACATCAAGCAGTCCTTTAGCTCCTATAAAGTTGCCTCTGATTGAAAACCCAGCCTTTGCCAGAGGCAGCCAGCTCTCCAGTGACATAGGGCAGGCTCCAGGTACTACTGTAGAGTAGTATCCCTCATCATCTCCCTTAAATCAGCTTCATGGCGGAAGCCTTTCACAGCCACAATGCTGGCGCATGGGCTCCAGACTGCGACCAACACTGTCAGGTCAAGACGCAGCAGTTCCAGCGCGCTGATTTAGACGTACACAAGCGTGAGTTTGAACAACAGATGACAGTGGCTCGCATCAATGCAGGATTTTACATTACAGCTATACCAGGTGAAATAATTTCAGACTATTTAAAGGGCAGGGCCTCATCTCGGCATAGTGTATCTCAGCGGAAATCAGAATTCCAGAAGTGTCTAAAACGCCTAGTTTTATAAATTTTAATTTGATAATCATCCAGTATGACTCATTTTACGGTAGCAAGCCTTAAAATAGGCTTCTATATAAGGGGGCAGACAGTTTCACTGAGGGAATCTAATTTTATCCAATCCAACACCTTCATGAAAGGAATGAGAATATTACCATGAATATTACCATGGCACAGTCGAGTGAACTGACGTTCGATTGGATAAAATTAGATTCCCCAATTAAAAATGTCTGCCCAGTTTGAAAACTTGCTCATTTTAAAATGCATCGCACTGGATTATCACCAAATTAAAAAAAACACGTTTTTGACACCTCAAGAATTCTACTTTCCACGGAAATACACCTTGCCACGGTGATATTGACTGTTTAAGCCTACTCATTCTAAGTATTTACAGTTAATAATAAATATGCCTGGTTAACCCCTTGCAACATGTTTTAAAGGCTGTAGTCTGTGATTGCATTCTACCAATAAATTCAACATGCCAAGAGATTATACTAGTATCATTAAGATGGTTGGCGGTAAATCTCTGCCAAGAATTATTCAGATTGCCTAATGTGGCTAGGCTAACAATAGCCATGTCAGTCAAGACTAGCTCTAATATTAGCTTTGGGTACACTGTCAAGGCATTTACTGTCATTACACAAGCACCAAAAATATCCCAACAGAACAGATGAAACAAACTTACATTCCTTTATTTACAGCACTATGTTATGCCAAATTGTCAACGAAGACAAAAAAAAAAAAAAAAAAAAATACAGTGGGGCCAGACCAATTATCATCCGATCATGGAGGAGAAACATAATATTCAGGTTAATATATTTCACAAATATCAAGTGTCAAGACACTATCAATCTTTACATCAGTGCAAAACTAGCAGACAGAAAATTTGACATTTGGACAACTATTCATCAACATGTGCCAAAAAAGGGGCGCTACCAAACAATGTGCTATTGCAACCAATTGAGTGAGACAGAAGTTCTGCCCAGTTCTGTCAGTAATCCAGAGAATGACCCACTAGACAAGGAAATTCTGCTAGTTCAGTGCATAAATTTGAGCTTTGAAAATATATAAATTACAT
Organism: Gymnothorax reevesii; assembly: GCA_029721435.1. Taxonomy (NCBI): domain Eukaryota; kingdom Metazoa; phylum Chordata; class Actinopteri; order Anguilliformes; family Muraenidae; genus Gymnothorax; species Gymnothorax reevesii. Next base: position 55,023,001 of record CM056585.1, read on the forward strand.
TCCACCATTTCAAACAAAAGCTTGACACTCTGGCCTAAGCTCGATTAAGGAGAATTTGCTGTTGCCTGTTCAGAATAAGAGATTAATGTACAAGAAAAAATTTAAATGAAATTTATACACAGTTCACACGTCTTCTCACAATTCACCTGGAAAATGAGAGAAGCTTTTCTCCAACACCTCATAATCGGCCCGCCAAATCCAAGAGTGGGAATTGAATAATTCATTTTTCCCCGTGCTTTTCAAAATTTGACTGTTGGTTTTTACTGATTGACCAAAAAAGAAAAATCATCAGGGGTTTTCCTACAAAATGGGCTGGCCTGATGATACAAGAACAAATCATGCAAATCCAGACTCCATGGAATAATGACAATCTTCAGAGAAAAAAAAAAACTGCATAAAATAATTACACATTCGCTGAAGAACACTGGTTCCTGCAGTGCAAAGTCCTACAGATTTCATCAGTAGTCCTTGGCACACAAGAACAGTCTTCATCAATTCCTCCACTCTGCTCATCCTAGAACCGTCACCTTGACCTTGACAAAAAACTACAAAATTCAACATGTTTGAGTAGAAACAGTCGACACCATCAAATGCATCAAAAGGTTAACTAAAAACATGGCCATTTTCATTTGCAGAGACTTTTAGGCGATACTGACGCCGGTGTCTGTAAATTCCAAAATTTAATTCCTAAACAATTCTGTTTTAAATTTTCAAATGTCTTGTTTCACTGAAATAATTTTCCAGAGACTCTCTCACACAAAAACTGAGTTATGAAGCCTAAATAGGCTCATGCATAACAAGAAAAATTGGCCCTATTTTGTATTCTGCGCAAAGGGGTTAAGTCATTCATGCGGATGATATTGTTGGAAAGTTTCAGTGTTATTCTTAGCATCTTAGCCATGCTCCTTACTCATTAATGGAGGAGTAATTCAGAAAGAGAGGCCAAGAATGAAAAGGCTGTAATGAATGAAAAATCCAGAGAGCCAATCACGGGCCTTAAAGCCCAAATGAGTATGAATCCTTGGACCGCATCATACAGACGCGTAAATCAAGAACGCGGAAATCGGGGATGGCGTCAGTTGGCATCGAGTTCCAGCACTCAAGTCTATCCCTGCTCGCAAAGCAAGGCTCATGTTCAAATGAATTCCTTCATTTCACCAGGATTTTGTTGAAATCTGTATGTGAAATACTGCCGTTTGACCACTAGAAATGCGCTACTACTCTTGCACCACGATATTCAAAATGCAAAAGCATAAATGCAACACAGGCAAATATCAGACTGGCTGAAGAGTTGACACTGCATCAATACAACTTAACAATGCACATTTAAAAAAAAAATATTTCTATTTAAATAAAAGCAAAGAAAGTATTTGAAGAGTATGCAAGCCCGCATCAGAAGGATGGAAATCAATACTATTTTGCTCCCAGTACAGCTGGCTAAATAAATCAAAATTCTTTGTTCTCTACATGAGAAAGGAGAAAAAAAAAAATCAGATGAAAGGCTTGACTCTGTATAGAGGAAGTACAGATGGGAGAGTGGTGGAGCCAAAAGACGCCGATAGTCTTTTATCAAACTTGGTAGTAAAATTGCGAGGAAATAATTTTGCGTCCGTTGCAAACAAAAACACAGCTGATCTCCGTGGCCCTGCTGGTACCAGAAGAGACGGTCCCAGAATAGGCACTTGCAAATGTATACCAGAGCCAAGTTGGCTGATCTTTATAGTACAGTCTAAGAGTTCATACTCACTGGACACAGAAGAGCAAAAGGAGGGGAAAACCAGTGAGAGACCTGCAGGGGGGTTTCGGTGGGAAATTAAAACGATTACAATGGAAGGCACTCATGGAAAAAGCCATGTACAGATACAGAAGGAGGGGTGGTGAGAAATGCTTCCTTCCTCCACAGGAGGAAAGGCCAGTTTGTCTCATTATCATGGAGTTTTGAAGAAGCAACGGCGTGCCTCTTCTGGAGTTGCCACAGCCCTCACAGTGAGAGGTAATGAACTGTAAACAAGATGATCCGTCGGGTCTTTCCAGAAAAGGAAATGTAAGCATTACAAAGCATTTCCTTAAGAAGCTATCTGAAGAACAGAATGACAAGGAAAGTACAATAGTAGAATTATTTGGACAGGAAGCAGCACAGTGGGAATAACCATAAAACCTTGAGGAATAAGACACATTCTCAATTAAACTACCGATTACGGCACACATTACTTATTACATGGTCGAGTCACATTATTATGACCACCTCCTACTTTCAATGTCAGCAGAGGGTAGTCAATGAAAATAAGGCATGCATCGTGAGTTGGCTTGGTGGGTATACAAGGTGTGTTGTAGGTATTCTGCAAACATATCACTCGTTGCGGTCATGCATCACGTACACCCAGACATACTGTTCACGTTCCCTGGGGCAGATGGGCTCTTCCAGCAAGACAATGCAATGTGTCACATGGCTAAAAATGTCCAACAGTGATTGGAAGAGCACAACCAAGATTTCCAAGTACTTCAGTGGCCACTTAATTCCCCAGACTTGAACCAAATCAAGCATCTGTGGGACCTTTATCATCATGGATCATCTATGGATCTACAAAGACCCTCCGGAAGCCGTCAGATACACTGCAGTCAGCATGGCTCCAGATACCAGTGAAAACCTTCCAGCACCTTACTCAGACACGCCCAGCCCATCTAGCTGCTGTCCGCGCTGTACACGGCAGTTACTCTGGATATGACCTGGGGCTAATAATAATGTAACTCCACCGTGAATTAATTCCTGCTTTCATTTTTAAGATACAGGTGTATGAACAGACAGAATGAAACATAGCCTCGTAAAGCAGGCGTTACCCCTCAGCCGTGGATGCAAATTCAAGATGGCAGCCTTGGCTGCCATATTAGATATCAGAGCGCAACGAAAAGCGATAGGGTTGTGCAGTTACCCACTACCAACACCAATAACAAAAATGGCATTGATTGGCAATGGCGTTTTGGACTTAATGCACGGAATGTAAATTCAAGATTGCACCCGTGGCAGCCATATTAGATATCGGAGCACAACGAAAAGCAATAGGGTTGTGTAGTTACCCACCACCAACACCAATAACAAAAATGGCATTGATTGGCAATGGCGTTTTGGACTTAATGCACAGAATGTAAATTCAAGATTGCACCCGTGGCAGCCATATTAGATATCGGAGCACAACGAAAATCGATAGGCTTCTGGAGTTACGCACCACAAACACCCGCACCAAAAATGAAGTTGATCAGCAGTGGCGTTTTTGACTTGATGGACGGAATACAATTGGATACGGAGGCACGGATGGACGGACGGACGCCACGCGCAATGACAATACCCCACAGCCCGAATTATTCGGGGCTGGGGGGTAAATGGGGCAAAGATATTCCTTCCCACTAAAGTACAAATCCTCCTGCTTTTGAGACCGGTCCAAATGCTGACCTTCACACTCAACCACTGGGATCAGTCAAGGTGGCTGATGATATTATGCTGAGTTCTCACGTAATTTTTCCACTTATTCAAGTGCAATAACTGTTTGGCTGAGCTGTTCCTTGTTCATATTTGAATCTCTTTAAAAAGAAATCATTTGCCATATGGCACATTACAGACAATTAGCATTGCATAATCTCAAGTCCCCAGGATGTAAATTTGGAAAATTAATATAGTGTGCACTTAGATCTCCAACAAAACTCGACCTTAAAAGTCAGTTCAATAGACGTAAGGAGCTAATGTGAACAATTAGCAGTCCTTTACAATTCAGTTTGCAATCATGGTTGGAATTAAAACAAGCATACAAAGTGGGCATGAAATCCACAAGGAATAATGTTGAAAATGGCGCATTTAAAAATTCAAATCAACCATCGGCCGACCATCATTAAAAAGGGACACACCGACCTTCAAGTGGACAGCCCACAACTAAGAACAGCATTTATAAATAAACCTGACAAGCCACAAATAAAGTCTACTCAATGGCACTTCTTTCCAAACACTTTTTGGCAGAGAGAGAGAGAGAGAGAGGGGGGGGGAAGCAAGATTGAAGATAATAAAACAACACTTTCAATTTCATCTACGCATAAATGAGCTGTGCTTGCCAGGCTTTGCAAGTCATCGGCAAAAGGCCAAAAAAAAAAAAAAAAAAAGCTTAAAATCTGAATGTACAGCCTGACACCAGCTCTAGGCAAGCATGACACAATCAGATCCCCACACCACAGATCACCACAGTTCTGGCATTCTGGCCTGGAAACAAAATTCCTTGGGGACAGACAGACGGACATAGGACAGACTGAGGTATGAAAAATCATATCTGCCCGATGAGATGTTTCCATACATTAGGTTTAGTGGAAAAATGTTAAACGGTCTAGAAAGTTCTGGCCAGGGGAAGAGGAGTGGTGGACAGACACAGTAGGACAGCACTCAGTCCTATATCCCCCCCTCCACTTCCACTTTGGTGCAGGGGGACCAACTGAGATGCATATGCCCAGTACAGAGTGGACTTCCCCAAATGCACACTGTGTACACGAAGGGTGCAGCCAAGCCCGCTATTATTTTTTCAGACTAATTTGTCCTGATGGTGGTAAAACGAAAACAGGCACGGGTATCACAAAGATCACTCAGTTTTCTTCAACAGCGAACCATGGATACGCACAGCAAATTTCAAGGCAATCGGGCAACTGCTTTTCAAGCTTTATTGATCCCACATAGAAAGCTTAGCCTGACAGTAGCCCTACAGTGGATGTACAGTCATAGCTGCTGAGACACAAAGTTGTTGATAAACTGAGCTAAAATTACTCCATGGCAGATATAGAAGAAAAATATCAAACCAGATACTCTGCTTGTCCCACATAAAATGGTCTTCCACCTCCTCAACCAGCATCTAACAGAAGGTTAACTGATATTTTGATGACCTTACCATGATTTTAGTGATAGAAAATCAGGGATCGCGCTACCCGCTCGCCAAATCGCCATTGGCGAACGCTGCTCCAATCTGGCGACTAAAAACCTGAAGGTGACGAAAAATTTGGCGAAGAGCATTATTTTGCTCCAGCAGTACATAGAATCAATCTTCCTGTCTGTCATGCGTATCGCCTCTCATATTCCCCAATCCACTTCACAAAGTCCGCTTCAGCCCCCCCCCCTCAGTGATATTCCGATACGCACTCCGCCGGGCCGCCCGCTCTCAATCTCACCATAACTGCATGCTTTCCGCTCATCATAATTTATGCAAAAACTGCTAGCGCCGCGGTGTGGTATACAGAACTACTTGGGGATTCCTGCTCGTCTAGTTGGGCCATATGCTGGTTCCCTGCACCACAATATAGGTGCAAAATGGGAGGAAACTATCACAAGACTGGCAGGAACCTACCATCTGTACCCAATTATCGCTTCCATACCCTGCACGCCAAGGTTCTTTATCATCATTATTAAAACAGCATTGCACTCTCTTATGCATAAACTAGGATCAAAAGACAGTGTCCCCCCCTCATCCAACCAGACCCTCATGTTCGTTGCCTGTTCACGTCATGCACGTGCCGGTATCTGAATATGCTCGCTCCGTGGCCAGACTTTTTTTTCACCTTGAATAGAGTCATTGACAGGACCGGATTTTACCGATGTATTTTCTTTTCTTTTGCGTTCACTAGTCTTAAAGGAAATCCCACCTTTTCTAAGTCGAGTGAGTTTAATGCAAATTCATGCAGCAAATTCCACCCAAATATATTTGCAAAGCAATAAATAAAGGTTTCCTTTAGCACCTCTACAATTGTGCTCTGACTGACACGGGTCCAATGCTCGGGACTCTTGGGTGTTCGTGTCAGAGATCGGAAGGTTTCTCCGAAAACATATTTATTAATATGACTCTAATTCTTCGAACAGTGACTTGTAATAACTTATAAACAGCCTTGCATTTGGCTAAGACAGGTAGAATTTGGCTAATTAAAATCCTGTTTGGCTAAAATTTTGGCTCAAAGGTTTATAGACTTACAGCTATCCCTGGAAAATCATACAGGGACAGGTAAAAAATTATAGGACATGCATTGCAAATGCCACAGTATAACTGAATAGATCACTGCAAGTCCAGCTTTTGGACAGCTCAGGACTCTGCTGTGGAAGTCATCCATTTTAAAAGATGAAACCAAAAGCAATTTAGTTCCTATAAATGGCTCTTCACACAGTCAGCACCTCTTTAATGCCCCGTAGAATCCAATATTAACACAGCTCCCCGTCGCAGTTAAACGTTTTTTAACCATCTTCTGCGTTGCTACACAACCTCAATTTCTCTGGCACATTTCCAAACACGATTAAGCCGTATATGAAAACTCAGAAGCACAACCTCTCCTCTCTTTACGTGATGTGATCAACATGTCAAATGTGAGTAAAATAATCTACATTCACAGAATATGAACAAGATCTCCCAGCTTATGACAAAAGATTTACCACACATGTGCAGATAGATAATTTACATCTCCCATTCGTTACTTAATTTAATCCACCACCCTCCTTACCCCCTCCCCAAAGCAGAAAAGCACTATAATATGATTGACTCAGCCACCCCAGGTTTGAGAGATCCATGGCAATCGTAAAGGAATTTTGATATGTACTGCCAACATTTCATCCAACATCAAATACTCACTGTCTTCCCCTGGGCAGGGCATGCCGGGCCTCTCCGGAGTTCCGGGGAAAACTGCAATGGAACAGCAGAAATATCGGACATTTACACAACTTGGCAGCGCATCAGCCAATAACAGCGTCAGCAGAATTGGTCACGTAGGTCCCAGCACCTGAGTCCAAAAATTACTACTACGTGCACTCAGAGAGGCTCTGTGCGCATACCGGGCTTAAACTGGATCCGATGATGTTCTGTCGTGCTATTGATTTCCCCTGGCACGCACCCCCGCCCCCTTCCTTCATGTATAAAGAACACAGCTCCAGAGAATGTCAATTCAGAGACTCATTGGCTCCGCTAGAGCTGGGCCCCTGAGAACTGCTCGTTCCAAATCATTATTCGGCTGTCATTCTGCATCCTAATGTCTGTTGTGATGATTCATGATTGCGGTGCAATGAGATCTGTTATTCCATCACTGCTGCAGATGAAAATGTTTAGTCATTTTCACGACGGTAAATATTAAATGAATTTATCAATTTATTATAGAGTCAAACCTGTCATGGTTGAATGTTACCAAGAAAAATGAGCATTTTTGCAGCACATTTCCCAAGAATGACCTTTTCTGCTACATTTATTCGAGGGTAAATACCAATCAACGGAACAGGACCAGCTTTTCCCAATAGGTGAGCTCAAATCCTCATTTCAAAGACACAGTGCAGAAACCCAGAACTGCATTCGAACAGTTAAAAATTACTTCCTATTGTCTAAATCCTAACCACTTTTCTTCAACTTTGAAGAAAAACATCATGAGGTACAGGAAAGACGTAATAGCTTTGGAAGACAACCATGCTAATAAAAGAACCCGAATGCACTTTCACGAAGCAACGTGATCAAGCATTTCTTGCTCGTCATGTTAATTTGTTTTTGTGATCGGCCATATGGATGGTTGTCGCTCGAAATACTGCTGCTGAATGGTATTTATGGGCGGGATTATCTCCTTTCTCTTCATAAAGGATGGTTCGGTGTATCCTATGCTAGAGGTGGTAAGTTTGGAAGCATTGAGGCAACTTCCCTTTACATTTAGAGAATTTGAACACACTTATCAAGGTTGCCACAAAAAAAATTCTGGGTCAAAGAGACAGAAATTTTCCAAAACAAAATAAAGGCTACTCCAACGCACCCCAAATTTTTTCCATTTTTTTACTGAGTACACAGGTTCATATCTAGAGTTTCAACCGTAAATACTGTTGCACAGCAAAAATTCTGCTCTGTTCACAATGTCTTGCCTTTTCCCATTGGTGAACTCCAAACCTCACAATGTGACAAAAGACTGAACTTCTCCCAGGCTCGGAGATCACCGCGTAGAAAAACTTTGAGACTCCGCCTTCCCCTCCTTCCCATATCCCCGCCCCCAAAAAAACATTCTTTTTTAATTTGGAAGCATGTCAAATGCAAGACTTAAAAAGCTCTGCCAACTTCCACGGCAGCCTGCTTTTAATGGCTCAGAAGTCTCCATAATAAAACCAGTTTTTTTTTGCAAAATTGGGGTGTGTACACACGTCGCTACTGTAAAGTAACTAATAGGGGTAGAGACTTCCAACCACCACTCCATTACTGTCAAGATGATGTACATTCAGTGGAATGTAAATGGATAATGGCTCCTGTGACATAAAAAGAACAAAAATACTGAGAATCCTTTTGCTAAGTAGTTGACAAACGGGAGACTGTTCAGCCCTTGGCGGAGGTTTGCGATCTCTGAATGGTCTTGCTGCCCGATTCATTGTTTACCGCCTTCGTGATTGCCCATACCCGTTTCTAGTCTCCAAATGCTTCACTCTCACACCTGATCCTCATGGGGTGCTCGTTATCCCTGTGCGTTTAAATCTGTCTGCGTCTCCCCTCCAGTGATCCTGTTCCTGCCTTCTGCTTGTTGTTTGCCTTCCAGCATTTTCCTTTTGGGCCTGTTCCTTTGTTCCCGTCCGTCTTGGCTTGCATTTGAGCCCAGTCGATTCCTGCTGATCCCTCACTCGTCTCCTCTCCTGCCCTTCTGTGGACTGATCTCCCAGTTTGGACAAATTTCCCGTCTCTCTTAAACACCACTGTGCCTCCCCTGCTTATTCCCAATTACCATGTTCCGATCTCTGCCCGTTTAATGACTGCGCATTGGGCTTGCCTGTGTCGCCCTGTTATTACATTACAACTATTACCATCATTACTACCACTGCATTACAATTAGCTGGCCAGCAGAGGATGGGCTCCACCCATAATAGCAGAGATCCCCCAGAATGTCTTTCCATTGGAGAGTTTATTTATTTATTTTATTTTTTACCATTTTGGGACTTTTGCTCCCAACTGGGAGTTCTATTTTTCTTTTTTTTGGTTGGCATTTTAAGGCCTAAGCTGGGCACGGCCTGTTTTTATCCGTGCAAGTCCTTCTGTGAAAGGCACTAACGTTACACAAACAGAACTGAGTTGAACTGAACTATGTCTCCTACTCAGACCATCGATCTTTCATAAACAGCTGGTCTTTGCAGTCTCAGGGTCTGCTCCTGGTTCTACGTTACCGACTGCCTGACAGTCACATTAGCTGATCTTACAAAGACGTCACTGTTTCTCCAAGAGTAAGAGCTGTGTTGAGGGCGGAGCAGTGAGAGAATATAGACAGATACCGTGGAGGAGGAGCCCGGACTTCTTGTTGCGGCTGTAGAGACGAAAGGCTTCCTCCAGCTCCATCTGTGAGGAAATGGTACAGGGATCACCTAGGGAGAGAGAACAATCACGAAAACAATATAATGAGTGCATCAACAGGACTCTCATACTTCAAAAAAGTAATAACAAGCATTGCACATATTACATTGCACAAAAATGTCAAAACTGCATATTGGGAATTCAGAGTATGCTGTCAGAGGAGCCATCAGGAAATGCTTGCCAGACTTTTTTGGGATCAAAATTCATGCCGAGACTAGCATATTGTTCTCATAAAATGAGATCCAGTTTAGAACTCGTCTTCACACTCTTGGGTCCTGTTTAAAATATAAAGCTCATTAGCATTTATTACCAGGAGATATGCAGCAATGTGCAGAATCATAAAAACCCTTGATAAGAAATACGTAAAATTAGTTCGCAGAAAAAAATATATATATATAAAACATGAAAAAAAAGTACTGAAATGAAAGTATGCAGTTTTACCTGATTCTGGACCTTTCCATGGATTAGAAGTACTGTAGCGTATAATCACATGAACTCTTTTTCCTTACCAAGGGTACAATTTATTATACAGATGGCTAAAAGTAGACGATGTTGATGAATCAAGCAATACGCGTAGAATAAAAAATTCATCTCAGGGATGAAGGACCCCTTTCAATTCCATTGAAATACAATAGCACTTACACTCCACCTTTGTATAAAAAACAAAATCGCTTACCCATCATATTTCCAGCTTATTCATTTCTGAAGGGTTGAGCCTTCGCAATGCGACGAGGATGGAGGTTTGTATGAAGAATTGCCATTCAAAATTAAATTTAGTCTCGGATAATACTGCATCAGTGAAAATGGCCCAAGGAGTTAAACAGAAGAACAAGGTTTCACCCAAGTCACTTGATCAGAGGATACCGTCCAATACCAAGGATAAAATCTGATTTGATATATCACAAAATCACTATTTGAGCCATGACTGCAAAGTGCACTGATCACTCCATTAAAGGCACACTTACCCAGGAAAAATGATGACATTCATTTTTCCCACACCACACATTGATATGGCCACATTCTTATTTAAAGAAAGCCTTCAGGTTATGTTCTGAAATACTGACTGTGACCAGCCATTAAATCAGAAGCTGCAGCTGTTTTATGGGGAGTATTGCTGCTCTGCCACTATACCACACTTACACCACTGTAGAGCACAGGACTGTAAACCTAAAGGAGCGGTGTTACGATTACTGAGCATGCTCAGACCGTAGATCCAAAGAAAGTGAATCTGCATGACGGCAAGTCAAAATCTGATACCATTCTCGCCTTCGTTTTACATTGTATTTTAAATACAACTTTGTATTTCAGTTCCTCCGGCATGATGCTTTTTACAACCCCAATTCCGAAATAGTTGGGACAAAGTGTAAATTGGGGGTAAAATCAAAGTGCAATGACTCTCAAATCACACCAGCCAGTATTTTATTCACAATAGAATACACAATTTGGCTTGGTCTTTTAGAGATTTTTCCAGTTTCTCTGAATCTTTTGATGATGTTATGCATTGTCGATGATGAAATCTTCAAAGCCTTTGCAATTTGACGTTGAGGAACATTGTTTTTAAAGTATTCCCCAATGTTTTTTTACGCAAGCCTTCACAGGTTGCTGAGCCTCTGGCCAGCTTTACTTCTGAGAGACTCAGCCTCTCTAAGACATCCCTTTTATAGCCAATCATGATGCCAGTCACTCCTGATGCCGGTTAACTTCAATACTTGCTAAATGTTCTTTCAGCGGATTCTCTTATATATCAATTGCTTTTTCAGCCCTTTTTTGCCTGTATCCCAACTTTTTTGAGACCTGTTGCAGCCAGAAAATTTGAAATAAGCTCATCTTGTGGATACAAATATAAAATGTCTCAGTTTCAGCACTTGAAATGTTATCTATGTTCTATTGTATGTAACATATTGGCTCGTGTGATCTGAAAGTCATTGCATGTTGATTTTATTCACAATTTCCCAACTATTTCAGAATTGGGGTTGTATATTAAGGAGCTTTCTACAGAAATTAGAGGATTCATAACGCCATCTTAAGCTTAAGGCGAGGGATACTAAGAATGTAAGCTGGTTGCAATTGCCAATAATCATAGAAGAAAAATTTCCTCCGAGATTTTTCCTTGCAGTTGAGCAGATTTACTGCATTCAAAGTTGTGAGCATGCACAGTGTTCGTAACACAGCAGCTTTAAGATGAGCATTGTAGCCAATACATGTTCAACCATTAGGAGTAAGAAACTAATTACAGAGCAAAGCTACTAAAGCCACTTTTGCTCAATTGACATTTTGTGACTTTAAAAGCACTTTTACCACCAGAGTCTTCAGTTTCTTTGGTTGCTACGAGATAAACACTCATGTTGTTGTGTTTATTTGTTTATTTTGAATTAATTTGTTCCTGTAATGCCCAATAGACCAAGCTGTGTCACAGGGACAGCTGGTGCAGAAATGGAGTTAAAGTTTGACCACAATTAACCACAGAATTACACTGCCAGGCCTAAAAAAGGAAGAAAAAAAATTGCACGCACAAATACCATATTTAGATGAAACCCCAGCAGCTTTCATTATAGTGCACATTTGTCATGTCTTTGTTTTGACATTGGCATGCAGCGTCAGAAAATTCATTTCATGCATTAATTTTTGGCTCAAGATCTTATCTTGATAACTCGATATTTGAACCATCTATATAGTCTTCCCTAGCAAATCCCAAAAACTTCCACTGTGATTAAGGTCAGGCCTTTGTGGTGATGATTCCTCATGCTTGTTTTCCTAATTCGTGGTTTCCTTTGCTAGAAGCTGGTCAATAATGTACCCCCCTCCTGAAATACAGTCACATCTTTTCTGTCACCAAGGGATACAGCTTCTAACATGTTTTTTTTTTTTTTAATGAGAAGCTGAGTCTCATCAGCTAGGGTGAAAATAATTATTGACAGCTGAAACATTAATCACTGCAATAATGATCCAGTAGAAGTATTTGTTTATTAATATCCAAACAGCCACCTTTTTTGAACAGATAATGCATCTTTGGAAAGACAACTGGCAGTTCACTTTCCTAATGTAAATTTGAAGCCACAAAAAAGATGGACAACAGAGATATGTTTGGCCAGAATGTGCTGCACTGAGTATATAGCAAACAGTTCAGCAAAGCTCTCTGGACAGTCACTAACTACTCAGAGTAAAAGAAAACATACCCAAGTTGAAATTCTGTGTACCGCCCCTTTAAATACACTCATTGACACATCTGGTCTCAGACTCGCCCACCATAGGCGTATTTAAGAATCAGTCCACTGAGCAGCCTAAATCCAGTCGGAACCATAGACTGTATAAAAAGATGGACGAAGCAACTGTGACATCACCCACTGGTTTCAGCACACCATTTAGGAAGCCTTGATTTTGGCAATTTCAACAGCACCATTTTGCTATTTTGAATCTGCATGCGATTCCTTTTGGACGAGAGTGTGAATTGAAGATCTAGGGAGGAGCAAGGGGTGGATCTCACCATATCTGACGAGGACCAGAGGATAGCAATGCCCCTAAAGAAAATCTGGCTTTATCCTTTATTCTAGTCTATTTGGGACCATAAGTCACAAAAATGAACATCATGATATATCAGTGAAGACTTGAAACTTGCGATAGATATCATAAAAATGATGTGGAAAATCATTATTGAAATAAAAAATAAAAAAAAAATCAGGAGGGAAAGTAGGGTCATTTTCTCATTGACTTCTATTGCATTGCACTTATTTCTGCAAACACAGACGTCGCCATCTGCTTAAATAGAATGCAATTTTAAGAGATTGCTACATTGGCTTCCCTTGACAAGGCCTGGGTGCTGTGTCCATCTTTTTATACAGTCTGTGGTCAGAACCAAGTCATTGCACCCTACTTAGACTCCAAACTCTCAGAAAAAATCTGTTTTAACGGAACCCCATGAATCCGTAGAGGAACCCTGCCTAGTGAAAGTCTTCCTTCTCATTCACCAAGGTTTACCATGGGCAATTCTTTTTCCCCCTTTAATGTAAGGTTGCATGAAGAACTCAATAAGGAGTTCCTATAAGAAATTCAGCCTCAGAACCTTATTATTTGTGAGAGCGCGAACACACAGGTGACCAGGCAAAGAGCACTCCCTCACCTTCATCATCGATCCACTTCAGAGTCAGAGGACGCTCCAGCGGCATGCTGCACATCACACGCACCTCATCACACAAGTCAAGGTAGGTCATCGAGGAGTCCAAGTCAGTGATCAGCATGTCCCTGCGGAAAAACACATCTAGATCAACGAATAGCAATATCCTTGTACATATGCATCCATATCAGTAATCAGTATATCCCTACACAGACACACATCGAGATAAGTGATCAGGATGTCCCTGCACAGAAATACAGCCAAAATCCTGCCGTTAAGATAAACAAAATGTTGAAGTTTTTGTTGACCGATGCACACAGGGATGGGGCCCGACACCATAGCTCCTGTGCCACTCGGCCGGCGGGAGCCAATTAGGAGCCTGTAACTGAAATGGTTGATGAGATACTGCAAAATGTTGAGGTTTTTGGTGATATTTTTGGGCCAGTGAACTTGGGGGGGAAAAAAAAAGGTAAAGGTCACCTTCAGGCATGCCATTCGTAGGGCTTTATGAGATGCATGTCCAGTAAAAATTTGGAGCCTGCAACTAAAATCGTTGTTGAGATAAAGCAAAATGAGTTGACACTCGCACGCATGCACATACACGCACGGAGCCTGATACCATAGCTCCTGCACCATGAGCAGCGGGAGCTAATAAGCAATCAGTATGTCGCAACAGAAACACATCCAGACCAATAATCAGTGTGTCCCAACCAGAGGTGGACAATCCAGGTTCAGAAAGTAAAAGTGCTCCCCAGTATTTAGGTCCAACCTCTTGGATGTGCTAGATAAAAAGCCCTTCAGACCAGAGGTTGGACTAGTCAAGAAAATCAGCTGGTTGAGTTGATGGGTGGAAGTAAAGATGGTGGGACTTTTACTTTCTGACCCCTAGATTGTCCACCTCTGGTCCCAACACAAACATATCAAGCTAAGTGATCAGCATCTCCCCATAGAAACACAGATCAGTAGTCAGTATGTCCCAAAAGAAACACATCCACATACGTGATCAGCATCTCCCAAAAGAAACAGAGATCAGTAGTCAGTATGTCCCAACAGAAACACATCCAGATAAGTGATCAGCATCTCCCTATAGAAACACAGAGATTAGTAGTCAGTATGTCCCAAAAGAAACACATCCAGGTAAGTGATCAGCATCTCCCTATAGAAACACAGATGAGTAGTCAGTATGTCCCAACAGAAACACATCCAGATAAGTGATCAGCATCTCCCTCTAGAATAAATCCTGATGAATAATCAGTACAAACCAACAGAACTGCATCGAGATCAGTGATCATCCTGCCTTACACAAACACATCCAGACCAACAGAAGCACATTCAGATCAGTGATCAGCGATCAGTATGTCCAAGCAGAAACAATCTAATTTGGTGATCAGCATGCCCCAACAGAAGCACATTGAAGTGCACTGGGAAAGCAGAATACAGTAAATACTAAACATCTTACCTACAAAGACAACATAATTTTTGTCAAAAATATATTAGAAATACTTTATGGAACCCAATTTATAAACAAGTAGGTAAATGTCACATCAATATTGTGACTGTCTGGCACAGCAAACAATGCTGCCTTTAAGTTTCACCCTGATTTCCAAACTCCCAAAAATAGCTGAACTGATTTCAATGGACAGCGACCGTTTCTTTTCAGGTACACATTTGGAGTCTTGAGACAGAGAAAGTTACCCTTAAGGCACTGTTTAGGAGTTTACCTGTGGGTAATGGCCTTTATTTCAGTATTGCTTTTTAAGCCATTAGCCTGCAGCTATAAACACAATCAGCAGGTGGAGGATAACATCGACGGTCTGACGGAGCTCAGCCGCTCTTTGCCTTAATGAATGGATAAGAGCCGGGAAAACTAAGGGGTGCATAAAAATCCAATCACTGCTGAAAACAGAAAATTTACTCCTTTATTCCTTAAGCTTTACACTCCACTTTATTCCAAGAGGATTCTCTCTCTCTCTTTTCAAGGCCTCCTGGGAAACAGTTTCGCTCAGAATTTGATCTGCTGGAAAATGAGTAACCAGAGCGCAAACAAACACACACGCATGGCATCAGTCTCCCTAATCAGCAACTGAGATGCGCAATTTTGAAAAGGCGTTTCACTTCCATTTTCCTCGGAAAAATGGCTGAGGAATTACGATGCACTTAGCGTCCGTTAAATAAAATGCATGTACATGCCAGTGTGAACCTACAGAGCATTCTATGAATTGTCAAATCATACCAATTTTTTGTCTGCAAAAATGCAACACCTACCACACAGTCATTGAAAAACTAAGTGGAGAACACTGGAACGGTAAACATTAATCCAGTTCTGGTTTTCTTTGCACATGGGTGAAAGGGCATCTAAAGTCGATTCTCAGACGGGACGTTGAATGTCCAAAGTTAACAAACAAATCACTTACTGTTGTTGACATCTGGCATTGTCACATGACCAATTTCATTCATATAAACCAATGTTTTGTGTACATGAGTAGATAATCCTTCAATTTTGGTTCGTTTGCGCAGGTGCGGCTCCCTGATTGGCCGATAAACAAAAATAATGGGAATCGACTTCAGATGCCCTTTGATCACTTAATCTGTGTAATTCATTGGCCAGACTCTCTTCACTCCAGACTCCCTGAGAAAGGGAGAGTGGAAACCAGCAATACTTGGAACTCAAGGACCATGAGCAGACGGTCCTGTTCTGCAGACTCTACACAGATCCAGTGAGAGGCTGCCAAAAAGAATGGGTCATGGACAAAGCTCATCTCAGTCCATGCCTGGTGGCCCACTGTGAAAGGGAAGGGCTGGCTTGTCTCTGAGGATTATTTCACTTCCCGTTTTACGGGCTCACCCATACTTTCATCGCTGCAGGACCAAGTGCTACACCTCCCCCAGTAGATGTTGGTGGTATATGCAGACAGACAGCTCATGCAAGTTCATGCGCTAGGGTCATAGATCAGCTACATGTACTTCCAGCATCCTGTTTGGACTTTTCTGAATTAGTAGAAATACCTATGAAAATGTCTTCCCTCTTCCGAAAATGGTGCTAAAAGGTGAATAGCAGCAGAAAACGCGCCACTTAGTCTGTCAAACAAAAACACACGCAAGCAGTCGCATCTCTGGTGAAAAAGTCACTTTAAAAAAAAAAGTGGATGAATAACTATTTTCTTTATCAAATTAACTTTGTTCAGTAGTTCAGTAGTATCTTACTAAAGCTGTACATCCACACCACATTGCTAATGCAATATGATATGTAATCTGGGCCATGTGGCCGGTAATACCGAATAAAGTCTGTCTGTCTGTCTGTTCAGTAGTTTACCTTTTATAAAACAGTTAGAAAATAAATTATTGAAAAAGTCAATATTATGATGTGACAGTTTATTACACCTTAGTTGATTGTGACTCAAATATGAGCAAAATCGGTCTACTGATTCTTGAGATATTGCGTCAACACCAACGGGATGGATATACTAACTAACTAACGGACTGACCTGAATACTGTATCCCCCACTCCATGCTTCATGGAGGTGGGGAATGAAAAAAGAAAAAAAAAAAAAAAAAAGAAAAAAAAAAGGGGGCCAGGACTTAAAAATCCATTTAAATCCAACAGTATGTACAGCATATGTACAGCGTACCCAGAATGCACCGGGCCACCCAGCACTCAGTGTTTCAGACAGCCACCCCTCTGACACAAGCAGTGTCTTAAGGTTAGCTCAGGCTTAACAGCGCTTAGCAGCTTTAAACAGCTTTACGTTAGCGTGAGCATCACCATGTCCCTTTCCCTGCAGACTTGAGCCTCACCAGCTTTCTTCCTCTTCAGCATACAGGCAAAAGACCACACTCAAGAGAAGTCACCACAATCTATAGCTGAATCACCCATACAGCTAAATATTCTACTTGAATGCATTCCCTTTGATTCTGAAATAAATCGGATCATTATTACAGTCCAGGGCATAAAGGAGAAATGCTTTATCAAACAAAATGCTCGCAAAATGCCAACCAAAAGTCAGTCTGTTGATGAGAAACATTTGGTCTGACCTAACCAAGGTGGTCACCGTAATGAGAACCATCCATTATAGGGGGAAAACACACAGGAAATTACATCAAGGGGGCTTTGATTAGATTTCTGTTGTGAGGGACTGCTCACAATTCAATTTCTTATTCTTCCTGCAACCCGTAATCCCACTGAATGGAACTGCCTAATACCAGTCATCCAACTCTGCACTTCCTGACAGAGACAGGAAAAGAGATCCATGAAACTGACAAGGCCAGCAGAATCTGTCACTCGACGCAGAGTCCCCACCTCAACAAGGGAAGTCATCAGGATGCTCAAGACTACGGGGGGAGGGGAAGACGAGGGAGGTAGTCTGCACACTAGAGACACCTAGTGTATCTACAGTGGAAGTGCACTTCAGAGGACATCTCACTGTTGGTGGACTGCAGCTCGTAATAACCCCACTCTCACTCCAGTAGCAATGGATGCAACGTTATCTGAAATTCTTAGACATGAACCAGATCTGACAAACACTGCAGAATCTCGTCCCAGTGACGCACTGATTGACAATTAATTTCAGTTTGCTCGCCTTGCTCTGGCATCTACTGCTCTTTCCTGGCCAAGCCCCCTGAAAAAAAGCAGATGGCACTGGATCTGCGTTCTGGCAACAGGCAAAGCCAGGTAGCCATGGCAACCTAAACAGGGGGGCCCTTATCACTTATTAAAATGGCTGTTTCTGTGTAGTGCACAAGAGGGGTTTGAGTCATCTGGAAGGCCGTGCTCCAGACCAGCCATGCCTGACAGCCATCCTCTCTCACAGACTTAAACCTGCCCCCATTTTACAGCTGCCTTTCAGCGGAATCGTCTGTTCAGTACCACAATCTTACTGCGCTTTTCCTTATGTCATTCATGATTATCAATAATAATGACAACAATGGCATAAATATGTAGCTGCATAGGGCCAACATGAAAATACACCTGGTAACTTGAAAATGAAAAGCTCAAAAGCTACAATAAAGCCTTGGTTCACACACAATGTATAGTAGAAAATTAAGTATAAAAGTATTTGCATGGCTATTAAAAAAAAAATAAAAATCTGTACAGCGTATAAATATAGTCTTACAAAATTACTTGTGAAGAGGAAATGATATCACCAATCAATCAAGTGGGGATGACATCAATCAATAAAACAGTTATCAAAAGCAATTAGTTATTCAGTCTTTCAAAGTATTATACAGTATTATCAATCTCATCATCATGTATGCAGCATTTACACGCCAAGTTGATATTCCAATAATTATTTTTTAACCATTTATAATTGTAGTATTATTTTTATGTATTAGACTATGATTAGTATGTTTGTAAAACTAAGATTAGACTGTGGGAGTGCAAGCTTTTTCCTGCTTTGTCCCGATCCTGCTTCTTAAGACATCGGCTGTGTTTGGGACCGGAGACCAGGATGCATGTGTTTTATTAGATAGGAAACTGCACCATTCAGCAGAACACACAAATTATTTATCTGCCTCTGTAAACTTGCTACATCAGAATGAAAGATTATGTACACATTGAAACTGCTCACTTTCGTAGAATTAGTTTGGGAGTGTATTCATTTAAAATATGTATTCTTGCGATACCCATTATAAAAGTTAATGTTCTTGCAGTAAAGATTGCCAGTAACCCTGATCACGTCACGTATATGGGATGTTTATTCCATGGGGACACTATTGTTGTCCGGTCCACCATCTGTTGCGGAGATGGCCAACTTAATTTGAGATTAATAAATCAGTCTGAATCTAGATGGGACCCTGGTCTAGATCAACTTGACCGAAGGTAAAAGTACATCTGTAGGAAATAGCTATATTTTTCTCTGTCTCACTGATTTCTACCACGTTCTTGGACACAAGCTTTAGAGACGATCTGCATAAAACCATTCAGATATTGCTTGTACTTCCTTGTGAAGTAATTATTGGGTTATATTTACTATTGTGTGTGTTGCATTTATAATCTTACAGTTAGTATACTTGGTTTATCATTCTGATGTGCATGTTAGAATAGATATTAGCCTGTAAGAGAAGCTTGATCTTTTTTCCTTCTCCCTGAAATTAAAAGCCTGCCTTGGTATGTGAAGACACTTATAGCCCTGACTTCGAATGTGGAAACACCAGAGATGGTTTTTGACCAACTTCTCAGGGAGGGCAAGGTCATCCGTTAAGGCCGGTCCAGTGTGTCTGTGATACCTGCTGATGTGTATCCCTAGATAGAAAACTGCCCCCTTGGCAGGGCGCAGTTTAGTTATATATCGACTCCTGGAGCCCTGTCCTAAAGGATGACCTGTGTGAGAGAAAGCAAGTCTTTGAAAGTGAATTCTGACATGTTGAGATATATACATTTTTCCAGCAGAATTTGAGAATCTGATTGTCAGCTTGTTAGTTATGAAATGTCACATATACAGTGTTGAACCCATGAGAACGGATACCCTGTTCTGGCACACCATCTCTCGCTCATTTTGCCATCTGAGAACACAAAATTTTTCTAAGTCAAAAAGGGACTTAATTCCGATCCTTGGTCAGGAGGCATCTGGGCAAAGTCACGCATTAACGGAGTTACAAAATTGGCGTATTTTGTGGATTTTCTTAATCTGCAACATTTACACTTCTCAGCCGACTTCAACAAGCCGTATACAGTATCTCACAAAAGTGAGTACACCCCTCACATTTTGACAATTAATTTATTATATCTTTTCATGGGACAATGCTACAGAAGTGAAACTTCTACATATTCTAGAGTTGTCATGGTACAATATGTGTAGCAGCGTAGATTTACTGCACTGTCCAAATACCTGAACAAACAGTCACTATTTCCAAAATGGATGGCAACAAAAGTGAGTACACACCCCAATTGATAATGGTCAACCAAGCAATGAAACGCGACTTGTTCATCATGTTCATGCTTTTGTCTGTTTGACTGGGCCATATGAGGTTGTGTAACATGTTGAAGGGTTAAATTGTGTTGCTTTGAGCGCGATGCTCTCATTCTGGTCACTGGATGGTCAACATGGCACCTCATGGGAAAGAACTCTCTGAGGATCTGAAAAAGAGAATTGTTGCTCTCCACAAAGATGGTCTAAGCTACAAGAAGATCTGTGAAACCATGAAACTGAGCTACAGCACGGTGGCCAAGGTTATCCAGCGGTTTTCCAAGACGAGTTCTGCTCCGAACAGGCCTCGTCAGGGTCGACCGAAGAGGTTGAGTCCTCATGCTCTGCGTCAGGTGCACAAGTTGGCTTCAGAAAACAGACGCAGGAGTGCTGGCAGCATTGCTAACAAGGTTGTAGCAGTGGGATAACAGCCTGTCAATGCTCAGACCATACACAATGCTCAGCGCAAAGTTGGTCTGCATGGCCGTCAGCCAAGATGGAAGCCTCTTCTGAAGCTAGCCCACAAGAAAGCCCGAAAACAGTTTGTTGAAGACAACCAGTCCAAGAACATGAACTACAAGAACCATGTTCTGTGGTCTGACGAGACCAAGATGGTGTCCACTCAGATGGTGTCCAGCATGTGTGGCGGCGCCCTTGTGAGAAGTATCAAAACAAGTGTGTACTGCCTACAGTCAAACATGGTGCTGACAGTTTCATGGTCTGGGGCTGCATGAGTGCTTCTGATCTTAGGGAGCTGCACTTCATTAATGGAATAATGGATCCAACATGTACTGTGAGATTCTGAAACAGAACATGATGCCCTCCCTTCAGAAACTGGGCCGCACGGCTGTTTTCCAACATGATAACGACCCGAAACACACCTCCAAGATGACAATTGCCTTCCTGAGGAAGCTGAAGGTGATGGTATGGCCAAGTATGTCAGACCTAAATCCCATTGAGCACCAGTGGGGCATCCTCAAGAGGAAGGTGGAGGAGCAGCAGGTGTCCAAGATCCACCAGCTCCGTGATGTTGTCATGGAGGAGTGGAGGATCCCAGCAACTGTGCAGCTCTGGTGAATTCAATGCCTCTGAGAATCAAGGCAGTGCTGGACAACAATGGCGGTCACTCTAAATGTTGACACTATGGACACAATTTGGCATGTTGACAGTAAGGTGTACTCACTTTTGTTGCCACCCATTTTGGAAATGATGACTGTTTGTTTAGTTATTTGGACAGTGCAGTAAATCTACACTGTTACACATATTGTGCAATGACTACTCTAGAATATATTCAGTTTTCATTTCTGTAACATTGGCCCTTAAAAAGACATACTAAATTAATAGTCGAAATGTGAAGGGTGTACTCACTTTTGTGAGATACTGTATATAGGGTTTATGATCTACATGGAGTACGAAAAAAACGTTTACATCTTCAGTAAATCTCGGTAAGTAAATGGTGCACTATGCAAGTTTGTTTACTTTCACGTCTGTTTGAGTGAAAGAAGAAAAAGTAAACAAACGAAACATAGGTAGTCCACCCCTCCCTCCCATAGCTCCTTCCTTCCATAACTGTCAACTCTTGTTGGTGATTGGCCGGGACGGTTTGTCATGTTATGGGGCACAGCCTGGGCCCCTTGTGTTTATTTGCAGTTTGTGACGCCTGTGCGGTCTCCAGAGCACAGGTTTTTTTTTGTTTTTTTTTTTTTTACACAGTGAATTTAGGGGCAGGCAGCTAGCGGATCGTTGAGAGATGCGAATTGAGACAAAAATATAATCACGCAGAAAGTAAACAAACTTGCATAGTGCACCTTTAAGCTATGATTGCTGTTAGATGCTCAAGAGAGGATTATGCTACCAAGGTAAGACTCGTTAAATGAACTGAATTCATTACGTGGTAGAAAATAACTCACTGTTGTAAAGAATTGAAAAAAAAAACTCATTCAAGCATGGATTTAGCTTCTGTCTTCTGAGGGCGGGAGAGCGCGAAAAAAGAAAATAAACTTTAATATTACCCCGAATCCAATATCCTCAAATGGCCATCTTAATGCTTTTAAGAGCCTTAGCTTTCACTGTCATAATTTATCAATACGTAATACTTTCTACACCCAGTTTAAAGGTCCCAACAGTTCTCAGCTTTCATTGCTAGCTAATTTTACCATTGTTGATGATGTTAAGCCATTAACTGGGAAAGAATTAACCCCTTAACAAACCCACTGTATTTCTGTTTTTTCTCAAAATGGGACAGTTTCTATTTAAAAGGTCACTGTGTCCACATACTTTGGCCTATCATCAAATGCTTGACCTCCTTTGAAACCTGAGATCTTGTAGAATTTCTAGGAATTGTCAAAATAACTCTGATTTACTGTCAAAGAGGAACAGAGGGTAGAATTTTGTTTTTTCTTCCATGCAGATTTTTACATCTCTGGAAATGACCCATAACAGCACTCTAGGTCACTTATTTCCCCATGGAAACACAACTCTGGCCCACTCCCAGGTCTTTTGAAGCCAAGTGTCAAAAGAAATGATTATACAATGAACTATGACCCTTAGAGAGCCATTTTTGTGTGGTAATACTCATGCGTTTTGCAGTGTGTCCATTTGGAGACTCCAAAATGACCTTTGGATGCTCTAAATAAAGCTCTAAATAAAGCTTGATTGCTCATGAACCCCTTGGTCTAGAAACATGACCTTGGTCTCAAATGAAAGACAACCATCTGTAGTATCTTACTCATATCTGGATTAGTTAGTAAAAGTTGTGTCATGGTATTACTGAGGCCTTATTTCACATAAAACTATTTTTGCCACTGCACCCGCGGTTTTCTATAGAAAAAAGGACAGACAAAGTGATGAAGTGCAAATGTATAGTTGTAAAAGTGGATCCCCTCCCCCTGCAGTCTCACCTTTCTACTCTCCTTTATAAAAAAAAACACCATTGGAATACCATAAAATTTACCACCAAAAACTATAGTATTACTGTTGTAATTGTATGGTTTTTTTGGACTGCACTACGGTGATTTTAGTATTATTATTGAAATATTGTACGGCTACCATAGCTAATAAAATAACACTACAGAAAAAAAAAAACTATTGTAAACCATAGCTGGTGAAATGTACCACAGAACACCATAATCACACTTTAGAACACTATACAATTCTTATAGTATACTATAGTAACTCTTCAGTTCATTTTTCGTAAGGGCTTCCCCAAGCAACCCAATTCACGTTCTACGCACACATACATGCTACACATCATTGGAAAATCCTTATTATGTATTGTAATTATGTTAGGATAAAAATAAGCAAAGTATCGTTTCATTTATATAGACATAATGATTAGGCACCATTCAAGATCGGGGTTCTTCCCTTCCAGGAAATCAATGAAACACTCAAATTTCACTTATTTAGATTTCTTTTATTTCTTCCTCAATATAACTTCCTCTCTTTTCCTCTCCCTTTGCCTCTTCTTCCTTCGTGAGGTTTGTTTTTCCTTGTCATTTAGGCATTTTTCACCAAAATACTAAAGTTTTGGGGAGGCGCAAGACGGCTACAATACAGCTTTTTTTCCGCACGGGCGTCCAGCGAGAAAATCGCACTCAATCTGCCAGGTTTCCCGAAACAGTTAGGGGGAAATGCTATACGTCGTTGGAAAGGTCTCCTCATTGGCTATAAGGACATCTTGGGCTCATCTTCGTAGTTTGTGATATGACGGAGCAACCATCAATCAAAGCAAGTTAGTGCGATTTCATTCGTGCGAGCCTCACTCGCTTTCAAGGCTTGTAACTCGACACCGATAGGTCCTACAGACATGCATATGGTGTGTACATGATCGTGAGAGTCTAATAAACACAGCTACCTGTATCATTCCACTGAAAATAATGCAGAACTATTCAAAATGTCTTATTTTTTACCAGAGAGAAGTTCGCATTTGTTTTTTTTATAACGAAACTGTTTGTTTGAGTTGGATAATGCATCTACCAATCGTAAAATCAGCAAAACACGGTGGATATTCGAATTTGCTGGGTTCTTACAGATATTTCAAGACCAAGCATGCCAGGGTCGGATACAGGCTTCGGATGTAAACACCGGTTTAAAGGTAAGATGACGCGATTCAAGGGGTAGTTTCGGGGGGTGTTTTGAAACGTGAGGCAGTGACGTAATTTGACCGTTTTAGCAAATAAAACATGTTATTTCACTGTAACCTATGTTTATAAGGATTCCCAAGACTCTCAGCTTTCTAATGATATGCGCTGTTACTATGTTATGTAATGATGGGTTGCATTCCAATTCGTTTACCGTTCATTTCAATTATTGTGCGAGGCCCTTTGGGTTGGATCCGGGTCGTCCCAACAGGTTAAAGAATTCCTTATCCAACCTCCACATTTTCACCTTTTCATTTGGCAGAACAATTTGAAAAGGGGGCGCTGACAGCGCCAATGTTTTTTTTTTTTTGGTGGGGTGGGGTGGGCGTTTATTACTGAGAAGGGGGTTTAGGATTTAATATTCATGTTTAACATCGAAAATGCATATGCTGTGCATCCCCATGACCACGACGAGCAGCACTAGAAATTAAACTAAATTCTCGACTAGATATGTTCACTTGATGTTTTTACACACCGGAAAATCACTGTTCGGACACCTATACATTAAGGCCCATTTTAATTGCAGGTCGCAAGTGATAAAGTTGCTCAGTTGACAGTTACTTGCTTGTAGCATGAAGAGACAATTCAACTCAGCAGCAACCAAGCTACAGGTAACAGTTACCCGTAAAGGCTTGAAAATGAAAATATTTGAAACATGAATGATCTCTGTATTTAAATAATTTTTTAAAATGGTCTCCTTGTATCCATTTACAAAAAAACAAGCGTTTGCCACTAACATGGCAATATCCCCCGCCGCCTCAATTTTGTGTGCGCGGACGGATGGACGTACGGACGTACGGAGCGCAATTCTATAATCCCTGCTTCGCACTAATCACGTGGTGGGGGATAATGAAAACAAACATTATTTGATACATTTTCATTGTGTTACGAAAATTCTCAATGTGCTCCAAAATTTTAAATTGAGCAGCACACGTGCTACTTGGGAAAATATAACGCGCTGCTGAATACACCGCGGCCCGGACAAGATTTCTTGCCTCAAGGTCAAAGGTCAAATCCAGCAAAAAAACGTGACATTGCACATGTTTGTGTGACAGTGGGTTACCATACTAAATTTGGTGAAGCCGCGATCAGTAGTTGCTGGGTACTGACCCGTACAAGATTTCCTGCCTCAAGGTCAAAGGTCAAATCCAGCAAAAAATGTGATATTGCACATCTGTGTCACAGTGAGTTACCATACCAAATTTGGTGAAGCTGCGATCAGTAGTTGCTGGGTACTGATCCGTACAAGATTTCCTGCCTCAAGGTCAAAGGTCAAATCCAGCAAAAAGTGTGATGTTGCACATCTGTGTCACAGTGAGTTACCATACCAAATTTGGTGACCCTGCGATAATTAGTTGCCGAGTACTGACCTGGAGAAAATTTCCAGGCACAAGGTCACAGCGCTAAGGTCAAAGGTCAAATCCAGAAAAAATCCTGACGTTGCAAATCTATGGGTCATAATGAGTAACCATACCAAATTTGGTGAAGATGCGATCATTAGTTGCTGAGTACTGGCCCGGACAAAGTCATGGACGGACGACAGATGACAGACAGACACGCAGGTGACGACAAGACTCCTCCGGGCCGAAGTTGGCCAAGGGGTAAAAATCAGCATTGAGCCCTGCTTCAGTGGGCACTTTCCCAAATGAAACTACATTTTCTCTTACATTCAAGTGAATGCATCATTAGAGACAAATATTCCCACCAACTATTTTAACTCTTTTACCCATAGACTCCAAATGACAGCCCTGGCAATATAAATGAAGACAACATTTGACGCCTTGGGGATACCCCCATTTTCAATCAATGGGGAGGCTCGGGAAAAGGTCCATAATGGACCATAATGGACCATAATGATTACATATGATGCCTATACGTATGTCAATGGACCGTCCATTGACATACGTATAGGCGTCATATGTAATCATTATGGGTAAAAGAGTTAAAGCGTCATATGTCGTCATTATGGGCAAAGCAGTTAAATCAAAGAGCTCTAAAAAGGACAAAAATGCACAACTAAACCACACCATTCTATCGATGTGACTAAAACTACAAATTACAGAATCAAGTGTAACCATATTTAATACATAAGTTAATTCTTGTAAATCATTGGTTCACCACCTCATTGCAGAGGTGAAACTGAGAATGGCACAGCTTAGACTGTATCCATACTCAAGTGCATGTTCCATTATTGCATAGATATTGGGATGCCCTTTAATACTACAGTTTGTACTTTCTTATAAGAATCACCCAGCATCCAGGTCTGCCTCGTACTGCCCCCAAGACCAGAAAACCCAATTCAAGTTAATAAAGAGCAAAAGCATATGTCTTTATACAGCTGTACAAGCAGCCCAACTTACAATAGCAGACAAGCATGAGAAATGGTGCACTTTACAAACACCAACGTCCCAATGAATATATTTTAAAAACCAATTATACATTTAAAACAGGCCAAATTTAGTGCATTTAAGCATGTCAGAGCAAAAAAGGCATGTAAAGTATAGAGATTGAGACAGGAACACATTCCACTGAGGGGTTTCACGGGGAATGTCTTGGCCCAGTGCATGCTGGGATATGCAGCCACTCATTCCAGGCCAAGACTGACAGGAGCCTCCAGACAATAACCAGGCAACAAGCTCCACCCAAAGACACAATACAGCACGTTACACCAGGGAAATCCAGGCACAGCTTTATGACTACCCTGCTGCTGTCATACTGTCCCTGGTGACAATGCCACAGGACAAAGGCACCCAGAAAAAGCAAGACAATGTGCGACAGCCTTTTGAGAAGAATAAGACGTTGTATTTCAGCGCGAGAAAACAATGCAGGGCAAAACTGAAGGGGCCATTCATGGCAAGCCTCTGACGCATCGCACCCGTGAAACACAGAAATGGTATAATACTGTACAGAGTCCTTGTTACTCCACACTAGGGCAAAATCATTTACAGTACTGCTTCAATTTCAGCCCGTAACAAAGTCACGAGGACGGATGTGAGAGGCCTCGTATCAATGGCCATTCAAGACTTGCATTCCAGAAAATGGCCAAAAAAGTGATCAAGAAATGAGCATCATAAAACACCTCAATTGTGACATCCAATAGGCACACTCGTACACAAATCCCACAAAGAATGATTGGGCCATACAAAAGCTAGACAATTTGGGTCCATTTCCTAGATGGGTCATTCCATGCCAAGTGGAAATGCTTAAAGTACCTTTTGCGCCATCATAGTCTCAGATTTTTCTCTAACTTATATATTTGTTCATTTGAACTGAAATGATGAGCATCTCCAATTTTTGCACAAACGGCCCACCGGTATGGATTTTATGGGCCTCTGAAAAAAATGGCCTGTAGGGGCTGCTTTTCAAAACATGTTGTAGAAAAAGTCTTATATCTTTGATTCGATGACAGGTGGCTTGATCCTTGACATGAACCTTGCTCTAGGCTGACAGTCTGAAAGGTTGCTTGCATCAGTGGTGATGCTATGGAAATTAAGGTCAAAGAGCCCAAGTTTAAGGGCCTGGCTCGCCCCCGGAGGAAAGTTGCACTGACATCACTTTGCACCTGAGCAGTGTCTAATGACCTAAATTACACTGCTATGGCCCAAAAATCCCCTATATAGGCCTGCGTCCCACCAAAAAGTGGTCTTTAAAAGCTGTAAAAATCATTGTCTCTCTTTGCAATGAAATGTACATGGGTTATTCCATGTCAAATCAACCAAATTTTAGGAACTTCCTCAACAAAAAAAAAAAAAAATCATTTTTATAATATACCCCGCAGTGGAAGATTTACATATCTGGTGTCAAAAAATAGTAAAATAATTAAGCTCAATTATTGCCAGTTCCTGAGATTTGGCTTCTTTTAGGGGCGGGGGGTGGGGGTCAGTTCTAAGAAAATCGCCATAATTTTGGAGTAAGTGTGAGGGCCTGAGATATGCATTTGCAGGGCAAACAGAGCCATAGGTTTCACTTTGTCTTCAGAATAGTTGCTGAACTCTTGGCATAAGATACTTTTCTTTACTCAGTGTGTTTAGTTTACTAGTACTGTGGCCTGGAAAACTAAGGCAAAAAACACCAATCGTGCACATTTCTTCCAAATTTAATGCATTTATTATTCTGTAACTAATTAAGATAGAGCCCTGAGACTTGGTATGCAAACTGTCTGTCAACTTTCTGAAGACCACAAAACATATCGAAGTCACAATGGTTGTATTAAATGTTTAAACAACCTCGGAAGTTTGCTTCAGAATGAAGGGTGCATATTTTGGGTAATATCTCAATGGGCAAATATCTCAAAAGTGATCAATGTCATATTTTTAGTGCTTGAAGGCATGGGTCTTGGGTCTAACATATTAAAAAACTGGAGATGTAAAACTCTTCCTTTAGACTGTACAGCATGCCAATCATATTAGGTGATTATCACTGGCTGATGTAGGGCACTGTTGCATTCCACCGCCAGGTGGCAGCAAAACCCAAAAGCACGGTCCATTGGAAAGACTTGAAATCGATTTGAACTTCGGCCTATATCTCAGCAGTACCTTGGCCTGGATATGCCCACATTTAAGCACTTGTTCCTCTTGTGCTATTCTAACATCCGACAAAGTTCGGTTAAAATCTGTGCGGCCGTTTTTGAGATATCCTGCTAACAGACAGACAGACAAACAAACCAACCAAAGCCGGCGAAAACATACACCTCCTTGATAGAGGTGAACAAGTGTATGCATCACATTCATCTTTTCACTCACACCATTGCTAAGGTGCCCCGAAAATTAAGTTCGACACTTAATATGCTCATGTGATCCGAACGTCATTGCATTTTGATTTTAATCACAATTTACACTTCATTCCAACTAATTCGGAATTGGGGTTGTAAATGATAGTGGTGCTAGAGGAAGCCTCATATTACAAATCCATCCAAACTCCAAACTTGTATCAGCAATAGGGCCAGATATATCAGGGTTTTTCTCCATCATCTTTTGAGAAGCGCCACCTACAGGGCATTTCTTGAAAGGTCCATAAAACCAATACCAGAGGGCAGCTGGCAAAAAAAAAAAAAATCTGAGATATCCATTATTTGAGCCAAGATGAACAAATAGACTAAGTTAAAGTAAAAGACCATGATGGCCCAGCTGCGTTTCCACTTGGCATGGAATGACGCACATCTGGGAAAGTTGACGAAATTTACTGAAGTTCAAACGCCCGAAAAATTGTTAAAGTTTTTATAAATTCAGAAAGTAAGAGATACGCACCTTTTGAATTCCAACAATGGACATATATGTGCATGTATTCTGTTCAGCAGTTTTTGAGAAGTGGAAATACTACACCCCCTATTACAGTACAAGTCAACAAAATTGACAAAAGTCCAAACACCTTAAAACAAGAGGCCTGTCTGCCTAGAAAGCCCCGCTGAGGATGACTGAAATGTCCATGTCATAACTTAATTTCAGAAGTCCTTGAAAACTATTGCAATATCAGTGATGTTGCTTGGTACCGGTCCGGCGTCCCTGACCCATTAAAATCTGAAAAAACGCAGAAAACTCGAATCCATGCATCCCACTATCAATTTTTTCACATGAAAAACGATACACTGGCCAGATTTCACCAAAGCCTTTCAAGGTTTACACGCGGATAACTTTTTTTAAAATTAAACTCATGTTAAACGCGGGATTAATCACCGTTTCACGAGGAGCAACTGTCCGCGTCTAAATATTACGCCTGCGGTTGTTGTGGATTTTCTTCAACATATTGAGATTCCCCCATCCTCAAGCAATTGGAGAGAGACAGATTCTTGAAAAAGGAAAAATTTGGCTTTATTGTGTCATGTTGAACAAGTAGATCAGAAGGATCTAATAGCTCCGACCTCGCCTAGCATCCTTCACGAGGCCTAGTGTCCATGACTGGTGGTTTCTTGTACAAGTGTGATATCTAAATTGGCAAATGACCTTGAAAATCAAAAGGGGACCCTTCCTCTGTACCAAGAAGCTTGTTCTAAGATGTAATAGCCATCCATCAAGTTGAAGTGGAGTTACGGTGCGAGAACTGTGAAATCGAGGCGAAATCGACACTTTTTTGACCGGTGTGACCTTGGGATTCGACAAATGACCTTGAAAAACCCCTCCTCAATACCAAGAAGCTTGCTGTAAGATTTCATAGCCATTCATTGAATTAAACTTGAGTTACGGTGCGAAAACCGTCAAATCGGGCAAAATTGACACTTTTTTTGCCTTTGTGACCTTGGGATTTGACGGATGACCTTGAAAAACAATAGGGAACACCTCCTGTATGCCGAGAAGCTATTTCCAAAATTTCATAGCGATCCATGAATTCTAACTGGAGTTACAGCGCGAAAACCCGCAAACAAGGTCGTGACCTCTGTGAACTTGACCTTTGACCTCAACCTTGTGCATGGACATCACTTTGGTGAAGGTCAAAAAGGTGTCACAGACAGACGGACGGACGGACGGACGGACAGACAGAGACAGACAGACAGACAGACAGACAGACAGACAGACAGACAGACAGACGCGTTCATAGAGCTGCTTGGTCGCAGCTAAAAATGTAAAGCAGAGTTCCTCTTTCGCAAGAGGAACTGCCCCCAAGACGAACTGTAGAACTGCTCAAGGAACTGCAAGACGAACTCCCTGTAGAACTGAAGTTTTCCTCTTGTGCACACCGTTTTATACCGCAAATATGGTCCTTCCCCTTTTCATTCCCGCACTTACAATTGGAAAGGCAACCTGAGATTCTCTGTTATTTCATCCTTCAGGAATGCATAGCAAAGACGCATGCGCATTCCAGTGGACAGCCCCACCCAGATGAAAAACAAAAAGATACCAGTGGATGAATTTGATGCATATCAAATTATTACAAGTAATTCAACTGAGTATGTTTTCAGTAGCAAATAATGATTTCGCTGAACAAATATTGATCAAAGCTACAAAAATCAAATACATCCTCTGATCATGGTTTTTTTGGATCAACAAAACAAAAGAAGCTACAGAAGGGGGCCGCCAAGCTGTCACGGAATTACAGTCCCACTTCATTTTGGGTTGTAACTCTACAACTAAATAAGATAAAATCAAGTATGATATGTCATATTGAAGGTATTAACTTGTTCTTTAATATTATTAAGTGAAAATATATTTTTTGAGAAATTTTCATAGAAGAAACAAGCAAAAACTACTCCGTCACGGAATTACACAAAATTGACGTGGTTTTTTTAGTGTTGTGTTTAACTATCCAGAAAGTGATGTTCCTATCATAGTTAAGTTATGAAACTTCAATATGTTCATATTTCAGGTGTTTTTTTGTTAATACTGTAAGTTATAGAAACAAATATTGACTTTAACCCTGCTTTATGGGCAAGAAATTTCAAAAAGTCAATGTCACGGAATTACAAGAGGCAAATTGTCACGGAATGACAACAATAGTATTAATTAGTTTCAATGTATTTATTTCAATATATTATACATATATACATAATTAATTAAATTTTTACAGTTTAGCAATATATTACAATGAGTTTTCCACTAATAATGACCAATCATAATACATACTTGAAATTTTTTTTTAAGTCTTTATGTCAACATTGGCTTGGCGGCCCCCAGAAGCTGCTGCTTGTGTGTGTGAGCTGCTCATGCAAGTGTGAACTGAATTGCTTGTATATGTGCGTTTCTCTGTGTGTTTGCACTGCAGTATGTGAACTACTTGTATGTCTGTATGCCTGTGTGTTATGTGTGCGTGTCTTTCTGCTGCCAACACAATATGGTTATTGATTATTAGTATGAGCAATGAATGAATAATGATAAAATATATATATAATCAATATTAGTAAATATAATCAATAATGCTGAATTAATATCTTCAACACGGTCAAATAAGAAAAGAAAACTTAAACGCTTGTGAGGGTACGTTTAACTCGCAAAAGCTACTACCACAGATTGATTTGCACCTAAATAAGAGACGCGGACCTGCCTTCATCTGGTTGCCTGGTAGAGCTAGACTTTTCTGGAAAAGAAATGCATAAATAAAAGAAATGAAATTAATACCTAAATTAGTTGCTTCCTTCAGTTTCTTATTCACTTAATAAAGGGGTTTTGTAAGGCCAGGTTTTTCGTTTACATCTAAGTATACATTTTCTAGAAAGGCTGCCGTGAGTGAAGTCCAAACTGCATTTTTACTCTCCACCGATAATGAAAGAACAAGTGAGTGTGTGATATCACCACGAATGCGTAAGATCAAACAGTTATGGTGAAGGATGCGTCTGACGTCAGCATCTTGCTCACGTCCACAGGACACGCAAAGAAAGTTTGACATTCTTTGAAGCAAAGTGAAATCGCCACGTTTTCTTTGACGACATCTCTGTGCAAAATGCGTGTTGACAACGCAACTACCCTTACATACGGGATTATTAACCGGTAACGACAATTGGACATGGCCATTATGCAATGGCAGGTTGTCATAATTTGACCGCACCTGTTCGGTCTGAGGGCTAAACGCAAGGTCATCCGCATGCAGTTAAACTTGCGATGATCCCATCTTGCGAAATGGTGTTTAAAGGTTCCCTGACATTAAATAGGCCGAAATTGACGTTTAGAACTTCCCATTGCATTTTCTCCCGATGAAAGAGAAGATACAAACGCTTCTCCGTGAAAATTTGTTTTTAAAAAAATTTTGGATTAATTTAACTGATCGGGAACGCCCCCGTAGAAAACCCCCCACTGCTGGAATACCATCTAATTTACCACCAAAAAACTGTAGTATTACTGTAGTAATAGTGTTTTTTTTTTTTTGGAACAAACAATATAGATTTTGGTGTTACTATTGAAATATCGTAGGGCTACCATAGCTAATGAAATAACACTACCGAAAAAAAACTAGCCAGTACTATAAACTTCAGGATTATTCGCCAGATTTGCCAAAATAGGTGGCATTAAGCCGCTTTCACACCAGACACAAAACAAATTTTTCTCACGACAGATTGCATTCAAAGTCAATGCAAAGACGTGTGTATTCACGTCTTCGTATTGACTGAATGTAATCTGTCATGTTTGTTTGGCGTCCGGTGCGAAAGCAGCTTTAGACGCGCATGCAAGCTAGATGGCTGGCTGACGTTAATTTCCTGCAGTAGTTGGATAGTTTGCCAGCTAACTTAAGTTCGACTGAAGATTTTTATAAATTTCTATTTTGAAATTATACAGCAAGCGTTCAGTCCAGTGTTGAGAGAACAGCTAACTATCAACCTGCCAAATTAACTAACCACCTTACCCATTTAGCAAGCCAAGGTTAGTGTGCATTTCCTTCTATCCTATAGCCCCGGTCTTGGTTCAGGCATTTAGCAAGCTTTATGAGCAGAGTGTTTCGCGTGTACTCTCGTCTTTGCATTGACTTTGAATGTAATCGGTCATGCGAAAAATTTGTCTCGTGTCCGGTGTGAATGCAGTTAAACGCCACCAATTCTGGCAAATTTTCTGGCAAATAATCCTGAAGTTCAATGCCATAGATGGTTAACTTTGATAAATTAGCAGGTGAGGGTAACTGCCACAGCTGGAGAGTAAATGGATAGTCGACATGATCCAGATGAACTCGAGAGGCTGTATTGTGATGCCTGATCTCCGGCTGTGCTGTAAGAGGTGGACATCCATCCAGCCATCTAGCTACGTTAGCCTACGTAACATGGTTTGTCGAGCGTAACAATTAGATGGATTAGTAGATATCTTGATTGCAGTCTCATACACTAAACCAGGGGTCTCCAACCCTGTTCCTGGAGAGCTACCATTCTGTAGGATGCCGCTCCAACCCTAATTCAACACACCTGATTCAGCTCATTAGCAGCTCGTCAAGATCTGTAACTGGGAAAGCAGGAGTGGTTTGCTTTGGTTGAAGTGATACCTTCAGGATGGTAGCTCTCTAGGAACAGGGTTGGAGACCCCTGCACTAAATAGACACACTAGAAAACGTGTAAACAAGCGTGTAAATGGACCAGAAGGATTGCTATGGCAGAGGTGCGTTCTTTTGATGACGTCATAGGATCATATGACTTACGTCTCGAAAACTTCATACTTATTCAGGGGGCGGGCGTAAGAGTGCAAAAAATCACTTTTATTCCTTGAAATTGATGGATTTTTCTGCCATTTCAGAACTTTTGAGTGCATAGAGACATATAAATAATCATATAGAACAAAATAAAGCAAAAATTTTAGGTGGTGTGCCACATGTCAGGGAAACTTTAAACGTGCGTTTAGCTGTCTGCGTACAACGGCATTTTAGCATGCGTTGTGAGTTATACGCACGCTAAAATGCTTTTGTGAAATCGGCCCATAGTGAACAACTACTCGTGTTCAAAATCACAGTAACTAGCAAAAGAAATCTCGCTGTCAGCAGACCAGACAAGCGCCAACCCTCTCATCAAAAACATATCTGCATCATTTAATTTTTCTCAACAGACTTTCCACCGTGTTAGAAAAGTTTAATTTTTGTGCTAAAAGTTTCACAGTGATTGACTCAGCTCATTTGATTTAGCTGATGTTCAGACAAGAAGATTTTGGTGACAATTCATTTGTTGACTCGGTCATGGTGATGAGCATGTTCTGTTTGTGTTAAAATCAGCACTTTTATTGATAATTTATTTTGGTACTACAGACACAATTTTGTTTTCATTTGAATTTTAGCTATATATTTTGGTGCCATTTATGTTGCTACAAAAATGCTATTTTATTTGAATTTTGAATGTCATGCCACTGTGACAGTTGTTTTGCAATAAACTTCAGATTTGGAATTTTATTTGCTTAATTTTAGCAACCAAATTAGAAGAAAAGTTATCAGTTTTTTAGATATTCAAATTTGAAGTGAAAAGTAGACTCTGTACGAACAGACAGAGGGACGCCGGACTACTCGGCATTAGAAAAGCCCCCTGACTGACTGTCGTCATAGTAGAACTAAAAATAGGCGTGCAATGAACGGAATACCCTTAAGCCCGATGTTGAAGTTTTTGGAGACGCCCACCGCCCGACCGACCGCCCGCCCGCCCAACCGCACGAAGGATAGCAATACCCAGTCAGCCTTGAGGGCTGAGGGGTAAAAATCATAAAAAGTACGTACTTTTAAAAGGGTAACCCGCAGCCCCCAGCCATATATGATACGAGGGCATAAAAAATAAGTTGGTTAATATCCCAGCTCACCCCAGAAGAACCCTCTCACCTCTGATTTTTTTTTTTTTTTTTTGAAAAAAGCTGTTAAAATCACACTATGAAGTCAGTCTGCCCCAGGGCAGCTGTGGCTACAAAAAAAACGTAGTTTACCACCATCAGAGCGTGAATGTGTGAGTGAATAAATAATGGCTCCATTGTAAAGCGTCTTTGAGTGTCCAGAAAAGCGCTATATAAAATTGATGCATTATAATAATTATTATTATTATTATTATTATTATTATTAATAAATCCTAATACATGCCGTCTCAGACAATAATTTTGCTAGGTCGCACTGGTGCACCTGATGATGCTCAGGTTAAAACTTAAATTTAATTCGCAAGCGGATCATCGCTCTGTGCTCTCCTGTGACCGAACTCTCACAATCATCATGGTAGGATCATTCCGTGTTCTAAACCAATAAGAGACAGAGCTCGGGCGGGTCTTTGCCTCTGATTGGTCCTGTAAGTTGTGTGTGTTAAATGTTGCGCGCGACCTGAGCGCCAGAGTGGCTGACTAACTGAAACGAAAAAATAAACTAAACGCAACAAAACGAGGGAAAAAAGAGAGGCCGAAATATTGAAAGTTTTTTCATTGAGAAAACTAAGCCCGCAACCAGCCCTACTACTATAATCCCATCCATCCCCACAACAGAGTGTCCATCCCGTCAAGAAACGGAGCCGCTCCCTGGTGAGATGCCAATCCCCAGTCCTACGGCGACAGTATCAGATTTGGAACCAGAGGTGTCAACCGAGTGTGGGATAGAGCCCGGCTCTGAGACCCAAATTAAAAAGGCCGAAATATATTCCTTCAGAAAGGACTGGCTGAAACCATTTCCCTGGCTGAAGTACAACAAAGGACATAACGCAGTGCACTGCGTGTACTGTCAGGAGTGCGGTCAGAATACGGCCGGAAATATTGCATTCGCGAGCGGGTCAACAACGTTTCGTATTGAAACTTAAAAAAAAAAAACATAACATGTCTAAAAAACACACGTTGTGCAGTGACAAGTGCGCACAGAAAGTGGCCCTTCTTCCAGCTGCATTTCAGTGGCAGAGAGTAATCAGATCCTCTGAAGAATGTTGCATACAACATTGCCAAAGAAGAGTTGCCGAAGAAAAATGGATTAAACGTAAAACCGACGTATTGCAATGACACGGCATGTGCCCAATTCATTGGGGTAATAACTGACACCTTAAAGCGAAATACAGCTGCGGACATCGGAAACGCCACATACATGTCCTTCATGATTGACAGCGACACAGACGTCTCTACCAAGGAGTGTGTGATCCAGTTGCGTAGCCAGTAGTAGTTCTCAATCATTTGCATTTATTGACGCGTTTTTCGATTGTCGTAATAGGCAACCGAAGACACGGTTTCTCTCCGCATGCGATCTAAAAGCGATTAAATCATGGACTAAATTCAGTCCAGTTGTGGAACACGAACAGAGAATTGGGTTACAGAAAACTTCCGTTTAAAACAATTATTTGTCCTGACCTGTTCTCAGTCATTTTCATAATTAACAGAAGGTTCACTCCGAAAGCACTCCACAGTTAAAAGGTGCGGCTTTTTCTCCCCGATTAGGAACAGGTCAGGACTAATAATTGTTCTGAACGGAAGTTTTGTGCAACCTAATTCTCTGTACTATTTACGCAAATTTTATAGTCCTAAATATTATATTTAAAAAATATTAAAACAATAGATATAAAAATATTATCATTAAAAAGGAATACGTAAAAAGATAAGAGGCTAAGATCAAATAAACAGTTTTCCCTTTGCAAATTACAGGCTAGTGACCTGCATGATCTTTTTTTCTTTGAGAATTTATGCTGTCACAAAGCAAGCATTTCCTGTACTTGGGCATCAGTGTGCAGATCGGCTGGGGAAAACGGTTGCTCTAGGTGCTGTTGGTGCTGCAGTTAACCATCTGAGGGGCATATGACAGCAAGGGGAGACCTGCGATAAGATTGACACATGATGTTAGGTCTCAGTTCAGTGAAACTAAACAGTTCCACGTTTAATTTTGAAATGTTTTATTTTACTTGAAATGTTTGAGTTTGAAATGTTCAATTCCAGTTCCACAAAGCAATTTCAGCACAAGCACTTTTATTTGGAAACATTTTATTTTGCTTAGTGTTTCAGTTTGAAATGTTCAGAGACAGCTCAGAGGAGCACTTTATTTTTATTTTTACATATAATTGTGCTTTTAGTGAGAGCAGTTCAATGAAATAAATACAAACATTTCTCTACACCTTATTCTTGTTTAAAAATCATTCACATTATATGAAAGTTATGGAGAGCGATAAAAAGGTGACATGGCGTTAAAGGCGACGCAATGAAAAATTTGGGTGCACCTAATTTTTGTGCTGGTGCACCTAAAAAAAAAAAAAAAGGTTAGGCGCACCAGTGCAACCAATGCAAAAAGTTAGTCTGGAGCCCTGGTTAGGCTTGATTCTTTATGTTAATACATTTATGATTTGCATTTGTTGCACCATTTGGATCACAAACTCATATTTTAAAAAATTAATTAATTCTCCTTCCCGACCCTGAAAATTGAAGTGTGAAGGAAGCTAACAAACTTATTTTTTGTATGGCCTTATTTCAGTTATGTTTTTCTCAAATGTGGAATTTCTTCTTTTTTTTTCTCTCTCTCCTCAAATAAAGATACACACAGGGTGTGTTCATCATTAAATGACACAGTTTTTTTTTTTTTTTTTAAATACAGACTTTGCTTCAGGTTAGACTGCATATGGAGGTATAAAGTCTGCCATAGACATTTGCTCAAAAAAAGATAAATGGGCCATAAATCTGTCCTGTCAGTGTTGCGGATGACTTTGCCCTCCCCGTAACAGTGAAATAGTCACGCTCTTGCAGTGTAGCACTGAAATGCACCAGACCTTTATTTAAGGTCTGTGCCCTGACCCTACACTACATGCATTCTTCAGAAACAAAATTAAACCAGGAGAGGGTGTCAGGCAAGATACAGGAGCGAGTTCCTGAAAACATTGATGGCACAAGTTGTGCATAAAACAGTATTACTCTTGCAGATCCACAACAGATAAACATCACCTTACCCCACCCCATAACCCTTGTACTGTTTGCAGAGCACAGACTTAATCACTACTCAAGGGCACTCAAGGCGTGTCCATTTGCGAATGACTTGGAATCATTTACCAGAGGTCTGGGAGGGAGGGAACAGTGCAACTCTGAGCACCATTGTGACATCACTTATCCCAGAGTCAATCAATGAGTGTCGGGAAAACCTTTTTCACCCTGGCCTACAAATGAATGTCACAAACTAGTGCAGTGGAGTAAGACCATTACTGACAGGCAGCCAGTTAGTGCAGTGACTGAAATTTTCACCCATAATACCTGGCAGGCAACCCTCCTGTGACGTGGAAAAACCTAGTGAGTTCATCAGAGGCAAGGGTCTCACAAATTAACAAACATGTTAGGATCCGAGACTTTTCCTAACAGAAACAAAAATAAACAAAATGTGACTTTGACGGTTCAAATAACACTACTAGTTTGTGTTTTAAGATTTTCACCACTCTTAATTATTGCAAATGAGGGTCAAACTCAGTCCCTACCCAGAGTGACATATGTACTAGGCTTTTCCAGATCACAGGAGAACTGTTTGGCAGTGATAACCACAGACATCATGCAGATGACAGAAATACTTGATGAGACAGAGGAATTTAATTCCCCAATCAACATTAAACAGTTACTTGAAACTTGAACCTTATGCAAACAAGAAGAGTAAATGAAATTGCTGCTTCGCGTGGGACATTCTTACAGGAGGATGTCAGCCTTCAGTCAAACTCACCACGTGTTGCGAATTTAATAAGACTGAACATGACGAACAAGATGCATTATTCCCACCTGGTTTTTAGATAAGGTGACTGATTAACAGAATCTACATCTCCCACTCTCTTAGACAGCTTGTTAATCATACATTTGCCTTCCAGCGTGCTACGAGACCTTTGCCTGAGACCGGCAACTTGGGAAATTGTGTATTTATGTCACTGCTGGATGATTCATGGTCTGCAGATCACG
Source organism: Gymnothorax reevesii (assembly GCA_029721435.1). NCBI lineage: Eukaryota > Metazoa > Chordata > Actinopteri > Anguilliformes > Muraenidae > Gymnothorax > Gymnothorax reevesii. Next base: position 55,062,751 of record CM056585.1, read on the forward strand.
AACTTCTCCTCCTCCAAGACAGTCTTGTAAACAGTGCAAAGCTGCAGACAGCTAAGCAATGAACTCAAACATTCACAAGGCGGACAAAATATCAGAAGCACCAATGAAAAAAATGACTTCAACTTTGAAGTCTCTCTACTGCAGGTTGATGATATGTGGCCCCTCCCCCTAGTGATGTCACAAACAACAGATTTTAAAATGGCTTGAAATGGCCAATTAGCAGCACACCTGCAGACATCTCAGGGGATCTTTGAGTAACCAAATGAAATAAACCACAAGGGGACACGCACACAGGTCCACAACAGGTGGAACAATCCCACTCCTTATGTACAAGTCACTCAGTCCATTCTTTCATTTCCCTTTAACCTGGCCTGAGAGACAAGCCTCCCTTAAAAAGCAAAGTCATTAAAGTAATGGGCCACAGCTGGAGTGATTACAATGATTCACTATTCCCGTCAGCCCCACACGCACACACAAAAAAAAAAAGGACCGAGCTAAAAATGGCAAAATGTTAAATGTGCAATGGTCTTAAGAACAAATCATAGGTCAGATAATTTGCTGACCAAACAAATACACCTCTGATACCTATGCCACAGTTTGCTAGAAGAACTTTAGCGGCCGCTTGAGCAAAAGCTGGAAACTACTTCATCGAGCAAAGTTAATTCACGCTTTAGAGCACAGAATATTGCAGAAAGACTTGCTTCCCAAAATTGAAAATATCAGATGGTATTTTTCAACTCAAGTCTCAGGTTAACCCATAAGGCTTACACAGTGAAAGAAATCAAAGGAAACCACTATCCCATACTTAATCACTTTCAGCATTTGCTGAAGTCTCAGTACCTGACCAGTGCTTATTGTTAAGACCATTTGAAGTTTCATATTTACCATTAAGGGCTAGGCCCTTTTTTAGACATTTTCTAAATGTCTCTATATAAACCTTGGCGCAACTTGTGATACAAGTCATTGTAATTGCACTGTCGAGCTTAACCCTCAAAGGTCATAGACAGTCAAGCTGAATGTCACCAAATGAAAACTCATCTTCCTAGATGCCAGTACACTAACCATCAGAGACCATTTTAGTGAAACAAGTAATTGAATTTTCACAAGGTCACATTTGACCTTTGAAGGTCAATATGAAGGTCACCAGATGAAAGTTCATATATGACTTCCAATGTGTCTGTCATACAAACCTAGACTCCATCTGTGTCCTGCAAGAAAAGTCATTGTAATTGTATTTATGTCAAGTTTGACCTTCAAATGTCATCAACAGTCAAGCTGGATGTCACCAAATGAAAGTTCATGTGTGACTTCCTATGCCAGTAACACAAAACTTGGCAGCATCTGGGACCTTTTCAGTGATGGAAGTCATTGAATTTTCTCTAAGTTAGACCTTCGAGGATCAATACCGAGGGCTGACTGCAATAAACAGTTATGTCCAATAAATAACATCCAAACATAACCGTTTATTGCAGTCAACCCTCGATATGAAGGTCACTAAATGAAAGTTCATACATGACTTCCAATACGTCTCCAATACAAACTAAGCTACACTCAATCTTTAACAAATTTGCTGATAAAAGTCATTGAAATTTCACTGAATAGTTTGGCCGTTCAAGGTCACTGAAGGTCAGGTTCAAGCTCATCCAATGAAATGACATGACTTCCCATATGGCCACAATACAAACCAAAGCTCTATCTGTAATAGTTTTGGTAACAGAAGTCACTGAAATTTCACTATGTGAAGTTTGACCTTCGAAGGTCACCGAAGGTCAAGTTCAAGCCCACCAAATGAAAGTTCATGTGTGACTTCAATAAATCTCCAATACAAACCGAAACTATCTGTACCCATTTTGCTGATATCAGTCATTGAAATTTCACTGTGAAGTTTGGGCATTCAAGGTCAGTGAAGGTCAAGTTCAATGTCACCAAATGAAACTTCATACATGACATCCTATATGCCCGCAATACAAACCCAAGCTCTATCGGTAATACTTTTGGTGATAGAAGTCATTGAAATTTCACAATGCTAAGTTTGACCTTTGAAGGTCGCCGGAGGCCAAGTTCAAGGCCACTAAATGAAAGTTCATAGATGACTTCCTATAAGTGTTCGATGCACATATGTTCCCAATCGTCAACATTTTCAAGCTTAGTAAGCCTTTGCAAATTGTAACATTTTGCTTGACCTCAAGTTTCACCTTTCAAGTTCATCTGAGGTCAACTTTGACTCAGACAAAATATAAGCCATTTATTACTTCCTTTATGTCAGTAATACAAACTTCTATCTCTGTCAGCAACCATTTAGCTTCCATAGGCAATTTGGCCCATTCTCCACAAAACCCAATGATTAAGTCCAGCGCCCCAATAGACCCACTTTCATCAATTCAATCAAAATGGCACTCGCACTGTACATAAAGTGTATCAAGGTGAGTTGATTGCCAGATTTAGAAAAAGTGTTAGACAGTTTTTGAGAAATAATGACTTAAAATTTCAAGTCATTAACATTGTTAATACATTCCCTGACCTCGAGTTTGACCTTTCAAAGTCATCTGTGGTCACATTTAATATTGCCAAAATATAGGTCATATGACTTCAGGTATGTCGATAATACAAACTTAATCTCTGTCTGCAACCATTTGGCCTCCACAGGCCATCTTGCATATTCATACAGTACAGCGCCCCCAATAGACTCACTTCAGTCAATTCAATCAAAATGGCGCTTGCACTATACATTGACAGTACCAAGGTAAGTTGATTGCCTGATTTAGAAAAAAATTTATCAAGCAGTTTCTGAGAATTTTTTTTTTTTTTTTAATTTCTCAGTCCAATCTTTATTATTGGAGCCAAATTTCAAGGGCCCATTAAAAAGGACAAAAATGACTATCAATCATCCAAGAAAACCTTCTGGAGATATGGTTCTAGTAGTATGTTACTGCAACTTTACACGAAAATTCATCAGGCCAAAAAAAAAAATAAGAAAGATAAATTTTCCGGACAATGGACGCCACACCAAGACAATAGCTTATCGGCCCATAGGGCCGGTAAGTTAAAAATGAAATAATTTTAAGATGGCCCTGGTTTTAAGTGCTTAAAAATATATGCTATGTGAAGTGGAAAACATTTTGTGAAGCATACCGAACATGAATGCGAGAGAGAATGTGTTTGCATTTCACGCAATAGTTCAATGCATCGAAGATTTGGCAATGCACGTTCAGGCCGCAAATGTGTGGCATTTTATATTAGATAATTGAGCAAGATTAATTTAAAATAAAGTAACTCGTAGCATGTGATTTTATTTACTTTTGAGTGTCTAAATAACCGACAGTGAAGGTGGAAAACATTTTAAGTGTATCAAACGTGACGAGTAAATTGTTAAGGCATTAGTATACATTGCCGCAGAATGCAAAATTAGAAATGATCTAGCAAACACATTCAGGCAAATCTGTCCTGTTCCATAGTTATTAAAATTTCAAAATGTGACAAACAAAAATATAAATAAATCAGACTATCAACCGATTTAAATCGTTAGCCTTGAGCAAATCAACTGTTTGATTGCAAATTGAGAAAAGTAGCCTAATTGGTAAGGGGGTGAGTGCAATTGTCGGGTAGAGGATGATGACTTTGCAGACCTTAACTTTGCATTGTTCAGCACGTAATTTGCCGAAAAATGTTTGCTAGATTATTTCTCGTTTTACGATTGGCCGCGCTGCATGCGAACAATTAACATGTCCAGTTCAATAGGTTACGCTTAAACACAATTTTTTCCACCTTCGCTGTGTAGGCTATTTAGTCGCTCAAAGGTAACCAAAATCAAGAGCTATGAATTTCTTCATTTCAAATAATTCTTAATTAATGATCAAATAAAAAAAGCCAGAAGTTTGCGTTTGCCTGAACTTGTTTGCAAAGTCTTCGCTGAATTTATCTATTGTGTGCAATGAGGAAGTGATTTCTCTCACTTTGACGTTCGATATGCTTCACAAAATGTTTAACACTTTGCGCATGTTTTGAGAGGCTAAAAAACCAAGACCATCTTAAGATGATTTTATTTTTTAGAAGTCTTCTTAATGATACGCTAAAATTATATGAGAGGTGAAATTCAGAGGTCTCCGATTTATTCAGATTATTATCTAACACGGCAGCCTAGCTAGGTCTGTCTGCTTCTCATTATCTCTTTTTTATCGTTATAGGCCACATTTTGGTCTTGGTTGGTCAGTTGGCTGAATTACCTAACTTGCAATCAAGCCAGTTAAGTACACAGGAATTGATTTAAGGTAAGCCAATTATGCGAAGGCGATGGAAGCTGTCCAACCTCGCTGGTAATTAGCGGACTTCAAATCACAGTTTTCTTCCCGGAAGCATTTCAAATGTCCACATTAGGTATGTGTTATAGAAAAGGTAATAAGCAAGCACTTCTGTCAGCCTCATTGTGGCAGTTACTTATATTGCGCTTAAAATAATCGCGATTTCTAAATCGGCACAGCCCTAAAATATCACAATATGAAAACATGACAAAATACATAGTCGAGATTAAAAACTATTGCGAGATCAGGACCGACAGTACAGCACAGAAACCTGTATATGGGAACGCTAGCAGATCGCAAGCTAACAACAGGAAATGTTTCTGAATTGTTCACACCTTGCTCGCAGTCGGGTCGCACTTTTTTTTATTGTTGCTTGCCATTTGATCACCATCAACATCGCATACAAGGCGCAAGCAAAGCCTTAACTGAAGTTTACTGATGAAATGACAACATAGCGAATACATACAGGGTTAGGGATGCCGTGGTTAATGCGGAGCCATTTGGGACCTTAAGCTTACTGGACGAGAAAGGACGAGTTTGGGAAAGAATTGTTCATTTTTGTCAATGAAAGTTCTTAGCATTATTAAGATTTATACTTCTACTAGTAGGTATAACCAATAAATAATGCTATTTTACCATTGCATTTTGAGCTATCTGGAGTACTCTGAGAAGCGTGGGTAGACTAGTTACGGCTTGAGGTGATAGTGTGATCTGTACCGGTGTTGATCCAAAATAAACAAGCAAGCTGTACTTAATGAAAATACCTAGTTAAAAAGAACAGGGCAAAGTGTCACAGCTTAAAGCATCCAGTCTTGGACCGATTTTATTCAATTTACATAAATAATATTGCTCATAATATGGCAAATTCCAAGGTTCATTTTTATGCAGATGACACTGTGTACTCCTCTGCACCAACTTGTGCCCAGGCCCTTATCTACCAGCAATCGGCTTTTAATCTCAGCAATCGGCTTTTAATCTCATTCAATGCGCTCTGGCAGAACTGAAACTTGTTTTAAATACGGATGAAACTAAGTTCATGTTTTTTTCTGCTCGGAATGCAATTATGCCAAATCTTCTCGGTGCCTGGTGCTAAAATTGAGCACGTTCAGTCTTACAAGTATTTGGGTATCTGGCTGGATCATGATTTTTCCTTTAAGACTCATGTGTCAAACTGTCCAAGGAAATCAGAACAAAAATTGGGTTTCTTTACAGAAACAGGTCTTGTTTTTCTTTAGACAGTCAGAAGAGGATTGTTCAGGCAAAAATCTTACCTTTATTTGAATATTGGGTTATCCTTTACATGCATGCCTCTGTTTGCACTTTAAGACCTCTGGACGCTATTTATCACAGCGCTCTGCGTTTTATCCCTGGAGATTGTTTCTTCACTCATCACTGTGTGTTATGTAAGGGATAATTAACGAGAAGGTGTGCATTCCACGGTTTTAATGCACGACGCGGAGGCAAATAACCACCTGACGCGAAGCGAAGGGTGGTTGCTTCCGCGAAGTGCATTAAAACCGTGGAATGCTCACCTTCGAGTTGATTATCCCGCTTATGCCATGGTCATTTGCCAGCAATATCAAATCGCAGCATTCAGAAATTTTGGTGAAAATTTTGCACAAAAAAAAAAAAAAAAAAAAAAACTGGTAATTATTAAAGAGGCGCCGCGCCTTCTCATACCCAATAGCCTACTATAGGCCAAGTTAAATTGAACCAGCTATCTTAGTTCATCTTACGTTCATGGAGAAAGATTTTTATTGCACACGCTTACATCCGTTTACCAGCTGATTTGATCACGGATTCCAGCTGAAATGGAGATTATGCATAACGCAACATTATGTGCGATTATGCAGACTGTAGCTAACTTGCTACCCACAATTGCAATGAACTTATGAAGGTTTCCGCAGTGAGTGAGCTGAAATCAGTCTGCTGGCATTGCACGTAGCTAGCGAACTGTCAGCAGTTGCTGACACATTAAGTGGACACGTTAGCTTCCTTTGTAAACGTACACAATTACAATCGTTTAATGAATAAAGCCTGATTACTTCGCTGCTATAATATTTCCGGTCATTATCGCTCGAGTACCTATAGTTAACCGCCCCGCTGGACGCAACTTGTATGTCGCCGCTAAATTTACTGGAGATAGATGAGCAGCTAGGTTTCCGTTGTACCCAGCCGAATACCACGTTTAACGTTGCCAGGGTTACAAGTTGGCTAGTGGATGAATTTCGAATGGTGAAACGACCGTAGCCGAACTACCTGTGCGGTTCCACGGTTTTAATGCATACCTGGCAGCCAATCAGAAAAAAGTATTCACCCAGACCATGGTATAAATAGTTCTGTTGGGTAGTTTTCCCTTTATTGTGGAGGGAAGCTCCTTTGTATTCTATTTATTTATAAAGCTTCCTTCATATCTAACTAGGCTTTTGTCCTTGAAAATCCAAAGCCAGCATGTTAGATCACAAGGGTGGATTTTGTTAGAGTCACCCAGGACTAGGAATAATTTGGGCTGTTCTGCTTTTAGCGCATTTGCACCTTATGTCTCGAATAGATGCCAACACTTTCTGAAGCTTGACTGTCTCATTCCCTATGACTCCTTCAAGATTCGACTGTGGGAGATGTTACTTGAGGAGGCCAGATGTACTTGCCTTTAGTTTTAACCTTGAACTTGTTCTCTGTCCTTTGAACTTGAATGTTTTATTTATTTTTTTACATTTTTTAAAATTTATTTTAACTTTATTTTAAAGTTTGTTTTCCTTTTTACTGCAGTATGCCAGTGTGTGAATCTTATTATGCTCTGTCTGTTACCCACTTTGTATTTGTTTTATTGTATTCAGGGCTCCCCTGAAAGAGAAACCTCTGTCTCAGTGGGACTTCCCTGTAATAAAGGAAACAAAAAGTAAAACAAGATGTGTTTGTGAAACACTGATGCCCCCGTACATAACATGCACATGCTAACCATTAAAGGCCTATCAGGAGTCAATCAAAGGTTAAAGGTCAAGGTCACAAGGTCAACATTCATGACCTCATCAGAAAGGCCTTATCCGAAGGAATACATATGCCAGGCATCAAATGTCTATTACTAGCTAATGAAGTTACGCCCATGTTAACGTTTTTGCCACCAAACGTAATGCTCCAAGGTCAAGGTCACAAGGTCAAAAGTCATGACCCCATCTGAACTGCCTTCTCACAAGCAATGCATATGCCAAGTATCAAAGTCCTATCATGAGCCGATCAAAAGTTATAGCCATGGCAAAGTGCGGACAGACAGACGGACAGGTGAAAAAACTACATGCCCCCGAAACCGCATAAAAATAAAACAATAAAAAAGTGATTACTGCAGGAACTTGCTACAGCAAAAGTTATTTAAAAGTTTTGTCGTTGTGTCCCCTACCTTCTGTTGAAAGATACTTCCGGTAAAATGTGTGGGCTTAATCAAAATGATGAAAATTAAAGCCCTTTCCAATATCGCCATTAAACTGTGTTATAAGAGAATAGAAACACAAATATTAACTTTTTATGCCAGTTCTTGCTTTGATGTTTATGGGCATGTTGACCTTGTTCATAATAATTGCATGACAAGACTTGAAAGAAAACTACAAATCATGCCTAACAAGCTCTGCATTGTAGAATGCGTTAAATGTGTTAAAATTTCAACCAATCGATTTCAAATCTAAACCGCAAACGAGTCACAATTATTGGGAAAAACTCAAACATTAAATAAATTGAACGTTGTTTTACTCCTTCAGTTTACAGGATGCATGCATTATGCTGGTGTTGTCATTTCAACAGTGAACTTCAGTTAAGATTCTGCTTGCGTTTTGTACGAGAACACATGTTGATTGCAATCAAATCGCTAGAAATAACAATAAAACAAAGTGCAGATTGCTAGCAAGGCGCAAACAATTGGCAAGCACTATTCGCGATCAGTACGTGCACAACCCGCGATAAATGTACAAGTTTCAAATTGACCCTCCAGGGGCTTTTTCACTTTAATACGGTCAGATTCAGATTCAAATGAATTTTTCATTGTAACAGAATAACAACGAAATTACGTTTGGAGAGAAAGTGCTCCAGGCTGCTGCAATGTGCGTCGCGCTGCCAACTCCACTTTCTTCTTCGAGCAGGAGGCAGCCTTGGCGGGGGGGGAATGCACAGTCCAGAAGTCCTTACTTGAAGTGCCCTCTACAGGCATGCGCCCAAAGCCGCCCTCCCCGGTTTACATCTAAACATTTATGAGAGGGTCTACAGACCCCACCTGTGTGCAAAACACTATGGGCCACTTAGAGTGCAAGGCATAATACCCCTGGATAAATACCATTTCATAGCCAAAAGTGGTGACACTGAGCACCCGTTTTGTCCTGCGCCCTCTGCTGCCCACCAAAAAAAAAAAAAAAAAGGGCACTAAAAACAAGGATAGCTGAACACAGGATTTGCATTCGGACTCAGGACCAGCATAGCCCGGTGGCACTGCATTTCAGAGAGGCCAACCACCCAGTGGCCTCTCTGAGATACATTGGCATTGAGCACGTTAAAATCCCTCGAAGAGGAGGTGACACAAATGCCCTCTTGCTGAAAAGAGAAGGTTTTTATATTTTCACACTCCAGACTCTTGCACCTAGAGGACTCAATCAAGAATTTGATCTCAAACCTTTCCTTTGATCACATTTATACTACATTGGCGGAATATCTTGTTGCTTTTTTAAGGTCTTTGATGCTTATATTGTGATGCACATTGGTATCTATGGATGTATGTTTCTTTTTACGAACAATTTTCACAATATAGTTGGTGGCTCTAATATTTTTTATTTTTTTTTTTTTTGGTGTGTATCTACCTATTTGCTCCCTTTGTGTTATGTGATATATGTTTGAATTTTGAATTTGAATTTTTAGTCTCCTGCCTTATTGGAGATTATAATTAATCCTGTCAGCTTATTGGTGGGGATAATGTATAAATATGGGTGAGTACCCCCCCCTTTTTGAGAATTGCCGACCAGACGAAGATCCAAGTCGGATCGAAACGTTGTAATTTTATAACCAATAAAGTTTTCTTTGGTGGCTTGGAGTAAGTGTGCAGGCGTCTTTTCCTTTCCTCATTGACGCATTTTGTTTGATAACCTTGCACCTATACGCGATGTGCGTGTAACTTTTTCTTTGTATCGCATTTATTGACTTTACCCATAACAACAACTTCAACAAAATGACACATAACATCAACAAAAAAAGAATGACAAAAAAATCAACAATAACAAGAGTTTGTCACTAAAGTGACTATCGGTCACCGCCGTTAGGTCACCAGAACCGACTGGTGTCTGCGCATTCCCAGTAGGATGGTTGGTACCAAAAAGAATTGAAATAGGTTGACTCCTTCTTGAGATATCGCGCTGACGATGTTTGGGACGGACGGACGGACGGACGTACGTACGTACGTACGTACGTACAGACGGAGCTGAATATTATATCCCCCGCTTCACGCGCGGCGGGGGATAACAAGTTTAACAACAAAGATCAACTCCAATCTCAGTACAGATTGTGACCGCCACGCACCTGCAACAAAGCAGGCACCTTCTCGTCACTCAACTTGGCATGGACAGCACCTTTCTGTTGAGCTGTTGCTGGGGAATGGCCTGCCACTCCTGGAGAAGGGCTTCTTGGAGCTCTGCCCTCGTCCTGGGTGCTGGAGTGTGTTGCCAAACCCGTCGATCCGACTCACATGCTTGATGCAGTTCTGAGCTGAAAGGTGGCCATTCAATGACTCGCACACCATTCTGGGCCAGGAGCTGCTGGGTCACACGTGCCGAGTGAGGTCGTGCTTTGTCATGCATGAATGTGACCTCAGGGAGGTCTATGATGTAAGGTGCGACATACGGTCTGATGACAAGGTCACAGTAGCGGGCTGCATTAAGATTTTCATTGATTATGACCAGGTCGGACCTCCAACCATACCGAATGCACCCCAGTCCATCACTGAAACTCCTCCAAAGCGATCTGTCTCAGCAATGCAGGGGGCTGCGTATCTCTCACCATGTCATCTGTAGAGCCTCTGTCTTCCATCATGTCGGTACAGACAAAATCTGGACTCATTACTGATGACAATATTCCTCCAGAATCGGTTGGGGACTCGTCTCTGACCATATTCTACAGCCCAGTGAAGCCTGGTAGCCCAGCGCTGTGCATCAAGCTGCATTACAACACAACACATGCCCTGTGGGCTCTGATTCCTCGCTCTGCAAGTCGGTGACTCATTGTTCTTCTGCTGATCCTCAGTCTGTGGATTCCTGGGGTCTCCTGAGCCATCCTGGTGCAGGTTTGAAACCTCTCTCTCAGGTGGATGAGGCAGTTCTGATTGTCCTGGGCTGGGGTCGTGACCCTAGCCTGACCAAGTCAGGGCTGATCATTGGTGCTTCCAGTCTCCTGGTAACGTGCCACAAGGTTTGAGATTATGGGTTGGCTTACCCCAAAACGCTGGGCGATGCAAATTTTGGGATGTTCCAGCCATCCACAACTCAATGGCTTGATCACGTTAGGGTCTGGAAAGTCGAGGCATGGCGCATGAGGTGTCTTTGAACAAATGCTCTCGGGTTCTGGCCTTAATGACCTCAAGGATTGTTTAAAGGCATTTGACAGCATTGCAATTGTGATCAGTGAAGTCTGACGGGGTTACATCACTAATTCCTCAAATCCTGCGCGACAGACACAAACAAGATCATGGCCTCATGCACTGCTGTGTCTCCTTACCCAAAGACAACTGCATATCACTTATGTAATCACCAAACTAAAGTTCCCCTAACCCGACTATACTATTTCTGTCTAGTCAGACAGTTTTTAAGGTCCATCAGTATACAAAACATCTGTCACCATGTAGTCATAGACTACATATTTTCACATTAGATAAATATATTTTAGGGATGAACAAATCCGAAATTTCAGCCAAATGAATATTTCGTGAATTATTTTCTAAGGGTACCGTCTGTCAGTTTTGTGTCGATTTTTTTTAAATCAAATTCATGTCAATTTACATTTTTCTTGTATTTTACATGGCATAACTTTTTTTATAATTACACCTAAAGCTTTGAAACTTTGCACCTAAGCTTATGTTATACTGCTAAATCAGAAAAATGAAGTCCATTTTACTTTATCTTTCTTGGTTGTGGAGCTATGAGGACAGCAAAAATGCCTTTTGTTCAGGCAGTTCCATGTTTAGGTCCTCAAAGCACCCCCAATATAAACCCTAGCATAGGCTGAATTTTTTCCATTCATTTGTGTCTGCTGAATATAAATCAGGCTGAATTCACCATGACTTCATCACCAACTGCAGTCAGTACCTTGTCAAATGTAAAAAAAAAAAAAAAAAAAAAAAGCTGAAGGGGGCCGCCAAGCTGTCACGGAATTACAGTCCCATTACATTTTGGGTGGTAACTCTACAACTAAATAAGATAAAATCAAGTATGATATGTCATATTGAAGGTATTAACTTGTTCTTTAATATCATTTAGTGAGAATATATTTGAGAAATTTTCAAAGAAGAAACAAGCAAAAACTAATCCGTCACGGAATTACACAAAATTGACGTGGTTTTTTTAATGTCGTGTTTAACTATCCAGAAAGTGATGTTCCTATCATAGTTAAGTTATGAAACTTCAATATGTTTATATTTAAGGTGTTTTTAGTTAATACTGTAAGTTATAAATACAAATATTGACTTTAACCCTGCTTTATGGCCGAGAAAATTAAAAAAAGTCAATGTCACGGAATTACAAGAGGCAAATTGTCACGGAATGACAACAATAGTATTAATTAGTTTCAATGTATGTATTTCAATATATTATACATATATACATAATTATTTACATTTTTACAGTTTAGCAATATATTATAATGAGTTTTCCACTAATAATGACCAATCATAATACATACTTCAAAATTAATTTTTTTTTATCTCCATGTCAACATTGGCTTGGCGGCCCCCTGAAATGCTCACGACATTGCCACCTGTTCAAAGCCCTGCATCTCCAGGGGCACACCTTGGATTTTCTTCGATTTCTTTTTACTGATTCCTCTGAAAGACCACTTCAAAAGTTGTTGGTGTGCTTTGATTAAAATAAATTTTGCAGGTCTCTGAACAGGGGTGGGATATACCAGAGCGCAGAAAGTCTGCTTTCTCATGGGAATTCAAAACGGTGGTATTTATAGGCCTCAGTCTACATCACAGGTAGTTTTTGGAAAAACTATTAGTGGCACTCAAAAACAATCACAGTTTTGTTTTTTTTTTTTTGTTTTTTTTTTAAGTAACACTTAAGTGATGAAGAAGGCAAGAAATACTGCCATAGAATCTTTGGATGAGAGCAAACACTACTGGGTGTTGAACATAATTCCTGCAAACATTTTGTTATCAGCGCTCAACATTCCTGCTTGCAGTTGCAGGGTTACAACACTCAAAGATATGGGAAGAGCCTATTCGGAAAAAAAAACATCAGCATATTTTCCATAGCCACCCCCATATTACTTACACACACACACACACACACACACACACACACACAAAGAAAGACTCTAGCTCTCCAATAGGCTTGCTGATCTGCCACAGCTGTTTATTTGCAACATCATTTTCCATCCATATCCCTCCCAGTTTAGTCCCTATAGGATAGTTCTCAAAACGCAGCACCACAACAACACCTGATCCTTGTGTCTTGGGGTCTGTGCGTAATTTAAACAAGACTGGTGCAAACCCCGAATCAGGGCCAAATTCTCGACCAACCAAATCTTCCCCCGATCTGATGAAATGAAGACCACTTCCATCTCCCTGTACCTTGGCTGATGTGTGGAAAACTTTCAGCCTTTATTTGGCTGGCATGCATCACCCACTGCACACTGACGGTGGTTAAGGCTGGTTCTCTCTCTCACCACAGTAAAGCGCTTACTGCACTATGCAATTCCCACAAACTATGTGAGCTTGTTATTCTCTTCACTCCCAGTGGGATTCTCAATGCAATTTAACACCATCATAACACCTACACTTCCACTGGTGTAACCAGAGTGAGAAACGCAATGACGAAAAATCATTGCTCCTTCTGAAAACTAACATGTCTAACGTGTCCACTAAATGCAGTATTGCGTACAAAAGATATACCCTAGTGGGACGAATCTGCGAAAACTGGACACGCACAGTGTGACTTGGCAGACAGCTTTTCCTTTATCCAGATCATTGACAATCTCACATGGGAAAAGTGTCATTTCACTCTGCTCTTCTCCATCCTGATCTTAATGTTAACTGGCAAAGTTGGCTTGATCTCGTGCATTCATCTGTCAGTAAATTTATTCCCATCGCTGTGATCAAGGATGTAAATTCTCCTGCCTGGGTTGACAGCCAAGTGTGCCACCTGAGTGACTCAATACAATCCATGCGGAAACGAGCAAAAACAACGCAATACTGCAGTGTTGTGGGCGAAATTTCGTAAAACAAGGAATAAATTTTAAAAAACGTATGTACTTTCAAGAATAATCAGTATTTGGATGTTCTCAGTGATTCTCTTGCCAAATCACCAAAGCGTTTCTGGTGATTCTTCAAGAGTAAAACAAAAACTAAGTGTCCCCAGCTTTGTTGCTTATGGTGAGAAAACTGCACCTGATCCCAGCACAAAGGCTAGCCTATTTAATGAGTACTTTCAATCCCTTTTCACCCCCAGCCCTCGTTGCGTACCTTTCCAGACATTACTGTTTCTGAACATGCCAATTTGGGTAATGTAACAATTACTGTCCATGACCTTGAATCAGTTTTGACCAGCCTTGATACAAACGCAGCATGTGGACCAGATGAGTTACCGGCTAAGATTCGAAAAGAATGTGCTCAAGAATTGGAACAATCACTTTGTAGTATGTTTAATAAATCTCTTCAAACTGGAGAGCTGCCTCTTGAATGGCTAAGAGTCGATGTTCTTCCTGTGCACAAAAAATCCGATATAGAAAATGTGAGAAATTATCGACTAATATTGTTATTGTGTATATGCAGCAAGGTGCGGGAAAGGTGTATACTAACTGGTTTATGCTCACGTTCAGCATAATTTTGAATTACCTACAACATGGTTTTGTAAAGGGACGGTCAACAACAACTCCGTTAATTCGGGTTTTCCACGAAGTCGGCAAAATCCTGGATATATCTGGACAAATTGGTATTCTATATTTAGATTTCTCATCTGCATTCGACTCTGTACCCCATGACTTAGTCTTGCATAAACTTTAGGCTTATGGATTCCATGGCAATCTCTTAAAGTGGCTTGCATTATATTTATCTAATCGCAGACAAAGTTGTGGTTGATGGTACCCTTTCCTCCTGGTTTTCTGTCACATCAGGAGTTCCACAAGGATCAGTTTTAGGTCCTTTAATGTTTCTGCTGTACGTCAATGACATGCCAGACTGCATAAGCCCAGAGACACAGGTTGCTTTGTTCACGGGTGATTCAAAATGCATCATAGGAATCTGAAGTGTGCTAGACAGTTCACAATTGCAGTGTGACCTTAAAAACATCTTAGATTGGATCTGCAAACTCAAACATGAGTTTCAACACCGCCAAATGTAAACTTTTGAGCATCACTAGGAAGCGATACCCTGTTCTTCACCAGTACATAATAAATGGTAACACAATTGAAAAAGTTGACTGAATGCGCGATCTCGGAGTTGTGGTACAGTCAAACTTATCGTGGGATGCACATTCAAATATATTGGTTAGCAAAGCAAACCGCATGCTAGGACTGATTCAAAGAACTTGTGGTCACACACGTTCAATTCAAATGAAACGGAAACTGTATACTTCACCCATAAGACCATTTTTGGAATACGCTACCCAATCTTGGGCTGTATCATCAAAAAAATCTCTCATTCACACTGAAGGTGTGCAAAGGAGAGCGACCAAATATATTCTTGGTTACAGTGATTGTGAAGGAAGCGACTACAAAGCCTGTCTAATGAAGCTCAACCTATTACCACTCAGCTATAGGTGTGACATAATGGATTGTGTACTTTAGTGCAAATGTCCGAGGGGTGAATATGACATTACCTATGAGCACTTTGTCCCATTTCAAACAGATGATACATTTAGGAATTTTCATTAAAAATGTAAGACAGAAACTTTCATATATTCATATTTTAACAGTATATTTTACCTGTGGAAAACCATTCATCTTCATCAACCTTCAGGCGACACCACAGCTGCCTTTGTTATTTTTTATGTTTTAATTACTATTCAGGAAAGTTTTACGATAATTTTTCCTCCCGGTAACTCTTGTACATGGGTTGGCAAGTGCCATTGTACACGCTGCTGTATGATATAGTTCAATTCTTGGCCACTTTTTACCCTGTACTCACTAATGTACTTGCTCAGCTTTTAATTGCCTTTATGTCTTCGCAACTTTCTGTTTATGATTTTGGAGGATCACTCACTATAGGTCCCTTGCCACCTGTATGATCTCATCCTGACTGTTGTTGTCAAAGTTTAATATTAAATTAAATTAAAATATAATTCATTTACGCAGCAGCACATTATCTTTTCTTAATTAAACAAATGGAGAGATGTTAAGGATTTTTTTTACCAATTGCTTCATTGACTTTATGCTTCATTTAATTCTGTAAAATGGATCTCGGCACTTTGTCCAGCCATAGTAACTGTACACTTCCCACAGTGCAGCGGGTATTCACACACTGAGGTCTCACATTTCTAATAGACTTCCTGTGCTCAAGGAACCACAGCCTGATTGGTCCATTTCCTCAAGGGCACAATGAGACAGCCCAAGTAGGAATGAATCCATCTGACTGTAGCGCCAATATACAATTCATCAGGGGTATATTCAGGTAAGACAGATGAGAGCTTTGCAGTGCTGACCCTCAATAAATATTCTGTTAGGTTTCGCTTTTTTTTGGTGGAGGGTGCAGCTTACTTTATGAACCAGAGGGGTAGATGCATGAGGAAAAACAATGTGCTCCAATACCAATGTTAATCTGTTGGCAAACAGTTGACTTCAAATAAAATGATTTTCCCAAAAAGAAAACCTTTTTCCAAGCAGTTTTGTTGGATCAAATATCAGATGGATGAGATCCACAGGCAGCAGAGCTGAATTTTTTCGAAGTGAAACTGGGTCAGATCCCATTAGAAATGCTACTTCCACTCCACTGATGACCGCCTGCTTTAAAACAAACCCACTGTAAAATACAAAGTTAATTTTACTTCAGGCAGATGTTATCCATGTGTAGCATTTGCCTCAGGGACAGTGGCTGAAGCAGCCGGAAGAAAACGGTTATTCACTGTACACACCTAACAACAACAACAAAAAATCTGCAGTATCAAAGCTCTCCAGAAAAACTCCCAGGATGCTCCAATATACAGAATCTGGAGGACAGAACCACGATAAAAACATTCCAAAATGCCCGCACTGCAGCACCCTTAAGATGCAACAAAATCGAAAACCCATCCTTCACTCCCTCCACCCCTGAAGATTCTCTAAATTACTGCAGCCCACTCATGTTAAAAATATATGCTGAAAATACAGGTCAGGAGAAGTTCACCACGTAATGCTATGCACTGGGTCTCTATGGAAACACAGACGGGCCCATTCCAGGCACAGACTGTACATACTGCATCAGAAAAAGAACAAAGAAAGAGCTGAGGCACTCCGTTAATCACAGTCACTGCCAGTCAGGCCTTAGACTTACTAAGAGATGTAATATAAATCCAAAACTTTATAAGGGAATTTTATACGACCCCGTGGCTGATTTAATGAGGTGCTCCAGTATTGATTAATTACACTGTGCAAGTTGGACCACCACCTAACCAGTGTAAGGATGTGGAGTGGGCCCACATTTCATCGGTTGAGTACCAGAGCCTCATTTGAGTGACCGTACACCGAAGCTAGGCTGAGCTCGATGGAGAAAGTAATTGTGGGACTTTAAATCAAACCGGCAGCTGCAGTGAATTCATATTTCTGATGAGGGACTGCACTGCACTGCCATACAACACCAATGAGGCTCCAGCCTGTCATGCTGGGGTCCTAAATCAGACCAGCGCAATCTGAGCCTAGGGCTTCTTCCCAGAGAGGAGAGGAGGCTTGCTGCTGCGCCAGCAAGGCATTGTGGGAAATCCATCGCCCAAGAGAGAGATAACAGAAAAATTAAGCTGGATATTTATTTCAAAATAACAGCCACACAGAAGTAGCATGACACCACATATTCCAATGAAATATTCAAGCAGGATTTTGTGAATCAATAAACTCTGATTAGCACAAATATGTTTGATGATTGAAACAAGACAAATGCTGTCGATGGATGTCAGCAGGGTACCTCCCCAAAACTATAGCATTTGCATTACAGGCAATATTCATAGAGAGGCCAAGACGTGGTGCCACAGGAAGCGGTATAGCTTCCAGAACACTCATCCAGGGGGCTAACCCTAGGCTACAGCAATAGTCACAGCAATTTTTACTAGGTTCCAACGAGAACTGTTTTACAATTTTTGAAAAAGTCTAGTTTCATCTAAAGGTGGTGCTGCAGCAATAATCAAGGTGTCATTAGAACAATAGGACTGCTATTTTATGCAAGAAGTCCTTCACAACAAAGTTAATCTGATTCCCATGAAAGCTGTTTAACATAAGGCATTAGGAAATTCAGTTCTCTCTAATGGTGGCACTCCAGTAAAAGTTACTGAGCCATTGAAATCAACAGGGTTCCTCCACTATGCACCAGGAATGTTGCCTGCAGATATTACAGGATTCCAATTAAAAGTTTTCAAGCAACTGCATATTTAAAACCGAAAGGTTTGGCCCAGTTGTGGTGCCGCAGTGATAGTCACCCATTTCACCACCACACACCAGGAACAATCATAGAATTTCTAATACAATTCTTATCAAAAATATCTTAGTTATTGCATTTGGAAAAGTTACCTTTGGGGTAGCAAGAAACATTACATTTCAGTTTTGCTCTACGCACTAGGGCTGTTGAAAGCAGAAGCTGCATAATTCCCTTCAAAGCTGTATGGGTCATTCCGTGTCAACTCAAACAGAGCCCCCCACATCAAAACTTTGCACATTAAGAGATAAGCATTAGCAGTACTGAAGTCACATATTTCAGCTCAATTATTGCTAGTTCTGAAATTTAACCTATTTTAGGGAAGGGGGGTCAATTTTAAGAAAACTGCCTTAATTTTGGAGGGAGTCTGAGGGCCTCAGAAATGGATTTCCAGAGCTGACAGACCCACAAGTTTCACTTTGTCATCAGAGAAGTTGCTGAACTCTTGGCTTAAAGGGGCAATAAGCGAAATCGTTTCACTGCTAGGTTTGCGGTTGTGCACTGCCTGTAGACCAAAACAAAGCGTGTCATGAGTCACACCTCCCTCTACCTCTGCTATTCGCCAAAATGACCCAAGTACCCCTGCCTGCAGACTGCAGATCGGGGCAGGGCTCAACGCGGGAGGAGTTACACGTTTGACTCCGCCTACATCACGTGGCCAATACGCAAAAAATGCCCGGATGTTGCATATCTTCCCCATTTCAGATGCAATATGGGATAGTTCGGTGACCCAGTCGTTTCCAACTTCAGAAATACCACTGGATGAGAGACTTATACGCACAAGCACTGCAAATTTGGGGGAAACAACCAATGCAGCACACTGAACAAAAGGGTACCACTAAGTGGACATTCGGGAGATTTCGGAGAGCGATGGGCATGTGAGGACTGTAAGACAGGTGTCAATCATGGTAGCTTGGAACGTGCACTATTATCATTAGAATGAAATCTATTTTTAAATCGTAGTTTGAAAGGTTTCAAGTGCACATAACTTAAGAGCCTATCTACATGATTTCCCAACTCCTCCACGGAGCTACCGTCATGATCTCCATCACGCCAATCTACAAATCCACCTCAGCACAGCAACGCGGCCCTTTCCAAAACGTTGTCCTCCCACTATAACCTTTCACTGGTTTGCGGGTCAGGAGGCGAAGGAAGGGGAAGTTAGTTGAGATCAGGCGAAGTAACTAGAGCAGGGAAGCCCCAGAGAGGCTGTTGACGGCTCTCATCTCGAACCCGCATACCGCAGATTCAAGAAACGGAAAATGGAATTTTAAGAAGTCATTTTTGTACATTCTTTAGCATCATTCTGCACACAATAAAATAAAAAATGCAGTGTCTAGAGGCACAGCACTTTTTATTGGTACGGCAGCAACTGCCAAAAAAATAAATAGATAACGTAAATTTGCGTTAATATGAAAGGCATTAACACAGTCTTTAAAGTTATTTGCAACAATCAATGAACATTTAAGTGCATTTTTTTCACAGTGTTTGACTTTAACATTTCTGGACCGCGTTAGTGTGGATAACACAAATATTCACGCGATTGTACAAACAATTTTGAACATTCTTAACATTCAATTCACAAAAATCTTTTTTTCTTTCAATTGAACAGTAAAGACAGAGTTAATACCTTCCATATTAACGCAAATGAGAGTATTTTTCTCTCTATTGTGTGCCGAATGACGCAAAAGATTGGCATTTTAATTAGTCATTTTTAGACAATGACGTTACTGACTCTGCACCTGGGTACGTTCGATTTTTGGTGAAATTGGTTGCCATTTCACAAATATGAATGCGTATTTTCTCGTAATGAACAAAAAAGGTGTAATAGTAATATTACAATCATATACCATGATAAAATATATAGGCTTTTTATTATTACAAATATATACTACTATGATTACCATTAGGCCTATTAATTATTACAACCAATTTAAATATTTGTCTTTTTTTTTTTTCCTTTCCACCACGTCTCCTATGCATATAATAAATCTGCTTAATAGGAACAAGGAAATTCATAAATTGTCATACTTTACCCACATTCACCCTAAACAAGCAGAAGGGCCTTTCTAATGTTATTTCAGAAGATGTCAGTGGCCTCTGGTTGCCATAATATGGCGCAGAATGTTTCTGATGGACATATTTTTATTATTTATTGAAATGGTTGATATAAAAAGAAGGGGAAAAAAAAGAGAACCATTATCAGTTGGTGCCTGTGTGTGTGTGTGTGTGTGGGAGGGGGGTGCCAAAGGATCATGGTAAGGTCAGGGGGGCGTTTGCTCAAAAAAAGGTTGGGAACCACTGCTGTACAGTATACAAATTCGCCTGTGGCCTCCTGGAGAAGTAGTTGATGACGTAAGGCCGCGGTAGTCTATATGGGGCAGTGGGTGGAGTCAAACTTTTAACTCCGCCCACATTGAGCCACGCTCCGGTCTGCAGTCTGCAGTCAGGAGCTTCTCGAATGACGGGCCAATTTAAGTTTACGAGGCGTAAGTACTCAGTACATTGAACCCAAAATGCTCACGAAACTGCATATTTGCGCTCATTGCAAATGTTAGCTGGCTGCCGGGCTACTCACAACCGTAACGCCTAGCCCATAGCTGGGACCGAGCCGCTAACAACTCAAGCTCCAGACATCAACCCATGCTACGACTAACATTAAATTTAATTGAATCATCATAGCGACATGTGCCTAACGTTACTGTAACACTAATTAAAGCAGACATTTGACTAAGTTGTTACTCACCTGTCCAGGAGAAGAGGAGCTAGCTCCAAGTCAAATTGTAGCCCCTTTAGTTCTCGCAGTGCTCTCCACCTTGGAAATGTAAGGCCAACGTTAATACGGGTTCTGTCCCTTTCTTTATCTGACAACTTCTTCGTCAACGACCGTTGTATATTTGGAAGTAATTTTGGGTCCTGCTCGTCTTAAGGGGAACGTTTCGTTCTGCTCTCCACCATTTCGCATTATAAAAAATATGCGTTGCCACTGCTCACTGGCTGTATGAATGTATTCGCGGGGAGGAGGAGGCAGCGATTCACATGAACGTACATGAATGCGTGGCAGGACCGGCCTAGTAAACAATGGGCTGGAGATCAACATAGTGAGCGGGTGTGTGACGTCCTGCGATTCAAGATGAAATTACACCTCTTGTTCTTCGCATAGCGATTTTTAATTCCTTCAAATCTAGAAATGATGCATTTTCGCTTACTACCCCTTTAAGCTAGTTTTCTTTACTCAGTCTGTTTCGTTTACCTGTACTGTGGCCTGGAAAAAGAAAAAACCACCAATGATACTCATTTTTTCAAAATTTAACCCTCAAGCGACCGAGTATTTTTAGCAACTGAAGTGACCGAGTGGGGTCATAAATGACTCCGCCGTGTTTTATGCAAAAATATTTATTTTTAATGACTATTTTTAGGTTCATCACATCCAGAAAGCTTCATTTAGGTATGGCAGAAATAAGAAAATGATCAAGAATACCAAAAAAAATGCAAAGTTTTGTGGGGTCATTTATGACCCCAAAAAATATACATGTTTTTGACCGTATTATCCTAGATTTATGGCAATGGTCAATTTTTATTCACTAACCTTGCCTCTCAGAACTAGAATTACATGGTTTGCAGCCGTATGTACCCTTGCCAAGGGAGATACATTTTCATTTGTGTGTGTGTCCGTCCATCTGTCCGTCACAAACTTCACCCAAAAAACTAATGGTGCAATCTGCACCAAAATTTGCATAGGGGTCATTCTTGGTCCAAGGACAAAATTGCTAAAATTTGATCTCATGTGAGCTCAGTATTATGAAACTAAAAATAGATTAAAAATTGATGTATTTGCCAGAACAATGAAATGAGTGTTTTTTTGTCATTTGATGGATGGTTTGTGGCCCCTCAGAGTACGCATTTTCTACCTCTATAAAATGTAATCATAATAAAAATAATAACATTTGCTTTGAATGAGGTATGACACCTTGGAGTGCTTTTTTTGTCAACAAAACTATCTCTGGGGTCATAAATGACCCCATATACCGTTCAGCTGTCTTTGACACAGCAATAAGCAAATTCCTCTGAAAATCTATGAAAATTTGTTGGAGAAACAGCTTAACAAACTCATTGAAGGAAACATTTTTCCTCAAATGAGATATTAAAACAGCACATAAAAATATACATCTGGGGTCATAAATGACCCCACTTGAGGGTTAATGCATTTATTATTTTGTAACTAATTAAGATGGAGCCCTGGGACTTGGTATGCAAACTGTCGGTCAACTTTCTGAAGACCACAAAAAATATCAAAGTCACAATGGTAGAGATACACCGAATTTTCGGCCACCGTGATGACGCAAGCAAAAACTGCGGCCAGCACGCGCCTGTCTGCATGTTTTAAATCGGGGGAGGCGCACCACCGTCACCACGTTATGGCACTAAAGTCCGCCAGTGCTGAAATGCAGTTTCTATTTGACATAGTCCTGATGCATAGGATAGCAGCTGGTGTTGTGTCCGATTCGGTTGCACATTAAATGCGTACCACATAAAAACACAAAGCAATGACATCCGTAAAAGGCATAGAGTAGCCTATTCATAGACAATGGCAATATATTCTCAAGGCATTTGTGTAACATCAGTATTCCATAACGTAACTACAACCCCTGGAAAAATATGGAATCACCACACACGGATGTTAATTTGCCCTTTTTTCCTTCATAACAAAGAAGCAAATAACACATATGATCGGCCTATAACGATTATTGTCTATTAGCTTGGCATGCAGGCGTCATTTAACATTCAGGCATGGCCATTTCCGCCGTTTTTATGAGATATCGGTTGCGCAATTCCGGGTTGGCATTACTCGGGCAGAAATGCGAGGTGCGGACAGACACGTGTTATTGTTTACATTTTTACGAGACACGGAAATTTTTTGCGATTAAAGACGAAAAGTCATTTAACTTCGCGTTCGTTCGACTCCCCCCAGCTGTTGCCATGCATGAACATCTCAATTTGAAAGTGAAGGCAAAACAAGTGGCAAACGCACAAATAGCTGGAGATGGCAGAGTATTAGAAAGTGTTGCTTTACGATGCGTCTTCTCATCTGTGATACCTTTCCCTTTCCTGAGAACAAAATGCTTCATCAGCACCCGTAACGTTATTCTCCGCGCAATTTTCGTAGAATAGGGGCTGCATAATAAGGGGAATCGGGGAAACATAATAGGACACAACGCCTTTGCTTCTAATGTCGCTACGATCAGGATCACGGACAAAGAAACGCATTTCATATATGCAGCAGCTTCGTGAATAAACGCAACCTAGTTTGAAAGGTAAGGCAAAGCCCGGTATATTTATCAAGCTGCCTAATAACAACACACGTTTCAAAACCACAATCTGAAGCCCTGTTTCGGTGATGGAAAGTGAAGCCTGTTTCCTACCGATAATATGGAAGCGATCTATTGTCTATCGCAGCCAATTCTCTCTGACCAATCGGTGGGCTGCTGTTGTCGTCACGTAACATATTTTACAATTTTTCAGCAGCCAGTAAAAGGCCATCCAGTTATAGGCCTGTAGGTTATTCACACACCATTCACTCTCACATTCATACCTATGGGCAATTTGGTGTCTCCAATTAGCCTGATATGCATGTCTTTGGACTGTGGGAGGAAACCGGCGTACCCGGCGAAAACCCACGCAACACGGTGAGAACATGCAAACTCCACACAGAAAGGCCCCAGGCCGGATTCGAACCCACGACCATCTTGCTGTGAGGCAGCAATGCTGACCACTGTGCCACAATTTTTTCTGTCGCAAGAGATAATTTTTTAAACTGCTGGATCGATACTATGGGCAAGGATATTGACCAGTTTGCACATCAGGCTTACCTGAGGAATTTAATTAATGCAACTCATGAAAAACAGGGAGTGGAGTGAACTTCCCCATATTCAAAACCACGTTAGAGGTTTGCTTGCTTGTGAATATTCAATAACTGATCCAGGGGTGCCATCTAGTGATCGAGTACAGTAACTTTGGGCTTAAATTAGCAGTTCCATAGACGCAAGCGTCTACATCTGCAGAGAGGGGTTAAGGCGAAAACAAAGACTTTACAGCTTTAGGTCAGATCTACATTTCACCCAAACACAGTTGAAGATTATCCGGATCAGTATGGAGGTTCCTCCTCTGGACATATGTGATGCCTCACAGGCAGTGAAGAGATGGATGGAAGGGCAGAGAGCCTATTTTAATTCCTGGCCTCAGGATATGGCATGAAGCTAATGTAGTAGAAATTTTTGTTCATCAATGAACTCAAGACTGTCATATTGTTTAATAACCTTCATTTGCTGGAAACAGTTGTATTGTTAATGTGGAGTGTTATTACTGTAGTTTTTTTAGATTTCAGTGTGTGCCCTCCTAAATTTTGGCTAGCGCTGCTAACTTTTTGAACTTGGGAGCGCAGCGCCACCAAGTAATAAAGTTAATTTCGAGCCCAAGTCAGATGAAACTATAGCGTTTGTCTTATATACACCAGGAATGAAGGAGTTTCATGCAATTCCCATAACATAATTATCGTGCCAACATGAAGGATCTGCTGTGGCGGTGACACGATGGCGAGTAAGGCGAATCCATAAAGTCCCTTATTATAAAGAAAACAAATATTTAGATATCGCCCAAATCTAAGGATGCGCTTATCAATTCTGTTGAATGACACATGCAAACATGGAGGGGGAAAAAAAACCCTCTCAGCAATACTGTGTTTATTTATTTCTTTTTTTGGATTAGTGAGTGAAAACAAGTTCTGCATCCTCATCTTCAATGTTCCAAATGTAGAATATTTAAACTCATACTACAAATCCTGCACAGCAAAAGTTTAAAAGCTGCCTTGTTTGTTATGTTTTTGTCAATGAGCGCAAGGTTGACTTGCTTCGATTATGTTTTCAAATCTACAGCTACAGGTTCTCCCAAAGCAGATCCCTGATCAAACCTCCCTGGTCAAGGGTACATGGCCAGGAACTCAGCTGGGACCCAGACCCGCACTGTTTAAGCTATACAGTAAACCAAATCCCCGATGCAAGGACAGTCTTTAATGTCAAATGAAACGAGTTAGGCCGGGCTCACACTACAGGATTTTCGGGCCGATTTATCCCAGATTCACCCCTCCCGATCTGGGACCTCGGTTGGTAGCGATGTTCGGTCAACACTATCTGGCAATGTGCGGGGTTTACCGATCCGATCTTAACCTTCCCAATTTGCTCGCAGACTGATTGGGGCCGCACCAATAATTTTCAAACGTTTGATATTTCGGAGTGAAAATCTGCATGATTACGTCATTACTTTCCGAACAGAACCACAATAGCCAGAGAGACAAGACTCAAGCTGACGGAGCTGGCAAACTATAAAAAAGATCAAACTGTCTGAAGTGATAGAGAGAGAGAGAGATGTTACCTCTATCATAAATGAGAGCAGGCAACAACTTCAGTGAACGAGTACAATTGTCAATATTGTTCGCTGGTGGCCGCTGTCAGCTGCATAATCCCGGTGACCAGCTGTTTCTTAAAGTCGCTACATTTCCTGCCTCATCATTGGAACATGTTGCCATTTTTTGTCACAATAGTGCCAATGGTTTATTTCCATTTCACCAACACAATTCAACATTTTAACTGTGGAGAGTGTCGCTTTTGAACTAGCTAGCTAAACCTTAGCATTACAACCTATCGTTAGGTCCAGGGCAGTTGACCGAGCAACGGTAAACAGTTATAGCCATTGAGACTAATCTCGTATGCTACTGTTGACAAATGGCAAAAAAAAAAAAAAAAAACTGATCGTTAAAACACTCACCTCCAGTTCTCGCTGGAAAACTGACAATCCGTGTTGACCGCGTCTCCACAACTATTTTCTTTCCCAGACCAGTTTCGTTTCTTGGCCGATGTTATGCGCATAAGTGTGTGGTCAATGCAGATTTCTTTTTTTTCTTTTTTTTTTCTTGGCCACACTTCGCACTTACATGTGGCTGAATATTGGCCAAGAAAAAAAATTTTCGCTTTTAACACGCTGGTCATTTCGTTTATTGGGCTCATTTTTTGTTCTCTTCTCACTGCAAGTGATAATAATAGCAATTATGTGCTCCATGTCACTCTCCATTTTTATTTTTAAATCTCTGGGCTTCCCTGTGAGATCACGTCTGGTACGACGTGATGGCACGATAATAATCTTAATATCCTGTAGTGTGAAATGCACCATAATTTTCAAATCCTGTAGTGTGAACATGTTTAAGATTAGACAGCAGATTATCTGCGAAGATTCTCTTTATGTATGTAAAGCCACCCAATTTCAAAATCGGTTAGAATTTTGTGAGCCCGGCAATAATGAATTCCAGCCGTAGAACCAATGGCATTGACGCATATTGCTGAGGTGAGCAGAGCAGAATATTAAACATGAGTTGCGGAGTTCGAACTGAGCAGCAGATGATGTTCGCAAAAGCCCGATTACAACACGAAGGACAATCAGTCGCTCCGTTTGAGGTGCCACCAGTCCAATCAAAGCGGTTAGCTGCCTGTGAAACGGCCCTTGGCTTCAGAGTCAGTATTATGCTATGGAAAGCACCAGAGACTACATGACAGCCTGCTCTCTGCACTCTCTGCATGTCATGGTGTGACATGCAGTTACAATAGGCCCCAAAAGCTTGGCTACACTGAAAGAAGCAAAAAAGCCGGTCAGAATTTGATATAAATAATACGAACGCCCATAGCCGGTTGCTGGGTAACAAGTAGGATTAGGTCGTCTTGTGAACCAAACCCACCAGGGCATGAAGGTAGTTCTTTACCCCAGTCACTTAAAAAAATTTAACAAATGGAGGAAGCTAGTGCATGCAGAACATCCTTAAAACCTTTGGAATTTATTTATTCCCTGAAGGACAGAAGATTCTCTCATCTTTGTCAGAGAAATATATACTCTATGATACAGAAATCTATATTAAAAGGGACATTTGATAAATGCAATACTTTTTTCTTATATACAGTGGGCACCAAAATTAGTCACCCGACTGGTGATGCACAAACAATACTTTAAAAAATGATTGAGAATATATTTGAGAAACTCTAAGAACCAACATGTGAAAAATCCTGTACGAACGTTCCAATGGAACGAACCAAAATCATTTACTGACTTAAAATACTGACTTACTGACTTTTTTAAAATTAAAAATCAATTTCCTACAGATCAAGGTTTCACTATTCATGGTGCCCTTAAAGATTATTTGTAAATAACATCTACCAAAATTAAACCAGGTATTGAACAGGTATTTCAGTTTAGTTAAGTTCTCGAGGTGTTAAGGGACTATATTTAGCCATCACATCACTTCCGGTTTCTGGGGTATAAAAATGAGGTAACCCACATGCAATCTCTCTGTCATCCAACACCATGAAGCAAACAAAACAGCAGTCAGTTCAAAAGAGGCAGATGGCAATAGACCTTCATAAATCTGGTAATGGCTACAAGATTAAGAAACAATCGAATATGCCACTGAGCACCGTCAGGGCAATTATTAATCAAGAGTCACCTGAGTTGCATAAAAACTGATGTTATTGATGTCAATGGACCAAATATACCCAAAAGAATAATTTTCATATATAAAGTAAACGTCACCGCCTCCCCAGGGGCAAACATGGAGCCTGGGGGCCATGAATTAAACAATTTTGATCAAGCACCTCAAGACCCTTCCACCTATGAAGAGTATTGGTTTCCAGCCTCCGTGTCTGGAGAAGAATATTGTTGAAATTTTTGGCAATATGACCTGTTTGGAGGGTCATAGAGAGAGGGTCAAAAATGTCATAGTACCAAACTGTCATCTCATGGTTATAATGCAAATCAAGTTTGATGATTTTCAGTAGAAAATGAACAATATATCCCCAAAAGTATCGTTTTCAAATATAAACTATAGTAAATTTCACCCCCTCCCCAGGGGCAAACATGGAGCTCAAGGGTCATGAAGTTAACAATTTTGATGGAGCACCTCAAGAGCCTTCCATCTGTGAAGAGTATTGTTTACCAGAATAACTGGGTCTGGAGAAGAAGATTTTGAAAATTTCAGCCAATTTGACCACTTTTAGCCCCGCCCCTCAGAGCACCTGGGGGTGGGCACCATATTGCCAATGTAAATTGTTTACGGACGCTCGACGGATGACGACAGACAAAAGGCAATTACAAAAGGTCATTTTGAGACTTCGTCTCAGGTGACCAAAAAAATCCAAAAATATGGGACTGTTGGAAACCAAGAGAACACAACTGCATTTTGTTTCCCAGAACACTGAGGAGGATGATGAGAGAAGCAACAAAATTCCCAAGAATCACTGTGAAGGGATTGCAGGCCTTGGTGGCATCTTGGGGTCACCAGGTTTCAAAAAGCACCACCAGGCACCATCTCAACATCCACCGGCTCCTTGGACGCATTGCCAGAGGAAAACTTTTTCTGACCGGAAGACACAGAAAGCAAGTGCTTGAAGTTTGCCAAAAGTCATTTCAACAAGGTGCTTTGATCAGATGGGATCAAAATTGCACGTTTCCGTCAGATACTGCCTGTTGGCCCGTTTGGCGTTGACACCGATGCATAGAAGGAGAAGCCCCTCATACACAAAGTGAAATATAATTGTGAGTCAGTCATGTTTTGGGGCTGTTTTAATTCAAAACATCCAGGGGCAGAGATTAACGGCATAATTACTACCACCAAGTATCAGGATATTGTGGCAAACAATCTGGATGGCTCTGCCGGAAGGTTGGGACTTAGGTGGACTTTCCAACAAGATAATGTCCCAAAGCATACCTCAAGATTCACACAGAAATAGTTCTGCGATCACAAAATCAACGTTCTGCAATTGCAATCTCATTCACCAGATCTCAATCCAATTTAAAACCTGTGGATTGAGTTGAGGGGGGCAGCTGATAGACACAAACCCAAGAATGTGGGGGATCTTGAAAGGATCTGCTGAAAGTAATGGTCCTGAATTCCCCCCGAATGTGCGTCTTAACCTTGTCAAAAATGAATCCATGGTGTTATCCTTGCCAGAGGTAGTTGCATCAAGTACCAAATGAAGGGTGCCAATAATTATAAAACCTTGTGTTTTGTTGAAATTTTTGTATTTCATGATTATGATTTTACCAGTTTCCCTTGAAAAATTAATCAAGTATTTCACAGATGTTGGTATAGTTGATTTCTCTATAATTATATTGTTTATTTTAATGTATCGTTTGTGCATTGCCAGTAACGAGTGCCAGTAATTTTGGAGCCCACTGGAAACGTAAAAAGGTTTGAACATTTTAATTTGCTTAAGTGACTATGTATTTCACACTGGGTGTTAGAAGGATTTATATGCCAATAAATAGACACAACCCAAAGAAAAATGGAACTGTTGTGCCAAATATATTGAGAGGCATTGAAAAAGCAATTATGAAAATATATTGTAACTACGCAGTATCACAGTAAAATTATGTAGGCAATACGACAAGTTATTTCCAAGGGAATGATACTCAATTTGTCGGTCATGATTTGGTCACTTTCGGTTTGTTCACCAATGA
The DNA here is from genome assembly GCA_029721435.1 of Gymnothorax reevesii. Classification (NCBI taxonomy): domain Eukaryota; kingdom Metazoa; phylum Chordata; class Actinopteri; order Anguilliformes; family Muraenidae; genus Gymnothorax; species Gymnothorax reevesii. Next base: position 55,092,433 of record CM056585.1, read on the forward strand.
GAGATTGCGGCTAAACACAAGAATGGTTCAGTTCACAGTATACACGTGCATCTAATGCAATGCGACTTTGCACATCCATTGTGCTGACTTAGCCCTATAAAAGCCACAACCTTCTCAGCGGTCATTGTTCAGTACTATTATGCTACGCTTGACATTACCTCAGAGGAACCAGGCGGTTGGAATGCTTCAATTCTGGAACACGTCAGAACGAAGTTGGACAACATTCTAACGTGCATCCTTCGACAATGACCCGCCTAAGAGGCCATCATCAACTCACTGGCAGGGTTGAAGATCGTCCACCCCCAGGTGCTCATCGTGTGACATCAGCAAGACAGGATAGGAACATCGGCCTCCGTCATCTTCGGAATCCATTTGTTACAGCCATCAGCAAAGCCAATAACACCATTGGCTCTAGAGGACGCCCCATCAGTGCAAAGATAGTTTGCAGATGCCTTGCAGAACGTCACCTTCATGCACGTCGACCATACCAAGGACAAATCCTCACACATGCACACCAACGTGCAAGACAGCGATGGGCTGTAGCACGGGGTAATCTTGGTCAGAGAAGATGGAGAGATGTTGTGTTCTCCGACGAATCCTGATTCAACTAGAGTTTTCCTCACTGACTTCTCCGAATCCATTGACGTCGTGGAGAATGCTATGCAACGCAATGCTCAACCCTGTGTTATTGAGAGGGATCGGTTTGGTGGTATGATAATGTGGGCTGCCATCAATGCCGTTTCTGTTCGCAGCTTTTTGTGGTCGATCGGAACTTGACAGCTCAACGTCATTCTACAGCCAGTGCTCATCCCTTTACTGCGGCAACATGGTGGGAACAGAATAGTCTTCCTACATGACAATGCATGACCCCATACAGCTATTGTGACAAGGAATTTTTTGCAGAATCATGAAATGGGAACGTGCTTTGATGGCCCTCCAAATCTCCGGACATGAATCCCATTATTGATGGATAATCGCCAACAGTGATCCAAGCTCAAGGTGGACAAACGCGATATTGACTGCTTCACATCTCTGAAATGTTCGACAATGAAATTCCTTTTTTTCATTCTCATTCTTTGATTGTCTGTTAACATTCTACATTGATAACCAGGTATTATTTACATTATAATTGTTCAATAAATATTTCAAACCACAATTGCATTTTCATTGCCTTTCAGTATATAAGCCCTATTTTAAAATATCGACATACATGTGGAATTTGCAAACGGAGCAGATAGAATATGGGAGGGCCTGCATCAGGTGAATTTTTGTTGTGCTGCTCACACTAGTTTTGCTTCATGAAGCTCACAATTGCTCAGGATGTCAGCCGACTATACGGTTGGGGTCAAAGGATTAAACTTGTGGCAAACCTCACAGCGCACTCCAGGGTTTCCGCTACATGCACCTGATCATGGCGCACCACCAAAGCAAAATAAAAGCCACCACGCTAATGTAAAATGACTTTACATAAACTCCAAAAATCCTAAGGACAATCAGGTGTCGCTAGTTCTTTGTTAAGTTAAAATGAGCACCACTAATTCTTGACCTGTTGTCAATCATTGTGCATGATGACCATGCTTTCCAATGAATAAAAATTAGCCATCGGCAGTAAAATGTGCAGTTTTCTTAAAATGCAATGTGTGCAACGATTAGAGAAAAATATTTTGTTCACTTTGCAAAACAATAAACTACGATGTTAACTTCTGTGTTTGCAGTGAGCACATCCTGCGTTACCAGATTCAAGCTTCATGATTATTTCATTCTGATTCCGGAGTCATAATCAGTTCTCATATGATATGTGAAGTCCACCGTTGCGCTTGAGAAACTGATAAACCTCCGTGCACATAGACTTCAATTATTACATCGCCTACGTGTTGATTAATGAAAACTGGCCACACCTGATAATGCTGAGTTTTGATCCGACGCTGAAGCCCTCCGCAACAGTTTCAAAAAAAATCCTGGAGGAAACCCTGCACACTGTCAACAACATACACATTGGAGTAGTACTGGCAAGCAGAAATGCAGCAACCAGAGGCCACAAGATCAACTCTCAGGGTTGAAAGCAGTCACTGTTTACAGTATGTACATGAGGACAAGAGTAGAGTACCCAGAGCCTCAACAGCCCCAGTGCGCACCAAGCCATACAAATGGATTAATTGCCAGTATTATTATGCAAATATACAATGAAATTTCAACAGGTCAACCTGTTCATTGCTGACCTGGTGCATCCAACATGAATAGTCCTAAGGGGAAGTATGGGAAACCATATCACTGTGGCTGCCCTTAGAGTTCCTGTTTTCTGCACATTTGAATAGTGAATTGCTTTCAGATGAGAGTATGAATGTGATGGGCCAGCTGGTGGCAGAACTCACATCGGGTTCTTTTCAACTCCCATTTCCTCTGTGATTCCAGTAGCTGCAAGCAAAAAATGCTTGAATTTCAACATAAATGGAGTGGGAGTCTTAACAAAAATGAATAGAATTTCTATGTCATTGTAATTAAAATGAGTTAAAACATTTCTTTTCTTTAATGCCAAGGATCAGTGAGTTACTTTACCAGTATTACAAAATGAAGAGAAGCATAAACTTTGAAAAAACCACAGAATTATTGATTCATAGAGTAAAAAAGAGGCTTCCAATAAAAGAATCAGAGAATACTCTCTCAGCTCAAGCTCTCCGATTTAAGAATTCCTGAAACCACCCAAGCAAAAGTAACTCAAGCTCACTGCACTGTGAAGATCACTGCAAACAGTGAAATGAAATATTAGGTTCTCCTTGATATCACCAGTATTTTACAAGACTACACTGCATTATAGAGAGTAAAAACCAAATTATTGTTTTGCATCCTACGGTTCTGGCAGCAGTGCAGTGGGTAATACTGCAACCACACAATAAGATGGTTTTGGGTTTGAGTCTGGCCAAAGCGCTTTGAGTGTCGAGTTTCCATGTCCTCTCCACACTCGCGTAGTTTTCCCTGTTTGCGCATATAGTCCGAAATATTCTTGTATGTCCAGGATGACGGGCTAGGAGAGACGGACAAAGTCAAATATCACAATATTTTTGATCGAAAAGATGTCGATATTGTGGCAATATTGAACAGATAATTATTGTTTTTTTCACAAATATTTACAAAATGAAATTTTTGATAGTAATTAGTAATCTGGATATGATGACCAAGCTGGTACAGGCAACGGCTAAAACGGTAATGAGTGCAGACAACCACACTCTTCTGTAATGCAGCCTTTGATTCAGGTCAGGACTTTGACTTGACCACTCCAAAACCTTCATCTTGTTTCTTTCGAGCAATTCAGTGGTGGACTTGCTTGTGCGCTTTAGATAATTATCCTACTGCATAACTCCAACTGCGCTTGAGTTTAAGGTCACAAACTGATGGCCTGGCCTGACCTTCCTTCAGGATTTTCTGGAAGAGAGTAAAATTTCCATAAATTATGGCAACTCACCCAGGTACTGGTATAGGTTCCAGGCAACCACCAACCGGCCCCCCCACCCAACATCATACCATCTCCCAACCCTAAAGCAAAAATACGTGGGTTGGAAAATAAACGCATTTAGATCAGCGGTCTCCAATCCAATTCCCAGAGGTTTTTGCTATGGTTGAAGTGATAACATTCAGGATGCCAGCTCACTAGGAGTAGGGTTGAAGGCCACTAATTTAGATGGTGTGTTTGTTTTAGTGCGCAGTCGGACATGTATGCCATATTGCCAATGAGACATTAAACCGAGTCCTGACTCACCGTGGTCTTTCAAGATCATTCGACACCCGATGGGACTAGGGGTTTTCGCCAGTGTCCTGGCTAAATTCCCAATCTGACTCCTTCAACCTGCCATGTAATCAATTCCTGATTTCTCTGGCTATTGTAATGTGGGAAATAAAAAGCCACTAGATGGCAGTATTGACTTTTTTTTGTTCAGCCCAGTTTGGAGCTAGGTTTTTGGGCATGTCCTGGGCATGCCTCAGAGGGGAAAGTCCCAGAGAATTGAAAAAAGTCTGGAAGGTGGGAGGGGGCTGGAAAAGAGTATATAAGGAGAAAAATTGAGAGAGTAAAGTAGTAGGAGAAATTGCAAGGAGAAGGATACATTTGACCAGACCTGTCACTCTTTTCAAGACCAGTGAAGTTTTTTGTGGATTTTTGCCTGTGTTGGAGCATTTTCCTGTCCCAGGACATCATCAAGCAACCCCACCAAAGGGACTGTAAACATTTTTTTCTTGTATATGTCAATCTTGGTCAGTAGTATAAATTGTAGTTTAGTTGTCAATCTTTGTTTAATTAAATCTGTTTAAGTTTTAAAATTTTGTCTGTCATCCCTTGCTGTCTAAAATGTCATAAATTGGGGCCATTACACTATGAAACTTCTCAGCTGATGTGTGGTGAGAGTCCTGACATAAAATGGGTGCCATTCATCACCCAGGTGGGTGCAACATAGGTGGTGGTGAGGCGCAGTTCCCCCTTAAAACTGTTTACGCACTTAGAATACCGATGAAGAATGCACTATATAAATGCAATGTTCATTCATTTTAGATTTTTCTCGCAACTCCAGCCTTGTAGTCCAGTGGTTCCACGACCACTCCCCAAGGACCTTCAGGATGAGGGTTCCAGCAAGAGCACATTTGATGAGAAAATATTGAAACCTCGACCAGACACAACGGCTGCGCTCACTACGGAAAGCATCAGTAACCGAGCACTAGCTGGGGGTCCCCAGAGAAATTCAGGGGCCAAGGCCTAAAGAGGCCTAAAATAATTCAAACCTTTTTATTCCAGAAGTACATTTTAAGATGTGAACCTCTCCCCTCATCTCATCCAGCACTTCAACACACAGGAACGCAAGCTACATAAACGTATACAAAGGCTATAGATACGCACAAGGCCGTAACGAGCCACCTCACAGAACGGGTGCAAGACTCAATTTGCCCCCCAATAAAAGAAAAATAAAACTGTCCGCCACATAATACTGATCAATACAAGATAAATTTATTTCATCTTCAAGGGGTTGGTTTTTACATCGTTTTCTGACAGTTTAGAAAATAGCAATAATAGCAACAAAAAAAATAAACTCTTAAATCCTCAACAAAGCATGGAACCATCATTAGGCTATCCCTTCCCCATTTCATATCGTCTCCTAGATCCTCACGCGTCTGGACTTCATGCTTGCCCATCTGTCTCGTATCTCATCAAAATGAGTGGAGCGTGCAATTTTATTTTCTATTGATATGACTGCTAGATGTGTTTGTTCCTCAATGGACAATGAGCGACTGAGGTAATTTTTAATGATCTTTAGTTTACTGAATGAACTTTCCGCGGATGCGACTGTCACTGGCATGGGCAGGAAGACACATTGCTACAGTTAAATTAGGGAAAAGCAAGTCAAGATTTCGCTTCAAGAGAAGTTCAGTTTATCTATTGCCTTTGTACACCGATTTTGATTTACAAAACCCAAAATGTTGGCACGTTGTGTAAATCGTAAATAAAAACAGAATACAATGATTTGCCAATCCTTTTCAACCTATATTGAATACACTGCAAAGAAAAGTTAATGTTCGAACAGGTAAACTTTGTAATTTTTTGTAAATATTAGCTCATTTGGAATTTGATACCTGCAACATGCTTCAAAAAAGCTGGCACAAGTGGCAAAAAAAGACAGAGTTGAGGAATGCTCATCTAACACTTATTTGGAACATCCCACAGGTGAACGGGCTAATTGGGAACAGGTGGGTGCCATGATTGCGTATAAAAGCAGCTTCCCTGAAATGCTCAGTCATTCACAAACAAGGATGGGGTGAGGGTCACCGCTTAGTGAACAAATATGTGAGCTGATTGTCGAACAGTTTAAAAACAACATTCCTCAACGAGCTGTTGCAAGAAATTTAGGGATTTAATCATCTACGGTCCGTAATATCGTCAAAAGGTTCAGAGAATCTGGAGAAATCACTGCACGTAAGCGACAAGGCCGAAAACCAACAATGAATGCCCGTGACCTTCGATCCCTCAGGCGGTACTGCATCAAAAACCGACATCAGTGTGTAAAGGACATCACCACATGGGCTCAGGAACACTTCAGAAAACCACTGTCAGTAACTACAGTTCGTCGCTACGTCTGCAAGTGCAAGTTAAAACTCTACATTGCAAAGCGAGAGCCATTTATCAACAGCACCCAGAAACGCCGCCGGCTTCGCTGGGCCCAAGCTCATCTAAGATGGACTGATGCTAAGTGGAAAAGTGTTCTGTGGTCTGACGAGTACACATTTCAAATTGTTTTTGGAAACTGTGGACGTCGTGTCCTCCGGACCAAAGAGGGAAAGAACCATCTGGACTGTTATAGGCGCAAAGTTCAAAAGCCAGCATCTGTGATGGTATGGGGGTGTATTAGTGCCCAAGGCATGGGCAACTTACACATATGTGAAGGCACCATTAATGCTGAAAGGTACATACAGGCTTTGGAGCAACATATGTTGCCATCCAAGCAACATCTTTTTCATGGACGCCCCTGCTTATTTCAGTAAGACAATGCCAAACCACATTCTGCACGTGTTACAACAGCATGGCTCCGTAGTAAAAGAGTGCGGGTAGTAGACTGGCCTGCCTATAGTCCAGACCTGTCTCCCATTGAAAATGTGGTGCATTATGAAGTGTAAAATACGACAACGGAGACCCCGGACTGTTGAACAACTTAAGCTGCACATCAAGCAAGAATGGGAAAGAGTTCCACCTGAAAAGCTTCAAAAATTAGTCTCCTCAGTTCCCAAACATTTACTGAGTGTCGTTAAAAGGAAAGGCGATGTAGCACAGTGGTAAAAAGGCCCCTGTGCCAACTTTTTTGCAATGTGTTGCTGCCTTTAAATTCTAAGTTAATGATTATTTGCCAAAAAAAAAAAAAAAAAGAAGTTTCTCAGTTTGAACATTAAACATCTTGTCTTTGCAGTGTATTCAATTGAATATAAGTTGAAAAGGATTTGCAAATCATTGTATTCTGTTTTTATCTACGATTTACATAACGTGCCAACTTCACTGGTTTTGGGTTTTGTAGTAGACGGCTTGCAGGATATATTTCTTGTATAATATCTCTCAAAACATCACTTGTTGAAAGGGCATATCTTGTAACTGATTCTTCCATTTCTTTCTGTGTCATGTTATCCATTTTTATTAAAAAAAACTATACTTCTCTGCAATTTTCCCGAGGTTTTCAAATCTGTCCCTGAGCTCAATAGAAACTGCATCTACTATGCCATGGAAGACTGACTGCTTGAAATGTGTTTCAGCATCCTGTTCGGGTCATTGTCACCATTTTCATCATAAAAACATTTACGTTTGCGATCGCGTCTCTGTGTGATGACTGTTTCATCCACATCAAAAACCTCTGTCGCTATCCTGCGCGCCATAGAAACAGCTTTTTCAAACCCGTGTTCCCTGTAAGTCAGGAGGTATTCCTTTAGATGTGCAACCACTCGGACAGCTGTGTCCAGGGATATTTCAGCGGACTGTATTGCAATGCTCACACGGGTGATCTCGCTCAAAAGATCATGCCAAATGATTAACATAGTAAGGAACTCCATCCGTGTGATTTCATTATTCAGTGCGCGTGCTTCTGAGCAAATTTTTGCGTCTTTGGTCTGGAGCTCCAATTTATCCAATGCCTCACTAGTACCCCCGAGCTGATATCGTAGTGCTTTATAGGAATCCAGTTTAGCCTCCCATCTTGTATCACTCAATACTTTCAGAGTAATATCTACAAATTCCTTTAAAATATCCCAGCGCTTGACTGAGGAGGAAAATAATGTATACAGTCTCTGCACTGTTCAAAAAAACCCTAAACATTGTATGTTGGAGGAGGCTGTGTCACATAAGAGCAAGTTCAGACTGTGGCTTACACAGGGCATAAATAAGGCCTCTGGGTCCTTTTCCTGTATTAATGTCTACACACCCTTGTGAATTCCTCTCATATTGGAACCGTTATCGTAGGTCTGACCATGACAACAGGCTAAATCAATTCCTAAACTTTCAAGAGTCTCAACTAATGTCTCCACGAGCCCTTTGCCAGTTGTGTCTTGAACCTCTTTGAATCCAACAAATGGCTCTTCTGTTTTTGCCTCTTTATCTTCATTCATGTTGACATGTCTGATTATTATAGAAGCTTGTTCCTGTGAGATATCAGGGGTACCGTCAAATTCAGCTGCAAAATATTTAGCTGCCCTTACATGTTTGCAAATCTTATCAATAACACAATCAGAAACTGACAGTAAAAACTCATTTTGTGTGCACAAACTTAAATATGACACACCTCCCTAACATTTTGAAATATTGCGGACATGCTCAGCCAACGTAGCGTCATACCTTGCCAGAAGCTCAATCAGACCCAAGAAATTACCATTTCCTCAGTTCCCCAGCTCAGGATTTGACCCTCTTAAGGCCAACCCCCTCTCTGCCAGAAAAAGAATGCGATCCAATACCCTGGTCAAAATCGCTTTCCCCCTGACTTCTCTGCTGCGATAGTATCTTGAAGTTGACTGTCAATGCATTTTCCTAACCGTAAAAGAGATTCTAATTCCTTCCACGCAAGGTAAGCATCTATATGCTTCAGTCCTGTCTCATGGTTTTTTTTTAACACTTCTGACAGATGTTGCCAGTGGCTATATCCCCAAACTAAGCGTCTATCTTGTTCGTGTGAAGAGCCTCCAAAAAGTTTGCAAGCAAAACAGTAAACCTTGTGTGTTTTAGTAGAGTACATTAACCAGTCACGTTCAACTCGTTCCCCATTCAGGAGAAAACGAGAGCAGTAGACTTGAGAGAATCTCCTGTTGCTCTTCTCTGCTCGGGGAAAGGGGCCATCTGGGCACTTAGCTGATCCATTATCAGTCATCTTTAGACGGAATGAGTCACTGACTTCACCTGGCGAAGGCCACTCTGAGGGTAGGACTATATCGGTCGCTGCCTCTCTAATCTCTTCCTCCCTAAATGATTGAAATGTGAATTAGTGGTGGCTATTGTGTCGGCTTGCATTCCTGCCTTGCTGTCGCTGATCTGCTGCCCCTGTCCCTGCCTAATCGATTATGTTAGAAGCGTTTAACGCAGTGCCTACGTGTCCGAAAGTCGGACAGGGTTTTAATATGTAATATTTAATATTGTACAACTTATCTAGATTGAGCAGAGCTTAAACAGAAACATAGGTTGAAATTCTCGGCACTCATCTTGAAGAACAGAGCCGTCTTATCAAAACATTCACGTTTAATATCTAAAAGATTCAGTAAATTTGAATACATTAAAAACAATAATGGATTGTCAGACACGGAGTTATACTGAAACCATCTGACTGTCGAACACGGAGTTACAGCGAACTTCCAAACTGGCATCTGTAGCCTACATGATGCATCATGACATGAAGCCTATAGGGGGCCGCCAAGCCAATGTTGACATGGAGATTAAAAAAATTTTGAAGTATGTATTATGATTGGTCATTATAAGAGGAAAACTCATTGTAATATATTGCTAAACTGTGACATTGACTTTTTGAAATTTCTTGCCCATAACGCGGGGTTTAAGTCAATATTTGTTTCTATAACTTACAGTATTAATAAAAACACCTTAAATATAAACATATTGAAGTTTCATAACTTAACTATGATCGGAACATCACTTTCTGGATAGTTAAACACAACATTAAAAAAACCACGTCAATTCCGTGTAATTCCGTGACGGAGTAGTCTTTGCTTGTTTCTTCGATGAAAATTTCACAAAAAATATATTTTCACTTAATAATATTAAAGAACAAGTTAATACCTTCAATATGACACATCATACTTGATTTTCTCTTATTTAGTAGTAAAGTTACCACCTGAAATGTAATGGGACTGTAATTCCGTGACAGCTTGGCGGCCCCCTATAGCATTTTGTTGGCAAGCGGGCTAACATAATCTAACGATGTCTAACCTCATCTATGGTCTAACCTGCTAGCCTCGTCTGAGTCTGCTGCATGGGTCACACCTTCACCTCCATCATCACCCTCTCTGCTCTGTTCTTCGCAGGGGATGTTGCTAAAAGCAAATTACCAGTTAACACTCAATGCAAGTGAGTGACTTTATGTAACTGACTAAATAGGCCTACTCAAACAATAGGCAAGTCAGCCAACAGTTAGTTGGCTATTTAGCCTGCTACCTGGAATTCGCGCCTCCATCACTTGTTGATGTGGCTGCTGAGGCAGTTAACCAACTTGACATAGTTGTTCTCAGTCTTTTTTCTGTATCCTCTCTATGCCTTTTTCCTATGCCTGACAGCTTTTTCCTCCCACTCATGGTGGTAAAATACTGCTACTTATTCTTATCCATGGCTAACGTTATCGAGTGAGGTTGCATTGATTTTTTTAATTGTTTAACCAACATCAGTCAGCGGGGCCAGCGCTCCTGCGCTTCAATTGAGCCAAGCTCTCCGGTGCCCCCCCCTCATTGTGGCACCTGGGTGCACTGCACTCCCTATCGTTGCAGCTTTGGATACGCACAGCACTGGTTTTTGCATCCATTTGACCTCAGATCAGAATGAGAACAGAAGAGCGTGGTGCTCCTGGCCCATTTTTTACGAAGCATGATTACGGTGCTAGCTGGATATGAGCGGTATTTGTCAACTATACATCATAGACAGTACAAAAGAGCACTATTGTTGTTCAGATGCTATACTCATAATCTTGCAATAGAAACTGGACGTTGGTATAATGTAGAAAGGGAAAATCGTGTTTGTAAATATTGTCATGATAGATTTAATTTCAGCATAATAGAACACGAGTTGCACTTCATGAACAAATGCCTCTAACTGTTAGAGCCATATTCAGTACTGACCGTCACACACTTCCTGCAGTAATGGGAAAATGTGATTCTGATAATGCATGAATGCTAGGGGCGTATATACATGAAGCCTTCATCATCAGAGAGTCATATCATAACAGCTATGCTAGTTAGAAATTTTACCTAGTTACCATTTTCTGTCATTTATGTGTATATCTGCTTGTATTCACTGAAAAAAATTGTATACAAACATATGTACATTGTGTATATGTAAAGCACGATCTTATTGTTGATACATGGTGATGCTGTGGAATTGTGGGTCGGAAGGCCTAAAATTCCTGAATAAACCAATCGAATCGAAAAATGCATCATAGTAGTACATATGAATATCATGTTTGGTCTTGTAATTATCAGGAGATTCCAAGGAGTTGCATGAAGTAGGTTTCATTCCCATTGAAATTATGGTTCACTCCCTTTTTGAAACTCCTGAAAATTGGTCAGAATCCTCTCGGGTAATCATTCTGTTCTCCTCTCTCTGCTAAATTATTTTATTACCTCCTCCAAATGGTGGAAACCCAAAATCCAGATTCGACCCCCCTTCTAGGTAAATTATGGCCATGCCACCTGGATCAAGAACGTGATTTAGCTTAAAGCAAAGACAGACGATCTTTTCTGGGAAGATCGTATCCAATCTCTCCCTGCGTACGTAAGTGCATGGGTAGCCTTTTCACCAGGTATGACTCAACTCTCATTATCCAAATTGTTTGCAGCTTGTTTTTGATTTAACTTTGATTTGTTTGATTCAAGCTCTTGCCTACATGGTGAATAAATTATTGTTATTCCTTTAAACTTGCGTGGTCTCTGTGACTCCTAATCCTTTTATTCTTTCTAGTCATGTTACGATGGAGACTTAGGGGTCAAGCTCAATCCAGGACCGACTGATCAGCGGCTTTGGGATGAGAATTGGTTTTAATAAGTTAGAGAGACAACCATGATCTACTTACTTATAGGCTTTATGTATTGCTAGTTCTGGGATTTTAATCTTAAAGAAACTCATGGACGAAAAGTTGGTAATCTGTCAAAATCGCCTGAAGGAACCCATGTGGGTGCATAAATCTGGGTTTGAGTATTCGTGCCAAAGGAAGCTGTTGCTGCGATGATTGACTTCCATCCCCCGGCATTACCCACGAACCTAAGATTCGGCAATAATGCTAAAACCCGGGGCATATATTGAGTAACGCAGGCCTACACCTACGAGTCCGAGGTGTAATCACCCCAAGGTCCAAGCATGTTTTCGCTAAATTATAAATTCTAATTCTAATTTGGAGTCAGACTGAAAGGAAAGTAAATACAGTGACTTTTACGCTTCTTTTACAGTGATCACTGATATGTCTGATGCCTCGCCTCTTTCTGGTGTAATATTCTAATGCTCACATTGAATTTTTCACCACAAGGCAGCAGATTAGATATATCCATGATTACAGCATGGCTCCGTTTGCAAACAGAGAAAGTTCATTAATATTATTTCATTTGCCTCACAACAGCCCAAGTACACGCATGAACCTTCGCTCCCAGCTTTTCCGTCTTTGGTTTAGCTGTGTGGGTTTCACAGTCGACTACGGAGTAGTCTTTCACAGTGACAACTTTCTCTGACCAATCAGTGGGCAGCAATGTTGCACATCACATTTTAGTACCTATTAGTACCTGGTCGGCAGTTTTTTGGAACCGCAGGACAGCAGGTACCAGAAAAAGTACCTACTACTAATACCTAGCATCAGGTACTTTTTCCCTAATGGGAAAACCAAAAAAGGCAAGTAGAGTATTGCCGGTACTGTGTAGTGGAAGAACGCCTTAAGCAATCTTAAGATGTCACTTAGCTGCTCTGAGAAATTGCGATGAGCATTTTTCACAATTTTTCTGACATTTTATAGACTAAACAATTATTTGATTAATCGTGAAGATAATCAACAGATCCATCAATGATAAAAATAATCATTTGTTACTGCTCACCTCGCAGTGAAGAGGCACAGGTAGCCACAGGCTTAAGAACACTCTGCCACAAGGAAAGCATCTTTGAGCTACTGAAGCCTGAGTATTCTGTCCAAAGACACACAGGGCAGGGAAGTCGGCAGAAACACAAGGCCAGTCAGGTTAGCAGGAGGTTGTCACATGACCCTCTCAATGGTGCTCAGCAGCAGACATCCAGCAACTGTGAGCCCTTCTGACTGAATCCTAACATTACCCTTAGAAAATAATTCACCAAAAATTCATTTTTGGTCCAAATTAGCTGAAATTTCAAATTTGTTCATCACTAATACATGTGTATCAAATGTGAAAATATGGAAGCAATCTATGACTACTTGGTGACAAATGTTTTGTATTTCTGATGATTTGACATGGAATGACCCTGCTGTGTGGCAAGATGACCATCTCCTTATCTGGCCCCTACTCACTGACAGCCCAGGTCCTTGAGGTTCCCAGCCACATGGCACTCCTCTAATCAAGGTTCGATTCCTCATTTTAAGAATGAGTTGTTCACCCAAGTTTCAAAGCTTACTGCTTTTAACCATCATCATACAACCAAACTATAAAGTCTTTTTGTTGGTTCCTGGAAGTGAGAGAACCAATCTGAAAACAGGAAACTGGAAGCCCCCCTTTCCCTTTTTGAAAATGAAACCCATGCCTTTAAAGACTGAGCAGAACAAATATGGCCACTGTTGTTACTGCCTGAAGACAGAAATAACTGCACCTCGGCCTTCAATAGCAGAACAAACTCCCCTATAATGATCGGTACATCACAAAGCAAGGATACAGGCAGAGTTGAATTATTTCATCTATACAGCACCATTTCCTCTGACCGTATTCCATTTTTATGAGAGTTCAAGATTGTACTTGAAGCCGTTCACCCAAGTGTATAATCTTGTATAGTGATATAACCACCAGGTCAGCTGAACATCGGTTCATCTTTAGAGGCACTGTTATAGGAGAATTCTGGTGTGAAATTGACTTGCGGTGTATTGAAACATGATGAGTACTAACTTTTGTCGAATACCCCACCTCCGTACGCACGTAACATTTTTAAATACATAGCTTTTTAGCTCAAGCTCCCAACAGGCTTACAATGGCAGTGAATTAGGCATAGCGTTGCCATGCAAAGAAATCACTACTTTTTCCATCATCAACAAGGCTCAAAGTAGCTCCACACTTCATTGGTAGAATTCTGAGGGCCCTGAGATTTAAAACGAGGCACTGAGAACTTTGTAAATACACAGGTAGTTTATTGAAAAAGACTTCATGCAAACAGTACCTTGACAGAGTTTTCAGTCGCCTCCACCTTGAAAGTCACAATAAGTCAATTGACGAGCACGAACGAATAGTTTACAATCTGTTACCCGATCCTTCCTATCCGTTCGTGCTCGTCAATCAACTTATCATGACTTTCAAGATGGAGGCAACTGGAGACTACCTCAAGGTACGGTTTGCATAAACAGTTTTTTTTAAAAAAAAACTACCTGTGCATTTTAAAAGTTCTCAGTGCCTCGTTTTAAATGTCAGGGCCCTCGGAATTCTACCGATGAAGTGTGGAGCTACTTTGAGCCTCGTTAAGCCTTGAAAAAAATAGCGATTTCTTTGCACGGCAACACTATGCCCAATTCTCTACCAGTGTAAGCCCGTTGGGAGCTTTGGCTAAAAAGCTATGCATTTCGAAATGTTGCGTACGTACGGAGGTGGGGTATTCGACAAAAGTTAGTACTCATTATCATATTTCAATACACCCCAAGTCAATTTCACACCAGAATTCTCCTTTAAGATTAGGACTGAAGGTTACCCCTTCCATTCCAACAGCCAAAGCTCCATCTATTTACACAGGTTCAAATGATTACATTTTAATTACATAACATTTTTCAGGCTTGTTGCGCTTTCAGTGCTTATATGCGGCAAATTAGTTTGTTGGGTCGTGCTAGGCATAGTTTATTTTCATCAGCAATTTGGTGTCCTCACATTCAGCCACAAGATTAAAACCACAGGTCTAATATTATGCAAGTCCCCCTCAAGCCATAAAAATAGAATTCCCAGACCAAGAGCTTCCCAGCAGAACATTTCTCAGAGTATCACACTCATTCCATCAGCTTTTCTTCTTCCCACAGTGGATTCTGGAGCCATATTATCCCCAGGTAAATGGCGTACATGTACTTGGCCAATATATGATGTTCAAGCAAACTAGACTCACTGGACCAGACAACCTTTTTCAATTACTTCAAGGTCCAGATCCATGCTCATGTGTCCATTGAGGGTGCTTTCAGGGTGGACGGGGATTAGAATCGGCACTCCGACTGGTCTGCAGCTACAAAGCGCAATACACAGCAGGGTGCGATGCACCGAGCACGGAGACATTTGTAAAATTAGGTTCATTAAAACTTTTCTGCAATAGGCGCCACAGTCTCTCTTCTATCAAATGGGAGTAGATGCCTTTGTTGCTCGAGCACCAGTGCACCTTGGCCAGCCAATACCCTGTCGTTAATTCATGGTGTGTGTCCCTCCTTCGACCACTGTCAGTAGGTACTCACCACTGCTGGGCATACTCCAGGAGCTTACCCGCTTTGGAGATGCACCGACCCCCTTGATCTGGCGTAAATTATTGGCCGTGGCTGCGAGTACGGGACTGTACAGCAAAGTCCCCAGGCTAGCAGGAAGGGAGTCCAATGCACATGCACAGTCCCGTACTCAGACGACAAGAGGCTATCAATACGGGCTGCGTCTGCGTAGTGTTTTTTGACCTTGAAAAGTTCCTAACTCCTAAAAAATGATCCAGAAATAATTACTTAGCAGCCATAATAAGTGTATCCAAATTCTTAAAATGTTAAGGAAAGCTGTCTCAGTGCTTCCTAATTTTCCTCCTTTAGTATAGGGTGCACAAAACTATCCTCTTCGATTAAGAAAGGAGATACACTATCCCACAATTCTGCGCAGCAGCAATACTTAAAGCAGCGACCATTCATCCAGCCAATCGCGTAAAGATACGTATATGATGGTCAGGGGACTTACAATCACGCTGCCTAATCCAAGTGCTTTAGGATTCTCCAATTAGCCCAGTTGTGTTCCGAAGCTGTTAGGAATTCCCTTTACCTTACGACATTTTCCACAAAGGTTAAGGAAAAGGGGTTAGGAATTAGTGGATAGGCCGATTCTAATATCCCGGTACTCCCTTCGCAATTTATCTCCAATTGTGCGGATCTCTAAAAACGGTACCGACCGGGAATCAAACCCCCTCTGTGTCGCGGCGCCTTCATCAGGTGGGCCAGCCCGTCAGTAGATTACAACGTAGACTTAATCCAATAGGGGACTCACTATCCCGTACTCAGAGAATGACAGGATTCCCGTACGGCTAGACATTACTAATTGCTGTACGGTCCCGTACGGGTAGACAGTTTGTTAAGTCTTTGGCTCTTGTCACAGTCTCTCTGGTCCAATCAGCCAAAATCTAACACGGAAACTACAAGTACAAACTGCTCACTAACCATCTCAAGTCTGTTGGCAGAGTTACATAAGCACCATTGTTTCCATGTCTAATGCTATTTACTTCATCAGTGAGTGGTTAATGTTTTTGGTTATCAATGCACTTGCTGAGAAGCCCCATCTCGCTAGACCAGTCAGAAATTCTACCCATGTTCCTAACAGGGTCTGTAACGAATGAAAGTCACCGGCATGGGAGCCAGATTGACGTCATCAACCCAACTCTTATCTCAACTCACTGGCTTCGTTTGGCAACCCACGTTTTCCCCGTCCATCCAGTCCGCTGGCCACGCTACGGATGTGATTTACCACAGACTAATTGAGCTGCAAGCAAATTACCCTTTATTGCACTACTGGCATTAAGCAGTAACTCATTGCCAGTGACATTTTGCTGCTTTTATCTAAAACAGTAAGCACTGCACGCTTGTTAATATACACAGAAGCAATCCAGGTTAAGTGTTTGGCACGAGTATCCAACAACCGAGCCCTACTTCGGAACCAAACCTGATACCCTTAGCTTAAAAGCTGCCCCTTCCCGGCTAAACATGAGATAGGAGTTTAAAACAAAATACTTCAACTCATTTTGAGTCCGTTAGTTTCATCTGCTCTGATGTTTTCCGTATGGTTAATTCTGTGAATAAGGAAGCTAAGTAATGTTCATATGAACGACATTGAATTACTTTGTAACAACGCACTACAAATAGTATCTATATGGAAGAGGCAACCATGAACAAATAATGATGTAATGCAGATAAATGGTTCGCTTTAAAAGCGGGCTGAAGTTGAATGACACCACTCACACCTCGCTAACTCATTGCAAATAGCCATGGATTAGATTTAAGATGTCTCGCAAGCCTTCCGCTCAGCCACTTCATTTAGCCTCAAGCGCCGCTTCATTTAAGCAACCAGTTAATTTAAGTCGTTTTGCTTCCTATTATCTCAAGTAACCGTATGGTCTAACAGTTTGTGATTTTTTTTTTCTCGTGACCGATATATCGCCGATAGCCAACGGGGATGACAAATAAGTTTGGTGGTCAGTCGTAAAACAAACTCGCATTGAAAGATAACGAATATAAAATCGGTTTTACGTCCGGAGAAACCCCAACATTAAACAATTCCTGGTTTACAGCAAAACTCGGAGAAGTAGATAAAAGCCCGGACACTCGAAGGAGTACTTTGAAGGCTAGTTCACTGAGCATAGCCTACTTCCCAGCTCCTTCTGGAAACACTCACCCGTCGTAATGCGCTTTAATTTTCACGTATTCCAAGTCCAGGTCCATCATTGTTCTTTGCTTGGTAGGCATTGTAATCCACAATGGACAATATTCCAAGTTTAGACGTATTTTCCGCTAATATTAATGAATAGGCCTCTTTCTAAAAAAAAAAAATCTAGGGAGGGTCATGGAGAATGAAACGTAGCTCTTCAGCGTAGTCGATATGTGGAAGAAACCAACAGTTTACAACTCATCCAGTGTCTCGACAAATTTGTAATGAGAGCGGCGAATTCAACAAGTTTAACATTTTCAATCATCAAGGTCGCATCGCCAGAGACAAAACTGCTAGCGGATCGCGCAGCGGCGTTTGCGACTTCTCTTGCCTTGGTTACTCACGGGGCGGAGAATAATGTCAAAGGCAACGGCTTTTAGATGCCGACAGGTTTCAGCTGGCTGGTCCTAATCCACCTGTTGGGCGCCCATGTCAAGCTCAAGAATGCAACGCAACGCTTGGAAAATTACATGGTCTTTGGCGACGAGGAACTGTAGCAACGTGACGAGGGAAAAATTAACTGAAGAATTCATTAATATTGAAAGAGTCAGTGATGATAAAAACGCCGCCCAAGTAATCCGAAGGACAATGCTCATTATTGGCAAAGACAAATTATGCCCAAAGACGTTCCGAATAGGTTGCGACGAGGCAGGTTACAGTTAAGCCGCTTTCACACTGGACGCGAAACGAATTTTTTGCACGACAGATTATATTCAAAGTCGATACAAACACGCGAATACACGCGTCATTGCATTGACTTTGAATGTAATCTGTCGTGCGAAAAATTCGTTTCGCGTCCGGTGTGAAAGCAGCTTTACGTTGAACCAATTTAGAATAAACGTGGGGCAATAATTCGCAAAATTTATGTTTTGATGACCAAACAAGCTTTCCTATCCTGGTTATAAGGCCGGTACACGTGATATTTCACCACATTCATATTAGAGTAATTTCGTGTATAGGCCTATAAATACTATGCTGAATTGAATTGAAATCCATCGGAAAAAAACGAATTCCTTCGCCTAGTATCTCGTGTTTATGAATAGACGGCTCCGAATTTTAAGGCGAGCAATGGGCAAACCCGGCAAGGTGAAGTTATGCTGAAGCGGCTTAATACAGTAGGCCTACTACTGGACTGAAGGGCTTCAGTTAGTAAATGCAAGTAGGCCAAGCATCTGTGAGGCTATAGGTGATTGCAAGCCATCAGAGAATTACAGCACGAATTCGTATTTCCTAATAGGAAATGAAGTCAATGCCGCTTGTCTTTGCATTGAGCGTTAGAGCGTTTTCTTATTTCATTCGCTTTCTGGGGATTTAGGAAACATGGCGGAAAAAATGTATTCAACAGCTAATTAAAGTGAAGCAACCACACTAAACATCCAATGGGATAAGAGATAAAACCCTCCCTAAATTCCGGAATCTAACAGATTTTTTTTTCTTTCTTTGGATGTTTTTATCCGCCCGGCAGCATTGATGCAGGGGGGATATAGTCATCAGTGTGTCCATCCGGGCGGGCAGGCGAGTGTCCGTCTGTAATCATACCTTGTCCGGGCCATATCTTGGAAACTATATATCCGATCTTCACGAAACTTCACAGGCATGTTGACCATGATGTCTAGATGTGCCTTCGGGGGCCGTGGGGGATAAGCCGTTGACAGATGGCTCTTGTTTATTTCGGCTTACAAATACAAATATGCATAGGCCTACAATTCACACAGATTCAAAATACACTGTTCGGCCAAAAGAAAAAAAATCACCACCTGGAAGCAACTAGGTAAGTGCCTTATATTGGAGAATTACTGCTGCGATTAATATGTTTCAGCTGGTAACAAGTCATTCAAACCTAACTAGTTGACCTCAATGGCTTGTGGTCTGATGAGTCTTGATTTACCCTGTTCCAGAGTGATGGGCGCATCATAGTAAGAAGTGAGGTGGGGGCGGTATTATGATCTGGGCTTGCTTAGGTGGTCAAAGGGTTGAACTACGAAGCGGGCTATGTGATTAAGCCTGCCTTCAGCACTTAGTAAATCCAGGAACCTCTTCAAATCTGGAACACAGACTAAAGTAAAAGGAGCTGCTCCGGGTTTAACTTAAGCTTAAAGTCTTAAAGTCAGGCTTAGTCACAAATCTTTAGATTTTTACATTTGGGAAAAAAGAGTCTTCACCTTATAATTTGTGTCAGTATATTGTGTACCTCCATGGTGCAAATAAATCATTTATCCTCTAAGTACCCAGTTTTGGTTAATTTTAGTAAGTCAGCTAAGATGAGCATATACACTACTGCAGTGTTTGGAAATGTGCACAGTATCTAGCTACTAGGAGTTTGAGGGAAAAAGAGGAATCTTTATAAGATGTACATAAAGGATAACAATGAGATTGCTGAGGCTTAATACTGAAAAATGCGGGCTGTGGTCAAAAAAGAGCTAAGGAATGCTAGAAGACTGAATGAAAGACAAATTGCAGAGGGGGCAAAAACTAACCCTAAGCGCTTTTTTCAGTACTGTAGCAGAAAAAGGAAAGTCAAAGAACAGGTTAAGTGCATGAAGAATAAAAATGGATCGCTGCTATATGATAACAAGGATATTACAGGTACCTTAAACAGTTCCTTTGTCGAGAATTTTACCTCAGAGCGGGTCTTTATTCGGCGAGAAGGCATGTCCAATGCTCAATATTATTTAGCAGAAATTGAGGTTAGGGATAACAAAGTATTAGACAAGTTGCATAAACTAAAGGCAGATAAGAAGGCGGGTCCCGATGGCTTATATCCTAGAGCGCTCAGGGAAGTTATTGAGATCTTTAAGCCGCTATCCGCCATCTTCAGACAGTCTTTAGAAACTGGAGAAATACCAAATGATTGGAAACAGGGCAATATAATACCAATATATAAGAAAGGGGACCGTACTGAGACAGGAAATTACAGGCCAGTCAGTTTAACTTGCATCGCATGCAAAATATTGGAATCTATCATAAAAGATGAGCTGGACTTATTTCTTGAACGTAACAATAACTTGAGGGATAGCCAACATGGTTTCTGTAAGGGAAGGTCATGCCTGACAAACCTTCTGGAATTTTTTGAAGAGTCCACGAAGACTTCTGACATCATATATTTGGATTTTCAGAAAGCACAGAATAAGAGATTATTTTTTAAAATGAGCTCCACTGGAGTTACAGGAGGTATTCTGAAGTGGATTCAAAACTGGTTGCAGGACAGAACACAAAGAGTGGTGGTCAGTGGTATCTCATCTGAGCTAGGTATGGTGGGGAGTAGCGTCCCCCAGGGATCGATGTTGGGACCCTTGCTGTTCCTCATCTACATTAATGACCTTGATAGGAATATTGAGAGCAGATTAGTTAAATTTGCAGATGATACTAAATTGGGAGGTTTGGCAAATAGTTTAGAGTCCACTAAAGTGATTCAGGATGATTTGGATAGAATCCAGAATTGGGCAGAAATGTGGCAAATTAAATTTAATGTTGTACAACTTTACATTTACCATGTAGGTAATAAAAACATTAAACAGGATTACTTCATGGGAGGTTTTAAACTGGAATGTGCTCCACACGAAAAAGATCTGGGAGTGATTGTTGACCAAACCCTCACAGGCTCTAGCCATTGTGCTGCAGCAGTTAGAAAAGCCAATTGGATGCTGAGATACATTGCCAAAAGTATTGAGTTCAAATCCAAGGAAGTGCTGCCTCTTTTGTACGACACGTTCATCGGACTACATCTAGAGTATTGTGTACAGTTCTGGGGACCATACTTTAAGAAAGACATACAGGCTCTAGAGAAAGTTCAGAGAAGAGCCACTAAGCTAATCCCGGTTATAAAAGATGAAAGCAATGAGAAAAGGCTGAAGATCCTTTACCTCTTTAGTCTTAGGAAAAGGAGACTAAGGGTTGATCTGATTGAGGTCTTTAAATATGTTAAAGGGATTAACAAAGTGAATTATGTAGGATTCCTTCAACCAAGAGTTGTTTGTAGAACTCAAGGTCACAAATGGAAGCTGACCAAAGATAAATTTAGAACTGATATTCGATGTGGAACAGCTTGCCTGACCATATTGTTGAGGCAGAGACCTTGGGAGTTTTCAAGAGCAGGCTTGATTTAAAGCTAGATACCGTTGAGTCATTAAGTATCTGAAGTGATATATTCTCAATAGTATAAAGAAACTGGCGAGCCTAGTTAGGCTGAACGGTCTGTTCTCGCCATTTATGTTATGTTATGTCATGTTATGTTATGTTACTACGTTGCAAGCTAAATTTACAGCAAATGGTTGCATAGTAGCTTTTAATTATTTCACGCTGCACAGAACAACATTCTTCACAAAAAAAATTGACTAGTCAACTTGTCAAATTACCTTTAATTTGGTATCTGACACATTCTTGTGAATGGAATTTCAGGCTTTTCTGCTTCTAACTAACCATGCATATCAAACAATTAGTTAGTTAGTTAGTTAGTTGTATTCCTTATGGAACAAGAGGCAGAAAAAATCTTTCCCATCAGGGCTGATCCATCGCCTCAGCCTTTGCCTTGGCCTGGGACAGCTTGGCAGTTTTTAGGTAGGACATCAGGGTCCTTTTCCATGTTGTCCTTGGACGTCCTTTGTTTCTTCTTCCTTGCAGATTCCAATATAGAACATTGCGTGCAATGTTTTCTGGAGCTTTACTCAGTGTGTAGTCAACTAACTTCCACTTCCTTGTCTTTAATTCCTCTTTCACTGAGACTTGGTTGGATTTCGGCCACAACGTTTTGCTGGAATTACTTTACGGCAGTGGATGTTGTGGACTCTACGCAAGCACTTGCTATCAAAGACCTATGTCTTCTGTTGCTGTTGCAGTTCCTTGGTTTGTCAGCTTGTTTTGGATCCGTAGTGTAGAACTCATTTCATGTTGCTGTTGAAGATCATTAGCTTAGTCTTAGTCCTGATATTGTTCTTCCAAACTTAAGCATAGCATAGGCTTTGGACATCCTGGTTTGGATGTCCTCATCTGTCCCTTCAGTGCTGTCCATGATCGTTCCTAGGGACATGAACTGGCTGACCTCCTCAATGTCCTACCCTGGAGTTATATCGGGGTGTTGACGTTTGTTCCTACACATGGCCTTCATCTTATCAACCTTGATGGGGAGTTCAGCAAAGGGTGCAGTGTTCTTACTGGGTGGATATCTTGGCTTGCGTGTGGTAGAAAGTGTGGGAAAGATGACTAATGTCAGGGATATCCAGGTCCTCTATGTGGCGGGTTTGAGTCTGCTGGTTGCCTCGGCGATGTGAAGTGATGCACCTCCTGGCCCAGTCTATGACATGAGAGCACATCGGTGGGGAGAGTTTACAGACTTGTCTTGCATGTATCTCTACTTGGAATGCTTCTGATAGCTCATCGTTGTGGATGAAATGGCACTTTGTGTTGGAATACAACTGCTGGAGGTTGTTGACAAACCTTAGACGGATGCTATGGTGATGGAGAAGTCTTCACATCTCTTCATGGTCAACCATGTCAAATTCTCCTCGGAAATCCACAAAATTCACAAACCACGGTGAATTCCATTCCAGCGATTGTTCAGTTATTATTCTAAGCCTGGCGATCCGGTCTGCGCATGATCTCCCAGGACGGAATCCCACTTGTTCTTCTTCGAGCACCTTTTCAGCAGCGTTTGAGTCTTCTCATGAGTATTCTCGCAGAGATCATCATCAGTAGTGATAATTGTTGAATTCCCCTCCAGTTCTTGCAATCACTGATGTCCTCTTTCTTCTTAAGTTTCATAAAATGGCTAACCCTCGAGTCCTCTGGTACTTTTTCTGTCTGCCTTACGTTCTGTAGTTGGCTTTGTAGTACTCGGGCTGTTTTGTCTGCGTCAGCCTTGAGGACTTCACACAGTATGATGTTGTCCAGTCAGAGGGACTTCCCATTCTCGACTTCTTTTATGGCTTTTGTGATCTTGTATGTGGTGATTGCTTCCCGGTTGACATCTAAGTCTTTTCCTTCTTCTTCAATGTCAGGAGGATTTGGGACTGGGTGTCCATTCAGAAGCTGTTGGAAGACTTCCTTGCATTTAACAGCTGTTCTTTAGGTTTGCTGAGCATATTTCATTGGGAATGCTTCTCTGGTTTGCTTGAGATTTTTTTGGCATGCTATTTATTGTCAGGTAATGTTGTAGAGCTCCTTCGTGATTCTCTTTTCTGTGGCTATTTGTGCCTCTGTTGCAAGGTTGTCATGGTATTTTCACTGGTCTCCTTGGGATGCCCACTGCTCTTCCTAGTGCTGTACAGTTCTTGCAGCCTTTTGCTTTTGTCATCTGGTCTTGTCTTGTAAGAGCCTCTTCTTAGTCTGTCTATATTCCTTGATCTTGCTGATGGCATCTTGTGATAGCTGGGCTTTGTACTTCACTTGGTTGTACCCCAGTTCTTCTTCACAGGTCTGAAAGGAGGTCTTCACCCATGCCCAGGCTTGCTCCACTGTTCCATCTTCTAGATTTTGCAGTGTTTGAAAATAGTTCCTGAGCGAAATGGAGAAGTCTTGTTGAAATTTCGATGCTTAAAGTTCAGCTATGTTGAAGCATTTATGCCTGCTCTTCCCTGTTCCTGTTGTTTTGGCAATCTTCACTTTCACTTTTGCCATCATGAGGGCATGATCAAACCAGACCTCTGCCCCCCTGTATGCTCTGGTGTCTTCCTGTATTCTTCATCATCAGGATATGGCAATGTTGCCTACCTGGTTCTGGGTGTGACTTCCAAGGGGACTTCTGAGTGGCCTTCCATATGCTGTGTCCTATGAAGACAGTACCTCTGATAATCATAGACCTCTCCGAGGAGGTCTGCACTTTTGTACTGTTCTTATGCACTTTTGTACGTCGCTCTGGATAAGAGCGTCTGCTAAGTACCTGTAATGTAATGTAATGTAATGTAATGTAACCAGATAGTTTAGTTCGCAGAAGGTGCTGAAAAGCTCTTCATTCTCATTCGTGGTTCCCAGGCTTTTTTTTCCCCCGAGTGACTAGTCCTCATCCTCAGTTATTGCTGCTGACTTTGGCGTTAAAATTGCCCACAAGGAGAACTATATCCTTGTCAGGCAGTTTTTATCCTGAATGTCTTGCAATCTCCTATAGAAATCTGTCCTGAATGTTCATTGGTGTATAACACTGGATGACTGAGAGCTGTCGTGCTTTGCAGTGAAACCTGGCTGTCATGATCCTGTCATTGTCTGATTCCCATTCCATGAGGCTAGTGAATGCCCTCTGTGTGAGAAGGAAACCAACGTTGTTGCAGTTCTGGTTGCCCTCTTATAGGGGCCAGAGTACAGGATGTAGGGTCCAGTGGTTAGAGTGACTGCTGTTGATAACATTCATGAAGCTTTGCCAAGGCCCACTGTATCCTACACTTATCCATCACTTGAGTAACTTCTGCTGTCTTTCCTGTGAGGTAGAGTGTTCTTATATGCCAACTCACAATCCTTGTGACTGTTTTGAAGTGAAGAGTATTGCTCTAGGGGTCATTACCATGAGAGTTCAGTCTGGTTTTCGTGGCCCTGTTACGGTTTCGGTAGCTTAACTTTTTTTTTCAGGGTAGGGATGATTACCCCATGTCCAACCCTCCTCCTTTTACATCTGGGCTGGGGACCGGCATTGGCGGCATTGCATGAAACAGAAATCGGGTAAATTGTTGCTGTAGCACAAAGCATGCTTAAGGAACTGTTGTTCGGTAGCAGGCAGCAGAGAGAAATATCTACAAACATGCTCATGACCGATTGTTGTAGAGTATGTGGAAATTCACACAGAATTGCTGAATGCACCTTTATCCATACAATTATCAGTTAGGGCCTATTTAAGAACTACTCTTGTCTCTCTCGGCTCAATGAGGGGTTTAAGCTGGGATAAACACTTCGTTATAACCTGCAGTGACAAAGTCTTCGTACCCCAAGATCAGGCAGGGATAGCAAAGTCTGGTCCTGGAGAGCCACACTGTCTGCTGGTTTTACTTAAATTTTTTAATAAATAATTTCAGCAGATGATAAAACTGTTAACCCACTTCACCTAGTTTCTTGGGTCTAAATTGGGTAGTGTGAACAAAAAATAGCACACCCTGTCGGATAGAGCAAGTACCCAAAAAGAAAATAAATGCAACTTCATTGCTCTCAAAATGAGGCGACTGCAAATGTACAAAAAACATTCAAGCACCTTTAGTGCCACCTGTAGGATTAAATTTTAAGTACACATTAATGGTTGCTTTGACACACTACACTGCCCATTATGCATGTACATTTTTGTTAGTTTGACATCCATATTCCTCATACCGTCTTTTAGACCAACTTCCCGTTTCCTAATTAGTCCAATGGTCAATCTTGTCACAGGCAATCATCAATGTTAAACTGTCAGAATGATAATTTAATAACGCTCAGTAATACATTTCTGCATTAGGTTTCATACATGGTATATTTCATTTCAGTGCTGGTTCTTAAAGGAGACCTAATTTATATTTTGATCCTGGACTCCCCTCGAGTACTCCTGATGATTAAAAGTCCTAAACAGGGTCCTTGTTTTGCTCGTACTGCCCTCCTCAAAAAAACCCATTTGTAGTCCATTGTAGTCTCTGCCTGAAACGCCTCGTTGGGGTGGCTCTTCCGCTATTGCTCCCACTCCCCGTGTGCCCACCATAGTAACTGTGTCAAATTAATTTAATACAAAGACTAGAAAACCACTGAAGTAATGTCTAATGATGTCTATGTAGTATAACACAGTTAAAGCGTTGTAATGAGCTAGTGGTCAGAAGATCTAGGATACACTCTAGGAGGGAGTGGACAGGAGACTGAGACTCGCTTTAGATAGTACTATGTATTAGGAAAATAATAAATTACATACAATAAAGTGCAAGGTTTGTACAGTGAAGAGCTCCATACGTGTACAGGGAAATAAGAATGGCCATTTAAAGAACGTTAATTCAATTGTTTACATATGCATATCTAGTAATCAAATATGCACAATAAATCACATATACGCATCTGGTAATCAATAGGCACAATATCCTATATATGCGCATCTTGTAATAAATATGTACAACATATTACATATACACAGTACATGAATCCCAAAAGGACAAGTACATCAAGAGTCAACCAGTTCAAGTTCTGCAAACCCTGGGTTTCAGTGGAACCACAAATCCACAACCACAGTGACCCACCCCCAATTCATGAAAAACCCGCATCTGGATATGAGATAAAGTCCATTTAGTGAAAGAGCTTTTTGAAGGAAATGTATAGTATAACAGCGGGCAATGGGCAAAGTAAGTGGGGAGAGAGTGGACTACAGAGAGACCCCTACTAGCCCGGCAGGAGGGGTGTGACTCTTCGGCAACCTTGCTGTAGGCTCTAGGCCTGCTCCGTTAGCTCGCCATCATCATCATGAAAACCTAGCCAGTCCACGTGTACACTATAAACACTCGTTCCGTCACATTCTGGGCACGCCAAGGGGCTCCTGTAGCTTGTCTCTCTCGCAGCCTCCCCACTGCTCATCCCGAGACTAAACTACGGCAGTTTACTAATTGCACGCAATTGGCCGCGCCGAGCCACGCGACCACATAATGCCACCAGCGAAATAAAGGTTGATTGGGCAACTGGCCCAGGTGACCATCCCCCGGGATGAGAGAAAAAAAATACCGCAAGATTTGGACTTTTAAAACAGAATTTATTGCCTGGGTTACACCACTTTCTTCTGACTCGCCAGCTGTATGGAGGGCGGAGTTTGGGCGGGTCGAGGCAGCAAAATGGAGTTTTCCTCTTCCCCAGAGTGAAATGTGAGACACTGCTTCGATCTGATAAGGAAGCGCCGGGCAAATTCCGCAATCTAACGCAGTACATGTGTATAGATCTAATGAAATTAACTTATTCTAATAAATGCTGCGGCGAAAGTGAAGGACACTGTGCGAAAGTCTGGCAGCTCAAGCATGAATTTGCTATTGGCTACAGTTTGCTACGGCAACAGTGGTGAGTACAGCTGTTGTTCTACTCTATAGCTTGGATGCAGGAAAGCTAGAATCCACCCCATATAGACACATTTGTAGAACGGGTCAACATGCCCAAGTGTAGACCAGAGACCGTAGAAATCCGGTGGGTCAGAGTTTTAGAGGGAAACATGGACCCTAAGGAGCAGCTAAAAGTGGAGCAACATCTTATGGACTGCTTTGGTGTGTATTAGGACCTGCTGGTTTGTGCGCATAGCTGTGGTGTGTTGTTAGTGTGGAGAAACGAACAGCTTCCCCACTGGTGTATGACGGTGGAGCGAAAGCTCCAGGCTAAATTTTGGATATTGCCCGGGGTAATGGCTTACTTATTGCTTTGGAATGACCAGCTTTTCCTCGCGGAAAATTGGTGCATTATGGATAGTGTGTGAGAGCTAGGTAGAGCTCCAGTTATGTCATGAACATAAAACAGGTTTTACAGACCGTAAGTTCCCTTTGCGTGTACCGTTGCTTATGTGGAGCTAGCGAATCAATCAATTTTACAGGAGAGAATAAATATTCTTTATTAATATTCATTAATAATTCAATCGATGGTAATACAGAGAAATTGTTTGTTGTACCGGACATGTTATAGCCTGTGCGCTTCCCAATTGCTTTCACCGGTAGAATCAGAGAGCTTGTGCAGACATTAGAGATGTATCAGGCTGACCCCGGTCATGGCTAAGTAAAGCGATCGTTTCACAAGCACCCAAAAATGCACCCCAAGCTCTGCAAAACCTACCTCTGATCTAACTGCAGACCAACTCGGCAGACACATACAGCACCTCTCCAGTTAGCTTCAACTGTAGTGGCTACAATCAGGCAACGAAATGATGAAACTGTCACATTGATACTTACCGAAGTAACACAAGCATACCGATCATAATTGCTGCATATAAGTTAACCAGGAGCATTTTTAATTAGTAGAGCATGCAAACTAACATGCAGTAGCTGATAAGCGGTCATGACTTTGAATGTAACCTGTCCCGCAAAAAAATCAGTTTCGCGTCCAGTGTGAAAGCTGCTTAATGCGCCCATAACGCGTGTATTCACGTGTTTGCATTGACTTTGAATGTAGCTAATCTGTGGCGCGAAAAATTTGTTTCATGTCTGGTGTGAAAGCTGCTTAACGTGCTCATAACGTGTGTATTCGCATCTTTGCATTGACTTTGAATGTAGGCTAATCTGTCTCGCGAAAAATTCGTTTCATGACCAATGTGAAAGCGGCTTTAGTTCGCGACAGCTAGAGACAGCTCGGTTATGTTATGAACATAATACAGGTTTTGCAGACCGTAAGTTCCGTTAGCGCAAACAAGTTTCTTATGTGGAGCTAGCGAATCGATCACTTCTACAGGAAAGAATTACCTATTTAAACTCTGCCTTTTTTGGCTTTTTATTAGCCACAACAATTTCTTAAGGGGGATGAAATTATGTCACGGTAGTGCAGAGAAATCATTTGTTATACCGGTAGAGCTTCAGCGTTTCGCATTGCTTTCAGGGTAGCACCAGAGAGCTCGCTCAGACATTTGTGATGTATCTGGCGGATCCTTGTCATGGATAAATGGAGTGATTACTAACTGTATTGGCTACAATTGGGCAATGTTATGATGAAACTGCCACATAGCTTACCGAAGTAACACAAGCATACTGATCAGAATTACTGCATATTAGATAACCTGGAGCATTTTTAATTAGCACGGCACGCAAACTAACATGCAATAGCTGGTAACCGAGCTGTCCTAACCACCGAGACCCACCCTTGCAATACAGGTTTTACAGACAGCAAATTCTGTTACTGTGAACAGTTGTACCAAGCATCCAAGTTACAAACAAGTATTAAAAGTTATCTTTAAATGAGGTTTATGTTCACACACCTTCTGTAGAATTTCCACTGATATCACTCTTGCATATTTAGGACACAAACATTAGCAACAGTAACTTGGCTATGTTAGCCACTGTGCTACAGCCACAATCAACTGGCTATCACGTCAGGTTGGTTTATGCAGTAAAAGCAACTTACAGCTTCTGTGTCTCTGAGTCACAGACAGTCGCGGCTTTATCTTCAGATATTTTACAAAGCCTGCGTTTGAGGCCAGTTGTTCGTGCTAACTATCGCTAGCAGTTCTACGAGCCACCCGTAACATGTTAGCTTCACTTGCATTATTCGCTGTTATATCGTTACTTTCAGCTTGTGGCTCTAAGCGCTCGATCGATGCAGCTGCTTCAGGTTTGAGAAGCAGCTGAAATGCTTATCCTGTGTTGAATTATCCTTTATTTATAAAGCTGTCTTTGGTGAGATGCAGCTAACGTTCCCTTTGGCTGTGCCTGTTTGCTGCCAGCAAACAAAAGAAGCTACCCACAGTTTTCTGGGGGCATCCTCTTTTGGAATTAGTGTTTTTCTTCACTTCCAAAAGTACACGGACATGCAGCTTTGGGAGAGATACTGACAAAACTGCACCTGAAATTATCTGCAGTTCTTCTTTTGTATTTCCAAAAGTGTCAACGCTACTAAGGCATAGGATGATCTGCCGTTGTTAGTGCCTGCTAGAATAGTTTCAGGTGTGGGCAGATCTAGCACTGTGATTGGCTCTGGCAAGGTCCGTACTAATTGGACGGCACAACCTGATTTTGCCCAGATCTTGTGAAGATCTCGGGAGGAGCTGTTCAAAGAGGAAATCACATTCACGAAATCACGTTCTTGGATTATGGCAAAACCTCTGTATCTTATGTTTAGTAACTTTTCAGAGGTTGAGTATGGACAACCAACATTATAACATTACTAATATGTATTAAAAGAAGGATCAGCATAATATGTCCCCTTTAAGAAAAGATAGACATGTTGCTGGAAGAATCCCATAGAGTGCAAGGAGCAGGGACATTATGGGCAGGTGGAGTTGGGGGTAGGGAAAGATTTTAACACTGGAGTGTTGGAAAACCAAGGAGAATGAGGATAATATGTGTGCTATAAACCTTATCTTTCTCAGAGGGAACTTAGAGATGCTATTTCGGTAAGTGGGAACACTTCTGCAGGTAGCGATCGACTTGTCTACGAGTTTTCAAACGCTTGGATGAGTTGCAGCTCGGAGAGAAATTGGCTATGTTTACTTTAGTTTGGGAGCAATTTAAGTTGCCCCAAAGCAGAGAAACATGCTATCTTTATCCCAATAGTGAAACCGGTGAAGTAGGCATCAGGTCTTGCTTCATATTGCCCTGTAGCACTGACTTTACTACATTGTTAATCAATGGAGTGAATAGTAACAAATTGGTTGGTATATATTGGGAAATTGGTAATTGAAATTTTCAACATGGCTGAAGAAATGATAGATTTCCAATGGAATTTGAGGCACTAAACCAGGATATGGGTAAAGCAATCAACAATAAAGAGTCGTGAGTTTAATTTTCGATGCAGAAAAAGCATGTGGCATATTATGAAAGCATGGCTTAGTGATTAGCCTAAATATGATTTGGGTATCGAGCTGAATCGTATTTAAGATTTTCATCTAAATAGGACTATTCAGGAAAGAATTTGAGACATATGTAAAAGTAAATAAATAAGATGGAGAACGGCATGCCTCGAGGAAGCGTGATCAGCCTGATATTGTGCAATATCAGTGATTTTTCAGACGGTTCAGGAAGTTTGGATGAATTGGATCGTTTCTATTTGCAGACGATGGCGTCCTCTAGAGGAGAGGGATAAATATGACGTTCATTGTTAAACATTCAGCGGGCTGATTAAATAGAAGCATGGGCAATGAAATTGGAACTAAATATGTCCGTCTCCAAATCCAGTGACGTAATTTTTGGCAATAATTAGTAAAAACATTTCTTCGGGTTTGGTGAAGGTGTGGTTTGATGAGTGACTGACTCACTTGGAGATTACACAAATATACATAATAAAATTGTGGAAAGATGTTAAAATGAATGAGCCTCACAAGATAGACTGGGCAGCAGAGAGGGGCTTGGTACTATTACTGTAGGCAGTGATTAGAGCTTGTTTGGACCATGTATGTTTTGTTTTTGGATTAGCTGCAAAAACTAACCAAAAGAAAATAGGTTATTCATGCCAGAGCTTTTAAGCTTTGTTGTGGGGCATTTTAGACTATTTCCATCCATGAGTTGTCGCTTAAAATAGGGGAAATGACATTAATTATAAGAGGAATTTAATTGGACTTTCAATGCTGCGCCAAGTTGACAGACATTTGGTCCAGCTTCCCAGCCTGGTGCGTTATGTCAGAACCTCTTGAGATTTGTGCCGAGACTAATAACAAAAATTTTAAGAGGGAAACTGAGAAATGGGTTAATGGAGGAGGGGATCGGATAACAGCCTAATATTTTCCAGAATATGCAGGCCCCCTGTCCGTTTTGGCTGTTCTGTGAGGTTGAAGCAGATTTATCTTTGCTGGATAAAATTAAGAATAAAGACTTTTTCATGGTGGATGTAAAATTCCATGTTGATCAGCTGTAGGGAATATACTTAAAAATCTTCACTGACTGATCCAAGGATCCAGTCAGTGGGAGGGTAGGATTTGAAGTATGTGTGGAGGAATATGACACTAAGGCAAGCTTACCTGTCACAGATGACGAGTCAGTCTTTCCCTCAAAGCTTGTGGTGATAATCTGGGCTGTGTGGCAGTAGGAAGAAATTAAACTCAAGGAAATGTGAATCTGTTCTGACTCTGCTGTGGCCTTGACAACCCTGGAGAATGGAGATTTAAGTGGCTGGGAGGATATTCATGCTCAGAAAGATGGGAATATAAGTGGTGATGTTTTTGTCCCCTGGACATGAAGGTATTGAGGGAAATGAAATTGCAGATAAAGTTGCTAATTCAACACTAATTAGGAAAAGTATAGAAATGATTGAGACTGGGCCATTGTGGTTTAATTACCATCTGTCTTTTAGGGAAACAACCTGTAGAAAACTTTCTGAGTGGAAAAGATGAAACTGAACAACACAGTGTTCCAGAGAGAGAAAATATGCTTTAGAAAGGGAAACCTTTTTTTTTTTATTAAGAAAAAGATCTCAGGCTTTCTAGTATTTCTTTATTTGGCAAAGACAAGTGTTATCTTCTCAAGAAGGCAATAGTACAATTCCTTTTCCCTATTGGACTGGACCAGGGAGGCAGTAATATTCCTGTATGTATCCAGATTACCAGTACTAGGACTAGTAGTAGTAGAGGAAGAAGAATGCAGTAGTGGTAGTAATCAGTGGAGAGCGGCGGACGAAAAACTGGGGGGGCGGAAAACATCCCTTGAAATGGATGAGATTAGTGACCCGATTTCAATCATTGTTCTTGGTCAACATGATAATTTCCCTTATAATGAAATGTTTAGGTGAGTGAATAATAAATTCTATAAAATGTTTAATTCACATGCCTTAACAAGCACTCTTCACGAAAAAGCCACTGTGGATTTTCCGCGTAAAATTTAGTCACATCCCAAGCAAGTTGTCAAACCTGTGCATAATGATTGTTTAATTGAAAAAGATTGAAATGCTCTCTTTTTGCATTCAACTGGTGAATGTTGGCAGATTAAGTTGGCAGGAGGTTATGTGATCGGTGCCTTTTGTGTGTTTTTGAACAAGATATCCGTTCATTACTTTTTGAGTTATCTCTGAAATTTTGTGGGTGAGTGGGGATGGACCCTATTGATTTTCACCATGATCGGTCAACCAATATGGCAGCCCTCTTGAAATTGTATGACACGCGATAACGGAACTGAACTGAAGATTTGGACTGTGCTGCCTTGGCTGAGGTTTGCACTCTAGGAATGCCTATAATTTTGTTCATATGTTCTTGGACTGGGAACTGAAAGAAATTTAATGTGGTCAATGGATAGTCCTGATTGTTCAATACCGCTCCCCCCTCCCCCCTCCAGTGTACTATTTACAAATTTTGCTGTGGGATGACATCATATTTAATTGAAAATTATGAAGAACACATATTTCAAGCACATGTACGTTGTAGAATTTATTTAAAATTGAAAAACCCTCTTCAGCATGACAATAACATTTTGCTTGTTTATCAAATTGTTATTTTGCAACCAATAATTTTCTTGTCATATCTTTTGACTTATATGCTTTAGAGCAGGGGTCCCCAATCTATCCCAGAAAAGGCCAGTGTGGATGCAAGCTTTCATTGCAACCAAGCAGCTACACACCTGATGCTACTAATCAAGCTTATTAGCAAAGAGTCCAGGGGTTGATTTGTATTATCAGGTGTATAATTGCTTGGTTGCAATGAAAGCCTGCACCCACACTGGCCTTTTCTGGGAAAGATTGGGGACCCCTGATTTAGAGACTATAATATGGAAAATACACTGCTCAAAAAAATAAAGGGAACACTTAAACAACACAATGTAACTCCAAGTCAATCACACTTCTGTGAAATCAAACTATCCACTTAGGAAGCAACACTGATTGACAATCAATTTCACATGCTGTTGTGCAAATGGAATAGGCAACAGGTGGAAATTATTGGCAATTGGCAAGACACCCCCAATAAAGGAGTGGTTCTGCAGGTGGTGACCACAGACCACTTCTCAGTTCCTATGCTTTCTGGCTGATGTTTTGGTCCCTTTTGAATGCTGGCAGTGCGTTCACTCTAGTGGTAGCATGAGACGGACTCTACAACTCACACAAGTGGCTCAGGTAGTGCAGCTCATTCAGGATGGCACATCAGTGCGAGCTGTGGCAAGAGGGTTTGCTGTGTCTGTCAGCGTAATGTCCAGAGCATGAAAGTGCTACCAGGAGACAGGCCAGTACATAAGGAGACATGGAGGAGGTCGTGGGAGGGCAACAACCCAGCAGTGGGACCGCTACCTCCACCTTTGTGCGAGGAGGAGCACTGCCAGAGCCCTGCAAAATGACCTCCAGCAGGCCACAAATGTGCATGTGTCTGCTCAAACGGTCAGAAACTGACCCCATGAGGATGGTATGAGGGCCCGACGTCCACAGGTGGGGGATGTGCCTACAGCCCAACACCGTGCAGGACATTTGGCATTTGCCAGATGACACCAAGATTGGCAAATTCACCACTGGCGCCCTGTGCTCTTCACAGATGAAAAAAACAGGTTCACACTGAGCACATGTGACAGACTGACAGTCTGGAGATGCCGTGGAGAACGTTCTGCTGCCTGCAACATCCTCCAGCAAGACCGGTCTAGCAGTGAGTCAGTAATAGGGTGGGGTGGCATTTCTTTGGGGGGCCAGACAGCCCTCCATGTGCTCGCCAGAGGCGGCCTGACTGCCATTAGGTACCGAGATGAGATCCTCAGACCCCTTGTGAGACCATATGCCGGTGCGGTTGGCCCTGGGTTCCTCCTAATGCAAGACAATGCTAGACCTCATGTGGCTGGAGTGTGTCAGCAGTTCCTGCAAGACAAAGGCATTGATGCTATGGACTGGCCCGCCTGTTCCCCAGACCTGAATCCAATTGGGCATATCTGGGACATCATGCCTCGCTCCATCCACCAACACCACTTTACACCACAGACTGTCCAGGAGTTGGCGGATGCTTTAGTCCAGGTCTGGGAGGAGATCCCTTAGGATACCATCCGCCACCTCATCAGGAGCATGCCCAGGCATTGTAGGGAGGTCATACAGGCACATGGAGGCCACACACACACACACACACACACACACACACACACACACACACACACACACACACTACTGAGCCTCATTTTGACTTGTTTTAAGGACATTACATCAAAGTTGGATCAGCCTGTAGTGTGTTTTTTCCACTTTAATTTTGAGTGACCAAATCCAGACCTCCATGGGTTCATAAATTTTATTTCCATTGATAATTTTGTGTGATTTTGTTGTCAGCATATTCAACTATGTTAATGACAAAGTATTTCATATGAATATTTCATTCAGATCTAGGACGTGTAATTTAAGTGTTCCCTTTATTTTTTTTGAGCAGTGAATATGCACATGAAAATAAGTCACAGTCCTCATTTAGTTAAATAATACAGTATCTTGAAAAATAACTGAAGATTATAACACCTGAAGCTACAAGTAGGGATGTCATAGCCCAGGACCACTTCATTTTGATCCATTTCTTGACTTTTATGTGCAGTCAGTTCACAGGCTCTATTTCACAAGATGAATATGCGGTTTGTGAAAGACTTTTTAATTAAATGCTTTAAAATCTCCATAACTGGAGCTGTAACACTACTGGGAAAAAGAAAATGGACTCATCACTAGTTTGATGACGTTTGAAATAATTCATGCTAATGAGAGATGAGGAACTTGCACCTGCAACATCAGTGTAAAATGTCTTACTAACTTAGTGGTATTAGTTTAAGGAAAGCTGCTGCCCCAAATCACTAGAAGGTTGTCCGTTTCAACTTGGGCCTGCGAAGAATACGGTGGATGACAGAACCGATAAATTGCTCTCATGTCATTAAACAAAGAAACATGTACTTAAAATCTATGAAGCTGCATGAATCCATCATTTTCCTTTATTGGCTGAAGTTTTAAGTAAATGAAATGTGTTTTATAGAATATTTTCATTGAATACAGTCTGGCATGTCAACAACTCATACACGAGGAAGAAAGATAATAGAAATAGAAAATAATGGATAGAAAATAATTTTATTTAAATTCAGTGGGTGGCGGTAGTGCACCAATTGCGTTGCTACTGAGAAGGACTGCGGAGGACTGGCAGAGTGATCCCTGAAAAGCATGAAGTACAGTAGTTTTACAGCTTATTTTTGGTCTTGGTCATCAATCTGAATCGAGTTTGGTGACTTTGCAGGACATGCTTTATCTCCACTGTAAATTATTCCCTCACCACTGGTGTGCTCTTAACATCTTGCTAAAAAAAAAATAATAAAAAAAACATGGATATTGATTAATTGCCTTTTTATCGTTCAAGGACACCTTCAGGTATCTCCTGACACCCGCTAAAGGAATCAAAGCACAAACAATTAATTCATACCAATGGGCAACTTAAAGGGACCAATCAGCCTAACATGCATGCCTTGGGACCAAGGGAGGAAACCGGAGTACAATAAGGAAACCAGCCCAAGCATGAGGAGAACATGTGAACTCCAAGCACTGAGGCCCTAGACCGAATTCAAACCCACAACCTTCTTTCTTTGAAGCGGCAGAGCTCCCCACTGTGCCACCGTGCTGCCTTTTGGCTGTTGTCAAAACAGGCTGCAAAAATGGAACGTGTACACAGAGAAGAACCTCATATTTACCGTCAAAAATTAAGGTGGGTGACTTGTTATGGGCATTTTTAGCAGCCAATGGCCTTTGATTAAGATGAAATAGCATTGTGAATTCCTCAGTTTCCTCATAGAGGGAGAATCTGTTGTCTCTGTTAGGAGGCTGAGACTTGGTCATTGGGGCATTTTCCTGCAGGACAGAAGCCACGAGCATTTATAAAACTCACTACAGAAATTGTTCAGTTAGAACATCCGTGTTTTCCAATTGCCATCTCATTCTCTGGCCTTAAATACCATTACAAAGCTGCAGTCTGAATTGGAGAGACCATTTAATAAGTGTAAACTCCTTTGAGTCTGTTTTCTAACATGATCAAAAATTAGGAAACAACTCTCACTTGTCGCCTTTGCTAGTGGTGATTGCGCTTAGTAGTAAATCAAGGGTGCTAATAATTTTCATCCCAGTGGTTTTTATTGAATGAGTGATTTCTTAATGAAAAATGGAAACATATACATTGAGCCCCATCATTCAATTTTTGTTATTTTGATTCTGTTGGCAGAGTCAAGCGGAAGATCTGAATAAAACTGAACATACAGTTTACATGCTGATGGGGAGACTGAAAGAAAAAAGTCCCTGAAACAAGCAGTAACTGAAAATGACTGCAGTCACAGGCCTGGCAGCGCTTCACCAGGGAAAATATTCAACATCTGCTGAAGTGTGAGAGTCAGACATCAAGGACAAGCAGTCATTGCGTACAAAGGATATGCGATCAAATGTTAAATTAATCACTTAAGTCTTCAATATGTTGAATGGCCCAAAATTTTTTGATGTGTCTGAAAAAAAAGGGGTAGGTCATTTCAAAATGGTTAATCTGATTTGGATGAAAATATCTCAAATTATAATAGATAAATTATAAATAAATAATAATATTATAATCGCACTTCAACCTTATAGTGATAGTATCCTTTAAAATTCAAAGTGCTTGAGTACAGAACCCAAATAATAAAAGGGATAAATGAATTATGGTGCCTGCCGGACATTAAAATAAAAATATGGTTTTGGAAATCCTTAATTCATTTGCAGCATTTTCTCTTGATTTTGATCAATAATATACTGCATCTAATTCATGGAAGTTACCAGCAAAAGACAGCAAGACCTCAAACCCATTTGATACCAGCAGTGTTAAGCTGTTTTTTGCACCTACTTTGATCGCAAACGTATGCTCACTGGCTACTTCATTCGGCCCACCAGTTCAACTGCTCGTTTTTGCAAATGCAAAATCAGCCAATCACATGGCATCAACTCAATGCATTTAGGCATGCAGAGATGGTTACGACATTCTGCTGAAGCTCAAACTGAGCATCAGAATGGGGAAGAAAGGTGGCTTTGAACAGCATGGTTGTTGGTGCCAGATGGCCTGGTCTGAATACTTCACCAAATGCTGATCGACTGGTATTTTCATGCACAACCATCCCTAGTGTTCACAGAGAATGGTCCGAAAAACAGAAACTACCAAGCGAGTGGCAATTCTCTGTGGGAAAATGCCTTGTTGATGCCGGAGGTCAGAGGAGAATGGCCAGACTGGCTCGAGCTGATAGAAAGGCAACAGTGACCACTCTTCTCAACCGAGGTATGCAGAAGAGCATCTCTGAATGCACACCACGTCAAACCTTGAAGCTGAAGGGCAACAGCAGCAGAAGACCACACCAGGTGCCATGCCAGTCAGCAAAGAACAGGAAACTGGGGCTACAATTTGGACAGGCTCTCCAAATTGGACCATAGGAGATTATAAAAACATTACCTCCTCTGATGAGTCTCGATTTCTGCTGCGACATTTGAATGTTAGGGTCAGAATTTGGCATAGAACACATTAAAGCATGGATCCCTCCTGCCTTGTATCAACAGTTCAGGCTGGTGGTGGTGGTGATGCAATGGGAAATATTTTCTTCTTTTCTTGGCAGACTTTGAGCCCCTTAGTACCAATTGAGCATAGTTTAAACACCAAAGCCAACTTGACTATTGTTGATTATGTCCATCCCTTTATGACCACAAGTGTACCAATCATTTGATGGCTACTTCCAGCAGGATAACACACCATGGCACAAAGCTCAAATCATTTCAAACTGGTTTCATGAGCATGTCAATGAGTTCACTGTACTCACATGGCCCTGACAGTCATCAGATCTCAATCCAATAAAACACCTTTGGGATGTGGTTGAATGAGAGATTTGCATCAAGGATGTACAGCCAACAAATCTGCAGCAACCGAGTGATGCCATCTAGTCGATATGGACCAAAATCTCTGAGGAATGTTTCCAGCACCTCATTGAATCTATGCCACAAAGAATTAAGGCAATTCCGTAGACAAAAAGGGATCCAACCCGGCACCTAAAGAAGTGGTCGATGAATGTATGTTCAACTATTTCATAATTCTAAATCAAGTATTAAACATTATTTGCAACCATAATTCAGTTGTTGCTATACAAGGGGCATACAGATACAGGAAATGTCTTTTTATTTTCACAAAGGAGTTACTGTAATTTATCATTCTTAGAACATAAGGCTGAATAGTTATACCATCAGTACTATTGAATAATCAGAAACATTTCATCGAAGATATTACTTATGGAAGTAGCAGAAAAGCAGAATTGAAGTTACCTTTTCAACATTTTTCTTTGACAAACAGTGACCAAACGTATTATAAGATTCAGGGGCAGACTTACCGCTGCTTCACTTGTTTCATAGGAAACCTACCCCTAACAGTTGCCCAACAATACACCTTGCATTTACATTCATCTATTTCAAAATTATTTTGAAGTTTCCATGCTGCAGGATGTTGCCTGTTAGAGGTGCTCTAAGCACGGTAGGGTGAGATAGGTATTGTTGACGTTTGAAGTACTATCCAACAAAACAGAGAGCAAGCTCGCCCCTCCCTCCCCCACTCATGTCTCCTGAAACTGTCAAACCCCCCCCCAAAAAAAAAAAACCAAACCCCACCCCCTATCCCTCTTGTCGATGATTGGCTGGATGGTCCAGGCTCTGGGCTGGACAAGGTTTTTTTGTTGCAATTTTTGGAGCCTGGGCTGTCCACAGGAACCACGTGTTTTACAGCGTATTCAGGGGACAGGCAGCTAGCAGGTCGTGAGGAGATGTTGGCTTTATGTGACAATAAATGTTCTAGCTTGTTCGTAACAAGACAGAGCACGTTCAGTGCAGACGAGTCAATGTTTAAACCACAACCTCATAATCTTTAGTGATCAAATGTTTATGACTTTTCTTTGAAAGTACACAAAATAATAAGAATACAACAGAAACAAATAAACAAATAAAAAAAATAAATAAACAGCCCAACCCACACATCAAACCAGCCCGTAGACCAAAGGACATCAATGTGATACAGCTAGAGAGACAGACCCGTAATTCATTTTTAACTCCATGCATTGATATTAGTTTCTTTAGCACCATGAATTTGGGCCGTAGAATGGTCCAAATAAACCAACATCCAGAAAAATCAAGACCCATTGTCTGAAAGAAAGTTCACATGGTGGCTTCCAGCATGTAGCAACTATTTTTTAGTTGCTGCAAGGCCAGGAAAAAAATGCATTTCTTAGTTTGTCGGAGATACAGTGATGAAATATCATCAAGAATCAAGACCCTAAGGAGAGGAGGGAATAGTCAATTGCAGCAAAATAGCAAGTCTGGAAGCCACCACCTTCAAAAACCTGGCTACTTCTGGACATTCCCAGATCATATGAGAGAAATTGCCTACAGCTTTCAAAGGACAAGGAGTACAGTTAGTGCCATTTATAATTCTCATCCAGTACATCTTCTGAGGGGTTATGCAAGTCCTGTGAATGAAGTTAAGATGGATCTGCTGGTGATCCGGGTTCCCTGAAGTCTGTAGAACATCTAACCAAACTCTATTCCAGTCAAATTCTGGGTCCAAATCTGTAATTTCTCCCCTCCAAACTGATCCCACAGCCAATGGTAAATATGTTTTTTTCAAGAAATAACCATAGTGTTAGGAGACTAAGCCCCTTGAACCACCTACACTCTCCAGAATATTAAGCACTGGATGCCTATGAAGTGTTTCTCTCCATGGAACCCCGCATGTTTTCATGGCAATTCTTAACTGTAAGCATAAGAAAGAGGAAGAACACAGTAAATTGAACTATAAAACTAATGTGGTCAAATGAACGTAGACCATTGTTTCCAAAGACATCACCCAACAAATGAATGCCTCTGTAAGACCACTGACAGAACTTAATTGGAAGCTCCCCAATAAGAAGCCGATGATTATAGAATATTGGTGAGCAGGCGTCCCACTGGGAGGTCCAGTCACTTGTTTTTGACACTGCGCCCCAACCAATAATTAAATGAGAAATAATTGGGTCAAAACATCTCCTAGATCATGCATGTGAAACATTGGCAAGCAGAGTAAACGAAATAAGAGGAACATACATACTACATCACCCAAGAATCTATAACAATGCAGATCAACAAGTCTGCAAGAACATTTAATTGCAGGACAGCTGCACTCAGTACTAGTGTCAGTAAGGCAGAAATATGTACCAAGAGGGCAACAATTTCCAAATTGTGGGGCTGAATTGTATAAACATGTCTTTGAATGAAAGCTGCAAGTCCTGTCAGATACTGACTAAATCCCTCTTATTGCTTAGAATTAAACACTGTCAATTTTTTATGCACTCAAGTGAGGCTTCAATGAAGTGTTACACACTTTTGCAGACGTATAGTTACATCAATGCCAGTAAACTCTGTTAGTGCAAAAAACAGACAACATAAGCTCAAATGAAATAAAAATCTCATTAAAAATGGCCACACCTTGTCAAAATTAGCTGCCCTCTCTTATGAATGGCACAAGTTTTTCACGATCCATGAGTTATGTCACAATTTTTTTTCAACTACTGACTGCTTTAGAATGGTTAACCAATGCCATGTAAAATGCTTTGCTTGAAGTAAGCGGAAAATATAATTCTGATAATACCACAGTATCTGAGGACCCTTTATTTCTGCTCAAGTTGCAACTACCATTGTCAAAACATTACCCAAATATAATTAAGAGCTGTGGGGGCAATCATTTCACCAAAAAGGTTTTTGAAATGTCCATCAATCTTGCAGTACCACAATAGTGAGATACTCCATACCACTGTAAATCGACAGGGCATCTCTGAAGCACATAAGAAATTTCAGCCAATGAGATTGCTGAAATTGTGGAAATAATGATAAAAAACCAAATTAACAATCCCTCATAAGCATTAAAATCAGATTCTCGTAATCTCCAACTGATCCTCCTCAATAAAAAGGAAAACAAAGTCTAATAGCAAGCAAAACCAGCTGAGAACATGCAGTTAAACTAGCAAATAATAAATAGCTACGCACAGCAGTGAGTCTGAGTTGCACTGCATTTCTGTGGGTGGACAGACTAAACGTAAAATTTCACTAGATACTATTCCATCAACCCTAAAATTAACAAAACACACTTAAGATTGAATAAAATCAATGCAAAAATATGTATGAAATCAAATATGGTACTCAACAAAAAAGTGAAATGGAGTTAAATTAGTGTTTCAAGCACAGCTGGGCAGCAAAGACCCAGCAGGCTTTGGAAAAATATTTAGCCATTGCATCTACAGTGCTGTGAAAAAGTACACTGAACAAAAATATAAACGCACAAAGTAATTTTTTCCAAAAAATTTTTTATCAATCTGCAAATATTTCAACAAAACAATTATTATTTTATTCTTGCCTTAATATTCAAGCAACAGAAACATGACTAACAATTTACTGTACACAATTCATGAGTCATCACAGCCTGAACCCACCAGGACATCCTCCTCATCAAGAACGCCTGAGCAGATCCAGGCACTCTGTTGCTGGGCATCGCGCAAATCGTACGACTATAGGCCTCAAGATCTCGTTGCGGTACCGCTGCCCGTTCAAGTCACCCTCAACGAAATGCAGACGGGTGGCATATGCCTGCCCATACCATTACACTTGCACCACCATGTGCCACCTCATGCACTACACTGGCATCAGCGTAATGGTCGCCCACACATCGCCATACACGTTGCCTGCCATCAGCGCGGCACAGTTGGAATCGTGATTCATTGCTGAATAACACTGTCCTCCACCATGCAAACATCCAGCGAAGGTTACGGTTGCCCAAGCCGAGTCTGTATCGATGACGGACGGCGGTCAGGTGGAGACCTTGGTGCGGTCGGCGGGCTCAGAGGTCTGCCACCCTCAGGTGGTTTCAGATAGTCTGAGCTCATATCCGTCCGTTGTGCAGTCCGACGGTCTCATCAGCTGTCCTGGTGGCTGGTCAGAGCCGATGATGGAAGTGCTGAAGCTGCATGTGCCGATCCTGTGTGGGTGTGGTCACATGTGGTCGTGGGGTATGAGGACAATTCATAGTGCTGCCATTCACTCTAAATCGACTTATCAACCGGCTGATGGTGGAATGATGCACATTCAAGTGTGTTGATACCGCTGTCACAGATATCCCAGCATTCAGCATGCCAATGGCACGGTCCCTCATGTCTTGTGACATCTGTGACTTGTGACAAAAGTGCACATTTTGTGGTGGCCTTTTATTCACCCTGGTGCAAGGAGTGCCTGTGTATTGGTCACGCTGACTGACCAACTAAATGTTATGCTTCATGCAGCTCAGGGGCGGAATAACTCAATGAGTGAGTAATCTCAGAAGGAGTGGTCAATGAGAAATGGGTCACTAGAATTGAGCAAAACAAATCATTCGGTACACCAATAAACACTATTTGTGGGCATATTTCATTAAAGGTCAATTTAAATCAGCATTTTCGTTCAGTGTATTTGCCCCCTTCCTGATTACTATTTTCTTTTTTGCATATCATCAAACAAATTTTTATATTAGACAAAGATAACCCAAGTAGATACAAAATGCAGTATTTAAATGATCATTTCATTTATTGAGGGAAAAAGCCATCCAAACCTTCCTGGTCCTATGTGAAAAAGTAATTGCCCCCTAAACCGAATGACTGGTTGTGCCATCCTTGGCGACAATGACTGCAATCAAGCATTTGCGAAAACTGGCAATGAGTATTTCACATCGCTGTGGAGGAATTTTGGCCCTCTATTCTTTGGAGAATTATTTTAATTCAGCCATATTGGAGGGTTTTCAAGCCTGAATTGCCTGTTTAAGGTCACACCGCAGCATCTTAATTGGATTTAACTCTAGTCTTTAACTAGACCATCGCAAAACCTTTATTTTGTTTTTTAAGCCATTCAGAGGTGGACTTGCTGGTGTGTCTCAGATCATTTTCCTGCTGCATAACCCAAGTGCCCAAGAGTTTGAGGTCACGAACTAATGGTTGGACATTCTCCTTCAGGATTTTCTGGAGGAGAGCAGAATTCATGGTTCCATCAATTACGGCAAGTCGTCCAGGTCCTGAAGCAGCAAAGCAGCCTCAGAGCATCATATGACCACCACCATGTTCCACAGTTGGTTCTTTTTATGAAATGCTGTGTTTTACACCAGATGTAACGGTATGCACACCTTTCAAAAAGTTCAACTTTTGTCTCGTCAGTCCACAGAACATTTTCCCAAAAGTCTTGGGGATCATCAAGATGTTTTTCGGAAAATGTGAGACGAGCCTTTGTGTTCTTTTTGGTCAGCAGTGGTTTTCGCCTTGTAACTCTCCAATGGATGCCATTATTTCCTAGTCCCTTTCTTACAGTTGAATCATGAACACTGACTTTTACGGAGGCAAGTGAGGCCTGCAGTCCTTTATATGTTGTTCTGTGTTCTTTTGTGACTTCCTGGACGTGTCATCAATGTGCTCTTGGAGTAATTTGGTAGGCCAGCCACTCCTGGGAAAGTTCACCACTGTTCCAAGTATTCTCCATTTGTGGATAATGGGGAACTGTGGTTCGCTGAAGTCCCAAAGCCTTATTAATGGCTTTGTAACCCTTTCCAGACTGATAGATGTCAATG
This sequence comes from Gymnothorax reevesii, assembly GCA_029721435.1. Lineage (NCBI taxonomy): Eukaryota > Metazoa > Chordata > Actinopteri > Anguilliformes > Muraenidae > Gymnothorax > Gymnothorax reevesii. Next base: position 55,137,146 of record CM056585.1, read on the forward strand.
ATTTTGTTTCACACCTGTTCTTGAATTTCTTTAGATAGCGGCATGATGTGTTGCATTTTGAGATAACATAACATGAATGGCGAGAACAGGCCGTTCAGCCTGACTAGGCTCGCCAGTTTCTTTATACTATTGAGAATATATCACTTCAGATACTCAGTGATAGTGGTGTCTAGCTTTAAATCAGGCCTGCTCTTGAAAACTCTCAAGGTCTCCGCCTCAACAATATGGTCAGGCAAGCTATTCGACATCAAAATTACTCTTTGGGTGAAGAAATATTTTTGAATATCAGTGCTAAATTTACCTTTAGTCAACTTCCATTTGTGACCTTGTGTTCTACTAACAACAGTTAATCCCTTTAACATATTTAAAGAACTCAATCAGGTCACCTCTAAGTCTCCTTTTCCTAAGACTAAAAAGATTAAGAATCTTCAGCCTCTTCTCATAAATTTCATCTTTTATACACAGAATTAGCTTAGTGGCTACTCAGGATGTGGTCTGACAAATGTGTCGTTCAAAAGAAGCATCACCTCCTTGGATTTGCACTCAATACTTTTAGCAATGTTTCCCAGCATCTGATTGGCTTTTTTATCTGCTACGGCACAATGGCTAGAGCCTGTGAGGGTTTGGTCAACAATCATTCCCTGATCTTTTACGTGAGGAGCACATTCCTGTTTTAAACCTCCCATGAAGTAATCCCTTCTAATGTTTTTATTACCTACATGTACAACTTTACATTTACCAACATTAAACTTAATTTGCCACATTTCTGCCCAAATTCTGGATTCTATCCAAATCATCCTGAATCACTTTAGCGGACTCTAAACTATTTGCCAAAGCTCCCAATTTAGTATCATCTGCAAATTTAACTAATTTGCTCTCAATATTCCTATCAATCTCAATAATGTAGATGAGGAACAGCAGGGGTCCCAACACGATCCCTGGGGGACGCCACTCCCCCCCATACCAAGCTCAGATGAGATACCACTGACCATCACTCTTTGTGTTCTGTCCTGTAACCAGTTTTAAATCCACTGTAGAATACCTCCTGTTACTTCAATGGAGCCAATTTGAAAAATTAGTCTCTTATGGCGTAATGTATCAAATGCTTTCTGAAAATCCAAGTATACAATGTCATAAGCCCTGCTCTGGTCACAAGTCTTGGTGGCCTCGTCAAAAAATTCCAGAAGGTTTGTCAGGCATGACCTTCCATTACGGAAACCATGTTGGCTATCCCTCAAGCTATTATTACGTTCAAGAAGTAAGTCCAGCTCTTCTTTTATGATAGATTCCAGTATTTTGCACACAATGCAAGTTAAACTGACTGGCCAGTAATTTCCTGGCTCTGTACGGTCCCCTTCCTTATATATTGGTATTATATTGCCCTGCTTCCAATCATTTGGTATTTCTCCAGTTTATAAAGACCATATGAAGATGGTGGATAGCGGCTTAAAGATGAACTCACTAACTTCCCTGAGCGCTCTAGGATATAAGCTATCAGGACCCATTGCCTTATCTGCCTTTAATTTATGCAAAGTCTAATACTTCATTATCCCTAACCTAAATTTCCGCAAAATAATTTGAGCATTGGACATGCCCTCTGGTCAAATAAAAATCTGCTCTGAGACAAAATTCTCAACAAAGTAACTGTTTAAGGTATCCGCAATATCCTTGTTATCATATAGCAGCGATCCATATTTATGACTAGAAAAGCACTCAGAGAGCGCAGAACCTCCGCCAGGGGGCAGCAAAGCCAAAAGCACGGCGATTGGAACTCCGGCCCATTGGAAAGACTTGAAATCTTGAACTTTGGCGTATATCTCAGCAGTACTTTGGCCTAGATATGCCAAAAATTCAATCACCTCTTCCTTGAGTTAATACCCACCTACCCTGAAAATTTCGTGAAAATCCGGCCATAAGTTTTTGAGTTATGTTGTACACAAACAAACCAACAAATGGCACCGAAAACATATACCTCCTCGGCGGAGGTTAATTATGCACTTAACCTCCTCTTTGATTTTCCTTCCTCTGCTACAGTACTGAAAGAAGCGCTTAGGGTTAGTTTTTGCCCCCTCTGCAATTTGTCTTTCATACAGTCTTCTAGCATTCCTCGGCTCTTTTTTGACCACAGCCCACATTTTCCAGTATTCAGCCTTAGTGTTCTCATTGCTATCCTTTATGTGTGATGATACGCTCAGGAACCAGTCGCGAGAACCAAGCAGTGCAGTAGATGTGATTTTATTAAGCGAGGGGGAAGACCCCCGCAGGGCAGAAGGCAAAGGTACAAAGTCCACAATCCAAAGAAATTACAATCCAGTTGGGCAAAACAGAGTCGAAAACCAGGGCAGCAATCACAGTACTCGTGGTCGGGAAAAAATAGGCTCGGTGCACAGGCACAGGAATGTCAGAGAAGCAGAGGCCAAAATCCAGTGGGCGTAATCCAAACCGTTAACAGGGCAGCAAACACAAGACTCGGAGTTGGGCAAAAAAGGGTTCAAAAACACAGATGCAACAATGATCCAAAACACAAAGCCAAAAATCATAAACAGGGACGGTCCAGTCAGAATAGAATCACTGAGAGTGCAAGGTGAGGAAAAGCTTGGCACAAGCAAATTGAGAGAAACGTTCTGACAAGGAAATGCTGTGAGAAGCCTCCTAATATACACATATGGGAAGTCACATTCTAAACAGAATACAGGTGCAGGAAGTCAGACTAATTACAAAGGAAGAAACATGAGGGAGAACCTAATCACATGAAATGGGCAAAAGCCAAAACGCGGACAGGGATCACAAGACAGCCTATTGACAGAAGAAACAGATCCGGTTAAGGATTTCTACGTGCACAGAGTGAGTGGCAGAACAGTGATTAGACAGGTGCAGAGAATCTGCTAGAAGCACAGCAAAGTAAATTGAGTGAAAGCAAGAGGCGGAGACTAGTACAGGGCGAATGCTGAGGTCTTCGTTAGTCAATTAGTAGAGTGCAGCTATACAATCCCTAGAGCTCGTTAGTAAGTTAGTATTATATACAATGTTAGTTAAGGTAAGTAACTTTATCAAAAACAACAAACTGTTAGTATGGGGTAGTAAAATAGAAAAGCAAGGCGAAGGAAGTAAACGAGATGGGAAGGAATGGTTGAAATCCAAAAAACAATTAAATCCCCGAAAGTGTGGCACGCAGTACTGGGGCTGTGAGCAAACACATGACAGAAGACCTGACAGGGGGTGACAAAGTGCAATGCATGGCAAAAACAAAAACATGGACCGGAATGTAACTGCAGGAATGGAATATGGCAAAATACAAAACATGGCAAAACTAAACTAGACAAGACATGAACATAATCAGGCATCAAAATCACAATACATAATACAAGGCACGGTCAGGCAAAGCAGAGATCAAAATCCAAACAAGACAGAACATAATAAAACATGGCAAAGCAGATCAGAATCATGACAGACAGATCAGAATCACAACATTATGTACATCATATAAAGATTCCTCTTTTCCCTCAAACTGCAACGAATAGCTGTGGCCATCCACTGAGGATTCTGCTTTTTCAGCTTACTTTTGGATACCTTTGGAATGAATTTGCATTGTGAATCAAGTAAAACCCCCTTAAATCTTTCCCACCTCTCATTTACAGGCTCACAGTCCAGGAATGTCTCCGATTTTATTTCACTTGGATATGAGCACATCCTGTCAAAGTTTGCTCACCTAGATTGAAAATTTTTGAAGAGACCTTTTTAACTTCCCATGAAACATCAAAATGAACAGTAGAGTGATCACTTGTCCCAAGTGGCTCAAGTACCTCAACATTGCTAATTCTATCTGGGTCATTACAGAGCACCAAGTCTAAAATTGCCTTCTCTCATGTAGGCTTATTAACATACTGCTCCAAAAAATTATTATTTATAACATCTAGAAATTCTTCCTCCCCCCTAACCTGTCCTTTCACCATTTTCCAGTCGATTCCATGATAATTTAAGTCTCCCATAATAATAGCCCTTTAGATCTTTTAGCCTACTTCACTTTGTCAGACATGTTCTATTTAAGGGGACCTATAGCTAAGCAAAATGCAAATTTTGGTTCAAAATTTTAAGGTAAGAACATTAGTGTCCTTCAAATAGTTTACTTTCAGGACATATATTCACTATCTGCCTAATTGGTCTAAAATTGCTCTGAAATTACTCTTTTTCACTAAAAAGCTAAAAAATACAGATGATTTTCAACAAAAAAATACAGATTTCTCAGCAACTGTACATCCAATTAACTTCATATTTGGACGTTTTTTCATTTTGTGATGATCTATGTCTGTACAGAGTTTTTTTTTACAATATGTACCTCCCAATACAAGTAAATCGAAATATGCATTGTTAATAAGCCGTTTCCGCCGAAATTGTTTTAGGGGGGTCAAAATCAATACTAGAACATAGACAACTGAAAAAAAAAGCTCTGTAATGACATTAGGAATGATCTTTCCTTCACATTACAGCTGAAATTATAACCAAACACTGTTTAGTTATCCCAATAACTGTGTTTCTCTAAGTATCAATATATTCATTAAAACAGCCTTTGCCATGGCGACCACTGATGAGATGCTACAGAAACTCTGCGTTTTAAGTTGCTATTTCTTATAGAATTATTTTGATAATAATTCTAAGTTTAAAAAGTTAGTATCTTGGAAAAATGTTTGCTTAACTATAAGTCCCCTTAAGTGATTTCATGATTTAACAGGTCTGGCAGTAATCGGGTCTGGGAATGGCTACTGAAATTGAACTAAAAAAAAAAATGTGGTTAATCACAGTTAATTCATGATTGAACAAGGGGGGGTGGGACAATTGCTTTTTCTCATATGGCCAGGGAGGTTTTGATAGCTTTTTTCCCTTAATAAATGAAATCATCATTTAAAATAAAATTTTGTATTTACTCAGGTTATCTTTATCTAATAATAAAACTTGCTTGATGTTTAAGTGAGAAAAATAAGTTAAAAAATAAGAAGTCAGGAATGGGGCAAATACTTTTTCACTACACTGTACATTGTTTAAATACATATTATAATGCTTAAATGTAAATTTACATTAAAAATATACACACTTGAGGCAGATGTTCATACATTGTGAGAACAACCATAAAGTAAAAGTCTCAAAAAAAAAAAAAAAAAAAATCCCAACAGTTCTCAGGGAGTCCACTTAGCATCAGGCTCAACCTTTGGTGAGTTGACTACATGTAATACTTCGGTCCAGTGTTCCATTTGACCGCAGGACATTTTTACGGCACGTTTCCGTTACATCTATAATGCTTCTTCACCAACATGAACTTCAGCAGTAAACTAAGTGATTACATTCCCATGTCCACAGAATTTTTTAAGTAATCACTTCAAAACAAGAAAGTGTTCAGGACTGCCTCTAGTTTAACCTCTAGTTTGGCCTTTCCAAAGTTTCAGAGTTCAGACCAGTTGAAGTGGTCTCTAAGCCAAAAATAAACTAAATGGCCCAGTGGAATTTTAAATTCTTATAACTTTTCATTTTTCATGTTGGATCACGGAGACAGTAGCAATTAATACCACATGTGCATCAGGTACCAAGTGCCAACTGAACTCTGCACTTGAAAATATTGTTGCATTCTCACTTGCAAAACATCAAGTAGGTGCAAAAATCTCTTTCCAAGAGAGTCTCCAGTAATACAGGCTCTTCTATAAACAACGTGCCAGTCCTCTGGTTAACTGCAGAAACTGGGTATGTAGGGAGTCGTTGAACCTACTGGTTGCTAATTGCGACCTCCTGGAGTGAAGGAGGACAAAGAAGAGTCTCTGCACATCCGTTGCCGTCTCCTTGATGACAAACTGCTGGTCTGAGGGGTTCACCAGTTTCTTTCACGGTAATCTGATTTTCAAAAGTGAATTGATTAGTGTTGCTTAAAACGATTCCCACCTCATACAGAATATCAATTTCAACACAAGGCAACATTGATACAGTGAGCCGTGATGTTTGGGACAAATGTATAGTTTTTGCTTAACTTTGGTTCATACACAGTTTTAGAATTCAAGAGCAAAACAATGAAAGCTACATTGCTAAAAAATTTGACCAATGTTCATATGCATTCGTGATGTAAAAAGCAAGGGTTTGCCCCAGTTAAACATGACGGCAGTATGGTTTGGACATGCATGGTTTACACAGGGACCTGACAGATTATTCAACTGCTAAAAGCAACACCAGCAGGAATTCAGCATTGCAAAAAAACATCTCATTTCTGAATTCACGTAAATGCCTCTAAATTCAATGGATGGAGTTTTATTCAACAGCTACAATAATGATCACATGCCCAAACATACTGCTAAACCAATAAATAAAAAAAAATAGTAACACCAACTCTAAAATTGTAAACTTAAGGTGGCGAGCCCCCCAAAACAAGATTGAGCTGAAAATGGCTGCACCAAGCAAAGTTTCACCAGAGAAGATAACAAGCACCTAAATGTCTATGAGCCACCTACAACTCAACTAGAGATTGCAAGTGAAAAATGCAAAAAAGTATTAAATACAATCCTTTTAATTCATTTAACTTTAATATTAAGCAATTACAAACTGCGGTGTATACAGCCAAATCAAGGAAAAATGTACTTTTGTGCACATAATCAAGCTCACTATTAAACCATAATTACTGCCAGTCTATCAGATTTTGGAAATTTTCATGGAGAATGATGTGAATTTCAGGATTTTATTCAAATGAAAACTGTAACTTACCTTCAATGAGTTTTTCAGCCCTGGCAAGAGAAAAATATAAAATTGAGCAAGAACACAAAAAACCCACAATGGCTATCCGGTCGTACTGTTTTGTCTTGGTTTTTGTTCTGATTCAGAAGTTCCTTACTCAAATCAGTGAATATCAGAGCTCAACAGCACTTACTAAGACAACCAATATGATTAATTAGTACTAATTAGTACCAGAAGTAATACATTCCCCTATTTCTCCAGGAGCTGGCCATGCTGAGTACAGAGTCAGTTATTGGAAGATGAGTGAAATGCATCTCCAGCATATTAAAATTAAATCCAGAAGAATCATACATGTGCACTATATGCATACATGTGCATTTATTTAATTCAAAAATAAAAACTGAACTCATATTCATAAAGGCATTAACTGACCTTTGGAGCAAAGCCAAATTACTGCAGCAAGGAAAACAAGCGCAGATACTACTGCAGCCACTCTGGATCGCACAGGTTTGTCTTCACAAACTCTATCTTTTGTATGGGTTCCTTCTGCAGTCTTCTGCTGATCTGAATTACATCTGGAATCAGAAATGAAGGAAGCTTAAATCATTCCCTCTGTCTCAAAGCATTATCACCAATCCAGAATGCTGGTATCCCCGCAGTTCCTACAAGTTTCTGTCATGGAACTGAGTGATGACAGCCGATAGTCTTTTATTAAATTTATTATTAAACTAGTGAAATAATGCTCAAGTAATTGAACAGCTCCCACCGCCCATGAAAATTCTCCCACAGTTACAATTCAGCTTGAATGCTCTCCAAGCCCTATTCACACCAAGAAATAGTTCTTTCAGGCACTTTGACGTTTTGCTCGGCAAGAGCATCCTATCTGCTGCAAGTTCTGAGCCTCCAGGCTCCATTTCCAGCAGTCAATCAATATGTTCATTTGTCCTCCCATCAGCTCAAGGTAACCAAAACAATCCACATTTCATGCCACAACATCCCACAGCTATGCCTCAAATCTGGTATCTAAAACTCTCCTTTGGCTCACCATGGTGCTGCCGTGAATAGCATTGCCACCAAACAGCAAGTGGACACCACAAGGTCTTTCTGCATGGAATTCACATGCCGTCACAGTTTCTATACAGGATTCCACCTGGCCATGCATGGTAGTTAAGAGTCTACTGAAACTTCAGTGAATGGTGTATTCCCCTGCGGGGATTGGCCAATAAAAATGCTTCTTTTAAACAAAACCTACTTTGTCCACATTGTGCAGTTGATGCCATTTGCAGAGAAATAACCATCTGGGCAATCTTCACACTGAGTATCAGAAGTATTTCTGCCTGCAAAAAAAAAAGACAACACTCCAGTCATTTACACAATGTTAATGTTCTCCTCAAGTGTTTCGCAATGGTGAGGGAAGCACTTGAAGTACATGGTGAGGAACTTAGTAGAAGTTGATAGAATAAAAAACATTTTACCAGTAAATGAACTATGAATTTAGGATGGAGTAGGCAAGTGAGCAACATGCTGCCACTGCAGGGATTAAGCCAATATATAAAAGCCAATATATAACTGAAGTCTTACCTGGTACTTTGAGATATTTCCCAGGACTACAAGTGGAGTGTTTTATTGCAGAAGTACAACTTCCACTTTTTGAGTAGTCTGCACAATAAAATCCATCTTTGACAATGCAGAATGCATTCCTGGTTGTGGTGCACTCATCTGAATAAGCAAGCCCCCGCCCTGGAAAATGTATTGCAAATTTTTAACTTCCAAAAACATTTTAAATGACAACACGAATCACTAAATATTAATGTCATGAAAACTGACCTGCATCACAAGAATTGCATGGAATGCATGAGTTATGTCCATTTTCTTCATCCATATATGAAATCCCCTCTGCACACAAGGAACACTTTGTCCCATCAAGTGAAGTGCAATCATTCTGCACAACAGACCCTGGAAAGAAAAATGCCTACATTAAAAATTTCTTTTCTCAACCATCAGTAGTGCTGTACAGAAATATTTGATTAAAACTAAAAATGAATTGTACTCATTCATTACATTATATTGAGAAAGTGTGTCTACATTTAATTCATGCAGCTTATCAAACACTGCATTTGTTCATTAATTTGAAAAAGAATGTTTATCTAATTTATGGGGTTAGTAAACAAACAATTTAGACTTCAAAACAATTGAATGATGTTAGATAGCACTTTACTGCTTGCAAACTTGGGATGAAGAGCCCCGAAAGTTAACTTTTTAAAATGTTCTCGACCCTCACACGATTTTGAATGGACACTCACAAAGGCACGTTTTAATTCACAGAATGGTGTGCTATACTGTACCTCTTTAGTGCTGTGAAAAATGTGTCCCACCTCCTGATTCCCTTACCTTCTGCATTTCTCTTATGAAGTGCACCATTATGAAACACGAGGAAACACAAAATAATGTTTTTCAATAACCAATTCATTAGCCACTCATGGAAAGAGTAACCTGCATTCCAAGTTTTCTCCCTTCAGAGATAATAGTTCTCACTGTTGAGAAATGGCTTTATTTTCATTTCCAGACTGATATATTTCAGCAACTGTCTTTCTCTAGTCATCAAGAATTTCATTTGAAAATTAAAGAAAAAACCATTCTAGTCATGAGGATTACCTTTGTCACACATGGAGCAGCATTCTCCAGTATTAGCTTTGTACTCTCCATTCTGACAAAGTGTACCACTTGTGCCAACAAAGAATGAAATCATGACCTGGGAACAAAAGGCAAAGCAAGACCTTTTTATGTGCGTAAATTCTGATGATACAGTAATTTGGATGTAATTCAAACTTTGACATCCCATCAATATGTTTGTTTTGGCAAATTTTTCCTTTATTTGACAGTTATGCAGTGTAGAGAGACAGGAAATTAGGGGGGAAGACATGCAGCGAATGACCTGAGCCAGAATCGAACCCAAGCCGCTGCGAGAAGGGCAAAGCCTTTATGGTACGCGCGCTTAGACCGATGAGCCACCGGGGCGCCCATCAGCGTGTTTTAATGTCGCTTGTGTGGAGTAGGCTTAGCAGCGCTAGATTATTATCCCCCTTCAACACGAAGTGTGAAGGGGATATAGGTTTGACCTCCGACTGTCCGTGCGTGTGTGCGTGCGTGCGTCTGTCCGTCCGTCCGTCCGTCCGTCAGAGAGAAAGGGGACAACTTTTCCCAGAAACTATTACAGATAGGACAACCAAATTTGGTGTGTAGCTTCAGACCATAAAGATCTCGATGGAGTTCGAAAATACGAAGCACACGATTGGCGAGGGATGTTGTAGACCATGTCGATTTTTCATATTGCCGATGTTCTGACAATTCGTGCTGCCTTGTGAAACAGTGCCACCGTAATCCAAAGCGATCGTAAATATAAGCCTTAATATTGCAATAGGAATCAATTTACAGAACTTTGTCATTAGTTGGCTTGTTATAACATAGTAGATGTATTAATGAGTTGGACAAGTTTGTTTAAAACGATATAGGCCGCACACCATTATCATCTAATTTCTGCATTTTTTGGAAAACCCAGCATGTGCATGCAAATATATATATTATACACTGCCCGGCCAAAAAAAAAGTCATCGTTTAGAAATTAATGAACAAATTCTATTCTAACTGGATCATTGCTGCGGTTATTAGTATGTTCCAGCTGGCAATAATCATTTTAACCCTGACTGAAGCGCATACTCATTTCTTTAAAAAATCATGTCGGAAGACACATCCGTTGATGGTGGAAAAGATGTTACAGTATTTCAGAACAGGCAAATTATTGGCCTGCATTTAGCAAAGAAAACCATGAATGACAAAAACAAGTATGAGGAATCATTTTCACAAACAAATTTGCAATCACTAAGTCCTGACCTTAAACACATTAAAAGTTATTGGGATGTGCTCAAGAAAGACCAGAGTGGTTCAACCATTATGTCGAGAAGACAAGATCTTGGCCAAAAATTATGGCATTTCTGATCGAAAATAAATGCTCTGGCATTGCATACAGTTGTCAAAACAATGAGAAGATGAATATGCACTTTTATCAAAGCTACAGGGGTTCCAACTAAATATTTGCGCGTGCAACCTTTTTTTTGGCCGGGCAGTGTAAGTTGTACAGCTCTTTCAAGGGGTATATGGCGTGATGTACCCTGCCTCTGAATCTATGTTCCCAAGGCGAAGCCGCGGGGAACATAGATTCAGAGGCAGGGTACATCACGCTATATACCCCCTTGAAAGAGTTGTGCAACGTTTTTATCTTACCGTTTTTATCTTACGGTGGCAACCTATATATTATTCTTAAATCCGTGTAAAAGTGACTCAGCGTCTTAACCCGTTACCACTCCGACGGCCCGCAATCGGGCCGTCAGGGAAGTTGAAAACATACTACGTCATTTACACAGCTTGTATGCAACTGAGATACTCATGCCACATATCGTCAGAAAGCTAAGATTCTTGAGATTCGAATGATGCCAACCATTTCAAAGTGTAATCATCCCAGCAGCTTTAATCAACGCCCATGTCAGACCACAAACAAACAAACGAACAGTTACAAAACTGATGTGACTCACCGATGAAGCCCCCTAGTACTCTTCCAGTCCGACATATCCCCTCAAAAATGGTCTTGTTACATCCACGAAGTTCCAGTAAATCCAACCAAGTAAAGTTTTTAGTCCAAAACACACTAATATACCGGTAAATATCCATGAACAGCTGCTGCATCGTTTGAAATGAATCGGTGGTTATCCACAAAGTTCGCTGCATTAGTGGTTGTTGCTTCGGAACAGATTTAGACAGTACACAGCCATTTGCGCCAAAATGGAGTCTGCACTCTAACCTTTCGATTGACACATCACTCGACCAGTTACGAGCTTCCCTGCCCTGTCTACAGCCTGCTATAGCCAACGAGTGCCTGTGTTGAAACGAAGCTCATGCCTCCTTTTTTCGCGTGTAGCCCGAGCAACCAGCAACCAATCAAGACGACGATTGTTGCATTATGACACCAACGAAATTCTGGAAACGCCGATATATAGGTTGTTGGGGTGGCGAAAAGGCTGGCGCTGCCTATCGCTCGCGTAAGAGAATGGACAGAATATGGCTCAGCTGTGCGTAATGCGTGCTGTGCGTTCCGCAAAACAGAGCGAGGCAGAGAGAGATTTCCAGCGAATGTTTGATGGTTGTTTACGGAGTTTGAAAGAAAAAATAGCCAAAAGGTTGCGAAAAAAATCATTTTCAGTTCAGAAGCTGCAGAGCTGTGCACTCGGCGTGCAAGTGATAGCTCAGGGGAAGAAATATCCGACCAAAACCCTGATGGCTCCGTAGCAGAGGAAATGTTTCTCGGGGGAATTGACATTACTCTTGACAAGTACGCATCATATTATAACTTATATTTCATTATATAATAACATTACATTTATTATTATTATTATTATAAAATTACATTACGTATTATTTGCATCTGTCACGGAAGGTGGAAGGACGTCATGTTTTCACTGGAGTTCACCGTCATGTTTTCACCGAAGTAATTCTGTGTAAATAATTACGGGAAAAGGATATTATAATATGATGCTGATATTATGATGATTATATTATTACCATATTATGCATTATTACCTCCGTTACCGAAGGTGGAAGGAAGTTATTTTTTCGCCGGCGTTGGTTGTTGTGGGAATTTAAATTTTCATCCCTGTAAGAAATCAGAGTGAGACAAAGTAAGTAAATGGGATCCATTTTACTATGTGCCACATAGGGTCTTCGTTACAGGCAAGAACGAAGACAAAGGAATCTCTCCTTTGCTTTGGATATATGTAAAAGCACAAAGTCAGAATCTCCTCCCCTTGGGGTTTATCTGCACAAATTTGAGTTTATGCCTCAGTAACCTTTTAATTTTTTTATTTATCATATATTGTAAATAGTTTGCTATGGAAAGGTTATTTGTTTGTTTACCTTTCATGTAAAAAACATTTTTTTACATGACAGCACTTGTTTTGACTTTTATATGCACAAATTTGAGTTTATGCTTCAGTAACTTTTACTTTTTTTTATTGATCATATATTGTAAATATTTTACTGTGAGTTTGCTGCATAAAGGTCATTTGTTTGTTTACCTTTCATATAAAAAAGCATTTTTTTAACATAAAGGCACTCGTTTTGACTCTTATGTGCACAAATTTGAGCTTATGCATCTAACTTTTTTTCAGCAATATTGATAGAGGAATCCAATCCCATATCCAGATTCACTAAGTGTCACCTTTCATTAGAGCCCAACATTATGACTGTAGGTTGAAGCGTTCAAGAGTTATGCCCTTTTATCCTAGGTATGTGACCATGGTTATCCAAGGGTCCTTTTGGGGTCTCCAAATGGCCATTTTTGGAAACGCCTAGACATGGCCTTAGAAAAACATGTGTAAAATGCTCATTTTCTGTAGTATTGTTATCAAATTTGAACTGGAACTAAGTAAGACTTCATGCTGTGGTCCCATTGTGTTTTTCAGCTAATAAGTCCCAGCTGCTCTCATCTACAGGCATCTGTTTGCAAAAAAAAATTTTGGCGAGAGTAAAAACCTTCTACTTCAGTGTGTTCCAGCTTGGATTACTCAATGGCAGTAGCACTTAGAGTATTTCTTTTAGCTTCGGGAAAAACTTCAGAGTGTTTCCTTTCAAATGAGACCATAACCATCCATATAGTTCAAACGGTTCAAGAACAGCGTTCAATTTACTTTGGGTACGCTTTTCATAGGCAAGTATGACGCCCCCATCCTCTACTATCATAATCAAGTGTTACTTTTTTCTAACTATTTGATTTGCAGGAAATAGAGGTCCGCAAGTATGACGCCCCTATCCAATTTTCTGCATTCACACATTGCACAGTATCAACTTTGATGGTCATTTATTAAAAATTTCCACCACAGAATCTCTTCATATTTGGTGGGCTTATAGGAGGATTTTTCTACTATCATAATCAAGTGTTACTTTTTTCTAACTATTTGATTTGCAGGAAATAGAGGTCCGCAAGTATGACGCCCCTATCCAATTTTCTGCATTCACGCATTGCACAGTATCAACTTTGATGGCCATTTATTAAAAATTTCCACCACAGAATCTCTTCATATTTGGTGGGCTTATAGAAGGATTCCTCTACTATCATAATCAAGTGTCACTTTTCTCTAACTATTTGCTTTAAGTAAAACATTATAACAGTTACATGCAAGTATTTGTCATCTGGATTAACAGCAGCTCGCCAAAATCTCACATTTCAATCTGCACAAAATGTCAACTATTTATTGAAAAAAGAAAAAGTCATTTTCAAACCACATTATGGAAGTTGTTGACGATTTTTTTTTCCTGAAGAAAATATACGCATTCTTTCGTAGAATAAGCCTCGGTTTTTCTCTCAACAAGCCGAATTTTGACAGCATTTGTATCACGTGACCAAAGTACCGCGCTATCCGATGTAATTGCGCATCAAATTTTTAGCGGTGATAGTTTGACCGTCGTTTTGCGAACCGGTGATAGCTTGACCGCAGTATACGAGCCACAACCGCATGCAGGCAATTATTAAAAACTTAAAATAACATTTGTCACTTACCAGGAGATATTTGCGTGACGGGATATTAGCGTATATAATTTTCATATTTGATTAACTCTCTCTGCAAGGTATGATTTTAAGAATTAGCGACTATAGTTCGTGTTATGAGTTGATAACGTTATTGGAACCGACTAAGCTCAGAATGATTGAATGACTCCCACCTGTAGTTGGAGTACATTTCCGGTGAATGGGTCTAATGGGATGCAGAAACAAAGACATCGCTTTCTCTATAGGTCCGAAGTTTAAAAATAGGCGGGCCTACTGAACTGGGAGGAGAGAAGTTAAAGGGATAGCTCACCATAAAATGCAAAATTAACTCACCTACTCGCGCGCACCCCCCCACGCCACAATACATACAGGTGCTGGCCAGTAAATTAGAATATCATCATCAAATAGTTGAATTATTTCAGTTATTCCATTCAAAAAGTGAAACTTGTATACTGTATACTTTCCTTCCACACAGACTGATACATTTCAAGTGTTTATTCATTTTAGTCTTGATTATTATAACTGACAGCTAATGAAAACACCAAATTCACTATCTCAGAAAATTAGAAAAAATATTTTGACCAGGTTCAATATAGAAGACACCTGGTGCCACACTAATCAGCTGATTAACTCAAAACACCTGCGAAGGCCTTTAAATGGTCTCTCAGTGTTGTTCTGACGGCTACACAATCATGGGGAAGACTTCTGACTTGACAGTTGTCCAGAAGACGACCATTGACATCTTGCACAAGGAGGGCAAGACACAAGGTGATTGCTAAAGAGGCTGGCTGTTCGCAGAGCTCTGTGTCCAAGCACATTAGTAGACAGGTGAAGGGACGGAAGAAATGTGGTAGAAAAAAGTGCACAAGTGATAGAGATAACCGCACCCTGGAGAGAATTGTGAAGCAAAACCCATTCAAGAATTTTGGGGAGATTCACAAAGAGTGGACTGCAGCTGGAGTCAGCGCTTCAAGAACCACCACGAAGAGACGCATGACAGACATGGGTTTCAGCTGTCGCATTCCTTGTATCAAGCCACTCTTGAACAGGAAACAGCGTAAGAAGCGTCTCGCCTGGGCTAAGGACAAAAAGGACTGGACTGCTGATGAGTGGTCCAGAGTTATGCTCTCTGATGAGAGTAAATTTTGCATTTCCTTTGGAAATCAAGGGCCCAAAGTCTGGAGGAAGAGCAAAGAAGCACAGAATCCACGTTGCATGAAGTCCAGTGTGAAGTTTCCACCGTCAGTGATGTGGGGTGCTATGTCATCTGCCGATGTTGGCCCACTCTGTTTTCTGAGGTCCAAGGTCAATGCAGCCGTCTACCAGGAGGTTTTAGAGCACTTCATGCTTCCTGCTGCTGACCAACTTTATGGAGATGCAGATTTTACTTTCCAACAGGACTTGGCACCTGCACACAGTGCCAAAGCCACCAGTACCTGGTTTAAGGACCATGGTATCCCTGTCCTTGGTTGGCCAGCAAACTCGCCTGACCTTAACCCCATAGAAAATCTATGGGGTATTGTTAAGAGGAAGATGCAATACGCTAGACCCAACAATGCAGTGGAGCTGAAGGCGACTATCAGAGCAACCTGGGCTCTCATAACACCTGAGCAGTGCCACCAACTGATCGACTCCATGCCACGCCGCATCAATGCTGTAATTGAGGCAAAAGGAGCCCCGACCAAGTATTGAGTGCTGCACATGCTCATACTTTTCATGTTCATTCTTTTCAGTTGGCCAACATTTCTAAAAATCCTTTTTTTTCATTGGCCTTAAGTAATATTCTAATTTTTTGAGATACCGAATTTGGAGTTATTAGTTGTCACTTATAAATATCAAAATGAAAAGAAATAAACATTTGAAATACATCAGTCTGTGTGCAATGCATGAATATAATGTACAAGTTTCACTTTTTGAAGGGAATAACTGAAATAATTCAACTATTTGATGATATTCTAATTTACTGGCCAGCACCTGTATAGGACATACTGCCCGTGATACTGTCTAGTTGGCATGTCTATCGCATGCAAGTGTGTGGGCTACAATAGGTATGTGGGTAACGGACCGCACCTACCAGAGGGGTATGGGAGATGACCTCTGTGAACTGGCAATGCTGGTGAAAATGGTCAGTTTCTATAACCAATGCTAAGTGGGATAGGGATCAGACTGTCGCTTCCCACCTAGCTGGCCGACAACCGCCATGGGCTTTGGGGATCGCTATCAAATGGGTCCCCGGCCGGTCGGGTCACATATGGTAGTAAGACCACAAGGAGAATGAGACCAATGTAGTCAGGCCACCACAATCCAAAAGCAAATGTGTTGGTAGGTGAGTGGGGCCTCTGTAATCGTTGGGCTTTGAAAAGAAGACACCAGGAGGCAGAAGACGGAGTTCTCAACCAGGGCGAGCTAGGGCGAAGATCTCTGTGGAAAGGGATAAAGCCTGGAAAAGTGCCCTGGAAATGGGAGGTTTGAGAGATCTAAGTGGGGAAAAACCATATTTGGAAGAAATTTCCTGTGATCAAGGTAAAAAGTTTGGGTGTGCGAAGTGGATTGTCAGTTCCTCTTGTGCAACAAGAACTTGGCTTTGTACTGATTCATATGCCTTAATAAAGTTTAATTTTCTGTAGAGTCTGTCTCTCTCCAGTTTTCTGAGAATGGGGGAACCTTGAAAATATATTTCTTATTGGAAACCACAGCAACTTCAAGCATCAACCTGACATTAACTGTAAAGTTTGCTGTCCCAATTGGCATTGATCATCGATCAAAGCCTCCTGCCTGCGAGAGAGTTCTTACCTGTTAACTGAACTTAAAAACATGGCAAACAATGGACACAACAGATTTAATGAATGGATTTTAACCTATTTTGAATGTTTTAATCGCACACAACAAATGATTCGTCAAGACCATGCACTTGCCATTTTTATACTGCCTAGAGATGTATATTCACAGAATCACCTGATATGTGCAAATAAATGTTGAAAATCAGTCAAATCTGTTACAATGTCCCAAGTTCTTAAAATCATTTAGTCAACATTAAGCTATGAAAACCCTCTAATGTTGAAGTTAAAGGGGACATAATATGCCATTTTTCCAAGTTTATATTTTGGTCTTTGACTCCCCTAGAGTACTCCTGATCGCGCAAATTAAAAAAAGGGTACTCATTTCGCTCATACTACCGGCCTGAAAAAAACCCACTTGTAGTCCATAGTAGTCTGGGCCTGAAACGCCTCATTGGGCTGGCTCTTCCGCTATGGCCCCCACTCCCCGTGTGCCCACTTTCTTCTGACTGGCCAGCTCTGTGGAGGGCGGATCTAGGCGGGACGAGGAAGCAGAATGCAGTTTTCCCTTCTGGGTCTAACAGTGAAACTTGAGACGAGTCTGCCATCTGAGCTAAGGAATCAGCGGGGATATTTTGCGATCAAACACAACACAGTACACAGTACAGGCTTTATCTTCAGATATCTTAAAAAGCCTGCCTTTGAGGCCAGTTGTTAGTGCTAACTATCACTAGTGGTCCTGCTAGCCATCCGTAACAAGTTAGTTTCACTTACATTATTTGAAGCACTGATTACTAAAACCCCACAAGTCATGTCAAGTCAAGTGTGACTTATGGGGTTTTAGTAATAGGTGCTTCATTTGCTGTTGTATGGTTACTTACATGCAGCTTGTGGCTCCGAGCGCTTGATCGATGCAACTGCTTCAGGTTTGAGAAGTGGCTGAAACGCTTAGCCTGTGTCAAATTATCCTTCATTCACAAAGCTGTCTTTGCTGAAATGCTGAGCACGAGCAGCTAACGTTCCCTTTGACCATGGCGGTTTTCTGTCAGCAAAAAAAAGCTACCCACTGATTTCTGGTGGCATCATCTTTTTTAAGAGAAATATTGGTTTTTCTTTGTATCCAAAAGTAAACGGACAAGTAGCTTTGGGAGAGTTACTCACAAAATTGAACCTCAAATGATCTGCAGTTCTTCTTTTGTATTTCCTAATGTGTAGACGCTACTAAGGCATAGTATGATCTGCTGTTGTTAGTTCCTGCTAGAATAGTTTCCGGTGTGGGCAGGTCCAGCATAGTGGTTGGCTCTGGCTAGGTCTGTACTAATTGGACGGCAAAACCTGACGTCAGGTTTTGCCCAGATCTCGTGAAGATCTCGGGAGGAGCTGTTCAGAGAGGAAATCACGCTCACAAAATCGTGTGTTCTTGCATTACGGCACAATCGCTGTATCTCTGTATGTTTAGAAACTTTTCAGAGATTGAGCATGGACAACCAACATTATAATATTACTAATATGTATTAAAAGAGGGATCAGCATGTTAGGTCCCCCTTAATGTACACCATTGTGGCAGTCAGGTCAACCTAGTCAGACGCAGCCCAACTTTGTTCGCTTCCCTCACTAGAGTTGGTCCTGAGGTCATTGGGAAACTTTGAGGTTTATGTTTGAAGTATAGATACACACAACACAGTGCTTTCCCATAATAAATATATTAATATCTGCCTAGTTTCACCATTTTACTGCTCCATCATCGCCGTATCAGCTTAGATTACCTTGTTTTCAGCAGTCAATAGACATTTCTGCTCTCAGGAATCTAAGATTTGATGGCAATATGACCCCCAAGCCCTCAGAGTCAAAGTGGCAGTCACCCATTGCCATTTTAAATGACGTATTTCTCAGAATCAACTTTATCATGTGTTTTAAACATACCAGAAACAAGAAAAATACAACGTATGTAAGGTATTTATTTCATCAAGTTATTTATTTTTTTGGATGATTTTATTTGACAACGCCTGAGTGAGAACCATTTTGGTTTGCTTCAAACCTCTCAGGTAAAAGTCCCCTATTATGCCACCAGGTGCACAGCTAATTAATTAGGCATTATGAGCCAATTCAAAGTCTCGCCTACCTGACATCACAAGGGGGAGTGACCACCAAGAATAATGAAATCTGATTCACTCCTTGGCTGAAGGTGATCAGTTCTTCTTGCCTCTGGTTGGTTAATTCCCCATGTGATATCAAGGGAGAAAAGATTTTGAAATGGCTTGTAATAACTAATTAGCTGTGCACCTGGTGACAAAATAGGGGACCTTCAACCTATGACCCTAAGTACAACTCTTGTGAGCCCTGGTGAACAGAGGCCGTGTTCGAAACCGCGCTCTACGGTCTACATACTACTCTCCCTACACACGAGTCACACTACTCGGTTCTCCCTACGAGCGAACCCTTCCTTCTTCATCTTCTTTTGAATTATGTGGTGAATTGCACACCAATTTGTGTATTACCGCCATCATCTGTATGGTATAAAATAATGATTTACGAACGAACCCGTTTGAGAAATTAATATTTTCCATTGTGATCTATAAAATAAAATCCAATTAACCCAACAATACGCGGAAGACCAAAGGGGGAAAAATGTGCATTCGTTTTGAGGGGATTGAAACAGGATGTTTAGCCAACCTGACTTTAGCCAACCTAAAATAGCAGTTTTCAACCCCCTGACCGGCATTTCGCCGTTATGCCTTACCTGCTGAAGATGCGGCCAAGGACACAACGTGTAACATTCACCCCAACGTATATTGGCTTAAGTTAAAAACAAAACATGGGCTTGATCATGAAAATTAAGTGGATTTAGTACTGCCTAAAAAAAAAAAAAAAAAAAAAAAAAAGGAAGAAATGCAGCGCAGACCAAGGAATATTTGCAACACCGCTATATTGCACAACACCCAACCTCACAGGCAATAAGCAATCGCTTTCTTTAGTACAGCCCCGTAAAATAAAAAAAATAATAAGTCCGTGCGGTCAGTCGGGTTTCACTTTTACCGCATCCAGTTCTTTCAAGTGTCCAAAATATTTACACCTCCGGAGCAAAAATGAAAATATCCTTATGCCAACCGAAAATCCCTACTTCGCGGCAGAATCCAATTTGTTAATGAATGGTGCGTAATGTCTGCTGATCAATTTAACAGCCAACTGATCTAGAATCAGTTAAACAACGGAAAATAGCAATGGAAGATGGTATAACAATTATGGGGCTACCGATATAGAATGGAGCCTTGACAAGGAGGACAGTAGGGCCTACTTCTAATTTTAATAATAGCAATTTAATGCATGGAAACTAATAGGTTCCTGCCTCCCCGAGAATCAGCTACATTATTATATGGCATTGCTACAAACGGAGTCAATCGGCCCGCCGTCAGCGTCTCATCTGTGTGCGTATGAATATTCATCATAGGCAAGATACCGTTTAAAAACAAGTTTCTACTTTCACTCAGCTTACTTACTCCCAATGGATGATGTGAACAGATGAGAGTGAAATGTTAACCTGGCTTCAACCAAAAAAACAGTTGTCAACCAAAGAATGACCACGAAGAAAGTATTCTTTAAATTACCATTTAATGTTAATTATAATGCATCATGTTATCGTATTTCTACTTGAAACAAAACTTAAACCCAAACAGTAACGTATAATGAGCAGAACGCGCCAAATGCTCTGCAAATGAAATTGTAGGGAAAAAGTAGCCTAAATTCACAATTCTCATTAACCCCTTAGCGCAGTTATATACACCTGAATTCATGAATACCGTAATGTAATGGCTAAATTAATTCTGTAATTGAATTTTTGAATGTTTTATTTCAATTGAACCATTTAGGCCAGTATCTGCAATACAAATACTGAGTGATGAAGTATTAATTAAGCTCTTGCACAACAGGAAAAAAAAACTCCTTTATTTGTATTCTGCATAAAGGGGAATTAATAAAATAATTAAATTAATAATTTAAAATATTGTCCTTTATAGTTGGGTTCGAGAGGGCCATACTGCAGGGTGAATCCCCAGGGTCCCCTGTTGCGGCTGTATTATGAGGGAGGTGACCTGCGGAAGGACTTTCGCCCATGAAGGTCATTGCTGGAGAGCCTTATCCATCTCCTGGGAGAGAACGACCATGGATGGGGGAAGTCGATAGAGGTGCTGGTGTTTGTGTACTGGCTGGCCTTTGGAACGTCCTACCGGGTCGCGCCAGAGGCCTTTGACATTCCCCGCACCTCATGCCATGACATGATTCACCGGGTCAGTAAGGGCATCCAGGGGGTTTCCAGGAGGCTCATCCACCTCCCCACCCCCGAAAAGCCGCAGGAGATTGGAGCCGGGTTCAAGCAGCTGTCTGGTTCCCCAGCCTTTGGTTGGGTGGGTGGGAGCATTGATGGCTGCCATGTCCACATTGTTCCACCTGGGCGGTTTGCAGTGGACTATTACAACAGGAAGCTGTTCAACTCGGTCCAGTTCCAGGCCATCTGCAACCACAAGGGTCGCTTTCTGGATGTGGTGGTGGGCTTCCCTGGCTGCGTCCATGATGCCCGGGTCCCGAGGTGCAGCCCCTTGTATGGTCACCAACTGTACCCACCTCCTGGATGGTGTCTGCTGAGCGATGGTGGATTCCCGTGCTTGGCAGAGCCATTCCAGGAGCCTGTTCGGAATCCTGTGGAGACCAGGTACAACACCAGGCTGTCCAGGGCACGGTGCGTGGTGGAGAGGGCAGTTGGGGTCCTCAAGACCAGGTGGCACTTAATTTTCCTGAAGGCACTGGAGGCGAAGGTGGAGTTTGTGCCTGAGGTCATCTGTGCCAGCCTTTTCCTGCACAACGTCTGCCTCGAAAATGGGGATCTCTTGGAGCCTGAGGTCAAAGACGAGGATGACGAGGATGATGGCGATGATACTGATGATGTTGAAGCCCACGAGCCACTCCAGCGGTCCGGGGACACCCTCTGGGGCAGACTTGCAGCATTGGTGTTTGCTCCTGATGTTCCCATTGCAGTGCTGCAAGAACATGATTATTGTTAGTTTGTTTTTTATTTTTGGTTTGTGTTACTCTGCCCAGGGAGTTCTTAGTACCTGATTTATCTAAAATATTAAGAGTGATTCACCCCTGGCATACATAGTTGTCTTATAGTTCTTTAATTATTGCCTCTTAAAAATCCAACCCCTCGTCCGAGTCATAAGAGCTGGAAACAGGTAAAGTATAGGACTGAAGAAAACAAGAAGCTAGCGGCCACTATAAAGATTCGGTCCACTTAAAAAACTGGAGGCCACTCACTCTTCAGTGCTATGATGCGAAAATATTAGCAAAATGTATAGCATTGCGTATAAAGAATGTCCTGCATGATATTATACATCATGACCAGTCTGGTTTTATACAAGGTAGAAATATTTCAAATAATATAAGACAATTACTTGAAATTATAGAATATTATGATAAAATAAAAAAACGATTTTTATAGCAGACCTTGAGAAAGCCTTTGATAAAATCAGATGGGATTTCATCTACCGATGTTTAGAATTTTTTAACTTTGGTAAATCTTTAATCCAGTGGGTTAAAGTAATGTATCATAACTCCGTCTCCAAAATTATAAATAATGGTTCTCTCTCAAACCCCATTATACTCTCTCGGGGAGTAAAACAGGGCTGCCCGTTATCACCGTATCTGTTTATTATGGCAATAGAAGTACTTGCTATAAAAATACGAGCAAATAATAATATCAAAGGTCTAGAAATGCAAGATCTAAATACAAAAATTTCAATGTATGCCGATGATACCATTTTTTTTACTGAATTCTGATTATGAAACACTTCAGTGTCTTACAAAAGACCTGGATGAATACTCAAAACAATCTGGGCTGAACCCTAATTTCGAAAAATGTCAAATACTGAGACTTGGTTCCTTGAAAAATAAAAATTTCACTCATCCATGCAATCTACCACTTCACTGGACAGATGGACCGGTCAATGTTCTCGGTATACACATTCCAGAAGATATTAGTGAAATTTCAACGGTTAATTTCAATAATAAACTGAGTAAAATTGAAAAAATTCTGCTCCCATGGAAAGGGAAACATTTGACCATTTATGGCAAAATAACTCTGATTAATTCATTAATTGTATCCCAGTTTACATATTTATTCATGGCATTACCAACTCCTAAAGAATCATTTTTCAAAATTTATGAACAGAAGATATTTAAATTTATATGGAATGACAAACCTGATAAAATTAAACGTGTGTATTTCTACAATGATTATGTATCTGGTGGCCTAAAATTATTAAATTTAAAAGCTTTAAATCTTTCACTGAAGGCCTCCCTTATTCCAAAATTCTATCTCAATTCAAACTGGTTTTCCAGTAAGTTACTTAAAAGTGTCCATCCTATGTTTGAAAAAGGATTCTTCCCATTCCTGCAGATTAAACCTGTGCATATTAAGTTAATTACTGACATGTTTTTTAGTGTTTCCACCTTTCTGGAAGAAGCTCTACAGAGTTGGTTGCAATTTCAGTTTCATCCACCAGAAAATACAGAACAAGTTCTACAACAAATAATATGGTTAAATTCCAATATACTTGTTGATAGAAGAATGATTTTCTGGAAACGCATCTTCGAAAACGGAATTATTTTTTTAAAGGATATAGTGAATGAGGAAAATAAAATTATGTCCTACAGACTATTAACTAGTGTTTATGGAACTGTCTGCACACTGCAACAATATAATCAACTTATTGGAGCTTTACCAAATACTTGGAAATCAAAAATTATTAAAAGACCAGGAGGACATTTAGTCTGTCTGCCTCAAATGAAAATGGTACAATGGTTAAAGAAAATAAAGATTAATAAACATATATACACATTTTACTTAAGAACAAAGAATTTAGTTGCGACACCATATAGAATTCTAGATAGTTGGGAAAATTTGTTAGACACACCAATTTCATGGAATAAAGTCTTCAAAATTCTTTACAATACATCACTTGATCCGAAGAAAAGATATTTTCAATATAAGCCAATATATAAGTTTCTAGCAACAAAAAAGATGCTAAATATCTGGGGAATTGAGCCGTCACCCCTCTGTCGATTCTGTCAAGAGGAAGCGGAGTCAGTAGTCCATTTGTTTTGGTACTGTCCTGTAACAGCCCTTTTTTGGATAAAGGTGCAAAATTGGATCTCTCAGTATAATAGTATACAACTAGATTTATTTAAGGTATTACTGGGTGATGTAACTAAAGAAAAACACCAAATATGTAATATCATTGTATATCTTGCAAAAATATTTATTTTCAGGTTGACATCTGTTGGGGAGTTAAGACTTGAGAGATTCAAGAATTTTGTCATGTATTACAGTAGAATTGAGTGTGCGATGGCCTATGAGACGGGTCTTGTAATTTATGCCAAAAGATGGGATAAAATTCGGGAGGCTGAAGGTTGGGAATAACAAAGAGATGGAATGGATGAGCTAATGGTTACAAATGCCAAAAATATAAAACTCTGTGAATGTAATCCTTATTGTATTTTTTTTTTTTAATTTTTTTTTTTGTTTTTTGTGGGTGTGTGTTTTGTTGGGTGATGGTAGGAGGATTCATACTTAATTATATAACTGATTAAATTAATAAAGTTGTCCTCCAAAGTGGGGGGGTGGTGGCGGGATAGAAAAAAAAAAAAAAAAAAAAAAAAAAAAAGTATAGGACTGCCAGGCAGGGAGAAGTGGGTGGGTTTAGTGGGTGGTTTAACCACCTGGGCTGATACAGTAACCATGAAGTCCTGTCTTGATCTACCTGGAAATGCGCTGGCCAACAGGGTTCTGTTAAAACTATGTGGACCAATCACCTGCTT
The DNA here is from genome assembly GCA_029721435.1 of Gymnothorax reevesii. NCBI lineage: Eukaryota > Metazoa > Chordata > Actinopteri > Anguilliformes > Muraenidae > Gymnothorax > Gymnothorax reevesii. The sequence continues at coordinate 55,162,091 of CM056585.1, forward strand.
AGCGGATAAGTCATGATTACAGAAACATTGCTGGAAGACCTATGGCTAAGTGTAGAAGTCAAAGGTCTCTCCTTCAAACATGGTGCTGGACGATGACAGCTAAAACGAAGTTGCTCAATTCATGTATGATCGTTGCCATCTGAAAAAGAGGGGTTTTTAGTGAAGTTAGTCAACAGGTTGATATTTCACTTTTTCATGTTCCCTTGCAATATTTAATACATTTCTGCAGAGGAAAAAACAGACGCAACACCTTCCATTATTATTTAGGTTCTCTCAGGCAATGCAATTTGTGTGCGTATTCCATGGTACTTGACAGTTTTTTCTCTCGTGCTAGGCTGTTAAGCAAAATCCGACCAGAGTAATGTAAAAGTATATGAAAATACACCATGCAATAAACCAGCTGGTCACAACTCTGATATCACTTGTCGCTTACATTTTCATGGTCACTTGAAAATCAACAATGCTGCCTTTTTCCCTCAACTTTATTAACTTTTTCCCAATTCAGAACAGAATTATACAAAAAGCATTTTGTGTTAACATTTTGATTAAGCTCACGATCCCCATCATCATCTTGTTTCATTTGTGTTGACTGCAGTGCATATGATTTTTCAACTTACTTTATATTTCTGTTTGAGGTTCTCCCATTTCTGTTTTATCCACCGTGGCTCCACCTTGCCCTCCAGGCCATGCTCCTTTATGAACATTCTACAGAAACATAACATCGGTGACATCGACCTAACTGAATACAAGCATTTCCTAACGTTGCAATACACCGATAATATTATTTACATACTGAAATCAACTGACCGCCGCATTGAGCCCAAGGACTGTATAAATCACATATTTACTCACAGCCATCCGCTCTTCGATGCGTCATACTAGATCTGTACGTGCAGTTCGCACCCCTCTCCAGACCTGCAAAAATTTTTGAGGCATCCAGACTTCCGCGCGGCAGGAGACCGGGAAGACTGTTTTCCACAGCGGTGAGTAAATTCAGATGAATGCTAAACTTTTTTCGATTTAAAGATTGTCTTTATCACCCCATGAGATGTCATATTTATGATGAAATGATAGGTGATTTAGTTCCATAACATATGGTGAAGTTTGAAATGTCAGACTTTTTCCACTTTGGAAGTAATCCTCGTTCAAATGTCAGGAGTCACCCTCTCTGCTCATGCAGCTGCATTTTATGTTTAAAATCTCAATAAAAATGTGTGTTATGTTTTACAGACAGAAAATGCCAAGAGTTAGGGTCAGAACTACCCAGAGAGGAACGGTTGACCCGGAGGTTTACGCAAGGGCCTTTTTTGATGTCCGAAGAGGCGATTATATAAGGAGGGCAGCAGAGGTGCACGGCATTTGTCATGTCACCCTGTTCAGGTACTGCAAGAAGAGGGTAGAAAAGAGGGCAGCAGACCAGGACCCCGGGGTACAGAGCTCACAACAAAGTCTTCACAGAAGAACAGGAGATATGCAGGCATATATTAAGATAGCAGCCGATATATATATTGGCCTGAGTCCTAAAGAGGTGGGAGTAACACCGCAGACAGAGCTACACCACTACCGCCATATAGCAAGCACCTCCGCAACAGATCTGCCCCGGCTCTGAGCTGGATCAGTTGGAGCCAGGACAGATCCAGGGCAGATCCGGAGTGGAGGTGCTTGCTATCTGGGAACCTCTTTTTATGCTTTTTTTAGGGGTGAAAGTTTGCATATGAGCTGGCCAAAAATGGCAGGGATGATTGGCTCACCTCCTTCCTCGAGTGCAACAAAACCCTGTCCATCCGTCGACCTCAAGCAACCAGCATGTCCCGTTCCACCAGCTTCAACAAGACCAACGTGACTGCGTTTTTTAACAACCTAAAGACTGTCCTGACCGGCTGACCCACTATAATTTTGAAGCAAATGACATCTGGAACATGGATGAAACAGGTAAAAATTTATATTTAGATAAATTTAAAAGCCACAGTGATTTGCAACAGCAATAATTCATTTCACTCATTATTTCAGGTTCCACAACGGTTCAAGTGCGAGACAAAGTCATTGCCACCATGGGGCGGCGCCAGGTCAGTGCTGTGACCTCCGAGGAAAGAGGAACATCGGTGACCAGAGGCGTTACCAGGATGCCAAGCTTGGGTGGGCATTTTTCCTCTTTGGGGGGGCAAAAGAAAGAACCTCTAAATCGCCATAAAATAAATAAATAGGGCCTATATAGTGGCGGTTGGTGAACTGGCGATAGGGGAGGGACATGAACAGGTGTGGTCAGTTGTCATTAATTATGCTCAATGGGGTTGTGCCAATCGTGAACCGCAATTTTTTTTAAGGCGTAGCACCACCACCTGCTGCCATGGGGCGAACATCCGAGCTTTCCCTTTTCCTTAATTAAACCCAATGCAGGCTGAACGAAAGTGCGAAACATCAAAGGGCATGTGAAATGCTTCCGGAAAAAAACTTGACTGACATTAGTATTTTTCGGCTACATGGGGCACGGAGCCAAGTAAAGGACTACAGAATCGCCTCCTATTAACCAATAAGACAACTCTCAGAAAAGCAAACCTGTTCCCATTTACTTTGCTTGATTGGCAATCAAATGGTGGATTCATTTACTCGCTAAGTTGAATGAGTCGAGCTGTTTAGACAGCATGTTTGATTGATGCATTTCGAAATTTAAATGGCCATAGAACAGCAGATTTGCATTAACGCGATTGTCATTGCCAGGCGATTTCGTGCAACTGATCGCTTATATCCCACATTCATGTTTCATCCGCTTTTGGAGAAGAGGAAGATTTTTCTAACTATTCAAACGGACAGTCTTTCAATATAACACCGTAGCCCAGTTAGGTTGGTCTGCTTTTCACCGTCACATCTTAATCGTTATAGGCCACTGAAATTGTTTGATTGTTATTTAGGCTAAGTACACGGGAGAAGATTTAGGGAAGGGCGGAGCACCTACAATTAGCGAAATCTAAACTCAGGCTTCTTCCCGGCGGCATTTTAAATCGTTTTAAGCCGCTTCAGGTGTGTGTGTTTCAAGAAATTACACACGACTGCCTGCACACCACATGACCGTAAGTGGGTCTCATCACACTTAAAAAAAAAAATCCGCGTTCAACATCGCCACATCCCAGCTCAGCATTTCATCTCTCGTTGTAGTAGGCTATATTTAGGAGATCTATAATGATAAAATAAAGAGATTTGTGATAAAAGCTCCCTGGATTTTAAGCTTCTAGGGGAAAAAAAACAAGGTGGAGAACCCTCTGAAACGCGGAAGAAACATGAATGTGAGATTATAAATGATCAGTCGCACGAAATGGCGTGGCAATGACATCGTGTTCATGCAAATCTGCTGTTCTACGGCCATTTAAATTTGGAAATGCATCAAACATGGTGTCTTAATAAACAGCTCTACTCATTCAACTTAGAGAGTAAACGAATTCACCATTTGATTGCCAATCAAGCAAAGTAAACAGGGACAGGTTGACTTTTCTTAGAGTTGCCTTCTTAAGTCCTTCACTTGGCTCCATGCAGCACGTCGCCGAAAAATACTTATGCCAGTCAAGTTTTCTTCCCGAAGTGCTTATGATACAGAATTATTGTTGCAACAACCCCTGTGAGACTAGCAAATCCAGACTAGCTGCCTGGGCTCACTCGGTAGCCAACTCTGGTTATAACCACACCACACGAGTCAATACAGATGCCAAACTAGTACACAAATTACCTTAATGTCAAGCAACAAGACTGACAAAATAAGCGGTGGCAGAAGTAGCAACAAAAGGGCGAAGTTTTAATTCCCCAAGAGAAGCGCAGGGCCGGAGACGTGACCTCAGACTGATGAGTTTCGACGGCAGTCTAAGAGAAAGGGAGGGTCTTAATAATTCGATAGTGCCCGTTGGTTTCACAGCAGAATAGACTGGCAAAGGATCCACCAATCACACATTGTGATAGATAGATGAAGCATACGTAAAGCTCACTCTAAATGGTAGTCTACTTCCGGCTGCGAATCAGTTCGATATTGCGTGTTTGCTGTCAAATTGCAGTAAATCAGTTTTTTATCTTGAGTTTTCATTGGGGGGGCAGAGGTTTTCTCAGGGTGGGCACTGCCCACCCCCTGCCCCCCCTTGGTAACGCCCCTGTGGGTGACTGTTGCCTTTGCTGCCAACACACAAGGCAACTTTGTTCCCCCTTACTTTATCTTCCCAAGGAAGAAGTTCCATGACCACTCCATCCGGTATGGTCCCCCTGGCTGCACTGGGTCTGCCAATGGATCGGGGTGGATGGAGACAGATTTATTGGCCTTTTTACAGCATTTTGCAAGACACACCCGCGTGACCCCGGAGTCAAAGTTGCTGCTACTCTTAGACAATCATGCATCACACCTCTCTGTGGTAGCTATTGACTTTTGCAAGTCACTGGGCATTGTACTCCTATCTTTTCCACCCCACTGCTCCCACCATCTTCAGCTGCTAGACCGAAGCGTTTTTGTCCCTCTGAAGCACTACATTAACAGTGCAGCAGACAATTGGATGCGAATGAACCCTGGAAGAACTTTTACTATCTACAACATCCCAAGTCTTGTGGCTAAAGCTCTGCCTCAAGCTGTGACATCAAGCAGCATTTCGTCTGGATTCGAGTGTACCAGTATCTGGCCCTTGAATCCAGATATTTTCAGTGAGGAAGACTTTGCTCCAGCTTTTGTGACCGACCGTCCTAAACCAGCACCAGCTGCATACCCAGTGCCAGCGCCAGCTCCATCAGCAGCGCCCTCTTCATCATCAGCGCCAGCTCCATCGCCAGCGCCTGCTCCCTTGAGACACCACCCAGATAGCAAGCACCTCTGCTCCGGATCTGCCCTGGCTCTGAGCTGGATCAGCTGGAGTCAGCACAGAGCCGGGACAGATCCAGAGCGGAGGTGCTTGCCATCTGGGCACCAGCCTAGCCAGAGCCCATTTGAGCTGCATCCCCATGAATCAGCCAGCCCTGTAGATGGTGAGAGTTTGTGTCTGCGTGTGCCTTTAACCCTCTCCAGCCCAATTTATTATTTTGAGATATGAAAAATATTTCATTCATGGAGAAAAGTTCTTATACACTAGTGGCTGCAGGGGGAACTAACATTGTATTTTTGCAATACTGAGCTGGAAGGGTAACTTTATCAAACCATTTCCCATGTGGTCTTTATATTTTATAGTCAGTCATCAACTGATTGATTGTTTCAAATTTGCAACATGAGCCTGGAGAGGGTTAAATGTGGATGTTGAGCCCAAGAGCCTTGCCAAGAATTTTTTTAAATATTATATTTCCAGGTATGCTAGTGGTTACAGGATCATCTAGTGGCACGCCAACACTGAGGTTTAGCCCAGAAAAGGTTCGCCTATATCCAAAGGCTGGCTCGAAGAAAAAAAATAAAAGGAGAGGCAGAAAGAGGTGAGCATAGGGTCATTTTTAACTCGTTTTGATTGTCTTTCTTGTATAAAAAACACGCTGATTCTGACTATAACTCATTGATTATTGCAGGTCAACAGCAATACTGACCAACAATCCGGTGAAAGCTGCTTTGGAGGAGGTGCACCGGCAGAGAGGCCAGGAATACAGTCCTCATCAAAACTCCCACAAGTAACGAGGCTAAGTGGATATACTGCATATACAGTTTCTCAGAGCAATGTTGAGAAATATCTATTTTGTGGGGAGACATTTTCCTCATCTTTGCCTGGAATAGTGTGAGTGCGGTGCATCTTTTGTCTGACGTGGTCGTATGAGGCATACACTGAGGGTGCCACTCATTATATCTGTTACAACTGTGATGAGTAATTTTTTTTAATAAATAGACCAACTGCACATTAAACACGTTCACGTTCACTTTTGAAACATTTGAAGCCAATAAAAATGTTTAAAACAAATGTCGAGCTGTTTTTGCTTCTTTTTTAACGACAGAAATAAAAAAGATTCCAGTAAATTTGATCACGTACTTTTGCCCTGCCCGTGCATTACTTTCATCCCGACTGGATGGGTCGAAAGTAGCAATGCGCAACTTCCGTTCGACGTCAAAATACGCCGAAGTCAATATATATATGGTAATGATTTAGCACCTGATATTGACAGAGCACACACGAAAGTAGTTAATCGCTCCGAAATTTTTTTCGGTCTGTAATGTTATCTTTTAAAATGACGTCCATGTGAAAAATGTAACTTTCGTACCAGCTCTCCTCTATATGCTAAAGATTCGGTGGTTGTTTGAGCCCAAAGTTCAAACTTGTCTTGGATTTTTTAGCAGTAAGGAAAGACCCTGGGCTGAAGGGAAAAAAATACCTCGGGCTCTCGCCCAGCAGACAGGAGGACCTAAACACGCCCAGCTGATCGTACTTCTGATTTTATTTTCCTCTCCAAGAACTGGTATCCAAAATTTTATTGAATAAAAATGTTTAATTTAATTTATATTATTGTTTTTGAGGTATGGTTAAAATATAAATAGCCTTATAATTAATAATGTAGCAGTAATGTAGCCTAATATCGGTTGCAACTCACATATTTCGGCATATTTAGGCGAACTTCCTGGTGTGCTATCCTGGGGAAACGGCGAACATCTTGAAACAGTGGTTGTTCGAATGATAGTAGTTCAAACCAAGTACTGTGGTACGAAGTTCGACAGTTCCTAAAAATCGTTGTAGGGAAGACTGGGGTCCGATGAGCCATGGGGACCAATGAGCCATATCACTATTTTGCGATCAATCGATGCCAAAGATGTTTAAAATGGGCAAAATAGTGATATGCCTCACTAATTTCAATGACTCTTCAAATATTTTGCCTATTTTAAGCAGCTCTTTCATCGATTGATCGCGAAATAGTGATATGGCTCATTGGTCGGCTCATCAGACCCCATTCTCCCCTACTTCAAATGTTAGTTCGTTTAACGAACGATGAATCTTACCATGTAACTACCGTCGTTCGGGAAATGTACCCCAGTTTTTGATGCATGCCATTATGTTCTTTTTTTCATGTATTTCTGCTTCAAAAACATCCAAATCAACCAATATTGCTGACATTTACTCCTTGTGATATACAAGAGGCGTCCAAGATAAATATTAATTCAATAAGATTCGAATGAGGATTATGAAAACAAGGAAACTTGGAAGAGCAGGGAAAAAAAATCATACCTCATGGAAAATATTCTTGTGCAGCCGCTTTTGTCGCTTTTTGCGTTGTCCCTGTGGGTCAGAGTTTTGACATATCCCCATAACTCGCGCAAGAAAAATAGAACAAAAGTTGGGAAAAACCTTTGTAACTCTGCATTTGTGAGGGTGACGTAAAATACCGATATGAAAGGAATAAATTCACAATATGTTTTTCATACTGTCATACTGTACATTTCCTGAGGTCATCCTATGAAATCCAAACTATTCAGTTACACTGATGTACCACTCTAAGTAATATATAATGATTATGGTAAGAATCATCAATTACCGATAATGGCTAACAAAATGTGAAAAAAATTCTATGATACTCTGATGGGGAAAACTTGCAATTATTATGTGGAAACAGCCCAATGATAGATGCTTTCCTGCACAAAGTTTCATATCCCTGTCACCTGTGCTACATTGGCTTCTGGCCCGTCGAATTTTGGCAATTTTCGATAATTTTCACTCTGATTAGAAATTCAGCTGATTATATCTCTGCAGTTAATGAAGCTAAGGGGCTCTAATTTATTAAAATACTACATAATGTTGTTAAGAATGGAACTGGAGGGTATTATAGCAGGTATGAGCACTATTTCTTGTTTTTAAGTCTTTCTAAAACTGATTTGCGAGCTTATTTTTTTGTTAATTTGGGCATTTTTGACAAGCTCCAGTACCTACTATACACTAGCTAGAAGGCTAGGAAGGGTTTTATTTAACAAGCTACTTATAGAGAACTTGCATGTCAAATTTGGTGATGCTATGTTGCCTAGAAGCTGAGATACAAGCACTTCATTTCCTAAAAAATACCCTTGAGGATTAGGGGGGGCTGGTTCAGGCCTAAATTGCTGAAACTTAAAAACTATTTTGCTTGAAAACTATTTGATTTAGAGATCTGAAATTTTGCATGGTATGTTCTTTTGGCATTATCTTGTGGAAGCTTGTTAAATTTGAATATGGTGCCGCAACCACCCCTGGGTGATTTGACATGGACTGACCCGGGGGATAACAAGTCGACAAATAAGAAGCACACGATTGGCGGGGGATGTCTACAACATCCCCCGCCAATCGTGTGCTTCTTATTTTCGAACTCTATCAAGGCCTTTATGGTCTGAAGCTACACGCCGAATTTGGTTGTCCTATCTGTAATAGTTTCTGAGAAAAGTTGTCCCCTTTCTCTCGGATGGATGGACGCACGCACACACGCACACACACACACACACGCACGGACGGAGGTCAAACCTATATCCCCCTCCCACTTCGTGTTGGCGGGGGATAATAAGCCCACTGCCACCATGCAGTACGGCAAGCATCGTATCAGCTGTTGCTCTTAGGGATAGCAGCAAAGCCTATAACCTTTGCTGCCACCCCTAAGAGATACAAAGTAAATGCATAAGTATTTGCAGAATTATATCAGAAAATTAAGAATGAAAACATAAAATGAAATAATATGACATTACATGAGGTACAGTATCATGTAATGCTATATGATTTTACTCATGTAATGTTATGATTTCATTTTATAACATAACATAGCATAACATAACATGAATGGCAAGAACAGGCCTTTCAGCCCAACTAAGCTCGCCAGTTTCTTTATACTATTGTGAATATATCCCTACAAATACTAAATGACTCAATGGTATCTAGCTTAAGGTCAAGCCTGCTCTTGAAAACCCCCCAAGGTCTCTGCCTCAACAATATGGTCAGGTAAGCTATTCCACATTGAAATTACTCTTTGGGTGAAGAAATATTTCCGAATATCAGTGCTAAATTTACCTTTGGTCAACTTCCATTTGTGACCCCGAGTTTGACTCACAACACATGGTCGAAGGAATCCTAGATGATTCACTTTGTTAATCCCTTGAGCATATTTAAAGATCTCAATCAAATCACCCCTGAGTCTCCTTTTCCTAAGACTAGAGAGATTAAGGATCTTCAGCCTCTTCTCGTAGCTTTCATCTTTTATACCTGGAATAAGCATGGTTGCTCTTCTCTGAAGTTTCTCTAGAGCCTCTATATCTTTCTTAAAGTATGGTCCCCAGAACTGTACACAATACTCCAGGTGTGGTCTAACGAACATGTTGTACCAAAGAAGCATCACCTCTTTACATTTGTACTCAATACTTTTGACAAGGTATCCTAGCATCCGATTAGCTTTTTTAACTGCTACGGCACAATGGCTAGAACCTGTGAGGGTTTGGTTTACAATCACTCCCAGATCTTTCTCTTGTGCAGCACATTCCAGTTTTAAACCTCCCATGAAGTAATCCCGTCTAATGTTTTTATTACCTACATGTACAACTTTACATTTAGTTTAAATTTCATTTGCCACATTTCAGCCCAATTCTGGATTCTATCCAAATCGTCCTGAATCACTTTAGTGGAGCCTAGATTTGCCAAACCCCCCCAATTTAGCATCATCTGCAAATTGAACCAATATGCTCTCAATATTCCTATCAAGGTAATTAATGTAAATGAGGAACAGCAGGGGTCCCAACACCGATCCCTAGGGGACGCAACTCCCCACCATACCCAGCTCAGATGAGATATCACTGACCACCACTCTTTGTGTTCTGTCCAGTAACCAGTTTTGAACTCACTTCAGAATACCTCCTGTAACTCCAATAGAGCTCATTTTATGTTTTCATTTTTATTTTTCTGATTTCTTATCTGTGTTATTGGTCTTTTTTTTTTTAGTCCGTTTGTTTTCAGACATTCTGCTGTGGGCGCAGTGGCATTACGCACGTTCATTTTTGACATTATACGCCACTTGTTACATCAAAACTCAATTTGTGTGTACATAAGTATATGGAGCAATCTGACGGACTGCTTTACCTGGCAAAGAATGAAATATAAGTGCTTTCATCAGTGGGTCATAGGCCCAGTCTTCGTTGTTTTATCCCCACTCACTGATAGACAATGACTTAACAGACAGTAACGAGACGGAAATCTTATGGATTACCACTGTAATATGAAACAACTTTTGACATACTCTTGTTTTTCGTGTTGTAGGCTACTGCAGGCTTAACATCGCGATTGAAGCGTCATTTGCCGAAGAGTGCCTCCCCCTGCAGGAATGCAAAATTTAAGCTGAGCAGAGGATTTTTCTACGACACAATTAATTTTATCTCTTAAAAAATAATTAAAACGTTCTTCATGTTATTTATTATCTCTAAAATAAAAATAATTACCCCAAGATGCCTGTGGATGTTGCAGTTATTCAGGATTTTATCATGAAAAATGCATGAAAAAAGAAATGGTTTTGGCCAATGTCACTATAAATAGTTTTTCCTTTTTTGCAGATATCCGTGACTTGATCTTTGTATTATGGTTATAAATACTGAATTAATATATTATTATATTAATATTTTATTTTTAAAATATATAATTAGCATAGCAGTGCTATTTTTCTTAATTTAGTAATATATATTGACAACTGTAAGAACCTCTGGTTTGCTTAAATTGAAGACAGAATGTAAAATATTTGTAACATTACGATTTTATATAGGCCTAATTATGATTATTACTATTATTATTATTATGATTATCTAAAGTATGATTTCGTAACTCCTATTCCTAGAGTTTGTAAAAATTCGGTGTTCTGACAATTTGTGTTGCCTTATGCAAAACGATCGTAAGGTCTTTGTTTTCGTCTTAATATTGCAATTCGAATCAGTCGACGGAAGTAACTTTGTTATTTCTTGGCTCATTATAACATAAGCAGATGTTACAATGAGTTGGACAAGTTTGTTTAAAAAGATATTTGCCGCACGCCATTATCACCCAAGTTCTGCATTTTCAGGAAAACCCAGCGTGTATATGCAGAAATACATATGCTTACAAGTGTAAAGGCGCAGTAAAAAAATACATTTTTATGACTATTGAAGGTAAAGATGTCGCTGAGAGCCCAAAATTTCCGCAAGGTAGCATGTTTTGATAGGTGTGCACAGCGGCGGCGTTAGACCTGGGCTAATATCCCTCCCTTTATTAACAATTAGTCCGCAGTAATTCACTGCGGTCAAGCTATCACCACTTCGCAAAACGACGGTCAAACTATCACCGCTAAAAATTCCATGCGCAATTACAGCAGATAGCGCGGTACTTTGGTCACGTGATACAAATGCTGTCAAAATTCTGCTTGTTGAGAGAAAAACCGAGGCTTATTCAACGAAAGAATGCGTATATTTTCTTCAGAAAAAAAAATCGTCAACAACTTCCATAATGTGGTTTGCAAATGACTTTTCTTTTTCTTTTTTCAATAAATAGTTGACATGTTGTGCAGATTGAAATGTGAGATTTTGGCGAGCTGCTGTTAATCCAGATGACAAATAATTGCATGTAACTGTAATAATGTTTTACTTAAAGCAAATAGTTTGAGAAAAGTGCCACTTGATTATGATAGTAGAGGGATCCTCCTATAAGCCCACCAAAAATGAAGAGATTCTGTGGTGGAAATTTTTAATAAATGGCCTTCAAAGTTGATGCTGTGCAATGTGGGAATACAGAAAATTGGATGGGGGCGTCATACTTGAGGGCCTCTATTTCCTGCAAATCAAATAGTTTGAAAAAAATAACACTTGATTATGATAGGAGAGGGTCCTACTATAAGCCGACCAAATATGAACAGATTCTGTGGTGGACATTTTTAATGGGCCTTCAAAGTTGATACTGTGCAATGTGGGATTGCAGAAAATTGGATGGGGGCGTCATACTTGCGGACCTCTATTTCCTGCAAATCAAATAGTTAGAAAAAAATGACACTTGATTATGATAAAAGAGAGTCCTACTATAAGCCGACCAAATATGAACAGATTCTGTGGTGGACATTTTTAATAAATGGCCTTCAAAGTTGATACTGTGCAATGTGGGATTGCAGAAAATTGGATGGGGGCGTCATACTTGAGGGCCTCTATTTCCTGCAAATCAAATAGTTAGAAAACAATAACACTTGATTATGATAGTAGAGGGATCCTACTATAAGCTCACCAAATATGAAAAGATTCTGTGGTGGAAATTTTTAATAAATGGCCATCAAAGTTGATACTGTGCAATGTGGGACTGCAGAAAATTGGATGGGGGCGTCATACTTGAGGGCCTCTATTTCCTGCAAATCAAATAGTTTGAAAAAGTAACACGTGATTATGATAGTAAAAAAATCCTTCTATAAGCCCACCAAATATGAACAGATTCTGTGGTGGAAATTTTTAATAAATGGCCTTCAAATTTGATACTGTGCAATGTGGGAATACAGAAAATTGGATGGGGGCGTCATACTTGAGGGCCTCTATTTCCTGCAAATCAAATAGTTAGAATAAAGTAACACTTGATTATGATAGTAAAGGGATCCTACTATGAGCCCACCAAATATGAAGAGATTCTGTCGTGTAAATTTTTAATAAATGGCCATCAAAGTTGATACTGTGCAATGTGGGATTGCAGAAAATTGGATGGGGGCGTCATACTTGAGGGCCTCTATTTCCCGCAAATCAAATAGTTAGAAAAAAGTAACACTTGATTATGATAGGAGAAAGATTCTACTATAAGCCCACCAAATATGAAAAGATTCTGTGGTGGAAATGTTTAATAAATGGCCATCAAAGTTGATACTGTGCAATATGGGAATGCAGAAAATTGGATGGGGGCGTCATACTTGAGGGCCTCTATTTCCTGCAAATCAAATAGTTAGAAAAAAATAACACTTGATTATGATAGGAGAGGGATTTTACTATAAGCCCACCAAATATGAAAAGATTTCTTTGTCAAATAGTTAGAGAAAAGTAATATTTGCATGTCATAACATATGTATCCTACTATAAGCCCACCAAATATGAAGAGATTCTGTTGTGGAATTTTTAAATGAATGGCCATTAAATTTGATACTGTGTAATATGCCAATGCAGACAATTGGATGGGGGGATCCAACATTGCGCAGTACAAATTTTGATGGCCATTTATTAAAAATTTCGACAAAGAAATCTCTTCATATTTGGTGGGCTTATAGTAGGATCCCTCTCCTATCATAATCAAGTGTTACTTTTTTCTACCCATTTGATTTGCAGGAAATAGAGGCCCTCAAGTATGACGCCCCCATCCAATTTTCTGCATTCCCACATTGCACAGTATCAACTTTGATGGCCATTTATTAAATATTTCCACCACAGAATCCGTTCATATTTGATGGGCTTATAGGAGGATCCCTCTACTATCATAATCAAGTGTTACTTTTTTCTAACTATTTGATTTGCAGGAAATAGAGGTCCTCAAGTATGACGCCCCCATCCAATTTTCTGCATTCACACATTGCACAGTATCAACTTTGATGGCCATTTATTAAAATTTTACACCACAGAATCTTTTCATATTTGGTGGGCTTATAGCAGCAGCGGCTCTAGACCCGGGAATGGCGGGGCGCAGTCACGTCCCTTTATGACAATTAGTCCTGGGTAGTTTGCAATCATTTTCCTTTACTGACGCGTTTTCCAATTATCGTACTTGGCAACTTAAGACACGGTCTCTCCATATGTGATGGAACAACGATGAAATTATGGGCGAAATTCAGTACAGAAAAAAAATTTACTTATTAATTGGCCAGTACTTCGCGTTGATTGATCAGGTCCGCGTTCCCATGAAATATCACCTTTCACTCTCGGTATTGCGTGGGTTGGTAAAAAAAAAAAAAAGTGGCACTTGGCAGTTAAATAGGCAGCCTGCTGCTCAAGCTGTTTGCGTGAGAGGCGACAGGTATGCAAGTTTGACTAACGTTGATTTAAATACAGCAAATAAGCGTCCAGATGAATGATTGTCTTCTTACGTAATCGGGGAGAACAAGCAGCAGCTGTTAACTGTGGAGTGCTCTTGGAGCGAACCTTAGGTTACTCATGAAAATGACTGAGAACAGGTCAGGACTAAGGACTGTTTTAAACGGATGTTTTGTCACAATTCTCAGTTCAGGTTCCGGCAATGAGCTGAATTAAGCCCATGATTTCATCGCCGTTTCATCGCATATGGAGAGACCGTGTCTTAAGTTGCCAAGTACGATAAATGGAAAACGCGTCAGTAAAGGAAAATGATTGCGAACTACCCAGGACTAATTGTCATAAAGGGACGTGTCTGCGCCCTGCCATTCCCGGGTATAGAGCCGCTACTGGCTTATAGTAGGATTCCTCTCCTATCATAATCAAGTGTTATTTTTGTCTAACTATTTGATTTGCAGGAAATAGAGGTCCACAAGTATGATGTCCCCATCCAATTTTCTGCAATCCCACATTGCACAGTATCAACTTTGAAGGCCATTTATTAAAAATTTCCACCACAGAATCTCTTCATATTTGGTGGGCTTATAGGAGGATCCCTCTACTATCATAATCAAGTGTCACTTTTCTCAAACTATTTGCTTTAAGTGAAACATTATTACAGTTACATGCAATTATTTGTCATCTGGATTAATAGCAGCTCGCCAAAATCTCACATTTCAATCTGCACAAAATGTCAACTATTTATTGAAAAAAGAAAAAGAAAAGTCATTTGCAAACCACATTATGGAAGTTGTTGACGATTTTTTTTTCTTTAGAAAATATACGCATTCTTTCGTTGAATAAGCCTCGGTTTTTCTCTCAACAAGCCGAATTTTGACAGCATTTGTATCACGTGACCAAAGTACCGCGCTATCTGCTGTATTTGCGCATGGAATTTTTAGCGGTGATAGTTTGACCGTCGTTTTGCGAAGTGGTGATAGCTTGAGAAATTTTTAGCGGTGATAGTTTGACCGTCGTTTTGCGAAGTGGTGATAGCTTGACCGCCGTTTTGCGAAGTGGTGATAGCTTGACCGCAGTGCTAAACTTAGATGGTTTTCCTTTATTAACGTTTTCCATTTCAAGAATAATCAAGTGGCAACTGAAGACACGGCTTCTCTCCCCCATGCGATCTGCACTGGGCTTCAGTACAGAAAAATAATTTAATTGTAATTAGGTCTTTGGACCGGCACTCGGCGATGTTTCAGAATTCTCCAGCGAATGAAGGTAATTCTGGTCACTAGTACGTGGTTTCGTCCGTTTACATTTTCCAATCAGACAGCTGTCTATTTTTTACAGCGAGTTGCGTGACCTTGCAGCAAAAACAGGTGTACGTACTTGTCGACGAAATTACCTGAATTCGCTGAAGAGTTCTGAAATGTCGTCGCCGAGTGCCGGTGCATAGATCTAATTATAATTAAATTATTCTTCTGTACTGAATGCAGCCCATTATTTTGTCGCTTTTAGATCGTATGGGGGAGAGAAGCCGTGTCTTCAATTGCCTCTTGATTATTCTTGAATTGGAAAACATGTTCATGAAGGAAAACCATCTAGAGTTACCCAGGACAAATTGTTGTTAATAAAGGGAGGGATATTAGCCCCGGAATTTTCAGGTCTAACACCGCCTCTGGGTATGCAAAAACTCACAGAACACCAGCAGCAAACAACACTGGTATGGCTCGGAACTGGGCCGCATGTGGCAGGATTCTGGCGACATGGTGAGTAAGACCTTGGACCTTGTTTACACTACCCTCAAAGGAGCAAGCTTCTCCCCTGCATCGGCCTCTCTGATCACATCAGTCATGCTCAGACCAGCTCACAGGCGAGGGTGAAAGCAACTAAACCGGTTTTGAAGCAGGTGAGGGTGTGGCCAGAGGGGGCTTCCTCTGCTCTCCAGGACTGCTTTGACACTACAGACTGGGAAGTGTTTAAGCAGGCAGTCACATACAATAACTATACGGACATTGAGGAGTATACAGACACCGTTACGTCTTACATCACCAAATGCATCGACGATGTGACCCACACCAGAACCATCACCACCCAGGCTAACCAGAAGCCTTGGCTGACAGGAGAGGTTCACAGGCTGCTGAGGGCCAGGAACGCTGCCATCAGAGCTGGGGACGCAGACGGCCGACGAACAGCAAGAGCCAACCTGTCCTGAGACATCAGGAAAGCAGGACTACACACAGAAGCTAACCAGCCACTTCAGAGACAGCAGAGACAGACGGCGTCTGTGGCAGGGGATTCAGACCATCACAGACAACAAACCCTCACCACAGATCTGGGAAGACAGCATTACTCTGCTAAACAGCCTCAACAGCTTCTTTGCCTGGTTTGAATCACAGAACAACACACTTCCACAGAAGACTCCACCCCCTCCCCACGCCCAGGCTCTGTGCCTGTCCGCAGCCAATGTGAAGAGATCACTCTCCACAATCAACACCCGGAAGGCTGTGGGTCCAGACAACATCCCAGGTCGAGTACTGAAGGACTGTGCAGAGGAGCTCAAGAATGTCTTCACAGACATCTTCAACATCTCTCTGAGCCAGGCTGTTGTTCCATCATGTTTCAAAGACACCGCCATCATACCTGTGCCAAAGAAGTCCATCCCATCCAGCTTCAATGACTACCGCCCTGTTGCACTGACTTCCATTATTATGAAGTGCTTTGAAAGGTTAGTCATGTAACACATCAAATCCGTCCTCCCCCCCATCCTAAACCCATTTCAGTTTGCATATCGGGCCAACCGTTCCACTGAGAATGCAGTCTGTTCTGCTCTCCACCCAGCCCTTACCTACCTGGACACAAAGGACTCATATATGAGGATGCTGTTCATAGACTTCAGTTCAGCATTTAACACCATCATCCCACAACAACTCATCTGGAAGCTGGACCAGCTGGGGCTCAACACCTCACTTTTTAATTGGTTGCTGGACTTTCTAACAGGAAGACCACAAGCAGTCCGGGTCGGCAACAACATCTCGAGCACCACTACGCTGAGCACAGGGGCCCCCCAGGGATGTGAGCTCAGTCCCCTGCTCTTCACCCTGCTGACCTATGACTGTACACCTTCCTTCAGCACCAATGGCATAGTAAAGTTTGCGGACAACAC
This sequence comes from Gymnothorax reevesii, assembly GCA_029721435.1. Classification (NCBI taxonomy): domain Eukaryota; kingdom Metazoa; phylum Chordata; class Actinopteri; order Anguilliformes; family Muraenidae; genus Gymnothorax; species Gymnothorax reevesii. The sequence goes on from CM056585.1 coordinate 55,179,166, forward strand.
AACTTTGGTCGGTCTTGTCTCCAACAACGATGAGACGGACTACAGGAAAGAGGTCAGCTATCTGGCCACGTGGTGCAGAGATGACAATCTCCATCTTAATGTGGACAAGACCAAGGAGATCATCATTGACTTCCGGTGAGACCACCCCCCTCACCTCCCGCTGTCCATGGATGGTACTGCTGTGGAGAGAGTGAGCAGCACCAAATTCTAGAGAGTACACATTAGTGAGGACCTCTCCTGGTCAACTAACTCTGCATCACTGGCCAAAAAAGCACAGTGACACATCCATTTCCTCCGAAAACTGAAGAGAGTGAGAGCCCCTCCACCCATCATGTGCACCTTCTACTGAGGCACCAATGAGAGCATCCCGACCAGCTGTATCACTGTGTGGTATGGAAGCGGCACTGAGAAACACAAAAGGGCCCTGCAGCACACAGTAAACACAGCTGGAAGGATCATTGGTGTCTCTCTCTCCTCCCTACAGGACATCTACAACACCTGCCTCACCTGCAGAGCAGTCAGCATTGTGGGTGATACAGCCACCCCTTACACAGCCTCTTCAGCCTCCTGCCCTCTGGGAGGAGGTACCGGAGTCTCCGTGCCCGCTCCACCAGACTCAGAAACAGCTTTGTGCTCCAGGATGTCAGGAAGCTGAACTGTCTCCCCATCTCACCTCCCCCCTCTGCTCTATAAACACTGCACTATGAAACCCCCCCCATTTCTTACCCCACAAACTACCCCCAACCCCTAATCAGGAAGCAACAGTCCCAAAAATAATAATGCTGCTTATTAATTTCATTGCACTAACATTTTTATCTGCTCCTGCAAATCATCTCATCCTGTTTTTGCACCTTATCACTCATATGAACACTGACTATGCTGACATGCACATATTTTGTATATATTTTGTAATTTTGTACAATCAATTGTAGTTGTATGTTTCTTTTGACTTATTTTTATACTCTCCTGTTCTCTTTTTAAATTATGTTTATACTTTTCCATGTTGGGTTTTAACTTAAGTAATAAACAAACATAGAAAAAGTATAAACATAAGTTAATACTTTCTGCACTGTGGGCCAGAGAGAAACATTGTTTCAAATTCCTCTGTATGTCTGGTACATTTGGCTGAACTTGACTATAAAGATGACTTACTTACTTACACTGACAGCGTTATTCTGTCTTTTTTTTTTGTGTCGCAATCTAGATATTTGTGTGTGCAGTTGATATTCCTATCCCACCATATTTTATCTTCCGCAAACCAGGTCAGTAAACATGCGGAGACTGCCTTTGATGCCGGTTTTTGTTCCTTTAACAGCTGATTGATTTGTCAACAACTTATTGGCATTGGTTATAAACTCGCCTTACTGTTCACTTCTTGCATTATCACTTCACTGTGAAGTAATAAAAGTACGCTCTTAATTTCATCTTCATGTACATCGGCCGTATAATCGGTTGGTGCAGATTTATTTTTAACAAAAATCCAAACAAAATATTCTATGGTCCAATCGTGTTAGCAAAACACATATTTTGTTAATACAGCAACAATTTTACTCTTTTAATAAAATAAACTAATTTGTTACTACCTGAACAAATTCATTTTGTTGGATTGATTTTAACAAAATAATTTGTCATCTCTCATGGAGCCAAATAATTTGTTAAACATTGAGTTAAAAGTCACAAATTAATAGTTTGAGTGTGATGGTCATCGGATTATTATTAAACTAGTATGGGTGCAACGAATCAAAAAACTCTTGGTTCGGATCGTATCACGGATTTGAGTCACGGATCGGATCACTTTTTGGATCAACAACAACAACTACAAAAAAAAGACAAGACAAATATAACTTATCCATTTATTTTGTTAAACACTTCTGCCCATTAAATAAAAAACACAAACTTTAAATAATATAAAAACTAATTAAAATGCAATTTAAGGCATGATACCTATTTCTTTTAAAAATGGACCATGAATGAAAAATAAATTACAGTGCACGGAGCCACGATAGCCTACATCATGATATCTCAGTGATTTAAAAACTAGCCTATGTCCACATCATCAAAAAAAGAAGAAAAGAAAGAAAGCAAAGCACACCTCTGCTTAAAATTTGAAATTCTTTTTCAAAAATAGAAGGATGTTGACATTGTCAGGGGAGAGTATCGACCTCTTCGCTATCAGCCTATCACTCTGTCCCCTGCAATAGAGAATACCCTCTCGCTAGGCACTGAAGTGCCAGGCACAGCAAGATAGTATCTTGTCATCTTGGCAATGTTGGGGTATTTACACTCATTGCTTATCCACCATGTCAGTGGATAACCATCCACTGGAATGCCGCATTTATAAACTTAAATAGCCATTGAACAGCACATATTTGCATGAATTCGATTCAACCTTTTTTTTTCTTCCAGCAGTGCAACTTAATTTATTTGAAGATTGCCCTTCATCAAAATGTTTCCAAAAGAATAGGCTACTTTTGTGGGGAAGCGCAGCTGTACACTATGCCGCAAAGGGATAGCCTAATAATGTAGGCTTTTATATTACTAAAGCTCTCGCGTCAAAGTATTGGTAATTGAATTATTTAGTAAATTGGTTATTAGTGCAGTGAAAGTTAACCTCACGGCATGCATATTCAAATTCAAGCTATGCATCAAACTTTTATGTTGTCAAAATCATTTATGGGGTCTTTATAGTCCGGCTTCAGGGAAAGTTGTACGGACGCTACATAATGAGATTGTATGAACAGCAATTATCTAGTTAACCATAAAAAAATCTAAACCTTATCTAAACAACATCTTCAGCAGCATTTGCAACTTCATATTCTACTAGAATCAGAGATGCCGTCTCTCGCCTCATAGTGGCTTTCAAGTTCCTGCACCGTAGTCAGGAGTTATTCTATCAACGCTCACTGAAGAAATTCACTCGCGGAATTTAAGTCATTGTGCATTAGGTTAATCAGTTTCACATGCATTACAGTAGATTTCCCCGCTACTGACACGGGAATCGATTATGACTCGGGAATTCTCACGCTTGTCTTTACTGCAGGATTGAAAGCACTGGAATGTTATCAAATTGTCTTATTTCATTTACACAATTTAAACGATCAAGAAACACATGCATTGTCTCCAATCCTTGATTAAAGAGAAGCAGAGAAGTCCAGAGACATAATCACCTCCATGTTACTTGCGGTTAGGTCCACCTTAACGCAAGTGAAGCTGAAACTTCAGTGCACCAGGATTTTAATTCCGCGCGAGAATCTCATTAATAAGCGTTCATTGAATAATTGCGGACAACGGTGAATAAGCCTAAAAAATGCGTGAGACCTACGCCGAGGCTTTATGTCCCAATCATCAATGATAATTGCTAAAGTAGCTATCTTATCAGTAGCCTCCGTGCTCAGTTATTTAATTCAACTAACTTCCCCATTCTAAATTAGGAACAGGTTGAGGGTTAACCTGCATTATGGTAATGTCACTGGCTGTGGACTTATTCATTTTTACGAAAGCAAACTTAACACTCGGACCTCAGTCGGCAAAACCGCATTTAATAGAATTTTTTCTTAGGCGTATCAAGCAGAACACAGACAGAAAACAAAAAATAGATGCCATTTTGTGAGCTACATGAATTCAGAAGCTTCTAAAAGACGTTGCCGTTTTTTGTCACAGTTAACGTGGATGGGGAAATGCTTTTGCAATGAACAATGCAAGATGAGGGGAGTGGGACAGTAGCCTAATTCTCCCGACTGACTCTCGCATCTAAAGGAATTAACACGTAGGCCTAGTTGCTAATTGGGAAAAGTAAATGGGAACAGGTTTGGAGAAGGTATGGTGAAGGCAGGGCTCCCCCGATCGCAAGTCCAGGGTGCAAGAGTTTAAAAGTCAGCTAAAACGCTACGATGAGAGATGGAGTTTGGAGAAGGTTTTTTTTTTTTTTTTTGTAATTCTTTAGATTAGCATTCTTCCAATGTAACACTGTAGCGCGGTTACGTCTGTCAGGTCTTCTCGATCACTTCATAATCATTATTGGCAACAGGCTAAATTGCTTGATTTTCATTTGGAGCATATTACAGGGGCAGATTTAGGGTTGGCCAGTTGAGCCTTAAAAGGTGTTGGAACCTGCTCAACCTCGCCGACAATTAGGAGTTCTAATCTGAATTATCTTTCCGGAAGAACTTCAATTGACTGTCGTTTATTTCAGACTGCTTGTATGTTTCAAGAAGAAATGGGACGCAACTGTGCGCACACACCCCATCGTGGCAAATCGTCTCATTTTGCTTTAAAATCACCGCGATTCGATAACGTCACACCCTTTTTTTCCGTCAACCAATCCGTGGATCATGTGCGTGCCGAACTGAGAAGAGGGATCCGAACGGATCAACTATCATCCGTTATACCACTATAAACTGGTCAAAAATAGATTTATTAGTCTGTGATTATTGTATTTATCCGATTGAGAGGTTTACCGACTCTTGTTAAGTTTAGAGTTTTGGACCGATCGATTGGGACGTGGGGTGTGCTTAAGGATAGCTACATTATCACAAATGCAGAAAGGGAAAAACAAATTCTTCTGTAAACAAAGCAACTCTGCGTGACATTATTTTTATAATCCTATACTTGATTAATGAGTAGATGTCCCTTTACACTCAAGTGTTTGATGCCACCTGTGAAAGAAGCCACGGCTTGGGATAATACAAAGGCCGTGAGTTCCAGATGTCAAAATGAACAAGAGCAAGAGCACCGCCAACGGTGCATAATACGCCCCGTCATGAACATGGATCAGGAAGTGGACAGACAACATCTGGGCCCCATGTGACCTTTGCCAGTGACCTTGACCGGGTGAACGAAATCATGGTGCGCGACACAGCGCCTAGTGATGGTGCACGTGTATGTGAAGTATCACGAACGTAGCTCAAGCGGCTCAGGACTTATGCCCCGGACAAGAAATTGCTAACAGACAACAGACATAATACGTCCCGTCTTGAGACGGGCGTATAAAAAAGGAGTAGTTTTTTTTTAATCCGCTGCTTGAGGCCCGTTCAACAGTCCTTTAAATTCATACGTAACGAGCAAAATTCTCATTCAATAAGCAAGATGTAAGTAGAGAAGATACGTCGTATTTCCCTTATTTAGGAGCGCGTATAATGTCTCAGTATGAAAATCGAGAAACGCCGTCGCTCATCAGACTGTCTGATCGTAGAAGGCGGCACATCTATTCAAACTAAATCCTTCAAACTGTATCAGAGGCGGAATTCCAATTGAAGGAAAAAAGACATGGAATGTGAGCTCTGTCGTTTTCAGGATACTGCAACAAGGCATCGCTTTAAATCTAATGACATGTGAATCGATAGATTTGTTGCTTTATTTATGACACAATGAGACGTGCACAGAAAACTTTCTACGGTGCATGTACAGTATAAATGTTTAAGAAAAAACCAACATCGTCAAACAGAAGGCTATTAAACAGCAAACGAGTCATCTCCATCCACCACATGACCTGATGAAACAGTTAACAGGCTGAAATAAATGCAAAACTAAAATCTACATGTATGTAGCACATTATGTTTTATTCAGATCAGCGGCACATGTATTCGGAGATTTTCAAAATGATTCTTCAGCTGCTGCTGCTGCAGGATATCGTGTACTCTTCTTCAGCCCACCCTCGATTTTCAAGGATTAGTGATTACCAACAACAATGCAGCAACGCAATAGCGTACTGCATCTATGCTATTAAATCCGCATATAAAAAGTAATTCTCAATAACAACTGTGCCAATTCGGACTACATTACGTCGCGCATTTGGCAGACTCTAGGCATATGTGTGTAGGTTCAGCGGCCCGCCTGCTGCGAAGCTTTTTTCGGCAGAGTATGAGTTTGATAATAGCACGCGACACAAAGATGAGATTATCGCGAGAAATCTACGAAACGGCTCGTGGGAATTACGCAGTATCTGCTGGCCAGTACCATATGCTTGATATTTTTACACACCCTTATGTTTCTCTGGGTACCCAAACATCAAGGTAGGTCGAAAAAGGACTGATTTCATTCCATAATGGTGGAGATTGAAGAAAAAAAATCATTTCCTCGACAAGGTCTACAGAATTGGGCCATCCGGACACAGAATGCACGCTGCATACCCTAGAACCCTGATCCTCAAATCACTGTCCTCAAGGTCTGAGAATTGGTGGTTTTCCATACTTTCTTTACCTGGGAGTCAGATGTAAAGACAGTCTGACCAATCAAGGGAGCAAACTGTCATTTACTTACCTGGGATAAAAGAAAACCTGGACTGAATTTGGATTTGATGTCCAGATTTGAAGATCCCTGCACTAGAATGTTCCTTAGGTACAAATCCTTCCTGTTTACTGCCAGAACCCCTGCTGTTTGCTGCGTTTAACCACGGGAAAGGAAAACAATGCAATATTACCCCCTATTTCAATGTGATTTGTGCTTCTTCTGCTATACATGGTCTGCAAAGAGCATGCGCGCAACTCAAATCTCACTTAAGCAAAACGGGTCTACAGGTATATTTGTCTTGATTCAGGAATGCAAGCTGACACAGTCAAGTGTCATTAACTTTGTCTTGTAAAGTCACATGAATATGGTGACAGCACAAACCATTTTTCCAGCACTTGACATTGTGGCATAGGGCCCACTTTTGTCAGCTTTCAGGTCCTGAGTACAGCATCCTGCCACTGCATTTCAGCTAACCTCAAGGGGAAAAGATCTAGGTTTGCATTCTCTTCTAAGCACTTTCTCAAATTTCATGTCAGTGCTTAGAGGGTGCAAGTTCGCATTTGGCGGATGATATAACATTTAAATCAGACACTGATTACGTTGTCTTTGTGCAGTTAATTTTTTATTACAAAATAAATGTATTATTTGGATGAAAAGTATTGGAAAACTCCAAACAGGGAACAATTACAGTTACAAAAACGTACAAAACAATATATACTCATTGTACAGTCAAAAGTATGTGGACACTTCACTGAAACCTCATTGACATCAGAAAATGAACATTTTAACTGAATTTGCTGTGAAGTGGTTTGTATGACTTTACAGGACAGACCTTCAGCTTCCATTTCAGGGTTTCACATTTCCGATTCATTTCAGATCTGCTTAAACTTATCATTTTTGAGCACTTTGGACACCCCTGAACCCCCTGCCTTATAGAAAGCACCACTAAAACTAGCTTGAGTTGGGGGGGGGTATAAGGGCACCATTTCCAAATTGAGGAGCTGAATCGTATGAAAATACTGTACCTTCCAGTGAAAGCTGAAAGTCTGTTCAGTCAGCCAATACTAACCAATTCATCCTAATTATTAACTAGATAACTTGATCGCCACAGGGACTACAGAGTCGTGCATCTCCCCGATCACCCTCAGAGATCACTTGGAAGTTTTTACAGCCCCTATGTTACTGTTTGCACTCTTGCCATGACATTAATATGCATTCCTGTACAAGTATATATGTAAATTTGGCTCAATATGGCCAGACCACACAAAATCTGCAAAAAAAAAAAAAATCAAGAAAATGGCCGTTGGATGTCAGAAATTGGCCAAATTGATCTTGAGCATTGCCAAATAATCATCTTTGACTATGTAAATTTAGAGAAAAATCCTATAAACATTGAAGCCTCCAGAGCCAGGAACAGAAAATCTCTCAGGGCGCGGCGGCCATGGAACTAAACCATAGTATCTCCTGGCTATCGTTATCAAGGAGATACAATTATTCACAATTTATCGATGTTGGTTCTCTGTGTTGTCAATTGAGGTTTCAGCAAAGTGTTTTTGCATTGCACTTTACACTATACCGGGATGTCAAACTGGCCTGTAAAAGGTTTGAGGGGCCGCAGGTCTTCATTCCAACCAAGCAAAGCACACCTAATACAACTAATTTAATCAACAGATCTCACCCTGCACAGTTGATTAATTGTATCAGGTGTACTTCTGCTTGGCTGGAAAGAAAACCTGCAGCCCCTCTGACCTTTTAGAGGCCAGTTTGACACCCCTGGCCAATACCATTGTAAATCAACATTTATAAAGCATTTATGATGAATGTATGAAATTTTGGCAAATGAGATTAAATTTGCAGAAATGCTGTAATTGTGGAATAAAAATGATTTTAAAATAACCCATTAACAACCCCTCATAAGTATTAAAATCAGATACTGGCCATCTCTAGCTGATCCAATAAAAAGCAAGACAAAGTTTAAAAGCAAGCAACACCACATGAGACCACTAAGTTAAACCAACAAATAACAAATTGCAAGGCACAGCTGAAGAATCCAAGTTGCACAACGTTTCTATGGGTAGACAGACTGAAAATAAAATTACACTTGATGCTATTCTGTCAGCCTTCAAATGAACAAAATAAGATTAAGATCGAATATCACATCAATATGCAAAGAAGTATCAAATGTAGTACACCACAATAGAGTACAGTGCTGTGAAAAAGTATTTGTCTCCTTCCTAATGTCTTTTGTTTTTTGCACATTTGTGACACTGAAATGCTTCAGATCATCAAACAAATTTTAATATGAGACAAAGATAACTTTGAATAAGTAAATTCAAAATGCAGTTTTTAAATGATTATTTCATTTATTAACCCTCATCCAACCAAGGGATCTTCTACTGCAACCTCCACCAAGGGTGGCCTGATTATTTCAAAATTAAGCGATAAACATCATCTTGTTTGGCATCAGTGTTACATCAAAATGTTACACACTTGCATAAAAGGTTTATCTATGAATTATGAGAACAACTTTATGAACAATTCTATGAACTTGTATAATAGTAGGCCTATAGCACAGTATAAAAATAGTATACAGTACAGTAACCAGTCAAAGTACACAAGTAAAAGTATGTCGGTCATACACTTCTAATATTATTAGGTGAAGATCACTTCAAGGTTACTGGTCACTGCTGGTTATTGTAATTCCAAGATTTACGAAAACAAGGACAAGCTACATCAATAAATCAATAAGGATGACAATTAGTGTGGTCTACAAAGTTTATTGAGCACGAAACATAATAATAGCATAGTCTTTGCAACTAATTTGTAAGCATATTTTGTATCAAAAACAGGCAAAAATTGATGCTGGTGACCTCAGCAGTCAATGAAGAGAATATATTCCTTTGTCCATTGAATGGTTAAACTAATCTCGACACAAAAAAAGTATTCAGGACTGCCTCTATTTTGCCATCAGCAAGGTTAGCATTTGTCAACAAAATTATCATTTCATCACCAAGATATTGGTTTCTGAGCCATTGTAGGCAATTTCCAGTTTATTCTTTTCTGCCTTGTAGCAGACTTCATTATAAAGTAGAGGCCTTACTACTAGTCTTTCAAGAGTTTCAGCCAGAATAAAGAAATGGCTCAGTAGACTACTTATTGCTTTGTATTTGGCATGTTGGATCTCTGGAGATGTAGTAACTAGCAACACTAGAGCAAACCTCCGCCAAGGCTGCACAATCTTGCGAAGTGATCATGGCTCGTAAGAAATGTAAGGTATCTGCAACATAGGATTTTGAGATGGTTGCCATATTGTTGAACCAATCGCAGTAAAACTCAATTGGGTCCATCACTGATGTAATAGCAACACTCACAAAATTTCAGAAATGTCCGTTCTTTACTTTAATTAAACAGACAGATAGACAAACAAACGCCAGCAAAAATAACCTGCTGAACAGAGGTTAATTAATGCCACATGTGTTTCAGCTTCAGAGTGCCACAGTGTTTCCCCTACCATTGGTTTAGAAGAGTGCCCCGGCCTCCCAACAGACCCCGCCCCTGCCCCCCTAAGAGAACTCCCCCCCTACCCACCCCACAAAATTATAGTGTTTTTTTTTTTAACAATTAGTTTAAAAACTTTGCATGTACAGAGATGTTGTACTGTAAAATCTGGGTTCGTGATGATGCCATCCCCATTGTGGACATGTGCATCAACAGAAAAGGACTCAAATATCCTATACAAATCTCTCTGCGTCGCGCAGACGCAGTTTTCAGGGTGCTGAAATATGAACAAAAACCAGCACACCGGCGCACCGTCACGAGAGACAAATTAAATGATTGATGTTTGGGGCGTCCCCCCCAAAATAAATTGGTAAAAGGGGTCCCCGATGGCCACTCAAATTGGCACATTATGAAGATAAATAGTTACGTTTTGAAATTTCCTGGGATTCATTGGAATTCAACGCCCGCAAATTTAGTTTAAAACCGACGACGTTAGTCAGAGGTTTTTCATGCTAACAGAGGTGTATAATCCAGGTTCAGAAAGTAAAAGTCCATTCCAGGATATTGTTCCAGCCACAAAAGACCTGGCAGCTGACACTATTCTTCAGCTGGGTGGTAAAACTAACAAGTCAAATCTGCTGACAGGAGTTTACGGTTGGAATGAAAACATGGTAGGATTTTTACTTTCTGACCCCTGGATTATACACCTCTGCATGCTAATGTATTCATGAGCAGGTGAAAAGGTCCTGTCATTTCAAGGATGTCGAACACTATTCGACAAGGGTAATTAACCAATCAGATTGCAGAAAACACCTACTATTGGTTTACAATTTACAATGAATTATAAAAACCCCCATTATGCATAATAGTGCACCCCGACCATTGCCTCGAAAGCCCACTGTCGGGAGCCGCTTCTAGTTGTGGCGAATATGGAGAAACCACGGCTTGCCAACCAAAGTCACTGACAGTCAATTCCAATTAAGTACATTAGTACCAGGAAGTGTGAACAGTTAAACCAGACCCAGAGTTCAAATTGTTGAAATTCTAACGCAAACAAGCCCATTCTTGCACCAATACACAAATGTTGTAATTACTGAGTATGCATTGGTTAAATCGGTCCGATTTGGGACGATTTAAGTCAGTAACTCTATAGTTGGCGACCTAGAGGCCAAATGCGTGACTGCACGTCAGCAAATATTGTATTTCATGTCACGAAACACACTATGATTACATGCATGGAATTATTTTGGGCACAATATAAGATGGAACAAAGCAATAACAATATAAGATGGAACAAATATTTTTGTCAGCTATTTTTGATGCACGCTTTTATACCAATCCCAAACCACGAGGTGACAAGGACGAAGACGTCTGCAGTGCAGTTAAATTGAATTTGAAGGTAATCTAACTAGAAACTCCATCCATCCACTGTTTGTCTAAATGTGACCGCAAGGCAAAAACGTCTTTTTGGAGAAACTCGAGTTTTTCTTATGTGACTTTTGTTCATACAAATTAAAATATCTAATGGATGTAGCCCAAAAAAAAATTTAACACTGCATCAAATTTTCATAACTAGACCTGCAAATGTTTTTTTTATTTTATTTTGAAGATTTGTTTGTTTTTAGCTCTGCATCTTGTTTACTGCCCACCCATACCCAAATTATCCATCTCCTATCCCCTTAGTACCCATATGCTCTTGCTTGTAGTAGTACATCATCAGACTGGAAACATCATGGTGCATGTATAAAGTATATACTACAGTTTCCAATTACTAACCAGTGACCCCTCTCCCGCTTTTACTCCAGACTTGAGACTAGACAAATGTATTGCTCCTAATTACTGAATATGGATTATTGCAATGGAGTAACTGTGGCAATTTCTAATTTTCTATATGATATTGCAGACACCACAATCACACAAGTTAAAGGTGCGAAGACTACAAAGAGCACAATTTCAGATATAGGTAAACGCCTAGCTTTGGGTTTTATGTGCGAGCAATACATAAGGTGGGTTAAGGTCATGCTTCCACATCTGATGGTCCCAAGTGCATTCACAAAGGCCATTACCAAGCACATTCACTGGCCCCCTTGAACGAAACTAAAATGCAAATAAAAAAATCTTGTATATACAAGGTAAATCAAAAGTTATTTAGGAATTTACACATAAAATTTATCACTCATTCAATGAGTCATATCATAAAGGACATCCAGCACTTGCAAAACTATTCACCCCCCTTTGCTTTTTATCTACTTTGTTAGATTTCAGCCTGTAATTTAAATGTTTTTCAACTGAATATTCCATGTGACGGATCTGCACAAAGTAATCTAAGTTGGTGAAGTGAAATGAGAAAAATATATATAAAAGAATAATTTAAAGAAATAAAAAAGTGGAAATTGGCATGTGCATATGTATTCACCCCCTTTGCTATGAAGCCCCTTAAAAAGTGTTGGTGCAATACATTACCTTCACAAGTCACAGAATTAGTTCAATGAAGTCCACCTGTGTTCAATCTGAGTGTCACATGATGTGTCAGTATAAACACACCTCCTCTGAGAGGCCCCAATGGGCTGCAGCTCTACTGAGCAAGAAACACCACATCATGAAGACCAAGGAGCTTTCCAAACAAGTCAGGGACAAAGTTATAGAGAGATACAAGTCAGGACTGGGTTACAAAAAAAATCTTCATCTTTGATGATCCCCCGGAGCACCATCAAATCCATTATCGCCAAATGGAAGCAATATGGGACCACAACAAACCTGCCAAGACAGGGCCGACCACCAAAACTCACAGACCGGGCAAAGAGGGCATTGATCAGTGAGGCAATACAGAGACCAAAGGTAACCCTGAAGGAGCTGCAGAGTTCTATAGCAAACACTGGTGTGTCTGTCCATAGAACCACAATAAGCCATACACTCCATAGAGCTGGGCTTTATGGAAGGGTGGCCAGAAAAAAGCCTTTACTCAGTGTTAAAAATAAGAAGGCACGTTTGGAGTTCGCCAAAAAGCATGTAGACAACCCCCTAAATGTATGGCGGAAGGTGATCTGGTCAGATGAAACTAAAATTGAACTTTTTGGCCACAAAGGGAAATGCTACGTCTGGCGGCAACCCAACACTTCCCATCATCCCAAGAACACCGTCCCCACAGTGAAACATGGTGGTGGCAGCATCATGCTATGAAGATGTTTTGCAGCAGCAGGGATGGGGACATTGGTCCGGATAGAGGGGAAGATGGATGGTGCTAAATACAGGGACATTCTGGAGCAAAACCTGTTTCAGTCTGCCTGTGATTTGCGACTGGGACGGAGGTTCACTTTCCAGCAGGACAATGACCCGAAGCATACTGCTAAAGCTACGCTTGAATGGTTTAAGGAGAAAAAGTTAAATGTGCTAGAATGGCCTAGTCAAAGCCCGGACCTCAATCCAATTGAAAATCTTTGGTTTGACTCGAAGACTGCTGTTCACAAGCGGAAACCATCCAACTTGGAGGAGCTGGAGAAGTTTTGCTATGAGGAATGGGCAAAAATCCCAGTTGAAAGATGTGGCAAGCTCATAGAGACCTATCAAAAGAGACTTACAGCAGTAATTGCTGCAAAAGGTGACTCTACAAAGTACTGACTTCAGGGGGGTGAATAATTATGCACACTAAAGTTTTTTGATTTTTGGCCTTTTAGTTGTTTGTTTCACAATAAAAAAAAAAAAAAAATCACATCTTCAAAGTTGTTGGCATGTTCTGTACATGAAATGATGCAAATGCTCAAACAATACATTTTAATTCCAGGTTGTGAGGTATAAAACTGTGAAAAATTCCTAGGGGGGTGAATACTTTTTCAAGGCGCTGTACATTTTTTTTAACCCCTATGCAACCCCAGGACTTGCTCAGATCGTAAAGGACTCAGTTTTTTACACCCCTAGGCATCCCTGGTGGGCCACCAGCCGCTCGCGGTGCGGGAGCTATGGTATCGGGCTCTGTCCGTGCGTGTGTGCGTGCCTGTGTGCATGCGTCCGTCAACACATTTTGCTTTATCTCATGGATTTAAGTAACAGGCTCCTAATTTTTACTGGACACGCATCTCATAAAGCCCTACAAATGACGCGCCTAAAGGTGACCTTGGCCTTTTTTTTTTCCAAGGTTACTGGCCTAAAAATATCACCAAAAAGTTCGACAATTTACTTTATCTTATCAACATTTTCAGTCACAGGCTCCTAATTAGCTCCCGACGCCCGAGTGGCACAGGAGCGATGGTATCGGGCTCCAATCCTTGCGTGCATCCATCCGTGCGTGCGCCATCAACAAAAACTTCAACATTTTGTTAATCTTAACGGCGGGAGCTTCTGGGGCTGCCAGTGCCCTATATGTTCTGTTGCCATGGCAAACCCAGAGAATATGTGAATGCATAAATAGGAGTCTGAACTGGTCCCGTGGGAGGCGAGGACCCCACGCATGGACCGCCGACATCCTGCCCAGCCCAGCCCCCCCCAAAGCATAAACCTTGGGGAAACACTGTGCCAATTCCACTCTGCACCTCTGCACTAATGGGTTACCTTCAGAGGGAATATTCCTCTTTTTCATTCTCTCTTGAAAAAACATCAAGTAGGAGCAAATACTACCTTCCAAGGAAGTCTCCAGTAATAAAGGCTCTTCTATCAACAGCGTGCAATTATCTGCAGAAGGAGGGTATGCAGGGATTGTTGAGCCTACTGGTTGCCAATGGAAACCTCCTGAAGTGGAGAGGGAGGATAAAGAAGACTTGTCTCTACACATCTAGTGCCGTCTCCTTTATGATGAATTGCTGGTTTGGTGGGATTCGCCTGTTTCTTCCTCAGAGATCTGATTTTAAAAAGCAAATTGACTAATGTTACTTGATAAGATTCCTACCTCCCACAGAATGTCAACTTCAACGTAAGGCAACATTGATACAGTGCGCTGTTATGTTAGGGACAAATGCATACTTTTTCTGCTTAACTTTGCTTTGTACAAACTCCAATTCCAGTGATGTTGGGAAGTTGTGGTTATAGGTTACCTTCAGAGGGAATATTCCTCTTTTTCATTCTCTTGAAAAGCATCAAGTAGGAGCAAATACAGAAAGAGGGATCTTTGACCATTTCTCTGTGCACAATCTCTCTAAATCATCCATCGACCTGGGTCCTCTCCTCTGCACTCTCCTCTTCAGCTCACTCCACAGGTTTTCAATGGGGTTGAGGTCTAGGGACTGAGATGGGCATGGCAGGAGCTTGATTCTGTGTCTGGTGAACCATTTCTGTGTAGATTTGGCCACATGTTTAGGGTCATAATCGTGCTGAAAGACCCAATGACGACCCATCTTCAGCTTTCGGGCAGAGGCCACCAGATTTTGATTTAAAATGTCCCGGTATTTCAAAGCGTTCATGATGCCATGCACCCTAACAAGGTTCCCAGGGCCTCTGGAAGAGAAACAGGTCCACAGCATCACTGATCCTCCCCCATACTTCACAGTGGGCATGAGGTGCTTTTCTGCATACTTATCTTCTCCTATAATGTTTCACAAGATGGGAGAATACAGAAAGAGGGATCTTTGACCATTCCTCTTTGCACAATCTCTCGAAATCATCCAGTGACCTGGGTCCTCTCCTCTGCACTCTCCTCCTCAGCTCACTCCACAGGTTTTCAATGGGGTTGAGGTCTGGGGACTGAGATGGCCATGGGGCGAGCTTGATTCTGTGTCTGGTAAACCATTTCTGTGAAGATTTGGCCACGTTTAGGGTCATTATCTTGCTGAAAGACCCATCTTCAGCTTTCGGGCAGAGGCCACCAGATTTTGATTTAAAATGTCCTGGTATTTCAAAGTGTTCATGATGCCATGCACCCTTACAAGTTTCCCTGGGCCTCTGGAAGAGAAACAGGTCCACAGCATCACTGATCCTCCCCCATACTTCACAGTGGGCATGAGGTGCTTTTCTGCATACTCATCTTTTGTCTTCCGCCAGACCCACTTAGTGTTTCTTGCCAAAAAGCTCAATCTTGGTCTCATCTGACCAAAGCACACGGTGTCAGTTGAAGTCTTAGTACCGCTTAACGAACTCCAGACGTTTGCATTGATGATTGTGAGTGAGAAAAGGTTTTTTCTGTGCATGCCTCCCAAACAGCTTGTTGGCATGTAGATAGCGCCTGACAGTTGTTTTGGAGACTTTTTAACCCCAAGATACTACCATTTGTTGCAATTCTTTAACAGTGAGCTTTGGAGAACTTTTAATTTCTCTTACCATCCTCCTCACAGTGCCTGGTAGCAAAATAACCTTGCATCCTCGTTCAGGCTTATTTACCACTGATCCAGTTGTTTTAAATTTCTTAATGATTCCTCTGACAGTAGATATGGGCAGATGTAGGCGAGTGGCTATTTTTTTGCAGCCATTGCCTGACTTGTGAAGATCGACACACACCTGCCATACTTGAATGGAGTGTTCCTTTGTCTTTCCCATGTTGAAGAGTGGATAAGAGAAATGGCCTCTGTGTCATGTCATATTTATACCCCAGGGAAACAGGAAGTGATGAATTATGAATGTTCCTAGATACTCTAATCAACTTTGTAAACTACTGTAGAAATGACAGAAATACTTCAATTACATTTATTTCCTAGGAATTGTAAGGGGTGCCAATAATTGTGGAACAGGTGATTTTATGAAAAATAATTATTTCTTAGTCAGGGATTTTTTCCCCTTAAAATTCACTTGAGTTGAAGGTTACATTTTCTACAATTTTCAGAGTGAAAATATGCTTCTGCAATAAAAATTTTATTTAAGGCTCTTAACACATCTTAACCAGGGGTGCCAATAATTATGGAGGGCGCTGTATATTCAATTGAGTACACTACAAAGACTGTTTTTTCGAAATATTCACTCATTTTGAATTTGATGCCTGCAACATGTTCCAAAAAAGCTGGGACAGGGGCAACAAAAGACTGGGAAAGTTAAAGAATGCTCAAAGAACACCGGTTTGGAACATTCCACAGGTGAACAGTTTAATTGGAAACAGAAGTGTGTCATGATAAGGCATAAAAGGAGCATCCAAAAAAGGCTCAGTCATTTAGAAGCAAGGATGGGGCAAGGTTCACCACTTCAGTGACAAATGAGCAAATAGTCCAACGGTCAAACAAAAATGTTTCTCAGCGTGCAATTGCAAGGAATTTAGGGATTTCATCATTTACGGTCCTTAATACCATCAAAAGATTCAGAGCATCCGGAGAAATATCTACATGTAAGCGGCAAGGCTGAAAACAAACATTGAATGCCCGACTGTTGGTCCCTCAGATGGCACTGCATTAGAAACAGACACCATTTTGGAAAGGATGTTACCATGTGGGCTCAGGAACACTTTGGAAAACAAGTGTTTGCCACGAAAGGTGGCCACCTCCCCCGCCACTTCATTAAATACCGCTTCAGTAAATCCCACATACTTCGATGTACACTCAACAAAAATATAAACGCAACACTTTTGTTTTTGCTCCCATTTGTCATGAGATGGACTCAAAGATCTAAAATTCATTCCAGATACACAATATTACCATTTCTCTCATTGTTCACAAATCTGTCTAAATGTGTGATAGTGAGCACTTTTGCTTTGCTGAGACAATCCATCCCACCTCACAGGTGTGCCACATCAAGATGCTCATCAGACACCATGATTAGTGCACAGGTGTACCTTAGACTGTCCACAATAAAAGGCCACCCTGAAATGTGCAGTTTTTGCTTTATTGGGGGTCTGGGGACTCAGAACCAGCCAGTATCTGGTGTGACCACCATTTGCCTCATGCAGTGCAACACATATTCTTCGCATAGAGTTTATCAGATTGTCAATTGTGGCCTGTGGAATGTTGGTCCACTCCTCTTCAATGGCTGTGCGAAGTTGCTGGATATTAGTAGGAACTGGTACGCGCTGTCGTATATGCTGGTCAAGGACATCCCAAACATGCTCAATGGGTGACATGTCCGGTAAGCATGCTGGCCATGCAAGAACTGGGACATTTTCAGCTTCCAAGAATTGTGTACAGATCCTTGCAACATGGGGCCGTGCATTATCTTGTTGAAACATGAGGTGATGTTCATGGATGTATGGCACAACAATGGGCCTCAGGATCTCATCACGGTATCTCTGTGCATTCAAAATGCCATCAATAAAATGCACCTGTGTTCTTCGTCCATAACAGATGCCTGCCCATACCATAACCCCACCACCACCATGGGCCACTCGATCCACAACATTGACATCAGCAAAGCGCTCACCCACACGATGCCACACACGCTGTCTGCCATCTGCCCTGAACAATGTAAACCGAGATTCATCCCTGAAGAGAACACCTCTCCAACGTGCCAGACGCCATCGAATGTGAGCATTTGCCCACTCAAGTCTGTTACGGCGACGATCTGGAGTCAGGTTAAGACCCCGATGAGGACGACGAGCATGCAGTTGAGCTTCCCTGAGACGGTTTCTGACAGTTTGTGCAGAAATTCTTTGGTTATGCAAACCAATTGTTACAGCAGCTGTCTGAGTAGCTGGTCTCAGACGATCTTGGAGGTGAACCTGCTGGATGTGGAGGTCCTGGGCTGGTGTGGTTACACGTGGTCTGCGGTTGTGAGGCCGGTTGGAAGTACTGCCATATTCTCTGAAACGCCTTTGGAGGCGGCTTATAGTGGAGAAATGAACAATCAATGCTCGAACAACAGATCTGGTTGACATTCCTGCTGTCAGCATGCCAATTGCACGCTCCCTCAAAGATTGCGCCATCTGTGACATTTTGCTGAGAGACAAAACTGCACATTTCAGAGTGGCCTTTTATTGTGGGCAGTCTAAGGTACACCTGTGCACTAATCATGGTGTCTGATGAGCATCTTGATGTGGCACACCTGTGAGGTGGGATGGATTGTCTCAGCAAAGCAAAATAATAATAATAATGCATCAATTTTATATAGCGTTTTTCTGGGACACTCAAAGACGGTTTACAATGGAGGCATTATTCATTCACTCACACATTCACGCTCTGATGGTGGTAAACTACGTTTTTGTAGCCACAGCTGCCCTGGGGCAGACTGACGGAAGCGTGGCTGCCAGTATGCGCCTACGGCCCCTCCGACCAAACATTCACACACAGCCATACAGGAGGGTTCCTATATTGAGGGTTCCAAAAGTGCTCACCATCACACATTTAGACAGATTTGTGAAGAATGTTTGAGAGAAATGGTAATATTGTGTATCTGGAATGAATTTTAGATCTTTGAGTCCATCTCATGACAAATGGGAGCAAAAAAAAAAGTGTTGCGTTTATATTTTTGTTGAGCGTATTAACAAGTTTGAAAAGTGGCCAAAGAGGTGACCTTGAAAATAAGGTGAAGGTCACCCATATCGACTGGTGTCTGCGTAATACTCCACTGTAGGCTGACACCAAATTTAAAGACTCTAAGTGCAACGATTCATAAGATATCAAGTTAACAAGAGTTGGAAAAGTGGCTTAAGTGTTGTGGTGACCTTGAAAATAAGGTCAAGGTCACCCATATCGACTGATGTCTGTGTAATGCCCCAATGTAGGCTGATGCCAAATTTGAAGACTCTAGGTGCAACGGTTCAAGAGATATCGCGTTAACAAGAAACGGGACATACGGACGGACGGACACTGCTGAATGCCTAGTCCCCTGTTCCGTGTTGCGGTGGGGGACAACCATTTTCAGTTAATGCAGTTCATCGCTACATCTCCAAGTGCAAGTTAAAACTCTACCGTGTAAAACGAAAGCTATTTATCAGCAACACCCAGTAACATCACCGGCTTTTCAGAGTGACGCAAAGTGGGAAAGTGTGGTTTGAGGAGTCCACATTTCAAATTGTTTTTGGAAATCATGGACATCGTGTGCTCCGGGCTAAAGAGGAAAAGGACCACTCAGATTATTATCAGCTCAAAGTTCAAAAGCTAACATCTGTGATGGTATGGGGATGTGTTGGTGCCCATGGCATGGTTAACTTATCTATGAAGGCACAATTAATGCTGAAAGGTACATACAGGTTTTGGAGCAACATATGCTGCCATCCAAGCACCGTCTTTTTCAGGAACGTCCCTGCTTATTTCAGCAAGACAATGCCAAGCCACATTCTGCACGTTACAACAGCCTGGCTTCGTAGTAGAGGAATGCGGGTAATAGACTGGCCTACCTATAGTCAAGACTTGTCTCCCATTGAAAATGTGCGGTGCATTATGATGCGCAAAAAACAACAACAGAGACCCCGGACTGTTTAGCAACAGAAGTCGTACATCAAGCAAGAATGGGAAAAAGGGACAAGGAGGACCTTTGATGCCTGTGATCTTCAGGCCCTCAGACGCCACTGAATCACTCACCGGCATGATTCTGTCATTGACATTACTACATGGGGCCAGGAATACTTCAAGAAACCACTGTCTGTAAACACAGTCTGCCGTGCCATCCACAGATGCCACCTAAAACTCTATCAGGCAAAAATGAAGCCATTGTTGAGTATGATCCAGAAGCGCCGCCAAAATGGACTGTAGCAAAGTGACAAAGTGTCCTGTGGTCAGACGAGACCAAATTTCATGTTTTTGTTGGAATTCATGGGCGTCGTGTCCTCCGAGCTAAAGGGGAGAAAGACCACCCCTCCTTTTATCAGCATTCAGTTCAAAAGCCAGCATCTCTGATGATATGGGGATGCATTAGTGCATATGGTTTGGGACACTTGCATGTTTTAAAAAGCACCATGAATGCTGAAAGTTATATAAAGGCTTGAGAGCAACATATGGTCCTCTCCAAGACAACATCTATTCCAGGGAAGGCCTTGTGTATTTCAGCAGGACGATGCAAAACCACAAACTGCAGCTATTTCAACAGCATGGCTTCTTAGTAGAAGAGTCCATATGCTGAACTGGCCTGCCTGCAGTCCAGATCTTTCACCGATTGAGAACATTTGGCCCAAAATTAGACGAAAAGTAGTCTGTCAAAGGAGACCCAAAACTCTCCAGCAGCTGGAAGCCTTTATTAAACAAAAGTGGGATCAAATCCCAATGGCTAAACTCAAGAAACGTGTCTCCTCAATGCCCAGACACCTCCACTCTGTGTTAAAAAGAAGAGGGGATGCTACACCATGGTAAACAGGCCCCTGTCATAACTTTTTTGAGACCTGTAGCAGCCATCAAATTTGAAATGAGCTCATTTTGTGGATAAAATTGTGAAATTCCTCAGTTTAAACATTTGCTTTGTCATCTCGGTTCTATTGTGAATAAAATTCGGCTGGTGTGATTTGAAAGTCATTGCGTTTTGATTTGGTTCACAATTTACCCTTCGTCCCAACTATTTCGGAATTAGGGTTGTACATACCAAATATGAAAGAAATTGGCCAAAAATTCCAGCCGGTACAGCATCCATAAGAGAGTGTCTATGGACGCGGTGGTGGCGGAGACAACACACGCGAATCCATAGTAGCTGCTCGACTTTGTCCGGGGGCTACAATAAACTTAATCAGTTTTAACATTAAGTATCTTGTCTTTGTCGTGTACTCAATTGAATATAGGTTGAGAAGGATTTGCAGATTCTGTTATATTGGTGATATTCACGTTTTACACAACATCCCAACTTCATTGGAATTGGCGTTTGTACTTAATTTTAGAATTCAAGAACATAGCAGTGAAGGCTACATTGGCAGAAAAAAAACTCGACCAATGTTCATTTGCATTAGTGATGTAAAAAGCATGGTTTTACCCAAGTGAAACATGGTTTAGGCTTGCATGGTTCACACAGGGACTTAAGAGCTTATACAACTAAAAGCAACAGCAGCAGGAATTCAGTATTGCAAAAAAAGTGCCTCATTTCTGAATTCAATACCTCTAAATTCAATAGATAGAGCTTTATTCAACAACAACACTAATGATAACATTCGCAAAGATACTGCTTAACCAATAAAAATATAGTTACACCAACTCTAAAACTGTAGACTTAAGCGACGAGCCCCTAACAAGAATGAGCTGAAAACTACTGCACTACACACCAAGCAAAGCTTCACCAGAGAAGATACCAAGTACCTGGTGATGTCTATAAGCCACCGACAGCCCAACCAGAGATGGCAAGTGAAAAATATGCGAAAAAGTATCGAATACAATCCTTTTCATTCGCTTAAGATTCATATTGTGTGATTACAAACTTTGGTGTACTCAGCCAAATCAAGAAAAAATTTACTTTTGTATACATAATCAAGCTCACTATTTAGCATTACTGATAGTCTATCAAATCTAGTACATTTTTTATGGAGAATGATGTGAATATCAGGATTTTATTAAAGCAAACTTACCTTCAACGGGTTTTTCCACCCTGGGGAGAAAAATAACATAAAATTGAGCAAGAAACAAGAACGAAGCAACCCCTAATGACTGTCCAGACGTACCTTTTTGTCCTGATTCAGAAGTTCCGTACTCACAATCAGTGAATACCAGAGCTCAACAGCACTTACCAGGACAAACAATATGGTTAACTTTGGAACATAAATATTACAATTTGCTCCCAGTACTAATGCATTCCCCAATTTCTCCAGGAGCTGGCCATTCTGGCTACAAAGAGTCAGTTATCAGGATATGAGTCAAACCATCACCAGCATATTAAAATTAAATCCAAAGGAATCATATGTGTGCACTATATATGCATTTATTTAACAAAACTCGAAAATAACTAGAGTGTTCAGGTGAACACGTGTCGCCTGCGAAGCTTATGTGAAAGTGTGACTACCAACTGAAAGTGTGACGACCGGACAGGCAGACAGACGGACAAACAGACAGACAGACGCCGGACAAAGTGATCCCTATGTGTCGCTATGCTTCGCAGGCGACACAAAAACTGAACTCATATTCATAAAGGCATTAACTGACCTTTGTAACAAAGCCCAATTACTGCAATAACTAGAACAACCGCAGGTGCAACTGCAGCCCCTCTGGATCGCACAGG
This sequence comes from Gymnothorax reevesii, assembly GCA_029721435.1. Lineage (NCBI taxonomy): Eukaryota > Metazoa > Chordata > Actinopteri > Anguilliformes > Muraenidae > Gymnothorax > Gymnothorax reevesii. The sequence continues at coordinate 55,201,855 of CM056585.1, forward strand.
TTTGTCTTCACAAACTCTATCTTTCGTACTGGTTCCTTCCGCTGTCTTCTGCTGATCAGAATTACATCTGAAACAAGCAATAAAATAAGATTGAATTAAGTAATTTTCTTTGTCTCTCAGCAGTAACACCCATCTCAAATGTTGACCAGTGTCCTGCTATTTCTGCACTAAGTTACCTTTTACTGTCACCTGAGACCAATCACAGCATCCAATAATTACGGCTTAAAAATCTGCCATCTCAAACTCACTTTGGCACACTGTTGTGGGGAAGTGAATACTATTGTCAGCTCAGAGCGAGCAGGGACCAAGTTTAAATTGTATCCAAGGGCCTTTCTGCGCGGAAATAGCATGGCCTCCAAGTTTATAGGAGTCCACCAACTTTGCAACTGCAGCAACCCAGTATTCCAGCACAATCCACCAGAGCTGCAGTAGCTCACTGGGGAATCTGAATAGCCAGTTGGCAAGATTGCACGGCAGGATGAGAGTATGGAGTGTCGGCCTTGCACTGTAGCATAATATCCAAGCTGCATTCCTGCTGCTCTTGCCCTCTACACACTGGGACAGGCTAATATACAGGTAGTCTTAAATGCAACCTACATTCTCCACACTGTGCAGTTGACTCCGTGCATTGAAAAAGAACCATCTGGACAATCTTTACACTGTGTGTTTGCAGTTTTTGTGCCTGTAGAAAAGACAGCACAACAGTCATTCGCACAACAGTGATTCACACAATGCCCATGTTCTCCCCAAGTATTTCACAGTGAAGACAAATATCAGTTGAAGTAAAAAGTGAGATACGCAGTGGCTGTGAAACGAATAAAAATTTTTTACCACTGATTAAACTGGGAGATTCAGATAAAATCTCAGATAAAATGAAGCCATTTCAATTGAAATCATACCTGGTACTTTGAGATACTGCCCAGGGATACACGTGGAATGTTTTGTTGCAAAATTACACTCTTTATTTTTTGAATATCTTTGACAATAAAATCCATCTTTGACATCGCAGAACGCGTTCCTCATCGTGGTGCATTCATGAAGATAAATAAATCCCTGCCCTAGAAAACAATTCAGAAACGGTTAAATTTCAACATTTTAAATTGCAATAAACATGAAATTAATATTAAGCCATGACAACTGACCTGGATCACAAGTCTTGCATGGAATGCACTTTGTGAGTCCGTTGGGTTCATCCATGTACGTTACCCCTTTTACACAGGGAATACATGTAGTGCTGGTATCTAAAGTACAGTCTTTGTGCACAACTGAGCCTGGTGGATCAAATGAGTATATGATGAGCATTTATTTCATTTCGAAGAATCTTTGAACACTTTTTTAGTCTTTCAGCAGTCCTGAAAAGAAATATCTTATTCATTCTAAGAAGGACTTTTATCATTACCCACATTTTCCAAAAGTATCTTGGTACTTAATTCATGCAGCTTAACAAACAATTAAAAATGGATGTTAAAATGGTGATTAGCCAGGCTTTTTGATTGCATTTCTTCAATTATACATCAGAGGGTATTTTACTGCTTTGTAAACTTGTGATACCAAGTACTTATAGGTTATTCTCCTATTAGAAATATTACCAATCCTCCAGCAATTTTGGGTGAACACAAACACACATATTGATTTTTAATTTATTTTTTAAACATGCCCATAAAAATAGCATAGTCTGATAGATGACTAGATTAGTATTGATGACCTTCTGAACACATAGGACAGCACTCTTCAGCATCACTCAAGTATTCCGATGGTGGACAATGTTTTCCAGTGGAGATACCAATTAATGATAAATATATTACCTGTGAAAAATAAAGAAAATTAGACATCTTAAACATCTATAGGCTATATTTGAAGACACAGCCAACAAAAATCTACCATAAATAATCTGAAATAACAATAAATAGCAGGGATTACATCTTAAAATTCAAGAATATTCACGTGATACATGAAAAGATCAACTGATCTTTAAAGTTGAAAATTTTATGGAAAGGTGAAGGTGACAGGAAAAGGTAAAATGTTACAGGTCAATGAAACATTCAAGAGGTACAACCAGAGGATACAGTCAAACAACACAGGCAATTTTGACGGACCACTGTTGTCAACATAGGCGATCTGTTGCAGAAACTGATATAAGTGACAAAGGTGACGAGAAAGGTAACCGCAATTAAGCTTTGGTGAAGCTCAACGTCAGAGTAAAACCGTGAGGCTGCTGCATCTATCCTCAGAGTAAAGGATGTGAATGGGTGCATGCACGTGTGTACAGATGGACAGAGTCTAAGTCAATAGTCCCCTGACCTATCCTTCAGGAGGGAGACAGGGAGATTAAAAACCTAAAATGGGAAATGGAATTCAGAGAAAATTCTGTTTTTGCTTATTAGATAATTATTCAGATAATTGCAGTCCTCACGGTCTAACACTGTACCCCTGTTACCGCTTTGTCGATGACACTCTGTAATCGTAACATACACACAACAAACCAGTATTTGTGAGAAGACTGGGTATGGTTGTAATGCTTCTTGTTTCATTAGCTGTAACTCACCGAATTTTTGAGCTTGAGTGGAGTTCGAGCCATAGTTACAACAATGCCCAATCTCCCCTCTTCAGTAAATTAGTTCTATGGGTCTTAATTGGCGACAGGTCGAGTATAGTCATCCTGTGTCACAGGATGAAGTCGCATCTTAGGCTGGGCATACGCCAAATTATTTTTTAAGTGATTGGTAATTCGTCGGTGACTTTGCAAAGTCGGAATAAAATTGAGAGGGTTTTGCTGGAGTTACAGTGCACTCCCATGATCTCGGTCGTTAGACGTTAGGTGGCCACTTGACTCAATCCGAGCTGTTACAAGGCAGTCTTTTTCCCGTCTTGGCTGTACGACAATATCAAATGTGTTTAATATTATCGCAGGTCTTTAGTGTAGTCTTACGCAAATTGTGTTGTTCAATTACGTGACCATTATTAGCCATTTCCAAGACAAGCAGGAAGCACCAGGTGCAGGATGAGAAATTATCTCAAAAAGGAATCTAGTTGGAGTCCTGAAAATAGTCATCCTGCAAGATCCCAATTCTCAGTGATTTGCCGACACATTTTCTTTAGATATGAGAGGGTGTCAGAATTTAGTCTTTTAAAAGTCATCTAAAATTTTTACTAAAGTCCTCTAGTGCATAGTAGGCTGTAGATGGGTAAGACATCAGGGTCCCCAAACAACTTAAGCCATTAATGGTTGTTAATTCCACCTCACACTGTGTCAGTAAATCGTCTGCGTTGCGAAGTCAACACTCACGATTGAGGTGCTCACACTGTACGGTCTGACTGTCTGCCACGATCTAATTGTTCACACTGCACGTCTAGTTGTTCGCGGTGGACCATCTGGCTATTGACATTTGTCAATTAAGCCACGGAGATGCAGATGACGACGACGACGTAAACAAGCAACTTTAAATCTATTTATCTCAAATCTGCAGCATTTGCTGTGCACAGCCTATTTAGGCAACACATATCAAGCGAAAAACACAAATCTGCATCAATGTCGAACAAAACTTTTTAGTGCTTTTAAGTCTTTACTATATCCACTTGACGCTCTGTCACTTCACGCAGGCGTAATGAGATTATACCAAGAGCCATCTGGCAATGGCGGATCCCCCCGGCTGTAGGTTGTGTAACCTACAGGTTGTATGGACAGACGGATGGACCGAAACCCCCAAAAGGCACAACTAGACCATAAGGAGAAGCTCCATACCAAATTTGGTGTTTGTAAGTGATATTGTTTTCGAGTTCTGGTCCGGAAACGATTTTATTACAGACGGACGGACGGATGGACGGACACACTGATCGCTATATCTCCCCGCATTATATGCCGGGGGGATAATAAAATTCTGAAAATCAATAAAAATCAAGAAATTAATAAATGCTTCTTCCAGGTAAATCCTAGAAAGCTGAAATATCAGGAGCATGTTCAATGAAGAAAGACAAAAGTTTAATGCACTGCAACTTATGGTGAATTCAGAAGTGCGTCACTCAATATTTTTCAAAAAAATGAATATTCATAAGATGTTAATATCTCAACAAATATTCATTCAAATGGTACCATGCTTGGCAGTTTGTTTGTACACATGGAGCTTATAAAGTATACCAAAGGACATTTTGATACAATAAACGGTTTGTCCACAGTAAGAAATTATATAATACTGTACAGCGTATTATGAACATAATATTTTTTATTTCAAAAAGTGTCACATGGATTTTCACAAAATTAGGTCACAGTACAGGGCATGGTACAGCAATGATGTGTGTTTTTTTTCAGAATTTTATGACATTGCGACAGGCCTTGGACAAAGCAAAAGTCCCATTTTGGTGTATTTAGGTGGCGCTAGAGAGCCATTTTGTCTGTTTGTTGAAGATTTTAGACATTTAAAAAATGTTGAAATCCACTATGAATTAACTATTAATTTGGTCTGTTTTTGAGCATGTTTAAGGGGTCAAATTAAGGTTGGGAATTATGTACGCATCGAAAGAAGGCAGTGAAAGTGGCTGGGGACCCCATCTTTGACGCCTCAAAAATTCCAAACCATTCCACTTTTGAAAAGGTTTTACAGTAATTTTCCGAGTGTGACAGAGTGTGCTTTGTCATGTATTAGCATTTGGGGTCGATATGATGAACGGCCTCAAAGGAGTTTGCGCTTGTTCGAAGGCAAATTTTGGCCAAATTTAGGGAAAAAAGGAAATATTGATATTCAAATTGCAACCTTCCTGTTCGATTTAGATTATGGGTGTTGATTGTTTATTTTTAGGCCTTGATGAGTTGAACAATATAGTGTTGGTTCCATCCCTCTACGACTTTCCTAACAGTCGTGGTGGCCGTCTAAGTGCCAGTGAAACGTGTCTTGGTGGCGCTAGAGAGCCATTTTGGCACCTAAGGGGATACTACCCCCAAAAGGAACAACTAGACCATAAGGAGAAGCTCCATACCAAATTTGGTGTTTGTAAGTGGTATGATTTCGAGTTCTGGTCCGGAAACTATTTTATTACAGACGGACGGACAGACGAACACACTGATTGCTATATCCCCGCATTATATGCCGGGGGGATAAAAAAGGCTCTGATATTGGCGAGTAGACTCGCACCTCTGCTTCAACTGTGCGACTGACTCCCAAGAGCCGACCAAAATTTGAAATGACAGAAATTCATCCGATCATCAGATCGTGTGTCGGTCTCTCTAGTACACTGCATGACAAACTGCACAATGAAGCTTGGAGTAGGCCCAACTTCAAAACCAGTCAGGCATCTCAAAAATCGGGTCAAAAACGGGCCGATACAGGGTATGTCTGGCTTTAACGCACAACCGCACAGTCTGATCATAAATTAAAGCCAGGCATAAACTGAACGATATCGGCCCCTTTATGACCCGTTTTTCGAGACGTACGACTCGTTTTGGAGTTGGGCTGACTTCCAGCTTCATCATATGAAGTTTGTCGTGCACTGCACCAGGGAGACAGCGGGGCGATATGCTGCTCCCGACACACTATCTGATGATCGCATGAATTTCTGACGTTTAAAATTTTGGTCGGCTCACGGGAGTCAGTCGCACAGTTGAAGCAGAGCCGCAAGTCGACTCGCCAATATCAGAGCCTTTTTTTTCCCCTCATTGCGCCTGCGTGAAGTGACAGACAGAGCTTCAGGCAGATATAGCAAAGACGTACTAGCACTAAAAAGTTTCATGGGACTTTGAAGCAGCTTTAGCTTGATATTGGGACTTTTTTGTGCTTCAGCTTGATATTGCTGAAATAGGCTGTGCACAGCAAATTTTGCAGATTTCAGATAAAAGGATTTAAAGTTTCTTGCTCTCCTTGTCTTCTTCCGCGCCTCCGTGCCTTCAAACGCAACTTTATTGACAAATGTCAATAGCTAGAACAGTCCACCAGGACCGACTAGACCTGCAGCGTGAGCACTCAAATCGTGGCAGGCAGTGGGACTGTACAGTGTGAGCACCTCAGTCAAGTCTTGGCTTCACCGCGCAGGCAATTTCCTCGTACAGTGTGAGGTGGAATTAACAACACCATTTTCAAACATGCACAGTGTATGCGCGGCTTAAGGAATACATGCAAAACATCTGGCATCAATAGAAATATAATAGCATATAGTAAATAATACATTAAGATTTCCTGTCAGGTCACGTTTTGGTCGTGTCTATGATTGTGCTTGGATTTGAAAGAAGTTCAAATCTATAGAAGTCTATGAGAAAACGACCCTACTTTCCCACCTAACTTATATTTCAATAATGATTTTCCACATTATTTTATGATATCCATCTCAAGTTTCAAGTCTCCTTCGATATGTCATGATGTTCATTTTTGTAAATTATGGTCCCAAATAGACTAGAATAAAGCCAGAGTATGCTTTAGGGGCGTGGCTATCCTCTGGTCCTCATCCGATACGGTCAGATCCACCCGTAGATACAGCCCTTGGTCCACCCTGGATCTTCAGTTCACGCTCTCGTCCAATGGGAATCACATCCGGTTTCAAAATGACAAAATGGCGCTGTTCAAATTTGCCAAAATCTAGGCTTCCTAAATGGTATGCTGAAACCAATGGGTGACGTCATGGTTGCTGCGTCCATCCTTTTTTTACAGTCTACTGTATGCGCGCAGTCCAGGATGAAAATAAGGGCGAAAGTATGGGCACCGAATCGGCATGATTGGACGGCTTTATGAAGACACCTAACATCGTGACCATGGTCGAATGAGATTATCCAACAACCAGCAAAAATCATTATGCCCTCATCTGAGTTGGCTTCGCCCAGCCCTCCTAATTTGGGTCACTAAATTATACATTCAGAATGTTCGCTGAAAGTTCATTGGATCAGGCCTCGAACTACAGGTGATACGGGGCACGGCAAAAGTCGATGCTGAAAATACAAGGGCATTACTGCTAATGTGCCTCCATATAAGGGGCACCACAACAAAGTCTGCCACTACCTTGGGGCACAGCAGCAAATCCACCATGGAGCTTTAGGTCATCACTTCAGCTAATACAAAGTAAAGGTCCATAGTCTCAGATGTTCCTCACATAAAGTGACCAAACACCGTGCGCTCTGTAAATCAAAACCATTCTTGAAAGAAAACGTATCCCGTATTTTTCCCCGCTTGCAGTCTTGGAAATTGGCTCAGTATTGCACTGGGACATCGTTTGGGCATTGCTTTGATGCAAGTACAAGCAAAGAACATTCCAATCAAATGCTGGATCATTGAAAAAAGAATCATGTTTAGCCATTTTGTCCATCTTCCGCCATCCGCGAAATTCGGACTTTCTCCTGTCATTCCAACACTCACACTGACAACAGCGCTAGATACTGGCTATTAAGACCACTTTCCAAGCTTTATCAACACACAACATGCAACCTAAGAGAATTTCAGTACCTTCAGAACTTTGCGGCTGCCGACTGTACTCTGCATTTTTATTTATTTTTTTTGTTCCTTTCACCTGTAGGCATCGTAATCGGAGTTAAAAATAGAAGAGATGCATAAATTATTCAAGATAATTTCTGCGCTCACAATCGCAAGAAAAGGGCGAAAAAAACAGCCATAAAAACCAGTGGCGGCTCGTCGGCCGGAACAAAGGGAAGCAAAAACCTCGCCCTTCAAAGCTTAATGACTTAAACCTTTTGTAGTTTACTTTTCTTGATCAGCAGTTGCTCATACGAATTGTTAGAAGGACAGTCAAGTGAGTCAAATTTATTTTGTTCTGCATTGCACCACGAAATTATGAGGGGTTTTCTTTTACACACAAATTACAACATAGATTACCACTGGCCTACATCTTAAATTCCACGCTCAAGTATCTCATAAAATGGCATAGATTTGCAAATTGATTAGTGAGGCTCATTAAGCAATAAGCTGTGCAACATTGCATTCTTTACTTCTATACTGAGTACAAATGAAAACGCACCACTTGAAAAAAGTCAATATTTAAGTTCAAATGAACTTCAATATAATTTTTATACAACAACAACACTACAGTGACGTCACCCGACATGCCAGGTGCAAGAAATGCGAGAATTTCAAGTTAACTGTAACGCTAGGCAATTTTTTGCCAAAACGCAACATCTTGCACGCACACCACAGGAAAAAATTAATTTCACTCTGAATTTGTGCACACATTGCCTTTGAAAGCATGTGAATCCGAATAAAATTTCACTTCTTCACTGACACTTGTGAAACGTCGACACTACAGCCCCTGAACGGGAACGTGCCATAGGCATGCTTCAAATTGGCGCAAGCACCAGGGAGATTGCCAGACTACTACACTGCGCACACACAACGATCGCAAGACTCCATCAAAGGTTTCTGGTGAAAGTGGTGAACGTTATAACGCCGATTGTGTTGTTCAAACGGACCGTTGGGGTGGTGGCAGCGTTATGGTGTGGGGTGGAATAAGCTACCGTCACAGAACCCCTCTCCATATCTGCAGAGGAAGGGTGAACGGCGTCTACTACCGGGACCAGGTGCTGCAGAACCATGTTGTGCCGTTCTTCAACCAACACCACGATGTCCACACGTTCCAACAGGACAACGCTAGGGCACACACTGCAAGGGTGTCCATGCAGTACCTTGCACAGCAGAACATCCCCGTGCTTCAGTGGCCAGCTCTGTCACCCGACCTCTCCCCTATCGAGCACTTATGGGATGAAATTGGACGACGTCTTTCACGTCGACGCCAGATGGACAACATCCGAGAACTTGAGGTTGCCCTTGTTCAGGAGTGGAATGCTATCCCTCAGAACACTATCCAGAGACTGATAAACTCCATGCGACGACGATGCACCGCATGTGTCAATGCAAATGGCGGTCACACCCGTTATTGACTTTCCTGTTTGACCCCTAAACCAGTTAAACCTCTCTCGCGCATTAACATTGACGTGAATGAAATTGAATGATGTTTACATTTCTTCTTAAATCATTCATTATCTCAAATGCATCATACGTATATACTTCACATGTCAATCCGTGGAGCTATTCCAGATTTCGTGAGTGGCGAGTGTTCATTTGTACTCCGTATATATTAACACTGTAGAAAAACTGTCGCGGCTTCTTGCGAAAGAAGCCTCGGAAACTAATTTATAAAGACGTTTTGATACTTTGCGTCGTCATTTGCTACTGAAAATAAATTTGAGTGTCCTACCAATTCATATGAGCAACTGCTGATCAAGAAAAGTAAACTGCAAAATGTTTAAGTTATTAAGCTTTGAAGGGCGAGGTTTTGGCTTCCCTTTGTTATGGCCGATGAACCGCCACTGGTAAAATCGGGAAATTCTGGGTGCAGAGCCATTGATATTCTCAGAGTTGCGACATTCCCATTGACTTTCGTGTACAAAAAATGGCGGCGCACTTCTGGGTACTGGGAACTTCCAGAGTTCCAAAAGAGGATTCTCGCAGCTTCAGACCGATTCACTTCCATTGAGACAACATCGACGGTAAGTAATAAAATATTGCAAACAGTACCTTGAGGTAGTTTCCAGTCGCCTCCATCTTGAAAGTCACGATAAGTCGATTGACGAGGACAAACAAATAGATTGCAATCTGTTCCCCTATCCTTCCTATTCGTTCGTGCTCGGCAATCCACTTATCATGACTTTCAAGATGGAGGCGACTGGAAACTACCTCAAGGTACTGTTCGTATAAACGCTCTTTCTTTATAAACTACCTGTGCATTTTCAAAGTTCTGAGCTTCTTATTTAAAATGTCAGGGTCGTCAGAATTCTACCGATGAAGTGTGGAGCTACTTTGAACCTCGTTAATAATGAAAAAATTGTGATTTCTTTGCATGGCAACAGTATGCCCAATTCACTACCATTGTTAGCCTGTTCGGAGCTTCGGCTAAAAAGCCACGTATTTCGAAATGTTGCGTACATACGGAGGAGGGGTATTCGACAAAAGTTAGTACTCATTATCATGTTTCAATACACCCCAAGTCAATTTCACTCCGGAATTCTCCTTTAACTCTATGGAGTTTCTATTTCTATTACTCACTACACCAATATAAATCATGACGGTAAATGATGGGATGAGGTGCCTGTGACTGGTTTCGGTAAAGTTTTTTAAAATTTTATTTTAAAGGTAGCTTTGACAATTTTGACATGCTCTTACCTAGCCTAGCTTGATCCACTGTTTTAAGTTTAGTCACGAACGGTTGCGGAGTTTGTAACTCAGTTTACCTCTCAAGAACAATTTAGGATGAAAACCACACTACTCGTTAATGAAACCACAGGTTAGGACGTTGTCAACCTAAGTGTCACCCATCATGTTTTGGCGAGCTATTATGAAATTGCATCAGTCAATTTGCATCTGTCATGCCAGGCGCTGGTGACTTTCAAGCGATCTTCCTGTAGTCAGCTAGCTGTATTATATGCCATGTTGTATTTTGCAAAAAGATGGTATTTTTACACATTTTGGTCTTGAAGAGAGGTGGTGGCTGTGGTTAGTCTTTATTACTTTTCTGTACTCATTTTATTGCGCCGTGTATTAACAGTTAATTTAACATTGGTGATTGAGGCTATAGGGTGTGTGAGGTTCTGAGATGTCTAAACTTTGCAAGTCACACATTTATCTTAAGCCCAAATTAAATGTAAAACTCCTTTTAAAAATAATGCAATGATTTAGTTAACTTCTGTAATTGCACGAGTGTCTTACATGTCAATTATGGGAGACTTTGAAAAGGTCTTAAATTTAACTGACTGAAAACCTGCTGGTACCCTGTGCTGCTGGCAGTGGTGGAAGGCAGGCGTTGGTAGAGGCGGGCAGAGGCTGCTGTTGGCAATGGAGGCTACAGGATTCGTGGGAAGTTCTGAGATATATAAAATTTGCAAACCTCTTCCAACATTCCTGGCCCTCGTATTTGTAATGTCACCAACTCCTTTATTTAATTATTTGTAATTCCACAAATCTTCATGCTTCACAGTATCGTTCTTGTCCCAAGAGTTTACTTGTCTGTTCTATTCAGTACATTCCTATTAAATCCACTGAGTTGTTATAGTTCCATTCAGAATCCTGCCCAGTACTGAAAACACACTTATTGTTGAAAAACTTTCCTTGCATCAGTCATTGTATTTAATCTCATTCAGTCTCCTGGTCTCACCAGATCTAGGTTGCTAGGCATTCTCACATTGCACAGTACTAACTTTGTTGGCTATTTATGAAAAAATTCCACCACAGAATCTCGTGATATTTGGTGGGCTTATAGTAGGATCCACATAGTATTATATGCAAGTGTTACTTTTCACTAACATTTTGATTTGCAGTAATTATATGCCCAGAAACATGACCTCCCTATTAAATCATCTGCATTCGCACATTTCACAGTACCAGCTTTGATCGCCATTTATTTAATATATCCAATATGGAATCTCTTCCTATTCAAACATCCTGTACTGGAATGCAGGCAGTGTTGCATGCAAATGCTAAATTTTTCAATTTTAACCATTGCAGGCCCTCAGCCATGCCCCATTTAGTTGTGTTGAATTGCAAAGCACATACTTTGATGGCTGTTTACATGTTGATTCACCCATGCAATCTCTCTTTATTCAATAAGCCTTTACTACAGCGTGTGCAGTATGGTTTGGGCCCCCTAATTTCCACAAACATTTTGAATTACACAAGTATTATGGTCCCTGCTTTAATTTTCTCGTATTTTGTCCACCTAAAATAGCAATTCTAAAGGGAATTCTTCCATTAATGCCACAGTGACATATACCATTTTTTACTTTTGCTTTAAGTAAAACATAATTACAGTTACATGCAATTGTTTGTCATCTGGATTAACAGCAGCTCGCAAAAATCTCACATTTCAATCTGCACAAAATGTCAACTATTTATTGAAAAAAGAAAAGTCATTTTCAAACCATATTATGGAAGTTGCTCATGATTTTTTTTCTGAAGAGAATACACGTATTCTATCGTTGAATAAGCCTCGGTTTTTCTCTCGACAAGCCGAATTTTGACAGCAATTGTATCACGTGACACGTGAAGTACCGCGCTATCCGCTGTAATTGCGCATCAAATTTTTAGCGGTGAGAGTTTGACCGTCGTTTTGCGAACTTGTGATAGCTTGACCGCAGTATTGGTTTTTTTGGGGGTTGGTCGGGAAAGCCGATAAAAATGATCATTGAGGCGTGCCGATGCCCTAATCTCCAAATGAACCGAATTCACCTGCCCAGAAAATAATTATTTGTTAAATGTTGCAATTGCGAATAGGCTACGCGAATGGCTGACGGTTAGCTGAGGTCGCTTCAGTTCCTCTGATCTAGGGAGCCCGACTGAAAAACGGAATAACGAAAGTGTCACAATGCACTTGTCTGAACAGTAGTTACGTTGTATAACTATAGAATAGTTATTGGCAACAATCAGTTTAGATTAAAGACGGTCGATTTAAAGTGCAGCTACATTAGTAAATAAGGAAATCAACATTCGATTGCATCATCTTGTGCTGAGCATCTAGTCCCTTGCTGGTCGGCGTTAGCTCAAAGGCTTGTCAACGCAGTTAAGACGACGATTAACTGCGCACTTGCATTGTTCATTTTTTTTACTTACCACGAGACACAGGGGTGACGACATTATCATTTCAGAAATATTTATTCTTTAAATCACTATTTTTTGACATTATGAACCAAATTCGTTTACGTTCTTCAGCAAGGGCGGCTAACAACATTGCTACAGTTAAAAAGTTTCTTCTTCTTCTTCGAGTTAGGTATGTTAGGTGCACAAAGGCACATTGCTGCCATCCGCTGTTCAGTTCTGGGGTGCGTTTCCCAAAAGCGTAGTTGCTAAGTAAGTTAGCAACTTACATAGTTCGAACTATGCAGTTGCGCCGCCAGTGTTTCCCAAAACCATCGTTCGAACTATCAAGGTAACTTACGTAGTGCGAACCATCGTTAAACGACGCAGGGGTTCTGAGGGCGGAAGGGGAAGGTGGCAGCCAAAAGTAATCAGACGGGGTGGGTTTGGGCCCTACCCTGGCTGCGCCCCGGGTCGTGCTGGGGGCCTGGTGAGAGGGCTCCATCCCAGCTTCGCATCGCCACAAACCTCATCCCGATAGCCAGCTGCAGGGCGGAGATATGGGTAATACTCCGACGGGGCGCAGCTGCATTCCACGCCCCCCCCCCCCCCCGGGTCTCTGCGGGGCCGCATCCCTCCTCGAGGGGCTTCGGCCCATCCGGCCCGGCCCCTCGGAGGTGACCGGCAGGTGGCGACTTGGGACTTCCCATCCTGGGGAGGCCAGGGGCTGGAACATGTTTGCGCCCTCTGCGGCCGACCGGCACCGCACCCCAGGTTCAGTCGGGGCTCCCCTGAAAGGGCTCCCCCCGCCTTTGCCACCACCAAACCCAGTCCTTATAGCTTGCTGCAGCGCAGAGTTATTTGCCGAAAAGCCCCCACCCCCCCTTAGTTTCCCTGCCCCACCCCGTGGCCCAGCACCCCCCCCCAGGGCGCGCCTTTCTCTTCCAGGTGATTCCCCCCAAAAGGCCCCCGGGGGCCAGGCTCAGGTGCTGCAGGGAAAGGGGTGAACTGGTGTCACACTCTTCAGCTGGGTGGTCGTAATGTTCTGGAGCAAGGAATCTGATTTTAAAAACTAATGCGGTGATACCACCAGCTTTCAGAAATTTGACTAAGTCCCACAGCGGGGGGCCGATTTGTCATATTTCTGAAATATGAATCCTGGACTGTGTCCAGCTAGTCAAAAAAAATTACGTCCTATCCACAAAAACCTAACCACTTCTCTTTAACCTTTGTGGAAAATGTCATAAGATAAAGGACAGGTGTAAAGGGGAATTCCAAACGACTTAGGAAGACAACCGCGCTTGAGAATCCGAATGCACTTACACTAAGCAACGTAATCATCAGTCCCCTGCCCATCATATCCAACCCCAATTCCAAAATAGTTGGAACAAAGTGTTAATTGTGAATAAAATCAAAATGCAATGACTTTCAGATCACATGAGCCAATAAGTTATTTACAATAGAACATAGATAACATCTCAAATGTTGAAACTGAGACATGTAACATTTTTATCCACAAAATGAGCTTATTTCAAATTTTATGGCTGCAATTGGTCTCAAAAAAGTTGGGACACAGGCAAAAAAGGGCTGAAAAAGCAATTAATATATAAGAGAAACAGCTGGAAGAACATTTAGCATGTAATTAAGTCAACTGTCATCAGGTGTGTAACATGATTGGCTATAAAAGGGATGTCTTAGAGAGGCCAAGTCTCTCAGAAGTAAAGATGGCAAGAGACTCTCCCACCTGTGAAGGGTTGCGTAAAAAAATTGCGCAATTCTTTATAAACAATGTTCCTCAACGTCAAATTGCAAAGGCTCAGAAGGTCTCGTCATTGACAGTGCACAATATCATCAAAAGATTCATAGAAACTGGAAAAATCTTGGTGCGTAAGGGAGTCTGGACAAGGCTGAAGACCTTTACTGGATGCCCGTGATCTTCGGGCTCTCAGACGCCACTGCATCACTCACTGGCATGATTCTGTCATTGACATTACTGAATGGGCCCAGGAATATTTCAAGAAACCACTGTCTGTAAACGCAGTCCGCCGTGCCATCCACAGATGCCACCTTAAACTCAATCATGCAAAAAGGAAGCCATTGTTGCGCATGATCCAGAAGTGCTGCTGTGTTCTATGGGCCAAGGCTAATTTAAAATGGACTGTAGCAAAGTGGCACAATGTCCTGTGGTCAGACGAGTCCAAATTTGACATCCTTGATTTCCAACAAGAGTGTTGTGTCGTCCGGACTAAAGAGGAGAAAGACCACCCCTCCTGTTATCAGCATTCAGCTCAAAAGCCAGCATCTCTGCAAGGTATGGAGATGCATTAATGCATATGGTGTGGGACACTTACATGTTTTAAAAAGCACCACAAATGCTGAAAGGAATATAAAGGTTTCAGAGCAACATGCTCCCCATCAGACAACATCTATTCCAGGGAAGGCCTTGTGCATTTCAGCTGGACAGTCCAAAACCACATACTGCAGCCATTACAACAGCATGGCTTTGTAGTAGAAGAGTTTGTGTGCTGAACTGGCCTGCCTGCAGTCCTGATCTTTCACCGATTCAGCACATTTGGCGCATAATTAAACGAAAATCCCATCAAAGGCGACCCAAAACTCTCCAGCAGCTGGAAGCCTGTAATAAACAAGAGTGGGATCAAATTCCAATGGCTAAACTCAAGAAGCTTGTCTCCTAAATGCCCAGATGCCTCCACTCTGTGTTAAAAAGAAGAGGAGATGCTAAACCATGGTAAACAGGCCCCTGTCCCAACTTTTTTGAGACCTGTAGCAGCTTTCAAATTTGAGATGATCTCATTTTATGGATAAAATTGTAAAATTTCTCTGTTTCAACACTTGCTATGTTATCTCTGTTTATTGTGAATAAAATATCGGCTGCTGTGATTTGAAAGTCATTGCGTTTTGATTTTATTCACAATTTACACTTTGTCTCAACTATTTCGGAATTGGGGTTGTACCTTTCTTTACGCAGTTGGCCAGCTGAATGGTCGTCGCTTTAAATATTGCAGCTGCACAGAATTGTGGGATAGCATTACCTCCCTTCTTTTTGAAAAGGATGGTTCTGTGTACCCTATGGGGCACCTTTCCTTGATATTTATAGAATTCGAATCCCCTTGTCATGGCTGCCACGTAATTTTTTCCGGATCATTTATCGGGAGTTAGGCACTTTCCTAGGCAAAAAAGACTATTCGGCCTCAGCCCCGCTCCTTCGAAATTTGGGATAAACCTGGACCGTTTGACAACAAAATTTAGGGGAATTACCGCCGCCAAATGGTAGGGAATGTGCAGTGTCGGGAAATCAGGGGGTGGGGTCGGACATCAGGGGGGTGGGGACTGATGCCCTGCACTCCGCAGCGAGGGCACACTCCTCCGCCCTGTCTGTCAGTTCGGAGGCCTTAGAAAAAAAACCAACCCGTATTAGCCAATCAGATTGAAGCAAAGCTTATCGCTTAATGATCGATGCATTATTTTAAAAAAATGAGGGAAGCCGGATCAAATCTGGCTACCAACCAATCACAAACTGTTACGGAAAATACACACACTGATTCAGATTTTAAAAGAGCTTTATTAAATATTTTGCACATTACAAACAATACATTCACCACATCTCAAGAAAAACAAAAAATTAAACAAGCTTCAGGCAGTTACAGATGTCACAGAGACAAATCTCTCCAGTTCACACATCAATTCCAGTCCATTTTTGTTCGGGGTTTTTTCCTTTTAAATCAAGAGTCCTCTTCCTTCTTAAGGTCGTCAAAATTTGTTTAAAAACAACGTCACTGTTTATAAAAACACTTGTTGCAGTAACTTTGCATCTTGTTTTCCACAATTTTGTCACAGCAACACTAACACACAACCAACATAACTTTCTGTGATCATACAGTCAAAATTGGCATAGATAATAGTTTTCCGATCGCACAATATATTTAAGCGGATATCTTCCATTTTTTCCAAACTTCTTTAGATCTATAACAGTCAATTAAAAAGTGACCAATTGTTTCTTTCTCAATACAGTTTGGCATCGGACAATCTATGGTTTTTATAAAGCAACTCCATTTAACGACACTTCTCACTGGCAAGTGCAACCTGCCATTCATTATTAACCACATCACATCACGCATTTCTTCTGATATGCATTTACTATTTAGACATTCCACCGCAGTTTCAGTTTCTGGAAGCGTGCAATCTTTAAAAGTGGGCCAAGTCTCGTACACGGAATCATTAATCAATTTATATATCGCTTTACTCGCCATTGTTCCCCAATTAATTTCAAGATTCTTTTACTTCGCGACGAAATCACCATATATTAACTTATAATATGCTGTTGACTTCCTTCTTCTCCCCCTTTGTTTTTCCCAACTTTCAATACAGCCGACCCAAGCTGCTTCTCGTATAATTCCGCTGGAGACATTTTTACAAAACGCAATCTTTAATTTGTTACCCACTGCTCCAAGGCCACCAAATTCAACGCTTTTATAAATCAGTTCTCGTTTCGTGACTTCTCTATTATTTCCCCAAATTAGTTTGACACACATTTTATTTAGTTTAGCAATATATTCATCTGTCGGAGGTAAAACTGTGGCTAAAAACATGAGCTTCGAGAGTATAAAGGTCTTGATGATATTTATCCTCGCCTTGTACGTTGTCTTTCGGCTTTTCCATTTTTCAGCTTCTTCTGAGATCTCTTGTATTTTCTTTTCCCAATTACGCTTTACACAGTCACCATTAGTAATAAAAATACCCAAAATCTTCACTTCATCTTTTAGTTGGATACTGAGGCGCGGTTGTCTATCTTCAATTCCGACCCAAACACATTCGGTTTTTGAGTGATTTAACTTTGCACCCGCAGCTTGTTCATATCGGTTGAATTGATCATGAATCGCATTCAATTTTTCCTGGTTTTTAACGAATACAGTGACGTCATCAGCATATGCAATCACCTTCACAGTTTCATTTTCATGTACTTGTACTCCAGAAATTCATGCATCACAATTTATTCTCTTTAACAAAGGACTAATTGCAATAATATAGAGGGCAGCGCTTAGAGGGCAGCCTTGTTTGACACCTCTATAAATTTCAAAAGAATCAGCCAGGCCACCGTTTACGTTCACTCTGACTGTTGATTTTACATAAACCATCTTAATGAAATCAGGGGGAAAACCGTATCGTTCCATGACACACCATATATAATCACGCGAGATAAAATCAAATGCCCTTTTCTGATCGAATCCTACGATAAAAAAGCCAGAATTGTTCAACTTCGAATGAGAAATTAATTCCCTTACCATGCATAAGTTATCCCACATTACACGACCTTTAATCGCACGTCTGTTGTTTCTCAATGATGTTATCAAGCACTTTACTTAATCTGTTCACAATTTTTGCAAACACCTTGTATTCCATATTCATCAAAGTATACTTGCCCCCAATTGTTCAAATCTGATTCGTCTCCTTTTTTATAGAGCAAAGTTATAATTCCTTGATAAAAATCATCATGCATTTTTTTTCCATTCCTTCATTAAACGCAAATGTTAACACATCAATTATATCGTCACAGAATGTTTGAAAAAATTCAGCTGGCAAACCATCTGGACCGGGAGATTTTTTCAGATTTAACTGCGAGATAGCGAGCTTCACTTCTGCCTTTCCAATTTTACCCGTTAGCGCCTCAGGCCGAAAATCAGATTCTTCGTCAACAGCTGTTAAAAACATTTTCATGTCTTCTAAATTAGTAGACATATCGTTGTACATTTCTTTAAAATTTCTGACAACTGTTTTTCTAACATCGTCATCGCTTTGGACAAAATACCATCGTTTGTTTCAAGACGCTTTATACATTTCTTTTCTCTGCGTTCCTTATATGATTCTATTATTTTCTGGATATTAAAGTTATTATCCGCGTCAGCCTCATAACCAGCCTGAATTTTAATAGAATCAAAAAATTCATTATTATACATATGCAATTTCTCATTGATCTCTTCAAGGGAAATTTTGTCTTGTACACTGTAAGACATTTCAAGCTGGTTCAACTTGCAAATGAAAGTTCACCTGCTGCCTTGAAAATGCAATTTAACTCAACTTGAGGATAAACTTTGTTTCAACTCAAAAGTTGAAGTTCATTAAGTTGATATGACTACAATGTTCTAGTACTCTCAACGTTGTTTTTGAAGTTGTCCAAGTTGATTTAACTTTTAACCACTAGTCGTTTCAACTTTTTACTGCAAGTTAAAACAAAGAATTATTTCACATTATCAATGCATGAAAACTTTATTTACCTAGTCCAACTAACTCACATTTCTGTATTGTTATAACTCATATTTCAAATTTAAAATAACTTATTGACATTTATACAACTTGTCATTTCGAGTCAAGAGCATTTAACTTTAAAATTTGTTGCAACTTATACATCTAAGTAATCTAGACTGATAATTCCAAGTTTGCTTATTTTAGTAACAATCACTGAATTCTTGCAGCCTCTCTGTTCAGTCATGTAATATTTATTTGAAAAACAATGTTATACAGCTTAAACATTAAGTTTTGATCTCAAACATGCCTTCACACCTAAATAGGTGGGTTGACGCTGAACAATCAGGCTCATGTAAGATAATCAATGGGTTCATAAAATCCTGAGATGAACAAGAATAATGTTGCATGTTGCTAAATCTTAACCATTTTTTTACAAAACAGCTGTCTTTTCACACATCAGTCTTAGTTACTGCGGTCTCTCTAAACTCCAGCGCTGGCAGTTTTGTAAAATCCAAATATAAATTTAAGCTGTGAGCAGTTTTGAAAGGGCCCTCGCAGATGTTGACAGGTGCAGGCGTGCACTCACAACCATTGGACACTGCTAGACTGGGTACAATGTTATTTTCTGAGTGGAGTGCAAACACCATTCCTGAAATAAGTAAGTGGAGAACGTTAATGAGTTCTGTTCATGAAAAAAAGTAGAAATTTAAATGAATATAATCAACGTCCTTTTGGGTTTGGGTCATGGCACAATGGAACTTTAAGTCTTGGCATGTTTTATATCTCCACCAAATTTTATTCATGTAGGTCAGTGTTTCCCAAACCTCTCCTGGCGTACCCCTTGTCCTGCAGGCTTTAGATCTCTCCCTGCTCCAGCACAGGTGATTCAAATGATCAAATGTGTTGAGGATTACAAAATGAGCCAATAGCGACAACCAGATAAATGCAAAAAGGAGGCTTTATTTCTGAAGGGGGAAACCCCCCCAACAGAGCTGGCAACGGTACAAAGTCCACAATCCAAAAACAGTATCCAATGGGCGTAATCCAGAATCGTAACCAGGGCACCAATAACAAAGTTTGTGGTCAGACAAAAAGGATTCGGTACACAGGCGTGGGTTTGGAGGAGAAGCAAACTCATAAGCCAAAGACAGTCCGAATCCAAAACCAGGGCAGCAAAAACAATAACAAGATCGGGCAGAAAAAAGGTCAAAAATACACAGATGCAACAATATCCAAAAAGGGCAAACCAAAATCGATAGTCGGGCAATCCAGTCAGAAAGATAATATGGCAATGAGTCGAGCGAAAAACGTGGCACAAGAAACAAGGAAGTATAACGATCTGACATGGAACTGTATGTGAAGACACCTTATATACACATCCGGAGTGAACACATGACAAGGGAGCACAAAAGCAGGTGCGATCAGAGAAACAATAATCAGGATTGACACATGAGGGATTATCTAATTACATGAATCTGGCGAATGCCAAAACGCAGACAGGGATAACGAGACATTCCGATGAACGAATAAACAGCTCCGGTTAAGGAGTACTAAAGTGTACAGTCTAAAGAAAAGGGAAAGCCTGAGATATAAGTGGAAACTGCAGTAGAGATAATTAGTGATAGGCAAGAAGGGCGGAGATACAGATTGGGCGAATGCTGAGAGATCGTTAGTCTATTAGTATGTGCAGCTATACAATCCCGGTGAAAGTTAGTCCGTTAGGAAAAACATACAATGTTAATCTTGGTTAGTAATTAATCGAAAACAATAAACTGTTAGTATGGTTAGTGGATAGTAACAGAGAGAGAGGAAGGAAGCACCCGAGATAATGAAGGAAGATTGAAAACCCAGAAACCAATAAATCACCCGAATGCGTGGCACGTAAGACAAAACCGTGAGCAAAGACCTACACAAGACAATACTGGGTAAACGAAGTGCAAAGCAGAGCATGGCAGAAATAAACATGATCAGGAATCTAGGGAACTGAGGCAACGGTTATGAATAAAAACGGATATGAAAAATAATAAACAAGAATATCTAAATATCAAAAACACAATACACAATCCTAAGAATGGTCAGACAGGCAGTGGTCACTTAACACAAGAATCCTAAACATGGCAGAGCCAGGTACAGAACTAAAACATGACAAGCAGAAATACGGATCACAACAAAATGATGATGAAGCCCTGAAGCTGCTTGATAAGTTAATTATTTGAATCACCTGTGCCGGAAGTGAGAGATCTGAAACAAACAGGATAAGGAGTATGCCAGGAGAGGTTTGGGAAACATGTAGGTGAACCGTTTTGTTGAAATTTTCTAGGGGGCGCAATGGTGCCATTTCGGCTATGTGCAAACGATACGATAGTAATAGTAATACCTTCAGCAAGGTCTTAAAATGTCATGACCCAAATTTTAGGTTGATCGGAAAAAATCTCGGAGTTTGTAAAGTATGATGGCGAAAAATTTTAAAAAGTTGCAATTTGAATTGAAAAAGACTCAACAGGAAGTCAGGCAATCAGGGCACCAAGACACTTCTTTTTAGGTCTCAGCAAAATTCACATGCCCACCGAATTTCATACATGTAGCTTAAACAGGCTGCTTCATTGAAATATTCTAGGGGGCGCTCTGATTCCATTTGGCCACGACCGTGTAAAAACCCTATGTCATACTAAGCTGTTAGACTGGCTTAATACGTATGCAAAAATGCAATCCTGTGTTAGGGGGCACTATAGAGCCACTACGTCAAATGCGGTGTTAATCAAATCGAAGAGAATCACCTTTTCCCCCCCAAACATGCTAAGTTTTGCGAATTTGAGTAAGGTTAGGCCCTCAAAAATGTCTTTGTAAAATCCTGAAAAAATGCAAGAAATGGCTCATAGCCCACCTCCTCTGCGGTGAAAAAATTGGAAAAAAATTGAGAAAAAACTTCATTATGACTACGGTGGCCCCACTGAATTTCATGAGAATCCCAGCAGTTGCGTTCCAAAATGGCCGTGTTTGGTGGCGCTAGAGCCACTGGGGCACATCTAAGCACAGGAACAACAGTAGGTTGTAATTTTTCACGACTGATGTGTCAGCAAATTTTTTTGTTTTCGTGCATGGCAAGGCCCCCAAAAATGTGTTCTCACAGCAGAATAATAAGAATCCCATCAAAAACAATAGGTTCCTCGCACCTTTGGTGCCCTAACAATATGATACAATGTATCATGATAAAATCCCAAAAACCAAAAGTTTAACAAATCTGCTGGTTCCCACATTCTTCCAAAACTTGAAATGAGAATAGGATGAAAAAAAAGAGAAACAGAGTTTGAGGTATTGTGGGGTTCTGCTGAGGCAAATAAAGGGATACTGAGAGCTTTCTAAAACCATACAACAAACTTCCATCTCTAGATAGCAGACCTCTTTAAAACAATACTCAAGTACAATTGTTCCTCTGTAAACAGTTAAGACCTCACCAAAGGTTCTTTAAAAACATCAGCAATTTATAAGAACAATGCAAAAGTCCCCAAAAACAGCCTCTTCCCAGTATGAGCTTGAGATGTGTATTAATTTGTGTAAAGGTGTTGTCTTGGCAGCTTTATATCTGACCAGCACTGTACAAACTACACTGCTGGAAACACAAACAATTTATGAAGAACAATCCCAGAGTCCAAAAACAATGTTGTTTTCTTCTATAAGGAGCTATAGATGGACATTCATTTATTTATAGGCGATATCTGAGCAGTTTATTCCTGAGACCATGGATTCTTGCTGACCCTCTAAAGGAATTCGAAGGAGTACTTCATTGTACGGGGGTGTTACGGCCCGATCTAGGTAGTGCGACCACAGGTAGATAAATGAAGGAAGCACGGGGAGAGAAAACTGTGGCAAATACAGAAGAACCCGAACGCTGCCCAGCACTCCGGCCCCTATACTGCCTAACCAGAGCTAACTAAAACCTACCACTAGTCTTCGAAGGTTTACCAGGCACGGGGCGGCTTTTAAACACGCAACTCCAGAACGCTCCGTCCAGAAGCGTGGACTGAGCGAGCGAATCGTGTACCCCCTTCGGAAACAAGTTTCCACCCAGAGTCACCTCCAAAAATAACAAAGGGAAAATAACAAAGCAAAACAATAAAGAGGTATCCCGATGGAAGGATAGTAAGATCCAGCTGGGACTACCCTAGCTAACCAGAGTAACCGAACAGCACACAGAAAGGGCGAGACGAGCGAGGTAGTCGGACACGGACGTCAAAACCCGGGCATCTATTACCGAGCAACCAGATGGAAGGGCAAAAGCAGAAGTCAAAGTCACAGAGCGACAGGCCAAGGGTCAATCACAGGAATCCAAACAAACCATAAGCAGGGCAAGGCAAGAATCGTAGGTCAAAAACAAACCGGTCCAACACAGAAGGCAATCGAAATACTCACAGTTTAGAAACGCTAATTACAAATGGAAGAAGAGCTAGTCTACCACAGGAGTGCACGTGGCGCCCTTATAAACGCACCGCCCCGCCCCCGGAAGTGGAACGTTCCATTCAGGCCCAAGCAGAACCAATATTAGGGCAAAGGTCATAACAGGGGGTACTCAAGGTTAAGGCAGTGAATTGCGTCCATTAACATTGCAAAGCCTGTGGGCACATCTTGGAGGTCATGAATTATGATAGTTTCCTCAACCACCACAGCCACATTGAAAAACTTCTAGAGAAAATGCATCATGGTAGAAGCCTCTGTGTCACATAAGCAGTCCGACCTG
Organism: Gymnothorax reevesii; assembly: GCA_029721435.1. Lineage (NCBI taxonomy): Eukaryota > Metazoa > Chordata > Actinopteri > Anguilliformes > Muraenidae > Gymnothorax > Gymnothorax reevesii. The sequence goes on from CM056585.1 coordinate 55,225,402, forward strand.
CATTCCTTTCATTATCACATCGAGGGTTTCTCCATGAGCCTAATGACAACGTCATACACATTTCAACAGACATCTGTTTGCAATTTAAAGTGCCAGTAAATACCTTGCATGTGTTTTTAAAAAAAATTCCAAACGTCAAGCTATCTGTAATATGGGCCAAAAAAATTTATAAAAAATATTTGACCAAAAATAACCTTAGGAAATGCAATTTTTCAAAAAAAAAAGGGTTTCCCGGTCTAAAAATAGATCGGCTAGATTATTTACCGCGCAAAGCATTGTGGGTCAAAATCACGCACTGTAAACAAAGACGGCCTCGCGCGGACGAAAAAGAAGACAGACAAATACGTTTTTGGAGAATGTGGAGGCAAACACGATAAGAAAAACATAATTCCCCCATTCGAGGCACACTACCATTTACCTTGTATACTATTATGAACTCAACTTCAACTTATTTATTTTATTTCAACAAATTTCAACTTATTAATCCATCAAAGTTAGGGCCAACTCATCATTGTCAATGCCCAGTCGCTCTCTCAGACTCTTCCACCGATCAATAGCACTCCCAATATACACTAGGGATCGTCTTCTTTTGGCATCAAGGGCAATTTTCCTGCGTTTTCTCTCCGAGGCTGTCAACTTGATTCTTTTCACCATTGCTGTTGTGTGTGCTACGTCACACGTCACGTTGTACACAAGAAAGGGAACTTACTCTGACATCACATTTTCGCTCACGCGACAGTTTGAGGGTTGAGTGAGTTTTTAACATCAAAATCCATATTTTTCGATGTCGCAAAAATTAGTATAACATATTGATGTGAAGTTGAATGATTTCCCTACCTACTGATACCATTTTTATATGTTGTCACAAATCACAAATATCACTGCAAGAAAGAGAACATGCTTGTTGTGGAAGAAGCATTCAGACACCTCAGTAAAAGTATCAATACTGCACTGCAAGTCAAAGTTCAAGTTCAAACAACTTGCATGAAGTACGAAAGCATAATTGGCAAATGTAAGGCACTAAAAATAAAATTATTCATGTTGTAGTTAAATCGCCCTCCTGTCAGTGTTTTACTATTATATTTGATGTCTATGGATTAGCATCACTACTGCATTCAAATTAAACACATCTGGAGATACATGGTTTCACTGGACAGGAAGGGTATGACAAATTGCAATCTAAAAGTAACTACTAACTAAATAAATGAGACAAATGTAGTGCAGTAAAAAGTAAAATAATTGCCATAAGAGGTAGAGGAGTAAAAGTAAACAATTGTACCAAAAATAAAAAATAAAAAAACTCCAGTGAAGTACAAGTACCTATTAAATTGTAACTGAATAAAGTACTTGAGTAAATGACTTTCACTTCCACTACTGTTTTTGACTACACATATCAAAATACAGGAATTGTATGCAGCACTAAGTTGGCAAAGGATTACCTGTCTTTGACAAAACAGTGCAGGCCATCTGTCCATGACTTCAGAGATGAGTGGCTCATCATCGATGACCTCCTGTCTTCGCTGTGAGAATGTTGCAGTCATCAGTTCATCCAGGAGTTGTAAATCTGGATCCCTCTTCTGCACTTCTAGAAGCATTGTCTCACGATCCTTCTCTGATTTAACAGCAGTCTGTCCATCAGGTGGCTCTGGCAAGTAGTGGACCTCTCCCTTTTTTGACATCTTGACTGGCTTGCAGCATCCCTCTCCCTTTTTTCTCTTGTTTACAAGAACTTCAGGGCATCCAGCTACCATCATTCTCTGCCCCTGCCTTGAAAGAAATTTCACTGGGTTCAAAGATTGTATTTCATCAGACAATGATGCTACAACAGAGGCATCAGCTACGCAGTTATTAGCATCCAATGCTTTCTGTATGGTTTTCTTTATGTTTTGATAAGCAAATTCTCCTATATCAAATAACTCATCAATTACTTCCTGTATTGCTGAATTTGAAACATGCAAAATGGTTTGCATGCGGAGCAATAAAGATGCCAACTGACTTTTAATGGCCTCTCCATTTTCAAAAAGAGGTTCAGCCTCCGGTATAGGATCATATGAAGGTGATTCCTCAGAAGCAGAAACAGAATCCTCCCTGACCCCTGCTGCTCCGTTTGTAAATGTATGCTCTACACAAAGCTCTGGTCTTAGACCATTTAGGGTGGAAAACTTATGATTGCAACTTCTATGAGCAGTAAATGTTGACAGAATACTGGACTTGAAAGAGCAATCTGCAAATGGACATGTAACCGTTTCCCTGTTCCTTAAATGTGTCTTCAAGTGAGCATAATATTTGTTAATGTCACTAGGCTCTAAGAATGTACACAAATCACAGCATAACTTGGTCACAGTTTTTTGTACCTTCTTTCACTTGTTCTTTCAAATGATTTTTAAGTTCAGCTCGAGTTTGAAATGTGCTCAAACAGTCCTCATAAATACAAACAAGGCCTGAGCTCCTCCGATGATGTCCATGACGCTCTTTGTAATTAATTTACGTTGACGTTCTTATTTTTCAAACAGAAAAGGTTTTATCCTACCTTGACATGTTTCGACGGGATACTCCCTTCTTCTTCAGAAGAGTCACCGATGTTGCGAGTGACGCGTCTTATCAGCTGATGTTAGCGAGGCGTGGCCGCCCTGTCAGATTTGACAGGGCGGCCACGCCTCGTGCTGTCCGGCCGCTCCTCCAAGATGGTACTCCAGGTGTGGGAAAGCGTGTATGCCCCCTCGTCCTGGTTGCGACTGTACAGCTGAAAAACTGCAAGTTAGGTTAGGTTCACAGTCTCTTACCATGCTGACGGAGTTTAAGTAATCATTATTTCTGGAACCAAAAATTCAGAGTTTCCCTTTCTCTCAGGGATAATTAACTCAAGAGTTTTCACTAATCCTGCTTTATGAAACAGGGCCCTGGTCTTTTATCCCTAGACACCCAGAATGAGAAAAGCGTGTGCACACTCAGATCGGTGTTTTTATTGAAAAAAAAAAAAAAAAAAACACAAAAACAGGAAGTGAATATAGTGGGAATAGCTTTGAGAGAACCATCACTCTTAAATAAGTCCTCCTAAACACAAGGGATGGGAATCGAGAACCAGTTCCAGTTGAGAACCATGAAGACATTGGAATCAGAACCTGAATCGTATGGCTATGAGCTTATCAATTCCTTTTATAATTGTCAGCATGTTTTTCCGACAGCTACATATTGCAAACATGCCTGCCTTAAGACTGATTTATGGTGATGAGGAATAAACAGTCCAAAGCGTGGCGTTATAATAACATTGGCGCCATGCACGCAGGCTGAGCATAATTTTTCTTGTAAAAACCCTGAAAAAAAAATAAAAAACAACACATCTACACCGTGTTCATACTCAGAAAATAAGAGTTGATGCCCAAAAACATGTGTAGGCCGACTTTTTCCATACAGAACTTTGATCATGAATCAATAAGGGAATCGATAAAGAATTGAAACAATGAGTAAAACGGATAATGGCATTGTTATCAACAAACTTAACAATTCCCATCCCTACTTAAGACCCTGCAAGTCCACCAGACAAGCAGCAACCTTCAAGTCCATAGGTGTGTTCCTTCTTAACCAATACATTTCTTTAGATGGGAAATAGTAATAACATGAAAAACATTTATAAAAGCAAACATAAAACTTCGCTGCACCCATTCTATTGGTCCGATCACAGAGCAGTCGGTCACCAAACCACCTATGAATGACAAACATAACATGGGTATGAATACACATGCTGATGTAGACAACTGGACATTAATTTTAAGTTTTGGGTAGTTTAAATAACAATGAAATGTCCTTTTCAAGTCAACAAGCTCCCTGATATGATACTGACATTGTCTCTTTGACGTCACCCATAGAGTTGTGACTAAGGCTACGTTCAGACAGCAGGTCTTGATGCGCAATTCAGATTTTTTAGAGAATCCGAATTTTTTGTGTGCTCGTTCACATTACACATTATATGCAATTTCTATCAGTTTTGAGTATGAACTGAATGCGACCCTGAAGTGATCCGCATGCGCAAAAGAGGTCCTGAGGTAATACGTGACCATGCAGGCACACACTGTTTGTTTCCAGAAGTAAATATGGAGGCATCTCATCCCGGCATTTCAATGACGTAAAGGTCGAATAAATGCGACCAGACCATTCAGACAGCAGTCGCAATGCAAAATATCAGATACGTGTCAGATTTAGGACCACATATGAAAGTAGCCTGGGTAAGATTTTAAAAAAATCTAATTTGAGCTGTTCTAACTGTCTTTAACAGATCGGATACAGGTTACATATGGGCAAAAAAAAAAAAACGATTTCGGCCACATTTGCCTACTGTCTGAACGTAGCCCAAGTCATCATGTCTGAGTCAAATCAAGTCGCTGGTCATAAGCTCAAACTCAAAGCAGACGAGAGAGACCAATGAGGAGTGAAAGAGGACAGGGGAACAAATTAGACAATGAGCTAACTAATTAACAAGCAGAGTGGGGAAAGCTGAGAGCCATGAGCTGCATTTCATGTTCACATTGACTCCTTTCTGATCCTAAATGTATCTAAGCTTTTACCTATGAGCTTTCCCGACTCTGCTTGTTAATTGGTTAGCTGATTGTCTAATTTGTTCCCCTGCCCCCTTTCACTCCTCACTGCTCTTCCTCGTCTGCTTTGAGTTTGAGATCATGACCAGTGACTGAATTTGACTTGGACATGATAAGTTGGTCACAACTCTGCACATAGGTTTCTGAAGAGCCACTGTGAAACTCAGTGTGCGCGACTCCAGCCGTCGCCATCTTGGCAGTGCCTGACTCCACCTAACTCCTGGCTAATACAAAAATGGTCAAAGAGGTGGAGTGTGGACAGAGCTGAGGCAGGCCAAATTACATCTACAGTCTATGCCAGCCACCTGTGACTAAACCCACCTGTCACTCAAGGCTTCATGCCCTTATTTATGCATAACTATAAACATTAATACACTGCCCGGCCAAAAAAAAGTCACCATTTGGAAATGGATGAACAAATTCTATGATTGGATCATTATTAGGTTATTAATGTTTCAGCTGCAATAATCATTTTAACCCACACCGATGAAGCCCATTGCTACTCATTTCTTAAAAAATCCCGTCAGAAGACACATCCCTTAATGGTGGAAAAGATGATACAGTATTTCAGGACGGGCCAGTTATTGGCCTGTATCTAGCAAAGAAAACCATGAATGAGAAAAACAAGTATGAGGAATCATTTTCACAGACAAATTTGTCACCGCAAAGTTCTGACCTTAAACACATTAAAATTTATTTGGATGTGCTCAAGAAAGACCACTGAGTGTTCAACCATTGTGTCGAGAAGACAAGATCTCGGTCAAAAATTCTGCCATTTCTGATCGAAAATAAATGTTCTGGCATTTCATATGATTATCAGAACAATGGCAAGACGAATTTGCACTTCAATCAAAGCTACACAGATTCCAACTAAATATTTGAGTGTGCAACTTCTTTTTTAGCCGAGTGTATAATTTGGGTGAGTTAATTCACCCACTGAAAAGTTGTCACAAATTTATAAATTCTGACGTGTACTTAAACCTGACACTTACCACTAAATAATGTCCATCACCCACGTTTGCATCAAGGACATTAGTGAACTCCTCCGCTAATTCAGGGTATGAGGCATAGTTGTTTAGGACTTCCAACACGCAGCCGCATATGTGGGACGTGGGTCTTCTTGTAAAGGTGCTCTCTGGCTCAATGAATCGAACATGGATATCCTTGCCAACGAGAAGGTCCGCACCTGTTGAAGGCATGAAAAAAAGGCTATTCAATTGTAAAGATGTAGTCAATTATTTGACTACTATTTAACTGTTACGGTCTTAGTCAACTAAGATCTTTTAGTTATTTGGTTATTAGTCACCCCGGCACATTTGCTTAGTGTTTAAAGGGATATCAGATCTTTTTACATTAAGTACTTGCTAGAAGTGTAGTAAATACATTAGCGTCAGCATTAGCTTACTTACAGAGTCAAATTCTCAGAGTTCTGGTCAGGTTACAAGCAAACCAAGAAGCTTCAACCAGCCGGAAAATGTCATCTTAAATCAATAATATCATCAAAGGATCAAATAACTAATCAAAATTCTGTCAAATATTTACCAGTTCAAAATCTGAGAAATTTCCTCAGCCGAACTTCACCACAGTTCCTGATGAACTTCTTCAGGAAATCAAGAGTCTGACTGTCCCTCTTGTTGAGGGTTTCATGTTGTAGCATAGCTACAACCTTCCTGGGTGTAGGAGTGAGGCTAGCCAGCACTTCATCCAATCCTCCTGGGGGCAGTCTCAGCCCTTTCAACACACTGCTCCAACACTCTGCTATGTATGCTGGATCCTTCACTAATTCTTTATGTGCCACTTCAAGTAAAGTTTTCCTGACATTTGCCTTGGTGACAAGAAGTTTAACATCATGGGCCTCTAGGAAATCCAACCATTCCTCTGTTCCCGAGATGGTTTTGAAGTCCTTCATCGCTTGCTCAGCAACTTCCTTTTCGTCAGTGGGAACTGTTTCTAAGAACGCTGCAAACAGTTCATCATCCAAGATTTCAAGTCCAAGACAGTGGGAGAGGAAGGGTTTGGCCAGTACTATGGGAAAGTACTTCAGCATGTTGTAGCCTAGAACCATAACTTTAGCCATGTTTTCCCACTCATCTTTCATATCATGTCTCGTCATAGGTATTTTCAGCATGTTTCCGGCCGCGCATTTCATAAAAAAAGTCTCCCAGTACTCATTTAACGCATCACGTAAAACTCCACCATTGTCTTCTCCTTCCTCTGTCTTACCATTGGGTAGGACCATCTCAATCTCTAAGATGACTCTATCTACAGACACACATCCATTCTTAAAGGCAGCATTTAGTTCTTGGAAAACATTTCCCCTGTGAAGCCTAAGCCGGGTGATCTTTGGTGATTGAAACTGTTCCCGGACTGTAAATAAGCTTTCGACCGGCACTGGGTCCATTGGAAGGGTATCATCCAGGTCAGCAGTGTCATCATCGAGAAAATCATATCCAATCACAACTTCCTCATCAAAAGTAATTGATGCCTGTGGTCCATAAGTCAAATCAGCCTCATGAAACATGTCGACCTCTGTTGAGAGGTTTGCATTCTGAGTTTCATCTGACAAAGGCATTTTACTCGCAATTTCACTTGTGGTAGCAGCTACACGTGGAGTTCCAGTTGTGGAAGCAACCACACGAGAAGCAGCAGTTGTACGGGGTGACTCACTGAGAGTCGATGAACCAGGTGAGGTAGCAGCATTCAGTATTTCATTTGCATCGGTGTCAATCCGTCTGCATGAAAGATAGTCTCAACATTTTAACTCTTCTCTTCTCATATTGCTCACCTAGTGTGGTCAATGGAGCCAGCTCATCTTCAGTAAAATCCCGCATGGTGAATTCAAATTCATTGACATCACCAATTTTACTTCTTCCATTTGGAAAAAAGAGGTCTTTCCCAATCTCCAACAGTTGTGCCATAGTGGCAGTCTTTGATGCCTTCAAATGTCTGGTGCCTCCTCCCCTTCTCTCTTTCACCTGAATGATACAACCCATAGCCTCTTCAAACAATTCCATTTGAAAAGCACGCTGCACTTTGAGGGCATTTGAGTTACTGGACATTTTTTCTGAACGATAATCTGCCTGATTTCTCTTTGAGGCCCGTCTTTGGTTTACTTTAGCCTTAGAGACAGTTGCGGTGGTGGCTCCTTCCAGTGCAGCCACTTCTCTTCCGCAGTACTGCCGAATAGCTATCCTATCCCCGATTTTGGGCACATATAGACTTAGTTCGTCGTCTGTCATTGAATGGACAGTATTACAGTCAATCTAAAAAAACAATGGAAATGGGTGCAGTTGAGCATAAAAGAATAAGACCGTTTTATTTGTGTGACTAATTTCTATGTAAGGGATTCAAGGTGTTTTTTTATTCAGGAAAATCTAAAGGATGCGACTTTTGTGCGTGCTCCAGAGTGCCTTGCCTCTCTTCAGCTCCCCTACATGTATACTAGGACTGCACAATATATCATTATTAAAACTATGTGATGTGTTCTGTTAACTGGAGCATTACAGACCTTCTCGTTGATGAAGACATCAATGACTGCCTCATCTAACCTCCTTTGTTCCCGGAGAAACTTGTGGAAACTCTCGTCCATTCTATTAAAAAGGGAATAATGAGTTAATCTCCTGAGACCCAGCAATTCATTTTTGTCCTCTGTGGGGGACATTTGTTTTTGGTCAGTATCTCTGAAGCCATACATGCTATTGTGTTAAGTCCTGTTGGCCCTTACAGAGGACATCCTGAGCTTTTAAATGATATGACATATGTGGGGGTGGGATCTTTTATACCCCAAAGACTTAGGTGGTGTGAAAAAAAAAAAAGAAATTCAAAAACTTTTTTTCCTCTGGGTCTCAGGAGGTTCCCTGACATGAAGCACAACCCCTGAAAGTGTTAATTTATTTTGTTCTTCATGATTATTTATATCTCTCTATGCACTCAAAAGTTCTGAAATGGCTGGAAAATCCAGCAACTGCAAGGAAGAAAAGTGATTTTTTGCACTCTTACGCCCCCCAAAAAAGTCTGAAGTTTCCCACACGCAAGTCACATGACCTATGACGTTAGCAAAGGAAGGCAGCTTCACTATCGCAGTCTCTGCACAGTCCCCTTAAAGGATAAGAATAGGAATGCTAAACTTGCATTGTTTATTTATTTTTTTTTAAATAATGGTGCAATCCTACCAAAGCTATTGCCTCGACAAAATGGGTGAAATCGTAATTGCCGCCATATTATCTGGTAGAAATAATCCAACCAATCAGAAGAACAGAATTCACAAGGTTCACCGCGGATTGGTCACGTGGTCATGACGTGTGTCAAGTGGGCCCTGGGATGGCAGTCGCAGATATGCATTTCATAGAATTTGAGCGTGTGGATAGATTGATATTTTCATTAATTTTTGAACTGAAATGCTTTCGCTCTCTCCGCTTTTCTCTGCCATTTTGTTTCATATTTTACTTTTGGACACTAGAGAGTTCCACAGACCACGTTACGCGAGAGTTACATTTATGCGAGACCATTTGAGACTTTGATCCTGGGGCCCAGTGACGTAGGATTGCGGAGAGAGTTGAAGGAAAATGGCGCTGTTCTTGAGCTGGAAATATTGTGACATTGTGCTACCAAACTAGTGAGCTAGACTGCTCCATTTATTTTGTAAAAATGCCTATATTATCCAAACACAATGCACTTTCGCCTACAGTGCAAGTTTAGCATTCCTATTCTTAGCCTTTAAGGCCCATTCATACCCTTTTTTCGTCCGTCCATCCGTCTATCAGCCTGTCCGTCCTATATGTGTATACCCTTCATACCTCCGTGCCTCTTTTGTGTTGGTAGGCGCGTTAACACAATACTTCCTCTAGATGGCAGTGCCAAGCGTAAAAAAAAAACCAGCATTAATAAAACACGCGACTGTGGAAGAATTTACGGTGGCCCTGAGAGCTCATCGCACTGCAACTTCAGAAAGCAGATGCGAATGGCCAAAACACGGGCAAATTCAGAAAGCATCTTCATCAACTTGGCGACACTTAAGCTGCAAATACTCACAGCACAAGCAAAAGGCAGACGCTATGCAAGAACTCACAACACATGCAAAAAGGCAGACGCTGTGCAAAAACTCACAATACATGTAAATAGCCCGACATGCTGCGAATGCTCACAACACATGCAAAAAGGCCGACATGCTGCAAATGCTCACAACACATGCAAAAGGGAAGACGCGCTGCAAATCGTGTGGACGACAACGGAAGTGTTTCCGGGGGGCACAAAAAAGTGATGAACCAACTGGGAAATGCTTATTCTTCAGCGCGTTAAGAGTGTCGATTTTTCTCAGCGTCTTCTAATCGTCAGTGGCATCGGGAAAACCAGGTAAATGTACTTTTTTTACTTTAATATCGAGATATTATTGCAGATGTCAAAATTTTATCCAGCCCGTGCCTTTTGTTTATCATTAGCCGGCTAATTTAAATAATCTGACGAAATACACACGCTTCGTGGTGATGCTGTTAATGTAACGTTAGTGTTAATTCGCTATGGAAAGAGATCTATAATCAGCTTCCATATTTTTTGGCTTTTTATTAGACGGAACGATTTTTAAAAGGGGCATGAATATATTTTTTGAGGGTCTTATTTTTGAGAAGGGGGTCAGAATTCAGTAGTAATATAGCGAATGCATATGCCACAGCCAGCAACACCGTGACCGTCACCGTGTGTCATTAGTCATATGACTGTCGCCGTTATTTGCCTTCACCACGTCTAACAGCAGGAGAGAATAAACTGCAGTGTCCTGACTGGATGTTCTCTTGACGTCTTTACATACCCGAATGGTTCACTTGATTCATAAACGTTAAAGTGAGCCAAAAAGGTTCTGATTTCAGTCGTTATTGGTGTTAGAGGTTCGATATGCGACTCTTTCCCTGACGAGTCAAAATGCCTGCTGTGATAAAGATCTAGCACTGGCATTTGAATGGTGGGGTCACTCGTCATTATCTTTAAGCAACATCACAGGGTCATTCCATGCCAAATAGACCAGTTTTTGGAAAGTTTGCAGTGCACCACACTGTCTCAGAAAAATTTGAAAAAAAAAAAAAATCATGGGTGTTTGCCATCATTTGAAATGGTAAAATCCCAAATCTTAAGTTTCAACTCCAATTTTTCAAGGAGTAACTGCCAATTTAACCCCTTAACTGTCACTGGGCCCTAATTAGGACTGGGCCAAATGTGAGAAAATGCAAGTTACAGTTAAGGCATAAAATGATGGGTGTCTAGTCACTTGTGAATGTAGCAATGACTTATAAGCGTTTTTGAAGGGATACAAATACACTTTCTAGTACTGCTAAATTGGCGTCAATGGGTGCACGTAGGTCAAATTACCAGATATTTATCAATCTATCAGATTTGGCATATCTCATTTGATTTTTCTGTAATAAGCTGTTGAAAATGACCATTTGTACAGAACCAATTTTTTTTATTTTTTTATTTTAGTTGGTCCCCTTGACTGAAGTATGCATGATCAAGGGTTCATATTGCAGCCTCATCCTCAGCAGCTACTGCACTTTGGCCCCTTAAACCCAATCCAATCTCCTGTCCCAAGTTTGGGAGTAACTTGCATATGAAAATGCTTATGATAAAAAAACTCCCAAAAATGCCTAAATTCAAGGCATGATTTGATCACGTGGACACGCCAGAAAAAATCTGAGAATTTGTGAAGTAGCTTTAATATTTGGGCAATGAACTATACAAAATGTATCTTGTGTTTACGACTAATTCCAAAAAGATTCATTTTTATTTATCATGCTGTGTGGCTCATATCAGCCTAATAACAGACTGAAAATAGAGTGGGATTGTCAATAATTTGGGTTTCATAAATTCAATTTCTAAGATTATTTCTCAGGAGTCTACTTGTTCACTCTGGTGCTAAGAAGGCGTGGTGCAGTCTTCACTTTTTGGACGTGGAAGTATGATTTCAACGTTAAAATGAAACTGGATATTGTAGCAGAAATATCTGGCTTTCCCTTGCGTTTTTGCAAGAAAATCAATGCTCAAAACATTCTTGAATCTCCTGATTAAACAGTGAAGGAGATGAGAAAACATGTTGTAATTTTGAACAAACAAAGCCAAGATATTTACGTTTAAATAGAACAAGATTCATTACCATGGGTAACTGCTCACATGGTGGAATTTGGCAATCCAAAATTGGAGGGGGGAAAAAAAAGTGACGTTTTTTAAGCCGACACCCTTTTCAGGGTCTCCTAACTCTACTAGTATGCCTTCGGCATAATCAGTCTTCCTTGGACAGACAGACCTGTCCTCAAATAGTAGGAATCCAGCACAATTTAGCCTCTATAAGGGATCCTGACCTGATAGGGGGCCCTTGAAAACTGAATTTTTGATTCGCATCTATAAAAAGTTTCATAATTGAGAGGCCAATATCTTGAAAATGAAAAGAGAGAGATCAATTTTGACGAGATTATGAAAGCCTGAAAGTACTCTCAAAAAACACTGAGCAAAATCAGAGTCTGTGACCTGTGGACTTCTGTTTGATTTCATATGAATGAACCACAGGCCGATTTAAACCACACAGCATGGTAATTAAAAATTGCAGAATATTTCTACAATAAGTTGGAAACACAAGATTAATTTTTTACTGATTATTCCCCTAATATTTGCTCCTCAAATTTTCTCAGATTTCTTGTGTGTCCACAGGACCAAATCATGCCTTTAATTTATGCATTTTTGGGTGTTCTTTTTTTGTCATAAGCATTTTAAGATTCTAGTTGCTCCTGAACTAGAAACAGGAGATTGGATTGGATTTAAGGGGCCAGTGTGCTGCAGCTGTTGAGATTGGCTGCAATATGGACCCCTGATTATGCATACTTAGGCCAAGGGGACTAACTAAAAATCAAATAAAAATTTTGATTCTGACCTAATTGTCACTTTCAACAGCCTATTACTGGAATGCCAAATCTGACAGCAAAATCATAAATTGTACCCATGTATATTAATTTAGGAGCACTGAAAAGTGTATTTGTATCCCTTCAAAAATGCTTGTAAATCATTGCCACGGTCGCTTGCGACTAGACACCTCATTCTTAAATTGGCAATTGCTCCATTAAAAATTGGTTTTGCACAAGATCAGACTCTGCTCAGAAGGACTTAAGATTTGTCCATTTGAAATGATGGCAAACGCCCATGATTTTTTTTCCAATTTTTCTGAGACGGTGTCTGGTCTACTGGTCTACTTGGCATGGAATGACCCCACATTGTTCCTCTTTCTCAGGTCATGTATTGTCCATACTGTGGAGTCGAATTGGATGGGCATACTGGATGTTTCTGTGGCTCCTGTGGCAGTAACATCCAATGTTTGACACATTTTCTAGAGGATGGTAAGCTCTGCCTGTAACGTCAAGTATTTCACTTGTGCTTACAAATGCTTACAAATAAATATCTGGTGTATGCTTGGTAGGGGTGGGCGATATGATCCTAAAATATTTTTGGCTGTTTTTTCAAAAACCTTATTGTTTAAGATATGAGGAAATGCTCGAAAATATTTCGTTGTATTGCCCCCTTTTGTTGTTGCAGTTTTGCGCCTCTTACATATTACCATATTTTACAGTGTTTGCTGGCTGGTTTGTGCATATTATTTCTCTCGGCTACTAGTGTTTCTCAGTCCTGGCCCTGGGGACCTCCTGCCTTGCATGTTTTACATGTTTCCCTTCTCCAGCATGCCTGATTTAAAGGAATGGGTCATTACCAGGCTTCTGCCTAGCTTGATGACAAGCTTCACCATTTTGAATCAAAGTGTTCTGGAGCATAGAAATCTGGAATATGCAGCAAAATGGGTCCTTGGGGCCAGTACTGAGAAAGCATTTCTAAATGAGTGTGTGTAATATGTTCATCCTTACCAGTGATGTGGGTAGCACACTATTATATTGTATTCACAACATTTTGGCTGAAATGGAGTCCTGCCAATTTCGCCCTGTTGCCTTTTGTAAGACAAGTCAACATGAACTGTTGAATGCCATGTTGACGATTAAAGTGGTAAGCTTCAAAACCTACTTTAGGTTTTGTTCTATGTGCCTTTAAATAGCTGAATTTGTGTACACATTGACCAGATTGAATTCCTTGACTTTTATACTTCAAACCCTTCACCAGTTTTTTCCTTTACTACCAATAGACGTTGGTTTTTCTCGATGTGTGTATTTGTGGATTCTTTATTCCTAATGCTTACGTTCTCTCTTCCCTTCAGGGTCAGTGTCAGATGACCTCTCAGAGGCAGGCCTAATCCAGAAATATTTCTCTGAGGGCCACACATATGAAGTGATCCTTGATTTTCTCAGAACAAAGCATAACATTTTTCTTAGTATGAGCACTTTACGGAGGAGACTAAAAAATGCAGGCCTAAGCAGAAGGAAGGACTATACTCCTACTGCCACTGTGGACGCAACTGTCGCAAATGAACTGAGAGGCTCAGGTCAGCTTCTAGGTTACAGGGCCATGTGGCAGACATTGCGACAAAAGTATTTCCTGACAGTTAGAAGACAGGAGGTAATGAATACACTCCGCAGACTGGATCCATCAGGAGTTTCACTTCGCCGCAGACGCAGGTTTGTCAGAAGAGGGTACTTTACATGGGGACCAAACCAAGTTTGGCACGTCGATGGGTATGATAAGCTAAAACCCTTTGGGGTTGCCATCAGTGGCTGCATTGATGGTTTTTCAAGGAAGGTTATGTGGCTCAGCAGTGGGTGCTCTAATAACAATCCAGGGATCATCGCTGAGCATTATATGCGCTGTCTATTTGAGTTTGGACAGCTTCCAGCACGCCTTCGCACAGACTGTGGAACTGAAAATGGCACTATGGTTGCCATTCATTGTGCTTTAAGGTCTGAACATACGGATGACTTCGCAGGAGCCCTCAGTCACATGTATGGCACATCAACTGCCAACCAAAGAATTGAAAGTTGGTGGTCCTTTTTCAGGAAGCAAAGGTATATGGCTTTTATGATCAGTTCAACTGTCTGTACTTCGGAAGGATAACGTCAACACAGGACCGAAATGTAATGCAAATGAAATTTTTTTACATAGTTTTTTTTTTTTTGAAAATTTATTGGTAGTTTTTCCTCACTATTGTCATATCCTGCTGATATTGGCCTCAAAAAGATCTATTCCTAACAGGCTTCCAATATATGTTATGGGGGACGTATTCTGTTCAAAAATATTCCAAAGTCTCACTGGGCAATCTGAGGTTTCAGCTGTTTGAATTAATCAAAAAATTATGTATGTTCTAAAGTTGTCTTTTGCGCAAAATTCCCTCCTTGCGTTTCCTGCATGAAACACTATCTGTGGCAAGGTAGTAGCACAAAAAAAGGAATCGCATTGAGAAGACTTCAGAAAGTTCCCACTTGATACTTGTGACTCAAACTGCTCAGTTAAAAATAACTAAAGATATAAACTTAAGAATGCATCTTTGTGCAGAAATTGGGACCATGGATTTTGTGGAGTAAACGAAGCAAGTAAAATCTGTTTCAATGCTCATGTGGGCCCTTGAGTATTTTTAAGAGAGAGCTAAATAGTAATGATCCTGCCCTTTAAGAATTTGACCTGTTAACCCAGTCTGTGGCCAAATGTCTCTTTTTGCTCTAATATTTTGCTGTGTCAACAGGACCCAGTTCTGGATTAATCTCCTGAGTGACCTGAGAGAGAGGCACCTTTTCAACGGCAGTCATGAGCATAAGTGCCTTCTACGATACGTCTTTTTGGGTGTCCTACAGAAAGAGCTTGATGAATACAAGCAGCTCTGGAATAACCACACCATCCGACCTGTTCGACAGTCCCTTTGTCCGTCTGGTAAACCAGATACCATGTACAACCTGCCTCACAGGTTTGTATTTAAATCATGTGTCACCATATTCAGTAAATGTCTATTGCATTTTTAGTGGTCAAGTTTTCATCAAAAACAATAATTGCCGAAAGCAAATCAAAGCGTATGTGGAATAGCTTAGGAATTTCAAGTGGGTCCCTCACTAGACCATTGGTATAGCGGCCTAATGTGACACATCCCACCCTTAAATCAGAAAGCAAATTATTTCAAAAACAATTCTCAAGCTCTCAAACAACTGCACAAAAAGTAAATCTACTCCAAACCTCAACAATGCACAAAGCAAAAAGGTGGGTTTGTCTGATTCTGTGAAACTAAGTGCCATATTTTAGAAGCAAATGTAATGAGCTCATTTAATTGAAACAGCTGTTGTCAATATTGAGGGCTCCTTAGTCAACCTGTTTGATTTCGGTCATCACAAACTCAAAACCTCACAAACTCAAAAAAATTAAATGTTTTGGCCAAAGAACTCATTTTAGTTATGATACTTAAAGGTATACTTGGTTACGGTATCTCTGGATGCTAACAAAGCTTGGCACGTAGGCCTTTGGAAGGCTTAAATGATAAAATCTTAATTATCTGACTTCTGTTTCAATTTCTGACTGGCTTTTAGGTTTGATGGAAGGGAGTGTGGATTCCCAGTGTCCCAGGAAGCCCTACACCAGTTTGATGACGTTCTGCCTGCTCATCGCAGTCTGTGTGGTGATGATGATCTCCAAGTTCATTTTGCGAACTTGGAGAGACGGAGTGGGCTGGTTCCACCAGTGGACTGGACCACTGCTGTTGAAAATTACATTTCACTCAAAAGCATGTCTGGACTTTAGAATCATCAGTTCCAGATATCTCTGTCCAGTAGACATGCATCTGCTACCTCTGCCATGAAAGTTACTTCGGAGAAGCCACTGGACAGCTTGATGTGGCGTTTGCTGGCACATTGATTCCTCCAGAAGGCCCTAAATTTTGTGGATTGTGTGAACTCAGTAGATGATTAGATGTCTGAAGACTGCATTTCCTTATTTTCAGAATAACATTTTTCAAAGGGAGATCCAACATTTAGATCAATGCGTTTATTTTTCTTGCTTTCAGTTTTTGTTAATGCCATTGTTTGTTTTTCTTTACAAAATTACTGGTTAACATAACCTTGTAGGGGGAAAAAACTTCAGTAGTGTATAGAAGTACCCCATGCATTTCTGTATTGAAAAAACTTTGAGCCGCCAGTGAAACACTAAGGGCAAAAACACTTGATTTTGGGCCATTTTGCCTCCATCAGACTACTAGAAAGTAAAACATCCAAAACGACATTGGGGTCAATACACGTGAAATCAATGGATTTTCCCATTTAGGTGATTATTTCAATTTTCGATGGTAACCTTATTTGCAGATGTAAATCTTGAAAATGTGAATCACCTGCATAACATGAACCAAGAATGTTCCTTGTTTAAATGGAGAAGCTTGAAATAAAACTAAGAAAGTGCAGGTTAAAACTGGGACAAACATGCTGCATTTCTAACATTTTGCGGCACATATGAAGCAGTTCAATAAAACACTGAACTGACTGATACCCAAGTATCTGCTGAACACATTTGTCTTCAAGGAACACCAAACCCCGGGGAGTTTTGTATGCCGTAATCCATGGCTTCTTGAAAGTCTTCATAACTGTGTGAGATTGGAATCTTGATTGTATTTGAGCACACGCTTGCCATGGGAAAGCGTGAAGTGCTGTGAAAAAGTAACTGTGGCTGTGGCTGTATTGCTGCAGGAGGAACTTCCCTCAGCCCAGTTCCAAACATAAGGATGTCTTTCAAAGACAGACTTGCCTCATTTGCTGGGGGGGGAGAGAGTAAAAAGATGTTAAACATTAGATCTTCAGAGGAATGGATCAAATTTTTTTGTAGCTACATTCACACCAGTGTAGTCATTGCTTGTTAGCTCTAATAGGGTGTAAGGAGGTGCTTTGTCATTTCAGCAAAACCACCTAGAGCACCACAATGGGACCGTTGCACCTGTTAAACATTTTAATGGACTCTACTCTGATTCTGAACTTATTCCTTTGTGTGCAATGCTAATTTGTAAAACTTGTTCTTAGTTTCTTTGAACTGATGCAGCTTTTGTTTCAGTGATAATTTAGCATATTTCTTATTTTAATCAGTGTTACCTTCCACATAGAGCAGGTAATCTTGCCAGTAGCTCAGTACTCTTGCCTCCTCCTGACGCTTGGTGCTACCAGGTGGACTGAACTGCACGCGAAAGATGTTCTCCACAGTATCAGCGGTTAGTTTGGTCTCAGTATGGCACATGAATGGGAAGAGGAGAGAAGGATGCTGTTCCAGGGCGTTGAAAAAATCAAGTGTTCCCAGCCCTTCCTTGAACCTACAAAATATACCAATTGACAGATGCTGTGCTTTCAGAAATTAGAGTATACAACCTGTGGCATATTTTTAAAAAATACTAGGAAATTACACCTGTATGTTTTCATGTGTGTCACTAAGTACATAGGCGTACCTCTGAATGGAAAGATGGTTTCGATAGATGAAATGCCACTGAATGTAATCATCTACAACTTTCTTCTTATCCTCCAGTGTCCTCATGAATCTATAGCAGCCTGCTGTCTGAAGCATACTGGAGTGTTCTTCAACAAGTGCCCGGAGTACACTCAGTGATGTAGCATCTCTTATCTAGGGTTAAATATAAGAAACACTTTGTAGAACCTGAATGTTTGGTTGATTTAGCTCACAACAGATGTCAGATGTCAAAAATAATATTGTTGGAACACATGCTCATTACGCGTGTAAAATCTGAATGTTTGGGTGATCTGGCCCAATCCAGAGCCAGCAGTAAACTTTTTATAACCTAGGATGTTCTTACAGCCTGCCTGCGAGAGTGGAATCCTTTGTTCTACTCCGCAGGAGGCCTGAGACATTTAGTCCTAACGGCCCAGCTTCTCCTCTGAAACTTGCACCACTGTTCTCACTGAAGTTAAAGACCAGTTACATTAATCTGCTTAGAAAAATTTAAATTTCTGTGAAATTCATAATATGTTCAATATCCTGTAAAGAAACTAATTATATATTTATAACACAATTGGACTATAATACTCCATTTAAAGGCTTTTCCATGACAACTGCATCATATTCGCACATATTCCTATCATGTTTGGTCTTTTTATTCTCATTGTATTGTTTTGTGGGGCTTTACAACTTTTTTACTGCATCAATTGATAAACCACATTACATTGACTAAGGCAGGGGCTATTCATCAAATTTCATACAGCCGTTGAAGGTATCATAGGTTTATGTAAAAAAAAATAAAAATTTTTTTCTCAGTCCAACAATTACCTCAAGGAGGGCCTTCTTCACTTCATCATCAGGTATATCCTGAATTGGAGCCTCAATAGTCTTTACTTTCCCAGTGAGGTACTGGAAGAAGTTTGGGGAAAGGCAATGAGGCCCTGGTCCACCGTGGACAATGGAGACTGCAATCATTCTTCCAGTGAGGAAATATTCATCGTCTTCTGCAGCTAAAATGCCAATAATGCAAAGTTATGGCAAATTCATCTTCAACATTCTAAAAATGTGACATAAACAATTACCTTTACTATCAAATGAGAGGTATTTGGCATCGTCTTTGCCTTCAAATATTCTTCTCATCTTGATGGCATCCATCAATAGGGTAAGAAACTCTCGAGTGGGCCCACCCGTGTCCAAAGCTTCTTCCATCAGTCCCACGTCATCTGTGAATTTTACCATCATGCGGCAGGTGGGGTCATATGTGGATCGCCTGAAACCTCTCGAGGCACCATCCCAGACATTGGCTCGGTTAATGTTAAATCTACAACAGGAAATTGTGTTAAGTCTCCCAGACAGATCTGAGACCACATCTGCCACTGTCAGTCCATCACTTTCATCACTGTAGAAGAAGAATCGGTGAAAAGTAAGAAAATACTAAGACTGCCACGTCTTGACACTGTGAATTATGTAAATTGTGACTTAAGACCGTTTTTTTTTTTTTTTTTAAGTCTTTCATGGGCTGATGAGTAAACAAGCCGTCATTACTCAAAAATGAAAAGTGCTACGATGGCATCTCTCCTTAATGAATTTTTAGTCATTTTGCATGACCACATTCTTCGACATGGAGAAAACTTAGGTGAAATAACTTGACCATTTCTTTCTCCAGAATTTTGATTTATTTAATCTTATGACCACTGAATCCAACTAAAATAGTTGGTTTGAGAAAATGTCTTAGTTGTTCAGCTTCCGCCTTCAGACAAAATAAGTGTGGATATTGTAGTGTTTCTTATCTGTGACAGTACCCGTCATCCTGTTGCAGATTCTGTTCTTCCTCGCCGTCAGAGAAGCTGCTGTCAATGATGACAGGTGCATAGATACTGGTATATTTACTGTGGAAAGTAGGTGCAAGAACAACAATGAAACACAGTTCATCTGTTAAGTATACTGACTCAGTAATATTTTGTGGTTTTGGCTTTGCAATCTAGCACTTTAACAAAATCTGTGTTCAACTGGAAAGCCAGTGTCCTGTAGCACAGAGCTATCCATCCATCCATCCATCCATCCATCATCTGTAACCATTTATCCTTCGCAGGGCAGCAGGGCGCTGGGCCCATACCCAGCATTGGACCAGAGGAGGTGCACACCCTGGCCTGGACAGTCACTTGTTCGTCACTGGCCTGACACCAAGACAAACAACCATTCACAGTTACACCTACAAGCAATTGAGTGCCATCAGTCAACCTACGTATCTTTGGACTGTGGGGAAATGCTGGAGCACAGGGAGAAAACCCAGGCAGACGGAGGGAGAACATACAAATTCCACACAGTGTGGAGTACAGAGCCAAAACTATATGGCCCTATTCTAGTACTTTCTTACTGCACAAAAGTCAGAATGAAAATGCTTTTCTGTTATGACTTACTTGTAGTAGTCACTTCTGCAGCACCGATCTCCCGAGGTGATCATCTCTTGGGGTCTTGTCGTACTCTTGGCCTGTAGCATTGATAACACCACACAGAACATAAAAATTAAATCATCACATAAATAACCTGTAAATCTATAAAAACAAATGCTGGCTTTACAATATATAAAAATATTACATACTTGCCCAGTAGGAGACTGGGATGTTGAAGGCTGTGATGCTGAGGAGGACCTAGAGAATGCAGATAATTCAAAACTATTAATTAAAAAAGAAAAATACATTTTTAGAAATGGTCATTGTTTTAGGGTGCATTAAATGCATACTTCACAGTAATATAGCAAACTGCACAAACATTCTGACGTTATAGCTGACACGGGGACCAAATCACTGAGTCAGCAATAACTTAACTTACCAATGCCTAAGCTCTGGTGTACTGCTCTTGGGACTCGTCCAAAGCTGTCAAGTGCAAACATCGAACCACAAACTCATTTATAGCCTTATTACTGAATCTAACCACCATAAAAACCTTTTTACTCTTATAAATGTTTTTCTGGAGATTACACTCTTCATTGTAGCTATACTATAAGCACAGACATCTTGAACAAATAAATCCCTGAAATGTACCTACCACTGTGTCAGAAAGAGGTGACATATGGGGTGGCACCCTAACCCTAACTTCATCATCCTCATCCTCTGAACTTGAGTCATCTTCGTGGCCTTACAGAAGATTTCAAATTACATGTTCAATGCTGTTAAATATATAGGCTACTGAGCAATTTAACTGCAGCTGGAATCCCATAAAGCAGTAATCATAACATTGGATTTTGATATACATGTACATATACTGTACTTCAATACTTACTCTTTGACAACAAGGCCGCCAAGGTGCAGATGTATAATGTGATCCTTTGATAAGCCTTTCCAATGGCCTCTTTGTAGCGTTCAATGGTAAAGGGTGTGTCAGTCCCAGGGATATTTTTTATCTGAGAACCATCAGGATAGAGCAAGACATATTCTCCGTCTTCCATATCTTGGTTGAAATCTTTTAGTTTTTTCACGGCAGCTGACAATAGTTGCTCAGAGCTCCACTGGACTTCAACATGTAGAGGTAGGGTTTTCCCTCTTATGCGCTTGACACCATGCTTGGTCTTGCTCATGATCCCAATAGAAATCTGAATCAGAAAGTGTAACCCCCGGTTACCAGAATCATGTGAACTAGAAATAATTGTTAAAATATGTGGAAACTAATCTGCAGTTTGGGCTCGAAATACAGGTAATTAAATAGGCTAGTCTACACTCCGGAGCAACAGGTGGCAGTAGCGCTTCAGTAAGTTGGTAACAAGCAGCCTATTAACAAAAAAAAGAGAACCCACTACCTTCCAGTGGGTAATTCAGGCAGAATCGCAATGCAATTTCTTTTTCTTGCATGAACAGTGAATGAGACGGGTGTGTGGTGCTCAGTTAGAAAATAAAAAATAGAATCATCAAACCCTAAAAGGCCTGTAGTAGTAACCATCCTGCTGCTAAATGTCGGAAGATATTCCCGGTGGGTAGAATCGGGGAGCAGGGTGAAATATTAAGCAAAAACTGACTAAATAGTAGCGCTAGCGACCGTGACGCTAGCCGCGTTAGCATTAGTATTAGCAGGCTTGCTACGGCTTCTAAAATTAAACTTTAATCGGGTCAGCTGCTAGCTAAAGCGGTCAAGACTTTCTGGTGTCGTTCCAGTATGTTATAAATGGGCAATTATTGCCGGTGTTACGGATCAACTGGTTTCCCTGTTAACTGGTTACCTTTGTTTACAAAAGTCGGGTCTTTCTCACAGCAGCATAACATTTTCCGCTGGCCATAGCTGTCCGTGCAAATGCCTTAACAATTACAATATAATTTTACTTGTTATCTATCCATCCGATTCAAGTATTTCGTTGACTTTTGACAATTGTAAAGCCGTGATGAGTTTAAAAATCGAGTTTAATCTTCTTGCTCCTCCAAATAAAAAAAGAAAAAGAAATGTAATCTCACCCGGGATTCGATACGACATATGATATAAAAGCAATCATTATACGAATGATTAACCCGCTAGGCCACCGATCATGAACAATTAATTCAGCGTCCAAATACACTCCATACCTCAAACAGAAACAACTGGACATACATTTCTTGGTTGAAAACACTTCGGCTGGATTAAATTGTGACCATTGTTACCGCAGAGATAGTAGCTGAACCTGTGTTTGTTGCGCCGCTGATTTAAGTTGTTCTTGATAAGAATCTAATCGGCTAACCCTTTTTTTAATGTAACCTATTGAATTTATTGTGTTATTAAACAGTCAAAATAAATTCGGTTTATGGGATGATCGCCGCTGTCTGAAATATGAAGATAGGAACCGTGTCCTATGGCGTTACCCTTATTCAAAATATTATCAGTAAGTCACCAGCCATTATAAACACTTGATGCATGGACTTTGTTTTGACTGGTTATGTATTACGCATTGTTGTTTGTAACGGCTGGTTATTGACGGACTATATTGAAAAAGGTTTACCCGATAAGACAGTGTTACACGACTCCTAGACACGAGACAATCTCGTGAACTGAATTTGTTTCGGCTGTTTAATGGCAGGATTAAATCAAATACATATTTTTTAAAGCGTCAGCCAATTCGATTCTTCTCAACAAAAACCAAAAAAACCTGACAGAAAGACTCTCATAAACAAAAGTCACCAGTTAACAGGGAAACCAGTTGATCCATCGCACCTGTTAACTGGTGACCTTTGTTTACAAACGTCTGCAGATGTTCTAACTACGGAAAAGACACGGCGCTGATCGTGGATATGCCTGAACAGTTATAATCCTATTTTACTCGGATATCCGTCCAATTCATTTATTTATTTTTTAATAGAATTGAGTGAAACTGATGACAAATTGAAATCGCATTTTACTTGCTTCCTTTAAAAAAAAAAAAGTAGGCCTACTTCTCAACGAGGTTTCGACACCATACTTTCCCGCTTGCTCGGCTGAAGTGTCCTTACATTAACCCACTGCGCCACGGCAGATGGTTCAGATTATGGAGTAGACATGTTGGTTAAACATGAATAACCAGACACTGATTTGTTGGCTAAAAACACTTCGACTGGATTAACTTGTGTCCCGTTGTTGCAGTGATAACCCGTTATTTTTGGTTCTAGTTGATGATAAACCCATACAGTCTCATTTTTCCAAACTGTTCTGTATTATTAGAGATCAGAGGTCGCAATGTCTGTTTTTTGGGGTAAAATAAGTACTAAGATTCAATGGAAACATAATAAATCATTCACATCACAAAATTCATCCCACGATTACCAAAATAACGTTATCGAGAGAGTACATTGATTTAACTTCAATACAGAGGCCATCGTTTGACATTTCCTAGTCATTATGCATTTTAACATAGGCTAATATTCAGCAAATTAACCTCTGCATGGGAGCCTATTATTCGTATTTATGAAGCCCAATTCCACTTAAACAAATCAAAAGTGTTCGAATTGAAGGTGTATTAATTCAACAACTGCTACTACTTTCACGTTTATTGATACGTCTCACAGTATCAATGCTTGTTCACCAATGAACCAAATTATTAATTACAAATGAACCAGAGACCACTAGACCACAGGTCTGCAGCCCTTTTTTGAGAGCTGATTTTGAATCCAATTATCCAATTACCCATGACCCCTGTATAAGTTTTGGGTTTTGAAGCAAGTGAGAGAATTAAAAAAAACAAAAAAAAAACAAAACAATGAATCCTACAATTGTGCGAGAGTTGATGGACTTTAAAGTCCATAATCAATTCCCCCAGGGCGCAACAAAGCAGCAAAAATATGTGATGAAGAGGAGAGCAGCAAATTTCATCCTTAAGGGTAAACAAATCAACAAAACTTTATTTTTCAGTGATTATTTTGGTGCTTAATAATTCAGGAGCAGCATCCTTTCAAGATGGAGAGCTCTTCTACATTTGTAGAAGACGAAAAGGCCAGGAAGAACTCCTTGCAAAAGTTGTTCTTTCATCTGAGGTGGCAGATGAAATTTTTCAGGACTTCCACTGCAGCGCTCATGGAGCTCACTGTGGAGTGGAAAAAACTCATCATTCTATTATCAGTCGGTATTATTGACCTGGCATGGAAGATGACATTCGTAAATGGGTAAGTGAACAAAAAAATTACTTCACCCCGAACATTTTCATGTATCCGCTAACTTGAAAGAATGGGCACTCTAAAAGACCAGAAACAATTCAAACGATTGTGTGAATAAAGTTTCAAAAAGTAGATGTGAAGAAGAGACTGTCGCTATCTAAATATCCTGTGTACATTACTTGTAAAAACAGACCTAACATGATGGTTATTCTGAGGACTTTCATTTTTCAGGTTGCCCAGTGCCCAGCATGTCAGTCTAAGCGGGCCAACATAAAGGAAAAGAAACAATATAACCCAATAGAGGTGAGCTTCCGTGTGACTTAAGAGTCTGATCTTACCTTCCAGTGGAGTTGTATTGTGCGCATTCTTGTCTTTCAGGTGTCTGAGCCATTTGAGCTTGTTGGAATGGATCTTCTCAAGCTCACTGTCACTCAGAGTGGTAACCAGTACATCGGTGTCATGGTTGACTACTTCACTAAGTGGGCAGAGGCCTACCCTCTTAAAAGTAAATCAGCAGAAGAGGTCACCCATTGCATTCTTGACTTTGTATACAAATTTGGGGCTCCTCAAAGACTGCTTACAGATCAGGGAACAGAGTTTAAAAATAAGGTGAGGTAAAATTGGATTATTTGCAGTACCGTAATATTGGTCATCCATGCTGACTTGTATTAATCTTTGGCATGTGGAAGGTCAATGCTTGCCTCTGTGAGAAGCTGGGCATAAAAAGGAGCTTTTGTTCCCCCTACCATCCCCAAACAAACAGGCTTGTTGAGAGACTTAACAGCACCATCCAACGGTATGTTCTTAGAGGGTGAAAACGACTTGAAGTTGATAATGAATACATGATCACTTTCGATATGACACCACTGAATATTTCAGGTCTCTGGGCAAGCTGGCGAGGGACAATCCCAGGACATGGGACCGGTATCTGGGTGCCGCAATGTTTGGCATCAGGACCAAAAAACATCTCACCACAAAATACAGCCCTTACTACCTCATGTATGGTAGAGAGGCCAGATATCCTTCAGAGGTTCCCAGGGAGTATGAGGTAAGCCTGTCGAAATTGTTTGCAATATTTCTATACAGCTGCCAATTAAATGTGACTCTAACACTCTAATGCCCTTGTGTTTTCTTGTAGGTGACCGAGGAGAAGGTGGAAACACTTGAGGGATGAGGTGGTGTCTCGGAAAGACTCAGACAGCATGAGGTGAATCAGGAGGTGCGGGAAAACATTAAAAAAAGCCATGAGAAAACCAGGAAAAGGAAAGGAGACCGGGGTCAGGATGATGCATTCAAAGCTGGTGACGTCGTGCTGCTCAAAAACATCAGGGAACGGCAGCGGAAGGGGGGGAAAATGGAGGCAGACATGCTCGGACCATTCACAATTACAGACCTCCAAGAGAAAATTGCTGTACTCAAAAAGCACCACCAGCACAACAAAAACCACCGTAAACCTAGATCATCTGGTTCATTTCATCAAGCCAGAGGAGAGGATTCCAGCAAAGCTTAAAAGAACAGACAAGCCCCCTCATCTGGCTTCACACCACAGTTTAACAGCGAGTACTAGTCCAACCCACCAAAACATCCAACCTGATGCTGTAAGCGCCCCTCTGATTACCCTCTCTCCAACCTCCTCAGCCACTCTGTCTGAGAAATCCACTCCAAAGCAATGGTATTTATATATCTTGTCAGATTAAATTTGTATCTGCCCCCCCCCCACCTCCCCCTCCCCATCCCCATTTCTGTAACTTCATAATACTACTACTAAAAAGGGGGAGATCTTATGGGCAAAGATTGGGCCCTATAAGATCTTTACAGCAGATCTCCAGAGCCTCGCCCCTGGAAAGGAACTGGTGAGTGAGGTAAGTATTCCTGAATATACTCTGCTTTAAGCTGGCTTGTAGGTTCCGTTGGGTTTTTATTTTGTCGAAACAGACCAATAACAGGCAACTATTTGCAGGTCCTGAAGGGTTACATGTCAATTGTTGCCAGGCAAATGCCATCCAAAGCCTTTGTCATTGACTCCTTTGAAATGACTGCTATATGGAATGGCACATCTATGGGGTTGAGAAAGGTGAGTATCATTTAATCTTGATGTTTCCAAGATGTGCAACTCATAACAGGTGAAATTTTTGTAGCTGGATGCTGCACTGTGTGGCGTACTCATTGGAGCAGTTTGCAAGGACAGACACTGGACTCCGGTAGTAAGTGCATATTTATCCAAAGCTACTTGCACATCTTTAGCAAGCATAAAAGCTTTCTGTAGACTTACAAATCATTTATTTTAATTTTAAACAGGCTATGTACCCCATGGAGCGAAGGGCCCTTTTTGTTGACCCCTTTGGAGCTACTAGTGCCCAGCTTCAGAAATGCAAGGAAAAAAACAAGGTAATCTTGAATGATTTCCCATGGTTGCCTGTCTGAAGTAAATGAACTATCTTGTAAGTCACAAGCAGTATCACTTGATCCCTTTATCCTTGCAATTTAGAGCCTTCATTAGAAGGAAAAACATAAATGTGTCCAGATGGTCATGCAGCACCATCGACCACCGCCACCAGCAGGACACCACATCATGTGGGGTGCTGGTCTGTAAAGTAAGCTGTCCATATTGTCACTTAATCCATCTTTCAAATATTTCAAAGTGAGTTTACTGCAGTTCATGTTCAAGGTGGCTGAGAGCATCTTAAAAGGGGAGAAGCCCAACTCTCCAGTTGACCAGAACGGGGTCAATAAAATGAGGGTGGTAATGGCCCAAACATTGATTGATGAGTCAGGTATGATTTATGGTCTTGCTTAAATTTTTACACACAAATACAGAAGTTTCAATTACTCTTTGAATCAGATACCCTGTTGGATCTCTGTCACTCCTGTGGGGAGAGGGATGCAGGAAGCACTAAAGAGAGCCATTTTGACTGGGTAAGGGCATCTCTGCTCCATAAATGTTTACTTTTCTCCTTGCATAACACTTAAGTTTTATTTCTTCCAGATTGAATGCACTGCATGTGGGCGCTGGTACCACTGGAACTGTATGGGAAAGCCTCCTGCAGACCAAGCATTCTTCTGCCCTGTGTGCCATTCCCTCAGCTGAACAAGTCAGTCCAGCTACAAAATGAAGAGTGCTCTGAGCACAATATTCCCCCCCATAACAGCATCTGCGAATCATCAATCTGAAGCACTTCCACTAACTTACGGAAGATTTGGTTAAGAAATGCGACAGGACTACCCTTCAGAAGGAAGGCACCCTCAGACAAATAACGCATCAATACTATTCCCTTTTCAGCTGGCAGCGATGGGAGAGGATGCGTAAAGCCATTAACTCAATTACTTTATTCTAAAATAAACTCATAAATTATGACAATGTTCTGCATGTGGGTTGTGTGGTTTTTTTTTTATTTAATTTTAAAATTAAATCAAGTTAAGTCTTCTATAAATGGGGGGGCAACTCAACGAGACTCTTCCCAACGAAATATTTCACCTCAGAGGCGCAACACGCAGAGGTTCCACTGTAATCACTGAAATAACTGGTCACAAGTTAATCCAGCCGAGGTGTATTTAGCCAACAAATCAGTGTCTGGGTATTCATGCTAAACCGACATCTAGTCTACTCTAACTTCTCTTTAACCTTTTAATGCAGTAGCGCAGTGGGCTATTGCAAGGAAACTTTACACAAATATTACGAGAATGTTTGGTATCGAAACCTCGTTGAGAACTTTTTTTTTTTTTTAAAGGAAGCAAGTAAAATGCGATTTCAATTTGTCATCAGTTTCACTCAATTCTATGAAATAAATAAATGAATTGGACGGATATCCGAGAAAAATAGGATTATAACTGTTCAGGCATATCCACGATCAGCGCCGTGTCTTTTCCGTAGTTAGAACATCTGCAGACGTTTGTAAACAAAGGTCACCAGTTAACAGGTGCGATAGATCAACTGGTTTCCCTGTTAACTGGTGACTTTTGTTTATGAGAGTCTTTCTGTCAGGTTTTTTTGGTTTTTGTTGAGAAGAATCGAATTGGCTGACGCTTTAAAAAATATGTATTTGATTTAATCCTTCCATTAAACAGCCGAAACAAATTCAGTTCACGAGATTGTCTCGTGTCTAGGAGTCGTGTAACACTCTTTTATCGGGTAGACCTTTTTCAATATAGTCCGTCAATAACCAGCCGTTACAAACAACAATGCGTAATACATAACCAGTCAAAACAAAGTCCATGCATCAAGTGTTTATAATGGCTGGTGACTTACTGATAATATTTTGAATAAGGGTAACGCCATAGGACACGGTTCCTATCTTCATATTTCAGACAGCGGCGATCATCCCATAAACCGAATTTATTTTGACTGTTTAATAACACAATAAATTCAATAGGTTACATTAAAAAAAGGGTTAGCCGATTAGATTCTTATCAAGAACAACTTAAATCAGCGGCGCAACAAACACAGGTTCAGCTACTATCTCTGTGGTAACAATGGTCACAATTTAATCCAGCCGAAGTGTTTTCAACCAAGAAATGTATGTCCACTTGTTTCTGTTTGAGGTATTGAATGTATTTGGACGCCAAAGAGATTGTATTTGATCGGTGGCCTAGCGGGCAAATCAATCGTGTCATGATCGCTTATGTCATGTGACATGATCTTATGTCGTATCGAATCCCCGGTGAGATTACATTTCTTTTTCTTTTTTTATTTGGAGGAGCAAGAAGATTAAACTCAATTTTTAAACTCATCACGGCTTTACAAATGTCAAAAGTCAACGAAATACTTGAATCGGATGGATAGATAACAAGTGAAATTATATTGTAATTGTTAAGGCATTTGCACGGACAGCTATGGCCAGCGGAAAATGTTATGCTGCTGTGAGAAAGACCCGACTTTTGTAAACAAAGGTAACCAGTTAACAGGGAAACCAGTTGATCCGTAACACCGGGGTTTTTTTCTTTTCACGAATGTATTCTTTTATGCCGTTATGCTGACTAGCAGCTATTGATTTGGCAACACGCTGGTTATGCAGCTTGGAACTGAGGTAAAGTGTTAGAGGGTTACCGAACTTTTATACTGTATGTTTATTAAACATGTTATGACTGAAATCTTAAGTGTGTTTAAGCTAAGTTTTGCAAGGCTTTGCAAGAGTAATTTTAATTGTGAAAAAAAAGACATGACAAGCTGTAAAAGGAGTGACAATTTTTATTTTTTTGCTTTTCAGATCACAAATTGGTTGTATGGTACATTGTGTAATTTACTAGATGTAGAGAAAAGCAGTTATTTGATACATATTGTAATTCATTTCCTGGCTCTCTAAATTCAAGGCCAGGTCTTTCAGGCTTTCTAGATCTCCCTTTTCCATTCCCTGATTGTTGATGGAGCGAGAGATTCTGCAAGATAATTTGAGTCTTCAGTCCAGCTGGTTTTCGTCGGAGAAAAGGTGCAGTTGGTCCTGAAGTGGCGAGCCAAGCCCACGAGTCAAACTGGAATTTGAGGAGAGATATTTGAATTACTGAAGTTCATCAAAGGTGGCAGTTCAATCCCATTTACTCACCCACATAAGGAACATTGACTGAGAAACGGACACTATCGCACTATGTTCCACAGTCTGCAGGAAACTGCGCAGTCTGATGTTGAACTGATATAGCTATGTCTTATTTGAGCAGTGACTCATTGAATTGACCTCTTTGAACATTGCATTGTTCGCAAGGTATTAGTTTTCTTATTGAAGATATGGTGATGAGATGTGTTAACTAACTGTTTTTTTGGATGTGAACAACTTTATTCATTTTTCTGTATATATATGGGTACTGGTTGATTTACAGGTGGTAGGGAGGGAATCTAAAATCAAAGGAGCCACCTGTCCAATTAGAGACACTACGAAATAGGACCCTAAACTAACTCGGCAAAAAGAAAAAAAAAACAAAAACAAAAAAAGACTCAATGGGAAGCAGCAATGTATTGAGTGCTTAACCAACAGTAAATAGCTATATAATAGAAAATAACAGAAAAAATTAACAAGTTAATTATCCCTTCAATCTAAAATAGGAAATTCTGATAAACCAAGCACTTACCTGACAGGTGGATCTCAAAATAATCCTAAAAGGGGAAAGATAACACAGGAATGAGTGGGCATTTCAATTGTTGTTTAATTGATGTTTCCTATGCTGAATATTGCTCTGATAAGGAACGTGCAGTCATTGAAGAAAGAGAGAAAGAAATAAATGTTACATTTTCTTACCTTTTCAATTTCAACCTTTGGGTCAGTGTCTTGTTTCACCCTAGCTGCAGATACCCACTTCTCCCGAGCGGCCTAGAGCTTCTGAGTCACTGGTCCACCTTTAGAGTTTGTTCTTCTTTCATTTTGGTGCAGAAACTAGCTAACACACATTTCTGGTTGCTACAAAAGCATGAAAGGCAAATGACACAGTCCGTCTAACAACAACTTCATAATGTCAAACATCTGTATTAACTTACCTTCACCGTTTTCTTTGATTTATTTTTGCTTTTTGAGAATGTCTTCCTCTCCATCTCTTTTAGTTCTCGGTATTTCATGAACTGCTGAACAGCTGACTTCGCTGGAATGGCACATGCATCAGTCACTGACATACACACACACACACACACACACGCACACACACACACACACACACACAATCAGAGAGACAGTGATTGAAGGTAGTTTCTACAATTTGATGGAGTTTAGGTATGTTGGCTGACAGCCAAAAACATCTCATTATACAATGTGTGCACCAGGCAACATACGAGGTGCAAAGATATGTTACCTATCGACACTATTTCAGATGTTCCATGGTCTTCACCAACAGTTCTAGACACTGTAGCTGCGGTTTCCGTGACGAGGTTTATATGTCGCCCACAAGAGATGCAAAATATTGGCAAATTCTCAAATTTGTAGCCACAGAAAGGACAATACATTTTTATCCGAAAAAGACAAGTTTAGCAAAGTGAACATTTTTTTCGCCCTCTGAAGCTCTTACTTTCATTACGAACATAGCCACTATAGAGTTCAAAATTTTACTCATACCTCTAAACAATAACTTGCAGAATTGTTTTTACCATTGGAAAGAGTACCATATTCAACGTTCACGAATATCGAATGCGATTAACGTTATAATATTTTTGACTTACCTTGATGTTTGGGTACCAAGTGAACCATACATAGCTAGCAAAGCCTTCGAATTTTTAATTCAAACCCCTTTCTCAAAAATAAGACCCTCAAAAAATATATTCATGCCCCTTTTTAAAATCGTTCCGTCTAATAAAAAGCCAAAAAATATGGAAGCTGATTATAGATCTCTTTCCATAGCGAATTAACACTAACGTTACATTAACAGCATCACCACGAAGCGTGTGTATTTCGTCAGATTATTTAAATTAGCCGGCTAATGATAAACAAAAGGCACGGGCTGGATAAAATTTTGACATCTGCAATTATATCTCGATATTAAAGTAAAAAAAGTACATTTACCTGGTTTTCCCGATGCCACTGACGATTAGAAGACGCTGAGAAAAATCGACACTCTTAACGCGCTGAAGAATAAGCATTTCCCAGTTGGTTCATCACTTTTTTGTGCCCCCCGGAAACACTTCCGTTGTCGTCCACACGATTTGCAGCGCGTCTTCCCTTTTGCATGTGTTGTGAGCATTTGCAGCATGTCGGCCTTTTTGCATGTGTTGTGAGCATTCGCAGCATGTCGGGCTATTTACATGTGTTGTGAGTTTTTGCACAGCGTCTGCCTTTTTGCATGTGTTGTGAGTTCTTGCATAGCGTCTGCCTTTTGCTTGTGCTGTGAGTATTTGCAGCTTAAGTGTCGCCAAGTTGATGAAGATGCTTTCTGAATTTGCCCGTGTTTTGGCCATTCGCATCTGCTTTCTGAAGTTGCAGTGCGATGAGCTCTCAGGGCCACCGTAAGAATTCCTTTTCTCAGGGCTGCCAACTCTCACACATTTGACGTCATATTTAGTGCTTCATTCACGTTCCCATGCTATAGTCATCAATTATTCAATCAACAAAATGTGTGTGTTTCACGATCATTCAAATTGTTTAAATGAAATAAGACCGTTTGAAACATTTTTTATTCAATTCCATTGCTTCCAACCCCTGAGTGAAGAAAAGCGTGAGAAGTCCGGAATTATAATTGATTTCCATATTACTAGCGGCAAAATCCACCATAACACATGGGAAACTTATAAACTTCAATGCACAAGGACTTCAATTCCACCTGAGAATCTCTATGAATTGCCTGATTGAATAATTTCTGACTACAGCATGGGAACTTGAATATGTCATTTAAACTGAAGCTGAATGCGTGAAAATTGAAACCCTTGTTTTATAGCATTTGCTTCGTAAACGTAAAAAACAACAGGTCAGTGGAACTTGAGGCCACTAAACCTCAGCCGCCCCTGCACTGGGGAGTTCCGGTGTTTGGTACTGCCAATGCGGGAGATGGATGACTTAGCGGTCCTGTATCTGTCCATTTATTTTTGACAACTTCCCCCGGCACGCCCAGAGCCGCCCTGATTTCTTCAAAACTATTGCCGACAATTTGCTTGTCTCGATACCCTGGGCTGGATGCAAATTTTTTTCTACCCGTGACATCCATTGCCATTTTTGGGCTCCTCTGATTGGCTGCTTGTTTGATGTCATCAGATATTTATACACACGAACATGTATTGGCAAACACATGTGTTTACAGTAATGTTCTAGGATCAACCAGGCTCCAATTAATTTATCAGAATGACTAGTGAATGAAGTATGATTATTGCGTAGATTAACCATCAGTGGCCTCGTGCACTGCTCACCAGCACAATTTTAAATCCCACAGTATACTATAAGAATTGTATAGTGTTCTAAAGTGTGGTTGTGGAGTTCTATAGTACGTTTCACCGGCTATGGTATTACAATATTTTTCTTCTGTATTGCTATCTCATTAGTTATGGTAGCTCTACAATATTTCAATAGTAACACTAAAATCTCTATAGTACGTTCCAAAAAACATAGGCTACAATTACGACCGTAATACTGTAGTTTTTTGGTGGTACATTTTATGGTATTCCAATAGTGGTTTTTTGTAAAGGTCTGTCCGCTGGTTATAGCAAATAAAGCGTAGTGTACATACATTTCATTGTCAAGAGAGCAAGATCTGACCAGCTGCTTTCCTTGCATGACAACATGTTGATTGTTAGGGTCAGTTCCGGAATTTCGACCAATTTCGAAAGGGGCGTTCCCGATCAGCCTTGTTAATCCGAAATGGTTTTAAAACCACAAATTTTCACGGAAAAGCGTTTGCATCTTCGTTGTCCTTGCGAAAATTACTATAGGGAGTTTTAAATGTTAATTTCGAGCCTACGTTATATCAGGGAGCCAGGTAAATATTATGAAATTATTTTGAAGTAATGAATATAAAGTTCAATATGTACCAAGTCACCAATGGTATGTGAGAAGATTTACTCAGACCTGCAGCTCCAGAGAGAGTGGTAACATTTAAGGCCCACTCCAGACACATTTTAAAGTATGTAAAACTACTCTGCTATGATTTATATACTGAAGGACTTAAGTTCTGCATATATTTTCTATGGTGTGATTTCTGACCCATGGATAGTACACTTGGGCACTTCGATAATGATGGAATAATTGACCTTGTTTAGCAAACACTTGCAATTAAATGTGCAGTAAAACCAACTTTTTGTACAATCAATTTTGTTCTTAAACTATAGCTGGGTCAGAAAACACACTGTAAATAATGTATGTAGATCTAAAGTCCTTCAGTATATTCTGTTTCACAGGTTTTCCAACATGGAAAGTTTAAAAAAAAAAACTCAGAGAAGGGGCTGTCGGCACATCTGTGGCGTCAGTCAGACTCAGATTTAGATGAGGAGCCTGTTGTCATTAAAATTGGCGACTAGCAGATGTATGAGAATGCTGAGTGTACTTTGCATCTTTCAAATCAAAATTTGCTCAGATACATGTCACTATAGCCAATGTCAGACATTTTAGAGGCAAGACACACATGAAAAAAACTTTTTCAGAGGAGGGAAACTTAAAGGAAAAAATTTAGTTCCTGGGAATGAAAACTGAATGAGTGCAGGACCTCTCACCTTAACAAACGTCTTCCTAGGTACAATTCAGCTTACTGATCACATCAGCAAAGTGGTGGAGAAAGGACTCAGATCCTTAAAAAAAACGTATCAATACCACACTGTAAAATATTCTGTAACAAGTAAATATAAAGTTTTTAAAGAGTAACTAAACACTGTAATTTTGCTGCTGTAGTGGTAAATATTTTCATGCTGCATCACACTCTTAACCATTTCAATCAGTGATGTCAGAAATGTTTTCAACTCTGAAACTGAATCATTCTATCATGTTTTGATCTGGCTCCAGTCGATTTTTCAAGGATTGCCTGGAGCGAGAAACAGATGAGGAAAAAGATTGTACGGTCCTCAACAGGGGAAATCAAGAGAAATGGACATAAGACATAAGAACACAACAGACTGGACACAGCTCATGATAAAATACATGCGACAATGACGTTGTGATCCACTTGGCATCTTACCATATGAATCTCTCTGGCGACTCTCTGGTAGGAGTTAAGGTGAGCTAGGTTTCATATAACTTCAGGAGATGAATACAAAACAAAAACAAACAAGTTTTAGTGGGGACATCACAACTTACAGTCGAGGTAGTGATGCACAAATATATTGCCAGACAGTAATGGCTAATATGGGCCTTAAGGGACTGTACTGGACATTCAGAGCATTAATATAGCGGCAAAAAATATATATTTTCTATGTTTCTGTTTCTCCGCTGCCTGTGATAATGGCCTTTTCATCAAGCAATTAATATCAAAGCCTAATGAACAATATGGAATACAATGACTTGGATGATGAACAATCAGAATCAGCTTTACTGGCCCAGTGTGTGCACATACAATGATGTTGACTTGGCATTTGTCATTGCTCTTAATCATTTAGAATACAGAGAGGCAAGGATACCAAAGCTAAACAAACAAGGAAAAAGACAGGACTGGAATGAAGTGTGATGAAAAATAGGGGTGAAAGCACAATATCAGTAAAAAGTCTATATGTCACCCAATTTTAAATTATAAACCATCGATCGTTTGATCGCTACAGTATAGGCTATATAGCGTGTAGGATTTATCAGTACATGATGTAAAAAACGGTGCATTTTAAACTGCAAAAACAATCATCTATAGCCTAATAGTAGTAAGTGGATGCTTTACCGACTCAAATTGTACAGACTGCTACTCTGATAATTTTAGTCTATGGAGAGCACGACAACGTGATTGATTGTCGAATAAAATTAATCTTATTTTTAAAAGACACCGGACAACAAGGGCAGACAGTGCTTATCTTAAAATGGGAAGTAAGAATAACACAGAAGGCCCTACTGCATGACACGATAAGGCTCGAGATGTTACTTTAAAATCTACAAATATATGACCGATGCGTGGCAACACAACAACACAGGTTACATGCGTGCATGATTGCGCACAAATGTAAGATCTTACACATGACGCCAAGTGTTCCGGTGTGGGTTGAATAGGCAGAGTAATTGGAAATTGAAAATTGTCTTCACCTTGTTGACGCTTCATAGCTGGACAAGCGGTTGCATCATTAGAGACACAAAGTTTGGCTAACATGAACGGCTAACTTTAGCTGCTTTGCTGCCAACGTTAATGGTAGCCTCCAACTGAAAGGTGCGTTTGACGTGAAAACCACAATAAATGCGACGTTACGAAAGCAGTCAATGGACAATGCTAAACCCAATTTTTAGCTTTTACTGTAAGGCCACTCGTAAATCTTGATGCATTGACTTACCTGTGAGGTGCAGAGTGGTCGCAATGTCCTTGAATGTTGAAGAGAAGTAACTGATTGGGACGACATATCCGTAGGTGCGGGTTGCCTGGTTTAGTAATCTGTTCCCTCAGTTTAGTAAACTGTGCGCCTAGTTTAGTAATCTGTTCCCTCAGTTTAGCAATCTGTTCCCTCAGTTTAGTCATCTGTTCCCTCAGTTTAGTAAACTGTGCGCACAGTTTAGCAATCTGTTCCCTCAGTTTAGTAATCTGTTCCCTCAGTTTAGTAAACTTGTGCGCACAGTTTAGCAATCTGTTCCCTCAGTTTAGTAATCTGTTCCTTCAGTTTAGTAAACTGTGCACACAGTTTAGTAATCTGTTCCCTCAGTTTAGTAAACTGTGCGCCTAGTTTAGTAATCTGTTCCCTCAGTTTAGCAATCTGTTCCCTCAGTTTAGTCATCTGTTCCCTCAGTTTAGTAAACTGTGCGCACAGTTTAGCAATCTGTTCCCTCAGTTTAGTCATCTGTTCCCTCAGTTTAGTAAACTGTGTGCACAGTTTAGCAATCTGTTCCCTCAGTTTAGTAATCTGTTCCTTCAGTTTAGTAAACTGTGCGTACAGTTTAGCAATCTGTTCCCTCAGTTTAGTAAACTGTGCGCAAGTTTAGTAATCTGTTCCCTCAGTTTAGTAAACTGTGCGCACAGTTTAGCAATCTGTTCCCTCAGTTTAGTACAAGGCTTTTTTTTTTTCCTCGACTGACACCAGGGGGGCTCCGTATGAGCATTATCAAAATGTTGACAAAAATGCTTTTTGTATAATTCTGTTCTGAATTTGGAAAAAGTTAAAAAAGTTGAGGGGAAAAGGCAGCGTTGTTGATTTTCAAGAGACCATGGAAATGTAAGAGACAAGTGATATTAGAGTTGTGACCAGCTGGTTTATTGCATTGTGTATTTTCATATACTTCTACATTACTTTGATTTTGCATAACAGCCTAGCATGAGATTAAAAACTGTCAAGTACCATGGAATATGCACACAGATTGCATTGCCTGAGAGAACCTAAATAATAATGGAAGGTGTTGCGTCTGTTTTTTGCTCTGCAGAAATGTATCAAATATTGCAAGGGAACATGAAAAAGTGAAATATCAACCAGTTGACTAACTTCACTAAAAACCCCTCTTTTTCTAATGGCAACGATCATACATGAATTGAGCAACTTCTTTTTAGCTTTCATAGTCCAGTACCTTGTTTGAGGGAGAGACCTTTGACTTCTACACTTAGCCATAGGTCTTCCAACAATGTTTCTGTAATCATAACTTATCCGCTAAGCAGGTGATTGGTCCACATAGTTTT
The DNA here is from genome assembly GCA_029721435.1 of Gymnothorax reevesii. Classification (NCBI taxonomy): domain Eukaryota; kingdom Metazoa; phylum Chordata; class Actinopteri; order Anguilliformes; family Muraenidae; genus Gymnothorax; species Gymnothorax reevesii. The sequence goes on from CM056585.1 coordinate 55,263,119, forward strand.
ACCAGAGCCCTGTTAGCCAGTGCATTTCCAGGTAGATCAAGACAGGCCTTCATGGTTACTGTATTGGCCCAAGTGGTTAAACCACCCGCTAAACTTCTCCCTGCCTGGCAGTCCTGTACTTTACCTGATTCCGCCTCTTATGACTCGGACGAGGGGTTGGATTTTTAAGAGGCAATAATAAAAGAACTATAATACAACTATGTACACCAGGGGTGAATAACTCTAAAGATTTGAGATAAATCAGGAACTAAGAACTCCCTGGGTAGAGTAACACAAACCAAAAAATAAAAAATAAAAAATAGGCGTGCAATGCACAGAATACCCCTCAGCCCGATGTCGAAGTTTTTAGAGACGCCCGCCCGCCCGCCCAACCGCACAAAGGATAGCAATACCCGTCAGCCTTGAGGGCTGAGGGGTAAAAAAAAACTAACAATAATCATGTTCTTGCAGCACTGCAATGGGAACATCAGGAGCAATCACCAGTGCTGCAAGTCTGTCCCTGAGGGTGTCCCCGGACCGCTGGAGTGGCTCGTGGGCTTCAACATCATCAGTATCATCACCATCATCCCCGTCACCCTTTTCTTTGACCCCAGGCTCCAAGACGCCCCCTTTTCGAGGCAGACGTTGTGCAGGAAAAGGCAGGCACAGATGATCTCAGGCACAAACTCCACCTTCGCCTACATTGCCTTCAGGAAAATTAAGTGCCACCTGTTGAGGACCCCAACTGCCCTCTCCACCACGCACCGTGCCCTGGACAGCCTGGTGTTGTACCTGGCCTCCACAGGATTCCGGACAGGTTCCTGGAATGGCTCTGTCAAGCACGGGAATCCGCCACCGCTCAGCAGACACCATCCAGGAGGTGGGTACAGTAGCTGCTCCGTGCCGCCCATGCAAGCGTCCCCACGGCAGGGGCATGCACAGCGGCTACAGTTTGTGCGCCCTCCAGGCTGGCTGGGGGCCAACCTGAGAGCTGGCGACGGTCCGTCTGAAGCCTTGACAACGGCCCTCTTCCAGGACGACAAGCTCCTTCGTGCTTGAGTGACGACTTCACCATCGGTCTGCTGGCCCAGCCGAAGTGGGGACCGTGGCCCAGGGTACTATGTCCGAAGATGTCGCCATGAAGCCGATGGCAGCCAATCTCCTTTGGGCCCTACTCCACCGTGTCCAGACGATGGTCGACCGCCTGGAGTCTGCCCGCGAGCAGCTGTCGTCTCGCCTTCGCTCGGCAGCCGTCGTCACACGTCTTCAGAGGACCGGCCATCAGCGGGCTCCAGCCCCCGTCTACCGCTGCTGCAGCCTCGCAGCTTCTGGTCGCCCTACTTCTGGGAGATTTACAAATAAAAGGCATTATTTTTATTTGGCTTCAAGATCGTTATTCATGCTACTCACGCTGACACACTGGTTGTTTCAGATGTTTGCATTCATGGTCATTGGGATACCTTACTGGTGGGAGCAGAGTGGCTTCCCCCTTTTTTTTTTTCTCGCCAGCTCAGTGAGAGGGACACGATGCGTGAGGCGTGTTCCCTCAGCATTTCTAGTCAACACAGAACAGCTAATCTGTGCTTCATCGGCTAAAAGGGTTTTTTAATGAAACGCTGGTTAGCCAACCAACGAGGTTTGCGTTCTACCCGCGGGGTAGTGCACCGTCTAACAATGTGGCGAATCGTAATTATGGCGATGACACCCTCCCGCCATGCTGCTGACAGGGGGGTTCGCCACAGATCCTTCAATTCGGTGCACTCGTTTCGTCATGGGGCAGCTCCAGAGAGGGGACGTTCACGAACTGAGGCAGATTGCCATAAACTTCTAACGCTGCTAGCTGGTCTGGCTCCAGCGGCGCGGTTGGTACAAGTCCGCTACACAACGGCGCTTCGCCAGCTATAAACTGGTTATGGGACAATGGATAGCTAAGCGCCGGCTAAGTTGGCGTGTTCTACCAGTGGAGGTAGTACTCGGTCAAGCATTGTAGCTAATCGGAAATCTGACAAGGATACCCTCCCATCTTACAGTGGCAGGGGCGCTCACTCAAATCTTCCATTCGGTTCACTGTGCATCCCGAGGACAAGGGGCGGGATGTTTGCACAAGTGTAATCCTAGTACTGGGGCTTATGAATCTGAAGAGGACCTCCGCTCGTTTTGCTCCAGGCCGAATGTTCAAACCATGGCGGTAGCACACGAGCTCCGGACCAAAATTTACGCACTCCCATCTCTCAGTGCTGGTTTGGCCAAATTCAGTCTTGGAAGTCAGCGAACTCACTTCATCCGGGTGTGTCTCCAATGAAGAAATGTTCACAAACTATTAACCAGCTTGTTGCTAACACTCTAGCTGGGCTGGCTCCAGCAGCGTGGTTAGGATACGTCAGCGCACTTCTACTTCCGGGTTGCACGGAAGGGGAGTTGTCCGCCATTTTGGCTCCATAGCTCCGGAGGTCTCGCAAAATTCTCACTATGCATCCCGGTGGCAAGGGACGGGATTGTGTACGCAAACGTCAATCTGGTATTGGGGCTTCCGAACCCGTGGAGAAAAGTGTCGCTCGTTCTGCCCCACAGCTCGAGATGTGTTAATGGCTAATGTCTCTGAGGGTAAACGTCAGTTAGAGCTTTCGCTTGACTCAGAGACAGCTGCGCCCCCACCACCCACGGTGAGTGAGTCACCAGGTGTCGTGCTTGGGGTTGCAGTGGATGCGCTGTTGCCAGTGGCCTATCAGGCCTTTCGGGCAGGGCCCCCCGGTCGAACCCTCCCACAGGGGGCGGGGCGTCGCGTGAGGGCCTGGGCTATCGGAAACCATAGAATCAACTGCTTCACCACTGACGGATCACTATCAGTTGTGGGTGAGGTTGTGCGCTCCCCTTCCGAGGTAGTTGGACAGGACGTTGCGGAAGGGATACGTATTGCAGTTTCGCTGCCGTCCTCCCCCATTCAAAGGCATTGTACGGACGAAGCTCCCCGGTTCCGCCCAAAGGGCGGTTGTGAAGGAAGAGGTAAACTCGCTTCTACGGAGAAAGGCCGTAAGACCGGTTCCTCTGTCAGAAGCTCAAGCAGGATTTTTTATATTTCTTGATCCCCAAAAAAAAAAAAAATTTGGGAGGCCTGAGGCCCATTTTGGATCTTGGGAGCTGAACAATCACATGGTGCTCAGACCATTCCAGATGCTGACGGTGAAGGCGTTGCTGGAACGCGTCAGGCCGGGAGACTGGGTGACGTCAATAGGTCTGACAGATGCCTATTTTCACGTCCCAATCCTGCCACGCCATCAGAAGTTCCTTCGCTTTGCGCTACAGGACCGGACCTTTCAGTTTTGCCGCCTCCTGTTCGGATACTCCCTGGCACCACAGACATAGTCCAAATATGTGGAGACAGCCCTAGCGCCGCTTCGTCTGAGATGGGTGTGGCTTCTACCTATCTGGACGATTGGCTGATCCTGGCCCCTTCTGAACAGATGGTACCGCCCATACGAAGGTGGTGATGCGGCATATTGCGCAGCTGGGCTATCAACTACGACAAGCACCCTGCAGCCCAGCCAGACAGTGCGGTATTTAGGAATGCAGTTGGACTCCCGGACCATGGCCGCACGCTTGTCGGTGGAGAGAGCAGAAGCGATCCTGTCTTGTGCCCAACGGTTACAGGCCGCAGTCTCAGTGCGGGCGATAGCAGTCATGTCGCTACTGGGGATGATGGCTGCTGCCCATCTAGTAGTCCGCTTAGGGCTACTGCACAAGATATCTGCAGCGCTGGTTCATACGCCTTCGGCTGGACCCGAGGCGAGACCAGCAGCGCATGCTCCGCATACCATTGCAAGCATGGCGGACCTTAGCGTTTAGGGCCTCACACAGCCGGCTCCGCGAGGGAGTTCGGTTGGGGTGCCTGGCTCACTATGCGCATGCATTCGTGGATGCCTCCCTCACAGGGTGGGGCGGAACTTGTGGCCCTGCTTCGGTCGCTGGTACATGGCAGGGGCCCCGGTGGCACATCAACCTACTGGAACTCATGGCAGTTCAGAGGGTGCTGCACCATTTTTCCCCACAGTTGGATGGGAAACACGTCCTGTGAGATCAGACAACACGACGGCGGTAGCCTATCTCAACAGACAAGGGGAGGGTCAGATCAGTGGCCCTACACAAGATGGCGGCCTCCATCCTAATATGGGCAGATCGCCACTTGTGCTCTCTGAAGGCCTGGCGGTGCCCGCCCTAGGAAGGACGCAGCTTTGTTGGTTTCCAACTAGAACTCTAGGGTGCGGGGCCACCTGGGAGTACATTCATCCCTAACGGCCTTCGCCATAGGTGTAAACCAATAGCGAAGCCCGTTAGAGGGCGAAATAGAACAAATAGTTCTAGCCCTCTAACTGCCTGCCCAGCTGGCCCCCGGATGTGAGATGCTGAGTTCTAAAGGGAGACGAGCACTGACAGCGGCGGGGTTTTATAGGGGGTGAGTATGCTACCCACTCCTACAGAGCAGGTGAGTTCAATTTTCTTTTCAGGCGCCGTAGCGGGGCTTTGGAGGGGTAAACCAATAACGAAGCCCGCTAGAGGGCTACGCACGTACTCATAGAACTGGAGTTACATCCAGGGTAACTATTTGCTCCATATACGTAACTGGTTTAAGTTTTGTTTCAAGTAGAAATACGATAACATTATGCATGATAATTAACATTAGATGGATATTTAAAGAACACTTTCTTCGTGGTCATTCTTTGGTTGACAGCTGTTTTTTGGTTGAAGCCAGGTTGACATTTCACTCTCATCTGTTCACATCATCCACTGGGAGTAAGTAAGCTGAGTGAAAGTAGAAACTCGTTTTTAAATGGTATCTTACCTCTGATGAATATTCATAAGCGCACAGATGTAACGCTGACGGCCGATTGACTCCGTCGTGTCCTTGGCCGCATCTTCAGCAGGTAAGGCATAACGGCGAAATGCCGGTCGGGGGGTCGAAAACTGCTATTTAAGGTTGGCTAAACATCCTGTTTCAATCTCCCAAAACGAATGCACATTTTTTCCTCTTTGGTCTTCCACGTATTGTTAAGAGGGTTTTATTTTTTAGATCACATTGAGGGTTAAGAGTATGTTGGCTGCACTCGGCGGCAACTTAGAGCAATAAACATCGTAGCGCGATTAATAGAAAGGATTTGAAATCTTCGGGGGCACGTCATTTTGTGGAATCCAATCATAATGTATCTGATCTCTGCTGGCTTAGTATTGACCGTGTTTTTCCCAGTCGTAGACTAAGGTACATAGACAAATTACTTCTTCAGTGTGAAGCACGTTGGATCTATTACTTATCCACACTTCATCCGGCTGGTTTAAATGATTCTTTTGATTGAACTTGTTTTCTTTAAGCGCGCACCAGCATGTCTTTCTCATCAATTTAATTTATTTATTTTGATATTCTTCTCCTTTAGTGTTTTATTTGGTTCTTCTTTTCTTTCTTTTTTTAAAAATCCTTTTGGTTGTTACAACCAGTTGTCATCTATGATGATACTCCCTTGTAATTGAATAATTGACGTGTCAATGAGATTGACTAGAATCAATTGTCTTTTTCAGTCCAGTGAGGTCTATTTAAATGGTTTTGTCCTGCCACTAAGTCATTGCACTGAGGATGGTGTGAGCATCGAAACGTTTGTGGTTTTAACCATTTTCACCTTGCACATTAACTTTCTTATCCGAATAAATTTTTGCATTAGCTTCCCGGCTTTTTGGAAATCACCTTTTGGAGTGCGAGTGCTAGTGCTGTTTTTATTTGTATTTTTGACTGACGCACCCATTCAGCCCGGATTTTATCTAGGCGTAGACTTTCCTTGACTAACGGAACTTAGGTACTTGGAGTTGTAAATTTAAAGCATGACAGCAAATGGCAAAAGTAATTCCCAGCTAATTAAATATTTAACTATTTACTATTTCACCTCCGATAAAATGCTTCCCACACAGCACTGCATGAGCTGACGATTCCCACCTGCTGCCGCATACATGCCAACTCTACCGCTTTTGGGGCGTTTTTCTGAGAATGAAACGACCCGAAAGTGGTAGTCTACTGCCAAAAGCGGTAGAGTTGGCATGTTTGCATCAGGGTTCTGTCTTTTGACAGCTTTTATCCATGCTTCACGCCGCTTACTTTTCTTTGGAAATATGTGAAATGAAATTCTCTTGTTGAAGATATTAATTCAAAATTATTGATTATAATTACTAATATTGATTATATCTCCTATAAGGAGAACTGGACACACAACTAGGGTCTGTAACACACGCCAACGTGGTCATAGCGGCGGGTCTGATATTGCAGGTCACGTGATGCCATGGGGGCCAAAAAGGAATTTCTCCATAGGGAAAAATTGAAAAAGACACGCCGGTAAATCCGTGAATAATTTTTTTTTGACAGCCCAAATTATTGATACCGAAACGGTTTATTTTTCTCTTTTAAATCATTAATGCCTCGTTTCTCGGCAAAGACAAAATCTTTTGTTTATATTCAGGCTATGCGAACACCAACGGGTCCTCATATGTAAGCGCGTTCTCGACTTTTCCGAATTTAGCACTGCAGTGGATGTGAGTGGGTGGAGCAATGGGTATTCCTGACCGTCTGTCTGAGTTCAACATTAAAGACGTAGCCAAGTCGGTTAAGTGAGCTGGCAAGTTTCGGAGCCAATGTATTGAGCTGCAAAAGAAACGCAAGTTAATTAAAGGCTGACCGGAGAATAAGTTTGCTAGCGTGTGCGTATTTACACTTGTTTCAAACTTTTCTTTGTTTTGCGGTCTCTACGAGTACCCAGATAGCAAGCTCCGCTGCTCCGGCTCTGAGCCGGATTAGCTGGAGCCAGAGCAGATCCGGAGCGGAGGTGCTTGCTATCTGGGTAACCATAAGAGCAAATTATCTAACTAGCTAACTTGCGTTTCTTTTGTCGCTCAGTATATTTTTGCCATTTTAACTGATGAATGGTCGTAATATGTAGCACCTCGATTGCTGCACTTCATGCAGCGCGAGAAAATGAACAGTAAGCTAAGGCCGCTGTTGTGACATCCTAGCACCATGTACACAGCCAACACTCACCTTACTTTTTCATTTTAAAATTATATGGTTAAATCTATTAACTGCATTGTGCATTTCCATTACTGTGAATAGCACCAAATCGCATCACTCTATTTTGATTGTTATGGCCCCAATTTGTTATTACATTTATGACAGCAAGGGATGACTGACAAAATTTTAAAACTTAAACACATTTAATTAAACAAAGACTTTTAACTAAGCTACTATCTACTCTACTGACCAAGATTGATAAATACAAGAACAAAAATATTTACTGTCCCTTTGGTGGGGTTGCTTGGTGATGTTCCTGGTGAGGAAAATGCTCCAACACAGACAAAAATCCACAAAAAGCTTCACAGGTCTTGAAAAGAGTGACAGGCCTGGTCAAATGTATCCTTCTCCTTGCAATTTCTCCTACTACTTCAGTCTCTCAACTTTCCGCTTTATATACTCTTTTGCAGACCCCTCCCACCTTTTAGACTTTTTTTTTAATTCTCTGGGGCTTTCCATCGCAGACATGCCCAGGACATGTCCAAACCTAGCTCCAGTCTGGGCTTAACAAAAGGTCAATACTGCCATCTAGTGGCTACTATTCACATTACATGTTGCGTTATGCGTAACGTGTCAGCTGAGTAGCACCTAGCGTAACGTAATGTGCATTTAAAGCACTACATAAATTCAATTCGAACACTGCTTAGCGATCCATTTATCTTTATACATTTTAAGTACATTGCGGTCATTACACTGTTCACTCATCTTCTACTGTTATCTTCCATCTCCTCCGACCCCCCCGAAAAAAATACCTCTTCGCCTTCCCAGCCAAACCTCTCTGTTCCCTCGGCTGCTGACAACCTCACAGTATGTCTGTTTTCTGTACCCCATGTCGAATGTACATGTCTTCATCCACCTGCTCACCCCCACCACCTGTCATTATTGTCGCCACCAAGGCATCATATGTTTTCAAATAAAATTATTTGTGTTTTGTCAGTTTTTTTTTTTTTTGCCAGCTCTGCTTAACATTTGAAGATGAACTCAAGTACTCAAAATCAAAAGGGGTTTAATGCTTAACTTTCACAGAGTCGGCCATTATCATAAAATTAAGAACCACAAATACAATCGATGTGAACTCGCACTTAGAAATGAAACGTAGATACGGTATTAAATTTATAATGGAGACAGACTTTATTGGAAAGGGCTTTAAAGGTGAATAGAAAGGCACAGCCTCTGGTTCGCTGACATGCAGAAATTCATGGATGAACTGTTCAGTGCACGTGCAGTGAGTTGTTTTATGTGTTCGGTTTATTGTCTTGAATCCGGAAAAGATAATTGAATTCGCACGCTGACGAGTAAGAATCGTCTGACTCCAATAATGTGGTTATTCTACGTTGAAATAAAGAGAACACGGGCCTGGGGCACTTTTCCCAACAGCGTAGTTGCAGAAATGTATTCGTCCATTCAGTCAGTGGTTCCAACTATGGAAGTTAGCATCTGTGATTTCGGGAAGTGCACCCCTGAGCAATGTCACATTACACGACAGCAAGTCAACTATTTTGCCGACATTTTTGAGTTGAAATCAATAAACATTTTTAAACAAGTCGTTTTAAACATTTGATATCGCATTTGTGTTTTAAAATTGTATCTCAAACCATAATTAAACATTTACCGGTGGCTATGTTTCGTTTTCCGTTCCGCTCATATTTACAACAGGGTGCAGTCTGCAGTGGTCAGACTTCCTTTTCCGGTGAAAAGTGATCGTGAACACGCACCCTAGGTCGGAGTTTCACGAACCCGAGCCGTTGTCATGGACACCTCGGATACCAGCGCGTTCACGAGCCCCACACTACGCATAAACACTAGATGGCTCAAGCACGCTGCGAGCCAATGTGAAGTAACGTCGTCACAGGGCGGCCATCTTGGGACAGGGCTACTCGATCACTCATAACATTTCAGCCAAAGGAGCACGGACTTTGAAATAACTGCATATTGCTCAACTCTCCCAAATTCTCAACTGATTTTCAAACAAACGGCTTGGTTTGTCGGGTAAACATTAGAGATGTAGTGATTTAACTGCAGACTTAAGAATAATTAAAACTATTGAATTCAATAGAAAAAGTACATTAAGTAGATAGGTAAAGCAATAGCTATACACACACAGAGATTATATTGTCAATATTTAGTATTTACAATATTCAAATAATAGACAAAATAAATAATAAAGAAATGATAAAATGAATAACAAAGAACTTTGAGAAACCAATGTTTAGAAAACATTGGCTCAGAGGTACATTAAGCAAAAAAAAAAATGAACCCAGTTTGTAAATCCGTCAAGAATTCAGCGAGTTACGAGTATTTAAGCGAGTAAATCATCCACCTTGCCTCCGCCTACAGCGCACCAGAGCAGTCCCCTGTCCTAAGATGGCCGACCAGTGACGACGCTGCCGACTCTGCCTTGAGCCATCTAGTGTTTATATATATCTATGACACTACGCATGTGTGAGCAAAAATCACACAGCGCATGTCCGCGTGGGTCTGGAAGCTTGGCCCCCATGTCGGCGTGCTGCGCCACTAGGCAATTTCCATTGAAATGAATGGGCGGCCATTTTCCAATTGTATATCCAGTGAAATATAAAACATCCTTGGAACACGCACCCTAGATCGGAGTTCCACGAGCCCGAGCCGTTGTCATGGACAACTCGGATACCAGCACGTTCATGAGCCCCACACTACGCACGTGTGAGCAAAAATCACACAGCGCATGTCCGTGTGGGTCCGGAAGCCTGGCTCCCATTTTTTTTAAATTATTTTATTATTTTTTTTTTTTTCTTTATTGAAACATTGAATATACAAACAACAAGCAGGGGATACAACCGTCTGCTTTTGAAACTTCAATACAATCAGTATATAACACAAAACAAAAATTTTATGACAAAACAAAAAAAATAAATAAAATTATATATATATATCTATATATATATATATATATTTATATATATAATTGGGGTGAAAAAATATGTCTATATACGTTAAACGTACAGTATGCAGACATATTAAAACTTTAAAAATGATGACATAGTTTCATACAGTTTGCTTAGGAACACATTAGTGTCACATATTAATTGAAGTGATGATAAGTACTGATTACATTCATTTTTAAAGTGAGCTATGGAAGGTTTTTCATTTTTCCATTTACATTTATGAATATGATATTTACCCAGTAAGGTAATTGTATTGATCGTTGTTGACATTTTACTTGGAAGATCATCCATGTAAATCAAAATCTGAGTGGACTCAATTGATACAAAAAAAACATTGACCATGTCAAGCCAGCTGAAAACATCCTTCCAGAATTGGAATGTAACAGAACAGGAAAAGAAAAGGTGATGAATCGTTTCATCCTCTTCTGAACAAAAAACACATGGATCGACTTAAAAATTGAACCTTTTATGTAGTGTTTCTGCAGCTGGATAAACATCGTTCATTATTTTATATTGCATTTCTTTAATTTTAGGAAGTATACTTACAATACTTACTAGTCATCAGAGAGATAATATGATACGGTTTCTGTCAAAATGTAATTGATTTTTATTGATGGCTTTTTGATGAGTTGATGATGTAATATGAGTCAATTTTTTAATTAGGTTATAATAGTTTATTATTTATCACCCCTGGCTGTGTGGGGTAATTCAGCACAGCCACCCTCCCTCCTTTTTGGGATAACATTTTAAACATTTAAACATCTTTTAAAACATTTATTTAATTGCATAATTGTTTAGTGCTTTTTAAACATGTATTATTTAAGTGGTGGGGGGAAATGGATGTGATAAGTGGTAAAACTTTATTTCGAGCGTTTGTTGGTGTGGGTGTTACCAGACACATGATCCAGAAGTTTTTATTGAATGCAACATGAGGGAAAACTCAGGAAACCAAAACAAAACAACAAAGTCCGTCTGAAGGTCTCCAGTCTTCCCTTCTTAAGGACACATTGGAAGGATGCAGGAATGCGGAAGGCAATCTACCGTGGAAACAGAAACGCATGGATTAAGCAACAAATTCACAACGACCGGGTAACAATACTGACTCGAGGCAAGACGCTAAGACGACCAATTAAACTAGACAGTTTAGATTGAGGTAATAATATACACACCCTTAAATAAGAGGTGGTTAGTACGGTTAGTAATGAACCTATCAGGGGAAGCATTCACTCAGAGTTATGCGAGACCCAGAATTAAGCACAGGTAGAAGCAATGAATGAAATACCAAACCGAAAGAGGAAACATGCTTGTACAACGAGACTCAGGCATGCTGAATACTGTCACACGACATCACAGGAGTCAGGGCAAGAGGGAATCAATGGTCAGACTGCGGGAATGGAGCGGAAACACAAATCAAGAAACACACGGTGTAAAATGCACAATCACAAACAAGCACACGAGACGGAATCATAACAGTCATGGGAAAATGAAAGAGGGTTAAAATTCGAAGTGTTTTAAAGTTGTGGGTAATATGTTAGTAAAATAGTGTTTTAAAGCAAAATAAAAATAAAAAATAAAAGTTAATAAAATAGTGTTAAAGCAAATATTGTTAGTAAAAGTGTTTTAAAGTAAAAAAAAAAGAAATTAAAATGTTAAAACTGGAGAGTAATGAATGGAGTACATTGGGAATAGCTGTGAATATGTGGAAAGAATAAAGAAAGGAAAGAAATAAAATTACTCACCAGTAAAGTCTGGCCCTGAGATGTAAATGGAGGAAAAAAAGTTTTTCTGAGTTAGTTGTCGAGAGCTTGATGCAAAATAAGGCTGGTTTCCAAAGTGTTCTCATCTCGCAAGTCATCTCTCACTGGCAGTGTGCATGTTGAGTGAGTGGGGTATGTCAAAGGGGGGCGCGGCTGGTTCTGTGGGTGTGTGCGTACATGTGTTGGCAGGAATATGGTCAACCAATGGCTGAGCCATACAGTTTCTGTCAAAAAATCACAACGGTAAAATTAAACTTACCCAGAAAACAGAAAATTGGGTCAACGACTTCTGAACAAAGGCTTATGGGCACGTGGGCGACATGGGGATGAGTGCAGCTAAGGGACATCAGAGGCCTCAAGGACTTTTCAGCCCTGCAAGGAAGTCGTGTAAATACGGTTCAGATAAGGCGCAAAGAAACCAATGTGCTTTATCAAAGAGTAACCCTTGGCATTTATAATTTTAATCTGTCTTTTGTGTGTACTATTCTTTTAAAGAACAGATTGATTAGTTTAAGCAATAATGTATTCCACTCCTGCCAACTGTTCCAAAAGCTGTTGAACCATCTTATTATTTCATAGTACTATTATGTGTATACAGCAAGGAGAAATGATGAGGAAACTGGAAAGGATTCAGAATGTGACCATAAAACATATACTGGGACCACCAAAATCTACTTAATGAAGGAATCTTAACAGGCCATGTAAAATATTTCCTGTATTTTGTATTTGATAATGTTTAATGTTTAATAAGTTATATATATTTTATTTGTAATGTATTGGATCCAGTCTCGAAAATAAGTAATAAATAAATAAAATAAATTCCGATATACTCCATTTTTAACAGACCATGTAAAATATTTTCTGTATTTTGTATTTGATAAAGTTTAGAGCTTTATCACTTATAAATATTTTATTTGCATCTAGTCTTGGAAATGAGTAATAAACTTTCAGTATGAATAAAGGCATAGGGTCTTTTAGATTTAATTATGTTACACCATTTTTAAAGTTTTTTAACTTTAAGAAATGATAAAATCGTGTGTGGAAAGCTGGAAAATGCGAGTTTTAAAGTATATCCTAGAATTTTATGTTGAATACAGGTTTTAACTAAAGTTTTTACAATTGAGCTGGAGTGCTTGCAGGTCGTGTGTGTGTGTGTGTGTGTGTGAGAGTGTGAGAGTGTGAGAGAGTGTGTGTGTGTGTACGCGCGTGCGGAAGGCGTGGCTTGAGTACACTAACTTAATTAAGGATTTTTAACAGGCTGTGTAAAAGATTTTCTGTATTTTATCACTTACAAGCGTTTTATTTGAAATATATTGCATCCAGTCTTGGAAATGAGTAACAATAAATAAGTACCGATATACTCAATTATAGATGAACCATTTTCATAAATGTCAATACAGCATTAGTTTAAGTCTTTGTTTCTAAAAATGCGAGTTTCAAAGTATATCCTGGAATTTTTATGTTGAATATAGGTTTTAACTAAGTTTCTCATTTGAGAGGGAGTGCTTGCGGGTCGTGTGTGTGTGTGTGTGTGTGTGTGCGTGTATCAGTTTGTTAAATTCTATGCAAGTTCTTTGTTTTTAAAAAACAGTCAAAGACTCGAAATATACCTGTTATTTTTTTTTCAGTATAAATAAACAATCAGGGACTTTTAGATCAATGTTTGAACCATCATGTATCATATTAAAGTCTTTTAACTTGTTAAGAAATGATAAAATCATATGTAGAAAGCTGGAAAATGCCTGTTTCAAAGTAGAATTTTATGTTGATTATAGGTTTTAACTAAGTTTTTCATTTCAGCGGGAGTGCATGTCGGTCGCCCGCGCGTGTGTGTGTGTGTGTGTGTGTGTGTGTGTGTGTGTGTGCGCGTGTGTTAGTTTGTTAAATTATATGCAAGATTTTTGTTTTTAAAAAGCAGTCCAAAAGTCGAAATATACTCGTTATTTTTTTCTTTCAGTATCAATAGGGGAGACCGGGGATGATAGTAACACTTTTTTTGTTTGAGCACGTGTAACTCAGTGGTCTTTTGTGCTAGAGATCTCAAATTTTGACATGCGGTTCTCCATATTTGTCTGCTATAAATGATACACATGGACCTCTACTACACCATCACAGATTATGTAAATTAATGTGAAATATAAAGAGGTATGTTGTTTCAACCTAACCCCACAGCACCGGGGTGAGTTGTAACACTACGTGAGGATGGATGTAACAATTAAATTCATAGCCTTAAAGATTAACACCATTAAATGTACGGAAGCACTTTAATGAATAATAAAGAAGGGATCATAAACTTGTAAGACTACAAAATAAATATAATAAAATAAATAAAAAGTGTAAGATAAAAATAAATACAATAAAATAAATAAATATACATACCATGAAGAAATATAAAGTAAAAACTTGCGTGTGTTGTGTGTGTGTGTTCTGTAGCCTGAAACAGGTTAATGTGAAAAAGCACTTAAACACTTGGAGATCTGTGGAACAATCAAACTACTTTTGAACAGTGTAGTGCAAAGCTGCACTAAGTACTTAATAAGTACTGAAAGGCATTTGAACAGTTGAACTGTCTATTGAACAATAAACAAAACACTTTTGAACAATGTGTTTTCAAGGTGCAGAAGTACTTAGTAAGTAACTATTAACTAAGCATGCCGTAAAGAGGGGACCAGTACAAAATGTCAACATAAGGGGAAGATTGTAATACTTTTTAAGAACAGTTACAACCCTCCCCATGCCAGGCCGCCATTAAAAAGCTAACAGTTTTTAGCATTTAGCTTCAAAGCTAGCACTAATGCAACATGTCAAATGAAACTAGAGAAGCAATTACTTGAGCTTATGTACGTGAAACAATTGTATCTAAAACACAATGGACACTATGAAAAAATATTTGTGATGAAAATTTTTACTTTCTTACATGAAAAATTGTTTTTGGCACCAGAACAGACAGTTTTCAACTCAGAGACATGAGGCTTCACCAGTGAGCTCACTTTGTAAGTGGGCATGGACTGTATTGATGACATCACTGGAGAGTTTTTTTAACTTTAAGAAATGCTAAAATTGTGTGTAGAAAGTTGGAAAATGTGAGTTTCAAAGTTTATCTGAGAATTTTATGTTGACTGTAGGTTTTAACTAAGTTTTTCATTTGAGCGGGAGGGCTTGCGAGTCGTGTGTGTGTGTGTTTCCCCCATTCTGTGTTTCGGCAACAGAAATAGCAGACATGTCTGGCAAAGGACCTCGTGTTGGCGCTGGTGTTTTACATTGAACCACATGGCATTGAGTGGAAGATGTCCAAAAAGGAGTAGGCAAGACAACTTCGACAAGAAAAATGGCAACAGGCAATGGAGAGAGGGCTATGAGAAGGACTTGATCGACTGCTGACCAAAGTACACAGGGTAGAAGACTGATCATTGGATAACTTCTCTTGTGGGAACAGTTCTGTCTGACTTAAGGCGTGGTTAGAGTCCACTGACATAAATATCAAGGCAGGAGTGTGTCTTGAGTGACATTGTTGGTGTGCCTTAATTCCTACCTATCTCAATTTTGTCGGCTTTCTTAATTACCTCAGTGCAGAAATGTCTTTAACTATGGACGCCATATCCAGTAGTTCGACAGAGTTAAGAGTATTGGAAGTCGGGCATATGACAGCATCAGAAAAATTGAATTACTGGGCTGAAAATGTGGCTGACAGGTGTGAATCAGCCCACAGATTTTTTGGACTCTTGTACCCAAATAAGGTGAGAGCCATGCAAGTCATATTGACTGATGCTGTGAGAAACGAATGCACTGCTGAGGCCTACTTATCGACCCTCAGGGATGAAGATCCTTTCCTTTTCAACGACCTGGAAACAAACGACCCTAGAAAAACATTTGGTGAGTATCAACATTGATGGCCTCGGCTTCCGTTCTCACTAAATAATTCCACGTTGACTTACCGGTCATTTTCCTCTTTGTACGTCTATCCTGTTACCTGGTCTGTTCTTGTCATAACAGTGAGGAGTCGTCCACCGACTGAGCCGTTTGACTTATGGAGCGCAAACCGAGGCCTGCGCAACTTCTTCGAAACACGAAGAGACGAATTCACCGTCGTGGATATACTTGTGGAATGCAACCTTTTGACTGTGGAAGAGTACGATGACATACGGCTTGCTAGAGAGAGGTTGCTGTTTCTCGTACTGCACGAAATTATGGCACGGGCATCTCCGCAACATGTCGCATTTCTGGAATGCCTGGAGGGACTGTATCGAGATGTGTGGCCGTCACCAAACACGGAGGTTGTTTCACAGGACGACACACACCAACAGAGAATCGAGAAGTCTTTCAATGGGCAGGGGAATTATGACATCATACATGTGAACAGTGCCATGACATCAGAGGCCACAGTAGAGGACGTGTGGTGGTGCCCAATTTGTACAATTCACAGAGCGGAACACGCTTTTGGGTGTGGGCATGTAACCTGTGCAACTTGCGATAGAAAGACTGGAAACAAATGCCCCTTGTGTCGGCGGCATAAGGAAGAGGTGTACAAGGAAGCTTTCGCTGTGAAAAATGCTCACCTTCAATGTCCCGAATGTAAGGGTCCTAAAATGGTGCTGATTTACGACGGGCCCAACGGGGAGGGCTGTCATCATGTTGCATGTGAGTGTGCCATTAAAAATCATAGGTGTGCTTGTGGGCATACAGCAACTATGTTCATGACTATCTACAAGATGTGAAGAGGTGGTTTTCGGACTTGGGGCAATTATGTACCAAAATCAGTGTGAAACTTTGCTATTAAGATGTCTGTTTTGTTTTTTTGTTTATTTGTTTTTTGTTTTTACAATAAAACAACCAGTGTATGATCAATTGACACTGCCAACAGCCACACAGCAAATTGTATGCAATGAAAGAGGCTTCATGCTCACAAACTGCTAAGTTTCTAAAAAATTTAGAGTTGTGTTCAACAAGAGTTCCGCAGCCAGATTTCAAGACTTTACCATGTGGCTTCTAAAACGAAAGTTACGACTGTAACTACGGTTCTATGAGTCCCGGATGACCGCCAGGCAGTGCTTAAAGCACTGGATATCACCACTCGCGCAAGCGCATGCCGAGTACAAATAACAACAATGTCACCCGTGACCCCTGCGTGACTCCTGGAAGGCTATATCTTCCGGTGTGCGCAGGGTTCGGTTCCTAGAAACTACTCGCAAGAGCACGAGGCAACTGAGTGACCGAATGTCCTGGCGGTCATCCGGGACTCATAGAACCGTAGTTACAGTCGTAACTTTCGTTCTATTTCGTCCCTTTAAGATTGCCAGGCGGTGCTTAAAGCACTGGATGACATATACCAACAACGTCACAAAGAAGCCCAAGCAGATGCCTCAGTGATTGGAGGTAGAAGAAGCTGGGAGCAGGACCACACCCATCGGGTGGGGAGAGGCAACGTTGATTCTGTAAAAGCGGGCAAAAGTATCAGGCGACGTCCAGGAAGCCGCCGCACAGATGTCTTCCAGAGGTACCCCCTTGAGGGCAGCCCACGATGCAGAGATACCCCTGGTGGAGTGGCACTTTACGTCTGGTGGCAAGGAACGGCCACTGACTCCATAGGCATGTTTAATCGTCTGGACCACCCAGTGGGATAGACGTTGTTTCGAGAGGGCACAACCTCGATTGGGCCCACTGTAACAAACAAAAAGCTGCTCCGATTGTCGCACAGATGCTGTAGCAGCAACATAAGCATCAAGAGCCCGTACTGGGCACAGCAGGCTCGACCCATCCTCGGCTGAGGGAGAGTTGAAGCGGGCGAGCTGGATTGGCCGATTGACATGTGTCCATGGCAATACTTTGGGGAGAAATGCCACGTTTGGCCATAGTGTAACCCCCGAACCATCCGGGTTCCATCTAAGACAGGACTCACTGACTGACAGGGCATGTAATTCTCCAACTCTCTTGGCTGATGTTACAGCAAGGAGAAAGGCAGTTTTCATTGACAGCCATTTCAGGTCCGCTCGAGCTAAGGCTCAAAGGGTGGAACAGACAGGGCACTTAGGACCAGGGACAGGTCCCACACCGGGGCCCTTGGGGCTCTTGGAGGGTGCAGCCTCAAAGCCCCTTTGAGGAAGAGAGACACCAACCGGTGGCATCCCACAGTAGCATTGTCAACCAAGGCATGTCGTGAGGAAATGGCTGCCACATACACTTTCAAAGTGGAGTGAGCACGACCACCATCCAGGAGGGACTGAAGGAACTCCAGGATCATAGCCACAGAGCAAAGGGCAGGATCCTCTGCCCTGCCCGCACACCAGGCAGAGAAACGCCTCCATTTACTTTCATACTGAAGACGGGTGGATGCTGCACGGGCATTCATGATGGTAGCCTGAATGGGCTCGGTACAGCTCGTCAGGAGAGGGTAGGGCCCCGCAACGGCCAGACCCATAGCTGGAGGCGGCTGGGGTTGGGATGCCAAACCTGATCCCCCAGCTGTGACAGAAGGTCTTTCCTCTCTGGGAGGCGCCATGGAGAGCTGCAACAAAGCCTCTGCAGCATCGGAAACCAAGATCTCCCTAGCCAAAAGGGGGCCACCAGGAAGAGCCTGTGGCCCCGCTGAAGGACCCTCTGCAACGTTGGCAGAATCAGAGGCAGGGGTGGAAATGCATGTAGGAGCACCTTGGGCCACTCGTGCCCAAGGGCGTCCTGTCCCAGTGGAGCGGTCTTCTCTGTCCAAGAGAACCAGAGTGGGTAATGAGTTGACTCCTCTGTTATGGCCCCAATTTGTTTTTACATTTACAACATAACAGCAACAGCAACAGCAAGGGATGACAGAAACAGTTTTAAAAACTTGAACACATTTAATGAAAAAAAACAAAGACAATAACTACTATTTACAACTACAGACCAAGATTGAATAAAAAAAAAAAGAAATATTTACAGTCCCTTTTCGTGGGGGTGGCTTGGTGATGTCCTGGATGATGAAAATGCTCAAACACAGGCAAAGAAATCCACAAAAGAAACGTCACAGGTCTTGAACAGAATGGCAGGTCTGGTCATCTTCTTGCAATTTCTCCTACTACTTTACTGTCTCAATTCTTTTCCTTATATACTCTTTTGCAGACCCCACCCACATTTAGACCTCTTTTTTTTAATTTTCTGAGACTTGCCCCAGACATGTCCAGGACATGTCTAAACATGACTCCAGTCTGAGCTTAACAAAAAAAGGTAAATACTGCCATCTAGTGGCCTATATTCACATTACACCTCCATTCCAAAAGGGAAAAATTTTGACTCATAAAGGCAAAATTTTTCTTTTCAATACAAAATGGTTAAGTGAACACTTGTCATATATATACATATCATACAATATTCAAATAAACACATGATATATATATACATATTCAAACACGGGATAAGCAATCAGCAATTACATTGTCTGTACCCTTCACATGCTTAATTTCCAAGTCAAACTCCTGTAAAATCAAACTCCAATTCAACAATCTCCAATTCTTGTTTTTCATCTTATTCAAAAACATTAATGGATTGGGTCAGTGTACACAATCATTAGCTTTTGTCCTGTACAAACATAAACCTCAAAGTGTTGTAAAGAAAGGACCAGAGCCAACAGTTCCTTCTCTATTGTGGAATAGTTCCTTTGGTGGCGATTGAACTTCCTGGAGAAGTATGCCACGGGATGCTCAATGTCATCAGAGTCACTTCTCTGTAGGAGCACAGATCCACAAGCTTGGTCGCTAGCATCGACCGCGATGGAGAACGGTTTGTTGAAGTCAGGAGATTTGAGCACGGGGAAGTGACACAGCAGAGACTTCAGGTGATCGAAGGCTCTCTGGCATGCATCATCCCAGGTGAACTTTACGCCTTTCTTCAGTTGGTTAGTTAGACTGAGAGCAATCTCAGCAAAGTTCTTGCAGAACTTGCGGTAGTACCCGATCATTCCAAGGAAGCGGCGCAAAGCTTTTTTGTTGTCAGGAACTGGAAAGTCCATGATGGCTTGGACTTTAGTATTTATGGGTGCCACCTTGCCCTGGCCTATGACGTAGCCAAGATAGGTCACAGTAGCACAACCAAAGTCACTCTTGCTCAGGTTAACAGTCAGGTTAGCTTGGGTCAGGCGCTGGAACAACGTCTCTACATCTTTTAGATGTTCTTCCCAGGAGTCACTCCATGTGATCAGGTCATCGATGTACGCACCCGTGTGTGGCAATCCGGCGATTGTAGACTGTATCATCCTTTGGAACGTGGCTGGGGCATTTTTCATGCCAAAGGGTAGGACTTCATACTGGTACAATCCAGATGGTGTGGCAAAAGCAGAGATGCTCTTGGCCCTCTCAGTTAAAGGCACACACCAATAACCCTTCAATAAATCAATCTTGGTCAGAAACTTTGCTTGCCCTACACTATCAATACAATCATCAATCCTAGGTATTGGAAACACATCAGTTCTAGTTACAGCATTGACTTTGCGATAATCTGTACAGAATCTAGTACTTCCATCAGGTTTTGGAACTAGCACACAGGGTGAACTCCAATCGGAGTTGGAGGGTCTGATAATATCATGTTTTAACATGTACTCAACCTCTTTCTCAGCAATCTTTCTCTTTTCAGGATTCATCCGGTATGGATGCTGTTTTATCGGTTTGGCATCACCAACATCTACATCATGAGAGGCTATAGTAACTCTCTTTGAAACATCAGGAAACAAATCCTCATATTTCTTGATCAACCTTTCAAACTGATCTCTCTGTGAGGGTTCTAAGTGCTGGAGTTTTACATCAAGATTTTGCAACACTTCAGTGTTTGACAATTTACATGAAAGAACTTCAGCTTTAATTCTTGGTTCATCATCTTGAAACTCCCCCTCATCTTCACACGTTTCGACCATTGGAGAATCTGAAGTGACAGCTGCAACCCTAGCATTTCTGTCATGATAAGGCTTTAGCATGTTAATATGACACAATTGTTTTGGTTTTCTCCTATCTGGAGTCTTCACAATGTAATTGAGATCATTGAGTTTTGTCAGAATTTCATAAGGACCATGAAATCTAGCCTGCAATGGATTGGACTGCAAGGGAAACAACACAAGGACCTTTTCTCCTGGTTTAAACTCACGGCTTCTAGCCTTATGATCATACCAAGTTTTCATTTTTCCCTGACTTGATTTCAAGTTCTCTTCGCAAGGTCACAAGCTGCACGCAATCTTTCCTTGAACTTGCTAACATAGCCTAACAGACTGATTTGCGGCTCTTCCTCTTGCCATTGTTCACTCAATAATAGCAAAGGTCCTCTCACTTCATGACCAAACACTAGCTCAAATGGACTGAATCCAGTAGACTCCTGCACTGCTTCTCTAGCTGCAAACAACAGCAAATGAACCCCTTCATCCCAGTCTTTCTCATGGTCATAACAATAAGTCCTCATCATTGTCTTGAGAGTGGAATGAAACCGCTCTAAGGCACCCTGACTTTCTGGATGATAGGCACTAGAAAGAATCTGCTTTGCACCTAGTTCATACACAACCTGCTGAAACAATCCTGAAGTGAAATTGCTACCCTGGTCTGACTGAATTTCCTTGGGAAGGCCAAACAACGTGAAGAACTTTATCAAAGCCTTCGAGATTGCAGTTGCCTTGATGTTACGTAGAGGTATGGCTTCGGGGAATCTGGTAGATGCACACATGATTGTCAACAAGTACTGATTTCCAGATCTAGTCTTGGGTAATGGACCAACGCAATCAACAATGACCCTAGAGAATGGCTCCCCAAATGCTGGGATAGGCTGCAATGGAGCTACAGGTGGGTCTAACTGGTGTTTTCCAACTACCTGACAAGTGTGACAGGTTTTGCAAAAGTTGGAAACGTCTTTCCGAAGCCCAGGCCAAAAGAAGTGTTTCATGATCTTATCAACAGTCTTGTTAACACCAAGATGACCTCCTAAAGGTAAACTATGAGCCATTGTCAAGATCTCATTCCTGTAGACCTTCGGAACAACAATTTGCCTGACCACTGCCCAATCTGCATTGGCAGGGATATCAGGAGGGCGCCACTTCCGCATCAACACACCATCCTTGAGATAATACCCAACTGGAACTGCGTCTATTTCTTTATCAGGAAGGGCTCTCCTCTTTAGTACACAAATTTCAGGCTCATTAGTTTGCTCCTCAATCAACCGCTGTCTGGACAGAGACAAGTCTCCAGACACATCAGAATCACCAGACCCATCCGGCTGGCTGAATAGAGAACTGATAAAAGTATCTGATAAGTCCTCAAACGGAGAAACCATAGTAGGCCAATCAGAGTCATGAGGCGAACCACCTGAGTCCTGACTATTCAATGTACTGGACGGCACCACATCATCTTCTTCTTTAGCCTTCTTGGCCATAGCACGAGTCACTGCGCAAGAAGGATACAGAGATGGGTCCTCATCCCCATCTTCAGTGCTCGGCTGTGAAGTAAGATGTACAGGGGGAACTACTTTGCCCCCAGCCAGGTCATTGCCTAGCAACAGAGAAACACCCTTTATAGGTAGACTTGACATAAGTCCCACCTTTACCTGTCCTGTAACTAAATCTGACTTCAAGAATATTGAGCGCTGGGGTACAGATACAGTCCTCCCTTCAATACCTTGTACAAGTATGAAATCCCCTGAAGCGGTCTCATCACGTAACTCCAAGGAGTCCATCAACAAAAGTGACTGAGAAGCTCCGGTATCCCTTAGGATATATATGGGGACAGGAGTAGTATGCTCATTCAGAGCCACAAATCCCTCTGACACAAATGGAAGAAATTCCTCCCTCACGAAGTCAGCTGTATCAGGCTTTTTAGCCCCACAAGAAGCAGGCAATTTAGCAGATTGGTTATCTACTACAGGGGTTTCTAACCTTGTTTTCACAAAGGCATTTGGTTTGGTATCCTTTTCTTTTTCTTTCTGAGCTTTAAGGAACCAACAGTTAGTTGTAACATGACCAGATTTCTTGCAATAACTGCAAACTAGACCACTTTTGTCACTGTCAGCTTTCACACTTTGATCAGACCTGTTACTGGATTTCTGAGCACCATCACCAGATTTGTCTTTGTCTTTGGGTGAGGAATCTTGGGTATCACCATAACCCTTTTTCTGAAATTGGGACCATCTATTATTACTGCTAGACTGAAATTTGAACTTATGTGTGAGAACATATTCATCTGCAAATTTGGCAGCTGATTGCAAATTCAGTGCTTGCTTCTCATTAAGGTAGGTCTTAACATCATCTTTAACACAGTTCTTGAATTCTTCAACTATCACCATCTCTTTTAGTGAGTTGAAATCATCCTTGACCTCCATAGAAGTACACCAGCGCTCAAAGCAAACCTGCTTTTCATTAGCAAATTCAACATAAGTCTGATTTTCAGATTTCTTCAGACCTCTGAATTTCTGCCGGTAAGCCTCTGGAACCAACTCATAAGCTCTCAAAATAACCTTTTTGACAACCTCATAATCAGAGGAATCATCTGCAGACAAAGCCAAATAGGCTTGTTGAGCTTTACCCTTGAGGACAGTTTGCAACATCAGAGGCCAGTGTTCCTTTGGCCACTGGCAACTCTTTGCTACCTTTTCAAAACACTGGAAATAGTTGTCAACATCCTTTTCTGCAAATGGAGGCACCAGTTTTACCTCCTGGCTAGCCCGAAATTTATTTTCAGTTTGAATTTTAATTTTTAGTTGCTCCATTTGGAGTCTTTCTTCTCTATCGAATTTCTCTAATTCAAAATCTCTCTGTCTTGCAAATTTTTCTAACTCAAATTCTCTTTGTTTTTCTTTTTCCTCCCTTTCTATTTTCTCTTCTCTTGCTAATTTTTCTAACTCAAACTGCCTTTGTTTTTCTTTTTCTTCCCTTTCAAATTCTCTTTGCTTTTCTTTTTCCTCCCTTTCAAATTCTCTTTCCTCCCTTTCTTTTTCTCTTTCCTCCCTTTCAATCTCTAGCATTTTTAATTTAAGTTCCATTTCTATATTTGGATTTTCCACTGGAAACTGTTCCAGATCTCCTGGTGCAAACACATTTTCATCAATGTAATATTCAACTATCTCTCGAGCCAGTCTTGCTTTTCGCATGGCTGGTTTTACCTCTGTCAGCTCCAACTGTCTGCAAATTTCTAGCAGTTCTGTCTTTTTAAAAGACTTCAAAACCCCTACGGTTGGTGATGCCAAGAAATCATCCATTGCTGTTGTCAATATATATCTAGGAAAATTCACAAAAACAATTTCACAATTTGGAATGTTAGATTTTTAATAAATTACTCACACAATGGTCTATCCCGGACGAGCCCCCAATTTGTTATGGCCCCAATTTGTTATTACATTCATAACACAACAGCAACAGCAAGGGATGACAAACACAGTTTTAACAACTAAAACACATTTAATTTTTAACAAAGACAAAGACTAATAACAACCTACAACTAAAGACCAAGATTGATAAATAAGAAAAAACAGAAATAATTACAGTCCCTTTTTGGTGGGGTGGCTTGGTGATGTCCTGGATGAAGAAAATGCTCAAACACAGGCAAAGAAATCCACAAAAGACATGTCACAGGTCTTGAACAGAATGGCAGATCTGGTCATCTTCTTGCAATTTCTCCTACTACTTCACTGTCTCAATTCTTTGCCTTATATACTCTTTTGCAGACCCCACCCACATTTAGACCTCTTTTTTTTATTTTCTGGGACTTTCCCCAGACATGCCCGGGACATGTCTAAACATAGCTCCAGTCTGAGCTGAATAAAAAAAAAGGTAAATACTGCCATCTAGTGGCCTATATTCACATTACACGTCAGTGCTCAGAGGGTGCAAGTTCGCATTTGGCGGATGATATAACATTTAAATCAGACACTGATTACGTTGTCTTTGTGCAGTTAATTTTTTATTACAAAATAAATTTATTATTTGGATGAAAAGTATTGGAAAACTCCAAACAGGGAACAATTACAGTTACAAAAACGTACAAAACAATATATACTCATTGTACAGTCAAAAGTATGTGGACACTTCACTGAAATCTCATTGACATCAGAAAATGGACATTTTAACTGAATTTGCTGTGAAGTGGTTTGTATGACTTTACAGGACAGACCTTCAGCTTCCATTTCAGGGTTTCACATTTCCGATTCATTTCAGATCTGCTTTAACCTTATCATTTTTGAGCACTTTGTACACCCCTGAACCCCCTTCCTTATAGAAAGCACCACTAAAACTAGCTTGAGTTGGGGGGGGGGGGGGGTGTATAAGGGCACCATTTCCAAATTGTGGAGCTGAATCGTATGAAAATACTGTACCTTCCAGTGAAAGCTGAATGTCTGTTCAGTCAGCCAATACTAACCAATTCATCCTAATTATTAACTAGATAACTTGATCGCCACAGGGACTACAGAGTCGTGTATCTCCCCGATCACCCTCAGAGATCACTTGGAAGTTTTTACAGCACCTATGTTACGGTTTGCACTCTTGCCATGACATTAATATGCATCCCTGTACAAGTATATATGTATATATGTAAATATGGCCAGACCACACAAAATCTGCAAAAAAAAAAAAAAAAAATCAAGAAAATGGCCGTTGGATGTCAGAAATTGGCGAAAATTGATCTTGAGCATTGCCAAATAATCATCTTTGACTATGTAAATTTAGAGAAAAATCCTATAAACATTGAAGCCTCCAGAGCCTGGAACAGAAAATCTCTCAAGGCGCGGCGGCCATGGAACTAAACCATAGTATCTCCTGACTATCGTTATCAAGGAGATACAATTATTCACAATTTATCGATGTTGGTTCTCTGTGTTGTCAATTGAGGTTTCAGCAAAGTGTTTTTGCATTGCACTTTACACTATACCGGGATGTCAAACTGGCCTGTAAAAGGTTTGAGGGGCCGCAGGTCTTCATTCCAACCAAGCAAAGCACACCTAATACAACTAATTTAATCAACAGATCTCACCCTGCACAGTTGATTAATTGTATCAGGTGTACTTCTGCTTGGCTGGAAAGAAAACCTGCAGCCCCTCTGACCTTTTAGAGGCCAGTTTGACACCCCTGGCCAATACCATTGTAAATCAACATTTATAAAGCATTTATGATGAATGTATGAAATTTTGGCAAATGAGATTAAATTTGCAGAAATGCTGTAATTGTGGAATAAAAATGATTTTAAAATAACCCATTAACAACCCCTCATAAGTATTAAAATCAGATACTGGCCATCTCTAGCTGATCCAATAAAAAAGCAAGACAAAGTTTAAAAGCAAGCAACACCACATGAGACTACTAAGTTAAACCAACAAATAACAAATTGCAAGGCACAGCTGAAGAATCCAAGTTGCACAACGTTTCTATGGGTAGACAGACTGAAAATAAAATTACACTTGATGCTATTCTGTCAGCCTTCAAATGAACAAAACAAGATTAAGATCGAATATCACATCAATATGCAAAGAAGTATCAAATATAGTACACCACAATAGAGTACAGTGCTGTGAAGAAGTATTTGTCTCCTTCCTAATGTCTTTTGTTTTTTGCACATTTGTGACACTGAAATGCTTCAGATCATCAAACAAATTTTAATATGAGACAAAGATAACTTTGAATAAGTAAATTCAAAATGCAGTTTTTAAATGATTATTTCATTTATTAACCCTCATCCAACCAAGGGATCTTCTACTGCAACCTCCACCAAGGGTGGCCTGATTATTTCAAAATTAAGCGATAAACATCATCTTGTTTGGCATCAGTGTTACATCAAAATGTTACACACTTGCATAAAAGGTTTATCTATGAATTATGAGAACAACTTTATGAACAATTCTATGAACTTGTATAATAGTAGGCCTATCCTCTTGAGACCCGGTAATTCATTTTTGTACACTGTAGTGTACATTCAAGTTTTGCATATAACTCTAAGACTGTATATACCACTTTACCAAGTCCTGATGTTCCTTATAGTTGAGAACTGTAGCTTTAAATTGATACCCCATGTGTGGGGGTGTCCTTGCCAACTTCCCTTTTCCTGTCTTTTCAAAATGGCTGGCATCAGCACAGGCACATTTTATGGAAAAAAGAAAGGTAAGCATCAAATTTTAATTGAACTTGATTTTGAGTTTTATATTTTGATTGCTTTTAGTAAGTAAACATCCAAGGAATAATTTGAGTGAGTTTTCAGAGCTGAACTTACTTAGTTTCATTGTAAAAATCACTGATTAATTAATGTACACTATAGTGTACATTGGGAGTTTGTACTAATAATTATTTCCCTTTTGTTAGTAGACAGCTCTTTGTCAGAGGCAGAGAGAATACTTAACAAAATCATTGAGGGAGATTCAGACATAGATTTCTCTGAAGATGAGAGTCAAGTGAGCAAGACAGGAGAGGGTGGGAACCCAGATAAGGAATCAGATGAGGATGACCAAGACCCAGAGCCAGCGGAGGTCGACCAAGACCCAGGGCCAGCTGAAGCGTGCCGTCGTCCTCTATGGGCCAAAACTACCATGTAGGGTTTTTAATCAGAGCAAAAAAGCTAAGATAACCTACAAAGATGTTTAGGGAAAATTGATTTGATACATGTATAGACATAATGTTATAGTGTAAATGTGTTATAAGCGAATTATCCCTTTAATGCTCCTGTTTTGTTGCAAGTCAAATTGATCTCTCTCTGTCTCTGTCTCTCTCTCACTGTCTGTCTGTCTGTGTCTGTCTCTCTCTCACTGTCTGTCTGTCTGTGTCTGCCTCTCTCTCACTGTCTGTCTGTATCTGCCTCTCTCTCACTGTCTGTCTATGTCTGTCACACTGTCTCTCTCTCACTGTCTTTCTGTCTGTGTCTGCCTCTCTCTCACTGTCTGTCTGTCTGTGTCTGCCTCTCTCTCACTGTCTGTGTCTGCCTCTCTCTCACTGTCTGTCTGTGTCTGCCTCTCTCTCACTGTCTGTCTTTGTCTGCCTCTCTCTCACGGTCTGTCTGTATCTGCCTCTCTCTCACTGTCTGTCTGTCTGTGTCTGCCTCTCTCTCACTGCCTCTGTCTGCCCCTCTCTCACTGTCTGTCTGTCTGTCTGTGTCTGCCTCTCTCTCACTGTCTGTCTGTGTCTGTCTCTCTCTCACTGTCTGTCTGTGTCTGCCTCTCTCTCACTGTCTGTCTGTCTGTGTCTGCCTCTCTCTCACTGTCTGTCTGTCTGTCTGTGTCTGCCTCTCTCTCACTGTCTGTCTGTGTCTGCCTCTCTCTCACTGTCTGTCTTTGTCTGCCTCTCTCTCACTGTCTGTCTGTGTCTGCCTCTCTCTCACTGTCTGTCTGTGTCTGCCTCTCTCTCACTGTCTGTCTGTGTCTGCCTCTCTCTCACTGTCTGTCTTTGTCTGCCTCTCTCTCACTGTCTGTCTGTGTCTGCCTCTCTCTCACTGTCTGTCTGTGTCTGCCTCTCTCTCACTGTGTCTGTGTCTGCCTCTCTCTGTCTGTCTTTCTTTTTTTCTGCCTCTCTCTCACTGTCTGTCTGTGTCTGCCTCTCTCTCACTGTCTGTCTGTGTCTGCCTCTCTCTCACTGTCTGTCTGTGTCTGCCTCTCTCTCACTGTCTGTCTGTGTCTGCCTCTCTCTCACTGTCTGTCTGTGTCTGCCTCTCTCTCACTGTCTGTCTGTCTGTGTCAGCCTCTCTCTCACTGTCTGTCTGTCTGTGTCAGCCTCTCTCTCACTGTCTGTCTTTGTCTGCCTCTCTCTCACTGTCTGTCTGTATCTGCCTCTCTCTCACTGTCTGTCTGTATCTGCCTCTCTCTCACTGTCTGTCTGTCTGTGTCTGCCTCTCTCTCACTGTCTGTCTGTCTGTCCGTCTGTGTCTGCCTCTCTCTCACTGTCTGTCTGTGTCTGCCTCTCTCTCACTGTCTGTCTTTGTCTGCCTCTCTCTCACTGTCTGTCTGTGTCTGCCTCTCTCTCACTGTCTGTCTGTGTCTGCCTCTCTCTCACTGTCTGTCTGTGTCTGTCTCTCTCTCCCTGTCTGTCTGTGTCTGCCTCTCTCTCACTGTCTGTCTGTGTCTGCCTCTCTCTCACTGTCTGTCTGTGTCTGCCTCTCTCTCACTGTCTGTCTGTCTGTGTCTGCCTCTCTCTCACTGTCTGTCTGTGTCTGCCTCTCTCTCACTGTCTGTCTGTGTCTGCCTCTCTCTCACTGTCTGTCTTTGTCTGCCTCTCTCTCACTGTCTGTCTGTGTCTGCCTCTCTCTCACTGTCTCTGTCTCTGTCTGCCTCTCTCTCACTGTCTCTGTCTCTGTCTGCCTCTCTCTCACTGTCTGTCTTTGTCTGCCTCTCTCTCACTGTCTGTCTTTGTCTGCCTCTCTCTCACTGTCTGTCTTTGTCTGCCTCTCTCTCACTGTCTGTCTGTGTCTGCCTCTCTCTCACTGTCTGTCTATGTCTGTCACACTGTCTCTCTCTCACTGTGTCAGTCTGTCACACGGTCTCTCTCTCACGGTCTGTCAGTCTGTCACACTGTCTGTCTGTCGGTCTCTCTCTCTCTCTCTCTGACCCACAAACACCATTGCAGTTCCTGAGAAACGAATATAACAGGAGGGTTAAAAATTTGGCATGTTAGTTGTGCAAAATTTTGCCTTTTCTTCTTTTAGGTTCATGCCTGTGTTGGAAGAACATAGAGTTGAAGATGATGGTCCCCCTGTAACCTGTAGAAATTGGAGCCCACAGCAATATTTCCAGCAGTACATTGACAAGGAATTAATTCAGGACCTGTCCTTCTTCACCAACCAGCGTATGGTTCAGGATTCAGGCTTTAGCTTAAGCACAACACCAGAAGAAATGTTGACCTTTTTCGGAATCTCTGTGTACATGGCCTGCCTTGGATATCCAAGAATCAAAATGTACTGGGCTGCCAAAACAAAAGTTCCGATTATAGCCGACTCCATGACACGTGATCGTTTCTACAAGATCAGGTCTTTGCTGAAAGTGGTCAATGATCTGGAAGTTCCAGAAGAGGAAAAGAAAAAGGATCCCCTTTGGAAGGTCAGACCAGTTCTGAAGAGAGTCCTACAAGGTTGTCTCAGCCTACCAAGGCCAGCAAAGGTCTGTATTGATGAACAGATTGTTCCATTCACGGGCCGGTGCCCAGTTCGTCAATTTGTGCCAGGGAAGCCAAATCCAACAGGATTAAAGGTGTTCGTTCTTGCAAGTCCAGCTGGCTTAGTGCTGGACTTTGAAACCTACATGGGAAAGAACACCTTCACCCAAGTCCAACAGATGGGGATAGGTGGAAATTCGGTCCTGCTTTTGACTGAGACAGTTTCGAGAGGAACAATGGTCTATTTTGACCGGTATTTTACCACCATCAGTCTCCTTGATGCCCTTCAGGAAAGGGGCCTGCCTGCTACAGGAACAATTCAAAAGAATCGAATCCCAAAAGAGTGCCACTTCACTGCTGACAACATCCTGAGCAAAAAACTAAGAGGGTATTCAGAAATGATCATACGTAGACCTGATGAAATAGCAGTCACCAAGTGGATTGACAACAAGCCTGTTGTCCTGGCATCCACCGCCCATGGGATTGAGCCTCAGGATACCTGCATCAGATGGTCAAAGAAAAAAATGAGGCAAGTTGATGTCCCAAGGCCAGCAGTGGTTGCAGAATATAATAGCAACATGGGAGGGGTTGACATGTGCGATCGCATGCTCAGTTTCTACAGAATGTCCAGCCGGACAAAGAAGTGGACGGTCCGCACGATGCTCCACTTCATTGATTTAGCCATTACAAACTCGTGGCTTCAATATCAGCAAGACAGCCAGGCCTTGCAAAGACCTGCAAAGGACACTGCCCAGTACCTGGAGTTCAAACTCCTTTTGGCTGAGGAACTGATAACCCAGGGACAGGCATGTGCACAAGACCGGAGTGACTCAAGTGATGAAGAATACACTCCAACACTGAAGAAAAGGAAGCCACACCCAAATGAGAGAATTCGGAAATATGGTGCGATCCACTTGCCTGAAATGGACACCAGTCCAAGTCCTTCCAGATGCCGAATGCCTGGGTGCACTAGTAGAACCTATGTGAGATGTGTTAAATGTGACATGTTCCTGTGTGTCTCCAAAAAGTCACAGTGCTTCCTCACATATCACAAATGAATCAGCATTTGTGAAATGGCAAACCAAATGTTCATTCACATCCTCGGGCTATGGCCAGTGAAAAGTTGAATGGGTTGTATGTTTATTTGACCCTCACTGAGTGTTTTATGTTTTTAAGAAGTTTTTATGCAGTATGTGTCTGTTGTGTTGATATCCGGCCAGATTTTAAATTCTGTTAATGTTTTAGGGTCGAGATAAATGAAGTCCCGTTGTACACTACAGTGCACATGTTACAAAACATGAATTGAATTATGGGAAAAAAAAAATCTTTGCAATGTGTTTTTTACCATCCCAACACTTCATTTACATGAAAAAAAATCAAAATCAAAACACTTTTTTTTCCTGGGTCTCAGGAGGCTATAGCACAGTATAAAAATAGTATACAGTACAGTAACCAGTCAAAGTACACAAGTAAAAGTATGTCGGTCATACACTTCTAATATTATTAGGTGAAGATCACTTCAAGGTTACTGGTCACTGCTGGTTATTGTAATTCCAAGATTTACGAAAACAAGGACAAGCTACATCAATAAATCAATAAGGTTGACAATTAGTGCGGTCTACAAAGTTTATTGAGCACGAAACATAATAATAGCATAGTCTTTGCAACTAATTTGTAAGCATATTTTGTATCAAAAACAGGCAAAAATTGATGCTGGTGACCTCAGCAGTCAATGAAGAGAATATATTCCTTTGTCCATTGAATGGTTAAACTAATCTCGACACAAAAAAGTGTTCAGGACTGCCTCTATTTTGCCATCAGCAAGGTTAGCATTTGTCAACAAAATTATCATTTCATCACCAAGATATTGGTTTCTGAGCCATTGTAGGCAATTTCCAGTTTATTCTTTTCTGCCTTGTAGCAGTCTTCATTATAAAGTAGAGGCCTGACTACTAGTCTTTCAAGAGTTTCAGCCAGAATAAAGAAATGGCTCAGTAGACTACTTATTGCTTTGTATTTGGCATGTTGGATCTCTGGAGAAGTTGTAACTAGCAACACTAGAGCAAAGCTCCGCCAAGGCTGCACAATCTTGCGAAGTGATCATGGCTCGTAAGAAATGTAAGGTATCTGCAACATAGGATTTCGAGATAGTTGCCATATTGTTGAACCAATCGCAGTAAAACTCAATTGGGTCCATCACTGATGTAATAGCAACACTCACAAAATTTCAGAAATGTCCGTTCTTTACTTTAATTAAACAGACAGATAGACAAACAAACGCCAGCAAAAATATAACCTGCTGAACAGAGGTAATTAATGCTACATGTGTTTCAGGTTCAGAGTGCCACAGTGTTTCCCCTACCACTGGTTTAGAAGAGTGCCCCGGCCTCCCAACGGACCCCGCCCCTGCCCCCCTGAGAGAACTCCCCCCACCCCACAAAATTATAGTGTTTTTTTTTAACAATTAGTTTAAAAACTTTGCATGTACAGAGATGTTGTACTGTAAAATCTGGGTTCGTGATGATGCCATCCCCATTGTGGACATGTGCATCAACAGAAAAGGACTCAAATATCCTATACAAATCTCTCTGCGTCCCGCAGACGCAGTTTTCAGGGTGCTGAAATATGAACAAAAACCAGCACACCGGCGCACCGTCACGAGAGACAAATTAAATGATTGATGTTTGGGGCCTCCCCCCCAAAATAAATTGGTAAAAGGGGTCCCCGATGGCCACTCAAATTGGCACATTATGAAGATAAATAGTTACGTTTTGAAATTTCCTGGGATTCATTGGAATTCAACACCTGCAAATTTAGTTTAAAACCGACGACGTTAGTCAGAGGATTTTCATGCTAAAAGAGGTGTATAATCCAGGTTCAGAAAGTAAAAGTCCATTCCAGGATATTGTTCACGCCACATAAGACCTGGCAGCTGACACTATTCTTCAACTGGGAGGTAAAACTAACAAGTCAAATCTGCTGACAGGAGCTTACGGTTGGAATGAAAACATAGTAGGATTTTTACTCTCTGACCCCTGGATTATACACCTCTGCATGCTAATGTATTCATGAGCGGGTGAAAAGGTCCTGTCATTTCAGGGATGTCGAACACTATTCGACAAGGGTAATTAACCAATCAGATTGCAGAAAACACCTACTATTGGTTTACAATTTACAATGAATTATAAAAACCCCCATTATGCATAATAGTGCACCCCGACCATTGCCTCGAAAGCCCACTGTCGGGAGCCGCTTCTAGTTGTGGCGAATATGGAGAAACCACGGCTTGCCAACCAAAGTCACTGACAGTCAATTCCAATTAAGTACATTAGTACCAGGAAGTGTGAACAGTTTAACCAGACCCAGAGTTCAAATTGTTGAAATTCTAACGCAAACAAGCCCATTCTTGCACCAATACACAAATGTTGTAATTACTGAGTATGCATTGGTTAAATCGGTCCGATTTGGGACGATTTAAGTCAGTAACTCTATAGTTGGCGACCTAGAGGCCAAATGCGTGACTGCACGTCAGCAAATATTGTATTTCATGTCACGAAACACACTATGATTACATGCATGGAATTATTTTGGGCACAATGTAAGATGGAACAAAGCAATAACAATATAAGATGGAACAAATATTTTTGTCAGCTATTTTTGATGCACGCTTTTATACCAATCCCAAACCACGAGGTGACAAGGACGAAGACGTCTGCTGTGCAGTTAAATTGAATTTGAAGGTAATCTAACTAGAAACTCCATCCATCCACTGTTTGTCTAAATGTGACCGCAAGGCAAAAACGTCTTTTTGGAGAAACTCAAGTTTTTCTTATGTGACTTTTGTTCATACAAATTAAAATATCTAATGGATGTAGCCCAAAAAAAATTTAACACTGCATCAAATTTTCATAACTAGACCTGCAAATGTTTTTTTTATTTTATTTTGAAGATTTGTTTGTTTTTAGCTCTGCATCTTGTTTACTGCCCACCCATACCCAAATTATCCATCTCCTATCCCCTTAGTACCCATATGCTCTTGCTTGTAGTAGTACATCATCAGACTGGAAACATCATGGTGCATGTATAAAGTATATACCACAGTTTCCAATTACTAACCTGTGACCCCTCTCCCGCTTTTACTCCAGACTTGAGACTAGACAAATGTATTGCTCCTAATTACTGAATATGGATTATTAGAATGGAGTAACTGTGGCAATTTCTAATTTTCTACATGATATTGTAGACACCACAATCACACAAGTTAATGGTGCGAAGACTACAAAGAGCACAATTTCAGATATAGGTAAACGCCTAGCTTTGGGTTTTATGTGCGAGCAATACATAAGGTGGGTTAAGGTCATGCTTCCACATCTGATGGTCCCAAGTGCATTCACAAAGGCCATTACCAAGCACGTTCACTGGCCCCCTTGAACAAAACCAAAATGCAAATAAAAAAATCTTGTATATACAAGGTAAATCAAAAGTTTAGGAATTTACACATAAAATTTATCACTCATTCAATGAGTCATATCTTAAAGGACATATTTTTTTTAACCCCTATGCAACCCCAGGACTTGCTCAGATCGTAAAGGACTCAGTTTTTTACACCCCTAGGCATCCCTGGTGGGCCACCAGCCGCTCGCGGTGCGGGAGCTATGGTATCGGGCTCCGTCCGTGCGTCCGTGCGTGCCTGTGTGCATGCGTCCGTCAACACATTTTGCTTTATCTCATCGATTTAAGTTACAGGCTCCTAATTTTTACTGGACACGCATCTCATAAAGCCCTGCAAATGACGCGCCTAAAGGTGACCTTGGCCTTTTTTTTTCCAAGGTTACTGGCCTAAAAATATCACCAAAAAGTTCGACAATTTACTTTATCTTATCAACATTTTCAGTCACAGGCTCCTAATTAGCTCCCGACGCCCGAGTGGCACAGGAGCGATGGTATCGGGCTCCAATCCTTGCGTGCATCCATCCGTGCGTGCGCCATCAACAAAAACTTCAACATTTTGTTAATCTTAACGGCGGGAGCTTCTGGGGCTGC
The DNA here is from genome assembly GCA_029721435.1 of Gymnothorax reevesii. Lineage (NCBI taxonomy): Eukaryota > Metazoa > Chordata > Actinopteri > Anguilliformes > Muraenidae > Gymnothorax > Gymnothorax reevesii. Next base: position 55,297,964 of record CM056585.1, read on the forward strand.
CAGTGCCCAATATGTTCTGTTGCCATGGCAAACCCAGAGAATATGTGAATGCATAAATACGAGTCTGAACTGGTCCCGTGGGAGGCGAGGACCCCAAGCATGGACCGCCGACATCCAGCCCAGCCCAGCCCCCCCCAAAGCAAAAACCTTGGGGAAACACTGCCAATTCCACTCTGCACCTCTGCACTAATGGGTTACCTTCAGAGGGAATATTCCTCTTTTTCATTCTCTCTTGAAAAACATCAAGTAGGAGCAAATACTACCTTCCAAGAAAGTCTCCAGTAATAAAGGCTCTTCTATCAACAGCGTGCAATTACTCTAGTTATCTGCAGAAGGAGGGTATGCAGGGATTGTTGAGCCTACTGGTTGCCAATGGAAACCTCCTGAAGTGGAGAGGGAGGATAAAGAAGACTTGACTCTCCACATCTAGTGCCGTCTCCGTTATGATGAACTGCTGGTTTGGTGGGATTCGCCTGTTTCTTCCTCAAGAGATCTGATTTCAAAAAGCAAATTGACTAATGTTACTTGATAAGATTCCTACCTCCCACAGAATGTCAACTTCAACGTAAGGCAACATTGATACAGTGCGCTGTTATGTTTGGGACAAATGCATACTTTTTCTGCTTAACTTTGCTTTGTACAAACTCCAATTCCAGTGATGTTGGGAAGTTGTTTAAAATGTGAATAAAAACAGAATACAATGATTTGCAAATCCTTTTTGACCTTCAGCGCCATAATTATTGGCACCCCAGATTAAGATATACTCTTGAGCTTCTAATAAATGCAGTTTTTTTCTGAATAATATAGGACCACAATGAAAAAAAGAGGAAAATCCAACCTTTAATTCAAGTGCTTTTATTCAGCGGGGAAAAAATCCCACATTAAGAAATAATTCTTTTACATCAAATCATGTGTGCCACAATTATTAGCACCCCTGATGTTAATACTTTGTACAACCCTCTTTTGCCAACAAAACAGTGCCATTTCTTCTCCTATAATGTTTCACAAGATGGGAGAATACAGAAAGAGGGATCTTCGACCATTCCTCTTTGCACAATCTCTCTAAATCATCCAGTGACCTGGGTCCTCTCCTCTGCACTCTCCTCCTCAGCTCACTCCACAGGTTTTCAATGGGGTTGAGGTCTGGGGACTAAGATGGCCATGGGGCGAGCTTGATTCTGTGTCTGGTAAACCATTTCTGTGAAGATTTGGCCACGTTTAGGGTCATTATCTTGCTGAAAGACCCATCTTCAGCTTTCGGGCAGAGGCCACCAGATTTTGATTTAAAATGTCCTGGTATTTCAAAGTGTTCATGATGCCATGCACCCTTGCAAGTTTCCCCGGGCCTCTGGAAGAGAAACAGGTCCACAGCATCACTGATCCTCCCCCATACTTCACAGTGGGCATGAGGTGCTTTTCTGCATACTCATCTTTTGTCTTCCGCCAGACCCACTTAGTGTTTCTTGCCAAAAAGCTCAATCTTGGTCTCATCTGACCAAAGCACACGGTGTCAGTTGAAGTCTTAGTACCGCTTAGCGAACTCCAGACGTTTGCGTTTATGATTGTGAGTGAGAAAAGGTTTTTTCTGTGCATGCCTCCCAAACAGCTTTTTGGCATGTAGATAGCGCCTGACAGTTGTTTTGGAGACTTTTTAACCCCAAGATACTACCATTTGTTGCAATTCTTTAACAGTGAGCTTTGGAGAACTTTTAATTTCTCTTACCATCCTCCTCACAGTGCGTGGTAGCAAAATAACCTTGCATCCTCGTTCAGGCTTATTTACCACTGTTCCAGTTGTTTTAAATTTCTTAATGATTCCTCTAACAGTAGATATGGGCAGATGTAGGCGAGTGGCTATTTTTTTGCAGCCATTGCCTGACTTGTGAAGATCGACACACACCTGCCATACTTGAATGGTGTGTTCCTTTGTCTTTCCCATGTTGAAGAGTGGATAAAAGAAATGGCCTCTGTGTCATATCATATTTATACCCCAGGGAAACAGGAAGTGATGAATTACAAATTAAATGTTCCTAGATACTCTGATCAACTTTGTAAACTACTGTAGAAATGACAGAAATACTTCAATTACATTTATTTCCTAGGAATTGTAAGGGGTGCCAATAATTGTGGAACAGGTGATTTTATGAAAAATAATTATTTCTTAGTCAGGGATTTTTTCCCCCTAAAATTCACTTCAGTTGAAGGTTACATTTTCGACAATTTTCAGTGTGAAAATATGCTTCTGCAATAAAAATTTTATTTATTTTAAGGCTCTTAACACATCTTAACCAGGGGTGCCAATAATTATGGAGGGCGCTGTATATTCAATTGAGTACACTACAAAGACTGTTTTTTCGAAATATTCACTCATTTTGAATTTGATGCCTGCAACATGTTCCAAAAAAGCTGGGACAGGGGCAACAAAAGACTGGGAAAGTTAAAGAATGCTCAAAGAACACCGGTTTGGAACATTCCACAGGTGAACAGTTTAATTGGAAACAGAAGTGTGTCATGATAAGGCATAAAAGGAGCATCCCAAAAAGGCTCAGTCATTTAGAAGCAAGGATGGGGCAAGGTTCACCACTTCAGTGACAAATGAGCAAATAGTCCAACGGTCAAACAAAAATGTTTCTCAGCGTGCAATTGCAAGGAATTTAGGGATTTCATCATTTACGGTCCTTAATACCATCAAAAGATTCAGAGCATCCGGAAAAATCTCTACATGTAAGCGGCAAGGCTGAAAACCAACATTCAATGCCCGCGACCGTTGGTCCCTCAGAAGGCACTGCATTAGAAACCGACACCATTCTGGAAAGGATGTTCCCATGTGGACTCAGGAACACTTTGGAAAACAAGCGTTTGCCACTAAAGGTGGCCACGTCCCCCGTCGCTTCATTAAATACTGCTTCAGTAAATACCACATACTTCAATGTATTAACAAGTTTGAAAAGTGGCCAAAGAGGTGAGCTTGAAAATAAGGTGAAGGTCACCCATATCGACTGGTGTCTGCGTAATGCCCCACTGTAGGCTGATACCAAATTTGAAGACTCTAGGTGCAACGGTTCATGAAATATTGCGTTTTCAAGAAATGGGACGTACGGACGGACGCTGCTGAATACATAGTTCCCCCCTGCGTTCCGCGTTGCTGCAGGGGACAACCATTGTCAGTAAACACAGTTCACTGCTACATCTCCAAGTGCAAGCTAAAACTCTACTATGTGAAACGAAAACCAATTATCAACAACACCCAGAAACATCACCGGCTTCTCACAGATGGAGTGACGCAAAGTGGGAAAGTGTGGTGTGGTCTGAGGAGTCTACATTTCAAATTGATTTTGGAAATCATGGACATGGTGTGCTCCGGGCTTAAGAGGAAAAGGACCATCCAGATTGTTATCAGCTCAAAGTTCTAAAGCTTACATCTGAGATGGTATGGGGATGTGTTGGTGCCCATGGCATTGTTAACTTATCTGTGAAGGCACCATTAATGCTGAAAGGTACACACAGGTTTTGGAGCAACATATGCTGCCATCCAAGCAACGTCTTTTTCAGGAACGTCCCTGCTCATTTCAGCAAGACAATGCCAAGCCACATTCTGCACGTATTACAACAGCCTAGCTTCGTAGTAGAGGAGTGCGGGTAATAGACTGGCATACCTATAGTCCAGACTTGTCTCCCATTGAAAATGTGCCGTGCATTATGAAGCGGAAAATACAACAAGAGACCCCGGACTGTTGAGCAACTGAAGTCGTACATAAAGCAAGAATGTGAAAGAATTCCACTAACAAATATTCTAAAATTACTTTCCTCAGTTCCCAAAAGCTTATTGAGTGTTGTTGAAAGGAAAGGTGATGTAACAGTGGTAAACATGCCCCTGTCCCAGGTTTTTTGGAATGTGTTGCAGGCATCAAATTCAAAGTGAGTGAATATTTTCAAAAAAACAATGAGACACTCCAGTTGGCTGCGACCACATGGATGTAGTCCCCGAAAGCCCGCTTCTCCATTTTTTGTGCATTATTCAGTAAATACTGTTGCCATGGCAACCTAAATAATAAGGTTTTATCAGTGAGGTATACCACATATCCATACAAAATATGAAAGTAATCAGTCAAAAACTGGAGCCTGTACTACGACCAAAAGGAAATCTCTACGTTTTGCCTCTAATGTGTGTTTTATTCGGCCAATATTGTTGTCATGGCAACCAAAAAACGATAGGTGCCATAAGTGAAGTATAACACATGTACAACCCCCAAATAGGTGGGAGGAAGTGAAAATTGTCAATAAAATCTAAATGCAATGACTTTCAGATCACATGAGCCAATAATTTATTTACAATAGAACATAGATAACATTTCAAATGTTGAAAGTGAGACATTTTACATTTCTATCCACAAAATGAGCCATTTCAAATTTTCTGGCTGCTGTGGTCTCAAAAAAGTTGAGACACAGGCAAAAAAAAAAAAGGGGGGGGGGCTGAAAAAGCAATCAATTTAGAAGAGAATCAGCTGAAAGAACATTTAGCAAGTAATTAAGTTAACTGGCATCCGTTGTGTAACATGATTGGCTATAAAAGGGATGTCTTCGAGAGGCTGAGTCTCAGAAGTAAAGATGGCCAGAGGCTCTACAACCAGTGAAGGCTTGTAAATAAATTGTAGAATACTTAAAATGACGTTCCTCAAAGTCAAATTGCAAAGGCTTTGAAGGTCTCATCAACAGTGCATTACATCATCAAAAAATTCAGAGAAACTGGAAAAAGGGACAAGGAAGACCTTTAATGCCTGTGATCTTCAGGCCCTAAGACGCCACTGAATCACTCACCGGCATGATTCTTTCAGTGATATTACTGAATGGGCCCAGGAATACTTCAAGAATCCACTGTCTGTAAACACAGTCCGCCGTCCCTTCCACAGATGCCACCTAAAACTATCAGGCAAAAATGAAGCCAATGGTGAGTATGATCTAGAAGCGCCGCCGTGTTCTGTGGGCCAAGGCTCATTTAAAATGAACTGTACCAAAGTGACAAAGTGTCCTGTGGTCAGACGAGTCCAAATTTCATGTTTTTGTTGGAAATCATGGGCGTCGTGTCCTCCGAGCTAAAGGGGAGAAAGACCACCCCTCCTATTAAGCGTTCAGTTCAAAAGCCAGCATCTCTGATTTTATGGGGATGCATTAGTGCATATGGTTTGGGACACTTACATGTTTTAAAAAGCAACGTGAATGTTAAAAGGTATATAAAGGCTTGAGAGCAACATATGGTCCCCGCCAGACAACATCTATTCCAGGGAAGGTCTTGTGTATTTCAGCAGGACAATGCAAAACCACAAACTGCAGCTATTACAACAGCATGGCTTCCTAGTAGAAGAGTCCGTGTGCTGAACTGGCCTGCCTGCAGTCCTGATCTTTCACCGATTGAGAACATTTGTCCCAAAATTAAACAAAAAGTCTGTCAAAGGAGACCCAAAACTCTCCAGCAGCTGGAAGCCTGTATTAAACAAGTGGGATCAAATTCCAATGGCTAAACTCAAGAAACGCGTCTCCTCAATGCCCTGACGCCTCGACTATGTGTTAAAAAGAAAAGGGGATGCTACACTATAGTAAACAGGCCCCTGTCCTAACTTTTTTGAGACCTGTAGCAGCCATCAAATTTGAAATGAGCTCATTTTGTGGATAAAACAGTGAAATTCCTCAGTTTAAACATTTGCTATGTCATCTCTGTTCTATTGTGAATAAAATACGGCTGGTGTGAATTGAAGGGTTGTACATACCAAATATGAAAGAAATTGGCCAAAAACTCCAGCCGGTAGAGCGTCCATAAGAGAGTGTCTATGGATGCGGCGGTGGCGGAGACGACACACGTGAATCCATAGCAGCTGCTCGACTTCGTCCGGGGGCTACAATAAACTTTATCAATTTTAACATTGAATAACTTGTCTTTATCGTGTACTCAATCGAATACAGGTTGAAAAGTTGATTTGCAAACTCTGTTATATTGGTGATATTCACGTTTTACACAACATCCCAAATTCATTGGAAATGGCGTTTGTACTTAATTTTAGAATTCAAGAACAGAACAGTGAAGGCTACATTGGCAGAAAAAAAACTTGACCGATGTTCATTTGCATTCGTGATGTAAAAAGCATGGTTTTACCCAAGTGAAACATGATGGTGATATGGTTTAGGCTTGCATGGTTTACACAGGGACTTGACAGATTATATAACTGCTTAAAGCAACAGCAGCAGGAATTCAGTATTGCAAAAAAAAAAAAAGTGTCTCATTTCTGAATTCAATACCTCTAAATTCAATGGATAGAGCTTTATTCAACAACAACACTAATGTTCACATTCCCAAAGATACTGCTTAACAAATAAAAATATAGTTACACCAACTCTAAAACTGTAAACTTAAGGCGACGAGCCCCAAACAACAAGAATGAGCTGAAAATTACTGCACTACACACCAAGCAAAGCTTTACCAGAGAAGATACCATGTACCTGGTGATGTCTATAAGCCACCTACAGCCCAACCAGAGATGGCAAGTGAAAAATATGCGAAAAAGTATCGAATACAATCCTTTTCATTCGCCTAAAGGGGAACTCCGGTCAATTTCAACCCGTATCTTTGTTGTTTGTGGTGAAGGAGTACTGTCAATAGCGAGACAAAGAAAATTGGTTTTGCCTACACCGAGTTATGCTCCTGCTAGAGTTCGCACCTAAGCGGCTCAAACGGGGCAGGCTTTTAACGTGCTTTTAACCTCTTAACACGATCGAGATGTCATTTCAAGTCCATAGCCATGTTAACTTAACCCTTCCAAGTGACCACAGTGAATTTGACTGCAGTAGCTTACCTAGAAATGCATTAAACGTGTGCTAATTCACTCAGTGCACATAACTCTGTTTACTTCCTGTGTAGTCCACACTAGTCAACTGTCGAACTTGTATAATCCAATGTTCCAAAATGTAATTTTTCCACCAAGAAAAATTTCATTGGGAAATAGCACTACTGGTGAGTGTCGGCATCATCCACGGAGATCGGAGAGCTGACAGACAGAGCTTGGAGTTAGATCAGGAGGAATATCAGAGGAAATTGTGCGACTTTGTGCTTTTCCAAATTGTGGCAACAAAATGAACAGGTGTTTCTACTTGAGCTGTCACCATTTACCCCTGCGCAACAGGGTGACTTTGCCGTTGTGGCTGGTTGCACTTCAACTTGATGCGCAAACTCCTTTGTGAACATTATGTCAGAGAAATTACCGTGTTTGCAGTGAACATTTTGAAGAGGACGACTTCATCGAAAAGAGCGACAAATGCCGGTGTTCTGTCAAATTTTGCTCCTTTGTCAAAAAATGCTACTTTAATGCAAAGCAATCGTATAGTCTTTGTTTTCGCCTTGATATTGCAAGATGAATCAGATTACAGTAGTAACTTTGTTATTTGTTTGCTTATTATAATATAAGCAGCTTTTATAACGAGTTGGATAAGTTCTTTCAAAGATATATGCCCATATACGCCATTATCATCTAATTTCTGCATTTTCAGGAAACCCCAGCGTGTCCATGCAAATATATGTACACTTACAGTTACAGGTCGAAATGCGCACTGAAAATAAATCTATTTTTATGATATTTAAGGATTCTTAAGATATGAGTGAGGAAACAGCCCGAGATTTTAGGTTTGCGGGAGCGCAGAACCGCGAGGTAGCATGTTTTGATAGGTAGCAAAATTTGCCAGAACACCGGCATCTGAAAGTAAATGCCATTCCAAAAGCGAAAAGGCCAGCTGCAGACAAATTGGTGGTAACGTCTTTATGATTTCTTCTTATGACTTCCCTTGGTAGCCTCGGAACATACATGCATATGGGGCTTTTCATGCGAGATGATATGTGCCGAGTTTGGAGTATAGCGATCTAATTTCTAAGTTTCTTGCCTGCTTTGACCTTGAAAAATTACATTTTGGAATATTGGATCATACGGATTCGACAACTGACTACTGTGGACTTCACCGGAACACAGCAAAAGCAATCTTAAAGGGCAAGAGCACGTTAAAAGCCTGCCCCATTTGATCCACTAAGGTGCAAACTCTAGCAGGAGCATAACTCGGTGAAGGCAAAACCAAATTTCTTCGTTCGTCTCGCTATTCATAGTACTCCTTCACCACAAACAACAAAGATACGTGTTGAAATTGACCGGAGTTCCCCTTTAAGATTCATATTGTGCGATTACAAACTTTGGTGTACTCAGCCAAATCAAGAAAAATTTTACTTTTGTATACATAACAAGTATTTGCCACTAACGTGTCTTTGTCCCCCGCCACAAGATGTGAAATCGTGTCAAAATGAGCAGTCGGTCGGTGTGATCTTGAGAGTGACGCGAAGGTCACCAAAATCGACTGGCGCCGGAGTATCACCCTAATACATGTTGACATGAATTTTGAAGGAAATCCGTCGATTCGTTCTTGAGATATCTCGCTGACAAGGATTCGGGACGTACAGACGGACGGACGGTCGTGAATACTATGTCCCGTCGCTTCGGGCGTTCCGCGCGGCGGGGGACAATCAAGCTCACTATTTAGCAGTACTGCTAGTCTATCAAATCTAGTACATTTTTTTAATGGAGAATGATGTGAATATCAGGATTTTATTATGAAAAACATACAAAGCAAAACTTACCTTCAATGGGTTTTCCCACCCTGGGGAGAAAAATAACATAAAATTGAGCTAGAAACAAGAACGCAGCAACCCACAATGACTGTCTAGACATACCTTTTTGTCCTGATTCAGAAGTTCCGTACTCATAATCAGTGAATACCAGAGCTCAACAGCACTTACCAGGACAAACAATATGGTTAACTTTGGAGCAGAAATATTCCAATTTGCTCCCAGTACTAATGCATTCCCCAATTTCTCCAGGAGCCGGCCATGCTGACTACAAAGAGTCAGTTATCTAGAGATAAGTCGAACGCATCACCAGCATATTAAAATTAAATCCAAAAGAATCATATGTGTGCACTATATATGCATTTATCTAACAAAACTCAAAAATAAACACTGAACTCATATTCATAAAGGCGTTAACTGACCTTTGTACCAAAGCCGAAATACTGCAGCAAAGAAAAGAAGCGCAGATGCTACTGCAGCCCCTCTGGATCGCACTGGTTTGTCTACACAAACTCTATCTTTCGTATTGGTTCCTTCTGCAGTCTTCTGCTGATATGAATTACAACTGAAACAAGCAATAAAATAAGATTGAATTAAGTAATTTTCTTTGTCTCTCAACATTAACACCCATCTCAAATATTGGTGTCCTGCTATTTCTGCACCAAGTTATCTTTTACTGTCAACTGTGACCAATCGCAGCATCCAATAATTACGCTTAAAATCTGCCATCTCAAACTCAACTTTGGCACACTGTTGTGGGGGAGTGAATACCATTGTCAGCTCAGAGCGAGCAGGGACCAAGTTTAAATTGTATCCAAGGGCCTCTCTGCGCGGAAATAGCATGGCCTCCAAGCTTATAGGAGTCCACCAACTTTGCAACTGCAGCAATCCAATATTCCAGCACAATCCAACCAGAGCTGAGGTAGGCTCACTAGAGAGTCTGAATAGCCAGTTGGCAAGATTGCACGGCAGGATGAGAGTATGGAGTGTCGGCCTTGCACTGTAGCATAATATCCAAGCTGCATTCCTGCTGCTCTTGCCCTCTACACACTGGGACAGGCTAATATACAGGTAGTCTTAAACACAACCTACATTCTCCACACTGTGCAGTTGACACCGTGCGCTGAAAAAGAACCATCTGGACAATCTTCACACTGCGTGTCTACAGTTTTTGTGCCTGTAGAAAAGACAGCACAACAGTCATTTGCACAACAGTCATACACACAATGCCCATGTTCTCCTCAAGTATTTCACAGTGAACACGAATATTGAAGTAAAAACTGAGATACCCAGTGGCTGTGTAACAAACAAAAATTTTTCACCACTGATTGAACTAGGAGGTTCAGATAAAGTCTCAGATAAAATGAAGCCATTTCAACTGAAATCATACCTGGTACTTTGAGATACTGCCCAGGGATACACGTGGAATGTTTTATTGCAAAATTACACTCCTTATTTCTTGAATATCTTCGACAATAAAATCCATCTTTAACATCGCAGAACGCGTTCCTCATCGTGGTGCACTCCCGAAGATAAATAAGTCCCTGCCCTAGAAAACATATCGGAAACTGTAAAATTTCATCTTTTTAAATTGCAGTAAGAATTAAATGAATATTACAGCCACGACAACTCACCTGGATTACAAGACTTGCATTGAATGCACTTTGTGAGTCTGTTGGGTTCATCCATATACGTTACCCCTTTTACACAGGGAATACATATAGTGCTGGTATCTAAAGTACAGTCTTTGTGCACAACTGAGCCTGGTAGATCAAATGAGTATATGATGAGCATTTATTTCATTTCAAAGAATTTTTGAACACTTTTTTATTCTTTCAGCAGTCCTGAAAAGAAATATCTTATTCATTCTAAGAAGGACTTTTATCATTACCCACATTTTCCAAAAGTATCTTGGTACTTAATTCATGCAGCTTAACAAACAATTAAAAATGGATGTTAAAATGGTGATTAGCCAGGCTTTTTGATTGCATTTCTTCAATAATACATCAGAGGGTATTTTACTGCTTTGTAAACTTGTGATACCAAGTACTTATAGGTTATTCTCCAATTAGAAATATTACCAATCCTCCAGCACTTTTGGGTGAACACAAACACACATAATGATTTTTTATTTATTTTTTTAAACATGCCCATAACAATAGCATAGTCTGGTTGATGAGTAGATTAGTATTGATGACCTTCTGAACACATAGGACAGCACTCTTCAGCATCACTCAAGTATCCTGATGGTGGACAAAGTTTTCTAGTGGAGATACCAATTAATGACGAATACATTACCTGTGGAAAATAAGGAAAATTATACATCTTACACATCTATAGGCTATATTCTAAGACACAGTCAACAAAAAAATCTACCATAAATAAACTGAAATAACAATAAATGGCAGGGATTACAACTTAAAATTCAAAGATATTCACACGATACATTAAAAGATCAACTGATCTTTAAAGTTGAAAATTTTATGGAAAGGTGAAGGTGACAGGAAAAGGTAAAATGTTACAGGTCAATGAAACATTCAAGAGGTACAACCAGAGGATACAGTCAAACAACACAGGCAATTTTGACGGACCACTGTTGTCAACATAGGCGATCTGTTGCAGAAACTGATATAAGTGACAAAGGTGACGAGAAAGGTAACCGCAATTAAGCTTTGGTGAAGCTCAACGTCAGAGTAAAACCATGAGGCTGCTGCATCTATCCTCAGAGTAAAGGATGTGAATGGGTGCATGCACGTGTGTACAGATGGACAGAGTCTAAGTCAATAGTCCCCTGACCTATCCTTCAGGAGGGAGACAGGGAGATTAAAAATCTAAAATGGGAAATGGAATTCAGAGAAAATGCTGTTTTTGCTTATTAGCTAATTATTCAGATAATTGCAGTCCTCACGGTCTAACACTGTACCCCTGTTACCGCTTTGTCGATGACACTCTGTAATCGTAACATACACACAACAAACCAGTATTTGTGAGAAGACTGGGTATGGTTGTAATGCTTCTTGTTTCATTAGCTGTAACTCACCGAATTTTTGAGCTTGAGTGGAGTTCGAGCCATAGTTACAACAATGCCCAATCTCCCCTCTTCAGTAAATTAGTTCTATGGGTCTTAATTGGCGACATGTCGAGTATAGTCATCCTGTGTCACAGGATGAAGTCGCATCTTAGGCTGGGCATACGCCAAATTATTTTTTAAGTGATTGGTAATTCGTCGGTGACTTTGCAAAGCAGGAATAAAATTGTGAGGGTTTTGCTGGAGTTACAGTGCACTCCCATGATCTCGGTCGTTAGACGTTAGGTGGCCACTTGACTCAATCCGAGCTGTTACAAGGCAGTCTTTTTCCCGTCTTGGCTGTACGACAATATCAAATGTGTTTAATACTATCGCAGGTCTTTAGTGTAGTCTTACGCAAATTGTGTTGTTCAATTACGTGACCATTATTAGCCATTTCCAACACAAGCAGGAAGCACCAGGTGCAGGATGAGAAATTATCTCAAAAAGGAATCTAGTTGGAGTCCTGAAAATAGTCATCCTGCAAGATCCCAATTCTCAGTGATTTGCCGACACATTTTCTTTAGATATGAGAGGGTGTCAGAATTTAGTCTTTTAAAAGTCATCTAAAATTTTTACTAAAGTCCTCTTGTGCATTGTAGGCTGTAGATGGGTAAGACATCAGGGTACCCAAACAACTTAAGCCATTAATGGTTGTTAATTCCACCTCACACTGTGTGAGTAAATCGTCTGCGTTGCGAAGCCAACACTGACGACAGAGGTGCTCACACTGTACGGTCTGACTGTCTGCCACGATCTAATTGTTCACACTGCACGTCTAGTTGTTCGCGGTGGACCATCTGGCTATTGACATTTGTCAATTAAGCCACGGAGATGCAGATGACGACGACGTAAACAAGCAACTTTAAATCTATTTATCTCAAATCTGCAGCATTTGCTGTGCACAGCCTATTTAGGAAACACATATCAAGCGAAAAACACAAATCTGCATCAATGTCGAACAAAACTTTTTAGTGCTTTTAAGTCTTCACTATATCCACTTGACGCTCTGTCACTTCACGCAGGCGTAATGAGATTATACCAAGAGCCATCTGGCAATGGCGGATCCCCCCGGCTGTAGGTTGTGTAACCTACAGGTTGTATGGACAGACGGATGGACCGAAACCCCCAAAAGGCACAACTAGACCATAAGGAGAAGCTCCATACCAAATTTGGTGTTTGTAAGTGATATTGTTTTCGAGTTCTGGTCCGGAAACGATTTTATTACAGACGGACGGACGGATGGACGGACACACTGATCGCTATATCTCCCCGCATTATATGCCGGGGGGATAATAAAATACTGAAAATCAATAAAAATCAAGAAATTAATAAATGCTTCTTCCAGGTAAATCCGAGAAAGCTGAAATATCAGGAGCATGTTCAATGAAGAAAGACAAAAGTTTAATGCACTGCAACTTATGGTGAATTCAGAAGTGCGTCACTCTATATTTTTCAAAAAAATGAATATTCATAAGATGTTAATATCTCAACCAATATTCATTCAAATGGTACCATGCTTGGCAGTTTGTTTGTACACATGGAGCTTATAAAGTATACCAAAGGACATTTTGATACAATAAACGGTTTGTCCACAGTAAGAAATTATATAATACTGTACAGCGTATTATGAACGTAAAATTTTTTATTTCAAAAAGTGTCACATGGATTTTCACAAAATTAGGTCACAGTACAGGGCATGGTACAGCAATGATGTGTGTTTTTTTTCAGAATTTTATGACATTGCGACAGGCCTTGGTCAAAGCAAAAGTCCCATTTTGGTGTATTTAGGTGGCACTAGAGAGCCATTTTGTCTGTTTGTTGAAGATTTTAGACATTTAAAAAATGTTGAAATCCACTATGAATTAACTATTAATTTGGTCTGTTTTTGAGCATGTTTAAGGGGTCAAATTAAGGTTGGGAATTATGTGCGCATCAAAAGAAGGCAGTGAAAGTGGCTGGGGACCCCATCTTTGACGCCTCAAAAATTCCAAACCATTCCACTTTTGAAAAGGTTTTACAGTAATTTTCCGAGTGTGACAGAGTGTGCTTTGTCATGTATTAGCATTTGGGGTCGATATGATGAACGGCCTCAAAGGAGTTCGCGCTTGTTCGAAGGCAAATTTTGGCCAAATTTAGGGAAAAAAGGAAAAATTGATATTCAAATTGCAGACTTCCTGTTCGATTTAGATTATGGGTGTTGATTGTTTATTTTTAGGCCTTGATTAGTTGAACAATATAGTGTTGGTTCCATCTCTCTACGACTTTCCTAACAGTCGTGGTGGCCGTCTAAGTGCCAGTGAAACGTGTCTTGGTGGCGCTAGAGAGCCATTTTGGCACCTAAGGGGATACTACCCCCAAAAGGAACAACTAGACGATAAGGAGAAGCTCCATACCAAATTTGGTGTTTGTAAGTGGTATGATTTCGAGTTCTGGTCCGGAAACTATTTTATTACAGATGGACGGACAGACGAACACACTGATCGCTATATCCCCGCATTATATGCCGGGGGGATAAAAAAGGCTCTGATATTGGCGAGTAGACTCGCACCTCTGCTTCAACTGTGCGACTGACTCCCAAGAGCCGACCAAAATTTGAAATGACAGAAATTCATCCGATCATCAGATCGTGTGTCGGTCTCTCTAGTACACTGCATGACAAACTGCACAATGAAGCTTGGAGTAGGCCCAACTTCAAAACCAGTCAGGCATCTCAAAAATCGGGTCAAAAACGGGCCGATACAGGGTATGTCTGGCTTTAACGCACAACCGCACGGTCTGATCATAAATTAAAGCCAGGCATAAAGTGAACGATATCGGCCCGTTTATGACCCGTTTTTCGAGACGTACGACTCGTTTTGGAGTTGGGCTGACTTCCAGCTTCATCATATGAAGTTTGTCGTGCATTGCACCAGGGAGACCGCGGGGCAATATGCTGCTCCCGACACACTATCTGATGATCGCATGAATTTCTGACGTTTAAAATTTTGGTCGGCTCACAAGAGTCAGTCGCACAGTTGAAGCAGAGCCGCAAGTCGACTCGCCAATATCAGAGCCTTTTTTTTCCCCTCATTGCGCCTGCGTGAAGTGACAGACAGAGCTTCAGGCAGATATAGCAAAGACTTACTAGCACTAAAAAGTTTCATGGGACTTTGAAGCAGCTTTAGCTTGATATTGGGACTTTTTTGTGCTTTAGCTTGATATTGCCGAAATAGGCTCTGCACAGCAAATTTTGCAGATTTCAGATAAAAGGATTTAAAGTTTCTTGCTCTCCTTGTCTTCTTCCGCGCCTCCGTGCCTTCAAACGCAACTTTATTGACAAATGTCAATAGCTAGAACAGTCCACCAGGACCGACTAGACCTGCAGCGTGAGCACTCAAATCGTGGCAGGTAGTGGGACTGTACAGTGTGAGCACCTCTGTCAAGTCTTGGCTTCACCGCGCAGGCAATTTCCTCGCACAGTGTGAGGTGGAATTAACAACACCATTTTCAAACTTGCACAGTGTATGCGCGGCTTAAGGAATACATGCAAAACATCTGGCATCAATAGAAATATAATAGCATATAGTAAATAATACATTAAGATTTCCTGTCAGGTCACGTTTTGGTCGTGTCTATGATTGTGATATGAAGTTCAAATCTATAGAAGTCTATGAGAAAACGACCCTACTTTCCCACCTAACTTATATTTCAATAATGATTTTCCACATTATTTTATGATATCCATCTCAAGTTTCAAGTCTCCTTTGATATGTCATGATGTTCATTTTTGTAAATTATGGTCCCAAATAGACTAGAATAAAGGATAAAGCCAGAATATGCTTTAGGGGCGTGGCTATCCTCTGGTCCTCATCCGATACGGTCAGATCCACCCGTAGATACAGCCCTTAGTCCACCCTGGATCTACAGTTCACGCTCTCATCCAATGGGAATCGCATCCGGTTTCAAAATGACAAAATGGTGCTGTTCAAATTTGCCAAAATCTAGGCTTCCTAAATGGTATGCTGAAACCAATGGGTGACGTCATGGTTGCTGCGTCCATCTTTTTTTTACAGTCAACTGTATGCGCGCAGTCCAGAATGAAAATAAGGGCGAAAGTATGGGCACCGAATCGGCATGATTGGACGGCTTTATGAAGACACCTAACATCATGAACATGGTCGAATGAGATTATCCAACAACCAGCAAAAATCATTACGCCCTCATCTGAGTTGGCTTCGCCCAGCCCTCCTAATTTGGGTCACTAAATTATACATTCAGAATGTTCGCTGAAAGTTCATTGGATCAGGCCTCGAACTACAGGTGATACGGGGCACGGCAAAAGTCGATGCTGAAAATACAAGGGCATTACTGCGAATGTGCCTCCATATAAGGGGCACCACAACAAAGTCTGCCGCTACCTTGGGGCACAGCAGCAAATCCACCATGGAGCTTTAGGTCATCACTTCAGCTAATACAAAGTAAAGGTCCGTAGTCTCAGATGTTCCTCACATAAAGTGACCAAACACCGTGCGCTATGTAAATCAAAACCATTCTTGAAAGAAAACGTATCCCGTATTTTTCCCCGCTTGCAGTCTTGGAAATTGGCTCAGTATTGCACTGGGACATCGTTTGGGCATTGCTATAATGCAACAAAGGACATTCCAATCAAACGCTGGGTCATTGAAAAAAGAATCATATTTAGCCATTTTGTCCATCTTCCGCCATCCGCGAAATTCGGACTTTCTCCTGTCATTCCAACACTCACACTGACAACAGCGCTAGATACTGGCTATTACGACCACTTTCCAAGCTTTATCAACGCACAACATGCAACCTAAGAGAATTTCAGTACCTTCAGAACTTTGCGGCTGCCGACTGTACTCTGCATTTTTATTTATTTTTTTTGTTCCTTTCACCTGTAGGCATCGTAATCGGAGTTAAAAATAGAAGAGATGCATAAATTATTCAAGAATATTTCTGAGCTCACAATCGCAAGAAAAGGGCGAAAAAAACAGCCATAAAAACCAGTGGCGGCTCGTCGGCCGGAACAAAGGGAAGTAAAAACCTCGCCCTTCAAAGCTTAATGACTTAAACCTTTTGTAGTTTACTTTTCTTGATCAGCAGTTGCTCATACGAATTGTTAGAAGGACAGTCAAGTGAGTCAAATTTATTTTGTTATGCATTGCACCACGAAATTATGAGGGGTTTTCTTTTACACACAAATTACAACATAGATTACCACTGGCCTACATCTTAAATTCCATGCTCAAGTATCTCATAAAATGGCATAGATTTGCAAATTGATTAGTGAGGCTCATTAAGCAATAAGCTGTGCAACATTGCATTCTTTACTTCTATACTGAGTACAAATGAAAACGCACCACTTGAAAAAAGTCAATATTTAAGTTCAAATGAACTTCAATATAATTTTTATACAACAACAACACTACAGTGACGTCACCCGACATGCCAGGTGCAAGAAACGCGAGAATTTCAAGTTAACTGTAACGCTAGGCAATTTTTAGCCAAAACGCAACATCTTGCACGCACACCACAGGAAAAAATTAATTTCACTCTGAATTTGTGCACACATTGCCTTTGAAAGCATGTGAATCCGAATAAAATTTCACTTCTTCACTGACACTTGTGAAACGTCGACACTACAGCCCCTGAACGGGAACGTGCCATAGGCATGCTTCAAATTGGCGCAAGCACCAGGGAGATTGCCAGACGACTACACTGCGCACACGCAACGATCGCAAGACTCCATCAAAGGTTTCTGGTGAACGTGGTGAACGTTATAACGCCGATTGTGTCGTCCAAACGGACCGTTGGGGTGGTGGCAGCGTTATGGTGTGGGGTGGAATAAGCTACCGTCACAGAACCCCTCTCCATATCTGCAGAGGAAGGGTGAACGGCGTCTACTACCGGGACCAGGTGCTGCAGAACCATGTTGTGCCGTTCTTCAACCAACACCACGATGTCCACACATTCCAACAGGACAACGCTAGGGCACACACTGCAAGGGTGTCCATGCAGTACCTTGCACAGCAGAACATCCCCGTGCTTCAGTGGCCAGCTCTGTCACCCGACCTCTCCCCTATCGAGCACTTATGGGATGAAATTGGACGACGTCTTTCACGTCGACGCCAGATGGACAACATCCGAGAACTTGAGGTTGCCCTTGTTCAGGAGTGGAATGCTATCCCTCAGAACACTATCCAGAGACTGATAAACTCCATGCGACGACGATGCACCGCATGTGTCAATGCAAATGGCGGTCACACCCGTTATTGACTTTCCTGTTTGACCCCTAAACCAGTTAAACCTCTCTCGCGCATTAACATTGTCGTGAATGAAATTGAATGATGTTTACATGTCTTCTTAAATCATTCATTATCTCAAATGCATCATACGTATATACTTCACATATCAATCCGTGGAGCTATTCCAGATTTCGTGAGTGGCGAGTGTTCATTTGTACTCCGTATATATTAACACTGTAGAAAAACTGTCGTGGCTTCTTGCGAAAGAAGACTCGGAAACTAATTTATGAAGACGTTTTGATACTTTGCGTCGTCATTTGCTACCGAAAATAAATTTGAGTGTCCTACCAATTCATATGAGCAACTGCTGATCAAGAAAAGTAAACTGCAAAATGTTTAAGTTATTAAGCTTTGAAGGGCGAGGTTTTGGCTTCCCTTTGTTATGGCCGATGAACCGCCACTGGTAAAATCGGGAAATTCTGGGTATTGAATTTGATATTCTCAGAGTTGCGACATTCCCATTGACTTTCGTGTACAAAAAATGGCGGCGCACTTCTGGGTACTGGGAACTTCCAGAGTTCCAAAAGAGGATTCTCGCAGCTTCAGACCGATTCACTTCCATTGAGACAACATCGACGGTAAGTAATAAAATATTGCAAACAGTACCTTGAGGTAGTTTCCAGTCGCCTCCGTCTTGAAAGTCACGATAAGTCGATTGACGAGCACAAACAAATAGATTGCAATCTGTTCCCCTATCCTTCCTATTTGTTCGTGCTCGGCAATCCACTTATCATGACTTTCAAGATGGAGGCGACTGGAAACTACCTCAAGGTACTGTTCGTATAAACGCTCTTTCTTTATAAACTACCTGTGCATTTTCAAAGTTCTGAGCTTCTTATTTAAAATTTCAGGGTCGTCAGAATTCTACCAATGAAGTGTGGAGCTACTTTGAACCTCGTTAATAATGAAAAAATTGTGATTTCTTTGCATGGCAACAGTATGCCCAATTCACGACCATTGTTAGCCTGTTCGGAGCTTCGGCTAAAAAGCCACGTATTTCGAAATGTTGCGTACATACGGAGGAGGGGTATTCGACAAAAGTTAGTACTCATTATCATGTTTCAATACACCCCAAGTCAATTTCACTCCGGAATTCTCCTTTAACTCTATGGAGTTTCTATTTCTATTACTCACTACACCAATATAAATCATGACGGTAAATGATGGGATGAGGTGCCTGTGACTGGTTTCGGTAAAGTTTTTTAAAATTTTATTTTAAAGGTAGCTTTGACAATTTTGACATGCTCTTACCTAGCCTAGCTTGATCCACTGTTTTAAGTTTAGTCACGAATGGTTGCGGAGTTTGTAACTCAGTTTACCTCTAAAGAACAATTTAGGATGAAAACCACACCACTCGTTAATGAAACCACAGGTTAGGACGTTGTCAACCTAAGTGTCACCCATAATGTTTTGGCGAGCTATTATGAAATTGCATCAGTCAATTTGCATCCGTCATGCCAGGCGCTGGTGACTTTCAAGCGATCTTCCTGTAGTCAGCTAGCTGTATTATATGCCATGTTGTATTTTGCAAAAAGAGGGTATTTTTACACATTTTGGTCTTGAAGAGAGGTGGTGGCTGTGGTTAGTCTTTATTACTTTTCTGTACTCATTTTATTGCGCTGTGTATTAACAGTTAATTTAACGTTGGTGATTGAGGCTATAGGGTGTGTGAGGTTCTGAGATGTCTAAACTTAGCAAGTCACACATTTATCTTAAGCCCAAATTAAATGTAAAACTCCTTTTAAAAATAATGCAATGATTTAGTTAACTTCTGTAATGGCATGAGTGTCTTACATGTCAATTATGGGAGACTTTGAAAAGGTCTTAAATTTAACTGACTGAAAACCTGCTGGTACCCTGTGCTGCTGGCAGTGGGGGAAGGCAGGCGTTGGTAGAGGCGGGCAGAGGCTGCTGTTGGCAATGGAAGCTACAGGATTCGTGGGAAGTTCTGAGATGTAGAAAATTTGCAAACCTCTTCCAACATTCCTGGCCCTTGTATTTGTAATGTCACCAACTCCTTTATTTAATTATTTGTAATTCCACAAATCTTCATGCTTCACAGTATCGTTCTTGTCCCAAGAGTTTACTTGTCTGTTCTATTCAGCACATTCCTATTAAATCCATTGAGTTGTTATAGTTCTATTCAGAATCCTGCCCAGTACTGAAAACACACTTATTGTTGAAAAACTTTCCTTGCATCAGTCATTGTATTTAATCTCATTCAGTCTCCTGGTCTCACCAGATCTAGGTTGCTAGGCATTCTCACATTGCACAGTACTAAATTTGATGGCCATTTATTAAAAATTTCCACCACAGAATCTTGTGATATTTGGTGGGCTTATACTAGGATCAATGTTTTATGATATGCAGCCGTTATTTTTCACAAACCTTTTGATTTGCAGTAATTATATTCCCAGAAACATGACCTCCCTATTAAATCATCTGCATTCGCACATTTCACAGTACCAACTTTGATCGCCATTTATTTAATATATCCAACATGGTATCTCTTCCTATTCAGACATCCTGTACTGGAATGCAGGGAGTGTTGCATGCAAATGCTAAATTTTTCCATTTTAACCATTACAGGCCCTCAGACATGCCCCATTTAGTTGTGTTGAATTGCACAGCGCATACTTTGATGGCTGTTTACATGTTGATTCACCCATGCAATCTCTCTTTATTCAATAAGCCTTTACAACAACGTGTGCAGTATGGTTTGGGCCCCCTATTTTCCACAAACATTTTGAATTCCACAAGTATTATGGTCCCTGCTTTAATTTTCTCGTATTTTGTCCACCTAAAATAGCAATTCTAAAGGGAATTCTTCCATTAATGCCACAGTGACATATACCATTTTTTACTTTTGCTTTAAGTAAAACATAATTACAGTTACATGCAATTGTTTGTCATCTGGATTAACAGCAGCTCGCAAAAATCTCACATTTCAATCTGCACAAAATGTCAACTATTTATTGAAAAAAGAAAAGTCATTTTCAAACCATATTATGGAAGTTGCTCATGATTTTTTTTCTGAAGAAAATACACGTATTCTATCGTTGAATAAGCCTCGGTTTTTCTCTCGACAAGCCGAATTTTGACAGCAATTGTATCACGTGACACGTGAAGTACCGCGCTATCCGCTGTAATTGCGCATCAAATTTTTAGCGGTGAGAGTTTGACCGTCGTTTTGCGAACTTGTGATAGCTTGACCGCAGTATTGGTTTTTTTTTTGGGGGGGGGAGGGGTGGTTGGTCGGGAAAGCCGATGAAAATGATCATTGAGGCGTGCCGATGCCCTAATCTCCAAATGAACCGAATTCACCTGCCCAGAAAATAATTATTTGTTAAATGTTGCAATTGCGAATATGCTACGCGAATGGCTGACGGTTAGCTGAGGTCGCGTCAGTTCCTTTGATCTAGGGAGCCCGACTGAAAAACGGAATAACGAAAGTGTCACAATGCACTTGTCTGAACAGTAGTTACGTTGTATAACTATAGAATAGTTATTGGCAACAATCAGTTTAGATTAAAGACGGTCGATTTAAAGTGCAGCTACATTAGTAAATAAGGAAATCAACATTCGATTGCATCATCTTGTGCTGAGCATCTAGTCCCTTGCTGGTCGGCGTTAGCTCAAAGGCTTGTCAACGCAGTTAAGACGACGATTAACTGTGCACTTGCATTGTTCATTTTTTTTTTACTTACCACGAGACACAGGGGTGACGACATTATCATTTCAGAAATATTTATTCTTTAAATCACTATTTTTTGACATTATGAACCAAATTCGTTTACGTTCTTCCGCAAGGGCGGCTAACAACATTGCTACATTTAAAAAGTTTCTTCTTCTTCTTCGAGTTAAGTAGGTAAGGTGCGACAAAGGCACATTGCTGCCATCCGCTGTTCAGTTCTGGGGTGCGTTTCCCAAAAGCGTAGTTGCTTAGTAAGTTAGCAACTTGCATAGTTCGAACTATGTAGTTGCGCCGCCAGTGTTTCCCAAAACCATCGTTCGAACTATCAAGGTAACTTACGTAGTGCGAACCATCGTTAAACGACGCAGGTGTTCCCCAAAACCGTAGTTCGAACGAACGTTCGCAACCACTGTCGTTCAGCTGTGTAGTTCAAACTACTACTCCCCAGCTGTAGTTAAAAGCTTGGTGCCGGGTGACTGCGTCGGAAAATGCAGTCATGAAAGGTAAACATAAGGTCAGTAGCTGAAAATGTTCGATGATCTTGCTGAACAAACATATATAACATTAACACAGTGATTTGAAAATGTGGCTACGCGGGAAAAACACTTTTTGTTGTATTTCTCTGTTCATGAGTGGGCCTATGGTTGGATCTCTGGAATTATATCTCTTGTAGCCTTCGCATGCGTTAGCAAAGAAACTTTAATGTTCGGCAACGATTTATTACGCTAGTCTAGTAACAACACTTGTTTTTATTTCCCCGCTGTCATTAGAGCGGAGGTGGTTAATTAGCCTACTTTACGGGATCATGGTTCAAGACGGTAGTATTGTTGAGTAAATCTGTAAAGCTCGTGACTTCGTGTTGCTAGTCATAGGAAGAACATATGATCTCGCTGTTTACCTTCATGTATTTTATGTATCGATAGGAGAGGATGTTGTTTGCCCACTTGCAACTGTGAATATGGAAGAAATCATATATATTACAGTGGATGGGAAAGTGTTGATGAAAAGAAAGGGGGTGGGGGAGATGGAGGTCTTTTTGCATAACATTTGTCATTCCTTGTGGTCTGTGGAATGCACGGTCATCCTCAGCATCCTTTACAGAGATCGCCTCATCTTCAGGGAGCTGGACATTTGCTGTGATGGCCATGCTGTGCATGCCATAGACAAACAGCCATTCTGAGGGGATTCTGGAGACTCAGGGGAATGAGCAGCCCTGACACACAGAAGGCCATGCCAGAGGGGGCCCAATGTGGAGTGGCCCAGTGAGAGGATGGCCAATATTGAGGGGTCCTGCGTGTGGGTGCCCAATGTTGGGGAGCCCTGGGAATCAAACTGCAAGGGACAAGGTGTAAATGGGCTTAGAGGAAGTGGGCAGAGGGGGGAAGACACTCATGTTAGGGAATTGTGCATACCACAGATACCTTTACCCCTGGGACTCCCGCCAGCACTTCTAGGTTTAGCCTGAACAAAACTCTCCTCAGGACTAAGAGGAGGCCGACAGACCGGCGCTTCCACCACCAGTCCTCTGTAGCTCACTCCTTAGAGCTGCTGCTTGCCTTAGTAATGTCTAGCTGGCAATTCCTCCACCCCCCCATATCCACTGCACTGAATATCCATCTGTGGCCCTCAGAATATATATATATATATTTTTTTTTTCTGTGTTCTTATGCCATTTTTCGTTCTTTGAGTCAATGAAATAATTTTTATGTTAAGAAAAAGAAATAAAAATGTTTACTTTATATATTCCAGTTTTGTCTGTGTGTGTATTGCTACGCCCATGAATAAGGTGGGTGACCTTAAATATTTACTACATTTATCAAAGGAGACAACGTGACACACATCGTCTAAATTTAATGATCACTTGTTCATCGGAGCGCACGTTTCCATGAATAAAAAACGGAACAAAACGCTGTTATGTTCTGCAGGAGTCGAACCTTCAGTCTATGAAGGTTGCCCATTACGTGACATTGGCTTTACCTGCTACACCACAGAATTTTCATCAAGGGATATGCTTAATATGTATACATAACTGTAAAGAATGAATTAAAAACTTTGTACTCGCTGGGAGAGCTCATTTCATTATATGCACTGAAATAACAAATCGTTCTTTAGATTTTTTTTCTCGAAAGAATCGTTGCCCAAAGTGTCCTTTCATTCAAATGATAAATTGTTTTGTAGCTAGTTTGTGTATGATCGCAAATTAATATGCCAAAACGACAAATTAGTATTGTAATATCGATCACAACTGCTGTATTTAGGCACAAATACCAAGTTTTTGAGCTTCCTGGGGTGAAAAACAGACCGGAGTGCTCCTAGTACCCCTGGGGTGCGTTTCCCGAACAACGACGGAAGTTAGCTTTGAACTCACATGGTACGATGCATCGTTAAACTAACAAACATCAGCGCAATGACTGTTTCCCAAAACCGTCGTACCTTGTTCGTACCACAGTAGTCTGAACCATGTTGGTTTGAACGACGTTAGTTTGAACCTTGATAGTTTGAGCGATTGTCGCTCGAGCAACAATGTTACTAGGAGCACTCCGGTCTGTTTTTCATCGCAGGAAGCTGAAAAACTTGGTATTTGTGCCTAAATACAGCAGTTGTGATCGATATTACAATACTAATTTGTCGTTTTGGCATATTAATTTGCGATCATACACAAACTAGCTACAAAACAATTTATCATTTAAACGAAAGGACACTTTAGGCAACGATTCTTTCGAAAAAAAAAAACATCTAAAGAACGATTTGTTATTTCAGTGCATATAATGAGATGAGCTCTACCAGCGAGTACAAAGTTTTTAATTCATTCTTTACAGTTATATATACATATTAAGCATATCCCTTGATGAAAATTCTGTGGTGTAGCAGGTAAAGCCAATGTAACGTAATGGGCAACCTTCATAGACTGAGGGTTGGACTCCTGCAGAACATCACAGCGGCTTTTTCCGTTTTTTATTCATGGAAACGTGCGCTCCGATAAACAAGTGATCATTAAATTTAGACGATGCGTGTCACGTTGTCTCCTTTGATAAATGTAGTAAATATTTAAGGTCACCCACCTTATTCATGGGCACAGCAATACACACACAGACAAAACTGGAATATATAAAGTAAACATTTTTATTTCTTTTTCTTAACATAAAAATTATTTCATTGACTCAAAGAACAAAAAATGGCATAAGAACACAGAAAAAAAACATATATTCAGAGGGCCACAGATGGAGATGCAGTGCAGTGGATATGGGGGGGGGGGGGGGATTGCCAGCTAGACATTACTAAGGCAAGCAGCAGCTCTAGGGAGTGAGCTACAGAGGACTGGTGGTGGGGGCGCCGGTCTGTCGGCCTCCTCTTAGTCCTGAGGAGAGTTTTGTTCAGGCTAAACCCAGAAGTGCTGGCGGGAGTCCCAGGGGTAAAGGTATCTGTGGTATGCACAATTCCCTAACATGAGTGTCTTCCCCCCTCTGCCCACTTCCTCTAAGCCCATTTACACCTTGTCCCTTGCAGTTTGATTCCCAGGGCTCCCCAACATTGGGCACCCACACGCAGGACCCCTCAATATAGGCCATCCTCTCACTGGGCCACTCCACATTGGGCCCCCTCTGGCATGGCCTTCTGTGTGTCAGGGCTGCTCATTCCCCTGAGTCTCCAGAATCCCCTCAGAATGGCTGTTTGTCTATGGCATGCACAGCATGGCCATCACAGCAAATGTCCAGCTCCCTGAAGATGAGGCGATCTCTGTAAAGGATGCTGAGGATGACCGTGCATTCCACAGACCACAAGGAATGACAAATGTTATGCAAAAAGACCTCCATCTCCCCCACCCCCTTTCTTTTCATCAACACTTTCCCATCCACTGTAATATATATGATTTCTTCCATATTCACAGTTGCAAGTGGGCAAACAACATCCTCTCCTATCGATACATAAAATACATGAAGGTAAACAGCGAGATCATATGTTCTTCCTATGACTAGCAACACGAAGTCACGAGCTTTACAGATTTACTCAACAATACTACCGTCTTGAACCATGATCCCGTAAAGTAGGCTAATTAACCACCTCCGCTCTAATGACAGCGGGGAAATAAAAACAAGTGTTGTTACTAGACTAGCGTAATAAACAGTGACGTGCCGTCGGAGGTTAGTTTGGTGAGGCAGAAACCTTCCCTTTGCCTGATTAGCAATCAGACGATTAACTAGTTCAGTAAGACTATTCGGCAAAATGACGGGCCAAATTAAGTTTCCGCGGCGTTATTATTCAGTAGGCTACACTGAACTTAAAATGCTCATGAAACTGCAGATTTGCAAGTATTTGCTTACAGGAAGCTGGAGACGCGCCGAGAGGTGAGGCAGTGACCCAAAATTTATCGCAGGATTTTGTGAACCTGTTCCCACGTACTATTCCTGATTGACAGTGATAACAATTAAGACCAAGCCTTATGGAAGCCTGATACTGATAGAGAGATAACTTCATTCACGTATACGCTGCAATTCGGGACTGCAAGGATGGAAATGTGAATAATCAATTAGGAAAAAGTCTCAGCTCTCGGTAATTCTGTATATCATTTAAACATTCTGTTAATCGGATTACGAAAGAAGACTGAAAATAAACGCCCGCTTTTTGTTTGGGTGTAACTGCGCGTATTTAAAGGAGAATACATCATAGGGTATTGATTAAGCATTGAACTCTGCATAAGTCGAACTGCGTTAATATTTTTTGATGACATTGCTTCGGCTTCCTGGAAGCAAGTACGCGCAAATCTGCTGTTGAGCATTTCAGGTTCGATGTACTGAGTAATAGTGCCGCGGAAACTTAAACTGGCCCGTCATTCTGCCGAATTGTCTTACTAAACTAGTTAATCGTCTGATTGCTAATCAAGCAAAGGGGAGGTTTGTGCCTCACCAAACCAACCTCCACCGCACGTCACTGGTAATAAATCGTTGCCGAACATTAAAGTTTCTTTGCTAACGCATGCGAAGGCTACAAGAGATATAATTCCAGAGATCCAACCATAGGCCCACTCATGAACAGAGAAATACAACAAAAAGTGTTTTTCCCGCGTAGCCACATTTTCAAATCACTGTGTTAATGTTATATATGTTTGTTCAGCAAGATCATCGAACATTTTCAGCTACTGACCTTATGTTTACCTTTCATGACTGCATTTTCCGACGCAGTCACCCGGCACTAAGCTTCTAACTACAGCTGGGGAGTAGTAGTTTGAACTACACAGCTGAACGACAGTGGTTGCGAACGTTCGTTCGAACTACGGTTTTGGGGAACACCCGCGTCGTTTAACGATGGTTCGCACTACGTAAGTTACCTTGATAGTTCGAACGATGGTTTTGGGAAACACTGGCGGCGCAACTACATAGTTCAAACTATGTAAGTTGCTAACTTACTTAGCAACTACGCTTTTGGGAAACGCTTATTATATGTTATGATGTCTGTCATTACTATGGCTTTTCCCTGCGGCTTGTCAAAAATAGTGAAATGGCGGATAAAGAAACTCCTAAAAAAACTTGTAGAAAACGACATTTGTTTTGTGTCCTCTCAAATAAAGACAAGATACGAGTGCATGTAAAAAGCATGCCTGATATCGCTGCAGTAATAAGCTCTGTCATCTCTGTTAACACAGCGGTATACACGAACGAGTTATTCGTCTGCCGAACGGGCTGCTATCGCGTACTTGAAAAATTTTTGAAAATAGAGATAGAACTTGATGATTTATTATGTGAGCTTCATCGACAGCAACAGCATAAATATTGTTTGAATATGCTGCATTCAGCAGCATCTTCCTCCACCGTTCACTTAGCCAAAACTCTGGAGAACCGTATACTATTGAAAACAATCCTCTTTCCACACTTCTCAGCTAGTTCAGCTAGTTTCTGATTGGTGGAACACAAAACCTCGCTCGAGTGCGCAGACGTTGTAGGGTGAGGGAAATTAACCGAACACCACAAGACGTCTGCAACGGAGGCTACTTCACCACAATGTATTTTATATTGCTGTCATTTCCTTGTCAAAACACTACATCAGCGCACTTCTGCTTTGGCTGAGCGTGAGGAGGAAAACAGCGCCCCTCCTGTCAAGCTCTCATTGTGTATTACACTTCGTGTCTCATGCCCGACTCCAAGTACCCCTGGCTGCAGGCCGCGGAATGGGGCGAGGTCGGACAAAGAGGCGGGGACTGACATCCAATAGGTGTGGTCTATGGCAATGACTAGAACAGCACCATCTGCTGGACGACTGTAAAAAGTACATATACTCATCTGTACTCTATGGAAATCGTAAATGTGCGCGTAAATATGTTAAAATTAAAATTTTACTTTATGAATATTTTATCCCTTAATTATCCCTTAGATTAAAATAGTTTTAATTTATATATATATATATATTAATCTAATTGCCCTGAAGGGGTTTCCCACAATAACGACCAACTCGCCGTACATTATCCCTCTCGCAGAGAACGGAACATAAAGTGCTTCACAATGGCAACAACTATGATACCAAAGTAGCGCAGGAGTTGATAGGAGACAGAGGAGAGAGCGGGACACAAAAGGAAAACAGTGAAAAGGCATGAAAGTGCAAAGAGGACATGCTATGGCCCCAGAAGGACAGGGCCTCGACCCCGGGGGCCCTGAGAGCTTGGGTGGGGGTGGGCTTAGCCCGGGGCGCCAGGGAGGACCCCTGGAAATGACTGGGGAGCAGGCCCGGCCCCCCGGAGCCCACTGGGCGGAAGGGGAAGGTGGCGGCCAAAAGTAATCAGACGAGGTGGGTTTGGGCCCTGACCTAGCTGCGCCCGGGGTCGAGCTGGGGGCCTGGTGAGAGGGCTCCATCCCAGCTTCGCCTCGCCACAAACCTCATCCCAATAGCCGGCTGCAGGGCAGAGATATGGGTAATACTCACACGGGGCGCAGCTGCATTCCACGGGCCCCCCCCCCCGGGTCTCTGCGGGGCCGCCTCCCTCCTCGAGGGGCCTCGGCCCATCCGGCCCGGCCCCTCGGAGGTGACCGGCAGGTGGCGACTTGGGACTTCCCATCCTGGGGAGGCCAGGGGCTGGAATATGTTTGCGCCCTCTGCGGCCGACCAGCACCGCACCCCAGGTTCAGTCGGGGCTCCCCTGAAAGGGCTCCCCCCCCGCCTTTGCCACCACCAAACCGTCCTTATAGCTAGCTGCAGCGCAGAGTTATTTGCCGAAAAGCCCCCACCCCCACCTAGTTTCCCTGCCCCACCCCCCGGCCCAGCAACCCACCCCAGGGCCCCCCTTGCTCTTCCACGTGGTTCCCCCCAAAAGGCCCCCGGGGGCCAGGCTCAGGTGCTGCAGGGAAAGGGGTGAACTGGTGTCACGCTCTTCAGCTGGGTTGTCGTAATGTTCTGGAGCAAGGAATCTGATTTTAAAAACTAATGCGGTGATACCACCAGCTTTCAGAAATTTGACTAAGTCCCACAGCGGGGGGCCAATTTGTCATATTTCTGAAATATGAATCCTGGACTGTGTCCGGCTAGTCAAAAAAAATTACGTCCTATCCACAAAAACCTAACCACTTCTCTTTAACCTTTGTGGAAAATGTCATAAGATAAAGGACAGGTGTAAAGGGGAATTCCAAACAACTTAGGAAGACAACCGCGCTTGAGAATCCGAATGCACTTACACTAAGCAACGTAATCATCAGTCCCCTGCCCATCATATCCAACCCCAATTCCAAAATAGTTGGAACAAAGTGTTAATTGTGAATAAAATCAAAATGCAATGACTTTCAGATCACATGAGCCAATAAGTTATTTACAATAGAACATAGATAACATCTCAAATGTTGAAACTGAGACATGTAACATTTTTATCCACAAAATGAGCTTATTTCAAATTTTATGGCTGCAATTGGTCTC
This sequence comes from Gymnothorax reevesii, assembly GCA_029721435.1. NCBI lineage: Eukaryota > Metazoa > Chordata > Actinopteri > Anguilliformes > Muraenidae > Gymnothorax > Gymnothorax reevesii. The sequence goes on from CM056585.1 coordinate 55,327,579, forward strand.
AAAAAAGTTGGGACACAGGCAAAAAAGGGCTGAAAAAGCAATTAATATATAAGAGAAACAGCTGGAAGAACATTTAGCATGTAATTAAGTTAACTGTCATCAGGTGTGTAACATGATTGGCTATAAAAGGGATGTCTTAGAGAGGCCAAGTCTCTCAGAAGTAAAGATGGCAAGAGACTCTCCCACCTGTGAAGGCTTGCGTAAAAAAATTGCGCAATACTTTATAAACAATGTTCCTCAACGTCAAATTGCAAAGGCTCAGAAGGTCTCGTCATTGACAGTGCACAATATCATCAAAAGATTCAGAGAAACTGGAAAAATCTTGGTGCGTAAGGGAGTCTGGACAAGGCTGAAGACCTTTACTGGATGCCCGTGATCTTCGGGCTCTCAGACGCCACTGCATCACTCACTGGCATGATTCCGTCATTGACATTACTGAATGGGCCCAGGAATATTTCAAGAAACCACTGTCTGTAAACACAGTCCGCCGTGCCATCCACAGGTGCCACCTAAAACTCAATCATGCAAAAAGGAAGCCATTGTTGCGCATGATCCAGAAGTGCTGCTGTGTTCTATGGGCCAAGGCTAATTTAAAATGGACTGTAGCAAAGTGGCACAATGTCCTGTGGTCAGACGAGTCCAAATTTGACATCCTTGATTTCCAAGAAGAGTGTTTTGTCGTCCGGGCTAAAGAGGAGAAAGACCACCCCTCCTGTTATCAGCATTCAGCTCAAAAGCCAGCATCTCTGCATGGTATGGAGATGCATTAATGCATATGGTGTGGGACACTTACATGTTTTAAAAAGCACCACAAATGCTGAAAGGAATATTAAGGTTTCAGAGCAACATATGCTCCCCATCAGACAACATCTATTCCAGGGAAGGCCTTGTGCATTTCAGCTGGACAGTCCAAAACCACATACTGCAGCCATTACAGCAGCATGGCTTTGTAGTAGAAGAGTTTGTGTGCTGAACTGGCCTGCCTGCAGTCCTGATCTTTCACCGATTCAGCACATTTGGCGCATAATTAAACGAAAATCCCATCAAAGGCGACCCAAAACTCTCCAGCAGCTGGAAGCCTGTAATAAACAAGAGTGGGATCAAATTCCAATGGCTAAACTCAAGAAACTTGTCTCCTAAATGCCCAGATGCCTCCACTCTGTGTTAAAAAGAAGAGGAGATGCTAAACCATGGTAAACAGGCCCCTGTCCCAACTTTTTTGAGACCTGTAGCAGCTTTCAAATTTGAGATGATCTCATTTTATGGATAAAATTGTAAAATTTCTCTGTTTCAACACTTGCTATGTTATCTCTGTTTATTGTGAATAAAATATCGGCTGCTGTGATTTGAAAGTCATTGCGTTTTGATTTTATTCACAATTTACACTTTGTCTCAACTATTTCAGAATTGGGGTTGTACCTTTCTTTACGCAGTTGGCCAGCTGAATGGTCGTCGCTTTAAATATTGCAGCTGCACAGAATTGTGGGATAGCATTATCTCCCTTCCTTTTGTAAAGGATGGTTCTGTGTACCCTATGGGGCACCTTTCCTTGACATTTATAGAATTCGAATCCCCTTGTCATGGCTGCCACGTAATTTTTTCCGGATCATTTATCGGGAGTTAGACACTTTCCTAGGCAAAAAAGACTATTCGGCCTCAGCCCCGCTCCTTCGAAATTTGGGATAAACCTGGACCGTTTGACAACAAAATTTAGGGGAATTACCGCCGCCAAATGGTAGGGAATGTGCAGTGTCGGGAAATCAGGGGGTGGGGTCGGACATCAGGGGGGTGGGGACTGATGCCCTGCACTCCGCAGCGAGGGCACACTCCTCCGCCCTGTCTGTCAGTTCGGAGGCCTTAGAAAAAAAACCAACCCGTATTAGCCAATCAGCCGATTGAAGCAAGGCTTATCGCTTAATGATCGATGCATTATTTTAAAAAAATGAGGGAAGCCGGATCAAATCTGGCTTCCAACCAATCACAAACTGTTACGGAAAATACACACACTGATTCAGATTTTAAAAGAGCTTTATTAAATATTTTGCACATTATAAACAATACATTCACCACATCTCAAGAAAAACAAAAAATTAAACAAGCTTCAGGCAGTTACAGATGTCACAGACAAATCTCTCCAGTTCACACATCAATTCCAGTCCATTTTTGTTCGGGGTGTTTTCCTTTTAAATCAAGAGTCCTCTTCCTTCTTAAGGTCGTCAAAATTTGTTTAAAAACAACGTCACTGTTTATAAAAACACTTGTTGCAGTAACTTTGCATCTTGTTTTCCACAATTTTGTCACAGCAACACTAACACACAACCAACATAACTTTCTGTGATCATTACTACAGTCAAAATTGGCATAGATAATAGTTTTCCGATCGCACAATATATTTAAGCGGATATCTTCCATTTTTTTCCAAACTTCTTTAGATCTATAACAGTCAATTAAAAAGTGACTAATTGTTTCTTTCTCAATACAGTTTGGCATCGGACAATCTATGGTTTTTATAAAGCAACTCCATTTAACGACACTTCTCACTGGCAAGTGCAACCTGCCATTCATTATTAACCACATCACATCACGCATTTCTTCTGATATGCATTTACTATTTAGACATTCCACCGCAGTTTCAGTTTCTGGAAGCGTGCAATCTTTAAAAGTGGGCCAAGTCCCGTACACGGAATCATTAATCAATTTATATATCGCTTTACTCGCCATTGTTCCCCAATTAATTTCAAGATTCTTTTACTTCGCGACGAAATCACCATATATTAACTTATAATATGCTGTTGACTTCCTTCTTCTCCCCCTTTGTTTTTCCCAACTTTCAATACAGCCGACCCAAGCTGCTTCTCGTATAATTCCGCTGGAGACATTTTTACAAAACGCAATCTTTAATTTGTTACCCACTGCTCCAAGGCCACCAAATTCAACGCTTTTATAAATCAGTTCTCGTTTCGTGACTTCTCTATTATTTCCCCAAATTAGTTTGACACACATTTTATTTAGTTTAGCAATATATTCATCTGTCGGAGGTAAAACTGTGGCTAAAAACATGAGCTTCGAGAGTATAAAGGTCTTGATGATATTTATCCTCGCCTTGTACGTTGTCTTTCGGCTTTTCCATTTTTCAGCTTCTTCTGAGATCTCTTGTATTTTCTTTTCCCAATTACGCTTTACACAGTCACCATTAGCAATATAAATACCCAAAATCTTCACTTCATCTTTTAGTTGGATACTGAGGCGCGGTTGTCTATCTTCAATTCCGACCCAAACACATTCGGTTTTTGAGTGATTTAACTTTGCACCCGCAGCTTGTTCATATCGGTTGAATTGATCATGAATCGCATTCAATTTTTCCTGGTTTTTAACGAATACAGTTACGTCATCAGCATATGCAATCACCTTCACAGTTTCATTTTCATGTACTTGCACTCCAGAAATTCTTGCATCACAATTTATTCTCTTTAACAAAGGACTAATTGCAATAATATAGAGGGCAGCGCTTAGAGGGCAGCCTTGTTTGACACCTCTATAAATTTCAAAAGAATCAGACGGGCCACCGTTTACGTTCACTCTGACTGTTGATTTTACATAAACCATCATAATGAAATCAGAGGGAAAACCGTATCGTTCCATGACACTTCATATATAATCACGCGAGATAAAATCAAATGCCCTTTTCTGATCGAATCCTACGATAAAAAAGCCAGAATTGTTCAACTTCGAATGAGAAATTAATTCCCTTACCATGCATAAGTTATCCCACATTACACGACCTTTAATCGCACGTCTGTTGTTTCTCAATGATGTTATCAAGCACTTTACTTAATCTGTTCATAATTTTTGCAAACACCTTGTATTCCATATTCATCAAAGTATACTTGCCTCCAATTGTTAAAATCTGATTCGTCTCCTTTTTTATAGAGCAAAGTTATAATTCCTTGATAAAAATCATCATGCATTTTTTTTCCATTCCTTCATTAAACGCTAATGTTAACACATCAATTATATCGTCACAGAATGTTTGAAAAAATTCAAACCATCTGGCAAACCATCTGGACCGGGAGATTTTTTCAGATTTAACTGCGAGATAGCGAGCTTCACTTCTGCCTTTCCAATTTTACCCGTTAGCGCCTCAGGCCGAAAATCAGATTCTTCGTCAACAGCTGTTAAAAACATTTTCATGTCTTCTAAATTACTAGACATATCGTTGTACATTTTTTTAAAATTTCTGACAACTGTTTTTCGAACATCGTCATCGCTTTGGACAAAATACCATCTTTTGTTTCAAGACGCTTTATACATTTCTTTTCTCTGCGTTCCATGATTCTAATATTTTCTGGATATTAAAGTTATTATCCGCGTCAGCCTCATAAGCTGCCTGAATTTTAATAGAATCAAAAAATTCATTATTATACATATGCAATTTCTCATTGATCTCTTCAAGGGAAATTTTGTCTTGTACACTGTAAGACATTTCAAGCTGGTTCAACTTGCAAATGAAAGTTCACCTGCTGCCTTGAAAATGCAATTTAACTCAACTTGAGGATAATCTTTGTTTCAACTCAAAAGTTGAAGTTCATTAAGTTGATATGACTATAATGTTCTAGTACTCTCAACGTTGTTTTTGAAGTTGTCCAAGTTGATTTAACTTTTAACCACTAGTCGTTTCAACTTTTTACTGCAAGTTAAAACAAATAATTATTTCACATTATCAATGCATGAAAACTTTATTTACCTAGTCCAACTAACTCACATTTCTGTATTGTTATAACTCATAGTTCAAATTTAAAATAACTTATTGGCATTTATACAACTTGTCATTTCGAGTCAAGAGCATTTAACTTTAAAATTTGTTGCAACTTATACATCTAAGTAATCTTGACTGATAATTCCAAGTTTGCTTATTTCAGTAACAATCACTGAATTCTTGCAGCCTCTCTGTTCAGTCATGTAATATTTATTTGAAAAACAATGTTATACAGCTTAAACATTAAGTTTTGATCTCAAACATACCTTCACACCTAAATAGGTGGGTTGACGCTGAACAATCAGGCTCATGTAAGATAATCAATGGGTTCATAAAATCCTGAGATGAACAAGAATAATGTTGCATGTTGCTAAATCTTAACCATTTTTTTACAAAACATCTGTCTTTTCACACATCAGTCTTAGTTACTGCGGTCTCTCTAAACTCCAGCGCTGGCAGTTTTGTAAAATCCAAATATAAATTTAAGCTGTGAGCAGTGTTGAAAGGGCCCTCGCAGATGTTGACAGGTGCAGGCGTGCACTCACAACCATTGGACACTGCTAGACTGGGTACAATGTTATTTTCTGAGTGGAGTGCAAACACCATTCCTGAAATAAGTAAGTGGAGAACGTTAATGAGTTCTGTTCATGAAAAAAAGTAGAAATTTAAATGAATATAATCAACGTCCTTTTGGGTTTGGGTCCTGGCACAATGGAACTTTAAGTCTTGGCATGTTTTATATCTCCACCAAATTTTATTCATGTAGGTCAGTGTTTCCCAAACCTCTCCTGGCGTACCCTTGTCCTGCAGGCTTTAGATCTCTCCCTGCTCCAGCACAGGTGATTCAAATGATCAAATGTGTTGAGGATTACAAAATGAGCCAATAGCGACAACCAGATAAATGCAAAAAGGAGGCTTTATTTCTGAAGGGGGAAACCCCCCAACAGAGCTGGCAACGGTACAAAGTCCACAATCCAAAAACAGTATCCAATGGGCGTAATCCAGAATCGTAACCAGGGCACCAATAACAAAGTTTGTGGTCAGACAAAAAGGATTCGGTACACAGGCGTAGGTTTGGAGGAGAAGCAAACTCATAAGCCAAAGACAGTCCGAATCCAAAACCAGGGCAGCAAAAACAATAACAAGATCGGGCAGAAAAAAGGTCAAAAATACACAGATGCAACAATATCCAAAAAGGGCAAACCAAAATCTATAGTCGGGCAATCCAGTCAGAAAGATAATGTGGCAATGAGTCGAGGCGAAAAACGTGGCACAAGAAACAAGGAAGTATAACGATCTGACATGGAACTGTATGTGAAGACACCTTATATACACATCCGGAAGTGAACACATGACAAGGGAGCACAAAAGCAGGTGCGATCAAAGAAACAATAATCAGGATTGACACATGAGGGATTATCTAATTACATGAATCTGGCGAATGCCAAAACGCAGACAGGGATAACGAGACATTCCGATGAACGAATAAACAGCTCCGGTTAAGGAGTACTAAAGTGTACAGTCTAAAGAAAAGGGAAAGCCTGAGATATAAGTGGAAACTGCAGTAGAGATAATTAGTGATAGGCAAGGAGGGCGGAGATACAGATTGGGCGAATGCTGAGAGATCGTTAGTCTATTGGTATGTGCAGCTATACAATCCCGAGTGAAAGTTAGTCCGTTAGTAAAAATATACAATGTTAATCTTGGTTAGTAATTAATCGAAAACAATAAACTGTTAGTATGGTTAGTGGATAGTAACAGAGAGAGAGAGGAAGGAAGCACCCGAGATAATGAAGGAAGATTGAAAACCCAGAAACCAATAAATCACCCGAATGCGTGGTACGTAAGACAAAACCGTGAGCAAAGACCTACACAAGACAATACTGGGTAAACGAAGTGCAAAGCAGAGCATGGCAGAAATAAACATGATCAGGAATCTAGGGAACTGAGGCAACGGTTATGAATAAAAACGGATATGAAAAATAATAAACAAGAATATCTAAATATCAAAAACACAATACACAATCCTAAGAATGGTCAGACAGGCAGTGGTCACTTAACACAAGAATCCTAAACATGGCAGAGCCAGGTACAGAACTAAAAACATGACAAGCAGAAATACGGATCACAACAAAATGATGATGAAGCCCTGAAGCTGCTTGATAAGTAAATTATTTGAATCACCTGTGCCGGAAGTGAGAGATCTGAAACAAACAGGATAAGGAGTATGCCAAGAGAGGTTTGGGAAACATGTAGGTGAACCGTTTTGTTGAAATTTTCTAGGGGGCGCTATTGTGCCATTTCGGCTATGTGCAAACGATACGATAGTAATAGTAATACCTTCAGCAAGGTCTTAAAATGTCATGACCCAAATTTTAGGTTGATCGGAAAAAATCTCGGAGTTTGTAAAGTATGATGGCGAAAGATTTTAAAAAGTTGCAATTTGAATTGAAAAAGACTCAACAGGAAGTCAGGCAATCAGGGCACTAAGACACTTCTTTTTAGGTCTCAGCAAAATTCACATGCCCACCGAATTTCATACATGTACCTTAAACAGGCTGCTTCATTGAAATATTCTAGGGGGCGCTCTGATTCCATTTGGCCACGACCGTGTAAAAACCCTATGTCATACTAAGCTGTTAGACTGGCTTAATACGTATGCAAAAATGCAATCCTGTGTTAGGGGGCACTATAGAGCCACTACGTCAAATGCGGTGTTAATCAAATCGAAGAGAATCACCTTTTCCCCCCCAAACATGCTAAGTTTTGCGAATTTGAGTAAGGTTAGGCCCTCAAAAATGTCTTTGTAAAATCCTGAAAAAATGCAAGAAATGGCTCATAGCCCACCTCCTCTGCGGTGAAAAAATTGGAAAAAAATTGAGAAAAAACTTCATTATGACTACGGTGGCCCCACTGAATTTCATGAGAATCCCAGCAGTTGCGTTCCAAAATGGCCGTGTTTGGTGGCGCTAGAGCCACTGGGGCACATCTCAGCACAGGAACAACAGTAGGTTGTAATTTTTCACGACTGATGTGTCAGCAAATTTTTTTGTTTTCGTGCATGGCAAGGCCCCCAAAAATGTGTTCTCACAGCAGAATAATAAGAATCCCATCAAAAACAATAGGTTCCTCGCACCTTTGGTGCTCGGGCCCTAACAATATGATACAATGTATCATGATAAAATCCCAAAAACCAAAAGTTTAACAAATCTGCTGGTTCCCACATTCTTCCAAAACTTGAAATGAGAATAGGATGAAAAAAAGAGAAACAGAGTTTGAGGTATTGTGGGGTTCTGCTGAGGCAAATAAAGGGATACTGAGAGCTTTCTAAAACCATACAACAAACTTCCATCTCTAGATAGCAGACCTCTTTAAAACAATACTCAAGTACAATTGTTCTTCTGTGAACAGTTAAGACCTCACCAAAGGTTCTTTAAAAACATCAGCAATTTATAAGAACAATGCAAAAGTCCCCAAAAACAGCCTCTTCCCAGTATGAGCTTGAGATGTGTGTTAATTTGTGTAAAGGTGTTGTCTTGGCAGCTTTATATCTGACCAGCACTGTACAAACTACACTGCTGGAAACACAAACAATTTATGAAGAACAATCCCAGAGTCCAAAAACTATGTTGTTTTCTTCTATCAGGAGCTATAGATGGACATTCATTTGTTTATAGGCGATATCTGAGCAGTTTATTCCTGAGACCATGGATTCTTGCTGACCCTCTAAAGGAATTCGAAGGAGTACTTCATTGTACGGGGGTGTTACGGCCCGATCTAGGTAGTGCGACCACAGGTAGATAAATGAAGGAAGCACGGGGAGAGAAAACTGTGGCAAATACAGAAGAACCCGAACGCTGCCCAGCACTCAGGTCCCTATACTGCCTAACCAGAGCTAACTAAAACCTACCACTAGTCTTCGAAGGTTTAGCAGGCACGGCTTTTAAACATGCAACTCCAGAACGCTCCGTCCAGAAGCGTGGACTGAGCGAGCGAATCGTGTACCCCCTTCGGAAACAAGTTTCCACCCAGAGTCACCTCCAAAAATAACAAAGGGAAAATAACAAAGCAAAACAATAAAGAGGTATCCCGATGGAAGGATAGTAAGATACAGGTGGGACTACCATAGCTAACCACAGTAACCGAACAGCACACAGAAAGAGCGAGACGAGCGAGGTAGTCGGACACGGACGTCAAAACCCGGGCATCTATTACCGAGCAACCAGATGGAAGGGCAAAAGCAAAAGTCAAAGTCACAGAGCGACAGGCCAAGGGTCAATCACAGGAATCCAAACAAACCATAAGCAGGGCAAGGCAAGAATCGTAGGTCAAAAACAAACCGGTCCAACACAGAAGGCAATCGAAATACTCACAGTTTAGAAACGCTAATTACAAATGGAAGAAGAGCTAGTCTACCACAGGAGTGCACGTGGCGCCCTTATAAACGCACTGCCCCGCCCCCGGAAGTGGAACGTTCCATTCAGGCCCAAGCAGAACCAATATTAGGGCAAAGGTCATAACAGGGGGTACTCAAGGTTAAGGCAGTGAATTGCGTCCATTAACATTGCAAAGCCTGTGGGCACATCTTGGAGGTCATGAATTATGATAGTTTCCTCAACCACCACAGCCACATTGAAAAACTTCTAGAGAAAATGCATCATGGTAGAAGCCTCTGTGTCACATAAGCAGTCCGACCTGCATTCCTTTCATTATCACATCGAGGGTTTCTCCATGAGCCTAATGACAACGACATACACATTTCAACAGACATCTGTTTGCAATTTAAAGTGCCAGTAAATACCTTGCATGTGTTTTTAAAAAAAATTCCAAACGTCAAGCTATCTGTAATATGGGCCAAAAAAATTTATAAAAAATATTTGACCAAAAATAACCTTAGGAAATGCAATTTTTCAAAAAAAAAAAGGGTTTCCCGGTCTAAAAATAGATCGGCTAGATTATTTACCGCGCAAAGCATTGTGGGTCGAAATCACGCACTGTAAACAAAGACGGCCTCGCGCGGACGAAAAAGAAGACAGATACGTTTTTGGAGAATGTGGAGGCAAACACGATAAGAAAAACATAATTCCCCCATTCGAGGCACACTACCATTTACCTTGTATACTTTTATGAACTCAACTTCAACTTATTTATTTTATTTCAACAAATTTCAACTTATTAATCCATCAAAGTTAGGGCTGACTCATCATTGTCAATGCCCAGTCGCTCTCTCAGACTCTTCCACCAATCAATAGCACTCCCAATATACACTAGGGATCGTCTTCTTTTGGCATCAAGGGCAATTTTCCGGCGTTTTCTCTCCGAGGCTGTCAACTTGATTCTTTTCGCCATTGCTGTTGTGTGTGCTACGTCACACGTCACGTTGTACACAAGAAAGGGAACTTACTCTGACATCACATTTTCGCTCGCGCGACAGTTTGAGGGTTGAGTGAGTTTTTAACATCAAAATCCATATTTTTCGATGTCGCAAAAATTTGTATAACATATTGATGTGAAGTTGAATGATTTCCCTACCTACTGATACCATTTTTATATGTTGTCACAAATCACAAATATCACTGCAAGAAAGAGAACATGCTTGTTGTGGAAGAAGCATTCAGACACCTCAGTAAAAGTATCAATACTGCACTGCAAGTCAAAGTTCAAGTTCAAACAACTTGCATGAAGTACGAGAGCATAATTGGCAAATGTAAGGCACTAAAAATAAAATTATTCATGTTGTAGTTAAATCGCCCTCCTGTCAGTGTTTTACTATTATATTTGATGTCTATGGATTAGCATCACTACTGCATTCAAATTAAACACATCTGGAGATACCCTTCCTGTCCAGTGAAACCATGTATGACAAATTGCAATCTAAAAGTAACTACTAACTAAATAAATGAGACAAATGTAGTGCAGTAAAAAGTAAAATAATTGCCATAAGAGGTAGAGGAGTAAAAGTAAACAATTGTACCAAAAATAAAAAATAAAAAAACTCCAGTGAAGTACAAGTACCTATTAAATTGTAACTGAATAAAGTACTTGAGTAAATGACTTTCACTTCCACTACTGTTTTTGACTACACATATCAAAATACAGGAATTGTATGCAGCACTAAGTTGGCAAAGGATTACCTGTCTTTGACAAAATAGTGCAGGCCATCTGTCCATGACTTCAGAGATGAGTGGCTCATCATCGATGACCTCCTGTCTTCGCTGCGAGAATGTTGCAGTCATCAGTTCATCCAGGAGTTGTAAATCTGGATCCCTCTTCTGCACTTCTAGAAGCATTGTCTCACGATCCTTCTCTGATTTAACAGCAGTCTGTCCATCAGGTGGCTCTGGCAAGTAGTGGACCTCTCCCTTTTTTGACATCTTGACTGGCTTGCAGCATCCCTCTCCCTTTTTTCTCTTGTTTACAAGAACTTCAGGGCATCCAGCTACCATCATTCTCTGCCCCTGCCTTGAAAGAAATTTCAGTGGGTTCAAAGATTGTATTTCATCAGACAATGATGCTACAACAGAGGCATCAGCTACGCAATTATTAGCATCCAATGCTTTCTGTATGGTTTTCTTTATGTTTTGATAAGCAAATTCTCCTATATCAAATAACTCATCAATTACTTCCTGTATTGCTGAATTTGAAACATGCAAAATGGTTTGCATGCGGAGCAATAAAGATGCCAACTGACTTTTAATGGCCTCTCCATTTTCAAAAAGAGGTTCAGCCTCCGGTATAGGATCATATGAAGGTGATTCCTCAGAAGCAGAAACAGAATCCTCCCTGACCCCTGCTGCTCCGTTTGTAAATGTATGCTCTACACAAAGCTCTGGTCTTAGACCATTTAGGGTGGAAAACTTATGATTGCAACTTCTATGAGCAGTAAATGTTGACAGTATACTGGACTTGAAAGAGCAATCTGCAAATGGACATGTAACCGTTTCCCTGTTCCTTAAATGTGTCTTCAAGTGAGCATAATATTTGTTAATGTCACTAGGCTCTAAGAATGTACACAAATCACAGCATAACTTGGTCACAGTTTTTTTACCTTCTTTCACTTGTTCTTTCAAATGATTTTTAAGTTCAGCTCGAGTTTGAAATGTGCTCAAACAGTCCTCATAAATACAAACAAGGCCTGAGCTCCTCCGATGATGTCCATGACGCTCTTTGTAATTAATTTACGTTGACGTTCTTATTTTTCAAACAGAAAAGGTTTTATCCTACCTTGACATGTTTCGACGGGATACTCCCTTCTTCTTCAGAAGAGTCACCGATGTTGCGAGTTACTTATCAGCTGATGTTAGCGAGGCGTGGCCGCCCTGTCAGATTTGACAGGGCGGCCACGCCTCGTGCTGTCCGGCCGCTCCTCCAAGATGGTACTCCAGGTGTGGGAAAGCGTGTATGCCCCCTCGTCCCGGTTGCGACTGTACAGCTGAAAAACTGCAAGGTAGGTTAGGTTCACAGTCTCTTACCATGCTGACGGAGTTTAAGTAATCATTATTTCTGGAACCAAAAATTCAGAGTTTCCCTTTCTCTCAGGGATAATTAACTCAAGAGTTTTCACTAATCCTGCTTTATGAAACAGGGCCCTGGTCTTTTATCCCTAGACACCCAGAATGAGAAAAGCGTGTGCACACTCAGATCGGTGTTTTTATTGCCAAAAAAAAAAAAAAAAAAACAGGAAGTGAATATAGTGGGAATAGCTTTGAGAGAACCATCACTCTTAAATAAGTCCTCCTAAACACAAGGGATGGGAATCGAGAACCAGTTCCAGTTGAGAACCATGAAGACATTGGAATCAGAACCTGAATCGTATGGCTATGAGCTTATCAATTCCTTTTATAATTGTCAGCATGTTTTTCCGACAGCTACATATTGCAAACATGCCTGCCTTAAGACTGATTTATGGTGATGAGGAATAAACAGTCCAAAGCGTGGCGTTATAATAACATTGGCGCTATGCACGCAGGCTGAGCATAATTTTTCTTGTAAAAACCCTGAAAAAAAAAAAAAAAACAACACATCTACACCGTGTTCATACTCAGAAAATAAGAGTTGATGCCCAAAAACATGTGTAGGCCGACTTTTTCCATACAGAACATTGATCATGAATCAATAAGGGAATCGATAAAGAATTGAAACAATGAGTAAAACGGATAATGGCATTGTTATCAACAAACTTAACAATTCCCATCCCTACTTAAGACCCTGCAAGTCCACCAGACAAGCAGCAACCTTCAAGTCCATATGTGTGTTTCTTCTTAACCAATACATTACTTTAGATGGGAAATAGTAATAACATGAAAAACATTAATAAAAGCAAACATAAAACTTCGCTGCACCCATTCTATTGGTCCGATCACAGAGCAGTCGGTCACCAAACCACCTATGAATGACAAACATAACATGGATATGAATACACATGCTGATGTAGACAACTGGACATTAATTTTAAGTTTTGGGTAGTTTAAGTAACAATGAAATGTCCTTTTCAAGTCAACAAGCTCCCTGATATGATACTGACATTGTCTCTTTGACGTCACCCATAGAGTTGTGACTAAGGCTACGTTCAGACAGCAGGTCTTGATGCGCAATTCAGATTTTTTAGAGAATCCGAATTTTTTGTGTGCTCGTTCACATTACACATTATATGCAATTTCTATCAGTTTTGAGTATGAACTGAATGCGACCCTGAAGTGATCCGCATGCGCAAAAGAGGTCCTGAGGTAATACGTGACCACGCAGGCACACACTGTTTGTTTCCAGAAGTAAATATGGAGGCATCTCATCCCGGCATTTCAATGACGTAAAGGTCGAATAAATGCGACCAGACCATTCAGACAGCAGTCGCAATGCAAAATATCAGATACGTGTCAGATTTAGGACCACATATGAAAGTAGCCTGGGTCAGATTTTAAAAAAATCTAATTTGAGCTGTTCTAACTGTCTTTAACAGATCGGATACAGGTTACATATGGGCAAAAAAAAAAAAAAAAAGGATTTCGGCCACATTTGCCTACTGTCTGAACGTAGCCCAAGTCATCATATCTGAGTCAAATCAAGTCGCTGGTCATAAGCTCAAACTCAAAGCAGACGAGAGAGACCAATGAGGAGTGAAAGAGGGCAGGGGAACAAATTAGACAATGAGCTAACTAATTAACAAGCAGAGTGGGGAAAGCTGAGAGCCATGAGCTGCATTTCATGTTGACATTGACTCCTTTCTGATCCTAAATGTATCTAAGCTTTTACCTATCAGCTTTCCCGACTCTGCTTGTTAATTGGTTAGCTGATTGTCTAATTTGTTCCCCTGCCCCCTTTCACTCCTCACTGCTCTCCCTCGTCTGCTTTGAGTTTGAGATCATGACCAGTGACTGAATTTGACTTGGACATGATAAGTTGGTCACAACTCTGCACATAGGTGTCTGAAGAGCCACTGTGAAACTCAGTGTGCGCGGCTCCAGCCGTCGCCATCTTGGCAGTGCCTGACTCCACCTAACTCCCGGCTAATACAAAAATGGTCAAAGAGGTGGAGTGTGGACAGAGCTGAGGCAGGCCAAATTACATCTACAGTCTATGCCAGCCACCTGTGACTAAACCCACCTGTCACTCAAGGCTTCATGCCCTTATTTATGCATAACTATAAACATTAATACACTGCCCGGCCAAAAAAAAGTCACAATTTGGAAATGGATAAACAAATTCTATGATTGGATCATTATTAGGTTATTAATGTTTCAGCTGGCAATAATCATTTTAACCCACACCGATGAAGCCCATTGCTACTCATTTCTTAAAAAATCCCGTCAGAAGACACATCCCTTAATGGTGGAAAAGATGATACAGTATTTCAGGACGGGCCAGTTATTGGCCTGTATCTAGCAAAGAAAACCATGAATGAGAAAAACAAGTATGAGGAATCATTTTCACAGACAAATTTGTCACCACAAAGTTCTGACCTTAAACACATAAAAATTTATTTGGATGTGCTCAAGAAAGACCACTGAGTGTTCAACCATTGTGTCGAGAAGACAAGATCTCGGTCAAAAATTATGCCATTTCTGATCGAAAATAAATGTTCTGGCATTTCATATGATTATCAGAACAATGGCAAGACGAATTTGCACTTCAATCAAAGCTACACAGATTCCAACTAAATATTTGAGTGTGCAACTTCTTTTTTAGCCTAGTGTATAATTTGGGTGAGTTAATTCACCCACTGAAAAGTTGTCACAAATTTATAAATTCTGACGTGTACTTAAACCTGACACTTACCACTAAATAATGTCCATCACCCACGTTTGCATCAAGGACATTAGTGAACTCCTCCGCTAATTCAGGGTATGAGGCATAGTTGTTTAGGACTTCCAACACGCAGCAGCATATGTGGGACGTGGGTCTTCTTGTAAAGGTGCTCTCTGGCTCAATGAATCGAACATGGATATCCTTGCCAACGAGAAGGTCCGCACCTGTTGAAGGCATGAAAAAAAGGCTATTCAATTGTAAAGATGTAGTCAATTATTTGACTACTATTTAACTGTTACGGTCTTAGTCAACTAAGATCTTTTAGTTATTTGGTTATTAGTCACCCCTGCCCATTTGCTTAGTGTTTAAAGGGATATCAGATCTTTTTACATTAAGTTCTTGCTAGAAGTGTAGTAAATACATTAGCGTCAGCATTAGCTTACATACAGAGTCAAATTCTCAGAGTTCTGGTCAGGTTACAAGCAAACCAAGAAGCTTCAACCAGCCGGAAAATGTCATCTTAAATCAATAATATCATCAAAGGATCAAATAACTAATCAAAATTCTGTCAAATATTTACCAGTTCAAAATCTGAGAAATTTCCTCAGCCGAACTTCACCACAGTTCCTGATGAACTTCTTCAGGAAATCAAGAGTCTGGCTATCCCTCTTGTAGAGGGTTTCATGTTGTAGCATGGCTACAACCTTCCTGGGTGTAGGAGTGAGGCTAGCCAGCACTTCATCCAATCCTCCTCGGGGCAGTCTCAGCCCTTTCAACACACTGCTCCAACACTCTGCTATGTATGCTGGATCCTTCACTGATTCTTTATGTGCCACTTCAAGTAAAGTTTTCCTGACATTTGCCTTGGTGACAAGAAGTTTAACATCATGGGCCTCTAGGAAATCCAACCATTCCTCTGTTCCCGAGATGGTTTTGAAGTCCTTCATCGCTTGCTCAGCAACTTCCTTTTCGTCAGTGGGAACTGTTTCTAAGAACGCTGCCAACAGTTCATCATCCAAGATTTCAAGTCCAAGACAGTGGGAGAGGAAGGGTTTGGCCAGTACTATGGGAAAGTACTTCAGCATGTTGTAGCCTAGAACCATAACTTTAGCCATGTTTTCCCACTCATCTTTCATATCATGTCTCGTCATAGGTATTTTCAGCATGTTTCCGGCCGTGCATTTCATAAAAAAAGTCTCCCAGTACTCACTTAATGCATCACGTAAAACTCCACCATTGTTTTCTCCTTCCTCTGTCTTACCATTGGGTAGGACCATCTCAATCTCTAAGATGACTCTATCTACAGACACACATCCATTCTTAAAGGCAGCATTTAGTTCTTGGAAAACATTTCCCCTGTGAAGCCTAAGCCGGGTGATCTTTGGTGATTGAAACTGTTCCCGGACTGTAAATAAGCTTTCGACCGGCACTGGGTCCATTGGAAGGGTATCATCCAGGTCAGCAGTGTCATCATCGAGAAAATCATATCCAATCACAACTTCCTCATCAAAAGTAATTGATGCCTGTGGTCCATAAGTCAAATCAGCCTCATGAAACATGTCGACCTCTGTTGAGAGGTTTGCATTCTGAGTTTCATCTGACAAAGGCATTTTACTCGCAATTTCACTTGTGGTAGCAGCTACACCTGGAGTTCCAGTTGTGGAAGCAACCACACGAGAAGCAGCAGTTGTACGGGGTGACTCACTGAGAGTCGATGAACCAGGTGAGGTAGCAGCATTCAGTATTTCATTTGCATCGGTGTCAATCCGTCTGCATGAAAGATAGTCTCAACATTTTAACTTTTCCCTTCTCATATTGCTCACCTAGTGTGGTCAATGGAGCCAGCTCATCTTCAGTAAAATCCCGCATGGTGAATTCAAATTCATTGACATCACCAATTTTACTTCTTCCATTTGGAAAAAAGAGGTCTTTCCCAATCTCCAACAGTTGTGCCATAGTGGCAGTCTTTGATGCCTTCAAATGTCTGGTGCCTCCTCCCCTTCTCTCTTTCACCTGAATGATACAAACCATAGCCTCTTCAAACAATTCCATTTGAAAAGCACGCTGCACTTTGAGGGCATTTGAGTTACTGGACATTTTTTCTGAACGATAATCTGCCTGATTTCTCTTTGAGGCCCGTCTTTGGTTTACTTTAGCCTTAGAGACAGTTGCGGTGGTGGCTCCTTCCAGTGCAGCCACTTCTCTTCCGCAGTACTGCCGAATAGCTATCCTATCCCCGATTTTGGGCACATATAGACTTAGTTCGTCGTCTGTCATTGAATGGACAGTATTACAGTCAATCTAAAAAAACAATGGAAATGGGTGCAGTTGAGCATAAAAGAATAAGACCGTTTTATTTGTGTGACTAATTTCTATGTAAGGGATTCAGGGTGTTTTTTTATTCAGGAAAATCTAAAGGATGCGACTTTTATGCGTGCTCCAGAGTGCCTTGCCTCTCTTCAGCTCCCCTACATGTATACTAGGACTGCACAATATATCATTATTAAAACTATGTGATGTGTTCTGTTAACTGGAGCATTACAGACCTTCTCGTTGATGAAGACATCAATGACTGCCTCATCTAACCTCCTTTGTTCCCGGAGAAACTTGTGGAAACTCTCGTCCATTCTATTAAAAAGGGAATAATGAGTTAATCTCCTGAGACCCAGCAATTCATTTTTGTCCTCTGTGGGGGACATTTGTTTTTGGTCAGTATCTCTGAAGCCATACATGCTATTGTGTTAAGTCCTATTGGCCCTTACAGAGGACATCCTGAGCTTTTAAATGATATGACATATGTGGGGGTGGGATCTTTTATACCCCAAAGACTTAGGTGGTGTGAAAAAAAAAAAAAATTCAAAAACTTTTTTTTCCTCTGGGTCTCAGGAGGTTCCCTGACATGAAGCACAACCCCTGAAAGTGTTAATTTATTTTGTTCTTCATGATTATTTATATCTCTCTATGCACTCAAAAGTTCTGAAATGGCTGGAAAATCCAGCAACTGCAAGGAAGAAAAGTGATTTTTTGCACTCTAACGCCCCGCCCCCCAAAAAAGTCTGAAGTTTCCCACACGCAAGTCACATGACCTATGACGTTAGCAAAGGAGGGCAGCTTCACTATCGCAGTCTCTGCACAGTCCCCTTAAAGGATAAGAATAGGAATGCTCAACTTGTATTGTTTATTTATTTTTTTTTAAATAATGGAGCAATCCTACCAAAGCTATTGCCTCGACAAAATGGGTGAAATCGTAATTGCCGCCATATTATCTGGTAGAAATAATCCAACCAATCAGAAGAACAGAATTCACAAGGTTCACCGCAGATTGGTCACGTGGTCATGACGTGTGTCAAGTGGGCCCTGGGATGGCAGTCGCAGATATGCATTTCATAGAATTTGAGCGTGTGGATAGATTGATATTTTCATTAATTTTTGAACTGAAATGCTTTCGCTCTCTCCGCTTTTCTCTGCCATTTTGTTTCATATTTTACTTTTGGACGCTAGAGAGTTCCACAGACCATGTTACGCGAGAGTTACATGTATGCGAGACCATTTGAGACTTTGATCCTGGGGCCCAGTGACGTAGGATTGCGGAGAGAGTTGAAGGAAAATGGCGCTGTTCTTGAGCTGGAAATATTGTGACATTGTGCTACCAAACTAGTGAGCTAGACTGCTCCATTTATTTTGAAAAAATGCCTATATTATCCAAACACAATGCTCTTTCGCCTACAGTGCAAGTTTAGCATTCCTATTCTTTGCCTTTAAGGCCCATTCATACCCTTTTTTCGTCCGTCCATCCGTCTATCAGCCTGTCCGTCCTATATGTGTATACCCTTCATACCTCCGTGCCTCTTTTGTGTTGGTAGGCGCGTTAACACAATACTTCCTCTAGATGGCAGTGCCAAGCGTAAAAAAAAACCAGCATTAATAAAACACGCGACTGTGGAAGAATTCCTTTTCTCAGGGCTGCCAACTCTCACACATTTGACGTCATATTTAGTGCTTCATTCACGTTCCCATGCTATAGTCATCAATTATTCAATCAACAAAATGTGTGTGTTTCACGATCATTCAAATTGTTTCAATGAAATCAGACCGTTTGAAACATTTTTTATTCAATTCCATTGCTTCCAACCCCTGAGTGAAGAAAAGCGTGAGAAGTCCGGAATTATAATTGATTTCCATATTACTAGCGGCAAAATCCACCATAACACATGGGAAACTTATAAACTTCAATGCACAAGGACTTCAATTCCACCTGAGAATCTCTATGAATTGCCTGATTGAATAATTTCTGACTACAGCATGGGAACTTGAATATGTCATTTAAACTGAAGCTGAATGCGTGAAAATTGAAAGCCTTGTTTTATAGCATTTGCTTCGTAAACGTAAAAAACAACAGGTCAGTGGAACTTGAGGCCACTAAACCTCAGCCGCCCCTGCACTGGGGAGTTCCGGTGTTTGGTACTGCCAATGCGGGAGATGGATGACTTAGCGGTCCTGTATCTGTCCATTTATTTTTGACAACTTCCCCCGGCACACCCAGAGCCGCCCTGATTTCTTCAAAACTATTGCCGACAATTTGCTTGTCTCGATACCCTGGGCTGGATGCAAATTTTTTTCTACCCGTGACATCCATTGCCATTTTTGGGCTCCTCTGATTGGCTGCTTGTTTGATGTCATCAGATATTTATACACACGAACATGTATTGGCAAACACGTGTTTACAGTAATGTTCTAGGATCAACCAGGCTCCAATTAATTTATCAGAATGACTAGTGAATGAAGTATGATTATTGCGTAGATTAACCATCAGTGGCCTCGTGCACTGCTCACCAGCACAATTTTAAATCCCACAGTATACTATAAGAATTGTATAGTGTTCTAAAGTGTGGTTGTGGAGTTCTATAGTACGTTTCACCGGCTATGGTATTACAATATTTTTCTTCTGTATTGCTATCTCATTAGTTATGGTAGCTCTACAATATTTCAATAGTAACACTAAAATCTCTATAGTACGTTCCAAAAAACATAGGCTACAATTACTACCGTAATACTGTAGTTTTTTGGTGGTACATTTTATGGTATTCCAATAGTGGTTTTTTGTAAAGGTCTGTCCGCTGGTTATAGCAAATAAAGCGTAGTGTACATACATTTCATTGTCAAGAGAGCAAGATCTGACCAGCTGCTTTCCTTGCATGACAACATGTTGATTGTTAGGGTCAGTTCCGGAATTTCGACCAATTTCGAAAGGGGCGTTCCCGATCAGCCTTGTTAATCCGAAATGGTTTTAACACCACAAATTTTCACGGAAAAGCGTTTGCATCTTCGTTGTCCTTGCGAAAATTACTATAGGGAGTTTTAAATGTTAATTTCGAGCCTACGTTATATCAGGGAGCCAGGTAAATATTATGAAATTATTTTGAAGTAATGAATATAAAGTTCAATATGTACCAAGTCACCAATGGTATGTGAGAAGATTTTCTCAGACCTGCAGCTCCAGAGAGAGTGGTAACATTTAAGGCCCACTCCAGACACATTTTAAAGTATGTAAAACTACTCTGCTATGATTTATATACTGAAGGACTTAAGTTCTGCATATATTTTCTATGGTGTGATTTCTGACCCAAGGATAGTACACTTGGGCACTTCGATAATGATGGAATAATTGACCTTGTTTAGCAAACACTTGCAATTAAATGTGCAGAAAAACCAACTTTTTGTACAATCAATTTTGTTCTTAAACTATAGCTGGGTCAGAAAACACACTGTAAATAATGTATGTAGATCTAAAGTCCTTCAGTATATTTTGTTTCACAGGTTTTCCAACATGGAAAGTTTAAAAAAAAAAACTCAGAGAAGGGGCTGTCGGCACATCTGTGGCGTCAGTCAGACTCAGATTTAGATGAGGAGCCTGTTGTCATTAAAATTGGCGACTAGCAGATGTATGAGAATGCTGAGTGTACTTTGCATCTTTCAAATCAAAATTTGCTCAGATACATGTCACTATAGCCAATGTCAGACATTTTAGAGGCAAGACACACATGAAAAAAACTGTTTCAGAGGAGGGAAACTTAAAGGAAAAATTTAGTTCCTGGGAATGAAAACTGAATGAGTGCAGGACCTCTCACCTTAACAAACGTCTTCCTAGGTACAATTCAGCTTACTGATCACATCAGCAAAGTGGTGGAGAAAGGACTCAGATCCTTAAAAAAAACGTATCAATACCACACTGTAAAATATTCTGTAACAAGTAAATATAAAGTTTTTAAAGAGTAACTAAACACTGTAATTTTGCTGCTGTAGTGGTAAATATTTTCATGCTGCAGCACACTCTTAACCATTTCAATCAGTGATGTCAGAAATGTTTTCAACTCTGAAACTGAATCATTCTATCATGTTTTGATCTGGCTCCAGTCGATTTTTCAAGGATTGCCTGGAGCGAGAAACAGATGAGGAAAAAGATTGTACGGTCCTCAACAGGGGAGATCAAGAGAAATGGACATAAGTCATAAGAACACAACAGACTGGACACAGCTCATGATAAAATACATACGACAATGACGTTGTGATCCACTTGGCATCTTACCATATGAATCTCTCTGGCGACTCTCAGGTAGGAGTTAAGGTGAGCTAGGTTTCATATAACTTCAGGAGATGAATACAAAACAAAAACAAACAAGTTTTAGTGGGGACATGACAACTAACAGTCGAGGTAGTGATGCACAAATATATTGCCAGACAGTAATGGCTAATATGGGCCTTAAGGGACTGTACTGGACATTCAGAGCATTAATATAGCGGCAAAAAATATATATTTTCTATGTTTCTGTTTCTCCGCTGCCTGTGATAATGGCCTTTTCATCAAGCAATTAATATCGAAGCCTAATGAACAATATGGAATACAATGACTTGGATGATGAACAATCAGAATCAGCTTTACTGGCCCAGTGTGTGCACATACAATGATGTTCACTTGGCATTTGTCATTGCTCTTAATCATTTAGAACACAGAGAGGCAAGGATACCAAAGCTAAACAAACAAGGAAAAAGACAGGACTGGAATGAAGTGTGATGAAAAATAGGGGTGAAAGCACAATATCAGTAAAAAGTCTATATGTCACCCAATTTTAAATTATAAACCATCGATCGTTTGATTGCTACAGTATAGGCTATATAGCGTGTAGGATTTATGAGTACATGATGTAAAAAACGGTGCATTTTAAACTGCAAAAACAATCATCTATAGCCTAATAGTAGTAAGTGGATGCTTTACCGACTCAAATTGTACAGACTGCTACACTGATAATTTTAGTCTATGGAGAGCACGACAACGTGATTGATTGTCGAATAAATTTAATCTTATTTTTAAAAGACACCGGACAACAAGGGCAGACAGTGCTTATCTTAAAATGGGAAGTAAGAATAACACAGAAGGCCCTACTGCATGACACGATAAGGCTCGAGATGTTACTTTAAAATCTACAAATATAGGCTATGACCGATGCGTGGCAACACAACAACACAGATTACATGCGTGCATGACTGCGCATAAATGTAAGAGCTTACACATGACGCCAAGTGTCCCGGTGTGGGTTGAATAGGCAGAGTAATTGGAAATTAAAAATTGTCTTCACCTTGTTGACGCTTCATAGCTGGACAAGCGGTTGCATCATTAGACACACAAAGTTTGGCTAACATGAACGGCTAACTTTAGCTGCTTTGCTGCCAACGTTAATGGTAGCCTCCAACTGAAAGGTGCGTTTGACGTGAAAACCACAATAAATGCGACGTTACGAAAGCAGTCAACGGACAATGCTAAACCCAATATATAGCTTTTACTGTAAGGCCACTCATAAATCTTGATGCATTGACTTACCTGTGAGGTGCAGAGTGGTCGCAATGTCCTTGAATGTTGAAGAGAAGTAGCTGACTGGGACGACATATCCGTAGGCGCGGGTTGCCAGGTTTAGTAATCTGTTCCCTCAGTTTAATAAACTGTGCGCCTAGTTTAGTAATCTGTTCCCTCAGTTTAGCAATCTGTTCCCTCAGTTTAGCCATCTGTTCCCTCAGTTTAGTCATCTGTTCCCTCAGTTTAGTAAACTGTGCGCACAGTTTAGCAATCTGTTCCCTCAGTTTAGTAATCTGTTCCCTCAGTTTAGTAAACTGTGCGCACAGTTTAGCAATCTGTTCCCTCAGTTTAGTAATCTGTTCCTTCAGTTTAGTAAACTGTGCGCACAGTTTAGTAATCTGTTCCCTCAGTTTAGTAAACTGTGCGCCTAGTTTAGTAATCTGTTCCCTCAGTTTAGCAATCTGTTCCCTCAGTTTAGTCATCTGTTCCCTCAGTTTAGTAAACTGTGCGCAGTTTAGCAATCTGTTCCCTCAGTTTAGTAATCTGTTCCCTCAGTTTAGTAAACTGTGCGCACAGTTTAGCAATCTGTTCCCTCAGTTTAGTAATGTGTTCCTTCAGTTTAGTAAACTGTGCGCACAGTTTAGTAATCTGTTCCCTCAGTTTAGTAAACTGTGCGCACAGTTTAGTAATCTGTTCCCTCAGTTTAGTAAACTGTGCGCCTAGTTTAGTAATCTGTTCCCTCAGTTTAGCAATCTGTTCCCTCAGTTTAGCAATCTGTTCCCTCAGTTTAGTCATCTGTTCCCTCAGATTAGTAAACTGTGCGCACAGTTTAGCAATCTGTTCCCTCAGTTTAGTCATCTGTTCCCTCAGTTTAGTAAACTGTGCGTACAGTTTAGCAATCTGTTCCCTCAGTTTAGTAAACTGTGCGCACAGTTTAGTAATCTGTTCCCTCAGTTTAGTAAACTGTGCGCACAGTTTAGCAATCTGTTCCCTCAGTTTAGTACAAGGCTTTTTTTTTTCCTCGACTGACACCAGGGGGGCTCCGTATGAGCATAATCAAAATGTTGACAAAAAATGCTTTTTGTATAATTCTGTTCTGAATTTGGAAAAAGTTAATAAAGTTGAGGGGAAAAGGCAGCGTTGTTGATTTTCAAGAGACCATGAAAATGTAAAAGACAAGTGATATTAGAGTTGTGACCAGCTGGTTTATTGCATTGTGTATTTTCATATACTTCTACATTACTTTGATTTTGCATAACAGCCTAGCACGAGATTAAAAACTGTCAAGTACCATGGAATATGCACGCAGATTGCATTGCCTGAGAGAACCTAAATAATAATGGAAGGTGTTGCGTCTGTTTTTTGCTCTGCAGAAATGTATCAAATATTGCAAGGGAACATGAAAAAGTGAAATATCAACCAGTTGACTAACTTCACTAAAAACCCCTCTTTTTCTAATGGCAACGATCATACATGAATTGAGCAACTTCTTTTTAGCTGTCATAGTCCAGTACCCTGTTTGAGGGAGAGACCTTTGACTTCTACACTGAGCCATAGGTCTTCCAACAATTTTTCTGTAATCATGACTTATCCGCTAAGCAGGTGATTGGTCCACATAGTTTTACCAGAGCCCTGTTAGCCAGTGCGTTTCCAGGTAGATCAAGACAGGCCTTCATGGTTACTGTATTGGCCCAAGTGGTTAAACCACCCGCTAAACTTCTCCCTGCCTGGCAGTCCTGTACTTTACCTGATTCCGCCTCCTATGACTCGGACGGGGGGTTGGATTTTTAAGAGGCAATAATAAAAGAACTATAATACAACTATGTACACCAGGGGTGAATAACTCTAAACATTTGAGATAAATCAGGAACTAAGAACTCCCTGGGTAGAGTAACACAAACCAAAAAATAAAAAATAAAAAATAGGCGTGCAATGCACAGAATACCCCTCAGCCCGATGTCAAAGTTTTTAGAGACGCCCGCCCGCCCGCCCAACCGCACAAAGGATAGCAATACCCGTCAGCCTTGAGGGCTGAGGGGTAAAAAAAAACTAACAATAATCATGTTCTTGCAGCACTGCAATGGGAACATCAGGAGCAATCACCAGTGCTGCAAGTCTGTCCCTGAGGGTGTCCCCTGACCGCTGGAGTGGCTCGTGGGCTTCAACATCATCAGTATCATCACCATCATCCCCGTCACCCTTGTCTTTGACCTCAGGCTCCAAGACGCCCCCTTTTCGAGGCAGACGTTGTGCAGGAAAAGGCAGGCACATATGATCTCAGGCACAAACTCCACCTTCGCCTCCAGTGCCTTCAGGAAAATTAAGTGCCACCTGTTGAGGACCCCAACTGCCCTCTCCACCACGCACCGTGCCCTGGACAGCCTGGTGTTGTACCTGGCCTCCACAGGATTCCGGACAGGTTCCTGGAATGGCTCTGTCAAGCACGGGAATCCGCCACCGCTCAGCAGACACCATCCAGGAGGTGGGTACAGTTGGTGACCATACAAGGGGCTGCACCTCAGGACCCGGGAATCATGGACGCAGCCAGGGGAGCCCACCACCACATCCAGAAAGCGACCCTTGTGGTTGCAGATGGCCTGGAACTGGACTGAGTTGAACAGCTTCTTGTTGTAATAGTCCACTGCAAACCGCCCAGGTGGAGCAATGTGGACATGGCAGCCATCAATGCTCCCACCCACCCAACCAAAGGCTGGGGAACCAGACAGCTGCTTGAACCCGGCTCCGATCTGCTGCTGCTCTTTGGGGGTGGGGAGGTGGATGAGCCTCCTGAAAACCCCCTGGATGCTCTTACTGACCCGGTGGATCATGTCATGGCATGTGGTGCAGGAATGAAAGGCCTCTGGCACGACCCGATAGGCGGACAGTACACAAACACCAGCACCTCTATCGACTTCCCCCATCCATGGTCGTTCTCTCCCAGGAGATGGACAAGGCTCTCCAGCGATGACCTTCATAGAAGGAAGTCCTTATGCAAGTCACCTCCCTCAAAACAAAGGCACAACAGGGGACCCTGGGGATTCACCCTGCAGTATAGCCCTCACAAATCCACCTGTAAAGGACAATATTTTAAATAATTAATTGGACTACGTATTGAATGTTGTTAAATAATTTCATAAACATTGTTAACTATTTAATGCAATTATTTACAGAGCCATTTTCTTGAATTATATGATAATGTAATTATTTATTCAACTTTAAAGAAAAGTGATTGAAATTTATTACATTTCTCATTGGAATATTTCTATGAAATTATTGCATTTTGACTGTTTTTTAAAGATTAAATTCACATTTGCCATCTTATTATTTTGTATCTTATTTTAATATATCTGAGCTCAAATGTTCCCCCTTATGCTGAATACAAATAAAGGAGTTTTTTTCCTGTTGTGCAAGAGCTTAATTAATGCTTCATCATCACTCAGTATTTGTATCGCAGATACTGGCCAAAATGGTTCAATTAAAGTAAAACATTCAAAAATTCAATTACAGAATTAATTTAGCCATTACATTTCAGTATTCATGAATTCAGGTGTATAAGCCTACAACTGCGCTAAGGCGTTGATGTGAATTGTGAATGTAGGCTACTTTTTCCCTACAATCTCATTTGCAGAGCATTTGGCGCGTTCTATTTCGTACGTGCTCCGCCCTCTAACGGGCTTCGCTATTGGTTTACCCTTCCGAGGCCCCGCCTCGGCGCCTGAAAAGAAAATTGAACTCACCTGCTCCGTAGGAGTGGGTAGCATACTCACCCCCTATAAAGCCCCGCCGCTGTCAGTGCTCGTCTCCCTTTTTCACTCAGCCTGATGAAAGTTTGAACTCTCGCGGAATTCAGTCACTATCGTTGTGTCGCGAAAGATATGGATTAAGTTTTGTCTCTAATATGCCTCCCCCTTGGCGCCCTCGGACCAGCACGATGACTGTGCATCTGGCTGGCTGGCGACGCCAGGCGCAGGCTGCTCCGTGCCGCCCATGCAAGCGTCCCCACGGCAGGGGCATGTACAGCGGCTACAGTTTGTGCGCCCTCCAGGCTGGCTGGGGGCCAACCTGAGAGCTGGCGACGGTCCGTCTGAAGCCTTGACAACGGCCCTCTTCCAGGACGACAAGCTCCTTCGCGCTTGAGTGACGACTTCACCATCAGTCTGCTGGCCCAGCCGAAGTGGGGACCGTGGCCCAGGGTACTATGTCCGAAGATGTCGCCATGAAGCCGATGGCAGCCAATCTCCTTTGGGCCCTACTCCACCGTGTCCAGACAATGGTCGACCGCCTGGAGTCTGCCCGCGAGCAGCTGTCGTCTCGACTTCGCTCGGCAGCCGTCGTCACACGTCTTCAGAGGACCAGTCATCAGCGGGCTCCAGCCCCCGTCTACCGCTGCTGCAGCCTCGCAGCTTCTGGTCGCCCTACTTCTGGGAGATTTACAAATAAAAGGCATTATTTTTATTTGGCTTCAAGATCGTTATTCATGCTACTCACGCTGACACACTGGTTGTTTCAGATGTTTGCATTCATGGTCATTGGGATACCTTACTGGTGGGAGCAGAGTGGCTTCCCCTTTTTTTTTTTTTTTTCACCAGCTCAGTGAGAGGGACACGAAGCGTGAGGCGTGTTCCCTCAGCATTTCTAGTCAACACAGAACAGCTAATCTGTGCTTCACCAGCTAAAAGGGTTTTTTAATGAAACGCTGGTTAGCCAACCAACGAGGTTTGCGTTCTACCCGCAGGGTAGTGCACCGTCTAACACTGTGGCGAATCGTAATTATGGCGATGACACCCTCCCGCCATGCTGCTGACAGGGGGGTTCGCCACAGATCTTTCAATTCGGTGCACTCGTTTCGTCATGGGGCAGCTCCAGAGAGGGGACGTTCACGAACTGAGGCAGATTGCCATAAACTTCTAACGCTGCTAGCTGGTCTGGCTCCAGCGGCGCGGTTGGTACAAGTCCGCTACACAACGGCGCTTCGCCAGCTATAAACTGGTTATGGAACAATGGATAGCTAAGCGCCAGCTAAGTTGGCGTGTTCTACCAGCGGAGGTAGTACACGGTCAAGCATTGTAGCTAATCGGAAATCTGACAAGGATACCCTCCCATCTTACAGTGGCAGGGGCGCTCACTCAAATCTTCCATTCGGTTCACTGTGCATCCCGAGGACAAGGGGCGGGATGTTTGCACAAGTGTAATCCTAGTACTGGGGCTTATGAATCTAAAGAGGACCTCCGCTCGTTTTGCTCCAGGCCGAATGTTCAAACCATGGCGGTAGCACACGAGCTCCGGACCAAAATTTACGCACTCCCATCTCTCAGTGTTGGTTTGGCCAAATTCAGTCTTGGAAGTCAGCGAACTCACTTCATCCGGGTGTGTCTCCAATCAAGAAATGTTCACAAACTATTAACCAGCTTGTTGCTAACACTCTAGCTGGGCTGGCTCCAGCAGCGTGGTTAGGATACGTCAGCGCACTTCTACTTCCAGGTTGCACGGAAGGGGAGTTGATCGCCATTTTGGCACCATAGCTCTGGAGGTCTCGCAAAATTCTCACTATGCATCCCGGTGGCAAGGGACGGGATTGTGTACGCAAACGTGAATCTGGTACTGGGGCTTCCGAACCCGTGGAGAAAAGTGTCGCTCGTTCTGCCCCACAGCTCGAGATGTGTTAATGGCTAATGTCTCTGAGGGTAAACGTCAGTTAGAGCTTTCGCTGACTCAGCGACAGCTGCGCCCCCAGCACCCACGGTGAGTGAGTCACCAGGTGTCGTGTTTGGGGTTGCAGTGGATGCGCTGTTGCCAGTGGCCTATCAGCCCCTTCGGGCAGGGCCCCCCGGTCGAACCCTCCCACAGGGGGCGTGGCGTCACGTGAGGGCCTGGGCTGTCGGAAACCATAGAATCAACTGCTTCACCACTGACGGATCACTATCAGTTGTGGGTGAGGTTGTGCGCTCCCCTTCCGAGGTGGTTGGACAGGACGTTGCGGAAGGGATACGTATTGCAGTTTCGCTGCCGTCCTCCCCCATTCAAAGGCATTGTACGGACGAAGCTCCCCGGTTCCGCCCAAAGGGCGGTTGTGAAGGAAGAGGTAAACTTGCTTCTACGGAGAAAGGCCGTAAGACCGGTTCCTCTGTCAGAAGCTCAAGCAGGATTTTTTATATTTCTTGATCCCCAAAAAAAAAAAAAAATTTGGGAGGCCTGAGGCCCATTTTGGATCTTGGGAGCTGAACAATCACATGGTGCTCAGACCATTCCAGATGCTGACGGTGAAGGCGTTGCTGGAACGCGTCAGGCCGGGAGGCCGGGAGGCCGTCAATAGGTCTGACAGATGCCTATTTTCACGTCCCAATCCTGCCACGCCATCAGAAGTTCCTTCGCTTTGCGCTACAGGACCGGACCTTTCAGTTTTGCCGCCTCCTGTTCGGATACTCCCTGGCACCACAGACATAGTCCAAATATGTGGAGACAGCCCTAGCGCTGCTTCGTCTGAGATGGGTGTGGCTTCTACCTATCTGGACGATTGGCTGATCCTGGCCC
Source organism: Gymnothorax reevesii (assembly GCA_029721435.1). Taxonomy (NCBI): domain Eukaryota; kingdom Metazoa; phylum Chordata; class Actinopteri; order Anguilliformes; family Muraenidae; genus Gymnothorax; species Gymnothorax reevesii. The sequence goes on from CM056585.1 coordinate 55,356,957, forward strand.
CTTCTGAACAGATGGTACCGCCCATACGAAGGTGGTGATGCGGCATATTGCGCAGCTGGGCTATCAACTACGACAAGCACCCTGCAGCCCAGCCAGACAGCGCGGTATTTAGGAATGCAGTTGGACTCTCGGACCATGGCCGCACGCTTGTCGGTGGAGAGAGCAGAAGCGATCCTGTCTTGTGCCCAACGGTTACAGGCCGCAGTCTCAGTGCGGGCGATAGCAGTCATGTCGCTACTGGGGATGATGGCTGCTGCCCATCTAGTAGTCCGCTTAGGGCTACTGCACAAGATATCTGCAGCGCTGGTTCATACGCCTTCGGCTGAACCCGAGGCGAGACCAGCAGCGCATGCTCCGCATACCATTGCAAGCACGGCGGACCTTAGCGTTTAGGGCCTCACACAGCCGGCTCCGCGAGGGAGTTCGGTTGGGGTGCCTGGCTCACTATGCGCATGCATTCGTGGATGCCTCCCTCACAGGGTGGGGCGGAACTTGTGGCCCTGCTTCAGTCGCTGGTACATGGCAGGGGCCCCGGTGGCACATCAACCTACTGGAACTCATGGCAGTTCAGAGGGTGCTGCACCATTTTTCCCCACAGTTGGATGGGAAACACGTCCTGTGAGATCAGACAACACGACGGCGGTAGCCTATCTCAACAGACAAGGGGAGGGTCAGATCAGTGGCCCTACACAAGATGGCGGCTTCCATCCTAATATGGGCAGATCGCCACTTGCGCTCTCTGAAGGCCTGGCGGTGCCCGCCCCAGGAAGGACGCGGCTTTGTTGGTTTCCAACTAGAACTCTAGGGTGCGGGGCCACCTGGGAGTACATTCATCCCTAACGGCCTTCGCCGTAGGTGTAAACCAATAGCGAAGCCCGTTAGAGGGCGAAATAGAACAAATAGTTCTAGCCCTCTAACTGCTTGCCCAGCTGGCCCCCGGATGTGAGATGCTGAGTTTCGAAGGGAGACGTGCACTGACAGCGGCGGGGCTTTATAGGGGGTGAGTATGCTACCCACTCCTACGGAGCAGGTGAGTTCAATTTTCTTTTCAGGCGCCGTAGCGGGGCCTCGGAGGGGTAAACCAATAGCGAAGTCCGCTAGAGGGCTACGCACGTACTCATAGAACTGGAGTTACATCCAGGGTAACTATTTGTTCTGCTCCATATACTTAACTGGTTTAAGTTTTGTTTCAAGTAGAAATACGATAACATTATGCATGATAATTAACATTAGATGGATATTTAAAGAATACTTTCTTCGTGGTCATTCTTTGGTTGACAACTGTTTTTTGGTTGAAGCCAGGTTGACATTTCACTGTCATCTGTTCACTTCATCCACTGGGAGTAAGTAAGCTGAGTGAAAGTAGAAACTCGTTTTTAAATGGTATCTTACCTCTGATGAATATTCATAAGCGCACAGATGTAACTCTGACGGCGGGCCGATTGACTCCGTCGTGTCCTTGGCCGCATCTTCAGCAGGTAAGGCATAACGGCGAAATGCCGGTCGGGGGGTCGAAAACTGCTATTTAAGGTTGGCTAAACATCCTGTTTCAATCTCCCAAAACGAATGCACATTTTTTCCTTTTTGGTCTTCCACGTATTGTTAAGAGGGTTTTATTTTTTAGATCACATTGAGGGTTAAGAGTATGTTGGCTGCACTCGGCGGCAACTTAGAGCAATAAACATTGTAGCGCGATTAATAGAAAGGATTTGAAATCTTCGGGGGCACGTCATTTTGTGGAATCCAATCATAATGTATCTGATCTCTGCTGGCTTAGTATTGACCGTGTTTTTCCCAGTCGTAGACTAAGGTACATAGACAAATTACTACTTCAGTGTGAAGCTCGTTGGATCTATTACTTATCCACACTTCATCCGGCTGGTTTAAATGATTCTTTTGATTGAACTTGTTTTCTTTAAGCGCGCACCAGCATGTCTTTCTCATCAATTTAATTAATTTATTTTGATATTCTTCTCCTTTGGTGTTTTATTTGGTTCTTCTTTTCTTTCTTTTTTTAAAAATCCTTTTGGTTGTTACAACCAGTTGTCATCTATGATGATACTCCCTTGCAATTGAATAATTGACGTGTCAATGAGATTGACTAGAATCAATTGTCTTTTTCAGTCCAGTGAGGTCTATTTAAATGGTTTTGTCCTGCCACTAAGTCATTTGCACTGAGGATGGTGTGAGCATCGAAACGTTCGTGGTTTTAACCATTTTCACCTTGCACATTAACTTTCTTGTCCGAATAAATTTTTGCATTAGCTTCCCGGCTTTTTGGAAATCACCTTTTGGAGTGCGAGTACTTGTGCTGTTTTTATTTGTATTTTTGACTGACGCACCCATTCAGCCCGGATTTTATCTAGGCGTAGACTTTCCTTTACGAACGGAACTTAGGTACTTGGAGTTGTAAATTTAAAGCATGACAGCAAATGGCAAAAGTAATTCCCAGCTAATTAAATATTTAACTATTTACTATTTCACCTCCGATAAAATGCTTCCCACACAGCACTGCATGAGCTGACGATTCCCACCTGCTGCCGCATACATGCCAACTCTACCGCTTTTGGGGCGTTTTTCTGAGAATGAAACGACCCGAAAGTGGTAGTCTACTGCCAAAAGCGGTAGAGTTGGCATGTTTGCATCAGGGTTCTGTCTTTTGACAGCTTTTATCCATGCTTCACGCCGCTTACTTTTCTTTGGAAATACGTGAAATGAAATTCTCTTGTTGAAGATATTAATTCAAAATTATTGATTATAATTACTAATATTGATTATATCTCCTATAAGGAGAACTGGACACACAACTAGGGTCTGTAACACACGCCGACGTGGTCATAGCGGCGGGTCTGATATTGCATGTCACGTGATGCCATGGGGGCCAAAAAGGAATTTCTCCATAGGGAATAATTGAAAAAGACACGCCGATAAATCCGTGAATAATTTTTTTTTGACAGCCACAAATTATTGTTACCGAAACGGTTTATTTTTCTCTTTTAAATCATTAATGCCTCGTTTCTCGGCAAAGACAAAATCTTTTGTTTATATTCAGGCTATGCGAACACCAACGGGTCCTCATATGTATGCGCGTTCTCAACTTTTCCGAATTTAGCACTGCAGTGGATGTGAGTGGGTGGAGCAATGGGTATTCCTTACCGTCTGTCTCAGTTCAACATCAAAGACGTAGCCAAGTCGGTTAAGTGAGCTGGCAAGTTTCGGAGCCAATGTATTGAGCGGCAAAAGAAACGCAAGTTAATTAAAGGCTGACCGGAGAATAAGTTTGCTAGCGTGTGCGTATTTACACTCGTTTCAAACTTTTCTTTGTTTTGCGGTCTCTACGAGTACCCAGATAGCAAGCTCCGCTGTTCCGGCTCTGAGCCGGATTAGCTGGAGCCAGAGCAGATCCGGAGCGGAGGTGCTTGCTATCTGGGTAACCATAAGAGCAAATTATCTAACTAGCTAACTTGCGTTTCTTTTGTCGCTCAGTATATTTTTGCCATTTTAACTGATGAATGGCCGTAATATGTAGCACCTCGATTGCTGCACTTCATGCAGCGCGAGAAAATGTACAGTAAGCTAAGGCCTCTGTTGTGACATCCTAGCACCATGTACACAGCCAACACTCACCTTACTTTTTCATATTAAAATTATATGGTTAAATCTATTAACTGCATTGTGCATTTCCATTACTGTGAATAGCACCAATTCGCATCACTCTATTTTGATTGTTATGGCCCCAATTTGTTATTACATTTATGACAGCAAGGGATGACTGACAAAATTTTAAAACTTAAACACATTTAATTAAACAAAGACTTTTAACTAAGCTACTATCTACTCTACTGACCAAGATTGATAAATACAAGAACAAAAATATTTACAGTCCCTTTGGTGGGGTTGCTTGGTGATGTTCCTGGTGAGGAAAATGCTCCAACACAGACAAAAATCCACAAAAAGCTTCACAGGTCTTGAAAAGAGTGACAGGCCTGGTCAAATGTATCCTTCTCCTTGCAATTTCTCCTACTACTTCAGTCTCTCAACTTTCCGCTTTATATACTCTTTTGCAGACCCCTCCCACCTTTTAGACCTTTTTTTTAATTCTCTGGGGCTTTCCATCGCAGACATGCCCAGGACATGTCCAAACCTAGCTCCAGTCTGGGCTTAACAAAAGGTCAATACTGCCATCTAGTGGCTACTATTCACATTACATGTTGCGTTATGCGTAACGTGTCAGCTGAGTAGCACCTAGCGTAATGTAATGTGCATTTAAAGCACTACATAAATTCAATTCGAACACTGCTTAGCGATCCATTTATCTTTATACATTTTAAGTACATTGCGGTCATTACACTGTTCACTCATCTTCTACTGTTATCTTCCATCTCCTCCGACCCCCCCGAAAAAAATACCTCTTCGCCTTCCCAGCCAAACCTCTCTGTTCCCTCGGCTGCTGACAACCTCACAGTATGTCTGTTTTCTGTACCCCATGTCGAATGTACCTGTCTTCATCCACCTGCTCACCCCCACCACCTGTCATTATTGTCACCACCAAGGCATCATATGTTTTCAAATAGAATTATTTGTGTTTTGTCAGTTTTTTTTTTTTTTTTTTTTTTTTTGCCAGCTCTGCTTAACATTTGAAGATGAACTCAAGTACTCAAAATCAAAAAGGGTTTAATGCTTAACTTTCACAGAGTCGGCCATTATCATAAAATTAAGAACCACAAATACAATCGATGTGAACTCGCACTTAGAAATGAAACGTAGATACGGTATTAAATTTATAATGGAGACAGACTTTATTGGAAAGGGCTTTGAAGGTGAATAGAAAGGCACAGCCTCTGGTTCGCTGACATGCAGAAATTCATGGATGAACTGTTCAGTGCACGTGCAGTGAGATGTTTTATGTGTTCGGTTTATTGTCTTGAATCCGGAAAAGATAATCGAATTCGCACGCTGACGAGTAAGAATCGTCTGACTCCAATAATGTGGTTATTCTACGTTGAAATAAAGAGAACACGGGCCTGGGGCGCTTTTCCCAACAGCGTAGTTACAGAAATGTATTCCTCCATTCAGTCGGTGGTTCCAACTATGGAAGTTAGCATCTGTGATTTCGGGAAGTGCACCCCTGAGCAATGTCACATTACACGACAGCAAGTCAACTATTTTGCCGACATTTTTGAGTTGAAATCAATAAACATTTTTAAACAAGTCGTTTTAAACATTTGATATCGCATTTGTGTTTTAAAATTGTATCTCAAACCATAATTAAACATTTACCGGTGGCTATGTTTCGTTTTCCGTTCCGCTCATATTTACAACAGGGTGCAGTCTGCAGAGGTCAGACTTCCTTTTCAGGTGAAAAGTGATCGTGAACTAGGTCGGAGTTTCACGAGCCCGAGCCGTTGTCATGGACACCTCGGATACCAGCGCGTTCATGAGCCCCACACTACGCATAAACACTAGATGGCTCAAGCACGCTGCGAGCCAATGTGAAGTAACGTCGTCACAGGGCGGCCATCTTGGGACAGGGCTACTTGATCACTCATAACATTTCAGCCAAAGGAGCACGGACTTTGAAATAACTGCAGATTGCTCAACTCTCCCAAATTCTCAACTGATTTTCAAACAAACGGCTTGGTTTGTCGGGTAAACATTGGAGATGTAGTTATTTAACTGCATACTTAAGAATAATTAAAACTATTGAATTCAATAGAAAAAGTTCATTAAGTAGATATGTAAAGCAATAGCTATACACACACAGAGATTATATTGTCAATATTTAGTATTTACAATATTCAAATAATAGACAAAATAAATAATAAAGAAATGATAAAATGAATAACAAAGAACTTTGAGAAACCAATGTTTAGAAACCATTGGCTCAGAGGTACATTAAGCAAAAAAAAAAATGAACCCAGTTTGTAAATCCGTCAAGAATTCAGCGAGTTACGAGTATTTAAGCGAGTAAATCATCCACCTTGCCTCCAACTACAGCACAGCGCACCAGAGCAGTCCCCTGTCCTAAGATGGCCGACCAGTGACGACGCTGCCGACTCTGCCTTGAGCCATCTAGTGTTTATATATATCTATGACACTACGCATGTGTGAGCAAAAATCACACAGCGCATGTCCGCGTGGGTCTGGAAGCTTGGCCCCCATGTCGGCGTGCTGCGCCACTAGGCAATTTCCATTGAAATGAATGGGCGGCCATTTTCCAATTGTATATCCAGTGAAATATAAAACATCCTTGGAACACGCACTCTAGGTCGGAGTTCCACGAGCCCGAGCCGTTGTCATGGACAACTCGGATACCAGGGCGTTCATGAGCCCCACACTGCGCACGTGTGAGCAAAAATCACACAGCGCATGTCCGTGTGGGTCCGGAAGCCTGGCCCCCATTTTTTTATTTTTTATTTTATTATTATTATTTTTTTCTTTATTGAAACATTGAATATACAAACAACAAGCAGGGGATACAACCGTCTGCTTTTGAAACTTCAATACAATCAGTATATAACACAAAACAAAAATTTTATGACAAAAAAAAAATATAAAATTATATATAATTGGGGGTGAAAAAATATGTCTATATACGTTAAACGTACAGTATGCAGACATATTAAAACGTTAAAAATGATGACATAGTTTCATACAGTTTGCTTAGGAACACATTAGTGTCACATATTAATTGAAGTGATGATAAGTACTGATTACATTCATTTTTAAAGTGAGCTATGGAAGGTTTTTCATTTTTCCATTTACATTTATGAATATGATATTTACCCAGTAAGGTAATTGTATTGATCGTTGTTGACATTTTACTTGGAAGATCATCCATGTAAATCAAAATCTGAGTGGACTCAATTGATACAAAAAAAACATTGACCATGTCAAGCCAGCTGAAAACATCCTTCCAGAATTGGAATGTAACAGAACAGGAAAAGAAAAGGTGATGAATCGTTTCATCCTCTTCTGAACAAAAAACACATGGATCGACTTCAAAATTGAACCTTTTATGTAGTGTTTCTGCAGCTGGATAAACATCGTTCATTATTTTATATTGCATTTCTTTAATTTTAGGAAGTATACTTACAATACTTACAAGTCATCAGAGAGATAATATGATACGGTTTCTGTCAAAATGTAATTGATTTTGATTGATGGCTTTTTGATGAGTTGATGATGTAAAATGAGTCAATTTTTTAATTAGGTTATAATAGTTTATTATTTATCACCCCTGGCTGTGTGGGGTAATTCAGCACAGCCACCCTCCCTCCTTTTTGGGATAACATTTTAAACATTTAAACATCTTTTAAAACATTTATTTAATTGCATAATTATTTAGTGCTTTTTAAACATGTATTATTTAAGTGGTGGGGGGAAATGGATGTGATAAGTGGTAAAACTTTATTTCGAGCGTTTGTTGGTGTGGGTGTTACCAGACACATGATCCAGAAGTTTTTATTGAATGCAACATGAGGGAAAACTCAGGAAACCAAAACAAAACAACAAAGTCCGTCTGAAGGTCTCCAGTCTTCGCTTCTTAAGGACACATTGGAAGGATGCAGGTATGCGGAAGGCAATCTACCGTGGAAACAGAAACGCATGGATTAAGCAACAAATTCACAACGACCAGGTAACAATACTGACTCGAGGCAAGACGCTAAGACGACCAATTAAACTAGACAGTTTAGATTGAGGTAATAATATACACACCCTTAAATAAGAGGTGGTTAGTACGGTTAGTAATGAACCTATCAGGGGAAGCATTCACTCAGAGTTATGCGAGACCCAGAATTAAGCACAGGTAGAAGCAATGAATGAAATACCAAACCGAAAGAGGAAACATGCTTGGACAACGAGACTCAGGCATGCTGAATACTGTCACACGACATCACAGGAGTCAGGGCAAGAGGGAATCAATGGTCAGACTGCGGGAATGGAGCGGAAACACAAATCAAGAAACACACGGTGTAAAATGCACAATCACAAACAAGCACACGAGACAGAATCATAACAGTCATGGGAAAATGAAAGAGGGTTAAAATTCGAAGTGTTTTAAAGTTGTGGGTAATATGTTAGTAAAATAGTGTTTTAAAGCAAAATAAAAATAAAAGTCAATAAAATAGTGTTAAAGCAAAAATTGTTAGTAAAAGTGTTTTAAAGTAAAAAAAAGAAATTAAAATGTTTTTAAAGTGTTAAAACTGGAGAGTAATGAATGGAGTACATTGGGAATAGCTGTGAATATGTGGAAAGAATAAAGAAAGGAAAGAAATAAAATTACTCACCAGTAAAGTCTGGCCCTGAGATGTAAATGGAGGAGAAAAAGTTTTTCTGAGTTAGTTGTCGAGAGCTTGATGCAAAATAAGGCTGGTTTCCAAAGTGTTCTCATCTCGCAAGTCATCTCTCACTGGCAGTGTGCATGTTGAGTGAGTGGGGTATGTCAAAGGGGGGCGCGGCTGGTTCTGTGGGTGTGTGCATACATGTGTTGGCAGGAATATGGTCAACCAATGGCTGAGCCATACAGTTTCTGTCAAAAAATCACAACGGTAAAATTAAACTTACCCAGAAAACAGAAAATTGGGTCAACGACTTCTGACCAAAGGCTTATGGGCACGTGGGCGACATGGGGATGAGTGCAGCTAAGGGACATCAGAGGCCTCAAGGACTTTTCAGCCCTGCAAGGAAGTTGTGTAAATACGGTTCAGATAAGGCGCAAAGAAACCAATGTGCTTTATCAAAGAGTAACCCTTGGCATTTATAATTTTAATCTGTCTTTTGTGTGTACTATTCTTTTAAAGAACAGATTGATTAATTTAAGCAATAATGTATTCCACTCCTGCCAACTGTTCCAAAAGCTGTTGAACCATCTTATTATTTCATAGTAGTATTATGTGTATACAGCAAGGAGAAATGATGAGGAAACTGGAAAGGATTCAGAATGTCACCATAAAACATATACTGGGACCACCAAAATCTACTTAATGAAGGAATCTTAACAGGCCATGTAAAATATTTCCTGTATTTTGTATTTGATAATGTTTAATGTTTAATAAGTTATATATATTTTATTTGTAACGTATTGGATCCAGTCTTGAAAATAAGTAATAAATAAATAAAATAAATTCCGATATACTCTATTTTCAACAGACCATGTAAAATATTTTCTGTATTTTGTATTTGATAAAGTTTAGAGCTTTATCACTTATAAATATTTTATTTGCATCTAGTCTTGGAAATGAGTAATAAACTTTCAGTATGAATAAAGGCATAGGGTCTTTTAGATTTAATTATGTTATACCATTTTTAAAGTTTTTTAACTTTAAGAAATGATAAAATCGTGTGTGGAAAGCTGGAAAATGCGAGTTTTAAAGTATATCCTAGAATTTTATGTTGAATACAGGTTTTAACTAAAGTTTTTACAATTGAGCTGGAGTGCTTGCAGGTCGTGTGTGTGTGTGTGTGTGTGTGTGTGTGTGTGTGTGAGAGAGTGTGAGAGTGTGTGTGTGTGTGTGTGTACGCGCGTGCGGAAGGCGTGGCTTGAGTACACTAACTTAATTAAGGATTTTTAACAGGCTGTGTAAAAGATTTTCTGTATTTTATCACTTACAAGCGTTTTATTTGAAATATATTGCATCCAGTCTTGGAAATGAGTAACAATAAATAAGTACCGATATACTCAATTATAGATGAACCATTTTCATAAATGTCAATACAGCATTAGTTTAAGTCTTTGTTTCTAAAAATGCGAGTTTCAAAGTATATCCTGGAATTTTTATGTTGATTATAGGTTTTAACTAAGTTTTTCATTTCAGCGGGAGTGCATGTCGGTCGCGCGCGTGCGTGTGTGTGTGTGTGTGTGTGTGTGTGTGTGTGTGTGCGCGTGTGTTAGTTTGTTAAATTATATGCAAGATTTTTGTTTTTAAAAAGCAGTCCAAAAGTCGAAATATACTCGTTATTTTTTTATTTCTGTATCAATAGGGGAGACCGGGGATGATAGCAACACTTTTTTTGTTTGAGCACGTGTAACTCAGTGGTCCTTTGTGCTAGAGATCTCAAATTTTGACATGCGGTTCTCCATATTTGTCTGCTATAAATGATACACATGGACTTCTACTACACCATCACAGATTATGTAAATTAATGTGAAATATAAAGAGGTATGTTGTTTCAACCTAACCCCACAGCACCGGGGTGAGTTGTAACACTACGTGAGGATGGATGTAACAATTAAATTCATAGCCTTAAAGAAGATTAACACCATTAAATGTACGGAAGTACTTTAATGAATAATAAAGAAGGGATCATGAACTTGTAAGACTACAAAATAAATATAATAAAATAAATAAAAAGTGTAAGTTAAATATGATAAAAATAAATACAATAAAATAAATAAATATACATACCATGAAGAAATATAAAGTATAAACTTGCGTGTGTTGTGTGTGTGTGTTCTGTAGCCTGAAACAGGTTAATGTGAAAAAGCACTTGAACACTTGGAGATCTGTGGAACAATCAAACTACTTTTGAACAGTGTAGTGCAAAGCTGCACTAAGTACTTAATAAGTACTGAAAGGCATTTGAACAGTTGAACTGTCTATTGAACAATAAACAAAACACTTTTGAACACTGTGTTTTCAAGGTGCAGAAGTACTTAGTAAGTAACTATTAACTAAGCATGCCGTAAAGAGAGGACCAGTACAAAATGTCAACATAAGGGGAAGATTGTAATACTTTTTAAGAACAGTTACAACCCTCCCCATGCCAGGCCGCCATTAAAAAGCTAACAGTTTTTTGCATTTAGCTTCAAAGCTAGCACTAATGCAACATGTCAAATGAAACTAGAGAAGCAATTACTTGAGCTTATGTACGTGAAACAATTGTATCTACAACACAATGGACACTATGAAGAAGTATTTGTGATGAAAATTTTTACTTTCTTACCTGAAAAATTGTTTTTGGCACCAGAACAGACAGTTTTCAACTCAGAGACATGAGGCTTCACCAGTGAGCTCACTTTGTAAGTGGGCATGGACTGTATTGATGACATCACTGCAGAGTTTCTTTAACTTTAAGAAATGCTAAAATTGTGTGTAGAAAGTTGGAAAATGTGAGTTTCAAAGTTTATCCTAGAATTTTATGTTGACTGTAGGTTTTAACTAAGTTTTTTTCATTTTGAGCGGGAGGGCTTGCGAGTCGTGTGTGTGTGTGTGTGTGTGTTTCCCCCATTCTGTGTTTCGGCAACAGAAATAGCAGACATGTCTGGCAAAGGACCTCGTGTTGGCGCTGGTGTTTTACATTGAACAACATGGCATTGAGTGGAAGATGTCCAAAAAGGAGTAGGCAAGACAACTTCGACAAGAAAAATGGCAACAGGCAATGGAGAGAGGGCTATGAGAAGGACTTGATCGACTGCAGACCAAAGTACACAGGGTAGAAGACAGTGATCATTGGATAACTTTTCTTGTGGGAACAGTTCTGTCTGACTTAAGGCGTGGTTAGAGTCCACTGACATAAATATCAAGGCAGGAGTGTGTCTTGAGTGACATTGTTGGTGTGCCTTAATTCCTACCTATCTCAATTTTGTCGGCTTTCTTAATTACCTCAGTGCAGAAACGTCTTTAACTATGGACGCCATATCCAGTAGTTCGACAGAGTTTAGAGTATTGGAAGTCGGGCATATGACAGCATCAGAAAAATTGAATTCCTGGGCTGAAAATGTGGCTGACAGGTGTGAATCAGCCCACAGATTTTTTGGACTCTTGTACCCAAATAAGGTGAGAGCCATGCAAGTCATATTGACTGATGCTGTGAGAAACGAATGTACTGCTGAGGCCTTCTTATCGGCCCTCAGGGATGAAGATCCTTTCCTTTTCAAAGACCTGGAGACCATCGACCCTAGAAAAACATTTGGTGAGTATCAACATTGATGGCCTCGGCTTCCGTTCTCACTAAATAATTCCACGTTGACTTACCGGCCATTTTCCTCTTTGTACGTCTATCCTGTTACCTGGTCTGTTCTTGTCATAACAGTGAGGAGTCGTCCACCGACTGAGCCGTTTGACTTATGGAGCGCAAACCGAGGCCTGCGCAACTTCTTTGAAACACGAAGAGACGAATTCAACGTCGTGGATATACTTGTGGAATGCAACCTTTTGACTGTGGAAGAGTACGATGACATACGGCTTGCTAGAGAGAGGTTGCTGTTTCTCGTACTGCACGAAATTATGGCACGGGCATCTCCGCAACATGTCGCATTTCTGGAATGCCTGGAGGGACTGTATCGAGATGTGTGGCCGTCACCAAACACGGAGGTTGTTTCACAGGACGAGACACACCAACAGAGAATCGAGAAGTCTTTCAGTGGGCAGGGGAATTATGACATCATACATTTGAACAGTGCCATGACACCAGAGGCCACAGTAGAGGACGTGTGGTGGTGCCCAATTTGTACAATTCACAGAGCGGAACACGCTTTTGGGTGTGGGCATGTAACCTGTGCAACTTGCGATAGAAAGACTGGAAACAAATGCCCCTTGTGTCGGCGGCATAAGGAAGAGGTGTACAAGGAAGCTTTCGCTGTGAAAAATGCTCACCTGCAATGTCCCGATTGTAAGGGTCCTAAAATGGTGCTTATTTACGACGGGCCCAACGGGGAGGGCTGTCATCATGTTGCATGTGAGTGTGCCATTAAAAATCATAGGTGTGCTTGTGGGCATGCAGCAACTATGTTCATGACTATCTACAAGATGTGAAGAGGTAGTTTTCGGACTTGGGGCAATTATGTACCAAAATCTGTGTGAAACTTTGCTATTAAGATGTCTGTTTTGTTTTTTTGTTTATTTGTTTTTTGTTTTTACAATAAAACAACCAGTGTATGATCAATTGACACTGCCAACAGCCACACAGCAAATTGTATGCAATGAAAGAGGCTTCATGTTCACAAACTGCTAAGTTTCTAAAAAATTTAGAGTTGTGTTCAACAAGAGTTCCGCAGCCAGATTTCAAGACTTTACCATGTGGCTTCTAAAACGAAAGTTACGACTGTAACTACAGTTCTATGAGTTCCGGATGACCGCCAGGCAGTGCTTAAAGCACTGGATATCACCGCTCGCGCAAGCGCATGCCGAGTACAAAAAACAACAATGTCACTCGTGACCCCTGCGTGACTCCTGGAAGGCTATATCTTCCGGTGTGCGCAGGGTTCGGTTCCTAGAAACTACTCGCGAGAGCACGAGGCAACTGAGTGACCGAATGTCCTGGCGGTCATCCGGGACTCATAGAACCGTAGTTACAGTCGTAACTTTCGTTCTATTTCGTCCCTTTAAGATCGCCAGGCGGTGCTTAAAGCACTGGATGACATATACCAACAACGTCACAAAGAAGCCCAAGCAGATACCTCAGTGATTGGAGGTAGAAGAAGCTGGGAGCAGGACCACACCCATCGGGTGGGGAGAGGCAACTTTGATTCTGTAAAAGCGGGCAAAAGTATCAGGCGACGTCCAGGAAGCCGCCGCACAGATGTCTTCCAGAGGTACCCCCTTGAGGGCAGCCCACGATGCAGAGATACCCCTGGTGGAGTGGCGCTTTACGTCTGGTGGCAAGGAACGGCCACTGACTCCATAGGCATGTTTAATCGTCTGGACCACCCAGTGGGATAGACGTTGTTTCGAGAGGGCAAAACCTCCATTGGGCCCACTGTAACAAACAAAAAGCTGCTCCGATTGTCGCACAGATGCTGTAGCAGCAACATAAGCATCAAGAGCCAGTACTGGGCACAGCAGGCTCGACCCATCCTCGGCTGAGGGAGAGTTGAAGCGGGCGAGCTGGATTGGTCGATTGACATGTGTCCATGGCAGTAGCGGCTCTAGACCCGGGAATGGCGGGGCGCACTCACGTCCCTTTATGACAATTAGTCCTGGGTAGTTCGCAATCATTTACTGACGCGTTTTCCAATTATCGTACTTGGCAACTTAAGACACGGTCTCTCCAAATGTGATCGAACAGCGATGAAATCATGGGCGAAATTCAGCTCAGTGGCGGAACCTGAACTGAGAATTGTGACAAAACATCTGTTTAAAACAGTCGTTAGTCCTAACCTGTTCTCAGTCATTTTCATGAGTAACCGAAGGTTCGCTCCGAGAGCACTCCGCAGTTAACAGCTGCTGCTTGTTCTCCCCGATTACGTAAGAAGACAATCATTCATCTGGACGCTTATTTGCTGTATTTAAATCAACGTTAGTCAAACTTGCATACCTGACGACTCTCACGCAAACAGCTTGAGCAGCACGCTGCCTATTTAACTGCCAAGTGCCACTTTTTTATCAACCCACACAATACCGAGAGTGAAAGGCGATATTTAACTGGAACACGGACCTGATCAATCAACGCGAAGTACTGGCCTATTAATAAGTAAATTTTTTTTCTGTACTGAATTTTGCCCATGATTTCATCGCTGTTCGATCACATTTGGAGAGACCGTGTCTTAAGTTGCCAAGTACGATAATTGGAAAACGCGTCAGTGAAGGAAAATGATTGCGAACTACCCAGGACTAATTGTCATAAAGGGACGTGTCTGCGCCCCGCCATTCCCGGGTCTAGAGCCGCTACTGGTCCATGGCATTACTTTGGGGAGAAATGCCACGTTTGGCCATAGCGTAACCCCCGAACCATCCGGGTTCCATCTAAGACAGGACTCACTGACTGACAGGGCATGTAATTCTCCAACTCTCTTAGCTGATGTTACAGCAAGGAGAAAGGCAGTTTTCATTGACAGCCATTTCAGGTCCGCTCGAGCTAAGGCTCAAAGGGTGGAGCAGACAGGGCACTTAGGACCAGGGACAGGTCCCACACCGGGGCCCTTGGGGCTCTTGGAGGGTGCAGCCTCAAAGCCCCTCTGAGGAAGAGAGACACCAACCGGTGGCATCCCACAGTAGCATTGTCAACCAAGGCATGTCGTGAGGAAATGGCTGCCACATACACTTTCAAAGTGGAGTGAGCACGACCACCATCCAAGAGGGACTGAAGGAACTCCAGGATCATAGCCACAGAGCAAAGGGCAGGATCCTCTGCCCTGCCCGCACACCAGGCAGAGAAACGCCTCCATTTACTTTCATACTGAAGACGGGTGGATGCTGCACGGGCATTCATGATGGTAGCCTGAACGGGCTCGGTACAGCTCGTCAGGAGAGGGCTGGGCCCCGCAACGGCCAGACCCATAGCTGGAGGCGGCTGGGGTTGGGGTGCCAAACCTGACCCCCCAGCTGTGACAGAAGGTCTTTCCTCTCTGAGAGGCGCCATGGAGAGCTGCAACAAAGCCTCCGCAGCATCGGAAACCAAGATCTCCCTCGCCAAAAGGGGGCCACCAGGAAGAGCCTGTGGCCCCGCTGAAGGACCCTCTGCAACGTTGGCAGAATCAGAGGCAGGGGTGGAAATGCATATAGGAGCACCTTGGGCCACTCGTGCCCAAGGCCGTCCTGTCCCAGTGGAGCGGTCTCCTCTGTCCAAGAGAACCAGAGTGGGCAATGAGTTGACTCCTCTGTGGCAAAGAGGTCTACCGCTGCTCTGCCGAAGAGGTTCCATATAGTGTCTACCACCTCCGGGTGAAGACGCCATTCCCCTGGTGGGGTCTTGCACCGGGAAAGGAAGTCCGCCACCTGATTCCGTTCCCCCGGCAGGTACATTGCCCGCAGGCTGGATAGGCGAGGAGCGGCCCACGTCAGGAGGCACCGGGACACCCGTAGCAGCTGCACTGACCTGGTGCCTCCTTGATGATTGATCTGGGAGACAGTGGACATGTTGTCTGACTGAACAAGCACATGTCTCCCCTGCAGACATGGCAGAAAATGCTGGAGTGCCAGATGCACAGCTCGAAGCTCCAGCACATTGATGTGGCATTTGCGGTTGCAAGCAGACCACTGTCCCTGGGCAGGTCTTCCTCGCCACACCACACCCCACCCTGAGAGAGAGGCATCCGTGATGACAGTCTCTCGGAAGGATGGAATAATCCCCAAGGATGCCCCTCCCAGCAGGAACACCCTGTCCTTCCAGGGCGCCAAGGCACGAACACATGCCTGAGAGACCCTGACCAGCCTGCGCCTGTGTTTTCTGGCATCCAGGTGGAGGCTGTTTAGCCACATTTGCAAGGGGCGCAATGTCAGCAGACCCAAGGGTACAACAGCTGAGGCAGCTGTCAGTTTGCCCAAGAGCTGCAGAAACTTCATGTAGGGCAGCCGCCTGCCCCTCCTGAAGTGGGGAAGGAGATGCAAAATATTGCTCACGCGCCGTGGCGAAAGGTAGGCCTTCATGGCGACAGAGTTGAGCTCCAGCCCTAGAAAGTTGACCTGCTGAGAAGGGACCAGGCAGCTCTTCTCCTTGTCCACGTTGAGCCCCAACCTGGCCACGTGAGACAATATACGGGCCGTATCCCGTGACACCTGATCTCGGGATGGCGCACACACTAACTAATCGTCTAGGAATGGAAGAATCTTCATACCTTGTGCCTGCAGAGGTAAACTGGTAAACACCCTTGGGGACAGGGAGAGCCCGAACTGGAGCACCCTGAACTGGTAGTGGTGACCCTGGAAGGCAAACCTGAGGAAGGGCTGGTGACGTGTGGCCATAGGCACATGAAAATAAGCATCCTTCAGATCCATGGATGTAAACCATTCCCCCTGACTGATCATGCGCAACACGTCTGCCGTGTTCAGCATCCGGAAGGGCAGAACCTTCAAGTACCTGTTGAGGCCTCTCAGGTCCAGGATGGGACAAAGTCTGCCGTCTTTCTTGCTGACGAGAAAGTAAGTCGAATAGAACCCCCCTGTCTCATTTAGAGGATCTACCGGCAAGATGGCACCCTTGCTCAGGAGGACGGACAACTCCTGAGCCAGAGTTAGGGCTTTTGCCGGGTCGCTGATGATGGTCATTGTGACCTGGCCAGACGCAGGGGGCCGGTGTCGGAACTGCAATTCGTACCCTCGGGTCAGGGTGGAAACCACCCAAGGGTCTGCCGAGCAGGCAGCCCAGTAACTGAGCTGCTGCTGGGAAAAACCGCCGACAACCGGCCCCGTAGCCCTAGCGCTGTCCCCCACGGCCTTTAGAAGTGCCGGGGGGATGGCGGTCAGACTCAGAGCCCCGACGCTGTCCAGCCGATTGACGTCCAGGAGGACGAGTATGGAGTTAAATTAATGCCAAAACCTAGTATACAAACCGAACATGTTTTACAAATGCACAACGATTCACAAACAAATACAATGTGATTTGCAAATATAAAAATGATTCACGTGCAAACAAAGTGTGGTTTGCAAATATAAAAACGATTTGCAAACAAATACAGTGTGGTTTGCAAATATGAAAACGATTCACGTACAAACAAGGTGTGATTAGCAAATATAAAAAAACGATTTGCAAACAAATACAGTGTGGTTTGCAAATACAAAACACCATTAAACAAACAAATGTATTCAGTTTTACAAATACAAAACGTACCGATTACAAGTATACGACGAGAACCATTTCCTACAAGTACAAATCACTTTTGGCAGTTTTCTACCGCTGACATGGCGTAAAGGATTTTCTCACAAATGTCCTCACTGCTATTGTCCCTGTCAAACAGCAGGTGGGGCTATGACTCAATATCCTAGATCTCTACACCGTGAAGTTGAGCAGAATGGAGAACGGCCGCTAGCGACAACCGTGGACATGAGGATGATGGCTGAGGCTAAATAAAAACGCAGTGTCTTCGTGTTCGAAATAACCCCGTGTCCGACAGTGGGATGGTGTCAATATAACTCCGTGTCCGACAGTCGATTATTGTTTTTGATCACTTGAAGTCTACTGAATCTTTTAAATAGCCTATTAAACGTGAATGTTTGATCAGATGGCTCAGTTCTTCAAGATGGGTACCGAGAATTTCAATGTTTCTGTTAAAGCTCTGCTCAATAAAGTGTTCCGATTGTTAGTGATATATTTTTATTTTCCATTTCGTTATAAATCTGGGCCCGTATTCACAAAGCATCTTATCCTAGCGCTATAGGTACTACTCCTAAGACGCGCTAAAACATTTTATGGAGGAGTAAAATCTTAACAGTAATTCACAAAACCGCTGAGAGCAACTTTTAGCCATCCGAGACACCGAGGGTAACGCTGCAACGATCTGTTGGCTGATATTATCCCACGCGTACCGCTTGGATTTGCTGTTCACCCCCGAGCCAATTTTCCCTCTGATTAGGCTACATGTTTTCGCTCCAGCACCAACTGGCCCAGCAGCAGTAACTGGTCTTGGCTCCAGCTGGGCTTTCGCGTCATTTTTGAGCTTACATCCATGACCGTTTAGGGCAAACAAACTTGAACGGCTCGACATTTAAATGATCGCAACAAATTCTCATTCTCATCGGGTAACAAGTAGCTATTGGGGCAAGTGATGCTTGTCATTAATAACTCGTTTAATGCTATTAATGTTTTTACAATTATCTTTTTCCTATGTACGTTTATTTGCCTAGAGCGTGATATGCGGGGACCGTGCATTGCAATTTTCAAAAGTGGTCAACATGTTATCATCTTAAGCCGATGCTAAAAAAAGCCGACACATTGTATTTTAACAATAGCTTGCTTAAAAGTATCTGGGTTGTAGACTGTGTAATAATAGTGGGGAGAGGTTTATTTAAATGTCAGTGTTAGGGTTAAGGTTAGGCTTAAAGTTAATGCAATGTTTTAAATGGGGATCGTCGTACCTCTCTACTTTGAAATGCATTGGAAAACTGCCGTACCCGTAACAACTGCCATTATTTTATGGGACAAACCAGCCACTTGGACTAGTTTCTCATTTTTTCCTCCATGGATTGTATGTGGGATATTTTTTTCAATGGGCTGCCCTGCCACCAAACAACCAATCACCGTGCTCAATGTCCCAAGACTCGTGCATGAGAATTGACGTCAGCCATAGCAACGGAGACTACTCCCGCCTATCTCAGAGCTACCCCTATTGTAGGAGTTACCAATTTTCTTCACTAAAGGTTGCCCTCAGCGGTTTTGTGAATTTTAAGATTTTACTCCTACATAAATGTTTTAGCGCGACTTAGGAGTACTCCTAGCGCTAAGATAAGATGCTTTGTGAATACGGGCCCAGATTTACAACGAAATGGAAAATAAAAATAGGCCTATATCACTAACAATCAGAACACTTTATTGAGCGGAGCTTAAACAGAAATATTGATTGAAATTCTCAGTACCCATCTTGAAGAACTGAGCCATCTGATCAAACATTTACGTTTAATAGGCTATCTAAAAGATTCAGTAGACTTCAAGAGATTAAAAACAATAATCAACTGTCGGACACGGGAGTTATATTGACACCATCCCACTGTCGGACATGGAACATTTAATTGCTAGACTGGATATGTGTTGCAGATATCCGCAATTCAATTCTTCCTCGTCAAAACGAGCACTTCAGATATCTACAATGACATTCTTTCTATCCACAATTGTCTTTTAAGATATCTCCAACGGCATTCTTCCTAGGATAAATGACGTCACTTTTTCCATTCAAGTGAATGGGGTTTCTCATTAGAGATATCTACATTTCAGTTGCAGATATCTGCAAAGTGAATTACGGATATCTGCCACTGAATTACGACTAGTAGTAACTCCAGTTTGAGATATCTACACTTAAATTTTGATTCGTCAAAATTCCAGTCCAAGATATCTTGAATTGCCCTCAATTCAAGATATCTACATTGTCCTATGAAGATATCTTAAATTAAGCTTCGCCTAGTCAGAGTTACATTGAAGATATCTTTAACTGGATATGTGACTAGTCAATATTAATTAGTAGATATCTCAAACTGGATTTTGGGATAGTCATAATTTAATTGTAGATATCTACTATCAAGTTACAGATATCTCGGAGAGAAATTTGATTAGAGATATCTCTAATTGGAGATATCTTTCGCTTCCATTCTGCCTAGTCGAAGTGCAATTAAAGATATCTTGAATTAGAGTTTTGACTAGGCGAAATGACGTCGCAGATATCTGTATGCCTGAAAGTTGCGGAAGCGGCGCCGTATGGCAAGCCGTTCTAACATGTAATAGCTAGACTGGATATGTGCTGCAGATATCCGCAATTCAATTCTTCCTAGTCAGAACGAGCATTGCAGATATCTACAATGACATTCTTCCTATCCACAATTGTCTTTTAAGATATCTACTACCTCATTCTTCCTAGGATAAATGACGTCACTTTTTCCATTCATGTGAATGGGGTTTCTCATTAGAGATATCTGCATTTCAGTTGCAGATATCTGCAAAGTGAATTACGGATATCTGCCACTGAATTACGACTAGTAGTAACTCCAGTTTGGGATATCTACAATAAAATGTTGACTAGTCAAAATTCCAGTCCAAGATATCTCGAATTGCCCTCAATTCAAGATATCTACATTGTTCTATGTAGATATCTTAAATTATGCTTTGCCTAGCCAGAGTGACATTGTAGATATCTTTGACTGGATATGTGACTAGTCAAAATTAATTAGTAGATATCTCAAACTGGAATTTGGGATAGTCATAATTTAAATGTAGATATCTACTATCAAGTTACAGATATCTCGGAGAGAAATTTGATTAAAGATATCTGTAATTGGAGATATCTTTCGCTTCCATTCTGCCTAGTCGAAATGTAATTAAAGATATCTTGATTTAGAGTTTTGACTAGGCGAAATGACGTCGCAGATATCTGTATGCCAGAAAGTTACGACAAGCGGAAGCGGCGCCGCGTGTTGATTCAAAGCTGCATTTAAACGCGATGTCAGAGCAAGCAGTGGCCGAAGTTGTTTTTGAGCGTGTTTTTTTAAATCCCGCAGCCCGTCCACGACAGTAGCTGTCAAATGTACAGGGTTTAACGTTACATTCTGCAACAACGACTCTGTCAGCTGTTACTGCAGGGGTGCGTTTCTCAAACTACTTCGTCCATTCACAGTCAATGGGCCCAATTAAGTAAGTTAGCATCAGCGATTTCGGGAAACGCATCTCCGAACGGGAGATCAGTGTTCTAACACCATCCAGGTGCGCGTTTCCCAATCTGCTCCAAATATCAACAATTTTTGAAAAAATAAATTAAAATCCTTTTCAAACCAAACTATGGGAATTGTTCACGATGCTTTCCTGAACAAAATTAAGGCATTCTTTCGTTAAATATGCCTCGGTAGTTCGTCCATTTACAGTCAATGGGCCCAACTACAAGTTAGCATGTGATTTCGGGAAACGCATCCCAGAACGAAAAATCAGTGTTCTGACACCGTCCAGACTTCGTCATAGGTCCTCAAGTAAGTCTGGAGCGAGACAACAAATATTCAGTACGCTGTGAATTTGTATCACAAGTCTCTAATGAACGAAGCTCTCCTCGCCACTATTTCCGTGGTGATAAGCGCATTCTATTTTATGGCATTTTCTATCAATCTTATCCACAACAGAAACCGCCATGTCTTCCGCAAACGCTGCACAAAAATTCTGACGAGTCATAATGACGTTTGAGATATCTTTAATCTTCATTCTGCCTAGTCAAAACTGAATTACAGATATCTACAATTGTCAGTTAGGATGTGTGACGAGTCGAGTGTCGCTTTCAGTGATGTCCCGGCTGATATCTGTAATTCAGTTGTGACTAGTCAAAACGGAATTACAGATATCTCTAACTGTAGTTTTCACTAGTCAAAATGACATTATAGATATCTTGAATGAAAATTCTGACTAGTCACAATGTAATTACGACGATTCAAAATTACGTTGTAGATATCTGCAATGTTAATCCCGGATAGTCAAAATTCGCTATTACATGTTAAAACGGCTTGCCATAGCGCCGCGTGTTGATTCAAAGCTGCATTTAAACGCTATGTCAGAGCAAGCGGAGGCTGAAGTTGTTTTTGAACGTGTTTTTTTAATCCCGCAGCCCGTCCACGACAGTAGCTGTCAAATGCACAGGGTTTAACGTTACATTCTGCAACAACGACTCTGTCAGCTGTTACTGCAGGGGTGCGTTTCCCAAAAGCGTAGTTGCTAACTAAGTCAGCAACTTGCATAGTTCGTCCATTCACAGTCAATGGGCCCTACTATAAGTTAGCATGTGATTTCGGGAAACGCATCCCAGAACGAAAAATCAGTGTTCTGACACCGTCCAGACTTCGTCGTAGGTCCTCAAGTGAGTCTGGAGCGAGACAACAAATATTCAATACGCTGTAAATTTGTGTCACAAGTCTCTAATGAACTAAGCTCTCCTCGCCACTATTTCCGTGGTGATAAGCGCTTTATATTTTATGGCATTTTCTATCAATCTAATCCACAACAGCAACCGCCATGTCTTCCGCAAACGCAGCACAAAAATTCTTACGAGTCATAATGACGTTTGAGATATCTTTAATCTTCATTCTGCCTAGTCAAAACTGAATTACAGATATCTACAATTGTCAGTTAGGATGCGTGACGAGTCGAGTGTCGCTTTCAGTGACGTCCCTGCTGATATCTGTAACTCAGTTGTGACTAGTCTAAACGGAATTACAGATATCTCAAAATGAAGTTTTCACTAGTCAAAATGACTTTATCGATATCTTGATTGAAAATTATGACTAGTCACAATGTAATTACGACGAGTCAAAATGACGTTGTAGATATCTGCAGTGTTAATCCCGGATAGTCAAAATTCGCTATTACATGTTAAAACGGCTTGCCATATAGACACTGCGTTTTTATTTAGCCTCAGCCATCATCCTCATGTCCACGGTTGTCGCTAGCGGCCGTTCTCCATTCTGTTCAACTTCACGGTGTAGAGATCTAGGATATCGAGTCATAGCCCCACCTGCTGTTTAACAGGGACAATAACAGTGAGGACATTTGTGAGAAAATCCTTTACGCCATGTCAGCGGTAGAAAACTGCCAAAAGTGATTTGTACTTGTAGGAAATGGTTCTCGTCGTATACTTGTAATCGGTACGTTTTGTATTTGTAAAACTGAATACATTCGTCTGTTAATGGTGTTTTGTATTTGCAAACCACGCTGTATTTGTTTGTGAATCGTTTTTATATTTGCAAACCACACTGTATTTGTTTGCAAATCGTTTTTTATATTTGCTAATCACACCTTGTTTGTACGTGAATCGTTTTCATATTTGCAAACCACACTGTATTTGTTTGCAAATCGTTTTTATATTTGCAAACCACACTTTGTTTGCACGTGAATCATTTTTATATTTGCAAATCACATTGTATTTGTTTGTGAATCGTTGTGCATTTGTAAAACATGTTCGGTTTGTATACTAGGTTTTGGCAGTAATTTAACTCCATAGACGAGTGTCAGCAGCAGGCTGTTCAGCAGGCCTCTGGAAACCCGACCGGCCACTGCGTATAGGTGGCTGAGGGCGGCGCCCAGAAGTGGATGAGGGGCCTCTCCGATTGCTGGGAGCAGGCACTCTCCTGTGAAGGCTAGCCAGCCACTGCCTGGTCTCCCCAGCCAGGGCTGTACGGTCCAGTGCCTCCTGAGCAGCTGAGCCAAACAGCTCCCCTGGTTCTGCTGGTACCTGACGGAGGACCTTCCTAGTGGCCTCCGTCAAAGGTGACTGCGCTAGCCAGACATGACGGCGTGCATGTACCAGTGTGGACATCAACCGGCCTAGTTCCTTTGTCTGGAAGGCGAAAGCCTGCAGCGATGCGTCACAGATGTCACGGGTAGAATCATCCACCTGTGCATCCTGCAGGGAAGTTGAGAGGGCAAGCAGTAGGTGGGAAGGGGAGTTGCCGAGCCGACCAATGCGTGCCGCTGCATCATAGACCCTACAGATATATCCATCAGTGACTCGACACTGGACAGAGGGGCACCTGGCGTTTGGCTTCAGAGCCTCATCAGGAGCCACAATCAGGGCCGCAACAGGGGGCTCGACAGCAGGCATGTGTCCCAGGCCGACAGCTTCTGGACTCTCCATTGCTGCCAAAATCCGTTCATCAGAAGTTGGCTTGGAGAGGGCTGTAGTATCTCTCCAACACGAATGCAGCTCTTTCAAAAAATCCGGCAAATGCGGGATGGCAATTTTAGCTGGAGAAGGATTGCGCCTGTGGAAGGCACTAGGGGCCACATTTCCTTGGGGGGTATCGAGGTGCACGCGCGCCAAAGCGGTGCGGATAATGGTCTCCATGGAGGAGGCATCTGACCCCCAGTGAGAACTCTGGGCTGATGAGCGCAAAGAATGCTCTGAGGCCAGAGAGGCAAGGTCACCTGACGAAGCATGAAACTGAGTCGCAGAGGCTGCAATGGAAATGGCGTCCTCCGGCGGGGGTGGCTGCAGTGCATGCCCTAACCCAACAGGTTCCCCTAGATGCGCAGGCTGCAGACTCCAGAGAAGTGTCTTCATCTGCTCCATGTCAGCAGCCAAGCGATCAACTTTAGTTGAGAGCTGGCTGTTCGACTTCCTCCGCTTGGGGGGACCCACAGCGCTCTGTGTAGAGGGCCTCTTTAGAGTCCCCCCATTACTGAAATCAACCCTCACAGGTTGGGATGAAGGGAGGCTAGCCAGTGGATCTAGCTGCTCTAACCTGGCTAGTCTCACTGACCGCGGCATTATGCTGCAATTCATGCAAGCACCTTCAGTGAGGGCTTCTTGTAAATGCTCAATGCCCAGGCAGGAGGGACAGAGATCATGGCCATCTGCTAGATCCAGGAGGGCCTGACATCCAGTGCAGGACTGCTCCATTACAGCAAAGGCCAGGGCAGAGTAAATTTGTGACAGTGCTGGGAGAGGGCAGCGAGCACACCACCTTCACCAACAGAGTAACACCGGTAAGGATTGATGTAACAGTGCTGGGAGAGGGCAGTGAGCACACCACCTTCGCCAACAGGGTAACACCGGTAAAGATTAATATAACAGAGTTGGGAGAGGGGAGCAGAAACGCTGCCTTCAAGTTAACACAACAGTTAAACAAAATAATAGGATGTGACAATGCTGGGAGAGGGCGGCGAACACACCACCTTCACCAACACAGAAATAGAGCAGATAATTGCAGCAGACAATAGCGCTACAAAACAGCTCTCCAGCTGCTGTGAGCAATGCCGGGAGGGAGGGGCAAACGCCGCTATCCCCAGCAAAACTCATGAAACTAACAAATAACGCGCCAGCCACAACCTCTCAGAGGACGATAAAATCGTTGCTCCTACCGTAAGGCACGAGGTTGCACAGGGCAAGTGACAATAACTGAAGGGATAGTAGCTTGTAAGTTTTAAGCGTGTACTCTTAACGCAATCGCGAGAAGAAAAAAGGAACTGAACCCTGCGCACACCGGAAGATATAGCCTTCCAGGAGTCACGTAGGGGTCACGGGTGACATTGTTGTTATTTGTACTCGGCATGCGCTTGCGCGAGCGGTGATATCCAGTGCTTTAAGCACCGCCTGGCGGTCTTAAAGGGACGAAATAGAACTGTGTTTGGCGATGAGAGAGCCGTCTTCAGCTTCCGTTTTCTTGCATCATATCGGGACCATTAAACAGTTGCAAAAATGTTTTTGACAGAAAGTTTTTGGAAAATGCTCCCTATGTACTGTCATGTGTGCCACAGAGTATTGTACGCTCTTATTCATGCTGTCAACCTATGTGTGATGATTTGCGCCATAAAATAAAGAATTTACATTTTGTTGAAGGTATGCCTGAGTCAACACAGTTTTAGAAGCCACATGGTAAAGTGTTGAAATCTGGCTGCAGAACTCTCGTTGAACACAACTCTAAATTTTTTAGAAACTTAGCAGTTTGTGAGCATGAAGCCTCTTTCATTGCATACAATTTGCTGTGTGGCTGTTGGCAGTGTCAATTGATCATACACTGGTTGTTTTATTGTAAAAACAAAAAACAAATAAACAAAAAAACAAAACAGACATCTTAATAGCAAAGTTTCACACAGATTTTGGTACATAATTGCCCCAAGTCCGAAAACTACCTCTTCACATCTTGTAGATAGTCATGAACATAGTTGCTGTATGCCCACAAGCACACCTATGATTTTTAATGGCACACTCACATGCAACATGATGACAGCCCTCCCCGTTGGGCCCGTCGTAAATAAGCACCATTTTAGGACCCTTACATTCGGGACATTGCAGGTGAGCATTTTTCACAGCGAAAGCTTCCTTGTACACCTCTTCCTTATGCCGCCGACACAAGGGGCATTTGTTTCCAGTCTTTCTATCGCAAGTTGCACAGGTTACATGCCCACACCCAAAAGCGTGTTCCGCTCTGTGAATTGTACAAATTGGGCACCACCACACGTCCTCTACTGTGGCCTCTGGTGTCATGGCACTGTTCACATGTATGATGTCATAATTCCCCTGCCCATTGAAAGACTTCTCGATTCTCTGTTGGTGTGTGTCGTCCTGTGAAACAACCTCCGTGTTTGGTGACGGCCACACATCTCGATACAGTCCCTCCAGGCATTCCAGAAATGCGACATGTTGCGGAGATGCCCGTGCCATAATTTCGTGCAGTACGAGAAACAGCAACCTCTCTCTAGCAAGCCGTATGTCATCGTACTCTTCCGCAGTCAAAAGGTTGCATTCCACAAGTATATCCACGACGTTGAATTCGTCTCTTCGTGTTTCGAAGAAGTTGCGCAGGCCTCGGTTTGCGCTCCATAAGTCAAACGGCTCAGTCGGTGGACGACTCCTCACTGTTATGACAAGAACAGACCAGGTAACAGGATAGACGTACAAAGAGGAAAATGACCGGTAGGTCAACGTGGAATTATTTAGTGAGAACGGAAGCCGAGGCCATCAATGTTGATACTCACCAAATGTTTTTCTTGGGTCGTTTGTTTCCAGGTCGTTGAAAAGGAAAGGATCTTCATCCCTGAGGGCCGATAAGAAGGCCTCAGCAGTGCATTCGTTTCTCACAGCATCAGTCAATATGACTTGCATGGCTCTCACCTTATTTGGGTACAAGAGTCCAAAAAATCTGTGGGCAGATTCACACCTGTCAGCCACATTTTCAGCCCAGGAATTCAATTTTTCTGATGCTGTCATATGCCCGACTTCCAATACTCTAAACTCTGTCGAACTACTGGATATGGCGTCCATAGTTAAAGACGTTTCTGCACTGAGGTAATTAAGAAAGCCGACAAAATTGAGATAGGTAGGAATTAAGGCACACCAACAATGTCACTCAAGACACACTCCTGCCTTGATATTTATGTCAGTGGATTCTAACCACGCCTTAAGTCAGACAGAACTGTACCCACAAGAAAAGTTATCCAATGATCACTGTCTTCTACCCTGTGTACTTTGGTCAGCAGTCGATCAAGTCCTTCTCATAGCCCTCTCTCCATTGCCTGTTGCCATTTTTCTTGTCGAAGTTGTCTTGCCTACTCCTTTTTGGACATCTTCCACTCAATGCCATGTTGTTCAATGTAAAACACCAGCGCCAACACGAGGTCCTTTGCCAGACATGTCCGCTATTTCTGTTGCCGAAACACAGAATTGGGGAAACACACACTCACACACACACACACGACTCGCAAGCCCTACCGCTCAAATGAAAAACTTAGTTAAAACCTACAGTCAACATAAAATTCTAGGATAAACTTTGAAACTCACATTTTCCAACTTTCTACACACAATTTTAGCATTTCTTAAAGTTAAAAAAACTCTGCAGTGATGTCATCAATACAGTCCATGCCCACTTACAAAGTGAGGTCACTGGTGAAGCCTCATGTCTCTGAGTTGAAAACTGTCTGTTCTGGTGCCAAAAACAATTTTTCAGGTAAGAAAGTAAACATTTTCATCAAAAATATTTTTTCATAGTGTCCATTGTGTTGTAGATACAATTGTTTCTCGTACATAAGCTCAAGTAATTGCTTCTCTAGTTTCATTTGACATGTTGCATTAGTGCTAGCTTTGAAGCTAAATGCTAAAAACTGTTAGCTTTTTAATGGCGGCCTGGCATGGGGAGGGTTGTAACTGTTCTTAAAAAGTGTTACAATCTTCCCCTTATGTTGACATTTTGTACTGGTCCTCTCTTTACGGCATGCTTAGTTAATAGTTACTTACTAAGTACTTCTGCACCTTGAAAACACAGTGTTCAAAAGTGTTTTGTTTATTGTTCAATAGACAGTTCAACTGTTCAAATGCCTTTCAGTACTTATTAAGTACTTAGTGCAGCTTTGCACTACACTGTTCAAAAGTAGTTTGATTGTTCCACAGATCTCCAAGTGTTCAAGTGCTTTTTCACATTAACCCCTTTGTGCAGAAGCCAAATTTGGCTATTTATGGGTTACCCACTTTAATGCTGTATAATTCAAGATTTAAGCTTCACAAAGAGGAATAATGTGGCTCAATTCAGGAAAGACACTTACAGCATTTAGAATTACATTGTATTTCAGTTTATTTTCATGATTTTGGTAGAGAAAATGAGCAGCAAACATAAAAAATCTTCATGAGAATTCACCATTGAAATTGCAAAAAAAATAATTCTGACGATTGAAAAACTGCTGGGGCTTAAAACTATACATTTATGGTATCATAAACTCCTTGAGCACAAGTAGAATTCATCTTCAAAATTACATTCTAGATTACCTACATGCTATTAGCCAAATTATACAGCTACCCAAGTGTCTCCCCAAAGTCTCAAAATGATTTGCTGTCAAATCATTAAAAAAATCATGTATTTAACACAATTAAAGCTTTAAGGCATGAAATTTAATATGAACGAATGATTTTCTGGTTGAGTTTAGTATGAATTTATCAATATCAGTGCAGTTGAATACCAATGGTCACCAGTTACCTCTCCAAATATGAACGTGCCTTTTCTCCATAATAAAGTTTAGAGTTTTGGCCATTTTTCTTCAAAGCCAGCACAAACACGCATTAAATAAACTGCTAATTAAACGGCCAGAACATTCACCCTGTAATGAAAGCTACCAGTCCCCTCTTCAAAGCTCACGAACCCATTTCAACACTTATAAGGAGCAAGTACACCTCACTAACACAGTAATATCTGAATTCTGAAATATACCTTATTTTAACTGAACAGACACTCCACTTTCAGGGAATATCAAATCCATTGCGTCTCCCGATTCAAAAGAAACGTGCAATGAACGTACCGGGGGTCCACACCAAAATGCACGGGCAGTTCGCGTTTTAAACAGGAAAAAAACCTCGACATTCGACTTAGTTGAGTACATATACATTCCGAAACAGAAAAAAAAAAAAAAAAAAAAATAGCAGCCTGACCTTTTTCGTGAATCCCTCCTCCAGAGACATTGACTGTATAAAATAGGGAGCGATGTATCCAGTAGCATCCTCCGGTCCTGTTTCATTCGAAATAATTCCAATAGAGCATATCGCTCTCATTTAAATCCTGTAATGTAACTGAACACTTCAAGGCCAGTTTTGCGAACCGATTTTCTGTAAATCCCGTCTATTTTAGCCGCGTAATGTGCATAACGTAGACAGGATACAACAGCGCATGCTGATACGCATTGGTTTGTATGCTCTGTGTTTGTCCAATCAATGTGTTTCACTTACTCTAAAATGTTTAAACACTCGGGAATTGGATAAGAAACGAGCCATTCAATACATTGTTATCAGGGAAACTTCAGGAGGCCATGAAGTGTAACTCTACAATTACGCAGAAGAGCTTGAGTGTATGGTTGAGTGATTGGCTATCAACGCCAGTACTCGGGTGGATATAAGGAAGCGCTGGATTTGGCAATGAAGGAATCTACGCGTAAATCCACGGTAGGGAACTACAATTTTTTTTGTATGGGACAACTGTAATAGGCAATAGAATGTGAGAGAATTAATACCATGTCGATTTTTTTGCCTCAGAAAACTGATTTTTATGAACTACTAAATGGAATACTGTTAGCTCACTGTGGCTAAACTGGTTGCTACAAAGGATAACGATTTTTTCTGTGTCAAGATATCGTTTTTTCAAACTGCTGAATCGACACTATGGGCAAGGATACTGACCAGTTTGCACATCAGGCTAAGCTGAGGAGTTTAATTCATGCAGCTCTCGAAAAACAGGGAGTGGAGTGAACTTCACCGTATTCAGAACCGCGTTCGAGGTCTGCTTGCTTGTGAACATTCAATAACTGATCCGGGGGTGCTATCTAGTGATCGAGTACAGTAACAGCGTACTTCCAATTTGCAGGTCTATAGACGCGGGCATCTACATCTGCAGAAAGGGGTTAACCTGTTTCAGGCTACAGAACACACACACACAACACACGCAAGTTTATAC
Organism: Gymnothorax reevesii; assembly: GCA_029721435.1. NCBI lineage: Eukaryota > Metazoa > Chordata > Actinopteri > Anguilliformes > Muraenidae > Gymnothorax > Gymnothorax reevesii. The sequence continues at coordinate 55,387,220 of CM056585.1, forward strand.
TTTATATTTCTTCATGGTATGTATATTTATTTATTTTATTGTATTTATTTTTATCATATTTAACTTACACTTTTTATTTATTTTATTATATTTATTTTGTAGTCTTACAAGTTTATGATCCCTTCTTTATTATTCATTAAAGTGCTTCCGTACATTTAATGGTGTTAATCTTCTTTAAGGCTATGAATTTAATTGTTACATCCATCCTCACGTAGTGTTACAACTCACCCCGGTGCTGTGGGGTTAGGTTGAAACAACATACCTCTTTATATTTCACATTAATTAACATAATCTGTGATGGTGTAGTAGAAGTCCATGTGTATCATTTATAGCAGACAAATATGGAGAACCGCATGTCAAAATTTGAGATCTCTAGCACAAAGGACCACTGAGTTACACATGCTCAAACAAAAAAAGTGTTACTATCATCCCCGGTCTCCCCTATTGATACTGAAAGAAAAAAATAACGAGTATATTTTGACTTTTGGACTGCTTTTTAAAAACAAAAATCTTGCATATAATTTAACAAACTAACACACGCGCACACACACACACACACACGCGCACGCGCGGGCGACCGACATGCACTCCCGCTGAAATGAAAAACTTAGTTAAAACCTATAATCAACATAAAATTCTACTTTGAAACACGCATTTTCCAGCTTTCTACACACGATTTTATCATTTCTTAACAAGTTAAAAGACTTTAATATGATACATGATGGTTCAAACATTGATCTAAAAGGCCCTGATTGTTTATTTATACTGAAAAAAAAATAACAGGTATATTTCGAGTCTTTGACTGTTTTTTAAAAATGAAGAACTTGCATAGAATTTAACAAACTGATACACGCACGCACGCACACACACACACACACACACACACACACACACGACCCGCAAGCACTCCCTCTCAAATGAGAAACTTAGTTAAAACCTATGTTCAACATAACAATTCCAGGATATACTTTGAAACTCGCATTTTTAGAAACAAAGACTTAAACTAATGCTGTATTGACATTTATGAAAATGGTTCATCTATAATTGAGTATATCGGTACTTATTTATTGTTACTCATTTCCAAGACTGGATGCAATATATTTCAAATAAAACGCTTGTAAGTGATAAAATACAGAAAATCTTTTACACAGCCTGTTAAAAATCCTTAATTAAGTTGGTGTACTCAAGCCACGCCTTTCGCACGCGCGTACACACACACACACACACACACACACACACACACACACACACGACCTGCAAGCACTCCAGCTCAATTGTAAAAACTTTAGTTAAAACCTGTATTCAACATAAAATTCTAGGATATACTTTAAAACTCGCATTTTCCAGCTTTCCACACGCGATTTTATCATTTCTTAAAGTTAAAAAACTTTAAAAATAGTATAACATAATTAAATCTAAAAGACCCTATGCCTTTATTCATACTGAAAGAAAGAATAGCCAATATATTTCCACTGCTTTAAAAACAAACTGATGAAGTATTGAATTTTATGAAAATGGACTATTTATAATCGAGTATATCGGGAATTAAGTTATTTATTTATTACTCATTTCCAAGACTAGATGCAAATAAAATATTTATAAGTGATAAAGCTCTAAACTTTATCAAATACAAAATACAGAAAAAATTTTACATGGTCTGTTAAAAATAGAGTATATCGGAATTTATTTTATTTATTTATTACTTATTTTCAAGACTGGATCCAATACATTACAAATAAAATATATATAACTTATTAAACATTAAACATTATCAAATACAAAATACAGGAAATATTTTACATGGCCTGTTAAGAATCCTTCATTAAGTAGATTTTGGTGGTCCCAGTATATGTTTTATGGTGACATTCTGAATCCTTTCCAGTTTCCGCATCATTTCTCCTTGCTGTATACACATAATAGTACTATGAAATATACTCAGCAACAAAAGTTTCTGTGACACCAATATTGTTAATTATTTTTCATAACGCAATTATGAAATTGTCATACATGGTGATATCAGACTGAAACAGTACACGTAAACACAACATTGAAATGGAAATCATGAAAATGCGAGAAAATGACTTTGCACGTGAAAATGTGCGTAAATCATGCTTGTGGATGGCAATAAAAGAGGAGAATTTTTGGAATGTTCACATTGTGCCTGATGAACGACGGAAGCATCACTTATCGAAAACACAGCCATTTTGGATCAGGAACTCTACCCTCTAAATGCCAAGACTGTCTGAAAATGATCGGTGGAGGGCCATTGGGATGATTGAATCCGGAACCTCGCAGAGGGAAGTTGCTCATCGCCTGAATGTCCACCGAAACACCATTTGGAACTTATGGCAGCGTCATCAGCAGACAAGACATGTCAGAGACCGTCCTCGCAGCGGCCGTCCACGAGTAACCACTCCCAGACAGGACAACTGGATTCGAACAACCCATCTCCGAAATCGATTCCAACCTGCAACCATAACTGCAAGAACGATACCTGGTTTGAGGCGACTGTCTGCACAGACAATCCGTCGCCGTCTCCGTCATTTTGGCATTGTCCCACGTCGGCCAGCAAGACGTCCAATACTCACAGTACAACACCGACGACTGCGTCTACAGTGGGCACAACAACATCGACGGTGGATCCAACGTCAGTGGGATCTTGTACTCTTCACTGATGAATCAAGATTCATGCTTAACCGATGTGATGGTCGTTTACGTGTATACCGTCGACGTGGCGAACGTTATGCCAACAACTGTGTTCAGGAATTTGATCGTTTTGGAGGTGGTAGTGTCATGATTTGGGGAGGGATCACGGCTAGAAACAGAACAGATTTGCTTGTTATTGATGGAAATCTGACAGGTCAAAGATATCGCGATGAAGTGCTACGGCCATTGGTGGTACCGTTTTTGATGCAACATGGTCCCGGAATAACGCTGCAACATGATAACGCCAGACCACACGTTGCAAGGATTGTACAGCAGTATCTGATGCAACAACATGTCAATGTCCTGCCATGGCCAGCCAGATCCCCAGACATGTCCCCAATCGAGCATCTTTGGGACGAGATGGATCGACGTTTGCGGCGGTTGGATAACCCGCCAGCTACACTCCAGGAATTGCGACAACGTCTACGTCAGATTTGGAATGACATCCCACAGCAATTTCTGGCACATCTGATTCGGTCCATGCGCCGGAGATGCGTTGCTTGCATCATGGCACGAGGAAGTCACACCCGGTATTGAAGTGTGAAGGTCACAATTGGTTAGACGTCAGACAAGTGCTTCATGACGCATGAAAATGACATTTTTCGTTTTGAGTGACGTTGGCACTGAAAAGTCAGTGTTTCTCCTGTTAAATAAACATATTGATTGCATTGAGATCTTTGCGTGTCATTTATAACATACACATAAATGGTGTCACAGAAACTTTTGTTGCTGAGTATAATAAGATGGTTCAACAGCTTTTGGAACAGTTGGCAGGAGTGGAATACATTATTGCTTAAATTAATCAATCTGTTCTTTAAAAGAATAGTACACACAAAAGACAGATTAAAATTATAAATGCCAAGGGTTACTCTTTGATGAAGCACATTGGTTTCTTTGCGCCTTATCTGAACCGTATTTACACAACTTCCTTGCAGGGCTGAAAAGTCCTTGAGGCCTCTGATGTCCCTTAGCTGCACTCATCCCCATGTCACCCACGTGCCCATATGCCTTTGGTCAGAAGTCGTAGACCCAATTTTCTGTTTTCTGGGTAAGTTTAATTTTACCGTTGTGATTTTTTGACAGAAACTGTATGGCTCAGCCATTGGTTGGCCATATTCCTGCCAACACATGTACGCACACACCCACAGAACCAGCCGCGCCCCCCTTTGACATACCCCACTCACTCAACATGCACACTGCCAGTGAGAGATGACTTGCGAGATGAGAACACTTTGGAAACCAGCCTTATTTTGCATCAAGCTCTCGACAACTAACTCAGAAAAACTTTTTTTCCTCCATTTACATCTCAGGGCCAGACTTTACTGGTGAGTAATTTTATTTCTTTTCTTTCTTTATTCTTTCCACATATTCACAGCTTTTTCCAATGTACTTCATTCATTACTCTCCAGTTTTAACACTTTAAAAACAATATTTTAATTTCTTCTTTTTTTTTTTACTTTAAAACACTTTTCCTAACAATATTTGCTTTAACACTATTTTATTAACTTTTATTTTTATTTTGCTTTAAAACACTATTTTACTAACATATTACCCACAACATTAAAACACTTCGAATTTTAACCCTCTTTCATTTTCCCATGACTGTTATGATTCTGTCTCGTGTGCTTGTTTGTGCTTGTGGATTTTACACCCTGTGTTTCTTGATTTGTGTTTCCGCTCCATTCCCGCAGTCTGACCATTGATTCCCTCTTGCCCTGACTCCTGTGATGTCGTGTGACAGTATTCAGCATGCCTGAGTCTCGTTGTCCAAGCATGTTTCCTCTTTCGGTTTGGTATTTCATTCATTGCTTCTACCTGTGCTTAATTCTGGGTCTCGCATAACTCTGAGTGAATGCTTCCCCTGATAGGTTCATTACTAACCGTACTAACCACCTCTTATTTAAGGGTGTGTATATTATTACCTCAATCTAAACTGTCTAGTTTAATTGGTCGTCTTAGCGTCTTGCCTCGAGTCAGTATTGTTACCCGGTCGTTGTGAATTTGTTGCTTAATCCATGCGTTTCTGTTTCCACGGTAGATTGCCTTCCGCATACCTGCATCCTTCCAATGTGTCCTTAAGAAGCGAAGACTGGAGACCTTCAGACGGACTTTGTTGTTTTGTTTTGGTTTCCTGAGTTTTCCCTCATGTTGCATTCAATAAAAACTTCTGGATCATGTGTCTGGTAACACCCACACCAACAAACGCTCGAAATAAAGTTTTACCACTTATCACATCCATTTCCCCCCACCACTTAAATAATACATGTTTAAAAAGCACTAAATAATTATGCAATTAAATAAATGTTTTAAAAGATGTTTAAAATGTTTAAAATGTTATCCCAAAAAGGAGGGAGAGTGGCTGTGCTGAATTACCCCACACAGCCAGGGGTGATAAATAATACACTATTATAACCTGTGATGTGAATAGAGGCCACTGGAAGGCAGCATTTACCTTTCTTTTATTGAGCTCAGACTGGAGCTAGGTTTAGACATGTCCTGGACATGTCTGGGGCAAGTCCCCGAAAATAAAAAGAAGAGGTCTAAATGTGGGTGGGGTCTGCAAAAGAGTATATAAGGAAAAGAATTGAGACAGTGAAGTAGTAGGAGAAATTGCAAGGAGAAGGATACATGTGACCAGACCTGTCATTCTGTTCAAGACCTGTGACGTTTCTTTTGTGGATTTTTGCCTGTGTTAGAGAAGTTTCCTCACCCAGGACATCACCAAGGGACTGTAAATATTTTTGTTGTTATATATTGAATCTTGGTCAGTAGATTAGTTTAGTTAAAAGTCCTTGTTTGTGAATTAAATGTGTTTATTTTTTTTTAAACTGTGTCTGTCATCCCTTGCTGTTGCTGTTGCTGTTGAGTGTAAATATAATAACAAATTGGGGCCATAACAAATTGGGGGCTCAAGTCCGGGACAGAACATTGTGTGAGTCATTTATTGAAACATTTCAAATTGTAAAATTGTTTTTTTGAATTTTCCAATATAAATATATTGACAGATCAACAGCAATGGATGATTTCTTGGCATCACCAACTGTTGAGGGTTTGAAGTCTTTTAAAAAGACAGAACTGCTAGAAATTTGCAGACATTTAGAGCTGACAGAGGTAAAACCAGCCATGCGAAAAGCAAGACTGGTGAGAGAGATAGTTGAATATTCCATTGATGAAAATGGGTTTGCACCAGGAGATCTGGAACAGTTTCCAGTGGAAAATCCAAATATAGAAATGGAACTTAAATTAAAAATGCTAGAGATTGAAATGGAGGAAAAAGGAAAACAAAGAGAATTTGAGTTGGAAAAATTAGCAAGAGAAGAAAAACAAAGAGAATTTGAGTTGGAAAAATTAGCAAGAGAAGAAAAACAAAGAGAATTTGAGTTGGAAAAATTAGCAAGAGAAGAAAAACAGAGAATTTGAGAGGGAAGAAAAAGAAAAACAAAGAGAATTTGAGTTAGAAAAATTTGCACGACAGAGAGATTTTGAATTAGAGAAATTCGATAGAGAAGAAAGACTCCAAATGGAGCAACTAAAAATAAAAATAGCAACAGAAAATAAATTTCGGGCTAGCCAGGAGGTAAAACTGGTGCCTCCATTTGCAGAAAAGGATGTTGACAACTATTTCCAGTGTTTTGAAAAGGTAGCAAAGAGTTGCCAGTGGCCAAAGGAACACTGGCCTCTGATGTTGCAAACTGTCCTCAAGGGTAAAGCTCAACAAGCCTATTCGGCTTTGTCTGCAGATGATTCCTCTGATTATGAGGTTGTCAAAAAGGTTATTTTGAGAGCTTATGAGTTGGTTCCAGAGGCTTACCGACAGAAATTCAGAGGTCTGAAAAAATCTGAAAATCAGACTTATGTGGAATTTGCTAATGAGAAGAAAGTGTGCTTTGAGCGCTGGTGTACTTCTATGGAGGTCAAGGATGATTTCAACTCACTAAAAGCGATGGTGTTAGTTGAAGAATTCAAGAACTGTGTTAAAGATGATGTTAAGACCTACCTTAATGAGAAACAAGCACTGAACTTGCAATCAGCTGCCAAACTTGCAGATGAATATGTTCTCACACATAAGTCTAAATTCCAGTTTAGCAGTAACAATAGATGGTTACAATTTCAGAAAAAAGTGAACGGTGATACCCAAGATTCCTCACCCAAAGACAAAGACAAATCTGGTGATGGTGCTCAGAAATCCAGTAACAGGTCTGATGAATGTGTGAAAGCTGACAGTGACAAAAGTGGTCTAGTTTGCAGTTATTGCAAGAAACCTGGTCATGTTAAAACTAACTGTTGGTTCCTAAAAGCTAAGAAAGAAAAAGAAAAGGATACCAAACCAAATGCCTTTGTGAAAACAAGGTTAGAAACCCCTATAGTAGATAACCGATCTGCTAAATTACCTGCTTCTTGTGGGGTTAAAAAGCATGATACAGCTGACTTTGTGAGGGAGGAATTTCTTCCATTTGTGTCAGAGGGATTTGTGGCTCTGAATGAGCATACTACTCCTGTCCCCATATATATCCTAAGGGATACCGGAGCTTCTCAGTCACTTTTGTTGATGGACTCTTTGGAGTTACGTGATGAGACCGCTTCAGGGGATTTCATACTTGTACAAGGTATTGAAGGGAGGACTGTATCTGTACCCCTGCGCTCTATATTCTTGAAGTCAGATTTAGTTGCAAGACAGGTAAAGGTGGGACTTAAGTCAAGTCTACCTATAAAGGGTGTTTCTCTGTTGCTAGGCAATGACCTGGCTGGGGGCAAAATAGACGCAGTTCCAGTTGGGTATTATCTCAAGGATGGTGTGTTGATGCGGAAGTGGCGCCCTCCTGATATCCCTGCTAATGCAGATTGGGCAGTGGTCAGGCAAATTGTTGTTCCGAAGGTCTACAGGAATGAGATCTTAACAATGGCTCATAGTTTACCTTTAGGAGGTCATCTTGGTGTTAACAAGACTGTTGATAAGATCATGAAACACTTCTTTTGGCCTGGGCTTCGGAAAGACGTTTCCAACTTTTGCAAAACCTGTCACACTTGTCAAGTAGTTGGAAAACACCAGTTAGACCCACCTGTAGCTCCATTGCAGCCTATCCCAGCATTTGGAGAGTCCTTCTCTAAGGTCATTGTTGATTGTGTTGGTCCATTACCCAAGACTAGATCTGGAAATCAGTACTTGTTGACAATCATGTGTGCATCTACTAGATTCCCTGAAGCCATACCTCTACGTAATATCAAGGCAACTGCAATCTCAAAGGCTTTGATAAAGTTCTTCACGTTGTTTGGCCTTCCCAGGGAAATTCAGTCAGACCAAGGTAGCAATTTCACTTCCGGATTGTTTCAGCAGGTTGTGTATGAACTAGGTGCAAAGCAGATTCTTTCTAGTGCCTATCATCCAGAGAGTCAGGGTGCCTTAGAGCGGTTTCATTCCACTCTCAAGACAATGATGAGGACTTATTGTTATGACCATGAGAAAGACTGGGATGAAGGTGTTCATTTGCTGTTGTTTGCAGCTAGAGAAGCAGTGCAGGAGTCTACTGGATTCAGTCCATTTGAGCTAGTGTTTGGTCATGAAGTGAGAGGACCTTTGCTATTATTGAGTGAACAATGGCAAGAGGAAGAGCCGCACATCAGTCTGTTAGACTATGTTAGCAAGTTCAAGGAAAGATTGAGTGCAGCTTGTGACCTAGCCAAAGAGAACTTGAAATCAAGTCATGGAAAAATGAAAACTTGGTATGATCATAAGGCTAGAAGCCGTGAGTTTAAACCAGGAGACAAGGTCCTTGTGTTGTTTCCCTTGCAGTCCAATCCATTGCAGGCTAGATTTCATGGTCCTTATGAAATTCTGACAAAGCTCAATGATCTCAATTACATTGTGAAGACTCCAGATAGGAGAAAACCAAAACAATTGTGTCACATTAACATGCTGAAGCCTTATCATGACAGAAATGCTGGGGCTGCAGCTGTCACTTCAGATTCTCCTATGACCGAGATTTGTGAAGATGAGGGGGAGTTTCAAGATGATGAACCTAGAATTAAAGCTGAAGTTCTTTCATGTAAATTGTCAATTTCTGAAGTGTTGCAAAATCTTGATGTAAAACTCCAGCACTTAGAACCCTCACAGAGAGATCAGTTTGAGAGGTTGATCAAGAAATATGAGGATCTGTTTCCTGATGTTCCAAAAAGAGTTTCTATAGCCGCTCATGATGTAGATGTTGGTGATGCCAAACCAATAAAACAGCATCCGTACCGGATGAATCCTGAAAAGAGAAAGATTTCTGAGAAAGAGGTTGAGTACATGTTAGAACATGATATTATCAGACCCTCCAACTCAGATTGGAGTTCACCCTGTGTGCTAGTTCCAAAACCTGATGGAAGTACTAGATTCTGTACAGATTATCGCTGTAGTCAATGCTGTAACTAGAACTGATGTGTCTCCAATACCTAGGATTGATGATTGTATTGTTAGAGTAGGGCAAGCAAAGTTTCTGACCAAGATTGATTTATTGAACGGTTATTGGTGTGTGCCTTTAACTGAGAGGGCCAAGAGCATCTCTGCTTTTGCCACACCATCTGGGTTGTACCAGTATGAAGTCCTACCCTTTGGCATGAAAAATGCCCCAGCCACGTTCCAAAGGATGATACAGTCTACAATCGCCGGATTGCCACACACGAGTGCGTACATCGATGACCTGATCACATGGAGTGACTCCTGGGAAGAACATCTAAAAGATGTAGAGATGTTGTTCCAGCGCCTGACCCAGGCTAACCTGACTGTTAACCTGAACAAGAGTGACTTTGGTTGTGCTACTGTCACCTATCTTGGCTACGTCATAGGCCAGGGTAAGGTGGCACCCATAAATGCTAAAGTCCAAGCCATCATGGACTTTCCAGTTCCTGACAACAAAAAAGCTTTGCGCCGCTTCCTTGGAATGATCGGGTACTACCGCAAGTTCTGCAAGAACTTTGCTGAGATTGCTCTCAGTCTAACTGACCAACTGAAGAAAGGCGTAAAGTTCACTTGGGATGATGCATGCCAGAGAGCCTTCGATCGCCTGAAGTCTCTGCTGTGTCACTTCCCCGTGCTCAAATCTCCTGACTTAAACCGTTCTCCATCGCGGTCGATGCTCGCGACCAAGCTTGTGGATCTGTGCTCCTACAGAGAAGTGACTCTGATGACATTGAGCATCCCGTGGCATACTTCTCCAGGAAGTTCAATCGCCACCAAAGGAACTATTCCGCAATAGAGAAGGAGCTGTTGGCTCTGGCCCTTTCTTTACCACACTTTGAGGCTTATGTTTGTACAGGACAAAAGCCAATGATTGTGTACACGGACCACAATCCTTTAATGTTTTTGAGTAAGATGAAAAACAAGAATCGGAGATTGTTGAATTGGAGTTTGATTTTACAGGAGTTTGACTTGGAAATTAAGCATGTGAAGGGTACAGACAATGTAATTGCTGATTGCTTATCCCGTGTTTGAATATGTATATATATATCACGTGTTTATTTGAATATTGTATGATATGTATATATAGACAAGTGTCCACTTAACCATTTTGTATTGAAAAGAAAAATTTTGCCTTTATGAGTCAAAATCTTTCCCTTTTGGAATGGAGGTGTGATGTGAATAGAGGCCACTAGATGGCAGCATTTACCTTTCTTTTATTGAGCTCAGACTGGAGCTAGGTTTAGACATGTCCTGGACATGTCTGGGGCAAGTCCCAGAAAAAAAAAAAAAAAAGGTCTAAATGTGGGTGGGGTCTGCAAAAGAGTATATAAGGAAAAGAATTGAGACAGTAAAGTAGTAGGAGAAATTGCAAGGAGAAGGATACATGTGACCAGACCTGCCATTCTGTTCAAGACCTGTGAAGTTTCTTTTGTGGATTTTTGCCTGTGTTAGAGAAGTTTCCTCACCCAGAACATCACCAAGGGACTGTAAATATTTTTGTTGTTATATATTGAATCTTGGTCAGTAGATTAGTTTAGTTAAAAGTCCTTGTTTGTGAATTAAATGTGTTCATTTTTTTTAAAACTGTCTGTCATCCCTTGCTGTTGCTGTTGTGTGTAAATGTAATAACAAATTGGGGCCATAACAAACCTAATTAAAAAATTAACTCATATTACATCATCAACTCATCAAAAAGCCATCAATCAAAATCAATTAAATTTTGACAGAAACCGTATCATATTATCTCTCTGTAATCATTATCCCATTTTGAATTTTGAATTTGACAGACGAGTTAAAATCTGTGAACAGTTTACATTTAAAAGCCCTACCAATTACTTTATTATTGCATTTTTTATCACATATGTAGCTTTCACCAATTTTTAATTTAGGGAGAGTAACCACTGTATTTGAATATGTCAGTGTATTCTGAATTATCTGTACTAGAGATAGTGGAATGGCTTTGCAAATACGACTGTAGTCTCTAAAGGAGCAAATTATACCATATTTTGAAGTAAGTGATTCGAAATGCATAAATTGGCCATGCTTGTCCATCAAATCAACAACATGCAAGATCTTTTTATCAAACCACTCTTGTCTGAGCAAGGACTTCTTATTTATTGTAATTACTCTATTATTCCACAAGATGGATTCATGCGGTGTAGTTATGCAAAAGTTGTCTGTGAAAATTTGACAGTTTAATAGGTAGTTTGGAAATTTCGAAGTCACAAGCCATCAAAAATTTTAACCCATCAATTTTTTGGAATAAGCTTCTTGGTATATGGAACCATACAGAATCAGACTGTGTCAAATAGTTTTTGATCCAATTCATCCTGAATACTCCAATCATTGATTCAAATTCCATGGCCTAAAGACCACCATTGTGATAATCTTTAATGATTATCAATTTTTTTAAATAATGAGATCTATTTTTCCAATTGAAATAAAAAATAATGGATTTAACTTTTTTAATCAAATGAGGAGAAACTAAGGGTAAATTAATTTTGCAATACCTTCGGCTTTAGTTAAAAGTATTCTGCCTAAAATAGATAAGTCTCTCGTTAGCCAGTGATTAAGAGACTTTTCCATGACCATTTATCTTTTCCTCAATGTTAAGATGTTCCATTCTGTTTGAATCTCTAGATATTGTAACTCCTAGATATTTTACTTCAGGTTTTACAGGAATTGTTTCAATCTCTGCTTCATTGCCAGTAAAAAGTGGAAATAATTCACATTTGTTTAGGTTTAAACAAAGGCCCAATGCTGTTGGAAAAACAGAAATCAAATTTAAAGTTTTAGCAATTAACAATTTATCCTTTATGAAGATTACAGTGTCATCAGCAAATTGACTAAGTTGATATTCATAATCAAGTACATTAATTCCTTTAAGTAGTGTGTTGACCACGATGAGGTATGGTAGCATCTGTGTACATAGTATAAATACAGTAGTTTAGGTGAAATTGGGCACCCTTGTCTAATTCCTCGAAGAATTTAGATTTTTGGCTTCAGTCCTGGATTGAGGGAGATACAGCTATTAATATCATTATATAACATCTTGATAATTTTGCAAAACCGTTCCCCAAACCCAAATTTCCTCAATACTGTAGACATAAATTCATGTTCTACAGTGTCAAATGCTTTAAAAAAGTCTAGAAATAAAATGAAACTGTCTGATTGAATAAATGATTCATAGTCAATCATGTCTATAATTAGCCTTATGTGATTGTAAATATATCTCTTTTATAAAAGCTGATTGATATTCCTCGACCAATTTTCCCAGAACAAATTTAAGACGATTGGCAAATATAAGGGCGAGAAGCTTGTAGTCATTGCATAATAAAGTTATTGGTCTCCAATTACCCAGCAATAACAAATCTTTATTGGGTTTGGGGAGCAATGTTATCAAGCCTGTCTTCATGGTTGGAGATAAACATCCTTTCTCGAAACATTCCAAAAATGATGCAAATAATAACTCCCTAATTTCCTTCCAAAAGTGCTTTAAAAATTCCGATGTTAACCCATCAAGTCCTGGTGACTGTCCCGTTTTCATTTGTTTCAGGGCCATATCAAGTTCTGTTATGGTTAGTTCCTTATCAAGCCAATTTTTATCTTCCTCATTGATTTTTTTGATGTCATCTTTAATAATATCAAAGAAGAGGTCACATTTTGACTCCTCGTATTTAGATTTATAGAGATTGTTGTAGTATAGCCAAATTTTATCTTGAATAAGTTTTGTATCTTCTATTAGATTATCGTTTGCTTTGAGCCTAGTTATTTTTTTCTTAGATTGTCTTTGTTTTTCGAGACCAAAAAATGATGAACTTTTTTCACCCTGCTCAATCCATTTCGCTCTTGATCGAATATAAGCTCCATTTGCTTTAATTGAATACATCTCATCTAATTTTGACTGCAGAGATTGTAGTTGAACATCTTTTTATACTGATAATTAATCATTTGGCAAATGATACCTCTGTCAATCAACTCTTTTTGCATTTTTTTCCTTCGTGCTGTCATGTTTTTACCCATGTCAATTGAAATATACTTTACCCTAAACTTGAACCATTCCCATTTATTCATATTTGATGTAGTTAAATGGTTAACCTCAGTAATGAAAGCCTTAATTTGTATAACAAATTATTCTGTCATTTTCTCACAGTTTGTTGTTAAACTTCCAAACATTGTTAATCTGAGGTAGGGAAGCTTGGCCCTTATGTCGGTGTGCTGTGCCACTGAGCAATTTCCATTGAAATGAATGGGCGGCCATTTTCCAATTGTATATCTGGTGAAATATAAAACATCTTTGGAGCGAACTCTTCCTTCTTCTTTTGAATCATAGGTGAATTACACACCAATTTCTGTATAACCGCCATCATCTGTGTGGTAAAAAATAATGATTTACGAACTAACCCGTTTGAGAAATCAATATTTTCCAATGTGATCTAAAAAATAAAACCCTCTTAACAATACGCGGAAGACCAAAAAGGGAAAAATGTGCATTCGTTTTGAGGAGATTGAAACAGGATGTTTAGCCAACCTGACTTTAGCCAACCTAAAATAGCAGTTTTCGACCCCCGATCGGCATTTCACCGTTATGCCTTACCAGCTGAAGATGAGGCCAAGGACACGACAGAGTCAATCGGCCCGCCATTAGCGTTTCATCTGTGCGCTTATGAATATTCATCAGAGGTAAGATACCATTTAAAAACAAGTTTCTACTTTCACTCAGCTTACTTACTCCCTGTGGATGATGTGAACAGATGAGTGTTAACCTGGCTTCAACTAAAGAACAGTTGTCAACCAAAGAATGACCACAAAGAAAGTATTCTTTAAATAACCATCTAATGTTAATTATCATGCATAATGTTATCGTATTTCTACTTGAAACAAAACTTAAACCCAAACAGTTACGTATATGGAGCAGAACGCGCCAAATGCTCTGCAAATGAAATTGTAGGGAAAATGTAGCCTTACTAGCCTACATTCACAATTCACATTAACCCCTTAGCGCAGGTGTATTCACCTGAATTCATGAATACCAAAATGTAATGGCTAAATTAATTCTTTAATTGAATTTATGAATGTTTTACTTCAATTGAACCATTTTGGCCAGTATCTGCGATACAAATACTGAGTGATGAAGCATTGAATAAGCTCCTGCACAACAGGAAGAAAACTCCTTTATTTGTATTCTGCATAAAGGGAAACATTTGAACTCAGATATATTAAAATAAGATACAAAATAATAAGATGGCAAATGTGAAAACAGTCAATATGCAATAATTTCATAGAAATATTCCATTGAGAAATTTAATAAATGACTTCAATCACTTTTCTTTAAAGTTCAATAAATCATTGCGTTATCATATAATTTAAGAAAATGGCTCTGTAAATAATTGCATTAAATAGTTAACAATGTATATGAAATTATTTAACAACATTCAATACATAGTCCAATTAATTATTTAAAATATTGTCCTCTACAGGTGGATTTGTGAGGACTATACTGCAGGGTGAACCCCCAGGGTCCCCTGTTGTGCCTCTATTTTGAGGGAGGTGACCTGCGTAAGGACTTCCGCCTATGAAGGTCATCTCTGGAGAGCCTTGTCCATCTCCGGGGAGAGAACGACCATGGATGGGGGAAGTCGATAGAGGTGCTGGTGTTTGTGTACTGGCTGGCCTTTGGAACGTCCTACCGGGTAGTGCCAAAGGCCTTTCATTCCCCGCACCACATGCCATTACATGATTCACCGGGTCAGTAAGAGCATCCAGGGGGTTTTCAGGAAGCTCATCTGCCTCCCCACCCCCAAAGAGCTGGAGGAGATTGTTGCCGGGTTCCAGCAGCTGTCTGGTTCCCCAGCCTTTGGTTGGGTGGGAGGGAGGGAGCATTGATGGCTGCCATGTCCACATTGTTCCACCTGGGCAGTTTGCAGTGGACTATTAGAACAGGAAGCTGTTCAACTCTGTCCAGTTCCAGGCCATCTGCGACCACAAGGATCGCTTTCTGGATGTGGTGGTGGGCTTCCGTGGCTGCGTCCATGATGCCTGGGTCCTGAGGTGCAGCCCCTTTTATGGTCACCAACTTTACTCACCTCCTGGATGGTGTCTGCTGAGCGATGGCGGATTTCCGTGCTTGGCAGAGCCATTCCAGGAGCCTGTCCGGAATCCTGTGGAGGCCAGGTACAACACCAGGCTCTCCAGGGCACGGTGCGTGGTAAAGAGGGCATTTGGGGTAATCAAGACCAGATGGCACTTAAATTTCCGGAAGGCAATGTAGGCGAAGGTGGAGTTTGTGCCTGGGGTCATATGTGCCCGTCTTTTCCTGCACAACGTCTGCCTCGAAAACGGGGACGTCTTGGAGCCTGAGGTCAAGGACGAGGATGATGGCGATAATAGGGATGATGTTGAAACCCACGGGCCACTCCAGCGGTCCGGGGACACCCTCAGGGGCAGACTTGTAGCATTGGTGATTGCTCCTGATGTTCCCATTGCAGTGCTGCAAGAACATGATTATTGTTAGTTTTTTTTTTTTTTGGTTTGAGTTACTATGCCCAGGGAGTTCTTTGTTCCTGATTTATCTCAAATGTTAAGTCATTCACCCCTGGTGTACATAGTTGTAGTATAGTTCTTTTATTATTACCTCTTAAAAATCCAACCCCTCGTCCGAGTCATAAGAGGTGGAATCAGGTAAAGTACAGGACTGCCAGGCAGGGAGAAGTTTAGCGGGTGGTTTAACCACTTGGGCCAATACAGCAACCATGAAGGCCTGTCTTGATCTACCTGGAAACACGCTGGCAAACAAGGCTCTGGTAAAACTATATGGACCAATCACCTTCCTAGAGGATAAGTTAGGATTACAGAAACATAGCTAAGTGTAGAAGTCGTAGGTCTCTCCCTTAAACATGGTGCTGGACAATGAAAGCTAAAAAGAAGTTGCTCAATTTATGTAAGATCGTTGTCACCTGAAAAAGAGGGGTTTCTACTGAAGTTAGTCAACTGGCAAGTACACATGCCAAAATAAAATTATCCCTTTGTTTTAAAAATTTATAAAGATTGGTATTCAACATGGTATATCGAAATGTATGTATGACCACAATGACATTTCATGACACCTCCTAGAAATATCAAAACAAAGACATTTCAGTGATAAACCTACCTGGTCCGCCAACTTGGATTTACTTCACAGGAGGCAGCCATTGAGTCATTGTTACCAGGGCCTCACTTGGAGCCAAGCGCAACGAGGCACGGGCACCAGGCTGCACATTTCCCAGTATAGTCTTCTTCTTCAAAATTTCTATAAACATTTCTGGGAAGATTTAAAACTTCTGTTGTTTCAAGCTTTAATTGAATGTATTAATGAAAAGGAGCTATTGGAAACGATAAAACAAGGTGTGATAAAATTGATACCTAAACCTGGAAAAGATAGGAAAATCCAGAGTAACCTAAGACCAGTAACACTTTTAAACACTGACTACAAGATCTTTACAAAAGTTTTGGCTACAAGATTAAAAACGGGCATCTCTGATATAATCAGCCCAACTCAATCAGGTTTTCTTAAAGGAAGGTCTATTCATAATAATATCCACCTGGTTCTGGATCTCATTGACTATAATTGTATCCCCTGAACGAAGTTCGAGGATACTATGTATTTGGCCTCGTCACGTGTCCGCCGCGTCAGCAGATTTTCTTGTGAACGGTCTACAGCCCACATAAGTGCACCGATTCTTTTCAAATTTTGCAGGGACATGTACTATGGTAAGTTCACGACACCTATTGATTTTGGGTACTCTGGGACCATCTGGGCCCAATTGGGGGGCCTTTGGGGATACATGAGCTCGGTTGCCGAGTGCTCTAGTTATTTAATTAAAGATGATGGCTACATTTTGTTTCTGGACTTTCATAAAGCATTTGATTCAATTGAACATACTTTTATTATTAACGCATTTAAGCACTTTGGTAACACATTTCTTAACATGATTGCTATGTTATATATTGAGATTAACAGTTGTGTTTCCCTCTCTGAAGGTAAATGTTCCAGATTCAGGGTAGAAAGAGGCATTACAGGGTTGCAGCATTTCACCTCTTTTATTCATTGTAGCCTCAGAATTATTTGCAATAACTATTAAAAATTCGAGCATTAAAGGGTTAGACATAAACAACAATAAATTAATTATAAGTCAGTTTGCTGATGACACAACAATCTTTCTAAAAAATAAAGAACAAATTCCATTGGTCTTAAAAACAATTAATGTAACCCCCCCTGGCCACAGAAACAAAGCAGACGAATTTGACGGGTGCAAACTCTCTTTATTAAATCGGCACCGTGAAACTAAACAGAAAAAAAAAACAAAACGACGTTTCGTTACAATTTTGAACCACTCTGCTACAAATATAATTCAATATTCCACTGTACAAATTAATTTAATTTAAATACACACAAGTTCATTAGAAAATCCGACCATAATTAAAAAATCCCCCCATAAAATTAAATACACATTATGTTACATATATAAAACATCATAAACATCAGCGACCCACATTAACCAGTTCTCACAAATAAACAAACACTAAACATACCTCACTCTGCCGACCAAGGGTGCTATTTAACTCTGCGGCAAACATCAAATGTTCGGTGGGAGCGTATGCGTGCGTGCTATTCCAGAAATAAAGCCTGAATGACAACACAGGAGTGCGTTGCTCAAATATTTCCTGACACAGCACAACTTCCGGTCGGAAACAAAATTGCGCACCAAAGAAACAAAAAAGTAATCATTGTGATAGACTGAAAGGGTCGCCAGTTACAATTAAGCTGTTTTCCCAAGCTTCAGGTCTGCATCTGAATCTGAACAAATGTGAGATCATGAGTATCCATGGCAGTTCTGAAACTTCACTGTATGATATGCCGGTCAAAAATGGGATAAGATATCTGGGAATCTGGATAACCAAAAGCTCAGTCGCCAGTGAAAAAAAGAATATCCAAAATAATATTGATATAAATGTAAAAAATGTTTAAGTAATTGGTTGCAAAGAGATCTAACGTTGTTTGGTAGAACAATGTTCACCAAAGTTGAATCGTTATCTAGGTTCATTTATCCAGCATACTCTCTAGAAATTCCACAAAGGATTATTAAAAAAATTTATATTTTAAATTTTAATTTCATATGGAAAAATAAACACCATTACATTAGAAATTGTGACTTGATAAAGGATTATGACGACGGGTATATAAAAGCAATTGACTTCGAAATTATGAATGGAATATTAAAGATGAATTGGCTTCAATCCTTTTTAAAAAATGGTGATGAGATTTGGTTCTCTTTACCAGCACTTGTTTTTAGTAAAGTAGGAGGTATCGAGTTCCTTTTAGTATGTGATTTTGAAATATCCAAATTACCCATTAAACTTTCAAAATTTGACCAGCAGGTTCTGTTACAATGGAGGATGATGTTTAAACATAATTTTAGCCCTCATAATGTCCAATTATGGAACAATAGAGTAATATTGAGTAGAAGATGATCCATGTTCCAGCATGACTGGATGGCAAAACAAATTTGGTCCGTTACACATTTAATGGATGGGAATGGTAACATTCTTGAATTAGATGATTTTAATGCTAGATATAATACTGAATTTTCCCTTGAGATATACAGTAAAGTAATAAAGAATGTTCCTAAAGTCCTTATTCAATCTATAAAGAACAATATTTTGAACATGACAAGTCCAAATTTGCGTAAAGTTAAAATAGATGATATGGAACTTATGATAAATGTAACAATAAGTTTGTAAGGCAATACTTGGTTAACACTTTATATCCAGGAATAGCAAAAAGCACACTTACTTTTAAAGAGTACAACAAATCTGAAATATCATCTGTTCGAACAAAATACTTCAAATTCCCAATTCCTCTCAAATATAAAGAAGTACATTTTAAGACTATCAACAATATTTATCCCTCTAATGAATTCATAAGAAAAAGATTTAAATTAGTGGTTGATAACTGTTACATCTGTAAAACGAATTTGGAAACGACAAAGCACCTGCTTTTTAAATGTGAGAATGTTCAAAAGCTGTGGAAATCTCTTCATGACTTAATGTCATCCAGTTCCATTGAGATTAATTTCGGGTCCTTTAAAAATATACAAATGGGGGTATTCCTTAAAGATAAAAAATCTGAATTTTTAGTTAATAATTTGATTGTAATTACAAAGTATTTTATACACAAGTGTCGATATGCTAAGTCCCCCCCTTCATGGTCCGCCTTTAAAAATGACCTGGCTTTGTTACAACAATGTCTGAAAAAAATAAATAATGCCCATGCAATTAAACTTTCTGCTTTTTTGGCTACATTGAACCTATCTTAACCCCTTGTATTTATGTTCTATATGTGTGTGGTGGGTGTGGATATATATATATATATAAATATATATACACAAATTTTATTATGTTTTATTATTTTTATTATTATTATTAGTAATATTGTTATTATTATTATTACTATAATTACGTTTTTTTTCTTTCTTTGACATAACTGATGTTTGCTTGTTTTATTATAATTTTAAACTAACGCTGTGATTTTCTGCTGTTTATATTATTGATGGAGGTGATGTACGTTTTTCTTTCAACTTATTGTTCTTATAACTGAGTTTGTCATTGTTTGTGTAATGTTATGTGTACAAATAAAAAAAAAAGTAAAAAAAAAAACCTCTTCTTCTAAGTTTCCGTGAAGTTGTATACCGTACGGCGTAATGCTGCCCTCCACAGGACATAACAAGATACTATTCAAATCCTATCGTATAAACCAGAAGAATGGAGGAACCTTAGCACCGCCCTCCCAAACAAATCCGAATTTCCCCCTAGTTCTAAAATAGTTCTCAAAGAGAAAACAGCCAGGCCCAAATCAGACAGATCCATAAACAACTTCTGCCTCTGACAAGAGTATACCTCACAAGAAAGTAACACATGGGCAACAGTCTCAGATTCCCCACACTCACTCAATCCATTCACATGCTTACCAATCACTTTTAAACTACAAAACCCAAAACCAGTGAAGTTGGCACATTATGTAAATCGTACATAAAAACAGAATACAATTATTTGCAAATCCTTTTCAACTTATATTCAATTGAATACGCTGCAAAGACAAGATGTTTAATGTTCAAACTGAGAAACTTTATTTTTTTTTTTACAAATAATCATTAACTTAGAATTTAAAGGCAGCAACACATTGCAAAAAAGTTTTTACCACTATGTTACATCGCCTTTCCTTTTAACGACACTCAGTAAACGTTTGGGAACTGAGGAGACCAATTTTTGAAGCTTTTCAGGTGGAACTCTTTCCCATTCTTGCTTGACGTACAGCTTAATTTGTTCAACAAAACTGAAGTGCAAATAGAGAAATTTTTTATATACAAGGTAAATCAAAAGTTATTTAAGAATTTACACATAAAATTTATCACTCATTCAATGAGTCATATCATGAAGGACATACATCTTTTTTTTTTATTCAAGATCTTTTTATTGACATTTTCTCATAGCAAATGTGCAGTGCTGGATAGCCATGACAGACAAGAGATAAGTATAGGTACATATCAATCGCATCATGCACACGTAGGATGTATAAAGATGCATAAAGAAGAGAAAAATAAAATAAAATAAAAATAAAAATTAAAGCTGCAAGCAGCGTTGAAAGGGCCCTCGCCCCCCCTGTGCACATTGGGGTGGCAGCAAGATCTTGATGGCTGCAGGTGTCCATTCAGAGCCATTGGACACAGCTCGACCGCGTACAATGTGGTTTCCTGATGGGAGTGCAAAAATTTTCTGGAGGGCGCTATGATACCATTTTGACTTGCCTGTGCACAAAATCTACAACACAGTAATCGAAATACGGTGCTCCATGAGTGTTTTGATTTTTGTAAATTTACCAGCATGTTTAGACTTTCAAAAGAGCAATTCTTTTATAAATATTATTGGGGGCGCTATAGAGCCATTATGCCCCATTTAGTGCCAATTGATGGATGTATTGAAGAGAATAAGACAGTTCTAATTTTTGGATGGTTTTGCAAGTTTTGGAGCATTCTAAGGCCTTAAAACGTGTGTTCATAAAATTTGGAAAAACACAGGAAATAGCTCATAGCTCATTTCCTGTTTGGCAAAAAAATTTCAAAAAATTAACAATTGCGGAGAATGACTAATGCAATGATCATGTCAAATTTCATGAACTTTCAAGCACTTTTATCTGAACATGCCCATATCTAGAGGGCGCTGTGGAGCCACCTGGCACCTCTCGATTTAAAAAAAGCATATATCTATACTTGGCCGGACAATTTTATCAAGCTTGGAAAGTTTCAGGATAATCCCACAAAGTATGTGGAATTGAAAGCAACTTCTTGTTTCATGGCAGGACATCAAAATTCGCCATTACGCCACGGATGCATCGTTCGATGAAATCAAAAAAGCTTCGCAATTTAACGTCAGCAAGGTTGTTAGATATTAAATGCCAAATTTTAGGTTGATCGGATAAAATCTCTAGGAGGAGTTCGTAAAAGTACGACACCTGTGAATGGCAAAAAAAAAAAAAAAAGTTGCAATTTCAATTAAAAATGGCAGCCTTCCTGTTGAGTCTAGGTCATGGCACCAAGAGACTTTTTTGTAGGTCTCGGCATATTCCACATGTCTACCGAATTTCATACATGTGGGTTTACCGGGCTGCGAGGGCTGCTTATTTGAAATTTTCCAGGGGGCGCTATAATGCCATTTTTGCCATGTCGATTTGTAAGTTTTTTGTCAGAGTAATACGAATGATGGTTTTTATATATTTACAAAATTTTGTGAGTTTTCGAACATGCTGAGACCCTCAAAAGGGCAATTCTTTTAAAAATCTGATTGGGGGCGCTAAAGAGCCATTGTGCCAAATTTAGTGTAAATTGATGTATAAAATTGAAGACAATAAGACAATTATAATTTGTGCAACTTTTTGCAAGATTTTGAGTATTCTAAGGCTCCAAACACGTGTTTCTAAAATTTGGAAAAACGCAGGAAATGGCTCATAGCTCACTTCCTGTTTGGCCAAAAAACTTCAAAAAAATTACCATCACTCGACATGACAAACGCAATGACCACACCAAATTTCATGAACATTAAAGCACTTTTATCTCAACATGGCCGTGTCAAGAGGGCGCTGTGGAGCCACTTGACCACACCCAATCCAATATCAACATGTGGGTATACTTGGAAGTAGACTATTATCAAGCCTGTGAAGTTTCGCGCAACTTTCACAAAGCATGTGTGCGTAAAACCAACTTCCTGTTTCATGGCGGAACATCAAAATTCGCCGCGACGCCACGGATACAAAGTTCAATGAATCAAAAAAAGCTTCGCAATTTAACATCGACAAGGTCTTTAGATGCCATATGCGAAATTTTAAGTTGATCGGGTAACATCTCTAGGAGGAGTTCGTTAAAGTACGACGCCTGTGAATGGCTAAAAATGTAAAAAATTTGCAAATTCAATTAAAAATGGCGGACTTTCTGTTGAGTCTAGGTCATGGCACCAAGAGACTTTTTTTTAGGTCTTGGCATAGTACACATGTCCACCGAATTTTGTACATGTAGGTTAAACATGCTGCGAGGGCTGCTTCATTGAAACATTCTAGGTGGCGCTGTAATGCAATTTTGCCACGCTCATCAGTAAACCCTATAACCTAGTAAATAGTATGACTAGCTTAATAGGTCTGCAAAGTTTTGTGAGTTTTCGAGCATGCTGAGACCCTCAAAAATGCAATTATGTATTAGGGGGCGCTATAGAGCTACCATGTCAAACTTAGTGCCAAATGAGATATCGAATTAAAGAACTTAATATTTCTAGTCTATCAGCCAAGTTTGGTGAAATTTCAAGTATGATAAGGCCCTCAAAAATGTGTTCGTAAAATCTGAAAAAACGCAGGAAATGGCTCATAGCTCACTTCCTGTGCGGTAAAAAAATTTCAAAAAAATTTACAAAAAAATTTATGATGACTACTATGACCATATTAAATTTCGTGAGAATTCGAGCATGTGCGTTCCAAAATGGACGCGTGTTTGGTGGCGCTAAAGAGCCGCCGGGGCATGTCTAAGCACAAAAATAGTAATACATTGCAATTTTCACCACGACTGATGTGTGGGCAAATTTTTGTGAGTTTTCGTGCATGGCAAAGCCCTCAAAAATGCGTTCTCGCAGCAGAATAAAAAGAAGAAGAAGAAGAATAAAAAGAAGAAGAAGAAGAAGAAAAAAAAAAATCCCATCAAAAACAATAGGTTCCTCGCACCTTCGGTGCCAGGACCCGTTCCGGGCCCTGGCACCGGTCGGTGCTCGGGCCCTAATAAGACAAAATATAAAACAATGTACAGAATAATCCCTCCCATGTCACTGCCATATTACTAGTCACAGTATAAGATCACCGTTAAACTAAGAGCACGGAGTGTGTGTCAAGTGTGCAACAGGACATACATTTTTTTTTAACCCCTATGCATCTCCGGGACTTGCTCAGATCTTGAAGGACTCAGTTTTTTACACCCCAAGGCATCCCTGGTGGGCCTCCATTTTTAGCTCCTGCCGCTTGCGGTGCGGGAGCTATGGTATCGGGCTCCGTCCATGCGTGTGCACGCGTGCGTGCGTCCGTCAACACATTTTGCTTTATCTCATCGATTTAAGTTACAGGCTCCTAATTTTTACTGGACACGCATCTCATAATGACCTACAAATGACGTGCCTAAAGGTGACTTAGGCCTTTTTTTTTTCCCTCCCAAGGTTACTGGCCTAAAAATATCACCAAAAACTTCGACATTTTGCTGTTATCTCATCAACTATTATGGTTACACGCCCGTAATTTTTACTGGATTTGGCCAATTTTTTCATGGTCACTGGCCTAAAAATATCACCAAAAACTTTGACAATTTGCTTTATCTTATCAACATTTTCAGTTACACGCTCCTAATTAGCTCCCGCCGCCCGAGTGGCACAGGAGCTATGGTATCGGGCTCCAATCCGTGCGTGCGTTCATCAACAAAAACTTCGACATTTTGTTAATCTTAATGGCGGGAGCTTCTGGGGCTGCCAGTGCCCTATACGTTCTGTTGCCATGGCTGTTAAAGGAATTTTAACATTAAATTCCTCGTATCACCTTCACATAAGAAACCCAGACTACTCAGGGAAAAAATCAGTCAGAGGCAGAGAAGTTAATATTCAAGCCAAAGTCAGTTTACTTTTCTGCAGCAAAGGATCCCCATACAAGTCAAGTCAAGATGGAGGATGATACAGTTAGTCTCTCTCTGGTTTTTGTAGGGGTACTCCATGACGTTCTCCTCCCCCCGCGCTGATTTACACATCATGATGTAATCTGGAGACCCCTCGCTGTCTTATGCCACCTACGTCACGCTGCCGTAAGGCTGCACACATACATCTCGTTGGGGAGGAGAGCACCTGTCTTCTCTATCAGCCCCGGCTCCAGTTTATCTTGTTATGCATTCCGGAGCTTTCTATAAACACAAACTTAGAGACAGAGAAAAACATCTTGTCCTTGGTACAGACATTCAGCTTTGCATGACTTTAGATAGGCTATATGTCATGACGCACTGGTACAGTTATGCAGGCCCCTGCTAAATCAGAAATATGCAAGCACACACACACTCTAGGCCGAAAAGGTTATGAAAGAAAGCAAAGTAGGAGCAAGCAAGGATAAACAATTAATAATAATTAAATCAATCAATAAAAAAAATGATTCCACATTTCCCCCGTTTATAATTGATTATCCGCCAGCATGCCACTTCTCTCATTTTTCAGCATGTGCTTCATTCACGGGGAAGGTGTGTCATCATATCACCACTACTCTCTATTCTTTTGTTCAAACAATCCTTCAGCTTCTCGGGCAGAGTATACATCTCATTTTTGTCCTGTAATAGAAACCTCTGATACTGTGGATTAGTACTCAACATTCTTGATATCATTCCTTTAATTATCGGAATTCCACAGCAACTGCAAAAGAGCAGTACTGCGAATCCCCCAGCTATAAGACTTATTGCAGATGTAATTCCCGTTTCCCAACCCCCAGACAGAAGCCAGTCACTTAGAATTTGTCACTACTGGTGCAAGGTCTCGCTGTTGTGCATCAGATATGTCTTTCAAACGTTGCAAGGCTTGATCAATCACCCCTCCTGCCTCATCATTAGCGGGTATATAGGTACACATTCTGGCCCAATAAGCTGACAGATCCCCCCTGTGCTGCTGTCAACAGATACAATAAGCAGAAGTAGCATCCTGCAATTCCAACTTGGACACACAATTTTTGCACTAAGATCCTTTGAAAACCACTTTGATCCTTCGAACCTCCCTCTCCCAGGGCGCAGTTCCAGGCTAGATCCCTTTTCACAGAGATCTCCACCCAGGCTCCCCCAGGTTGAGAACTCTGCTTTCTACTTCCTGGTGTCTCCTTTTCAGGGCCCACCGATCACAGAAGCACCACTCGCCTACTGACGCATTCGCTTTGACAGTTTCACCCACTTCGCCTGTTCACAGAGGTCGTCTCCATCACCCCTCTGCTAGGTGTGGGCTGTCACCCACGTACCACGTGTTGTCCACCACCTTACATGCGACAAACACGCCGACTAGATTGTACCATGGAAATATGTCAATTCATACTTCACCAGACACTACTTCACCAGACACGGGTGTCTTCAGTCCTCTTCGCAGCACTATTTGCAACATTTCTGTAATCGGCTTACGAGGGGGCGAATCTGCAAATTGCAAAGCTTAGTAGATTGCTGGGGTCCGGTTCCCAGAACCACCATCTGATCCCCTGCAACCTCACTTTGTTCGTTTTCCTTGAACGCACGCATTGTCTCCCACGTAGTAGGACCTGTAGGAACCACCCCAAGCCCCAGTTTAGACATTATGTCCCTCCCCAGGAGGTTCACTGGGCACTGTGTGGACACTATTACAGAGCAGAGTGTAGCAATCCCCTCAGGATCCTCAAATTTGAGTTCCTCTGTTGCTACGCTGTCCCATTGCCCCATTTGCAGCACAAGTTGGTGTCACATTAGTGCTGAGCCGATGTGGAAAAATTGCGCTTACTTTTCTGATAACAGTTCAACATGCCCCCGTGTCACATAGAAAAGAAATCGGTGCGTCATTTACAATCAGGGTTTCCCAAGCACTTATCGGTGCACCCATTAATGCAAACAATTTAATTTCATCATAGGGAAATGGCTCCCCAGATGCTAACCCTTCCCCCCAGGGCGGTTAGTCATTCCGAATTGTTGCCGTCGCTTATTTGTGGATACCCACTCAAAATCAATAGCTTCCCCTGGCACCCCTGAGTTACTCCCACAAACCCTGTGCCATTTCCTTTGACACATCGACTATATTAAGTGGAGGTAAACTGGGGTCCATTGAAACTAATCCATTATGTGCAGTAGACACTGCCATGGTGCATTTAACTATACTGTTCACACTCATTGTAGGCGCAACATATGTTTAAAAATGAACAGACACAGGGAGAGATAAGCCATTTTATTAAACCCTTTTTTTTTTTTTTAAATGAATAAGTCCCGGAGTCTCTACTGACTTGGAGCGTTACTAAACTCTTCACCGGGTTTGAGACGGGCGGGCTCTATATGCCACGCCCCCCTTTGTAGCCGGACTCCCTCCAAGTCTATCCTGACTCACCCAGATGTACCTACACACCCGCTGGAGGAGGAGACACCACCTTACAATGTGACTGATGTATCCACGCCTCCCTCTCCTGGATTTTTACTGCAGTCGGTGTGGTCAGGAGCACTTAATATGGACCCTTCCACGCCGGTTCACTCCACTTCCGCTTTTTTCCGACACTCCGCACCAGGATCCAATCTCCAGGCTTTATCTCACCGGCCGGCAATTCCGCTACTGATCTAGGAGGAAGCATATTTCGCATCTCACTTTTGTTAGTCAACATTCTATTCATATACTCTGCCAGAGTCGCTTCTTCTATTTAATAAATAATAATAATAATAATATTACTATTAATAATAATAATAATAAATGTGGCAACTCAAAAGGTTACCCCACATACTGCATCATAATGTGACAACCCCAATCCCTGCTTGTGGGGTTATCCTCATGCTAGTTAATATAATGGCAGACATGCTACTTAATTCCATTTAGTTTCTGCCATGGCT
Organism: Gymnothorax reevesii; assembly: GCA_029721435.1. Taxonomy (NCBI): domain Eukaryota; kingdom Metazoa; phylum Chordata; class Actinopteri; order Anguilliformes; family Muraenidae; genus Gymnothorax; species Gymnothorax reevesii. The sequence goes on from CM056585.1 coordinate 55,414,547, forward strand.
TTGCGCAGTTTTGCTTTCAGGGTTCTATTAGTTCTCTCCACTAATCCTGCTAATTGTGGATGATCTGCAAGTTTTTTCAATTCTATTCTCAATTTTTACTCCCAAACGAGCCAGTTCTTCATTTCTAAATTCTGGCCCATTATCACTATAGAATGCTTTTGGAATCACTTATCTAGGAACAATTTCCCTCCTCAAAATTTTCCACTTGTGATGGCATCTATAGCTTCTCACTTCATTTAGATAAAGATCATATCAATACTACCACATCACTTCTTCACTTTACATGGTGTTAAGTGTATACATAAAAAAAATTTTCGTAAAGAAGTGATAGTACTCTCATCTATTAACCCTTTGGTCCCCCCCTCTTGGTACATGGCATTGCCCATGCACCAAACCTACAGCAATATGGAAGAGGGATTTTGGTAATATAGGCTTTCCATTGGGAAGGGTATTATTAGATAGGACTTCTTTTACACAATGGAGAATACATTTTTATTTTTTCCTCTCAATGAATTGTGATTAAGCAATCCACCTCAGGCTAGGGTTCCGCTAACAGCATGGAGGAAATGCACAGTCAGGGCTTATTAGCCCCAAACATTCTTACATTTTCCTACATCATCAGCAGAACCGGGTGGAGTCACTTTCGACTATGTTACAATTTCCAAAAAAAAAAAAAAAGTTTATATTTTAGTCACCTCCTAGTATAGAACGGTACTTATTCAAAAATAAATTTAGAAATCGCAAGCAAGGTATTATGTGATCACGTTACTAGAGGACTTTTGAATTTAGTCTTGTGTTAATACTTCAAGTTGTATTTCCCCAGATCTATTTTAGAAGGTAAACTCATGAGCTAAAGCATTCCCAGCTGGCCAGCAATTCACTTCTCTTCAGCAGTGCTCTCTGTGGAAAAGTTCCAAGAGGAGTTAGAGACAAACAATAATGTACAATTTCATTTTAATTCAACTCGTTCGGATCATTCCCTGTAAAAATTAAACAAACAGATTAAGGTTCACTTCTCAGTTCCTTTGCCTTTGTGATGGCCCCAATTTCTTATTACATTTACAACATAACAGCAACAGCAACAGCAAGGGATGACAGACACAGTTTTAAAACTCAAACACATTTAATTAAACAGACAAAGACAATAACAACTAAATAACAGCTAAGACCAAGATTGATTATCAAGAAAAAAAGAAATAATTACAGTCCCTTGTTTTGGTGGGGTTTCCTGGTGATGTGCTGGGTGAAAAACAATCCACAACAGACTGAACAGGTCTTGAACAGAATTAAAGGTCTGGTCACGTATCCTTCTTCTTGCAATTTCTCCTACTCCTTTACTGTCTCAATTCTTTTCCTTATATACTCTTTTGCAGACCCCACCCACATTTAGACCTCTTTTTTTTAACTTTCTGAGACTTGCCCCAGACATGTCCAGGACATGTCTAAACATGACTCCAGTCTGAGCTTTACAAAAAAAAGGTAAATACTGCCATCTAGTGGCCTATATTCACATTACACCTCCATTCCAAAAGGGAAAAATTTTGACTCATAAAGGCAAAATTTTTCTTTTCAATACAAAATGGTTAAGTGAACACTTGTCTATATATACATATCATACAATATTCAAACACATGATATATATATACACATTCAAATACGGGATAAGCAATCAGCAATTACATTGTCTGTACCCTTCACATGCTTAATTTCCAAGTCAAACTCCTGTAAAATCAAACTCCAATTCAACAATCTCCGATTCTTGTTTTTCATCTTACTCAAAAACGTTAACGGATTGTGGTCAGTGTACACAATCATTGGCTTTTGTCCTGTACAAACATAAACCTCAAAGTGTTGTAAAGAAAGGACCAGAGCCAACAGTTCCTTCTCTATTGTGGAATAGTTCCTTTGGTGGCGATTGAACTTCCTGGAGAAGTATGCCACGGGATGCTCAATGTCATCAGAGTCACTTCTCTGTAGGAGCACAGATCCACAAGCTTGGTCGCTATCATCGACCGCGATGGAGAACGGTTTGTTGAAGTCAGGAGATTTGAGCACGGGGAAGTGACACAGCAGAGACTTCAGGTGATCGAAGGCTCTCTGGCATGCATCATCCCAGGTGAACTTTACGCCTTTCTTCAGTTGGTTAGTTAGACTGAGAGCAATCTCAGCAAAGTTCTTGCAGAACTTGCGGTAGTACCCGATCATTCCAAGGAAGCGGCGCAAAGCTTTTTTGTTGTCAGGAACTGGAAAGTCCATGATGGCTTGGACTTTAGCATTTATGGGTGCCACCTTACCCTGGCCTATGACGTAGCCAAGATAGGTGACAGTAGCACAACCAAAGTCACTCTTGCTCAGGTTAACAGTCAGGTTAGCCTGGGTCAGGCGCTGGAACAACGTCTCTACATCTTTTAGATGTTCTTCCCAGGAGTCACTCCATGTGATCAGGTCATCGATGTACGCACCCGTGTGTGGCAATCCGGCGATTGTAGACTGTATCATCCTTTGGAACGTGGCTGGGGCATTTTTCATGCCAAAGGGTAGGACTTCATACTGGTACAATCCAGATGGTGTGGCAAAAGCAGAGATGCTCTTGGCCCTCTCAGTTAAAGGCACACACCAATAACCCTTCAATAAATCAATCTTGGTCAGAAACTTTGCTTGCCCTACACTATCAATACAATCATCAATCCTAGGTATTGGAAACACATCAGTTCTAGTTACAGCATTGACTTTGCGATAATCTGTACAGAATCTAGTACTTCCATCAGGTTTTGGAACTAGCACACAGGGTGAACTCCAATCGGAGTTGGAGGGTCTGATAATATCATGGTTTAACATGTACTCAACCTCTTTCTCAGCAATCTTTCTCTTTTCAGGATTCATCCGGTATGGATGCTGTTTTATTGGTTTGGCATCACCAACATCTACATCATGAGAGGCTATAGTAACTCTCTTTGGAACATCAGGAAACAAATCCTCATATTTCTTGATCAACCTTTCAAACTGATCTCTCTGTGAGGGTTCTAAGTGCTGAAGTTTTACATCAAGATTTTGCAACACTTCAGTGTTTGACAATTTACATGAAAGAACTTCAGCTTTAATTCTAGGTTCATCATCTTGAAACTCCCCCTCATCTTCACACGTTTTGACCATAGGAGAATCTGAAGTGACGGCAGCAACCCTAGCATTTCTGTCATGATAAGGCTTCAGCATGTTAATGTGACACAATTGTTTTGGTTTTCTCCTATCTGGAGTCTTCACAATGTAATTGAGATCACTGAGTTTTGTCAGAATTTCATAAGGACCATGAAATCTAGCCTGCAATGGTTTGGACTGCAAGGGAAACAACACAAGGACCTTTTCCCCTGGTTTAAACTCACGGCTTCCAGCCTTATGATCATACCAAGTTTTCATTTTTCCCTGACTTGATTTCAAGTTCTCTTTGGCAAGGTCACAAGCTGCACGCAATCTTTCCTTGAACTTGCCAACATAGTCTAACAGACTGATATGCGGCTCTTTCTCTTGCCATTGTTCACTCAATAATAGCAAAGGTCCTCTCACTTCATGACCAAACACTAACTCAAATGGACTGAATCCAGTAGACTCCTGCACTGCTTCTCTAGTTGCAAACAACAGCAAATGAACCCCTTCATCCCAGTCTTTCTCATGGTCATAACAATAAGTCCTCATCATTGTCTTGAGAGTGGAATGAAACCGCTCTAAGGCACCCTGACTTTCTGGATGATAGGCACTAGAAAGAATCTGCTTTGCACCTAGTTCATACACAACCTGCTGAAACAATCCTGAAGTGAAATTGCTACCCTGGTCTGACTGAATTTCCCTGGGAAGGCCAAACAACGTGAAAAACTTTATCAAAGCCTTCGAGATTGCAGTTGCCTTGATGTTACGTAGAGGTATGGCTTCAGGGAATCTGGTAGATGCACACATGATTGTCAACAAGTACTGATTTCCAGATCTAGTCTTGGGTAATGGACCAACACAGTCAACAATGACCTTAGAGAATGGCTCCCCAAATGCTGGGATAGGCTGCAATGGAGCTACAGGTGGGTCTAACTGGTGTTTTCCAACTACCTGACAAGTGTGACAGGTTTTGCAAAAGTTGGAAACGTCTTTCCGAAGCCCAGGCCAAAAGAAGTGTTTCATGATCTTATCAACAGTCTTGTTAACACCAAGATGACCTCCTAAAGGTAAACTATGAGCCATTGTTAAGATCTCATTCCTATAGACCTTCGGAACAACAATTTGCCTGACCACTGCCCAATCTGCATTGGCAGGGATATCAGGAGGGCGCCACTTCCGCATCAACACACCATCCTTGAGATAATACCCAACTGGAACTGCGTCTATTTCTTTATCAGGAAGGGCTCTCCTCTTTAGTACACAAATTTCAGGATCATTAGTTTGCTCCTCAATCAACCGCTTTCTGGACAGAGACAAGTCTCCAGACACATCAGAATCACCAGACCCATCCGGCTGGCTGAATAGAGAACTGATAAAAGTATCTGATAAGTCCTTAAACGGAGAAACCATAGTAGGCCAATCAGAGTCATGAAGCGAACCACCTGAGTCCTGACTATTCAATGTACTGGACGGCACCACATCATCTTCTTCTTTAGCCTTCTTGGCCATAGCACGAGTCACTGCGCAAGAAGGATACAGAGATGGGTCCTCATCCCCATTTTCAGTGCTCGGCTGTGAAGTAAGATGTACAGGGGGAACTACTTTGCCCCCAGCCAGGTCATTGCCTAGCAACAGAGAAACACCCTTTATAGGTAGACTTGACATAAGTCCCACCTTTACCTGTCCTGTAACTAAATCTGACTTCAAGAATATAGAGCGCAGGGGTACAGATACAGTCCTCCCTTCAATACCTTGTACAAGTATGAAATCCCCTGAAGCGGTCTCATCACGTAACTCCAAGGAGTCCATCAACAAAAGTGACTGAGAAGCTCCGGTATCCCTTAGGATATATATGGGGACAGGAGTAGTATGCTCATTCAGAGCCACAAATCCCTCTGACACAAATGGAAGAAATTCCTCCCTCACAAAGTCAGCTGTATTAGGCTTTTTAGCCCCACAAGAAGCAGGCAATTTAGCAGATCGGTTATCTACTACAGGGGTTTCTAACCTTGTTTTCACAAAGGCATTTGGTTTGGTATCCTTTTCTTTTTCTTTCTTAGCTTTAAGGAACCAACAGTTAGTTGTAACATGACCAGATTTCTTGCAATAACTGCAAACTAGACCACTTTTGTCACTGTCAGCTTTCACACTTTGATCAGACCTGTTACTGGATTTCTGAGCACCATCACCAGATTTGTCTTTGTCTTTGGGTGAGGAATCTTGGGTATCACCATAACCCTTTTTCTGAAATTGGGACCATCTATTGTTACTGCTAGACTGAAATTTAGACTTATGTGTGAGAACATATTCATCTGCAAATTTGGCAGCTGATTGCAAATTCAGTGCTTGCTTCTCATTAAGGTAGGTCTTAACATCATCTTTAACACAGTTCTTGAATTCTTCAACTAACACCATCTCTTTTAGTGAGTTGAAATCATCCTTGACCTCCATAGAAGTACACCAGCGCTCAAAGCAAACCTGCTTTTCATTAGCAAATTCAACATAAGTCTGATTTTCAGATTTCTTCAGACCTCTGAATTTCTGTCGGTAAGCCTCTGGAACCAACTCATAAGCTCTCAAAATAACCTTTTTGACAACCTCATAATCAGAGGAATCATCTGCAGACAAAGCCGAATAGGCTTGTTGAGCTTTACCCTTGAGGACAGTTTGCAACATCAGAGGCCAGTGTTCCTTTGGCCACTGGCAACTCTTTGCTACCTTTTCAAAACACTGGAAATAGTTGTCAACATCCTTTTCTGAAAATGGAGGCACCAGTTTTACCTCCTGGCTAGCCCGAAATTTATTTTCAGTTGCAATTTTTATTTTTAGTTGCTCCATTTGGAGTCTTTCTTCTCTATCGAATTTCTCTAATTCAAAATCTCTCTGTCTTGCAAATTTTTTTAACTCAAATTCTCTTTCTTTCTCTCTTTCTTCCCTTTCTTTCTCTCTTTCCTACCTTTCTTTTTCTCTTTCCTCCCTTTCTTTCTCTTTTTCCTCCCTTTCTTTTTTCTCTTCTCTTGCTAATTTTTCCAACTCAAACTGCCTTTGTTTTTCTTTTTCCTCCCTTTCAATCTCTAGCATTTTTAATTTAAGTTCCATTTCTATATTTGGATTTTCCACTGGAAACTGTTCCAGATCTCCTGGTGCAAACACATTTTCATCAATGTAATATTCAACTATCTCTCTAGCCAGTCTTGCTTTTCGCATGGCTGGTTTTACCTCTGTCAGCTCTAACTGTCTGCAAATTTCTAGCAGTTCCGTCTTTTTAAAAGACTTCAAAACCCCTACGGTTGGTGATGCCAAGAAATCATCCATTGCTGTTGTCAATATATATCTAGGAAAATTCACAAAAACAATTTCACAATTTGAAATGTTAGATTTTCAATAAATTACTCACAAAATGGTCTCTCCCGGACGAGCCCCCAATTTGTGATGGCCCCAATTTCTTATTACATTTACAACATAACAGCAACAGCAACAGCAAGGGATGACAGACACAGTTTTAAAACTCAAACACATTTAATTAAACAGACAAAGACAATAACAAATAAATAACAGCTAAGACCAAGATTGATTATCAAGAAAAAAAGAAATAATTACAGTCCCTTGTTTTGGTGGGGTTTCCTGGTGATGTGCTGGGTGAAAAACAATCCACAACAGACTGAACAGGTCTTGAACAGAATTAAAGGTCTGGTCACGTATCCTTCTTCTTGCAATTTCTCCTACTCCTTTACTGTCTCAATTCTTTTCCTTATATACTCTTTTGCAGACCCCACCCACATTTAGACCTCTTTTTTTTAACTTTCTGAGACTTGCCCCAGACATGTCCAGGACATGTCTAAACATGACTCCAGTCTGAGCTTTACAAAAAAAAGGTAAATACTGCCATCTAGTGGCCTATATTCACATTACACCATGAAGACACTCGTTGACAATTCCTGTTCAAAATGGAGGATAGATTTTTAATTGCATTTCTTTGGTCAGGGAAACTTTCAGTTACATTTGTTCATCACCCTCAGATAGCAATTGCAATTTTTCAATACTTGATAGAAAACACTTCTGTTCTGCATCAAATGAATTTGCACACAGTCTCTTATTGTTAAACAGTACTTTGGCAACTTTTGAACACACCGTTATTTTTGTTTCCACTTTCGCTTAATTTCCTTTTCAGAGATATGCTTCTAGCACACCAATCTCACACAGCCTAATTATTTATTGAAAAGTGCTTAGATTTTCTAGCTCTTTAAAAATATTTCACAAATTAAGTGTAAATAGTGTAATTAATTCATGCTCATAGAGGATATCACTGGTAGTTTTCTCTGCAATGTATTACTACTGCCAAATATTAGAGCATTTAAATATTCACTTTGTCTTGCATCTTAAAGAAATTCAGTCAGCCACAACATTAGAAACACTTGTCCATGTTTGTATAATTTACATTCAATTGTTACTTCATCTAAACTTCCCACTGTTTATAGTAACCGATCATTTAAGAGGAGTTAGCATTTATTTCATCAAGAAATAGTGACTTTTGCTCGGTTTCATAAGGAATAATTATTCTGTGTGCTTCTGCTACTTTGTCCTTTAACTAGACATTTATATGAGCACTTCATGGAATATAATGACAATTGCATTCAATCTAACAAAGACAGAACTAACAAATATGCCAGCAATGCAGTTGTTTAGAGACACTCACAGAGTTAGGTTCATTCACATTGATTTCCACACAGAAACGCAATCTGAGCTCAGGACACACACACATAAACACACACACATGCGCGCACACACACACCTCAGTGCACTTTCCTCTCTCACATTCATTCACATTGGAAAATATCCAAGGCTTAAATTTTCTTACGATCTAACCCCATTGTTGCTTTGATAACATACGCAGACAATGCTCTATTTCAACTAAACCCAAACTCCTTTACCCACAATGATTCCCAGAACCATTATGTCAACTTTCAACAAATTGCCCAGTTTCAGTCAAAGTCACGTCAACATTTGTCCCAGAACAGCAGTCCTTACTACAAGAACGACAACACCACACTTACTGTTCGTCTGTCTCATAATTGGCAATATTAACTCCTCTGTCTCACACAGCAACTAAGCCAAATTCAGTAAGTATTCCGTCACTCACCCGCACCTCTACCACACACCTTGGAGAACCTCCCTCCTGGCCTCACTACACACCCAAGGAGCCTTGCCAGTCGCTCCGGGTTGAGGACTTTCCCTTCTTTAACGTCTCTCAAGACGACCGTGCACGGAATTTCAGTCGGCGCCGATTCTCCAGGGAGTGCAGGTGAGATATTGGAACCCCGGACGATGCCCCCAATGTTAAAGGAATTTTAACATTAAATTCCTCGTATCACCTTCACATAAGAAACCCAGACTACTCAGGGAAAAAATCAGTCAGAGGCAGAGAAGTTAATATTCAAGCCAAAGTCAGTTTACTTTTCTGCAGCAAAGGATCCCCATACAAGTCAAGTCAAGATGGAGGATGATACAGTTAGTCTCTCTCTGGTTTTTGTAGGGGTACTCCATGACGTTCTCCTCCCCCCGCGCTGATTTACACATCATGATGTAATCTGGAGACCCCTCGCTGTCTTATGCCACCTACGTCACGCTGTCGTAAGGCTGCACACATACATCTCGTTGGGGAGGAGAGCACCTGTCTTCTCTATCAGCCCCGGCTCCAGTTTATCTTGTTATGCATTCCGGAGCTTTCTATAAACACAAACTTAGAGACAGAGAAAAACATCTTGTCCTTGGTACAGACATTCAGCTTTGCATGACTTTAGATAGGCTATATGTCATGACGCACTGGTACAGTTATGCAGGCCCCTGCTAAATCAGAAATATGCAAGCACACACACACTCTAGGCCGAAAAGGTTATGAAAGAAAGCAAAGTAGGAGCAAGCAAGGATAAACAATTAATAATAATTAAATCAATCAATAAAAAAAATGATTCCACAATGGCAAACCCTGAGAATATGTGAATGCATAAATACGAGTCTGAACTGGTCCCGTGGGAGGCGAGGACCCCACGCATGGACCGCCGACATCCAGCCAGCCCAGCCCAGCCCCCCCAAAGCAAAAAACCTTGGGGAAACACTGTGCCAATTCCACTCTGCACCTCTGCACTAATAGGTTACCTTCAGAGGGAATATTCCTCTTTTTCATTCTCTTGAAAAGCATCAAGTAGGAGCAAATACCACCTTCTAAGAAAGTCTCCAGTAATAAAGGCTCTTCTATCAACACCGTGCAATTACTCCAGTTAACTGCAGAAGGAGGGAAGGCAGTTGTTGAGCCTACTGGTCGCCAATGGAAACCTCCTGAAGTGGAGAGGGAGGATAAAGAGGACTTGACTTTCCACATCTAGTGCCGTCTCCGTTATGATGAACTGCTGGTTTGATTGCTGGTGAGATTCGCCTGTTTCTTCCTCTTCCAGATCTGATTTTAAAAAGCAAATTGACTAATGTTACTTGATAAGATTCCCACCTCCCACAGAATGTCAACTTCAAAACAAGGCAACATTGATACAGTGTGCTGTTATGTTTGGGACAAATGCATACTTTTTTTGCTTAACTTTGCTTTGTACAAACTCCATTTCCAGTGATGTTAAGAAGTTGTTTAAAATGTGAAAAAAACAGAATACAATGATTTGCAAATCCTTTTTGACCTACAGCGCCCTCCATAATTATTGGTACCCCAGGTTAAGATGTGTTCTTTAGCTTATAATAAATTCAGTTTTTTTCTAAAAAATATAGGACCACAATGAAAAAAAAGAGGAAAATCCAGCCTTAAATTCAAGTGCATTTATTCAGTGGGGAAAAAATCCCACATTAAGAAATAATTATTTTACATCAAATCATGTGTGCCACAATTATTAGCACCCCTGATGTTAATACTTTGTACAACCCTCTTTTGCCAACAAAACAGCACCTAATCTTCTCCTATGATGTTTCACAAGATGGGAGAATACAGAAAGAGGGATCTTCGACCATTCTTCTTTGCACAATCTCTCTAAATCATCCATCGACCTGGGTCCTCTCCTCTGCACTCTCCTCTTCAGCTCACTCCACAGGTTTTCAATGGGGTTGAGGTCAGGGGACTGAGATGGCCATGGCAGGAGCTTGATTCTGTGTCTGATGAATCATTTCTGTGTAGATTTGGCCACATGTATAGGGTCATAATCGTGCTGAAAGACCCAGTGACGACCCATCTTCAGCTTTCGGGCCGAGGCCACCAGATTTTTATTTAAAATGTCCCGGTATTTCAAAGCGTTCATGATGCCATGCACCCTAACAAGGTTCCCAGGGCCTCTGGAAGAGAAACAGGCCCACAGCATCACCGATCCTCCCCCATACTTCACAGTGGGCATGAGGTGCTTTTCTGCATACTCATCTTTTCTGTTCTGCCAGACCCACTCGGGAGAGTTTGTTGCCAAAAAGCTTAATCTTGGTCTCATCTGACTAAAGCACACGGTCCCAGTTGAAGTCTTAGTACCGCTTAGCGAACTCCAGACATTTGCGTTTATGATTGTGAGTGAGAAAAAGGTTTTTTCCGTGCATGCCGCCCAAACAGCTTGTTGGCAAGTAGATGGCGCCTGATGGTTGTTTTGGAGACTTTGTGACCCCAAGCTGCTACCATTTGTTGCAATTCTTTAACAGTGAGCTTTGGCAAACTTTTTATTTCTCCTACCATCCTCCTCACTGTGCGTGGTGGCAAAATAACCTTGCGTCCTCGACCAGGCTTGTTTACCACTGTTCCAGTTTTAAACTTCTTTATGATTCCTCCGACAGTAGATATGGGCAGGTGCAGGCGAGTGGCTATTTTCTTGTAGCCATCGCCTGACTTGTGAAGGTCGACACACACCTGCCTTACTTAAATGGAGTGTTCCTTTGTCTTTCCCATGTTGAAGAGTGGATCAGAGAAATGGCCTCTGTGTCACGTCATATTTATACCCCAGGGAAACAGGAAGTGATGAATTACTAATTAAATGTTCCTAGATACTCTAATCAACTTTGTAAACTACTGTAGAAATGACAGAAATACTTCAATTACATTTATTTCCTAGGAATTGTTAGGGGTGCCAATAATTGTGGAACAGGTGATTTTATGAAAAATAATTATTTCTTTGTCAGGGATTTTTTTCCCTTAAAATTCACTTGAGTTGAAGGTTGCGGTGATTTTTCTACAATTTTCAGTGTGAGAATATGCTTCTGCAATAAAAATTAAACTTATTTTAAGGCTTTTAACTCATCTTAACCAATAATGCCAATAATTATGGAGGGCGCTGTATATTCAATTGAGTACACTACAAAGGCAAGATATTTAATGTTCAAACTTGTAAACTTTACTGTTTTTTCGAAATATTCACTCATTTTGAATTTGATGCCTGCAACACGTTCCAAAAAAGCTGGGACAGGGGCAACAAAAGACTGGGAAAGTTAAGGAATGCTCAAACAACACCGGTTTGGAACATTCCACAGGTGAACAGTTTAACTGGAAACAGAAGTGTGTCATGATAAGGCATAAAAGGAGCATCCCAAAAAGGCTCAGTCATTCAGAAGCAAGGATGGGGCAAGGTTCACCACTTCAGTGACAAATGAGCAAATACTCCAACAGTTAAACAAAAATGTTTCTCAGCGTGCAGTTGCAAGGAATTTAGGGATTTCATCATTTACAGTCCATAATACCATCAAAAGATTCAGAGCATCCGGAGAAATCTCTACATGTAAGCGGCAAGGCTGAAAACCAACATTCAATGCCCGCGACCTTTGGTCCCTCAGATGGCACTGCATTAGAAACCGACACCATTCTGGAAAGGATGTTACCATGTGGGCTCAGGAACACTTTGGAAAACAAGTGTTTGCCACTAAAGGTGGCCACGTCCCCCATCGCTTCATTAGATACTGCTTCAGTAAATACTACATACTTCAATGTATTAACAAGTTTGAAAAGTGGCCAAAGAGGTGAGCTTGAAAATAAGGTGAAGGTCACCCATATCGACTGGTGTCTGCGTAATGCCCCACTGTAGGCTGATACCAAATTTGAAGACTCTAGGTGCAACGGTTCATGAAATACTGCGTGAACAAGAAATGGGACGTACGGACGGACGCTGCTGAATACATAGTCCCCCATTCCGCGTTGCGGCAGGGGACAGCCATTGTCAGTAAACACAGTTCATTGCTACATCTCCAAGTGCAAGCTAAAACTCTACTATGTGAAACGAAAACCAATTATCAACAACATCCAGAAACATCACCGGCTTCTCAGAGATGGAGTGACGCAAAGTGGGAAAGTGTGGTGTGGTCTGAGGAGTCCACATTTCAAATTGTTTTTGGAAATCATGGACATCGTGTGCTCCGGGCTTAAGAGGAAAAGGGCCATCCAGTTTGTTATCAGCTCAAAGTTCTAAAGCTAACATCTGAGATGGTATGGGGATGTGTTGGTGCCCATGGCATGGTTAACTTATCTGTGAAGGCACCATTAATGCTGAAAGGTACACACAGGTTTTGGAGCAACATATGCTGCCATCCAAGCAACGTCTTTTTCAGGAACGTCCCTGCTTATTTCAGCAAGACAATGCCAAGCCACATTCTGCACGTATTACAACAGCCTGGCTTCGTAGTAGAGGAGTGCGGGTAATAGACTGGCATACCTATAGTCCAGACTTGTCTCCCATTGAAAATGTGCGGTGCATTATGAAGCGGAAAATACAACAAGAGACCCCGGACTGTTGAGCAACTGAAGTCGTACATAAAGCAAGAATGTGAAAGAATTCGACTAACAAATATTCTAAAATTACTTTCCTCAGTTCCCAAAAGCTTATTGAGTGTTGTTGAAAGGAAAGGTGATGTAACACAGTGGTAAACATGCCCCTGTCCCAGGTTTTTTGGAATGTGTTGCAGGCATCAAATTCAAAGTGAGTGAATATTTTCAAAAAAACAATGAGACACTCCAGTTGGCTGCGACCACATGGATGTAGTCCCCGAAAGCCCGCTTCTCCATTTTTTGTGCATTATTCAGTAAATACTGTTGCCATGGCAACCTAAATAATAAGGTTTTATCAATGAGGTATATCACATATCCATACAAAATATGAAAGTAATCAGTCAAAAACTGGAGCCTGTACTACGACCAAAAGGAAATCTCTATGTTTTGCCTCTAATGTGTGTTTTATTCGGCCAATAATGTTGTCATGGCAACCAAAAAACGATAGGAGCCATAAGTGAAGTATAACACATGTACAACCCCCAAATAGGTGGGAGGAAGTGATAATTGTCAATAAAATCTAAATGCAATGACTTTCAGATCACATGAGCCAATATTTTATTTACAATAGAACACAGACAACATTTCAAATGTTGAAAATGAGACATTTTACATTTCTATCCACAAAATGAGCCATTTCAAAATTTCTGGCTGCTGTGGTCTCAAAAAAGTTGAGACACAGGCAAAAAAAAGGGGGGGGGGGGGGTGAAAAAGCAATCAATTTAGAAGAGAATCAGCTGAAAGAACATTTAGCAAGTAATTAAATTAACTGGCATCCATTGTGTAACATGATTGGATATAAAAGGGATGTCTTAGAGAGGCTGAGTCTCAGAAGTAAAGATGGCCAGAGGCTCTACAACCTGTGAAGGCTTGTAAATAATTTGTGGAATACTTAAAATGATGTTCCTCGACGTCAAATTGCAAAGGCTTTGAAGGTCTCATCATCAACAGTGCATTACATCATCAAAAAATTCAGAGAAACTAGAAAAAGGGACAAGGAAGACCTTTAATGCCTGTGATCTTCAGGCCCTAAGACGCCACTGAATCACTCACCGGCATGATTCTTTCAGTGACATTACTAAATCGGCCCAGGAATACTTCAAGAATCCACTGTCTGTAAACACAGTCCGCTGTCCCATCCACAGATGCCACCTAAAACTATCAGGCAAAAATGAAGCCATTGTTGAGTATGATCTAGAAGCGCCACCGTGTTCTGTGGGCTAAGGCTCATTTAAAATGGACTGTACCAAAGTGACAAAGTGTCCTGTGGTCAGACGAGTCCAAATTTCATGTTTTTGTTGGAAATCACGGGCGTCGTGTCCTCCGAGCTAAAGGGGAGAAAGACCACCCCTCCTATTATCAGCGTTCAGTTCAAAAGCCAGCATCTCTGATTTCATGGGGATGCATTAGTGCATATGGTTTGGGACACTTACATGTTTTAAAAAGCAACGTGAATGCTAAAAGGTATATAAAGGCTTGAGAGCAACATATGGTCCCCTCCAGACAACATCTATTCCAGGGAAGGTCTTGTGTATTTCAGCAGGACAATGCAAAACCACAAACTGCAGCTATTACAACAGCATGGCTTCGTAGTAGATGAGTCCGTGTGCTGAACTGGCCTGCCTGCAGTCCTGATCTTTCACCGATTGAGAACATTTGTCCCAAAATTAAACGAAAAGTCTGTCAAAGGAGACCCAAAACTCTCCAGCAGCTGGAAGCCTGTATTAAACAAGTGGGATCAAATTCCAATGGCTAAACTCAAGAAACGTGTCTCCTCAATGCCCAGACGCCTCGACTATGTGTTAAAAAAAAAGGTAATGCTACACTATGGTAAACAGGCCCCTGTCCTAACTTTTTTGAGACCTGTAGCAGCCATCAAATTTGAAATGAGATCATTTTGTGGATAAAACAGTGAAATTCCTCAGTTTAAACATTTGCTATGTTATCTCTGTTCTATTGTGAATAAAATACAGCTGGTGTGATTTGAAAGTCATGGCGTTTTGATTTTATTCACAATTTACACTTCGTCCCAACTATTTCAGAATTGGGGTTGTACGTACCAAATATTAAAGAAATTGGCCAAAAATTCCAGCCGGTAGAGCGTCCATAAGAGAGTGTCTATGGATGCGGTGGTGGCGGAGACGACACACGTGAATCCATGGCAGCTGCTCGACTTCGTCCGGGGGCTACAATGAACTTTATCAATTTTAACATTAAATATCTTGCCTTTGTCGCGTACTCATTCGGATACAGGTTGAAAAGTTGATTTGCAAACTCTGTTATAATGGTGATATTCACGTTTTACACAACATCCCAACTTCATTGGAATTATAATCCTTATGATATTTTAATCTTAACCAAAATGTTTTTTCTGGAAGCTGGGGGCGGCCCCCGCGACCCTTTCGGTCATGATACATGCTGTGTGTTGAAATTGTCATGAAATGATTTTCAATCATGCCGAAATAAAGAAAAAAAAAAATTGGCGTTTGTACTTAATTAATTTAAAAAAAAAAAAAGTGTCTCATTTCTGAATTCAATAGCTCTAAATTCAATGGATAGAGCTTTATTCAACAACAACACTAATGTTCACATTCCCAAAGATACTGCTTAACCACTTAAAAATATAGTTACACCAACTCTAAAACTGTAAACTTAAGGCGACGAGCCCAAAACAACAAGAATGAGCTGAAAATTACTGCACTACACACCAAGCAAAGCTTCACCAGAGAAGATACCATGCACCTGGTGATGTCTATAAGCCACCTACAGCCCAACCAGAGATGGCAAGTGAAAAATATACGAAAAAGTATCGAATCCAATCCTTTTCATTCGCCTAAAGGGGAACTCCGGTCAATTTCAACCCGTATCTTTGTTGTTTGTGGTGAAGGAGTACTGTCAATAGCGAGACAAAGAAAATTGGTTTTGCCTACACCGAGTTATGCTCCTGCTAGAGTTCGCACCTAAGCGGCTCAAACGGGGCAGGCTTTTAACGTGCTTTTAACCTCTTAACACGATCGAGATGTCATTTCAAGTCCATAGCCATGTTAACTTAACCCTTCCAAGTGACCACAGTGAATTTGACTGCAGTAGCTTACCTAGAAATGCATTAAAGGTGTGCTAATTCACTCAGTGCACATACCTCTGTTTACTTCCTGTGTTCCGGTGAAGTCCACACTAGTCAACTGTCGAACTTGTATAATCCAATGTTCCAAAATGTAATTTTTCCACCAAGAAATTATGATTACGAATTGCTGTGGTAATGTCCATTGTAACGACTATGTAGCAACATAGCTACACCGCAACCTAACATCACAACTAGCTTCAATTACATTTGAATACTCGCGTGCGGGCTCATTGGGAAATAGCACTACTGGTGAGTGTCGGCATCATCCATGGAAATCGGAGAGCTGACAGACAGAGCTTGGAGTGAGATCAGGAGGAATATCAGAGGAAATGGTGCGACTTTGTGCTTTTCCAAATTGTGGCAACAAAATGAGCAGGTATTTCTACTTGAGCTGTCACCCTTTACCCCTGCGCAACAGGGAGACCTTGCCGTTGTGGCTGGTTGCACTTCAACTTGATGCGCAAACTCCGTTGTGAACATTATGTCAGAGAAATTACCGTGTTTGCAGTGAACATTTTGAAGAGAACGACTTCACCGAAAAGAGCGACAAATGCCGGTGCTCTGTCAAATTTTGCTCCTTTGTCAAAAAATGCTACTTTAATGCAAAGCGATCGTATAGTCTTTGTTTTCGCCTTGATATTGCAAGATGAATCAGATTACAGTAGTAACTTTGTTATTTGTTTGCTTATTATAATATAAGCGGCTTTTATAACGAGTTGGATAAGTTCTACGAAGATATATGCCCATATACGCCATTATCATCTAATTACTGCATTTTCAGGAAACCCCATCGTGTCCATGCAAATATATGTACACTTACAGTTACAGGTCGAAATGCGCACTGAAAATAAATCTATTTTTATGATATTTAAGGATTCTTAAGATATGAGTGAGGAAACAGCCCGAGATTTTAGGTTTGCGGAAGCGCAGAACCGCGAGGTAGCATGTTTTGATAGGTAGCAAAATTTGCCAGAACACCGGCATCTGAAAGTAAATGCCATTCCAAAAGCGAAAGGGCCAGCTGCAGACAAATTGGTGGTAACGTCTTTATGATTTCTTCTTATGACTTCCCTTGGTAGCCTCGGAACATACATGCATATGGGGCTTTTCATGCGAGATGATATGTGCCGAGTTTGGAGTATAGCGATCTAATTTCTAAGTTTCTTGCCTGCTTTGATCTTTAAAAATTACATTTTGGAATATTGGATCGTGCGGGTTCGACATCTGACTACTGTGGACATCACCGGAACACAGCAAAAGCAATCTTAAAGGGCAAAAGCACGTTAAAAGCCTGCCCCATTTGATCCACTAAGGCGCAAATTCTAGCAGGAGCATAACTCGGTGTAGGCAAAACCAAATTTCTTCGTTCGTCTCGCTATTGATAGTACTCCTTCACCACAAACAACAAAGATACGTGTTGAAATTGACCGGAGTTCCCCTTTAAGATTCATATTGTGCGATTACAAACTTTGGTGTCCTCAGCCAAATCAAGAAAAATTTTACTTTTGTATACATAACAAGTATTTGCCACTAACGTGTCTTTGTCCCCCGCCAGAAGATGTGAAATCGTGTCAAAATGAGCAGTCGGTCGGTGTGACCTTGAGAGTGACGCGAAGGTCAGCAAAATCGACTGGCGCCGGGGTATCACCCTAATACATTTTGACATGAATTTTGAAGGAAATCCGTCAATTCGTTCTTGAGATATCTCGCTGACAAGGATTCGGGACGTACAGACGGACGGACGGTCGTGAATACTATGTCCCGTCGCTTCGCGTGTTCCGCGCAGCAGGGACAATCAAGCTCACTATTTAGCATTACTGCTAGTCTATCAAATCTAGTACATTTTTTTAATGGAGAATGATGTGAATATCAGGATTTTATTATGAAAAACATACAAAGCAAAACTTACCTTCAATGGGTTTTCCCACCCTGGAGAGAAAAATAACATAAAATTGAGCAAGAAACAAGAACGCAGCAACCCACAATGACTGTCTAGACATACCTTTTTGTCCTGATTCAGAGGTTCCTTACTCATAATCAGTGAATACCAGAGCTCAACAGCACTTACCAGGATGGTTACAAACAATATGGTTAACTTTGGAACAGAAATATTCCAATTTGCTCCCAGTACTAATGCATTCCCCAATTTCTCCAGGAGCCGGCCATGCTGACTACAAAGAGTCAGTTATCTAGAGATAAGTCAAACGCTTCACCAGCATATTAAAATTAAATCCAAAAGAATCATATGTGTGCACTATATATGCATTTATCTAACAAAACTCGAAAATAAACACTGAACTCATTCATAAAGGCATTAACTGACCTTTGCACCAAAGCCCAAATACTGCAGCAAAGAAAAGAAGCGCAGATGCTACTACAGCCACTCTGGATCGCACAGGTTTGTCTTCACAAACTCTATCTTTCGTATTGGTTCCTTCTGCAGTCTTCTGCTGATCAGAATTACAACTGAAACAAGCAATAAAATAAGATTGAATTAAGTAATTTTCTTTGTCTCTCAACATTAACACCCATCTCAAATGTTGGTGTCCTGCTATTTCTGCACCAAGTTATCTTTTACTGTCAATTGTGACCAATCGCAGCATCCAATAATTACGCTTAAAATCTGCCATCTCAACTCAACTTTGGCACACTGTTGAGGGGGAGTGAATACTATTGTCAGCTCAGAGTGAGCAGGGACCAAGTAGTTTAAATTGTATTCAAGGGCCTTTCTGCGCAGAAATAGCATGGCCTCCAAGCTTATAGGAGTCCATCAACTTTGCAACTGCAGCAATCCAGTATTCCAGCACAATCCACCAGAGCTGCAGTAGCTCACTGGGGAATCTGAATAGCCAGTTGGCAAGATTGCACGGCAGGATGAGAGTATGGAGTGTCGGCCTTGCACTGGAGTAGCATAATATCCAATCTGCATTCCTGCTGCTCTTGGCCTCTACACACTGGGACAGGCTAATATACAGGTAGTCTTAAACACAACCTACATTCTCCACACTGTGCAGCTGACACCGTGTGCTGAAAAATAACCATCTGGACAATCTTCACACTGCGTGTCTGCAGTTTTTGTGCCTGTAGAAAAGACAGCACAACAGTCATTTACACAACAGTCATTCACACAATGCCCATGTTCTCCTCAAGTATTTCACAGTGAAGACGAATATTGAAGTAAAAAGTGAGATACCCGGTGGCTGTGTAACAAACAAAAAATTTTCACCACTGATTGAACTAGGAGGTTCAGATAAAGTCTCAGATAAAATGAAGCCATTTCAACTGAAATCATACCTGGTACTTTGAGATACTGCCCAGGGATACACATGGAATGTTTTATTGCAAAATTACACTCTTTATTTCTTGAATATCTTCGACAATAAAATCCATCTTTAACATGGCAGAACGCGTTCCTCATCGTGGTGCACTCCTGAAGATAAATAAGTCCCTGCCCTAGAAAACATATCGGAAACTGTAAAATTTCATCTTTTTAAATTGCAGTAAGAATTAAATGAATATTACAGCCATGACAACTCACCTGGATTACAAGACTTGCATGGAATGCACTTTGTGAGTCTGTTGGGTTCATCCATGTACGTTACCCCTTTTACACAGGGAATACATGTAGTGCTGGTATCTAAAGTACAGTCTTTGAGCACAACTGAGCCTGGGATATCAAATGAGTACATAATGAGCATTTATTTGATTTCTAAGAATCTTTGAATCTTTTTAGTCTTACAGCAGTCCTGAAAATAAATATCTCATTTGTTCTAAAAAGGAAGTATCTTGAGCTTAACAAACAATTAAAAATGGATGTTAAAATGGTGATTGACCAGGCATTTTGATTGCATTTCTTCAATTATACATCAGAGGGCATTTCATTGCTTAGTGAACCTGTGATACCAAGTTCTCACAGGTTATTCTCCAGTTAGAAATATTACCAATCATCTAGTAATTTTAGGTGAACATAAACACATATTTAGATTTTAAATTTATTTGTTGAACATGCCCACAATCTACAAAAATAACATAGGCTGATAGATGACTAGATTAGTATTGATGACCTTCTGGACATGGAGGACAGCACTCGCCAGCATCACTCAAGTATTCTGATGGTGGACAAAGTTTTCTTGTGGAGATACCAATTAATGACGAATATATTACCTGTGGAAAATAAGGAAAATAATACATCTTACACATCTATAGGCTATATTCTAAGACACAGTCAACAAAAAAATCTACCATAAATAATCTGAAATAACAATAAATAGCAGGGATTACATCTTAAAATTCAAGAATATTCACGTGATACATGAAAAGATCAACTGATCTTTAAAGTTGAAAATTTTATGGAAAGGTGAAGGTGACAGGAAAAGGTAAAATGTTACAGGTCACTGAAACATTCAAGAGGTACAACCAGAGGATACAGTCAAACAACACAGGCAATTTTGACGGACCACTGTTGTCAACATGGGGTCATTCCACGCCAAATGTCCGAATGCCCCCGCTCGACCATCTCAGATTTGACTGAAAAAAATCCAGGAGGTTCACACACTTCCAAATAGGAAGTGTCCAAAATATTAGCTCCCAACTCCTTATAGTTTTGTCATAAAAAAACATTTTGTCAACTACCCCCTGACCTGTTTTGAGCAGAGTTTTCTGGGGAGCCACTTTCAGATTGTTGTATCTACAAATCTATTTAAGGTAGGTCCTTCAAATTTTCAAGGGTTGAAATCTGGCAGAAATATTTGTAGAATATTGACTTTCACACATGTGCTTTTGGTTTATCACAGAATTCTGTGGGCTTGATTTGCTCGAAAATTCTACTCATAAAATAGGACTGCATATTTGAAGGACTGTGGAAAGTGCAATTTCAAAGACAGAGGTTTGGTAATGAATATACACCATCTCACACATGCTGTGTATTTTGTACAGGGTGTTTAAAAAAAAAAAAGTATACCCAAATAAAATAATTTTATTTATTTTTATGAAAAAAACTTAATTTTTTTAAGTGTAATATGCCGTTGGAAAGGGCTGATTGAGCTCTTTCCAATGATGCCTAGAACATGCATTCATTTCCATGGGTGAATGAGCAGCAATGCATCTTTTGAAGGGCACCCAGATCCTTACTGTACCAAATGTTATGTTCTTCATTACGAAGAATTGGGAAGAGACATCAAACAAAAAGATTGATGAAGATTACTCATTTATTCAGTGAAATGTTCCCCGGAGTAAATTCATGGGCCTGGCCCCTCAACATGACCGCCCTCCCTATCAATACATAGCTGGCATCGTCTGACCATGTTGCGGACAGCTCGTTGGATTATTTGGTGATCATGGCGCAAGTTATCAACTGCCTGTGTGATCCTCTGCCTTAAATCATCCAGATTTGCTGGAGAAACCTAAGGTGAAAACCTTATTTTCAGATAACCCCACAGGAATCCCCAGATTTACCCCCTGTGACTTTTTCCAAAAAAATGACAGCACCCAACAACATAAAATGGACTGTTTTAGAAAGATTAGAAGTCTCTTTTTAACATATCCAAAATTTGTGATGCATTGCAATAATGCAATAAAGCATTTTGTTGAGTTTAAGCTGTGTGTTGTAAATTTAGAGTGTTTTCTTAGCCTCTGAAAGTGCCTTCATGAATGCTATGCGTGTATGCAAACACCACATTTTCAAAAATTCATTTTGTGAAAATAAGGCAAAACACCATCATGAATTTTGGATATGTTAAAAACAGACATCTAATCTTTCGAAAACAGAAAATTTTATGTTGTTGGGTGCTGTCATTTTTCGGTATAACATGGCAAAGATGGCACCAAATTTATTTTTTCCATTTTTAAATCTTAAAATTTTCTAGACCGTTCATCACAGAGGGCCAGTTTTAAAATACAAAGTACACAGCATGTGTGAGATGGTGTATGTTCAATATCAAACCTCCGTCTTTGAAATTGCACTTTCCACAGTCCTTCAAATATGCAGTCATATTTTATGAGTAGAATTTTCGAGCAAATTCAAGCCCCCAGAATTCTGTGATAAAGCAAAAGCACATGTGTGAAAGTCAATATTCTACAAGTATTTCTGCCAGATTTCAAGCCTTGAATATTTGAAGGACCTACCTTAAATACTTTTGTAGATACAACAATGTGAAAGTGGCTCCCCAGAAAACTCAAAACAGGTCAGGGGGTAGTTGACAAAATGTTTTTCTATGACAAAACTATAAGGAGTTGGGAGCTAAAATTTGGGACTTTTCCTATTGGGAAGTGTGCGAACCTCCTGGAATTTTTTCAGTCAAATCTGAGATAGTCGAGCAGGGGCATTCGGACGTTTGGCGTGGAATGACCCATAGGCGATCTGTCCAGAAACTGATATAAGTGACAAGGGTGACGAGAAAGGTAACTGCAATGAAGCTTTAGTGAAGCTCAATGTCAGAGTAAAACGGGAAGGCTGCTGCACCCATCCTCAGAGTTAAGGATCTGGAGGGGGGAGGGCACGTATGTACAGAGTATGTACAAAGTTTAAGTCAATAATTCCCTGACCTACCCTTCAGGTGGGAGACGGGGAGATTATCAAGAGTCATCAGAAGATGACATATCCCACCAGTTCCACATAATTCGTGATTTGTGGCAGTTTTTGAATTCTGCTGTAGAAAAGGGACAAAGTCCAATTTTTGGGCTGTTTTTGGTTTAGAAATGAAAAATTTTGGGCAGAATGGAACTGAAACCCCCAAAAGGCACAACTACAGCATAAGGGTAAGTTCCATACCGAATTTGAAGTTTCTAAGTGGCATAGTTTTTGAGTTCTGTCCCGAAAACGAGACAAAGTCCAATTTTAGGGCTGTTTTTGGTGAAAATTTCCGAAATTATGGGCAGCATGGAACTGAAACCCCCAAAAAGGCACAACTACGCCATAAGAGTATGTTCCATAGCAAATTTGAAGTTTGTAAGTGGTATATTTTTTGAGTTCTGCTCCGGAAATGAAAATGATTACGGACGGACGGACGGATAAATTTTGGGCACCATGATTTCAAAATGCCCAAAAGGCACAATGGGATCACTAGAATAACATGCGTACAAAATATGAAGTTTGTAAGTGGCAGAGTTTTTGAATTCTGCTCTAGAAAAGGGACAAAGTCCAATTTTTGGGCTGTTTTTGGTTTAGAAATGAAAAATTTTGGGCAGAATGGAACTGAAACCCCCAAAAGGCACAACTACACCATAAGAGTAAGTTCCATAGCAAATGTGAAGTTTGTAAGTGGCATAGTTTTTGAGTTCTGTCCCGGAAACGAGACAAAGTCCAATTTTAGGGCTGTTTTTGGTGAAAATTTCCAAAGTTATGGGCAGCATGGAACTGAAACCCCCAAAAGACACAACTACACCATAAGAGTAAGTTCCATAGCAAATCTGAAGTTTGTAAGTGGTATAGTTTTTGAGTTCTGCTCCGGAAATGAGAATGATAACGGACGGACGGACAGGGCGATGACTATATCCCACGGTATTCCATACCGGTGGGATAAAAATCTACAATGGGAAATAGAATTGAGAGAAAATGCCGTTTTTGCTTATTAGCTAATTATTCAGAATTATTCCGTCTCACACTGGAGCCCTGTTACCGCTTTGTCGATGACACTCTGTGATCTTCACTTGAAACCTACTGGTATTTGTGAGAAGACTGGGTATTGTTGTAATGCTTTTTGTTTCATCAGCTGTAACTAACCAAATTTTTGAGCTTGAGTCGAGTTCAAGCCTTAATTACAACCATGCCTGATCTCCCCTCTTCAGTAAATTAGTTCTATGATTCTTAATCGGCGACTTTTTCAAGTGATTGGAAATTCGTCTCTACTTTGCGAAGTCGGAATAAAATTGAGAGGGTTTTGCTGGAGTTACAGTGCGCTCCCATGATCTTGGTCGTTAGACGTAAGGTGGCCATACGACTCAATCCGAGCTGTCTTTGCAAATTATGTTGTTCAATTACGTGACCATTATTAACCATTTCCAAGACAAGCAGGAAGCACCAGGTGCAGGATGAGAAATAATGGCAACAGGAATCTAGTTGGAGTCCTGCAAGATCCCCATTCTCACAGGAATCTAGTTGGAGTCCTGCAAGATCCCCATTCTCAGCGATTTGCCGACACAATTTCTTTAGATATGAGAGGATGTCAGAATTTAGCCTTTTATAAGTCTTCTAAAAGTTTTACTTAAGTCCTCTAGTGCATAGTAGGCTGTAGATGGGTAAGGCATCGGGGTCCCCAAACAACTTAAGCCTTTAATTGTTGTTAATTCCACCTCTCACTGTGTGAGTAAATCGTCTGCGTTGCGAAGCCAACACTCATGATTGAGGTGCTCACACTGTACGGTCTGACCGTCTGCCACGATCTGAGTGTTCACACTGCACGTCGAGTCGGTCCCGGTGAATGGTTCTGGCTATTGACATTTGTCAATTAAGGCACGGAGATGTAGAAGATGACGACGATGAAGAAGACGACGAGAACAAGCAACTTTAAATTCGTTTATCTCAAATCTGCAACATTTGCTGTGCACAGCCTATTTTGGCAACACATATCAAGCGAAAACACAAATCTGCATCAATGTCGAACAAAACTTTTTAGTGCTTTTAAGTCTTTACTATATCCACTTGACGCTCTGTTACTTCACGCAGGCGCAGTGAGATTAAAAAAAGGCTCTGTTATTGGCGAGTCGACTCACACTTCTGCTTCAACTGTGCGACTGACTCCCAAGAGCTGACCAAAAATTTAAATGACAGAAATTCATCCGATCATCAGATCGTGTGTCGGTCTCTCCAGTACACTGCATGACAAACTTTGCACACTGAAGCTGGAAGTAGGCCCAACTTCACAATGAGTCAGGCATCTCGAAAATCGGGTCAAAAACGGGCCGATATTGTACAGTGTATGTCTGGCTTTAACGCACACACGCACGGTCCGATCATAAATTAAAGCTGGGCATAGACTGAACGATATTGGCCCGTTTATGACCCGTTGTTCGAAACGTATGACTCGTTTTGGAGTTGGGCTGACTTCCAGCTTCATCATAGGATGTTTGTCATTCAGTGCACCAGGGAGTCCGCGGGCCAATATGCTGCTCCCAACACGCGATCTGATGATCGCGTAAATTTCTGATGTTTAAAATTTTGGTCGGCTCACGGGAGTCAGTTGCACAGTTGAAGCAGAGCCGCAAGTCAACTCGCCAATATCAGAGCCTTTTTGTTCCCTCACTGCGCCTGCATGAAGTGACAGACAGAGCGTCAGGCGGATACAGCAAAGACTTACTAGCACTAAAAAGTTTAATGGGACTTTGAAGCAGATTTGTGCTTCAGCTTGATATTGCTGAAATAGGCTGTGCACAGCAAATGCTGCAGATTTCAGATAAAAGGATTTAAAGTTTCTTGCTCTTCTTGTCTTCTTCTGCGCCTCCGTGCCTTCAAACGCAACTTTATTGACAAATGTCAATAGCTAGAACAGTCCACCAGGACTGACTAGACGTGCAGTGTGAGCACTCAAATCGTGGCAGGCAGTGAGACTGTACAGTGTGAGCACCTCAGTCGAGTCTTGGCTTCACCGCGCAGGCAATTTACTAGTACAGTAAGAGGTGGAATTAACAACAACATTTTTTTACTTGCACAGTGTATGCCCAGCTTAAGGATTACATGCAAAACATCTGGCATCAATAGAAATATAGTAGCATATATTAACTAATACATTAAGATTTCCTGTCAGGACACGTTTTGGTCGTGTCTATGATTGTGCTTTGATTTGAAAGAAGTTCAAATCTATAGAAGTCTATGAGAAAATGGCCCTACTTTCCCACCTAATTTATATTTCAATAATGATTTTACATATTATTTTATGATATCCATCTCAAGTTTCAAGCCTCCTTCGATATGTCATGATGTTCATTTCTGTAAATTATGGTCCCAAATAGACTAGAATAAAGGATAAAGCCAGAATATGCTTTAGGGGCGTGGCTATCTTTTGGTCCTCGTCCGATACGGTAAGATCCACCCGTAGATACAGCCCTTGCTCCTCCCTGGATCTTCAGTTCATTCTCTCGTCCAAAGGGAATTACATCTGGTTTAAAAATGACAAAATAGCGCTGTTTAATTTGCCAAAATCTAGGCTTCCTAAATGGTACGCTGAAACCAATGGGTGACGTCACGGTTGCTTCTTCCATCTTTTTATAGTCTATGGTGCTGCGTCCATCCTTTTATACAGTCTACTGTATGCGCGCAGTCCAGGATGAAATTAAGGGCGAAAGTATGGGCACCGAATCGGCATGATTGGACAGCTTTATGAAGACACCTAACATCACGACCATAGTCGAATGAGATTATCCAACAACCAGCAAAAATCATTACGCCCTCATCGGAGTTGGCTACGCCCAGCCCTCCTAATTTGGGTCACTAAATTATATGTTCAGAATGTTCGCTGAAAGTTCATTGGATCAGGCCTCGAACTACAGGTGATAAGAGGCATGGCAAAAGTTGCCGTGGTCGATGCTGAAAATACAAGGCCACTACGGCAAATTTGCCTCCATATAAGGGACACCACAGCAAAGTCTGCCGCTACCTTGCGGGCACAGCAGCAAATCCACCATGGAGCTTTAGGTCATCACTTCAGCTAATACAAAGTAAAGGTCCGTAGTCTCAGATGTTCCTCACATAAAGTGACCAATCAGTGTGCACTATGCAAATCAAAACCATTCTTGAAAGAAAACGTATCCCGTATTTTTCCCTGCTTGCCGTCTTGGAAATTGGCTCAGTATTGCACTGGGAGATCGTTTGGGCATTGCTTTGATGCAAGTACAAGCAAAGAACATTCCAATCAAATGCTGGATCATTGAAAAAAGAATCATGTTTAGCCATTTTGTCCATCTGCCACCCAGGAAATTCTTCATGACTTTCTTCTGTCATTCCAACACTCATACTGACCACAGCGCTAGATACTGGCTATTAAGGCCACTTTCCAAGCTTTATTAACAGACAACAGGCAACCTAAGAGAATTTCAGTACCTTCAGAACTTTGTCAATTTGCCACAATTTGCGGCTGCCGACTGTAATCTACATTTTTTTTTGTTCCTTTCACCTGTCGGCATCGTGATCGAAGTTAAAAATAGAAGAGAAGCATAAATTATTCAAGAATATTTCTGCACCCACGATCGCAAGAAAAGGGCGAAAAAGACAGCTGTAAAAACCAGTGGCGGATCCTCGGCCGGAACAAAGGGAAGCAAAAACCTCGCCCTTCAAAGCTTAATGACATAAACCTTTTGCAGTTTACTTTTCTTGATCAGCAGTTGCTCGTACGAATTGTTAGAAGGACAGTTAACTGAGTCAAATTTACTTTCGATAGCATTGTTATACATTGCATCACGAAATTATGAGGGGTTTTCTTTCACACACAAATTATGACAGATTACAATTGGCCTACGTCTTTACAAATTCCGCGCTCAAGTATCTCATGAAACGGCATAGATTCGCAAATTGATTAGTGAGGCTCATTAAGCAATAAGCTGTGCAGCATTGCATTCTTTACTTCTATATTAACATTGTAGAAAATGGATTGTTGTGGCTTCTTGAGAAAGAAGCCTCACAAACTAATTTATAAAGATGCTTTGATAATTTGCGGCGTCATTTGCTACCGAAAATAAATTTGACTGTCCTTCCACCAATTCATATGAGCAACTGCTGATCAAGAAAAGTAAACTGCGACATGTTTAAGTCATTAAGCTTTGAAGGGCGAGGTTTTGGCCTCCCTTTGTTACGGCCGATGAACCGCCACTGGCAAAATCGGGAAATGCTGGGTGCAGAGCCATTGTTATTCCCAGAGTTGCGACACTCCCATTGACTTTCGTGTACAAAAAATGGCGGCACACTTCCAGGTCCTGGGAACTTCCTGAGTTCTAAAAGAGGATTCTTGCAGCTTCAGACCGATTCACTTCCATTGAGACAACATTGACGGTAAGTAATAAAATATTGAAGTCTTATGATTCACGAAATGGTCATTTATCATTTATAATCTCCAATTGTGTATGATTAGCACATTATACATATATATATATATATATATTTTTTTTTTTTTTTCTTTCTTAGCACATATATATATATGTAAGTCTGAAGAGGTTGTGATGATTTAAGCTCATGTTCTTAGCTTTGTAGTTACCTTGGTCAGCTGTGGCAATTCAGTCATTAAAGGAGAATTCCGGTGTGAAATTGACTTGGGGTGTAATGAAACATGATATCGAGTACCAACATTTGTCGAATACCCCACCTCCGTACGCATGCAACATTTCGAAATACATGGCTTTTTCTCCGAAGCTCCGAACAGGCTTACAATTTTTTCTTTCCATCATTAACAAGGCTCAAAGTAGCTTCACACTTCATTGGTAGAATTCTGACGGCCCTGACATTTAAAATGAGGCATTGAGAACTTTGAAAATGCACAAGTAGTTCATTAAACAAGATGTGTTTGTGAAACACTGATGCCCCCATACATAACATGCACATGCTAACCATTAAAGGCCTATCATGAGTCAATGAAAGGTTAAAGGTCAAGGTCACAAGGTCAATATTCATTACCTCATCAGAAAGGCCTATGCTAAGGAATACATATGCCTGGTATCAAATGCCAATTACTAGCTAATGAAAAGTTATGGCCCATGTTAAAGTTTTTGTCACCAAACATCATGCTCCAAGGTCAAGGTCACAAGGTCAAAAGTCATGACCCCATCTGAAATGCCTTCTCACAAGCAATGCATGTGCCAAGTATCGAAGACCTATCATGAGCCTATCAAAAGTTAAAGCCATGGCAAAATGCGGACAGACAGACAGACGGACAGGTGAAAAACTATATGCCCCGAAACTTTGTTTACGGGGGCATAAAAAGAGTGTTTATGCAAACAGTACCTTGAGGTAGTTTCCAGTAGGGCTGGGCGATATGGACAAAATCTAATATCTCGATACCCGTGACCGAATCCTCGATATCGATATTCTGCCGATATCATTGGGACAAATGTTGGTGCTTTTGCAAAGTATGTACACAATAACATTTTCTATAACCATTTATTAGTAATGTTGACATAACGATGAAACAGGTGCAGGCAACAGCTTCAACAGTCTTGCAAGTGCAGAAAAATGCAACCCATTACTGTAATTTAGCTTTTAAAACCAGAAAAGCCAACACTTATTTCATATCACGATATTCCGATAGTCAAAATCCGTGACGATATTTTACTTTGAATCAAAATATCGATATAATATCGATATATCGCCCAGCCCTAGTTTCCAGTCGCCTCCATCTTGAAAGTCACGATAAGTAGATTGACTTGAATAAATATATTGCAATCCGTTCCCCTATCCTTCCTATTCGTTCATTCTAATTAATTGACTCAACGTGAAAAAAAAAATTACTTTCACTTATCGTGAAAAAAATGATAAAAAAATAGCGATTTCTTCGCATGGCGATGGTATGCCCAATTCACTACCATTGCAAGCCTGTTCGGAGCTTCGGCTAAAAAGCCATGTATTTCGAAATGTTGCGTGCGAACGAAGGTGAGGTATTCGACAAAAGTTAGTACTCGTTATCATGTTTCAATACACCCCAAGTCAATTTCACACCGGAATTCTCCTTTAATTCTATGGAGTTTCTATTTCTATTTCTCACTACACTGATATAAATCACGACGGTAAATGATGGGATGAGGTGCCTGTGGCTGGGTTCGGTTAAGTTTTTTTTTAATTTTATTTTAAAGGTAGCTTTGACAATTTTGACACGCTCTTACCTAGCCTAGCTTGATCCGCTGTTTTAAGTTTAGTCACGTACGGTTTCGGCGTTTGTAACTCAGTTTACCTCTCAAGAACCATTTCAGATGAAAACCACACCACTTGTTATTCATAAAATTGAATGAAACCACAGGTTAGGACGTTGTCAACCTAAGTGTCACCCATCATGTTTTAGCTAGCTATTATGAAATTGCATCTGTCAATTTGCATTTGTCATGCCAGGCGTTGGTGGCTTTCAAGCGATCTTCCTGTAGTCAGCTTGCTGTATGCCATGCTGTATTACCCAGAAAGATGGTATTTTTACATGATTTGGTCTTGAAGAGAGGTGGTGGCTGTGGTTAGTCTTTATTACTTTTCTGTGCTCATTTTATTGTGCCATGTAGGCTTACTGCTAATTTACTGTTAATACGGGCAGAGGCTGCTGTTGGCAATTGAGGCTATAGGGTTTGTGAGGTTCCGAGATGTCTAAACTTTTCAAATCACACATTTATTTTAATCCCAAATTAAATGTAAAACTCCTTTTAAAAATAATGCACTGATTTTGTTAACTTTTGTAATTGCACGAGTGTCTTACATGTCAATTATGGGAGACTTTGAAAAGGTCTTAAATTTAACTGACTGAAAACTTGCAGGTGCCCTGTGCTGCTGGCAGTGGTGGAGGCAGGCGGTAGCGGAGGCAGGCAGAGGCTGCTGTTGGCGATGGAGGCTACAGGATTCGTGGGAAGTTCTGAGATGTAGAAAATTTGCAAACCTCTTCCAACATTCCTGGCCCTTGTATTTGTAATGTCCCAAACTCCTTTCATTATTTGTAATTCCACAAATGTCCACACTTCACAGTATCGTTCTTGTTCCAAGGGTTTACTTGTCTGTTCTATTCAGTACATTCCTATTAAATCCATTTAGTTGTTATAGTTCTATTCAGAATCCTGCCCTGTACTGAAAACACACATGCGCACACACACACACACACACACAGTTAGTAGTTCCACAAATTGATAAGGTTTATTAATTTTACACCGATCATCCCCTCTCCCACATTAGAACCCACAACCACCCTGACACATTACTATGTACAACATCGTATTTCTTTTGTTATTTGTTGTTCAAGGTTCACTCATGGTTCACTCACTCACACTTGCACCCCTCCTTGTTTAATTTGTTTATTAACTTCCATTTCTGTGCCATCCTGTAGTCCACTGTTAAAAATCTTATTGTTGAAAAACTTTCCTTGCATCAGTCATTGTATTTAATCTCATTCAGTCTCCTGGTCTCACCAACTCTAGGTTTCACGTATTTCGTTCATTTTATCTAAACATTAGAATTGAGAATATCGAGGGCTCTGAAATGAGCTTGGTGGTGCACCTTAGCTTTAAGGAAGAGCTGGCGTGACATTGAATGATATTACTGGTCAGCAGAACTTTAACATGGAAAGTTATCGGTAAATCCAGAAGATATATGCAGACCCTGGTAATCCAATAATGTAACTTAATAAAGCTAAAATATGTACACTTATCCATCCCCATGACAGTGTAAATACAGGGTAAAATTTACTTAGAAATTAGAGCGGATCAATGGTAGAAGTAGGCCTACTAACTCACTGACGCCATCACCAATCTTTCCCTCCAAAAGCTATGACATGATCTTAGTAGTAAAAGCAGACCTAAATAAACATGTATGTAAACAAGAGCCATCTGGCAATGGCGGATCCCCCCGGTTGTGTGGACAGACGGACGGACCGAAACCCCCCAAAGGCACAACTATACCATAAGGAGAAGCTCCATACCAAATTTGGTGTTTGTAAGTGGTATAGTTTTCGAGTTCTGGTCCGGAAACGATTTTATTACAGACGGACGGACGGACACACTGATCGCTATATCCCCCCGCATTATATGCCAGGGGGATAACAAAGTAATTCATAAAGAGAAATGTGCAACAATTGT
The DNA here is from genome assembly GCA_029721435.1 of Gymnothorax reevesii. NCBI lineage: Eukaryota > Metazoa > Chordata > Actinopteri > Anguilliformes > Muraenidae > Gymnothorax > Gymnothorax reevesii. The sequence goes on from CM056585.1 coordinate 55,446,331, forward strand.
GTAAAGTTTAATTTAATATTTAACGTTCAGTAACGCAATCGCTGCCGTCTGTCCCATCGGAGACAATGAGGGCGCGGCGTTCGTCTGGAGCTACAGCGCTTCCCCACGAGCCACGTGACCACTCTAACAACGAAGTCGATGGGGGTCTCCACTCTTAAGTTACCTACAGCTCTGACTGGGTGCTTTATTTATTTTGGGTATGTATTTGGCCAAGGGGCACTTACGGCAATGCGGGGAAAGGGCACGGCATTCCACTGCCGTGAATTGGGGCTTTTATAGGTGGGCAGCACGGTAAACAGGTAGGGCATCGACGGCAATTGCCGTCGTGAAATTCGAGCCCTGTTGGATATATTGGATTGATGGGCATGCAAACCTATCTCTCGGAGTATAGGGTACATTATTATCATCTGAGGTGGTTTTCCTGCTTGCACCGACAACACGACAAGCACTGACGAGGGAAGCATGAAATTTTGGGGGAAGTCGTTAAAGCCGATAAAAATTATCATTGAGGCGTGCCGATGCCCTAATCACCAGATGAGCAGAGTTCACCAGTCTAGAAAATAACGTTAATTATTTGCTAAATGATGCCATTGCGAATAGACTACGAGGAATGGCTGACAGTTAGCTGACGTCGCTTCAGTTCCTCTGATCCAGGGAGCCCGACTGAAAAACGGAATAACGAAAGTGTCGCAATGCACTTGTCACAACTTTAGTTACGTTGTATTGTAACAATTCGCCCATTAACTCTAAGCTCACTGTTAACAATAAACGCACAAGGGATTCTTTGAAATAGGGAATGGATCGCTTCTTTTACATAAAGCTCCGACTTACGCGGAGGTTCCTTATAAAATGAATGAAAGCCGGACACTTGCTTCGTTACGTGCGCATTGCGCCATATATTAATCGGCCCAAAGGAACAAAAATCAAACCCAAAATCCATACATTTTCCCCTACCCTTTCTCAGTCCATGAAATCCCCACACCAGTCTATCTTCAGAGCACCACCAACGCGCAATTCAGTCTTTGATAGTCCGATAATGTAGATGGCGGACTGTGTCTCGGATTTTCCAGGATGCGAAACGAAAAAATATAATCCGACCCGATGGCAACAAAAAACAAAAAATAAGCGCTCGCATACGGCCGGGTATACCCAACCCGGCTGACGATGTTTCATTAATGTGACTGTGTCACAGTATAACTATAGAGTAGTCATTGGCAACGAACTCGTTATAAGTTTAGATTAAAGATGGTCGATTTAAAGTGCACCTACATTAGTAAAAAAAGAAATCAACATTCCATTGCATCATCTACGTTAGTGCTGGGCATCTAGTCCCTTGCTGGTCGGCGTTAGCTCAAAGGCTTGTCAACGCAGTTATGACGACGATAAACTGTGCACTTGCATTGTTATTTTTTTTTTACTTACCACGAGAGACAGGGGTGACGGCATTATCATTTCAGAAATATTTTTTGACATTATGAACCAAATTCGTATTAGTTCTTTGGCAAGGGCGGCTCACAACATTGCCACAGTTAGAGACCTCCCCCTCGTGACGCATTTCCCAGTATAATTGTTTATGGTAAGATTAATGTTTGGAGAAAATTTCGTGTGCAAATTTCCGGTGCTTCGAACAGCCATATTCGAAATTAACGTTAATCGTAGGTTGGATTTGCTTCGTATACTCCATGAGAACAGAAAAGTTTAAGTCAGGCGTTGATGAGTCATCGCACGGGGTCCTAAACCGCAGAAGTTCACACAGCTAAGGGCAGGGCTTGTAATTCTTCTTCTTTCTTGGTGTTACACATACTAACATTCGTGACGTTGCATCACCGCCACTATGTGAGCGAGACAAGACTTGACACCATATCCGAATCCACGTATCTAATTACCAATTGCCTATAACCCTCCAAACCCTTCCACCAGTATCCGCTGAAGATCTTCTCCGGTCACGTCTGTAATATTAAATATCTCTCGAACTGCACACACAACCAGTCTTATCCTCTCCGTCTTTGTCTCACTCACTCTCAATCTCACTCCCACAATTCACCACCATAGCTATAAAAGCTAAAAACCATCGCCTATCCAATGACTAACTGACTCTTCGTTGCATCCGTTATCTGCCCTCACCATCCCCTCAGTGCACTGTGCTTCCCTCCAGTATTGCCTGGTGGGAAATGTAGGATTATCGTACACTTGTGATAACCAAAATAACGAGCCCAATGATACACTATTGTCAAATATAGTCGCTGTAGTGTTTAATAGCGTCCTGCAGGCACTCACGACTTTGTGGCGTCAGTACGGAACGGATCAGCAGCCCCAATTCACAGTTGCGTTAGGCTTATGTGTCCCCCACAAATAAATCACAGGTGAGAACTGGAGGCCACCTACTGTTGGGGAATAGACATAGCAGTTTTACTTTTTTTTTATCATTGAGGAACAGTATTCATAATAACTGACAAGAAAATAGTCATCTGACTTCACTTAGTGCAATTTATTTTGCAGAACAATTAGTTATTTTGCAAAACAGTGTCAAAAATGACTAACTGAATGAATGGACATTAACACATATTCATAGTTAAAATGTGCCTGCTGCCAGGTTATAACATAAAGTGCTTTGTACATAACACACATACTTAGAAAGTGCTTAAAATGATGTGCATCAAAAAGAGGTAGCTCTGAAAAGGCCCCAAAAAACCCAAATAAATGATAAAATAAATAAATAAAATAAAAACAAGGGTTCAAAGAAAACCCCAACCTCCCCAGAGTAATGTTGACCAAAAAACTAGGGATGCATTGAATAGTGGGAGAGAATTGTGAAAGAATTGTGCATTTTGTGGTGAAAGCACCAAATTTGGCACAGATGAAGGTTTTTATATTCTAAAAAAATTCAGATATAGTGCCAAGCTCAATTTTTCCCTGGAATGGTGGAAATCCCAAAAATCCAAGATGGCCGCCACACTGATCACGCAAATCTATTAAACACTGTATCTTCCTTCATATTTGTCATATAGACATGAATAAAAGCTTGTTTCTTATGTTTTAGGCTATGAGGAATCCAATGACACTACTCATTTGATGCTCAAATGCAATCAGAACTCAATAAATTGACATTATTGGAAAATGAGCGGGATCCGAGGGTGAAAAAATTTGATGATTTTTTCAATCTCATTTGTTTGCTAGTTAAGTGCCACATATTTATTCCTATATATATTCCTTAGCAGCCCCAGAGCATTTTATGTTCATGTACCTCTCTTTTCTGTTCAAAATGACACTCTGGTTTTCTTGCGAGGTTGTAATATACACTGATATACATAATAGTTCTACTGGCATGCAAATATTGAGTTAATGGTTATGCAACAATGTTACTAATGATATGTTAATTATTTAGTATTTGTTATTCTATTATGTGTTTGTCATACTCAAGAGATTAATCTGAAAATCTGAGAAACCTTAAACTAAGACACACTCTTTAAACTTTTGCTGTATTTTGCAATATTAAATAGCTTCCTATGGGCTTGCTTGTAACGCTCTGTACCAGTGTCAATTGATAGGTTACAGTATATGCTGTTCATGAAAGAGAGACTAAACATATGCATGCCTCAGATGTCATGAAAAGTAATTCATATTTCCTAATTGCAGATGCCTGGTAAATAGAAATTAGAACATGTAGAAGTACAAGGCGAGAGTTGAAGTATCAAAAGTATCAAAATGTATGCAAAGAAGCGATGCAAGATTGTACAAGATAGTCAGCAGCCATCTACATCATCGGCAGTTCATCCTTCAATTGACTGGAGTCTCTGTGCGTTGTGTCAAGAAGATTAATCAGAAAAGCTCCATTGCCCAGCAAAATCAAAGAGAACGGATCTTGGAGCTGGGTTTTGCAGTCTGGGTGAAAACTTGACTAAGTTCAGAGATTTAGGCAATCAGCCAATTCCTGTTGACTTGTCCCAGCTGGATGAAGGCGAAGGAATCTTCCAGACACTGATGAACCATGATGCACAGTGGCACGCATCTTGCCGACTGAAATGTTCGTCAATTAGACTGACTAAAAAGTAAGTTAGTTGAAGAGGCTCAGGATCCAAGCAGTTTCGACATTGGAGATACACGAGATCGCCCATACACACGACAACAGGTTCAGCACAAAGACATACAACATGATTTATGTTTCTTCTGCGAAGAAGGTAGTACAGAACGGATCCCTCTACATGAGGCCATGACGCCAAAACTCACCCTTCGAGTTAAGGAATGTGCCTTAAAGCTGCAAGATCAATCCCTAATAGCAAAACTCAGCTCTGGTGATTTGGTGGCACAGGATGCCAAGTATCACACTCCATGCCTCGTGAAGCTCTGCAATGCAGCCAGCAGAAAATCTGAACTTGAAAGACAATGTAACCCTGATAGCATATCACATGGCATTGCACTGGCTGAACTCATATGCTATATCGAAGAAACGAAGATGGCAGATGAGACGGTTGCCCCAATATTCAAACTGTCAAATCTGGTCTCGTTATACACCGATCGACTGAGACGCCTAGGAGTTGAAGTAACAGGCCGTGTCCGAAATCTACAACCAGAGAGACAAGAGGAAAAGGTGTGAGACGCCCTGTAGCCGCAAGCAACACAATCCCAGGGAACTGGCACGAGTTCTTGAGAATAGACGAAAACAAGACTGAACTCTTTGAATTCCTAGCATGTCAGGATGTAGAAAATTTCCCAACTGAGAAGCTCGTGATTACAACCTACGGCCAGAGTGTTCTTTGCTCTCATGTGCAACAGGACCTGTCATTCTTGGCACCCTGCACTCACGAAGAGGTCGACACTAGAATGATGCTTCATGTCATGGATGCAGCAGGTAAAGGTCACCACAGGCTGATGCTGCGGACAGTGGACACCGACGTACACTTCCTGACAAAAGTATTAGGACGTCACTATTTATGTGTGTGATTTTCTTACAGTGCAGTTGAAAATAGTGAATGTATCATATTTGGAAATAGTTGTTTATTCAAATAAAAATACAGACCCCATTTTGGATACACCAAACTGAATTATTCTAAGTCTTGACCCTTCTTTTATAGAGAAGCAAAATCACCCCATGTGCCACACCTGATCATATTGATTGAACTAATAGTAGCCGTGGTCTTCCATTATAACAAAGACACAATTCCAAACTTGTTAATTTGAAGATTACCATCTTGCAAGCCCTATTTATTATAATATCTCTTATTTATTACAGACCCAAAGTGAGAGTTTTTTATGCAGAGAAAAAATATGCCTATTTGTATATCTGTAGCATCCCCAAATGTTCAAATAATGTTCTGTGATGTTTACATGTACATTTTAGGACACCATTAAATTCCTACAACGCTCACATGTGTAATATAGCACGTACATCAAAGGTTGAGTGAGAATGAGGATCGTCCTAATACTTTTGTCAGGTAGTGTAGTTGTCTTGGCTGTGTCAACGGTGTCACAACTTGGTGATACACAAGTATGGATAGCTCTCGGCACTGGCAAGCATTTGCGATACATCCCGGCTCATGAAATTGCCACATCATTGGGTACAGAGAGAGCCCAAGGTCTTCCGATGTTCCGTGCCTTCACCAGGTGTGACAACGTCTCGTCATTCGCAGGGAGGGGAAAGAAAACTGCTTCTGATGTGTGGACGTCTTTCGATGCTGTCTCTCCAGTGTTTGTAAAACTTACTATGACACCATCAAGTTTCAATGATGATTGTATGGCAGTATTGGAGTCATTTGTAATACTGTTGTATGACCGAAAAAGTTCAGAAGTAACTTTCGATGCAGTCAGGAGACATCTTTTCAGCACAAAAGCCCGACAGCTTAATGCTATTCCACCAACTAGGGCAGCACAGTTGCAGCACACAAAACGGGCGATATACCAGGGTGGTCATATATGGGGGCAAGCACATGTACGAGCTCCAGATCTGCCTTCGCCAGAGTATTGGGGCTGGAAGAAGAATGCGTCAGGGGGTTGGGAGCCATTGTGGACCTGACTCCCCGAGGCTGCAGCGTCATGCTCAGAATTCATACGATGTGGTTGCAAAAAGGCAAGCGGGGCCTTGCAAATGCTACAAAGCTGACCTGAAGTGTACTCCACTCTGCCAATGCAGCGGCAACTGCGATCAAAATGACTGTGACTAAGGACTCTAACTTTGGCATTGTTAAATTGAGTTGATTCAGTATTGAATTTGCATTAACCATGTTGATGATTCAGTTGATCCCCACTTTACACACAAGATTAGTTTTTAGAATTTTGTTGGATATTTAGCGATTATAGCAGCATAATTTGTTTTTGTGCAATATACCTACATGTGCATATACTTGTGATTACTCAGTGCTAGCTTGTTTATCAGTAATACTTACTTCTTATTTACATTTGTCCATATTTTTTGTAGTGAGATGGTATAACGAAGTTCAGTTTCATTTCAATGCTAGTCTTAAGGTGATATGTATTAGTCATGCAATAATAAGGCAATCTTATATTTTTGTTTCTTTATAATGCACCTAGTCAAAGGCTTGTTTTCTTGGTAGGATGATATCATATTGTTTTTGTTATAATCTAATTATTTTAATTTGGATAATAAACATATTACAATAATGACCCAAGATTTCTTGATTCATATAAACTGTCATTTATGAGCAAAAATATGGCGAACTTGTTCTTATTCAGCAAATTGAAAAAATTATCAGTTATGCACTGATTTTTTGCTCCCGGATCCCGCTTATCTTCCAATAATATCAATTTATTGCATTTTGAGTGCATTTGAGCAACAAATGTGTGGTGTCATTGGATTCCTCATAGCCTAAAACATAAGAAACAAGCTTTTATTCATGTCTATATGACAAATATGAAGGAAGATACAGCGTTTAATAGATTTACGCAATCAGTGCGGTGGCCATCTTGGATTTTTGCAATTTCCGGGCTACCAGGGAAAAATTGAGCTTGGCACTATATCTGAATATTTTTAGTAAATAAAAACCTTAAACTGTGCCAAATTCGGTGCTTTTACCACAAAATGCACAATTCCCCTAGATTTTGTCATGATTCTCTCTCACTAGAACATGATGATAATGAACAAACAAAATGAACAAAATGATAATGATGTGTAGCCGTAATCGCCTTGGTCTTCATTGGCTGTCCGGTTTTTGTCAGTCATGTCACATCATTTCCGCCTCTGCAATTTTGTGAATGAATAGAAGAAGAGCAGAGAGGAGACTATTGTTTAGATTTATAATGATGTTACATTACATTATAGATGACACAAATAGAAGCCTGATCATAATGTGTATGAAACAGGCCATCAGCTAGGCTAATTAATTAATGAATTATGCTTACCTTAAAGTTCAATCTCCAGTTCTGAGTCACTGTCTGAGTCTGCTGCATCCTGCTGGGCGGGGGCAGTCCTTTTACGGTACATAGCTGATGTCGTCATGGAGCGCAGCATCGTGGTTGTTGGCTTAAAACTGACACATCCACCTGCCATCTTCACACACTCTGATGTGTGCACGAGCCCATTAAGTGTGTCTGTGATGAGTCGGTTTCGTGGTTTTCTCTTGATAAGATTAACTTTGGAAAACACACGCTCACAGGATGCATTTGAATGAGGAAACAACAGTGCATCAAGGGCAAACTCTCCCAGTTCCCCAAACACCCTTCTCGCACCAAAGTCCTCCAAAGTGGCAAGATGGTGCCAGAATTCATCCACAGTCATTGTCATAGTGTCTTCATAAAGGGTCTCAAGAGGCAATCTCCTCCACTGGTCATCGATGGCTTGGAGACGGTCAGCATCAGTCGAGTCAATCAGACATGGCAATACTCTCATGAGTGGAAACAGAGAGGGATACTCTTCTCGTGCTCTTGCATCAGTCGCAGTGGCAAGAGAGAGGCATGCAATGTGGATCAAGAGGGCATCCTCAAAGTCAAAGCGTTTCTTAATTTCTCCACAGGCAACCCGGAGAAATTTTTGACAGCGGATATAGAAATCTGTCAGGGTGGCTGGTGTAAATTTTGATTGCTGACCTGCTGCATCACTTTTACACCCAGGTACATTGTGTAGAGTGGTGAAAGCTTTGAGTCATCATGGCAATTGATCTGACTCAGTGCTGTGTGTAAAACATAGTCCCTTTGCATGAAGGTCAGTAGGAGTTCTTTGTAGGTCTCGCACATCTTGCTCCTCAGTGATGTAATAACCATGCTTTCACTCTGGAAATATTGATTGAGGTCTGTGAACTTGGGCAGAGCCCACTCCAGAAAGTGGTAATACAGCCAGGGATACTCATCTTTTAGCGCATGATAAATATTCTCTGCAGCATTCAATCTGGCATCAATCCACTGGTCAGTGAAAAGAAACCGATGGGTTTCCCACTGGGCAGACACCCTTTTGACAACTTCATTCAGTGACAACCATCGTATCTGGGAGGGCTTCAGGATTTTGTGGGGTTCGACATGGCAAAAATCCTGAAATTCACGGAGCTCAGCCAAATGTTTAGTACTGTTTTTTAAAATATCCATAAATGTCTCTGGCTAAATCCTCACACTGGCGAGGAAGCTGCTTGCACGCCTCACTGACAGACAGGTGTTAGGAGTGACAGATACAGCGCTGTACGGTGGTCCCTGGCAAATCCTTTCTGAGATGACAGGAGACAGAATTGTGTTGTCCCATCATGGTGTTACAGCCATCTGACCATAACCCCACAATGTTTTGAAGTGGGACGCCTGCCTTTGTGAATGATTTCATCATTTCATCATATAACCTTTCTGCAGTGGCTCCCTCTCTGACCAGATGTCTGTTTTCTTCTGAAAAGATCTGAACCAGCTTCCAAAAGCAGGTCTGAACTGTTTGTGCCCTCATCAAAAAAATGAACCACAATTCATTTTTGACATTTCCAATGTCTGTTGATTCATCAATCAAGATGCTGAATTTTCTTCTTGTCAGGATTTCTGACAGACTCTCAAAATAGCAGTCTCCAATAACATGCTTTGCTATGGCAGTTGCCTTGGTGCGGCTAAGAGACATGTTCTGTGCCGTTTTGGAATCCTTAAATACGTCCTTGATAACATCCACAGTGGCCCTCATTGCGATGTTGTGCTCTGCTAAAAACCCTGCCAGCTTGACCTCCGCTGTTTTCACTGCTGTTTCTAACTTTTCTTTTTCCGTCGTTTTCTGCAGGCACTGTGTTATTGACCTCTGTGTTGGCGCTAGATTTTTTTCTTTTTCACTTTGTCTTTTAGACTTGCTGTGGTTTTTTAACACAGTTATTTCGGCCACCAGCTCTGCGTTGCAACATCGACAGAAGGCTTTGCCGTCAAAGCCTGCAACAGGTTTGAGCCATCCGGCAAATATGCTCTTGCTTTCCCACTCTTTACGATAGGTTTGTGGGCGATTTTTTTTTTACCTGCTCCAAAGCCCTCTTCCTTCCTGCTCCAAAGCCGTCTCGTCCCTCCTCACTGTCACTCATTTCCCTTGGTTACGTCTTGTACACTCTTTCCTCTGCTTTGAATCGCGCTCGCTGACCATTCAGCCAATCATGCTCGTTGTTCTGAGACAGCATAGACGTCAGTCGTATCTCAGGGTCAGCAAATCACGAGGCTGGAAACATGTCACATGGGGATAGATGCCTTCAGGGTTAAAAAAAAAAAAAAACCCTTTCCGACAGACAGTTGCAGCAGGCAATAATTTGAAATGGTCAGATTATCATACATTTGGCCTTTTTGGGGATTATTGACCGTACATCGTACAGAGGGTCAAATTATCGTACTAATTCAATATTTATTGTACACCTGGCAACACTGGCTGAATGGCCTGTTCTCACCATCAATGTTATGTTATGATTTAGATAGAATCTGGGTGCTGCTCAAACTTTTTGTAAAATACTGTGAATGTGGATTTTTTTTACTTGAAAGTTTGCACTGTAGTACATGGCATTTTGTTGGAATGATCAGCAGATTTTTCATATGACTTTTCATGCAAATTGTTTTTTGGAAGAAAGAGAAACCTAATATAGCATGGTCATGCAATAATACAAAATCTTGATAATAAATTTGACATCTTTCCATCATTTACTAGGGAACTGACATCTCCAGAACAGATGAGGCACAGTTTCTGGATGAGCTGAACACAGAACTGTTTATACTGAGATCTGTTTCAAATTTCCAGAGAAAATATTAAACAGGATAAATCCTGGAAATCACTAATCTTATTAGAAAGAAATACATGAGGCAATGTCCACACTTTCATCCAAGAAATATTTAACAAATTACTCCAATAAGTAGTGACAAGGCTTTGTAACAACGTCACTCTGAAATAAGGACCAAATAGCATTATTACCTGCTGGTGAGGGGAAAAAAAAAAAAACCTTTTCCACGTGATATCAAAATTTACCACAGAAACATCAGTTGGAACTTGGGAATCAACCCCTTCAAAGTCACAGAACCATAAGGGATAGTCCCATTTCAAGGGCAAATTCCTTTGCTGTGACAGGGAAATCACAATAAGAAATGAAATCATGATGGCTTCGATGTTGATCAACTGATTATAAAAAGCTGATTTAAAAAAAAATTTGTCAAACCTGTTCTTCAGAAAAATACTCTTTTTATACAGAATTTCACCAGGATTCCTTCTGTGGTGAGAAGTTGTGCTTGTAGATTAAACTTCCATGCCATGAACATTTAATTGATAGGTATCTCATAATTGCAAGCTAATAGGAATGGGAGACTATGGGAGTCCACCAATTTGGTCAAAACCAAATTTGGGACTGAAGTTCCACATGGAGGAGTCATTTTCCAAAAAGTGCTTTAACCAGTTAGTCTTAAACATGTCATTCAATGTGAAGAAGTCCAGGTAGTCAAGGCCACCACTTTTGCAAGAATTGATGACTACAGATTTTCTGTGATGATACGCTCAGGAACCAGACGCGAGAACCAAGCAGTGCAGTAGATGAGATTTTAAGCGAGGGAAAACCCCCGCAGGGCAGAAGGTACAAAGCTCAATCCAAAAATCATAATCCAGTGGGGCAAAACAAAGTCAAAAACCAGGGCAGCAATCACAGTACTCGTGGTCAGCCAAAAACAGGTTTGGTACACAGGCATGTGTCAGAGAAACAGAGGCCAAAATCCAGTGGGCGTAATCCAAACCATTAACAGGGCAGCAAACAAAATTCGTAGTCGGACAGAAAAGGGTTCCCCACACACACAAGGAAATGCTGTGAGAAGACTAATATACGCAAACGGGAAGTCACATGCTTAGCGGAACACAGGTGCAGGAAGTCAGACTAATTACAAAGGAGCAAACATGGGGGAGAACCTAATCACATGAAGTGGGCAAAAGCCAAAATGCAGACAGGGATCATAAGACAATCCTATAGACAGAAATATGGCTCCGGTTAAGGAGTTCTAGCGTGCATAGATAAGAGAAAGGACAGCGTGAGCAGGTGTGGAGGATCCACTAAAACGCAGCAGAGAAGATGAGGTAAAGACAAGAGGCGGAGACTAGAACAGGGCGAGTGCTGAGAGCTTGTTAATTAGTTAAGTGCAGCTATACAATCCCTAGTGCTCATTAATAAGTTAGGATTATATACACAAGGTTAGTAACTTTAGCAAAAATAAACTGTTAGTATTGGTAAGAAAAGCAAGGCGAGGGAAGTAAACGAGACTGGAAGGAATGGTGGAAATCCAGAAATCATTAAATCACCCGAAAGAGTGGCACGCAATACTGGGGCTGTGAGCAATGGCAAGAAAAGAGAACAGACAGGGGGGGATACAAAGTGCAGTGCATGGCAAAAAAAAAACAAAACCCATGGACCAGAATGTAACTGCAAGAATGGAAAAATGGCAAAATACAAAACTAGACAAGACATGAACTGTGAGGTATCCTTCAGGAACCACTCGCAAGAGACAGCAATCCCAAGAAGCACAGGAATTGCCAAGCCACAATACGAAATCCAAAAACTGTATCGACTAGACAGTCCGGGGTCAGAACCAATAAGACAGATAGGCAGAGGTACAAAAATAGGCAAAAAGTTGTAGTCAATGGACAAAGCCAATGGTCATACACAGGGCATCCAAACACAAAACTCGTGGTCATGCAAAATAGGTCAAAATCCAGAAAGACAAAAATAGTACAAAAAGGCAATGCAAGAATCAAGGTCAGACTATCCAGTAGAAGTAAAACAATAATCTATGGCATACGAGGAGCTCTGAATAAAGAAATATTGATCAACGTTCTGACAACAGTAGTGAGTGAAAAGACTCCTAATATACACACAGGAAACGTCACATGCTATACAGAGATCAGCTGCGGGGAATGAGGCTAATTACATCGGGAGAATCACACGAGGGAAACCCTAACCACAAAAATTGGCGTGAGACAAAATACGAATGGGAATCACACAAACAGCCTATGACATTTTAACAGCTCCGGTCCAGGAGTTTTATGTGCACAGATAACAAGAGCAGGAAAGTAAGCTAATTAAGCAAGTGCGAGAGATTCTCGCTGAAACTCAGAAAGAGCAAAGCGATAGACAGGGGGCGGAGAATAGAACAGGGCGATTGCGGTGAGGTAATTAATCTATTAGTAGCGGTGCAACTTTACAACCTAAACATGGCGAGACATGGCAAAGCAGATCAGGGACATGGCGAAGCAGATCAGAATCATGACAGACAGAGCAGAATCATAACATTTTCTGATATAGCGCCTCATGTACCGGGTACACTCATTCTAAATGACCTGTCTAACCTGGGCTTCACCCTGGCCAAGAAACGAGCAGTATTAGCTGGGCTTACAGCAGCGAAAAAATTGGTTGCGATGCGCTGGAAGCCGCCCCATTCCCCTTCATGTAGGGTCTGGGTCCTAACATACCTAGATGTAGTGTATCTAGAATTATCGATTAATTATAGCCAGGGTGCATGTGGCGAAGGAGTCAACAATAGAGATTGGGACTTTGCTTTCTGCGAACCTCAAAAGCTTGTTGGAATAATATAAAATGGTCTGGAATGAGGGTGGGAAGGGGAGGGTTACAGGGTTTTTTCCCTTTTTGGGGGGGGGTGCTTTTATGTTTGTCAGCATTGAATTGTATGCATTATATTTGTCAATCGTAATTTTGTATTGTTTAATAAAAGAAAAAATTGATCACAAAAAAACATTTTCTGATATAATGTATACGATTCTTCCTCAAAAACCTGAACAGCATTTGATCAATTCTTGTGGCAGTTTTATCATGATAAAGAGAGGATGTCATGGGTAGTGGGTAATTCCTAATTTCAGCCAGCTGGTGTCAGTGTCTCGCGTTGGGATACACACCTGGGTTGGATTTCGCCCAATCTAATCTACCTATTTAAACCTGTACGGCCTTTCAGTCCCCGCTTGAGTGTTTCACTTGAATTGGTAAGGTACGGACTGGTACTTGTCCAAGGTTTCTGTCTGCTGCACAATGTACCTTCTTGTTCCAGTTTTAGTGGTTGTTATGTCCATGTGAGCATGAAATTACCGTGGAATTAGGACTCCATTCCTTTTTTTCTCTCTCTCTGGAGTAGGTTCCCTTCTTGGGGGCTGAACATCTAGAGCTCCTGTTCTGTTTTTGTCCATTCTCCTCGCACGAGAGTTAGATTATTATTGAGGGACCGGGAAGCGTTTCTTCCCCTTTTCTTCAGCTTATCCCCCAGGTTCCCAGCTTTCCCCGATTTACTGAGGCTCATTGAGTTTAATAGGCAGTCGAGCCGCTGATAAGCATTAGATTTCTTAATTTCCCTTTTCTTGTTAGAATCCTGTCAGGGATCAGGTTCAATTCCCTCTTTCTTACGTCTACGTGAAGCACCGCCTGCCTTAAAAGTGTCATAGCACCGCATAACAAGCCAACAGTCTAGTGTCACTAAGTCAGTCAGTCTCCTTACGGAGTGTTTTGAGTTCATATATTTTTAGCGTGTTCCTTATTGTGGCATCTATTGACTGACCTGTTTTATAAAGGGTAGTTTTTCTTTGTCCCTTGTGTCTTCTCCCCAAACATTCAGTGGTTATTTCTCCTGTGTGCGGAAGTAACTTTTAGATCCCCATTCGATCGTTCCTGGTCCTCTAAACCAGTGGCGGCTCGTGAATTGGTATTAACAATGTTAATGATTGTTCATCACCTGTTTTCAATCATTCATTTAAACAGTGGAGCGTCGTCGGCCGAAACAAAGTTAAGCCAAAACCTGGCCCTTCAAAGCTTAATGACTTAGTTAAACCTTTCGCAGTTTACTTTTCTTGATCAGAAGTTGCTCATACGAATAGTTAGAACAGTCAGTTGAGTCAAATGTATTTTCAATAGCATTGTTATACATTGCACCACGAAATTGAGGGGTTTTCTTTCGCACATAAATTACGACATAAATTACAATAGGACTACGCTATATTCCGCGCTCAAGAAGCTAACGAAACGGCATAGATGCGCAAATTGATTAGTGAGGCTCATTAAGCAATAAGCTGTGCAACATCGCATTCTTTTCTTCTATATTAAGAGTGTAGAAAATGGACTGTAGTGTGAAAGAAGCCTCGCAAACTAATTTATAAAGCTGTGTTGATAATTTGCGTCGTCATTTGCTATCGAAAATAAATTTGATTGTCCTTCAACCAATTCGTATGAGCAACTGCTGATAAAGAAAAGTGAACTACGAAATGTTGAAGTCATTAAGCTTTGAAGGGCGAGGTTCTGGCTTCCCTTTGTTACGGCCGACGAGCCGCCGCAGCTCTAAACACTACCCCATCAAAGAAGATGCAACATTTTTGAGCCAGGAAATGTCTTCAGCTCTTGATAGGAAGGCACAACTCTTCAAGGACAAATCTCATTGTAACCATTGTTTGAATTTTCATTACGCCTTTTTCATCTTTAAATTAACATTAAGATAATCTCTTTGATGGTTTTTGGTTACAACAATTCCTAGATAGTTTACCTTTTCCTTGACAGGAAGGCCATTAATCGTGGATACAGCACAATTTTTTTGAAAGCGAACGACTCATATTTCTTTCAAGTTAAACAAAGACCCGAGGCCTTGGAAAACACCTAAATACCTTAGATTGCGGCATTTACCTGCTATGAGTATTTCAAAAATAAGGCTGTATCATCTACCCATTGGCTTAATATGATATCTCTACCTGCAATACATATGCCGCCTAAGTCAATTGATTTCATATAATGACTAAAGACTTGTGCAACAATGAGAAAGAGAAATGCAGATACAGAGCAGCCCTGCTATATTCCTCTTTCAAGACAAAATCTTCATGCGGTACCATCATTCAACTTCACAGAGCTAGCATAGAAGGTTTTAAATGCATTGCATAAATACAGTACAGCCGCCGTTAAAACCAAAGAGACGGCGTTAGTTCACGCCCTGTTATCTCGAACATCTCACCCTTCTTACCCATTTCTAACCAGGATCTAACCAATGAGCCGTATCACATGACAATTTACCGCCAGTAATAACCATATGTGGCTCCGCGGAACTGAATGTAGTACCGCGTGTAAGTTATAGAATAGAGGGCATTTTGACTGTTAGAATTACGTGTATTTGCCGTTATGTATTTTAACATCTTTTTATTTTCTCTTGCAGCGAAAGTGCAAGTGAGAGCTTATGCGACCTCTGGAAAACGCGTGGCTGATCCTCTGTTTAAAAAGCCAAGCATGAACAAGAAAAAAATAGCCTATTATGAAAAATTCGACAGCGAAATATAAGAAATTGTGTTCTTGAAGGAAATTTTTTTGGTATTTTAAATGTGTCTTTTCATTGCAGAAACTGTGATTCTGAGAGTTTGTGGGTAGTTTTTCAGCGAAGTTTGCCGCAATTGATTTATTGGTTTTGAAAAGCCAGCCGCAATATAGATAAACAAATTGGCAATATACAACTTAATAGCCTGTGAGCTTATGCTCACGTTATTCTCCGAAATTATGCGTTTTCGGACCTGCAGAGGTGTGAGGTTGTCTCTCGTCTCGCCAAGGAGTCAATCTTCGTCCTAAACTCTGGGGAAATGCGTCGTATCGTGACAGGTTCCCAGTTGCGAATGTGATGACAGTTTATGTTTGGGCATTTTATAGAAAATTTCTGCCACGCGCTGACCAGGTCATTAATTCTTTGATAGGTTACAAAGAGCTTGAAGGGAATATTAGGGTAACAATGAGTGATAAATAGAGATAACACGAACTGAGCTGTATAGAATCAGTGCCAAGTGTATCCGCTTTTAATTCCATGAATTCAGTTTACGAAAGAGCCATTCAGTTTTAAGTGACAATGTCCTTTAGAGAAAAGATATTGAGCAGATCTTTTTTAAAATTCCGTTTCCTTATTGATAGATATAGAATAAGCTTACTAAACATCCTGTGCAAGGTTTCGCAAATAGTTTATTTTGCTTTTTTTAGTGCATTCAAGAGTCGTTATGGTCGAACTAAATTCATATTGTACACAATTATTTTATAGTTGCAAGCTTTGCGAACATTATGTTTGAACATCCGAATGGTTATCTGAATGGTTATTATGATAAGTCATTAAAACAAATACAGACGATGCAAAACGTTTTGAAAAATTGCTTAAAAATTGCCTATTAGCATTTTAAAACGAAACAGTATAGAAATCTAAAAACATTCAAGTTCTTTCCCGAAATGAATTTTACTGAGACGGGGTGCGAGTAATCTTCGATATGCAGTGGGTTGACCGGTTCCGCAATTTGCAGAAATCCAACTTTTTTTGCGGGAAAACGACTTCGCTGTCAACCTTGAGTTTGACACCGCTAGAACGGTAAATTATTGTGGATTTAACTCTTAACTATCGTTTCGAGATATTCGGCTTCATATAGAAATAAATGCCCGATAACTGTTGCTTGCCGTTGCAGCAGTAGGCTACCAAATCAACGCTTGTGATAAGGCGCACTGTGCAGTGTATGGCCGTTAAACACGTGTATTCCTGGGATTCACCACGTTATTAGTGTCATTATGATCGGAAATTATCGTATAGGCCCTAATTGACCTTATAAATCACAATTTCGTACTATTGATACTTTTTCCATCAACACCCATTAGAGTGACTGCTTGTCATTTGACTAGTTCCGCAAACGCCATTTTGTAGGTTTTCAAACTTGTTTATTCTTGTTTATTTTTTCTGAAAAAATTTTATGAAAGTTTATTGTAGTCAGTGTGAAATAAAACATTTTCCCACCCACCATAACTGTTTTTCTGTGGCTCGACGGGCTGATCATGACTCATATCCTGTGTTATTCTGAACTTGTAGTCTCATCCTGATAATTTTAACCTATATTTGGCATTTACTAGGCCTACTTGAATTGGAAAGCGTAGAAAGAATCATCCGTAGTCGCTGATAGCAGTTGAATATCGATGGATGCACAAATCATCGAGAACTGAGTCCAGCGCACGTGGATTCCAGCTGACACAATGTCGACCACGGAACAGTTAGCCATAAATTTGACCAATTATTGTGATATCCCCTATAGAGTAATGCTGGCTAAAATTGGTGGAAAATACATGTGTCTGTTTCGTTGTGGCCAGGGGCACGCAATAATGCCAATAAACAAAGAATATCATAAGCTCGGCCTGACAAAGGGTGCTGTTCGTGAAACTGTTAATTATTTGCGGAAGCAGTCAAAGGACGTGCCACTGAAAAATGACTGTGCAAGGCTTTATTCCTAATGACTGAAGAAAACTAACTGATCCACAAAAAGCGTGAGTAATTTCCGCAAATTCGTGAACAGCTAACTTTCCGCCAGCGAATTCTGTACCGATACCAGACGCTTCAAACAAATTCCATTTGCGGAACCGGTCAACGTGCTGTAGGAATAGATAGGCTATACTAAATTTCAGGTTTGCAACAGGAAAAATAATATATTTCGGCACTTGAGTGTAAAATAGCCCTAATCGTGCATAAAAGCATGTATTATCTCCGAACATAAAATATTGCAGAAATGTTACCTGACAAATAAAATCCTCACCAAAAATAGCATGATATTTAATCATCTAATTGCGTATTATACCGTACTAAAGTTTTAAATAGTAGCACAGGTTGAGCAAACTGTATCGTCAAATATAAAAAGGTTTGCAGAAATGATTAGCCTACCGGCAACATCACCCCCGCTAAAGCAAATAAATATTTTATGTAGGCTTACGTTACTTTTGCAAAAATCGCCAACAAGCTGTGCCATTATCTGCATGCACGGACTACAGTCAAAACGACCGTCCGAACAGCCCTCGTGGCTCAGTTATAATCGCCCAGCTACCCCGTGCGCGGTAGGCGGCGGGAGGTCTTCTTTCGTCTTCATGCGCGTCAATACGCCGGTCCTACTGCACGGCTGATGACGAGATTTCACGGTCCTACTGAGAATTTAACGCCCCCGTACTGGCGGATTAACAACTTTTTCTTTGGTTTTAACGGCGGCTGTACTGTATGTACCAAAGCCAAATCTCCAAATCTCTCAACTCAATAAAAGATGATGGGATGCTCAACAATATCAAAGGCCTGGTAAAAAGCAAGAAAAAGTATAAAACTATCCTTAATTATCAGATCAGAATAATCAATAGGATCAAAGACCAGCTTATATTCTTTGAAATGTGTCGGTTACTCATACATCCAGATTGAATTCATCTATTATTGTATCAAAAACAATTTTAATTGCATGGCAAATACGATAGCAAAGAGTTTGTATCGTTATTGAGTAAACAAATGGGTTGCCAGTTAGCAAATTAACATCTTTTTCTGGTTTAGATATAAGACGGATGACACCTTGTGTCATGGTAACAGGAAGTGTCAGGGCCGGCGCTAGCCATTTTGGTGCCCTAAGCATAAATGCTTTGTGGTGCCCCCCCTCCCCCTGCCACATACCCACCCACCCAACCCCACCCCTGACAGAAATGAACAATATCTGAGTATTTGTCAGTTTTGCTTTATTTTACAAATTAAGTTGTTAATATTAATGGTTCAAAAACTGGGATAGAGATGAATAATAACAATAATAATAAAGAGATAAATAATAATTAAGTCTTTATAAAACAGTAACAATGTCACCAAATACTCAAATAAATAAAAATAAATAATCTAAATTTAAAAAAATAAATAAATGCCACGACTATTAACAAACAAACATCTGCTTTTAACTGTAAACACAGTTCTGAGAAAGGAACTTTAAATACAAATTTTAAAATGCAAGCACCAGTTGTCAGAGGCCCTACAGAGGCACACGTCTGAATTTCCGGGCTGCGAAATCAGCTATCAGGTCATCATATGACAGATTCTGAGCAATTTCCCCATTGATGCTGATGACAGCCAGACCACTTAAACGCTCCTGGCCCATTGATGAGCGCAGGTATGTTTTAATGAGCTTAAGTTTGGAGAAGCTTCGCTCAGCAGAGGAAAATGTGACAGGCCCATGATTACGTTAATCCGATTTCTTTCGTTCTTTATCTGCGAATGTGTACAAATGGAAAAACGGATGTAGCTAACTTGAGACGCTTTATGGAAACAAAACTGATTCGCTATCAGCCTATACTCTCCGCAGCTAGCGAGCTTGTATTACGCAATCGCCACTCGCATTTCTAGAGGTACAGCGGTCATCTCTTCTGGGCTCATGACATCCTTCATCTGATCGCACAGTTTCACGAATGCTCCCCGAGACATCCTGAAATTCTCTCTCCAATTTGCATCTGAAAATTCATTGAGCACCACTCTCTCCTACCACTCCTTACTCCTAACGCACATCCAGCAAGCACGGGTTTTTGGTAGGAGTGGAGAAGGACAATGCTGAGACCAATAGTTTTACGTCATGTACTTGGAAAGAAATCGAACTATTGACTGAACCACGTAAACCAGGTTTTTCCGATTATCGCATTACTGAAGTACATGTAAACGCGTCAAATCAGATTATTTCCATTACCCCATTATTCCCAGTTATTGGATTATTGTGGTCATGTAAACGTAGCTGTTCCAAAATAAATAATTGTTAATTAAAACATCGTCTTACCTGCAAGTGACGCACGAGCATCATCTCGCAGTTTTTTTTTTTCTTTTCCACCCCCGACTCTTGATGCCTTTTCGATGACATGTCCAGATCTCCGGAATAAACTTCCGCCAAATTTGCGATTGAAGCATAATGGAGCAAACTACTTGGGAATGGGGTGGGGGCACCAAAGGTAGACCGATGAGAGGGCCGCACAGGAGATTAATCTTTTTTCGCGTAAATAAGCCTACGTTATTTTTGTATTACTTATATTTATTAACATGCTTTACAAACTTTTATTTTAAATATTAATAAATACTGTAATATTGTTTTTTTTTTTATGGGCTTGATTTTTTTGGTGCCCCCCAGGCAGTTGGTGCCCTACGCGCAGTGCGTGATAAGCGTATACCGAGCGCCGTGTCTGGGAAGCGTAGAGTTAGCAACGCCCTGAAAAAAAAAACTCCAAGTAGGAATGGTGCAAGCAACTCAAAAAATAGCTCATAAAATTCAAAGCTGATTCCATCTCACCAGGTGATATGTTATTTTTTTAATGTTTTATGGCATGTACAACTTCTTCCAAGGTAATTGGAGAGTCACACATGTTATGGCCCCAATTTGTTATGACCTATCAGACAGCAAGGGATGACAACAAAATTAAAAAAAACTTTAACAGATTTAATAAAACAAACAAAAACTGACCAAGATTGATATAAACAAAAATGAGATATTTACAGTCCCTTTGGTGGGGTTGCTTTGCGATGATCTGGACGAGGAAAATGCTCCAACACAGGCAAAATCCACAAGAAGCTTCACAGGTCTTGAAAAGAGTGATAGTTCTGGTCAAATGCATCCTTCCACAGTTTCTCCTACAACTTTACTCTCACAATTTTTCTCCTTATATACTCTTTTCCAGCCCCCTCCCACCTTTTAGACTTTTTTTTCCAATTCTCTGAGACTTCCCCCTCTCAGGTATGCCCAGGACATGCCAAAAACCTAGCTCCAGACTGGCTTAACAAAAAAAGTCAATACTGCCATCTTGTGGCTTCTTTTTTTCCACATTACACGCATGAATTTATTTCACCAGCATGTTAAAATTGAATCCAAAAGAATTTGTGCACTATACATGCATTTATTTAACAAAACTCAAAAATAAAAACTGAACTCATATTCATAAAGGCATTAACTGACCTTTGTACCAAAGCCCAATTACTGCAGTAACTAGACCAACCACAGGTGCTACTGCAGCCCCTCTGGATCGCACTGGTTTGTCTACACAAACTCTATCTTTCGTATTGGTTCCTTCTGCAGTCTTCCGTTGATCAGAATTACATCTGAAACAAGCAATAAAATAAGATTGAATTAAGTAATTTTCTT
The DNA here is from genome assembly GCA_029721435.1 of Gymnothorax reevesii. Classification (NCBI taxonomy): domain Eukaryota; kingdom Metazoa; phylum Chordata; class Actinopteri; order Anguilliformes; family Muraenidae; genus Gymnothorax; species Gymnothorax reevesii. Next base: position 55,467,683 of record CM056585.1, read on the forward strand.
TGTTTCTCAGCATTAACACCCATCTCAAATGTTGAGTAAAATGTGTCCTGCTATTTCTGCACTAAGTTACCTTTTACTGTCACCTGAGACCAATCGCAGCATCCAATAATTACGGCTTAAAAATCTGCCATCTCAAACTCAACATTGGCACACTGTTGTGGGGGAGTGAATACCATTGTCAGCTCAGAGCGAGCAGGGACCAAGTTTAAATTGTATCCAAGGGCCTCTCTGCGCGGAAATGGCATGGCCTCCAAGTTTCTAGGAGTCCACCAACTTTTGCAACTGCAGCAATCCAGTATTCCAGCACAATCCAACCAGAGCTGAGGTAGGTTTACTGGAGAATCTGAATAGCCAGTTGGCAAGATTGCATGGCAGGATGAGAGTATGGAGTGTCGGCCTTGCACTGTAGCATATTATCCAAGCTGCATTCCTGCTGCTCTTGGCCTCTACACACTGGGACAGGCTAATATACAGGTAGTCTTAAACACAACCTACATTCTCCACACTGAGCAGTTGTCACCGTGCGCTGAAAAAGAACCATCTGGACAATCTTCACACTGCGTGTCTGCAGTTTTTGTGCCTGCAGAAAAGACAGCACAACAGTCATTTACACAATGCCCATGATCTCCTCAAGTATTTTACAGTGAAGACGAATAGCAGTTGAAGTAAAAAGTGAGATACCCGGTGGCTGTGTAATGAATAAAATTTTTTCACTACTAATTGAACTAGGAGGTTCAGATAAAGTCTCAGATAAAATGAAGCTATTTCAACTGAAATCATACCTGGTACTTTAGGATACTGCCCAGGGATACACGTGGAATGTTTTACTGCAAAATTACACTCTTTAATTCTTGAATATCTTTGACAATAAAATCCATCTTTGACATCGCAGAACGCGTTCCTCATCGTGGTGCATTTATGAAGATAAATAAATCCCTGCCCTAGAAAACATATCAGAAAGGGTTAAATTTCAACATTTTAAATTGCAATAAAATTGAAATTAATATTAAACCATGAAAACTGACCTGGATCACAAGTCTTGCATGGAATGCACTTGGTGAGTCCGTTGGGTTCATCCATGAACGTTACCCCTTTTACACAGGGAATACATGTAGTGCTGGTATCTAAAGTACAGTCTTTGTGCACAACTGAGCCTAGTGGATCAAATGAGTATATAGATGAGCATTTATTTGATTTCAAAGAATCTTTGAACACTTTTTTAGTATTTCAGCCATCCTGAAAAGAAATATCTTATTCGTTCTAAGAAGGACTTTGATTATTACCCACATTTTCCAAAAGTATCTTGGTACTTAATTCATGCAGCTTAACAAACAATTAAAAATGGATGTTAAAATGGTGATTAGCCAAGCTTTTGATTGCATTTCTTCAATTATACATCAGAGGGCATTTTATTGCTTTGTAAACTTGTGATACAGAGTACTCACAGGTTATTCTCCTATTAGAAATATTACCAATCCTCCAGTAATTTTGGTTGAACACAAACACACATAGATTTTTTATTTATTTTTTAAACATGCCCATATTCTAGAAAAATAGCATAGTCTGGTAGATGACTAGATTAGTATCGATGACCTTCTGAACACATAGGACAGCACTCTTCAGCATCACTCAAGTATTCTGATGGTGGACAATGTTTTCCAGTGGAGATACCAATTAATGACAGATATATTACCTGTGGAAAATAAAGAAAATTAGACATCTTAAACATCTATAGGCTATATTTGAAGACACAGCCAACTCCCATAAATAAACTGAAATAACAATAAATAGCAGGTATTACAACTTAAATTCAAGAATATTCTTGTGATGCATTAAAAGATCAACTGATCTTTAAAGTTGAAAATTTCATGCAAAGGTGAAGGTGACAGGAAAAGGTAAAATGTTACAGGTCAATGAAACATTAAAGAGGTACAACCAGAGGATATAGCCAAAAACCGGCAATTTTGATGGACCACTGTTGTCAACATGGGCGATCTGTTGTGTAAACCGATATAAATGACAAAGGTGACGCTCAACGTCAGAGTAAAACGGTCAGGCTGCTGCATCCATCTTTAGAGTAAAGGATCTGAATGGGTGCGTGCACGTATGTACAGATGGACATCGTCTAGGTCAGGGGTTCCCAAACTTTTCCAAATCAGGGCCCACTTGAAAATCTAAAAAATGTCCGCGGCCCACCTTTGTCCTATAAACAGTACATAGACAAAATTATGCATTCTCAGAACACTTAACAGCAACAATAATTGTTGTTGTTTTTTATTTATTATTATTATTATTATTATTATAAAGATTCAGGATTGAAATGAAAGCAGGGGGATAAACGAAGCCCAAACTTTTAATCTGTGGGGTACAAACAAGACAGAATTAACTATCGAACACAGTACGTGCTCCTTCGATTATGACCCCCAGTCATGATGACCAGAAAGCTACGTTCCGATCATATAACTATATAAGGTTCCTAAAATATTTTGAGGTCTATAACACTCAATAGGTTATTACTTCTAAATATTTTTTAAAATCATGCAATGAATATTTTACAATAAATCCTAAAAAATCATACTTGCAAAAATGAATCATATTTTTAATGACCTCTCACGGCCCACCTGCAGTACCACCACGGCCCACCAGGGGGCCGCAGCCCACACTTTGGGAATCACTGGTCTAGGTCAATAGTCCCCTGACCTATCCTTCAGGTGGGAGACAGGGAGATTAAAAATCTACAATGGGAAATGGAATTCAGAGAAAATGCTGTTTTTGCTTATAAGCTAATTATTCAAATAACTGCAGTCCTCACAGTCTCACACTGTAGCCCTGTTACAGCTTTGTCGATGACACTCTGTAATCTTCACTTGAAACATCCTGGTATTTGTGAGAAGACTGGGTATTGTTGTAATGCTTTTTGTTTCATTAGCTGTAACTCACCGAATTTGAGAGCTTGAGTTGAGTTCGAGCCTTAGTTACAACAATGCCCGACCTCCCCTCTTCACTAAATTAGTTCTATGATTCTTAATCGGCGATCGGTCGACTGTAGTCATCCTGTGTCACAGGATGAAGTCGCTTCTTAGGCTGGGCATACACCAAATTATTTTTCAAGTGATTGGAAATTCGTCTGCGACTTTGCAAAGTCGGAATAAAATTGTGAGGGTTTTGCTGGAGTTACAGTGCGCTCCCATGATCTCGGTCGTAAGACGTAAGGTGGCAATACAACTCAATCCGAGCTGTTTTAAGGCAGTCTTTTTCCCGTCTTGGTTGTACAACAATATCAAGTGTGTTTAATATTATCGCAGGTCTTTAGTGTAGTCTTACGCAAATTGTGTTGTTCATTTATGTGACCATTGTCAACCATTCCCAAGACAAGCCGGAAGCACAAGGTGCAGGATGAGAAATAATTGCAAAAGGAATCCAGTTGGAGTCCTGCGAATAGTGATCCTGCAAGATCCCCATTCTCGGTCTGACTGTCTGCCACGATCTAAGTGTTCACACTGCACGTCTAGTTGGTCCCGGTGGACTATCTGGCTATTGACATTTGTCAATTAAGGCACGGAGATGCAGATGACGACGACAAAGAAGACGACGAGAACAAGCAACTTTAAATCCGTTTATCTCAAATCTGCAACATTTGCTGTGCACAGCCTATTTAGGCAACACATATCAAGCGAAAACACAATTCTGCATCAATGTTAAACAAAACTTTTTAGTGCTACTAAGTGCTACTATATCAACTTGACGCTCTGTTACTTCACGCAGGCGCAGTGAGATTAAAAAAAGGCTCTGATATTGGCGAGTCGACTCGCAGCTCTGCTTCAACTGTGCGACTGACTCCCAAGAGCCGACCAAAATTTTAAATAACAGAAATTCATTTCATCATCAGATCGTGTGTCGGTCTCTCCAGTACACTGCATGACAAATTTTGCACGATGAAGCTGGAAGCCGGCCCGACTTCAAAATGAGTCGTGCATCTAAAAAATCGGGTCAAAACGGGCCGATATCAAACAGTGTATGTCTGGCTTTAACGCACACCCGCACGCTCCGATCATAAATTAAAGCCGGGCATAGACTGAACTATATCGGTCCGTTTATGAACCGTTTTTCGAGACACACGACTCGTTTTGGAGTTGGGCTGACTTCCAGCTGTTTGTCGTGCAGTGTACCCGGGAGACCGCGGGCCGATATGCTGCTGCCGAGTACTGACACACGATCTGATGATCGGATGAATTTTTGACGTTTAAAATTTTGGTCGTTTCACGGGAGTCAGTCGCACAGTTGAAGCAGAGCCGCAAGTCGACTCGCTAATATCAGAGCCTTTTTTTCCCTCACTGCGCCTGCGTAGTGTGACAGAGCGTCAGGCGGATACAGCAAAGACTTACTAGCACTAAAAAGTTTCATGGGACTTTGACGCAGATTTGTGCTTCAGCTTGATATTGCTGAAATAGGCTGTGCACAGCAAATGTTGTAGATTTCAGATAAAAGGATTTAAAATTCTTGCTCTCCTTGTCTTCTTTGGTGCCTCCGTGCCTTCAAACCAAACTTTATTGACAAATGTCAATAGCTAGACCAATCCAATAGGACCGACTAGACGTGCAGCGTGAGCACTCAAATCGTGGCAGGCAGTGGGACCCAGTGTGAACACCTCAGTCGAGTCTTGGCTTCACCGTGCAGGCAATTTACTCATACAGTATGAGGTGAAATTAACAACACCATTTTTAAACTCGCACAGTGTATGCCCAACTTAAGGATTACATGCAAAACATCTGGCATCAATAGAAATATATTAGCATATAGTAGCTAATACATTAAGATTTCCTGTCAGGTCACGTTTTGGTCGTGTCCATGACTGTGCTTTGATTTGAAAGAAGTTCAAATCTATAGATGTCTATGAGAAAATGACCCTACTTTCCCACCTGATTTATAATTCAATAATGATTTTACACATTATTTTATGATATCCATCTCAAGTTTCAAGTCTCCTTCGATATGTCATGATGTTCATTTTTGTAAATTATGGTCCCAAATAGACTAGAATAAAGGATAAAGCCAGAATATGCTTTAGGGGCGTGGCTATCCTCTGGTCCTCGTCCGATACGGTCAGATCCACCCGTAGATACAGCCCTTGCTCCTCCCTGGATCTTCAATTCACGCTCTCATCCAATGAGAATCACATCCGGTTTCAAAATGACAAAATGGTGCTGTTCAATTTGCCAAAATTGAGGCTTCCTAAATGGTATGCTGAAACCAATGCGTGACGTCACGGTTGCTTCGTCCATCTTTTTATAGTCTATGGTGCTGCGTCCATCCTTTTATACAGTCAACTGTATGTGCGCAGTCCAGGATGAAAATAAGGGCGAAAGTATGGGCACCGAATTGGCATGATTCAGGGCTCGAAATTGCGACCAAAATTAACACTGTGCGACCTTTGAATTAAAGTAGTCACACCTGTACGACCGCTTTTTCCCCCAATTAAACCCCTCTTTTTGGGTACATTTGGTAGTCAGAAGGTATGCCAACCGCTGCTGCAGCGTAAATAGAGGTGGACGTATGTCTCGGAGCAGTGCATGAATCTACTAGACATACCACAGCCGGGCACACCGGTATAATAATGGAGCGCACCCAGTGTGTTCCCTTGAGCTGACAGTGACCATTCTGACTAATCAAAGAGGATCTTGACATCCTAAACCTCAGTACTGATTATAGAATGGTTAATATTAGCAGTCAATCACTCCATTTCACGGTACTGAGAGTAAGTATTGTAACGATACACAAGATTTAGACGGAAAATGAAACAAAGAGCAATGAAAGACTTCTTTTTTTTTGGTACCATTAACGTTAAAAAAGTTGAGTCGGTAACAAAAGTAACTGAAACTGCGAATCATGACGGTGACTCGGCTGAACCGGCAGTGAAATCAGTTTATTATTTTTGCAGAGTTGCTTCGAAATTTTGAATGGCTGAGGTCATAAGAAGGTGAAGTGTACCATATTCATTGTAAGGATAATGGCCCGGATCTCGCAGGTAACAGCACGTTATATACTGAATCCAAACACTTTAAACGCGAAAATCCTTCCAAGCATGGCAAAAGCAAGAAACAGAAAATACAGTGATAAATGTGCGTAAACAAGTAGGTCCAGGGTTCCGTTAATATTTGCAACCTATCAAAATATGCTGCCTTGCGGTTCTGCGCTTGCGCAGACCTAAAATCTCCGTAACGTTTATATATTTGCATGTACACGAAACATTTTCCTGAAAATGCAGAAATTAGATGACAATGGCTTGTGGCATACTACCTCTTAAAACAAACATCAAACTCACTATAACATCTGCTTATGTTATAATAAGCTAGCAAATAGCAAATTTACCTCGGTGGACTGATTCATATTGAAATATTGAGGCGAAAACAAGGACTTCGCGACAGATCTGTATTTAATCCTAACACAATTGATGATTTCATTCGGATTAGTGTGGAGGTTCCTCCTCTGGTCATATCTGATGCCGCACAGGGAGTGAAGAGATGGATGGAAGGGCAGAGAGCGAGGAGACCCAATTTTAAATCCTGGCCTCCAGACAAGGCAGAAAGCCAATATAGTGGAAACCTTTGTTAATCAATGAACTCAAGACTAACATATTGTTTAACAATTGTCATTTGTTGGAGACATTTTGATTGCTAATATGGAGTGTTATATTGTAGTTTAAATATATATTAGGAGCCTCTTAGATTTCGATGTGTGCGTTGCGCTCCTTACTTTTTGAACTTGGGGGCACAGTGCTACCAAGCAAAAAAGTTAATTTCGAGCCCTGTGATTGGACGGCTTAATGAAGACACGAGATTAACCGATTCTCAAAGTCGCGGTGTCGTCACTTCCAGCTGGCCCAATTAGGCACTCGGTGAAAACAATTAATCGTCTTCGTGTCATCTCATCAACAAATGTCACTTTCTAATCCACCTTTAGTATTTGTATCTGCAATTTTTCTTTTTTTTTTACGAGTAAATACAGCGTGCAGGAGTTATTATAAGGTACTAGAGATGTCATTTGATTATTTTGATCATCATTGAGTCACAGACACTAAATATTGCAGGTCCTTAGAGTTTTAAATTAAAAGCATGACAGCAAATGGCATAAGTAATTCCCAGTTAATTCCCAGCTAACGAAATATTTGGCTATTTACTATTTCACCTCCGATAAAATGCTTCCAACGCAGCACTGCATGAGCTGACGGTTCCCACTTGCTGCCGCATACATCCCAACTCTACCGCTTTTGAGGCGTTTTTTTTTTCTTCTTCCAGAATTAAACGCCCCGAAGGTGGTAGTAATGTATGCATCAGAGTTCTGCCTTTTGACAGCTTTAATCCATGCTTCACGCCACTGACTTTTCTTTGGAAATACTTGAAATGAAATTTTCTCTCCCTGTTTCATGTTGTGATTCGAACAACCAACGCTACAAACGATTTGGGCATGTTTTTTGATGGATTATTACTATGTTGGCATCACTTTCAATTCGGTTTGTTTTCACCTAGTCACCCTGCACCGGAAGTGGGCCTGACTTTAAGAATAACCAACAAAAATTATTACGCCCTCATCTGAGTTGGCTTCGCCCAGCCTTCCTAATTTGGCTCTCTAAATTATACATTCTGAATGTTCGCTGAAAGTTCATTGGATATATTGGATTGATGGGCATGCAAACGTATTTCTAGGAGTATAGGGTACAGTATTATCATCAGAGGTGGTTTTCCTGCTTGCGTCGACAACACGACAAGCACCAACGAGGGAAAGACGAAATTTTGGGGGAGTCGTTAAAGCTGATAAAAATTATCATTGAGGCGTGCCGATGCCCTAATCTCCAGATGAGCCGAGTTCACCGGTCCAGAAAATAATTGTTTGTTAATTGTTGCAATTGCGAAGAGACTACGAGAATGGCTGACAGTTAGCTGACGTCGCTTCAGTTCCTCTGATCCAGGGAGCACGACTGAAAAACGGAATAACGAAAGTGTCCCAATGCACTTGGCTGAACTGGAGTCACGTTGTATAACTGTAGAATAGTTATTAATAGTTATTATCAGTTTAGATTAAAGGTGGTCGATTTAAAGTGCACCTACATCAGTAAATAAGGAAATCAACATTCCATTGCATCATCTAGTGCTGGGCATCTAGTCCCTTGCTAGTCCAAGTGACTCAAAGGCGTGTCAACGCAGTTGAGACGACGATTAACTGTGCACTTGCTCTGTTATTTTTTTTTTACTTACCACGAGACACAGGGGTGACGGCATTATCTTTTCAGAAATATTTATTCTTTAAATCACTATTTTTTGACATTATGAACCAAATTCGTCCAGCAAGAGCGGTAAACAACTTTGCTACAGTTGAAGACCTCCCCCCTCGTGACGTTGCTCGCATTACCCAGTATAATTGTGAACGGTAAGATTTATATTTGGAGAAAATTTGGTGTGTAAATTACCGGTGCTTCGAACAGCCCTATTCTAAATTAATCGTCGGTTGGATTTGCTTCGCGTACTCCATAAGAACAGCAAAGTTTAAGTCAGGCGTTGATGTGTCCGCACAGGGTCCAAAACCGCAGAAGTTCACAAACAGCCAATGGGTGCATCTCAAAGCCTAGGCTGCATTCTTCGAGGACTGCATTTTTAGGGGTTGTCACGTCATTCCATCCGCCAAACTGATGTAATGTCATTTCATCTCCGTTAAACAGCTTTGGTTTAAGTGAGTCGTCACTGGTTTCCCCAACCTTAACCTTAACTCTAACACCTAGGTTTATTTCTAACCCCAAACTTAACCTTGTCCCTTACCCAAATGTCAGTTTGGCAGATGGAATTGAGCGACGACCCCTAAAAATGCAGCCTTCGACGGCTGCAGCCTACGCTTCAGAGCGGAAGCTGCAGCCTTTGATGGCTGTACTTTAGGGTTCGTCAGGTAGTTCCATCTGCCGAACTGACGTAAGGTCATTTCATCTCCGTGAAACGGCTTTGGTTTCAGTGAGTTGTCACTGGTTTCCCTCACCTTAACCTTAACTCTAACCCTTAACTCAAAACCTAACCCTAAATTTAACCTTGTCCCTTACCCTAAATATCAGTTTAGTGGATGGTAGTTAGTGATGACCCCTAAAATTGCAGCCTTCGAAGGATGCAGCCTAGGCTTTGAGAAACGGCCAAGGGCAGGGCTTGTCATTCTTCTTCTTTTTTGGAGTTTCACTGTGAATGAATTCGTAAAGTTGCATCACCGCCACCCTGTGAGCTAGGAACTACAAGACTTGTCACCATATCCGAATCCAAATTATCAATTGGCTATAACCCTCCGAACCCTTCCACCAGTATCCCCCAAGTTCTTCTCCGGTCACGTCTGTAATATTTAATATCTCTCGAACTGCACACACAATATTCTTATCCTCTCCGTCTTTGTCTCAGTCTCACTCTTACATTTCACCACCATAGCTATAAAAGCTAAAAACCGTCTCCTATCCATAGGCTAACTGACTCTTTTTTTAAAATATATATACGAAGAGTTTGGTTCCAAAATGCAATATATCCATTTTAGTCATTTTGAGTAAATCAGCTTTTTCTGTGTTGGTGCCCATTGAATTTTATAGAAAAACACAAACTTTGACCATAAAAAATACACCATATAGCATGCATTTCTCATGACGGATTTTTGCACCATGAGTAAGAAGCGCTGGACTATCGCTCTATGGTATTATCTCAATTTTTGTAATTTTGGCACTTATTGCGTTTTGGAACCAAACTCTTCATATATATATATATTTTTAATTGATCTTTAAACAAACATGGCAATAAAGTTACATTTACCAGTATTACAGTTTTTTTCAATTGTTTACATGCAATTTTGAAAACAGGGCTCCTTTTTTCAAAATATTCTCACAATTATCCAAACACCAGACTCAATTTGCATAACTCCTAGATTGTTTGCAAAATGACACACTTCAGTCAAAATATATACACATATTTACATATTTTAAAAACATACACATATTTATAAAAATGCTGTTTTGTTTTCATCTCACTAACAGTCTTCAAATGATCAGACACTATTGCAGTCAGTTACACACTACTGTGATCAATACAAAACACATTTGTAAAAAACCCTATTTTAGGAAATAGCATGTGCTAGACTTTGTCAGACATTTTTATGAAAGGGATAATTTAGATGACAAAAAGATATTGACAAACCCACAACATTCTTCATGATTACTTTGAGGTATACAGAGAAAGTACACAAATACTATAAACTTACCAAGCACTACACAACACTGATGCTGCAGACTGAAAATATTTATTTCTTAGTAACAGATCAATCAACAATGAAAATCAGAACAATAGTTTTTCTTACTGTAAAGTATAGACAAATAAAAATCTATAGCCAAATAAAAATTACTGCATGAAGTACAAAAACTTACAGACACTCTGAAGAAAAACAAAAACAACAAGAATAATACTGAAACTCTAATGATTATCTCTCCGTCTGGCTGGATCAGGCCATAGGATTTCATTCACATCACAGGCTGTGTCTTGATTGGCAAGGCACCTTTGGAAGAATTGCCTTGTGTGACGAATCCACCCCTGCACAGAAGCTGCTTCGATTAGATCACAGGCCTGCTCCATGGCCTGAATGAGGGGCAAACGGTCGTAGGGCCAAAGGTCGTATACCTTCCACCGCCATGCAGAAAAAAACTCCTCAATTGGGTAAAGGAAGGGGGAGTATGGTGGAAGGTATAAGACTGCAAAATTAGGGTGCTCATGGAACCAATTCTGGACCAGAGCAGATCGATGGAATGATACATTGTCCCAAACGACAATGTACTGCATGTGGTCCACTTGGTTTAATGCTGTGATGTTGTGTAATCTGTCAAGAAATGCAAGTATTAGATTGGCATTATAGGGTCCCAGATTCGCATGGCGGTGGAGGACCCCATTTTGGGTAATGGCAGCACAAAGGGTGAGGTTACCCCCTCGCTGCCCTGGCACATTGGTGATTGCCCTGTGCCCAATTACATTTCTCCCTCTTCTTCTAGTTTTTGTAAGGTTAAATCCAGCCTCATCAACATATATAAATTCATGTTGGATTTCTTCAGACTCTCTGCAACACAGTAAAAAACAATTGGACGCTGTTCAATATCTACTGCACAGTAATTTTTCATGCAAAAAGGTTGTGTGCAGTGCACAATACCACACCATAGTAAGGTAAACAATACATACCTCTACATACTCATGACGCAGATGTTTCACTCTCTCTGAATTTCTTTCAAATGGTACTCAATACAGTTGCTTCATTTGTACTTGATTTTTTTGAGGATTCAACCTAATGTTGACAGAGACTTGATGGATGTTATTGAAAATATTGTGATCATTGATGACATTGACTTTGATTTCTCTCAGTCTGATGCAATTGTTGGCCAAACCATGTTTACAATGGCTGTCTCTTGTGCCCGAGTGAACATGGGGCTCCGTCCACCTTGGTGTCCTCGACCCTCAATCCTATGTAGACAAAAACACGTCACAGGAAAGGATATCAAAAGTGATGACAAGTACAGTAAGCTGCAGTTTCAACATATTGTGCGGTTAGTTCACCTGTTTTCTCGAAGAAATGTTGGAATTACTGTCGCTACAGTATTTCTGCTTAGATTTGGCTGAACTCTTAGTCCTGCTTCCCTCAGTGTCAGTCCATGGTTGATAACGTGGTCAATAAGTGTTGCACGGATTTCTTGAGTTAAATTTGGTTCATGTCTTCTTTGTTCAGGTTCTATCACTTCTTCAGGTCCCTCTTTACCTCTACCAAGGCCTCTTCCTCTACCTCCTTCTTCTCCTCTTCCTCTATTTACTTCTTCTCCTCTTCCTCTTCCCTACCTCCCTCTTCTCCTCTTTGAGCTCCCCCTCTCATTCTCACTCTTCTTCTTCTAACTCCTTCCATTTTTGTTGAAGACAGGTGAACTCACCTGCTGCCTTTTATAGCACCTACCTGAGTGCTGTGTTTTCAATTAAGCACATGTGTGCTTCCACACCTGGTGGATGTGATTATCCAGTTCGTTCATTAGTGTGGTCATTGGCAAGCCGGCGCTTTTTAATGAGAAGGAAGTAACCTCACAATCCTAATCTGTGTCTAAGGTGTGAAAATGTATGTAGAGTTTTGCAAATCACTGTGTGTAATGTTTTGCAAAAAGTGTGAAGCTGAGTCTGTGCTTATTGTTGTGCAACTCTGGACAGGTGTTTTGCTTCTTGAGTGTAAAGATCTGTTAACTGTGTGAACATTTTCATTTTAGTGTGTAATCAACTGTAAAAAAACTGTAAAAGAACAGGAGGGACAGCAGGAAAAAAAAACAATTATAAGGCTTATAAACTCAGATGAATAATACATAAATACATACATTATTCAATAAACAAATAATTACCATACATATAAGGGGTTTAAATCAAGCTTATAGTTACTAAGTGGAAAAGTGCTTTAATACATCATATAATTTTTGTTGTTTTGGGCCTTTTAAAATTTTAAGGGATTGTAAATACAGTTTAAATTCACATAAAAATATATCGAACCTGGGGGATAATTTTTAACTCTATACTTATGGATGAAAAATTTTGCAAGGGACAATATGATGTTACAAGAAAGTTCATACTTTTTGCTAGTTAGTTAGCTGGGAATGAAGATAATCATTGCTTATTTCATTTCTGTATATCAACCCAAAATGTTTGTACAATGATACATGAAAAGAATATATGGTCCATTGTTTCAATGTCATTTTCGCAAAATGTACATATATTATCATTAATGCCAAAGAGACTTCTTAGTAATTGTTTAGAGGGGTAAATGTTCTTCATAATTTTAAATTGTGTTTCCTTAGCTTTTGGGGGCATATAGGAAATGTTAGATATAATGTCCTTAGTTTATTAACTGTATTTTTATCAAATTTATGTAGAATATTGTTTTTGTTTTGCCTTCCGGGATAAAAGTTTTCAATAAGATGTTTTCTAATAAAGTGGTTGTTGCATTTTTTTTTCCAATATTGAAATTCCTTGAATTGACAGAGGAGCCAATTGTGGCTGTATCCGTTGATGAGTCAGTATATTCCTTGTTAGAAGAATATTAGAAGAAATTGCCATTCGTGTCCATCAAGTCAACTATAGACCATATGTTCCTCTCATACCAATCCTCAAAAAATAAGGATTTATTTCGATATAGTACATATCTGTAATTCCAGATCACAGTGGTATGGGGGAAAAATTACGTACATAAAGCATTTTCCAGTACAACAATATTTGTTTGTGAAACTCAGATAGTGACATAGGTAATTAGTCAACATTAAAATCTGTTCTGAGAAGAAAGTCAAACCCTCCACATTTTTTGAACAAGTGATTTGGAATGTAGTACCAGAAGGAGTTGCTATGATTGATCCATAATTTTATCCAGTTTATTTTTAGAGTACCATTGAGACAATCTAAATCAATTACTTTGAGTCCTCCACCCTTTATGTCTTTAACCATGCTGCCTTTTCTTAAATAGTGTTGTCTATTTCTCCAAATAAAATTTAAATTAATTTGGTTGATTAATAACTGACTCTTTGTTGCATCCGTTTTCTGCCCTTCTCCTGTCTTCCTACTCTTCTTCTTTTGAAATTTCCGTCATTGACAACACTACTAGGCGTATTACTGCCCTCTGCAGAAATAAAATTAACTTAGTCGTGTGCGCGCGTGTGTGTGTGTATATATATATCTCACCCCCATTTCGAAATCCCCTTTCCTAAACTTTAATTTTCTGTCATCTCACCCCCGCTGAACCCTCTCTCTAAAATCATTTGAATTTCTTCCCCTTTAACATCCACTATGCCTAAAAATTCTCATGCTGCATCAACATCCATTTTGATTTGCTCCGTTTTGCCTTCAAGGTCTCTAGAATAAATCACCGCCATTGCAATAAACGCCAAAAAGTGTCTTCTTTCCATTCTAATGAACTTCTTATCTGGTTTTCCAATTTCCTGAACCCTAGCCTGTTCTTTCCCCACATTTTCTTTTTCCACCTGCACCCTCTTAATTGCCTCAGCGTATGACATTCTAACACACACATAAGCAGTGCGCTTCTGTAGCTTTGATTAGTAAGCAGGCTTCTGTTTAGTTGATTCAAAAACATAATCAGAGGATGTAACAAAAATACGAAAAAAGAGTCTGAGGCACTCTGGTAGTGAAAAAAGTAAAAAGCTTTTATTAAATGGCTAATGCATCGGCAAGATTAAAAAGTGCACTGCCCCTCGCCTAAGAGCACCTGGAATTGTGATTTTGACTTTCTACCCGAGACGCGCTCTTTTTTCCCCCGATTCATTCATAATCAGAGGATGTATTTGATTTCTGTAGCTTTGATAAATATTTGTTCAGTAAAATCATTAGTTGTTACTGAAAAAAAAAAACAAATGAATCATTTATGTATCTACTTGTATCCTCATCTGGCTGTATTTTTCCTCTCTTGACTGTAATTTTCCAGTCTTTTGTAGTGATGTGCATGCTTATCTTTGCTTTGAATTCCTGAAGTGCCTGTCCAATTGTAGCGCGAGAATGAGAATGCGGAAAGAAGATATTTCTTGAAGAAGGAATAAAAACTGGGTGTGAGAAGTAGGAAATCAGTTCTTCTTGTGCAAAAAGAACGCGGCTTTATATTTATCAACATGCCAAAATAAAGCCTGAAGAATCTGTCTCTCTCCAATTGCTTGAAGATGGGGGAACCTCATGATACGAAAATATGTTTGAATGGAAACCACAACACATGTTCTGAAGTCACAAGCCAGCGTTAGTTCCAGTGTGATTATGAATGCCCACCTCATACAGCACAGCCGGCGATCCGGCATCACAATACAGCCATCCGAGTTCATCAGGCTCATAATGCGAAGGCAGCAGTCGATAATCTAGTTACTCTCCAACTGTGACAGTTACCCTCGCATGCTAAATGATCGAAGTTAACCACCTATGGCATTAAACTTCAGGATTATTCGCCAGAACATTTACCAGAATAGGCGGCGCCAAACCGCCTTCACACTGGACGCGAAGCGAATATTTCGCAAGACAGATTACATTCAAAGTCAATGCAAAGTCGAGAATACACGCAAAACGGTCTGCTCAAAAAGCCAAGTACCCCTGACTGTAGGCCGCGGAATGGGTCGGGGTCGGACAAAGAGGCGGGGACTGACATCCAATAGGTGTGCTCTATGGCATTGACAAGAACAGCATCATCTGCTGGACGACTGCAAAAAGTACATATACTCATCTGTACTCTATGGAAATCGTAAATGTGCGCGTAAATATGTTAAAATTAAAATTTTACTTTATGAATATTTTATCCCTTAATTATCCCTTAGATTAAAATATTTTTAATTTATATATATATATATTAATCTAATTGCCCTGAAGGGGTTTTCCACAATAATGACCAACTCGCCGTACATTATCCCTCTCGCAGAGAACGGAACATAAAGTGCTTTACAATGGCAACAACTATGATACCAAAGTAGCGCAGGAGTTGATAGGAGACACAGGAGAGAGCGGGACACAAAAGGAAAACAGTGAAAAGGCATGAAAGCGCAAAGAGGACATGCTATGGCCCCAGAAGGACAGGGCCTCCATCCCAGCTTCGCCTCGCCACAAACCTCATCCCAATAGCCGGCTGCAGGGCGGAGATATGGGTAATACTCACACGGGGCGCAGCTGCATTCCACGGGCCCCCAAAGGTCCCTGCGGGGCCACAGCCCTCCTCGAGGGGCCTCGGCCTGTCTGGCCAGGCCCCTCGGAGGTGACCGGTAGGTGGCGACTTGGGCCTTTCCATCCTGGGGAGGCCGGGGGCTGGAACATGTTTGCGCCCTCTGCGGCCGACCGGCACCGCACCCCAGGTTCAGCCGGGGCTCCCCTGAAAGGGCTCCCCCCCGCCTTTGCCACCTCCAAACCCAGTCCTTATAGCTTGCTGCAGCGCAGAGTTATTTGCCGAAAAGCCCCCACCCCCCCTTAGTTTCCCTGCCCCGCCCCGTGGCCCAGCAACCCCCCCCAGGGTGCGCCTTTCTCTTCCAGGTGACTCCCCCCAAAAGGCCCCCGGGGCCAGGCTCAGGTGCTGCAGGGAAAGGGGTGAACTGGTGTCACGCTCTTCAGCTGGGTGGTCGCAATGTTCTGGAGCAAGGAATCTGATTTTAAAAACTAATGCGATGATACCACCAGCTTTCGGAAATTTGACTAAGTCCCACAGCGGGTGACCAATTTGTCATATTTCTGAAATTTGAATCCCGGACTGTGTCCGACAAGTCAAAAAAATTACGTCTTATCCACAAAAACCTGACCACTTCTCTTTAACCTTTGTGGAAAATGTCATAAGATAAAGGACAGGTGTAAAGGGGAATTCCAAACGACTTAGGAAGACAACCACGCTCGAGAATCCGAATGCACTTACACTAAGCAACGTAATCATCAGTCCCCTGCCCATTATATCCAACCCCAATTCCAAAACAGTTGGAACAAAGTGTTAATTGTGAATAAACTCAAAATGCAATGACTTTCAGATCACATGAGCCAATAGGTTTTTTACAATAGAACATAGATAACATTTCAAATGTTGAAACTGAGACATCTAACGTTTTTATCCACAAAATGAGCTTATTTCAAATTTTATGGCTGCAATTGGTCTCAAAAAAGTTGGGGCACAGGCAAAAAAGGATTGAAAAAGCAATTAATACATAAGAGAAACAGCTGAAAGAACATTTGGCATGTAATTAAGTTAACTGGCATCAGGTGTGTAACATGATTGGCTATGAAAGGGACGTCTTAGAGAGGCTAAGTCTCTCAGAAGTAAAGATGGCAAGAGACTCTCCCACCTGTGAAGGCTTGCGTAAAAAAATTGTGCAATACTTTAAAAACAATGTTCCTCAACGTCAAATTGCAAAGGCTCTGAAGGTCTCGTCATCGACAGTGCACAATATCATCAAAAGATTCAGAGAAACTGGAAAAATCTTGGTGCGTAAGGGAGTCTGGACAAGGCTGAAGACCTTTACTGGATGCCCGTGATCTTCGGGCTCTCAGACGCCACTGCATCACTCACTTGCTTGATTCTGTCATTGACATTACTGAATGGGCCCAGGAATATTTCAAGAAACCACTGTCTGTTAACACAGTCCGCCGTGCCATCCACAGATGCCACCTAAAACTCAATCAAGCAAAAAGGAAGCCATTGTTGCGCATGATCCAGTAGTGCCGCTGTGTTCTATGGGCCAAGGCTAATTTAAAATGGACTGTAGCAAAGTGGCAAAATGTCCTGTGGTCAGACGAGTCCAAATTTGACATCCATGATTTCCAACAAGAGTGTTGTGTCCTCCGGGCTAAAGAGGAGAGAGACCACCCCTCCTGTTATCAGCATTCAATTCAGAAGCCAGCATCTCTGATGGTATGGAGATGCATTAATGCATATGGTGTGGGACACTTGCATGTTTTAAAAAGCACCACGAATGCTGAAGGGAATATAAAGATTTCAGAGCAACATATGCTCCCCATCAGACAACATCTATTCCAGGGAAGGCCTTGTGTATTTCAGTAGGACAGTGCAAAACCACATACTGCAGCTATTACAACAGCATGGCTTTGTAGTAGAAGAGTCTGTGCTGAACTGGCCTGCCTGCAGTCGTGATCTTTCACCGATTCAGCACATTTGGCGCATAATTAAACGAAAAGTCCGACAAAGGCGACCCAAAACTCTCCAGCAGCTGGAAGCCTGTAATGAAAAAGAGTGGGATCAAATTCCAATGGCTAAACTCAAGAAACTTGTCTCCTAAATGCCCAGATGCCTCCACTCTGTGTTAAAAAGAAGAGGAGATGCTACACCATGGTAAACAGGCCCCCGTCCCAACTTTTTTGAGACCTGTAGGAACTTTCAAATTTGAGATGATCTCATTTTATAGATAAAATTGTAAAATTTCTCTGTTTCAACACTTGCTATGTTATCTCTGTTTTATTGTGAGTAAAATATTGGCTGCTGTGATTTGAAAGTCATTGCGTTTTGATTTTAATCACAATTTACACTTTGTCCCAACTATTTCGGAATTGGGGTTGTACCTTTCTTTATGCAGTTGGCCAGCAGAATGGTCGTCGCTTTAAATATTGCAGCTGCACAGAATTGTGGGATAGCATTATCTCCCTTCTTTTTGAAAAGGATGGTTCTGTGTACCCTATGGGGCACCTTTCCTTGACATTTATAGAATTCGAATCCCCTTGTCATGGCTGCCACGTAATTTTTTCCAAATCATTTATCGGCAGTTAGGCACTTTCCTAGGCAAAAAAGACTATTCGGCCTCAGCCCCGCTCCTTCGAAATTTGGGATTTTACGCAAGCCTTCACAGGTGGGAGAGTCTCTTGCCATCTTTACTTCTGAGAGACTTAGCCTCTCTCAGACGTCCCTTTCATAGCCAATCATGTTACACACCTGATGCCACTTTACTTAATTACATGTTAAATGTTCTTTCAGCTGTTTCTCTTATATATTAATTGCTTTTTCAGCCCTTTTTTTGCCTGTGTCCCAACTTTTTTGAGACCAATTGCAGCCATAAAATTTGAAATAAGCTCATTTTGTGGGTAAAAATGTTAGATGTCTCAGTTTCAATATTTGAGATGTTATCTATGTTCTATTGTAAATAACCTATTGGCTCATGTGATCTGAAAGTCATTGCATTTTGATTTTATTCACAATTAACACTTTGTTCCAACTATTTTGGAATTGGGGTTGGATATGATGGGCAGGGGACTGATGATTACGTTGCTTAGTGCAAGTGCATTCGGATTCTCTAGCGCGGTTGTCATCCTAAGTCGTTTCGAATTCCCCTTTACACCTGTCCTTTATCTTAAATGACATTTTCCACAAAGGTTAAAGAGAAGTGGTTAGGTTTTTGTGGATAGGACGTAATTTTTTTTGACTGGCCGGACACAGTCCGGGATTCATATTTCAAAAATATGACAAATTGGTCACCCGGTGTGGGACTTAGTCAAATTTTTGAAAGCTGGTGGTATCACCGCATTAGTTTTTAAAATCAGATTCCTCGCTCCAGAACATTACGACCACCCAGCTGAAGAGCGTGACACCAGTTCACCCCTTTCCCTGCAGCACCTGAGTCTGGCCCCGGGGGCCTTTTGGGGGGGTCACCTGGAAGAGAAAGGCGCGCCCTGGGGGGGGTTGCTGGGCCACGGGGCGAGGCAGGGAAACTAAGGGGGGGTGGGGGCTTTTCGGCAAATAATTCTGCGCTGCAGCAAGCTATAAGGACTGGGTTTGGAGGTGGCAAAGGCAGAGGGGAGCCCTTTCAGGGGAGCCCCGGCTGAACCTGGGGTGCGGTGCCGGTCGGCCGCAGAGGGCGCAAACATGTTCCAGCCCCCGGCCTCCCCAGGATGGAAAGGCCCAAGTCGCCACCTGCCGCTCACCTCCGAGGGGCCGGGCCAGACGGGCCGAGGCCCCTCGAGGAGGGCTGCGGCCCCGCAGAGACCCGGGGGGGCTCGTGGAATGCAGCTGCGCCCTGTCGGAGTACTACCCATATCTCCGCCCTGCAGCCGGCTATCGGGATGAGGTTTGTGGTGAGGCGAAGCTGGGATGGAGCCCTCTCACCAGGCCCCCAGCTCGACCCGGGATGCAGCCAGGGCAGGGCCCAAACCAACCCTGTCTGATTACTTTTGGCCGCCACCTTCCCCCTCCGCCCAGTGGGTTTCGGGGGGCCGAGCCTGCTCCCCAGTCATTTCCAGGGGTCCTCCCTGGCGCCCCGGGCTAAGCCCACCCCCACCCAAGCTCTCAGGGCCCCCGGGGTCGAGGCCCTGTCCTTCTGGGGCCATAGCATGTCCTCTTTGCGCTTTCATGCCTTTTCACTGTTTTCCTTTTGTGTCCCTCTCTCTCCTGTGTCTCCTATCAACTCCTGCGCTACTTTGGTATCATAGTTGTTGTCATTGTGAAGCACTTTATGTTCCGTTCTCTGCGAGAGCGATAATGTATGGCGAGTTGGTCATTCTGGTGGAAAACCCCTTCAGGGCAATTAGATAAAAAAAAAAAAATATATATATATATATATATATATTTAAAATTAAAAGTATTTTGATCTAAGGTATAATTAAGGGATAAAATATTAATAAAGTAAAATTTTAATTTTATTTTAACATATTTGCACGCACATTTACTATTTCCACAGAGTACAGATGAGTATATGTACTTTTTGCAGATGGTGCTGTTATTGTCATTGCCATAGACCACACCTATTGGATGTCCATCCCCGCCTCTTTGTCCGACCCCGCCCCATTCCGCGGGCCTGCAGTCAGGGGTACTTGGGACCGTTTGACAACAAAATTTAGGGGAATTACCGCCGCCAAATGGTAGGGAATGTGCAGTGTCGGGACATCAGGGGGTGGGGTCGGACATCAGGGGGGTGTGGACTGATGTCCTGCACTCCGCAGCGAGGGCACACTCCACCCGGTGAGGCCCCACTACACACGGAAAAACTCCGCCCTCCTCCGCATCCCATTCATTTTCTATGGCATGCGTGCGTTTTGGTGCGCGATGCATTCTGGGATACCATCCGATACGATCCGGGCATCCGTGCGGGAAAGTGGGAGGGGACGAAGATGAAATTTTCTAGCCATATGGAAGTGAATACGGTACCAGCAACCTGGGAGCCAATCTCTTTCGTCCGAAAAACTTCCAGAGCAAGCAGATCTTCCTGTTTTGACAAGGACGAACAAGAAGCTGAACTGGGACCTGTCCAGTCGAAAGTACTGCTGGAAGAGTGCTGTATCCAAACGGAGCTCTGATACGAGCCGATGATACTCCCCATAATTTTTTCGGCATTGCAAGATGGGATGAACCCCAAAACGGCGGTGGCGATGGCAATCGCAGCCAGAATCTTCTTTCGACGATCCATGGCAGAGAGATGTTAGTACGAAAATTGATTTGTACTGATAACAGCAGGAAAATCAAAATTTAGCGGGGATGGATTCTATTTGATCACACAATGTCCGACACGCCCACAAGCCAGCAAGTTAGAAACGCCCATAAACGAGCAGTTCCGCAGGGAGGTGCGGACAACATCCGGATTTTCCGGATGTTGCTCCTGTTCTGCCTCGCTCTCGTTGCTAGAGTGTCTGTGTTTCTTTGGCGCTTTAGCCAGTTAGGTCTCTAGAGAGAGTATTGCCAGGGACATAGCTGCATAACAGGATTAGTGTTAGTGAGCAAGGGAATCTTTGGTTAATTTCCCTTTTCTTTTGTTTTTCCTCGAGCTCGCCTGTTTTCTACCACGGACGGCGTCTGGTCTGTTGGTAGCGCGAGTCTCGTTATTTCTATCTGTTTTTAGTCTCTCAGCACGCTGTGAGTTTTGCCTTTTATTTCTGGCCACTGCTCTTGGCGTCCACTTCCAGCACCCATCACAGTACACTCTAGCCACCATGGAGATGCCAGCGGTGGTGGAAATTAAGAGGGTTATCGCCAGCCAACAAAAAACGTTGGTTGGGTTCGCTAAAGCACTTTTAGATTTTGGCAATCAGCGATCTGAACTTGTCGAGAGACTCCACCTACCAGAGTCCACTCTTCAGAATCAGGAGAGCGTTCTGTTAAGCTTAAAATCTCTAACTCCACAAGCTTCACAAAAAGTTGCAGAAGCACCATCCATACATCCTCCACGAGAACTTAAGTTACAACTGCCCCAAAGATATTGTGGCGAGGCCAGAAAGTGTAAGGATTTTATCGCCCAGTGTGACAGCCGTCACGATTTGTTAATGAGGATTCTCGGGTAGCATTTATATTATCCCTGTTGGCTGGCACAGCGCTTAATTGGGTCGGCCCACTGATCAGATCGAACTCACCAGTCGTAAATTCTGTAGAGGCCCTTGTTAGGGAGATGATGTCTGTATTCGATCAAGACATTTGTGGTCAATACGCAGCAACACATTTAATGCACCTTAAACAGGGCAAAGAAAGCGCAGCTGAGTTTTCTATTGCTTTTCGTTCTCTGGCCACAGAGACAGGCTGGCCGGAGGCTCCTCTGATGACCATATTTAGCCATGCCCTTACGGAGGAGATTAAGGACGTGCTGGCTACTTTACCCTTTTCGACTTTTGACTCCTTAGTTCGTACTGCAGTGCTAATCGACAACCGCACATGCGAACGCTACAGGGAGAAGGTAAGTAGATCGCTGCTGACTGACAATGGGGCTAAAATTGCTAGTGGCGATTATGCAACTCCTATTCCACCCATTAAAGATTCTACTCCGGTTGAGCCCATGCAGGTTGATGGTTCATTTGACCGTCAGACAAAGAGACCTATTCGCAGCGGACTAACCTGCTTTAATTGTAATAAGCCGGGTCATATCCGTCCACTTTGTCCTAAGCTTCGTGGGAAATGGAAAACCCCTCTAGCGATTGAGGGGGGGCTGGAGGGGCAGACCCAATTTCCTCTCTGAACCCTAATCCCCGTGGAACTACTGTGGGGAGGAACAGCTTTATTATTGAAGCGTTTGTGGACTCGGGCGCAGTTGATTGTTTCATGGATATGAAGTGGGCTTGGAAGCACTCTGTTCCCACTGTTATGCTTTCACAATCAAGTTTAGAACCACTAAAAATGTTAATTTCCTTTGGCAGCCACTGTGAGGATATTCGGTTTTTTATTATCAGGTCCCCCACTTTTCCTATAGTTTTGGGGCATTCATGGTTGCGGGAACATGAACCTTGTATCAGTTGGGGGGAACAGATTAATCCTATCGTCCACTGGGGTCCCAAGTGTAATTCTCATGTAGAACTAATGAGAATGGTTCTTTCGGACGTCAAGCGATGGGGCAGCGTGATGCCGAGAGCGAGTGTGAGGAGGTTATCTCACCGCACCCTCCTAGACTAGATAAAGGGGCAGAGGAGGGGTTGGAATAGGATCCTCAATTTGACTGGCGACAGCCAGAGGACGATTACCTTTTAGAAAATTTTAGCTATTCGGAATCAAAATGGAAAAACTCCCGCACACTGTCTTCTCTGCAAAGAAAAAAACTTTATTCAGAACAACGTTTTGGTCGTGTGACCTTCATCAGGTTGATTTACATGGGTACTACAGTGACCCCATTTTAAAAGAAAGGGAGGCACATATTAACCAATTAGCATTCAGTGAATCCACCCTTATTAAGGAAGAGACAGATATTAATTAGCATATTTCACAATTCATACCCAATAAGAAAATATACAAAAAAGCAGCATACAGGCTACCCAAAAAGCATCAAAAACAAATATAGCATATTTCAGGTACTGAAAAAGGATATTTCATTTTTTTCTTGTTGAAAAGAACAGGATATCTACAACTTTTCACATTCTGTCCCGAAAAAGGGGAAAAGAAGAGAGAAGAGGATCAAGGCATGGTAGTAGCTATAAAAATCAAAGCATGACGTTGAGTGCCAATTCATCATTTAGGCCCTTCGGTGCTAAGGTTTGTAGCGAGAAAATCCAAAATGCTTCACGTCTTTTTAATAACAGGTCCCTATCACCGCCTCAACGAGGTACCTTTACAGTTTCGATGCCATAAAACTTTGGAGTAGAAATAGCGTGTTTCGCATCATTTAAGTGTATAGCTACAGGGTAGTCACGATCATTCCTCCGAATAGTGCTCTTATGTTCACTAATCCTTTGTTTCAATTTCCTAGTTGTTTTACCCACATAGGATAACCCACAAGGACACTGTAGCATGTATACAACATAAGTAGAAGCACAGGTGATAACACTTTTTATTGGGAATACCTGATTGGTATGTGGATGAGAAAATGTATGGATTTTTTTCGTGTTGTTGCATTGTGCGCAACTCCCACAGCGATAATTGCCAAAGGGTATGGGACATAGCAGTGTCTGCGTAAGTGGATCGGGTTTGTTCCGTGCAAAATCTTCGTGGACTAGCAAATCCCTTAAATTCCTTCCACGCTTGTACACAAAGAGAGGAAGCTCCTTAAAAATCGGGGCTAATTCCGGGTCCGATTTTAAAATGTGCCAGTATTTTTTAAAAACTGTTTTTATCACATGTGAGTGGGGGGAATAGGTGGTAATGCACGCAACAGAAAATTGCCTTTCTTTTTTAAAACTTTTTTGCAAAAGTTCTGAATGGGGTCTTGACAACGCCATTTCATAGGCTTTTTCGATCCATTCGGTCGGGTAAATAAATCGTTCAATAAATCGTCCCCTCATGTCCACGGCGTTTCCTATAAAGTCCTCGGTAGAACAGCATATTCTACGAAGCTTGAGAAATTGACTTTAGGGGAGTCCTCTTTTTAATGTGGTTGGGTGAAAGCTACTAGCCAATAAAATGGTGTTTTTGTCCGTTTCTTTCCTATATATAGTGGTAGATAGGGTACCATTATCCTTAAAGACCCACATATCCAAAAAATAGACTTTTTCTTGGCTATACTCCATAGTAAATTTTAAATTAAGATTAAAACTGTTCAGTAATGTAAAAAAATGTTTCAAGTCGTCAGAGTTGCCTTTGAACACACAAAACACATCATCGATGTACCTATACCATTTAAGAATTTTAGACAAGTATATATTTTTTTCAGGATTCAAAACAAATTGCTGCTCAAAATAGCCCACAAAAAGGTTCGCATAATTGGGCGCACATATTGAACCTATGCTCGTACCTGAAATTTGTAAATAAAAAACACCATCAAAACTAAAATACTTCTTTTTCATGACTAAGGTGGTTAAATCAAGCAACACCTGATTAGGGATGCTTGTCTCATCCCCGTTCTGAAGATAGTAGCGTAAGGCCTCCAAACCCCCTTCATGTGGAATGTTAGTGTAAAGACTTTCAATGTCCAGTGTTACCAAAAAAACATCATCTGGTAAATCACGAAGGATCGAGATTTTTTTTATGAAATCTGTAGAATCTCTAATGTATGCTGGTAAAGTTTGGACATATGGTTTAATATAAAAGTCAACAAACTCTGATAATGGAGCCAGAAGTGAGTTAGTCTGAGCTACAATAGGTCGACCAGGCGGATCGGACAAAGATTTGTGTATTTTGGGCAACGTGTAAAATACAGGTCGAGTGGGATGTTGACAAAACAAAAATTTTTGTTCAGCTATTCGGAATCAGTCACGGAGTCATTAGATTCTGAGCAGGGTAAGGAATTTGGGGCTACCCTGAACTTTGACTTTCCTTCGAATGTTCCCAGGGATTACATTGATCTTGCTGAGAATTTTAGGAAACAACGAGCATCTACATTACCTCCTCATCGTCCTTATGATAGTGAAATCAATCTCTATCCTGGGACAACTCCACCTAGGGGTTTGCTATATTCGCAATCAGGACCTGAGCGTAGGGCCATGCGAGAATATATTCAAGAGGCTCTTGCCAATGGTTTTATTCGGCCGTCCACGTCTCCCGCCGGAGCAGGATTTTTTTTGTGGGGAAAAAGGATGGCAGTCTGAGACCCTGTGTTGATTATAGGGGTCTGAATAAAATCACCATTAAAAATCGATACCCCCTGCCGTTAATGAACTCCGCGCTTGAACGTCTGCAGGAGGCATAATTTTTTATGAAGCCAGATCTTCGTAATGCGTATAATTTGATTCGCATTCGGGAGGGAAAACGGCTTTTAACACTCATGACAGGCACTACGAATATTTGGTCTTAACGTTTGGGCTTGTTAACGCCCCCTCAGTGTTCCAGGCATTTGTCAATGACATGCTCCGAGAGATGTCAGAGAAATTCGTCCTTGTTTATCTTAATGACATTTTGATTTTTTCTTCAACACTCTTGGAGCACGAGCAACATGTCAGACGTATTCTTCAAGCCCTGCTCAAAGCCAAACCTTTTGTCAAAGCCGAAAAGTGTGTTTTTCACGCCCAAACTGTCTCATTCTTGGGCTTTATGGTTTCTAAGGGGTCGGTGCGGATGGACCCGGACAAGGTGGCTGCGGTCAGGAATTGACCTGCACCGCAGAGTGTTAAAGAGGTCCAACGCTTTCTGGGCTTTGCAAATTTTTATAGGAGGTTAATCTATAATTTTAGCGTGGTTGCTGCCCCCATTATTGCGCTCACTAAAAAGAATGCCTCCTCAGCGTTTTTTTGGTCCCCTGCAGCTGATGCTGCCTTCCAGAAATTACAAAACCCAAAACCAGTGAAGTTGGCACATTATGTAAATCGTAGATAAAAACAAAATACAATGATTTGCAAATCCTTTTCAACTTATATTCAATTGAATACACTGCAAAGACAAGATGTTTAATGTTCAAACTAAAAAACTATATATTTTTTTTCAAATAATCATTAACTTAGAATTTAAAGGCAGCAACACATTGCAAAAAAGTTGGCACAGGGGCCTTTTTACCTCTGTGTTACATCGACTTTCCTTTTAACGACACTCAGTATACGTTTGGGAACTGAGGAGATCAATTTTTGAAGCTTTTCAGGTGGAACTCTTTCCCATTCTTGCTTGATGTACAGCTTAAGTTGTTCAACAGTCCGGGGTCTCCGTTGTTGTATTTTACGCTTCATAATGCGCCACACATTTTCAATGGGAGACTGGTCTGGACTCCAGGCAGGCCAGTCTAGTACCCACACTCTTTTACTACGGAGCCATGCTGTTGTAACACGTGCAGAATGTGGCTTGGCATTGTCTGGCTGAAATAAGCAGGGGCGTCCATGAAAAAGATGTTGCTTGGATGGTAACATATGTTGCTCCAAAACCTGTATGTACCTCTCAGCATTAATGGTGCCTTCACATATGTGTAATTTGCCCATGCCTCGGGCACTAATACACCCCCATACCATCACAGATGCTGGCTTTTGAACCTTGCGCCTATAACAGTCCGGATGGTTCTTTTCCTCTTTGGTCCGGAGGACACGACGTCCACAGTTTCCAAAAACAATTTGAAATGTGGACTCGTCAGACCACAGAACACTTTTCCACTTTGTATCAGTCCATCTTAGATGAGCTTAGGCCCAGCGAAGCCGGCAGTGTTTCTGGGTGTTATTGATAAATGGTTTTCGCTTTGCATTGTAGAGTTTTAACATGCACTTGGAGATGTAGCGACGAACTGTAGTTACTGACAGTGGTCTTCTGAAGTGTTCCTGAGCTCATGTGGTGATGTCCTTTACACACTAATGTCGGTTTTTGATGCAGTACCGCCTGAGGGATCGAAAGGTCACGGGCATTCAATGTTGGTTTTCGGCCTTGTCGCTTACGTGCAGTGATTTCTCCAGATTCTCTGAACCTTTTGACGATATTACGGACTGTAGATGATGAAATCCCTAAATTTCTTGCAAAAGCTCGTTGAGGAATGTTGTTTTTAAACAGTTCGACAATCAGCTCACGCATTTGTTCACCAAGTGGAGACCCTCGCCCCATCCTTGTTTGTGAATGACTGAGCATTTCGGGGAAGCTGCTTTTATACCCAATCATGGCACCCACCTGTTCCCAATTAGCCCGTTCACCTGTAGGATGTTCCAAATAAGTGTTTGATGAGCATTCCTCAACTCTCTCAGTCTTTTTTGCCACTTGTGCCAGCTTTTTTGAAACATGTTGCAGGCATCAAATTCCAAATGAGCTAATATTTGCAAAAAATTACAAAGTTTACCTGTTCGCACATTAAGTAACTTGTTTTTGAAGTGTATTCAATTGAATATAGGTTGAAAAGGATTTGCAAATCATTGCATTCTGTTTTTATTTACGATTTACACAAAGTGCCAACTTCACTGGTTTTGGGTTTTGTAAAAAGACGTTTTAGCTCAGAGCCTATTTTGGTTTTGCCCGATCCCTCCCTCCTAATTGTTGTGGAGGTAGATGCTTTGAGGGTGAGCGTGGGTGCTATTTTGTCCCAGCACCCTCATTGGGATAATAAGCTTCACCCATGCGCGTACTTCTCCCGGTCTTTGTCCGCTGCAAAACACAATTATAGTATTGGTGACTGGGAGTTATTAGCGGTCCAGCTGGCTCTCATGGAGTGGCGCCACTGGTTGGAGGGAGCTGAGCACCCTTTTGTGGTTTGGACCGACTATTAAAACCTCCAATATATTCAACAAACCAAGCAGCGTAATTCCTGGCAGGCGCGATGGGCATTGTTCTTTAACCGCTTTGATTTCACGCTCACATATTGCCCGAGCTCTAAGAATATTTAGCCTAACGCCCTGTCACAAATGTATGATCGCACTGATCGCGATCCCACCCAGGAGCCTGTTATTCCTTCTGCGCAGATCGTGGCACCCGTTCAATGGGAGATTGAGGCGGTAGTTCAGGAGGCGTTGAAATCCGATCCCGGTCCTGGGGGGGAGCCTCCTGGCTGTTTATTTGTTCCACTTTGGGTTAAGTCACAGGTCCTTCGGTGGGGACACTCTTCCTGCTTAGCTGGGCACCCGGACCAAGCAGTTCCTTGCCCAAAGTTTTTGGTGGCCAGATATGATGAAGGACATTCGGGAGTTTGTTGCTGCCTGTGGCGTATGTTCCAGGAATAAGACTTGCCACCTCCTTCCCTCTGGCCTGCTGCGACCTTTGCCCATTCCCAGGCGCCCTTGGTCTCATATTGCGCTCGATTTCATTACGGGGTTGCCTGCGTTTGATGGCAACACTGTCATTTTGGTGGTGGTTGACCGTTTTTCTAAAGCGGCTCATTTTGTTGCGCTACCCAAGCTGCCTTCGGCGCGGGAGACAGCGCATCTTGTGGTGAACAATGTGTTCCGATTACATGGGCTTCCGCAGGATGTCGTCTCTGACCAAGGCCCTCAATTTACAGCCAGATTCTGGCAGGCATTGTGTTAGCAGTTGGGTGCCACAGTGAGTCTCTCCTCTGGGTTTCACCCGGAGACCAACGGGCAGACAGAACGAACTAATCACTGTCTAGAAAACACTCTTCGATGTTTGGCGGCGGATACTCCCTCGTCGTGGAGACGATTGTTAGCTTGTGCCGAATATTCCCATAACTCTCTGTGTAATTCCTCCACGGGGCTTTCCTCGTTTGAGGCCCAAGTGGGTTACCAGCCCCCACTATTTCCGGAGACTGAGAACGATTCCGAGATTCCCTCAGTCAACCAGTTTATTCGTCGCTGTCGGTCGGTTTGGACTCAAGTCCATTCTTCACTGTTGCGTTCGGGGCGCAAACAAAAATCCTTTGCTGATAGAAGGCGTCGTTTGGCCCCGTCTTATCGGGTTGGGCAGAGAGTTTGGCTGTCTACCCGGGACCTCCCATTGAAATTAGAATCCCGAAAACTGGCGCCTCGCTATATCGGCCCGTTCAACATTGTGCGGAAGAACAATCCGGTCACGGTCCAGTTTAAGCTCCCGAGATCTTTATGCATACATCCGTCATTCCACATCTCTCGGATTAAGCCGGTTAGCACTAGCGTCCTGGCACCTGCCGACACACCTCCGCCGCCACCGTGAACGGTGGAGGAGGGGCCGGTTTACACCGTGTGCCGCATTCTCGCTGAGAGGCGTGTAGGTCCGGGGGTCCAGTTCCTCGTGGACTGGGAAGGATAAGGTCCTGAGGAGCGCTGCTGGGTTCCTTCGCGAGATATTCTGGACCCCTTGCTGATTTCTGAGTTTCGTGCATGGGGTTCCTTGGGGACTTCTGGAGCTGTCCCTTAGAGGGAGGGTCCTGTCATGGTTTGGAGGTATTGAGAGCTTTGTTGCTCTCGTCCGGGACGATATCGTTTTGGTCCCTATCGGATTCCTGGGCCAGCTGGCATTAATTGGGGGCGTTACTCGTATCTGTTTTTAGTCTCTCAGCACGCTGTGAGTTTTGCTTTTTATTTCTGGCCGCTGCTCTTGGCGTCCACTTCCAGCACCCATCACAAATACCTACACTTGCGGTTTTTGTTCTTGGCCAAGTGATCATTTGAATAACGTATTTCTGGGATCTGCCCAAAGTGTATAAGTAGACATAAATCCAGCAAGAGTTTTTAAGTTTTATCATCTCGCATTGGGGAGCACATGACAAAAGCAAAGCATTTCCTGTTGAGGCAGCAGTTACAAGAATTTGTTTTTCAAGAATGACTTGAAGAGGATGCATATTTTGAAAAAAATTTGTGAATAAAGGTTGCAAATAATGAAACAACAAGCATTGACCAAAACGATAACCACAGTCATAAATTAGGTAATAAAGGCATCAAAAAAATCAACAATCAGTGACATTACAGGTGCTTAATTTACACTGAGCTTATCGCTCATTAACTGAAGCTTCAGTAACCTGATACAACTTCATTTACATTGCAACTTTTTCTTGACCGTCATCAAACAAACCATTCCTTCCTTTCTGTGTGCAAAACTCAAATCCATTGTTGGACTTAGCCCTCAATACAGCTCCAAAATGACATCAGGATAAGGGATTGTAAAGTGAGGGATTAAGTACACCTGACCTTGGGCATTTTCAGCAAAGAGCCAATCTTCCACACTTTCTTGGTGGAATGTGATAATGCACTCAAGTCCCTTAGACTGCAAATGCGGGCACTGGGATGAAACCATGGACCCCATTCATTTCACAGTAACTTTAAATCCGTGAAGCAGAGCCGTAAGTTAAGTACTTATTGTTGCCATCCTGTCGTTGAGATTGATGCTCCCCTGATGTCACATCTCCATGTATTGACCCTCTTGAACTGAAAGCATTTCACTCTCTTAATGGGAGACCCAACCAATGCCTCAAAAATATTTATCTTTTGACCCAGGTCCATGTCTTTTGGAATAGTAATTTAGAGCCATTGCCTGTAAGGTTCAGGCAGGTGGTGATAGTCACCTTCAATTTTGCTGAAACTTTGGTGGTTTTTGTCCCTACCCTAACTAGAAAATTCCCCAAATATTTTGGCCATATCTGCACTGATTTGGGTTTTTGGGGTCAATCAAGCGCAAGCCGAAATAGGGCCTAAAATGCCAAATTACCAAAATTTGATTTTTGGGTTGCTATTATTTGCTGCGCAAACTTTATCCCAAAGTACAAGTTGGAAAATTGAATTATTGGGGGATGGTCAGTGGAAAGAGAGATTTTCGGCCTGGGATCTTCTTTGCGCAACATATAGGGGGCGCTTCAATATGGCTGCAATCCATTTTCGTCACTAGTTTGCACCCCTTATACTCTGTGTACGATCAGTGCCCCAGAACTTTTACAGCTGCACCACACTGGTATGTAGTTAGACTATCCATTAAAGGTGAGAAAAAGTTGGGATAGTGTATGCGCACACCAACAGATGGCGCCGAGCATGGCAAAATCGTGTATTTGGCGTATTTCAACGCTATCTGGTGGCATGCCAGTTTGATTGACAGGGCAAAGGTTTGTTGCATAATGAAGTATAGAGGTCATCCTTTTAGTTCATGAAAGCCATTTCTTGGGATAATGTGATGGTGCGATCAGGAACCAGTCGCGAGAACCAAGCAATGCAGTAGATTTGGTTTTATTAATAACGGGAAAAACCCCCGCAGGGCAGAGGGCAAAAGGTACAAAGTCCACACTCCAATCCAGCTGGGCAAAAAGAGAATTAAAAACCAGGGCAGCAATCACAGTACTCGTTGTCGGACAGAAATGGGTCTGGTACACAGGTACAGGTATATCAGAGAAGCAAAGCCAAAATCCAATGGGTGTAATCCAAACCGTAACCAGGGCAGCAATAATAGATCTTGAGGTCGGGCAGAAAAAGGGTAAAATAACACAGATGCAACGGTAAATCCAAAATCACAAAGCCAAAAATCGAAAAGTCGGGCGGTCCAGTCAGAAAAGTATCACTAAGAAATCAAGGCGAGAGAAGCGTGGCACAAGAAGACTGAGGAAACAATCTGACGCGGAGGTGCTGTGAAAAGACTCCTAATATACACTCCGGGGGGATCACATGCTACACAGAGCACAGGTGCTGGAAATGAGACTAATTACAGAGGGTGGAACAAGAGGGAGAACCTAATCACATGAAATAGGCAAAAGCCAAAACGCGACCAGGGAACACGAGACATTCCTATAGACAAACATACGGCTCCGGTCAAGGAGTTCTAACGTGCATAGATAATGAGAGAAGGGACAGTGTGATCAAGTGCGGAGAATCCACAGAAATGCAGCAGAGGAGATTAGGGAGAGACAAGAGGCGGAGACTAGAACAGGGTGAGTGCTGAGAGCTTGTTAATCAATTAGTAAGTGAAACTATACAATCCCTTAGTGCTCGTTAGTAAGTTAGTATTATATACAATGTCAGTTAGTGTTAGTAACTTTAGCGAAAACAACAAACTATTAGTATGGTTAGTAAAATAGAAAAGTAAGGTGAAGTAAGCAAACGAGATTGGAAGGAAGACTGAAATCCAGAAACCATTAAATCACCCGAGGAGTGGCACGCAATACCGTGGCTGTGAGCTGTGACAAGACAAAAGACCAGACAGTGGGAGACAAAGTGCAACGCATGGTGGACAGCAAAACTTGGACCGGAATAAACTATGGTAAAAGAAAACATGGAAAAACAAAACTAAATCAATGTATGAATTCTAAAATGACCAAATCACAGAACACATACCAAAGAATAGTCAGACATAGTAATGAATCAAATACCAATAAAGCAGAACATAGCAAAAAGATCAAAACATGGCAAGGCAAATCAGAACATGGGCATAGCAAGGCAGGTCAGAACATGGCAGACAGCAGAATCACAACAGATAAGGATTACTGTCCATAATAGGTGGCGCTTTACTAACAGATGTACTGGTACATGAGTAAAGCAATATCCACTCAAAATTGCTCATGACTGGTCCAGCTGCAATGTGCGATGAAAATCCCAAAGAAATACTTTTGTATATGTCCTTCACCCTTAGACTTGCAGTTATTGCAAATTTCGAGATATTTACCTCCATCAAACGAATTTGGCAGGAGTTATGTGATCGCCGGCGTTTGTCTGTCTGTCTGTCTGTTTGTTTGTTTGCAAGATAACTCAAAATGTAAAGCACAGATTTTGATAAAATTTTCAGAGAAGGTGGGTCTTAGGACAGGCTACATGTGATTCAATTTCGGCATATCTAGGCCAAAGTACAGCTGAGATATACGCCAAAGTTCAAGATTTCAAGTCTTTCCAATGGGCAAGAGTTCCAATCGCCATGTTTTGGGTTTTGTTGCCACCTGATGGAGGTCTGCGCTCGTGCTTTTCTTGTTAATTTTGAATATCGCCCAAGCCTAGTCTGCATGCAAGTCTATCCACCTGTATAAAATGGGCCTGTAACTGTACAAAAAGTTGTTTTGGGAAATGCCAATTTCGAATACATTGGGAATGTTTGTATATTCATCTAAGCCAGTTCTGGCACTACAAGTGCATTCACATACGTTGATGATTCTGGACAAAACCTCAGATTGAAAAAGTGGCTTTTCAATAGTCTGAAATGATGGAGTAAACAAGAAATACTAGTGGTGCCCTCAATGAATAATTGATGTAACTAATGAAACCACACATTAATGCTAGATTTAAATGTGCTCTTCGTTATATTAAAAGAAATTAAAATGCTATGAGGTCAGATTCTCTGGCAAGAAAGCTTCAAAATAACAATCTTAATGACTTCTGGAAAGAAATAAAAAATATTAATAATTGCAAAACATCTCTTCCCTCTAATATAGGTGTGTGAGTGGCTCTGATGAAATTGTACAGTTATGGCGGAATCAATATTATGAACTGCTAAACTGTGTAAAAAGTAATCTGTTTGTAGTGGATGATATAGAATTTCATGAGGATGTTATTGTCTCTTCTGCTGAAGTTCATGAAGCGATATTGAAGTTAAGAGATAATAAGGCCTGTGGTCTGGATAATATCACAGCTGAACATTTTAAACTGGCCAGTAAGAAATTGTGCCCCTTGGTGGCGTTATGCTACACAGGTTTTTTTGTACATGGAGTGTTACCTGATTCCATGCTCTCCGTTGTACTTGTACCTGTTATAAAACATAAAGTGGGGAAGTTGAACAGCTCAGATAACTATAGACCAATAGCTCTGGCCAGTGTCATGTCCAAAGTACTGGAGGCAGTTCTACTGGGTAGACTGGAGAGGTTTGTCCTGTCTACGGATAACCAATTTGGGTTCAAGCAAAAGCACAGCACTGACTTATGTATCTTTGCACTGAAGGAAATATTAGAGAAATACAATCGGCAAAATTCCACACTGTTCATGTGCTTTATTGATGCTTCTAAAGCATTCGATCGTGTCAATCATGAAAAAATGTTTTTAAAAATGTCAAGAAGTGGGGCTCCATCTTTTTTGATTAGAATCCTGGTCTATTGGTACTCGCATCAGACTATGAGAGTGAGATGGGGGAATGTAACATCTGCTCCCTTCTGCGTGACCAATGGTGTCCGCCAGGGTGGAATTTTGTCTCCTTTTTTGTTCAACATGTATATGGATGAGTTGTCCTTGTCGTTAAATACATGTGGTACAGGCTGTAGGGTTGGTGACCTAGTGATTAATCACCTAATGTATGCAGATGATCTGGTCATTTTTAGTCTGTATAGTGCTGGTCTCCAACAGCTCTTGAAAATATGCACACAGTATGGCGTGGAGTTTGATGTAAAATACAATGCTGGAAAGAGCAAGATCATGATTGTCAGAAGTAGAGAAGACAGACGGTCAACCTTCCCTGATTTTTATCTGTCTGGCTCTGCACTCAGTGTGTGCAGTGAGGTCACATATTTGGGGCATATTTTAACAAATGACCTCTCTGATGATAAGGATATCTATAGGCAGCAGCGGAAGCTGTATGCCCAAGCGAACACGCTGTGTCGTAAGTTCAGTATGTGCTCAACCTCTGTTAAGGTCTCACTCTTCACAGCATATAGTACACCACTTTATACTGCCCATCTGTGGTGTCATTACAAACAAAGCAGCATTAGGAAATTGACAGTGGCGTATAATGACAGCATGCTGCTGAGGGTTCCTAGAAGCTCCAGCGCGAGCCACATGTTTGTCAGTCTTGGGGTACCTACCTGCTCTGCTCTGCTATGTAATCTGATGAACAGATTTATGTGCAGAATACCTGAATCAGAAAATGACCTAATTGCTGTATTGAACAATCCTGCTCGCAGTTCTGCCAGATTCTCCTCCAGACTGTGGAATCATTGGCGTGCATGTTTGTATGTTAGGCACTGAACATTGTGCAGTTTATGATTTTTTTCTTTTGCACCTTATTTTTAATCCTGTTATTGTTGTATTTGTCTTGTTGTGTTTTTTTTTGTGTTGTGTCTTTGTGTATTGCTGTGCTATGGATCCCTCTGGGTCTGGAATAAAGAATTATCTATCTATATGCCAGAGATGATTGAAAAATCAATAATCATTACCTGAAATAAGGTCAAGTCCATCACAGGGACTGCTCTACTGGGATACACCATCGAAATGCACCTATAGCAGCTCATATTGACATGCGCAAAGAATACCCCGTGATTTTTGCCATTGGAATTTCATTGATAAAGACTAAAGACATAATTCATGAAGACATATCCTTGAGATAGTGGCTGCGGATTTCATAACTTGACCAATCATCTGCAATTTTGAGCGGATATTGTTTTACACGTGTACCAGTACATCTGTTAGTAAAGTGCCACCTCTTATCGACAATAGACCTGATCCCAAGAAATCGCTTTCATAAAATAAAAGGGTGATCTCCATACTTCATTATGCAACAAACCCTTTCCCTGTTGGTCGACCGCGCACACCACTGGTGGTGCTGAAATATGTCAAATTTTACCATTTCGCCATGTTCTGCGCGAGCTTTTGGTGTGTGCATACACTATCCCAACTTTTTCTCACCTGAAATGGATAGCCTGACTACATACCAATGTGGTGCAGTTGTAAAAGTTCTGGGGCACTGATCGCACACAATGTATAAGGGGTGCAAACTAGTGATGAAAATAGATTGCGGTCATATTGGAGCGCCCCCAATATGTTGCTCGAAGAGGATCCCGGGCCAAAAATCGCTCTTTCCACTGACCATCTCCCTATAATTCATTTCCCAACTTTTTCTTTGGGATAAAGTTTGCGCAGTGAATAAGAGCAAGCCAAAAATCACATTTTGGTAATTTGGCATTTAAGGCCCTATTTTGGCTTGCACTTAATTGACCCCTATAATGCAAACTAGTGCAGGTAGGGCCAAAAAATTTGGGGAATTTTCTAGTTAGGGTAGGGACATAAAACCAAAGTTTCAGCAAAATTGAAGACGCTGACTATCACCACCTCTCTGAGCTTGACAGACAATGGCTCTTGAAAGAAACAAATTGTATGATTTTTAGGTGGTGGCGCCACCAGGTGGCGGTTATACACACTAAATCAAAGCTCAACTTTGGAAGCCAAGGCTTTTACCACCTAATGCAGAAGGGCATGACAGAAAGAAATTTTGTCTTTAGATTATCACAATGTTTTCATGGTTTTATTGATGAACGTATGAAGAAATAGTTCGCGACCTACATTGATAATCATTTGTAGGTCAAATGACAAGTGGAAACAAAAAACTTCTGTCATGCCCTTGCTACAGATCTCAAGCATATCTGGTGCAAATTTGAAGCCTGTATGATGAACTATGATGAAAAAACACACTCCCAAACAAATAAAGTATGGTGAAAACCTTGTGGATTAAATGCAAAAAAAAAAAGAGAGAAAAGTTAGAACAGTTAATTGGGAAAAGGAGTAGGAGTAGGAGTAGGTTTATGAGATGTTCTGATTCAATCTCAAAATCGACCTATTTTAGCTAAAATGGTATTTTCTGGGCTGAGCATTTGGTTGGGTCTCCCCTTAAAGACAGTACTAGGTATCGGTGCATATCAGCTGTAAAGAAAAGGTGTCGTGCCGCGTTAGTTGCAGATGCAGTTTATGATTCGGCGCTGCTGGCACTCTGATCTTTGCCATCGTCAAGAACCCAGATAACCATTTTTTACCTTTTACTACGATTTCACCAAAGCATTAAAAGCTGGACAAATCCGCAAGGAAGAAGCGAGTGACGCTGTCTTTACGATACAGACGAAGGGTGAGTTGCAGTAGCGCAGTGAGCTTCATAAGTTAGCAGCTAGCTGGCTTAATATGCAGAACCTGGGTGCTAACATCAGTCCTTTGTTGATGGCCTGTTTTTCTTGTCAGGCTAACTCAACCGTTTTACGATGTGATAACCGAATGTTACATCTTGGGGCTGAATTGTGGCTACGTATTAATTGGCGTTAGCTACCTAGCTAGCGATATTAGCCAGACAGCATTTGTCCCAAGTTCGCTGCCAATAGACAGCAGGTAAATGTTGCATTACATGGATCAGTTACCAGTGTCCTCTCCTGGTAAACGGTAGTATCGATAGTGAATTTCCCTTTGTTTTAAATCATATTTGGTCACACATTGGTACATTCTTGAGGTCCCTCGAGTCAATACCGAGCTTGGAAAACTGCCTCCAGCTACAGAGCTCTTAAAGCATGGAAAAGGAGTACTTTAGATTGGATTCCTTAACCCCATCAGAGAATAAAAAAAAAAAGATAAAGGGTTTAGAAGTCGAGGCGTGTGTATGGTTTAAATAATGTTGCCGCAGTATTATCAGTTGAATATATTAAACGTATTTCTGAATGTTGAATGTATTGTTTATACCGTTGTATATATTGTCTGTTATGATGGTTTTATTATGTCTTAACAGGGCAACATTGCAAATAAGACCGAGGTGGGTTTCCTTGTAATAATAAATAAAGCAATTCGTAAATAAATAAATAAATAAATAGGCCTATGCTCATTTTCTTGGTTATATGCGAGCTAACGATTCATTACGTTTGGAAACTTGGCAAGTGTTCAACAGGTTGGGCTGGGACAGCTTGTATCTTGGCTTGCTCATCGGGATATCCACATCAGTGCGTAGCTGTCTGTGAAATGTATAGGCATGAAGCCCTTAGACTGGATTCCAGTATAGGATGTTTTCTGGTTGGAAACAACTTAGTGTCAGTCTACTGGTGCTCCTGAACCAAGGAAGGAAGGACGTGTGGCGTAGATTTGGCATACACTGGCTTCAGTTGTGTGTCCTATCCATTTAACTTGACGAGCTCTACGACCAACTGTAACCAATGATCCTCGAAGCAGGCTTTGTGAGTCGTGTGGTAATATGGTATTATTCCAGCTCCGCTGAAAATAAAATATCAAAATTACTGAGCTGCCACATAGTGTGAGTTAACATTGTGAAGGTACTGGTAATCTGCTGATCATCTGCCCTCATGTCTTTTATTGTTGATACAATTAAAAAAACACACGCACAATTACATTAACCAAAAAGCAGATATGAATTCATACAGACACGCCACATTGAAATGATATAAAGAAATAACACGCATTAGCCCAGAGGGGTGGAAACTCACCATCTCCAAATTTGTTCATATTTCACAATTTTGAAGTTCTATGCCTGGAATCGAAAAATCACCCATGTCTGTTTCGATTGACCATGCGTGGTCAATGCCCGCGTGGGCCATGCCTATTTTTGGGTAGTTTAGCAAACCTAGCTGTTTTAGACCGTTTATTTTTTAAAAGAACTGTTGGCCCATGGTTTTCACTGTTACAGGGCACTGCCATGGGCAAGGTGTACCATCTGTTCTAAAAAAACTAAAAACTTGTGGGCATGTTTCTGCCTGAGGCTAGAGCCACCTGGATTACAAAACAAAGGGAATGCATATCCAAGATTTTTGGCCCTCGGTCAAGACCAGGGGTATAAAGTCCGGGTTCAGAAAGTAAAAACCCTCCCCAAAACTTTATTCCAACCACCTGGATTTACTTCGGACAGGAGATGGAGCCAATATGAGTGTTTTTGCATGATAGAGTTTTAGGTGGCATCTGTGGATGGCACGGCGGACTGTGTCAACAGGCAGTGGTTTCTTGAAGTATTCCTGGGCCCATTTAGTAATGTCAATGACAGAGTCATGCCGGAGACTGACGTAGTGGCGTCTGAGGGCCCGAAGATCACGGGCATCCAGTAAAGGTCTTCGGCCTTGTCCGTTAGGCACAGACATTTTTCCCAGTTTCTCTGAATCTTTTGATGATGTTTTGCACTATCGATGATCAGACCTTCAAAGCCTTTGCAATTTGACGTTGAGAAACATTGTTTTTAAAGTATTCCACAATTTTTTTTATGCAAGCCTTCACAGATTGGAGAGCCTCTGGCCATCTTTACTTCTGAGAGACTCCACCTCTCTAAGACATCCCTTTTAAAGCCAATCATGTTACACACCTGATGCCAGTTAACTTAATTACTTGCTAAATGTTCTTTCAACTGATTCTCTTATTGTTGTCCCCTGCTGCGCCGCGGTAGCTAGCAGAGCGGGGGACATAGTATTCAGCTCCCTCTGTCCGTCACGTCCTGTTTGTTGTGAAGGTGATATCTCAAGAACGGTTCGACCGATTTTATTCATCTTTTGCTTCAATGTGTATTGGTATGATACGCCGACCCCAGTCGATTTCTGTGACCTGGCAGGGGACATGGCTACGTTTAGTGGCAAGACGTGTATATTAATTGCTTTTTCAGCCCTTTTTTGAGTCCTGTTGCAGCCAGAAAATTTGAAATAAGCTCATTTTGTGGATAAAAATGTAAAATAAAAAATAAAATAAAATATGAAATAAAATAAAAAAATAACAAATTGGCTCATGTGATCTGAAAGTCATTGCATTTTGATTTTTATTCCCAATTTACACTTTGTCCCAACTATTTCGGAATTGGGGTTGTAGATAAACAGAACCATATCATGAATTTTACCTCCTACAATTTCCTAAAAAACAACATTCTCTGTCTGCCATGTGTTTGCTGTTGACCGACTTGGACTGCAGGATCGAGCTGTTCAAAAGGCAATGTAAAATTGTCTGTGGGAAAGAAACAAAATAATGGAGGTAGATACTAAGCTTGTCGAAGGTCTGCCCCTGTGGTTTTGTTCTTCAAATTGTCATAGAATTTTAGTCAGGCAAGTGCAGCATAACCCATCATTTATGGGGGCCATTTTTTGCCAATGTAGCTCTTTTTTTTTTTTTTTTTTGTTTTACTTCTGGTGTGACACAGTGGCAGTATACAGACACTGCATCCTATACAATGGACACTTGGGTCCCTGTGGGACATAGTCCACACCCCAAAGAAGCCATGACAGAAATGCAGAATGGACATTGCATTGGTCCATTCTCTGTTCAAGTGATTTTTTTCATGGACAGTTTTTCAGAACACACACAAAACCTTCTTACACTAAATGTCTTTACACTGAACTAGAAGTCCAATGGCATTACAATGTATTTTTATATTTTCACATACATGCTTAAAAGTAAGACCTGACTGAAGTCAATCTCGTTAAATCAGAGCATAAAATTTGTTCAAAATGAAAATTGAAATCAATTAAAATCACTTCAGATACAGGCCAAACTTCTTAGCAATTTCATATCAACTGAATATTGCAAACATTTGAGTTACAGACGTGGAAAAATATGGCCTGGTTTTTCTTTTGTGTATGCACTACATGAAACACTGACATGACCAGAGAAAATCTTTGTCGTACTGGGCAATTCCAGCGTAACGTTACATTTACTGCTTTAGGCTGTAGTATAAAACTGTTTCACTACTTATTCAGTCAACAGAAATTCAAAACTTTTTCATTGTGGCAACCTCCGACTATCGTCAACTTGTACAGATGGTACACCTTTCCCACGGTAGTGCAAACTACAGGCCAGAATTTCTGTTAAAAAAAATAAATGCCCTCAAACAGTTAGGGTTGTTAAATTACCTAAAAAATGGGCGTGGCCCACACGGCAGGGGAGGGTTTAATTGGAACAGACATGGATGAGTTTTCTAATCCAGGCGTAGAACTTCAAAACTGTGAAATCTGAACAAATTTGGAGATAGTGACCTTCCACCTTTTGCCTAAACTGTGCTGATCTTTAAAAAATTGCCTCTTGAGTCAGAAAGGAAAATATATGTTCACAATACAGTTAGTAACGGAAAGAGAGGGTTTCAGATTACATAATATTTGCACGTTCCTGATTTTGCTGGATTACATTAGCTTCATACTATGCTGATGGTAGATTGGACACGTTGGAGTGCAGTTAGTAACGCAGATAGGCTTAGTGGGTTATGACTTCCTGTTTGTTTTTGGACGCAATGAATGAAAATGCAAGAAATTGGTATGTATCCCTTTGGTGGAGAGTAACTGTATTGTGATCCATGAAGCTTATAATTTTGTCATGGTCCTCTTATGTGCACAGCTCATGCCTGGTTGCTTATGCAAATTAATACGGCTACTGGACCTTTGAAAAGGTGTTGCATCAAACTTGTCAGTCCTGTTTAACCAGCACAGAATATTTGAGAAGTCAGTATTCCAGTTTGACACTGCCTTTTTTTACGACTGTCTGTGTAATAAAGGTTATTTTTCTGATATTAACAGTCCCTTTGTAAGCATGCATCAAAGTATAAAGCGTTAGCTTCATAGCATTAATGCTGAAGTCATATTATTGGCAAATTGAGATATTGGCCCAACTCTGTTCTCCTAACACTGGAGAATCACACTTCATTATTGCCTATGTGATCAGCCAATCAAAATGTTGATACATTCCAGGATTAATATCAGCTTGAGTCATCTGTTTGATGAATTGTCTGCCAGATTTGCCCAAGTTATTTACGTTGTATATCTGCTATGCAGTCATTATTACATTAACTTGTTTTTGTTGTTTTAATGGGCTACATCTGTGCGGAGTTAGTGTTAGAGTATTAATAAAAAGTTATTTTGTGTTGGCAGGCTTTTCAATGATAGATGTTTCAAGCAGCTGGATAGTATTAGTGTTTTTTTTTCTTTTTTTTTTTTTGGTTGTACACACGTTACAGATGTATTCAGTTTTCCCAAGATCAATAAACTCACTGTGTGATCTTCTTCATATTGTGTGTTAATAAGCCCGGATTTTAACTCCATCACTTGGATATTCATTTTGGTGCTAAATTTGGCATATAGGCCCATATGTGCATTTTAATATGAGCTGTAATTTGCCTGTATTTTTCAGGCCATTGCTTTTAATTGTGCATAGACGCCCTGTCTTTGTAATGGGCCGGAGGTTCTGCAGAGATGACTTGGGTGTCTGTTTTCCAGATTTGTTTCCAAATTTGAATGTGGCAACTCCTCTGGCATTTGATGACGAGTTCAAATTCTTCCTGGTTCCGCAGCTGTTGTCGCTGAGAGTGAGGCCAGGGAAGCGTTGGGTCGGCCAACGCCGCATCGCCATGGAGAACAGCATGCAGCTCTTGAGCCGCGACAGCCACGGTGTGTCGCACAGCTCCAAGCGGCATTACCACGACTCCTTCGTCTCCATGAACCGAATGCGCCAGCGCGGGCTGCTCTGCGACATCGTGCTGCATGTGGGCAACAAAGAGATCCGGGCGCACAAGGTGGTGCTGGCGTCATGCAGTCCCTACTTCCACGCCATGTTCACAAGTACGAGCTACTCAGTTGCTGTGCCTGATACTCAGTGTTCTCAAGTACAAAATGTGTCTGGTACAGTGTGTCTGGTACATCATGTTCACGA
The DNA here is from genome assembly GCA_029721435.1 of Gymnothorax reevesii. Classification (NCBI taxonomy): domain Eukaryota; kingdom Metazoa; phylum Chordata; class Actinopteri; order Anguilliformes; family Muraenidae; genus Gymnothorax; species Gymnothorax reevesii. The sequence goes on from CM056585.1 coordinate 55,510,183, forward strand.
GCGCGAGCCACTCCGTTGCTGCGCTTGCTGCACCATTTTCACAAGTATGGGCCGCTCAGTCGCTATGACTATTATACCACATTCATTGGTATGAGCCTCTCAGTCACTAGTTGCCGCACCATGTTTACAAGTATGAGCCGAGTAGTCCCTGTGTCTGTCACTCCATGTTCTCAAGTACGAGGCGCCCAGGTGCTCTGTTACACCATGGTCACAAGTCGGAGCAGCTTTGTCACTGTCTGTTACATTATGCTCACAAGTATGAGTCGTTCAGCGGCTGTGTTTCTTATACCATGCATACAAGTAGGGGGCCTCTGAGTCACTGTTTCTGTTACCAGATGTTCTCAAATATGAGCCGATAAGTTGCTGTGTCTGTTACACCACGTTTACAGGTACAGCGACTGAGCAGCTCATATCTGTTACATCAGGTTCAGAAAAAGGCTGCTTGGTCACCATGTCTGTTACATCGCACTCACAAGTAGGAGCTGCTCAGTTGCGCTGTCTGTTACATGTTTACAAGTACGAGCCACTCAACTGTTGTGTCTATTGCACCATATTCGTAAGTATGTGACGCTAGGTCACTGAGTCTATTACCCCATGTTCACAAGCTTGAGCCGCTCAATTGCTGTCTCTTACACCATGCTTTCAAGAACGAGCCATTCAGTCACAGTCTGTTTCACCTTGTTCACTATTATGAATCACTCATCGCTGTCTGCTCTCTGCTTTGTTCACAAGTCAAAGGCCCATATTCAGAAACGACACACACTAATTGAGTGCGAGTGAGTACTAAAACTTAGTTAGTGTCAGGTTATACTGAATGAGTCAGAGGTTGCCTTAACACACTTAATGTGCTTTCAGAGACCTCACTGACACTGAAAATAGCGTCTCTTTCTGAGTGGAGGTTGAGTGCAGGGAACACCTCCCTTGAGCCGCACTAACTTCCGCCGCTTTTTTGTTGTCATGGCTTTCAGGTGGTTACAAACATTAGAAACTCTGGATCATTTACAGCCACGTGCTCAACGCAATCGCAACTACTCAAATTTTAACTTCAAGGATGATAATGATGCCGGTAACTTACTAACTGACCACCTGGTTTCAGTGTTTACGAACTACACTGTGGTGAATTCGAGGTTAGCATTTGTGTACCTACCAGTAGCTACTGGTGAACTGACAATAGGGGAAGCTCAAAACCATCGCTTAAAGAAAATGATTGAAAAAAGGTCATATCCAATTATTTAATAAAATTTTATTTACTTGAACTACAAAAATCCAAAGGATTATCATGTATCGCCAGTTCTTCTTGTTAAGTTAGAATGAGCATTGATAAATTAGGCTATCGCCCTGTTTTCAATTCATTTTAATTACCATTGCAGAAACTCTGAAAACTCTCAACATTATCAGATGTGGCCAGTTTTCATGAATGGCGCATATCTATTAACTGTCACGCATTCAAATTTCTCGCGCTGTTCTTTACTGATGGGTTGGAAAATGCTGCGCTCAGCTGGCTCGTGGGGCCCGTGTGGATCAGTCTGCAAGGCTCGTGTAGCTGTAAGTCAGGAGAATCCATTCTTTTCTACATTCTTAACCGCTGAATGTAGAAGGAAATGTCCGGCACGTTTCACAGCTTGTTGCTTACTGAGCCTCGCGGGCTGTCCTGCGCCTTTCAGGCCACTCGACCACAGAATTTGTGAGCTGATATTTACGTCGTCATTTATGTGCAAAAGAAACGCCTCAATTTTGTGAAGCAATGTATGACGACACTATAAAAATAAATTTGATCGTCGTTTTACCAATTAGTCCGAGAAACTTTCTAATCAAGAAAAGTAAACTGCGTCAGGTTTAGGTCATTCAGCACTGAAGGGTGAGGATTGAGCGTCCCTTTACAGCAGCCGACGCATCGTCTCTGGTACCCAGTGCCCACTACTGTCAGTTATGCTCGAGTGACGTTTGTGAATATCAACTGGCAAGGAGTGGGACCGCTCTCTCGGTTAGTGGTAGGTCAATCACTTTCTCACACTCGAGTTACATTTCAGTCGTACTCACTATATGGTGAGTGGAGGGTGAGTGTGAGTGTCGTTTCTGAATACGGGCCATAATCTCACTGTCACTGCCAACTTTCTGCAAGGTTCCCAGGATCAGACCACTCAGTCTTTTTTCTGCAATGTTCTCGAGTACAAACTGCTCAGTCACTGTCTGGTTTCCTTCAGGTTCACAGGGGCGAACAGATGCGGTTCATTTTCCACCATATTCACAGTGACTTGCCCTCCCTGTCCCCTCCATCTTGATGACCTTTTTCTTTGTCTCACCCAGAGGTGGACAACTCAAGCTTAGAAATAAAGTCCTGTTTTGTTTTCATCCAGTTACCTGGATCTGCTCATTACCTCCGCCAAGGAGGTTATGTTTTAGGCAGCATTTGTTTGTTTGTTAGCAAGATAACTCAAAAAGTAATGCACTAATTTTGATTAAATTTTCAGAGAAGGTGGGTATTAAATCAAGGAACAGGTGATTAAATTTTGGCCTATCTCGGCCAAAGTACACCTGAGATATATGCCAAAGTTCAAGATTTCAAGCCTTTCCAATGGGCCAGAGTTCCAATCGCCTTGCTTTTGGGTTTTGTTGCCCCCTGGCGGAAGTCTGTTCTCTCCGAGTGCTTTTCTAGTTGTTAATATTGTTTGGCTCGGAGATGGAACCAGTTGGTGTATTTAGTGGGCTGAGCTTGTGGACGGAACAAACGAGCTGTAAGACTGTTACCTTCTGACGACTAGACGGTTCACCTCTAGTGCAATACTGCACATGCACTCTGCTTTGCTTTCAGAACCGAGCGTGTCTGTATAGATGCTCCTGTATTGCTGTAGTTTTGTCTAGTGTTAGTGAAGACAATGCAGTCCCTTCCAAATGGGTATAAATGGAGCAGCGGCTTGTCTAAGAGAAATGTTAATCTGTCAGTCAGAGACCTTTTCATATGAATGGATTGGGTTAGCCCCCATGCAGCTCAGGTTTTGCCCAGTTGTTACCTGATTAGTCCTCGTTGGCTACAGTGCTTTTGAAGCTCAACTGTCTGTAGATAGGTATTTGCTTCGATTAGATTGAGTTTCACTGACTTTCCTCAGCAAATGGGTTCAATCCAGTCATAAAACTCTGCGGTGGGGTTGGGGGGTGGGCAGGATTCAGACATTGATGATGAGAGCAGCTCATCTGCTGGTCCTCCACACAAGAGTGCAAGTTTAGAAACTGTGTCAAAAAGGCGTCAATTTTGCCCGATTTCATGGTTTTCGCACCGTAATTCAAGTTTAATTCAATGAATGGCTATGAAATCTTACTTCAAGCCTTTTGATATGGAGAAGGGGTTCCCTATTGATTTTCAAGGTCATCTGTGGAATCTCAAGGTCACACCGGTCAAAAAAGTGTCGATTTTGCCCCGATTTCACAGTTTTCGCACCGTAACTCCACTTTAACTTGATGGATGGCTATTACATCTTAGAACAAGCTTCTTGGTACAGAGGAAGGGTCCTTTATTGATTTTCAAGGTCATTTGCCAATTTCGACACCACACTTGTACAAGAAACCACCAGTCATGGACACTAGGCCTCGTGACGGATGCTAGGCGAGGTCGCAGCTATTAGATCCTTCTGATCTACTTGTTTTTTTAACAGTGAATTTAGGAGCAGGCAGCTAGCGGATCGTGAAGAGATGTCGGGGAATTGAGACAAAAATATAATCGTGCAGAAAGTAAATGAACTTGCATAGTGTACCTTTAAGTCTTTGGTCTTGGCACATTCAAATGTTCATTGATTTGAACTTTGTCAATAACCTGTTGTTGCACTCTGTAAGATCAACAGTCTTTGCAAAATCTCATAATCTATGAGTAATAATCTATGAGTAAAAGCAGACTTTTTGACACATTGTCTTTAGATTTGAGAGGGTGTCAAACATTGCTTTTTTTATATTAAAAAAAAAAGATATAAAAATGGGGTCCGTCATCCATCCGTCAGTCCATCCAACACGTTTGTTGTCCTGGCTATAACTTTGAAACTAATCATCCGATTCTGATCATATTTGGCATCGAGGTGTAAAAACACATAAAGGTGTGTCATGAAAAACAATTTTGAAAATATCTTTACAATTGTTTGCGTTTTGGGTCAAAAAGCGTCAGATTTGTGGGAAATCTGTAATGTGTCCTGTCTTGGCTATAAATTTGAAACTAATCATCCAATCGTGATCATATTTCGCATCGAGGTGACATAAAGGTGCGTCATGAAAACAATTTGATATCATTTTCCGAGTTTTCTGATGCATACTCTCCGGCCTATTTTTTTTGCAAGGAAATTTACAGCTTTGCGATTAGTACAGTTCTTTAGAAATCTAAATGCATATAAACATTCTCTATTCAAAAATGCAATGCCAGTTGCGGGGGATATTGACAATGTCAGCAGCGGGTCATTCCATATGAAATCACCCAAGCTCCCATCTTTGGTTAAAGGGATAGTTCACCCGAAGATCAGAATTCACCATCATCTACTCACCCCAAGGGTAATCGAAGGGTCCGTGAATTTCTTTCATCCTCAAAACACCTTTGGAGTTACAAAGAAGACGAATCCAAATCAACTGATGTCAAAGGTGATCACGCTTTCAAGCATTTAAAAAAATAAATAAATGAAAAATAAAAGGGCAGGGCAGGGCAGGAATTATATAATCGCCAAGAAAGAGCTGGACCGAATCTCAGTGTGGTTTGAAAAATTGGATTTAGCATTAACATAATATGCATTAACATTTGTATCATGTTTGCCATATCTCCCTTTCTTCTCAACGTTTCCCTATCCATTTATGTAAATTTACCTGTACACTGAGAGTAGTTGTGCCAATGTGCAAATAGCCCTTATTTTTCCAAATAGGAGTATTTGTTCTAAGTTTGATTGTGTTGCATTTTGAAGTTCTTTGAATAAGCTTTCATTTGAGGCCAACTTTTTGAAAATCAAAACAGGCCCACAATGGTCAAAATGAGGGTCAAAAAGTGCACCATTTCAGTAATTGGCTGAAAAGGGGTTAATGTTTCTCCAAATTGGATGAAGATAGAAAGATGTTTTTACCTTCATTTGAAACTCCGTCCGGTATACTATCAACAATGTAAATGGCCAAGGGGACATTCTAAGGATACTTGCATAATATTTCATTGGAAATCGACATGTTTGGCACCAAATTTCAATGTTTCGGGGTTAATTGCAAAGCACTCAAAGGGTTAATCACTATATTAAAAGGTTTTTTGCAGACTACTAAACAGAATAAACATATCCTGAAAGAATGAAATTTGTATCCTTATTAGTTCATTGGTTATAACCCTTTGAAAATGGTCACAAACTGTGACCAGAGGGCTAACACGGGCCACGCCCCCTTTTTCGGGGCCCATAAAATGAGAACGGAATGAGATATCAACTTGAAACCACCTGCAATTTAATTTGCTCATCACAGGCAACAAAATACTACCAAATGAAGCATTTCTGAGACCATCAAGATGGGAGCTTGGGTGGTTTAATATGGAATGACCCCAGCTTGTTTAAGTCTTTTCTAAGTCCTCCAGTGTATGATACGTGTAATAAGTCTTAATGCAAAAAAACTATAACTATTTAACTACAGGGCTTTACGCCTACTATTATTTTAAATTTTCCCCTAAGAAAATCTGTCATCTATCACTGAACGGCAATGACATGAAATTTTGAATAAGACTGAAGCACAGCCCCCCATCAGCCACCATAGCTCGGTGAACTTTTTGATTATAAATAGGGCTCCGAGGTAAGTGACTACATTAGATATTAGGGCTAAAAGCATGGTGAAAAGATTTTCTTTTCCAGTCATATTTGAATGTTGGGGCTTACGGACACTTGGATTACTCCACACAAGCAGTATGGATGCATTTATGTTTTTTAAATGTCGTTTTTTTTTTTTTTTTTTTTTTAAATGCTTGAAAGCGTCAGTTGACATCAGTTGATTTGGATTTGTCTTCTTTGTAACTCCAAAAGTGTTTTGAGGATGAAAGAAATTCACGGACCCTTCGATTACCCTTGGGGTGAGTAGATGATGGTGAATTCTGATCATCGGGTGAACTATCCCTTTAACCAAACTGGGTGCTTGTGTCACTTGTCTCTTTTTATTATTATCGCTATATCCCCTCGGCATATAATGCGGGGGGATATAGCGATAGCCATGTCTGTCCGTCCGTACGTCCGTAATCATTTCGTTTCCGGGGCAGAAGTCAAAAACCGTTCAAGATTTCTTCACGAAATTTGATGTGTGGATCTGATATATCATGTCGATGTGCCTTTTGGTATTTAGGAATTTCTTGAGCAGTTAATCCATGAATGTGGGGGGCCGGGGGCATACGCCATTGCCAGATGGCTCTGGTTACAGCAAGCAAAAGGTGCCACTGTGAATTTATGCAGGAATTGACTGCATTACATTTTCATCCAACATCTTATTTTGTTAAATTCGTTATTGGGAAATCTATGTGGAACACATCGGTGTGTACTTCTTCATGTATATTTGTTTGTGTTATTGAACAGGCGAGATGACTGAAAGTCAGCAGACTCATGTGACGCTGCATGACATTGACCCCCAAGCCCTGGAGCAGCTGGTACAGTTCGCCTACACGGCTGAGATCGTGGTGGGGGAGGGAAACGTGCAGGTGCGCTTATTACTCCTGAAGCCGGCTGAGGCTGTGCAAGGCGTCCGCATTAATGCCTTTGTAACGGTTTCTGATATTATATGTAAACTTGGGCATTAGCTAATTCTCATAGGTCGGTATTGAGTCCCAGTCAACTGCTGTGTATGAACTACAGATGTAATCCTAGGCTTTTTTACAGAATAACAGGACTAAGCCTTTAAGGTGTAAGGACATGGTTAGTGTCATTTTGATGTTCTGAACTCAGCATTCTAATGTTGGTGTCACAATCTCTGCTGATAACCGAAGGTGGTTGAGACTTGCATTTCTTGGAATTGTGCAAGTATATGGAAAGATTTGAAAACAATTACCTAAAACATTCAAAAAATTTTTTTGCATTATAAATGTCTTTGTCATTAATTCTCAGCCACTTTGGTAAATAAAAGTACATTGTCTTTATAGAATATAAAAATGTATCTGTATAATTCCAAGTGTTTGAACAGCTTGACGTATTTACTGTTGTGAGTGTAGGTACTGTGTCAGCACTACATGGGTATGGAGTATTTCCCTCTCTCCCTCATTCCCTCTCTCTTTCGCTCTGTCTGTCTCTCTCACCCTCATTCCCTCTCTCTGCTTCATTCTTGCTCTCTCTGTCCTTTTCTCTCCATCTCACCTTCATTCTATATCTCTCCATCTGTCCATTCCCCCTTTCTCTCCATCCTTGCACCCCCTCTCTCCCTCTCTTTCTTCCCCCTCTCTCCCTCTTTCTCTCCCCCCTTCCCCCCTCTCTGTCCTCTCTCCATCTCTCTCATTCTCTATCACTATCTGTCCATTCCTCCCTCTCTCCATCCACCTTCCCTCTCTCTCTCTCTCTCTCTCCTTCTTTCTCTCTTTCCCCGGGCCCAGACGCTCCTCCCAGCGGCCAGCCTTCTCCAGCTGAATGGTGTTCGCGACGCCTGCTGTAAGTTCCTCCTCAGCCAGCTGGATCCGTCCAACTGCCTGGGCATCCGCGGCTTCGCCGATACGCACTCCTGCGGTGACCTGCTCAAGTCTGCCCACAAGTACGTCCTGCAGCACTTCGTGGAGGTGTCCAAGACCGAGGAGTTTATGCTGCTACCCCTCAAACAGGTATCAAGAGATTCTATGCAAGTTTATGAAGGGTTCAGTTTTTAGGGCAGGATACTCGGGGATGCATTCCTGCCTCTCACCCATTGAATTCTGGGTTGAGCTCAGCCCCTCTGTGACATTGTCCCAGTGTAAAATGAAGCGGAGACTATAGCTTCTTAACAATAAATTCAGGCCAATACTGACCTCATGGTCTCTCTATCTGCTGTTCAAAAGCATCTTGTGTACTCTAAAAGCAACTTTCATTTCATTATCAGCTAAACATCTACATTCTGAGTCCTCAGGTGACCTAGACATTGTTAAGGGAAGCCTCCTAGTGTCTGACTCGCAGAGCTGCTCACCTCACCCATATCCTGGTCTCAGCAGCTAGTTTATCAAGCAACCAGCCCTCTGTGATGTAAACTGAGGCCTCTGTGATGTGGGTGACTCTCCCTGTGGGTAGATTTCTGAGTTGGTATGAGCAGTGGGTGGACACGCCCCTGCAGTGTTATTGGGTGTGGTTTTGCAGAATGCCCTGTTGGGCTGCTCTGTGCACCAATCAGCCTGGGCCGGCCTTGTTTTTGCACAGTTATCAGTGAGCTATTCATGTAGAGTTGGGGATCCAGTGTGTCTCGGGGCGCTTTTATACTTGGTACGATTGTTCCTTCCGTGTCACAGTACGATTGTCCCCCCTCCCCTCTCTGGACAGCTTTCTCACTAGCTATGTCATCCAGTATCAGAGTATGGTTGCTTTTGTGAAAATTCCAATACAGTAGGTGGCAGTATGCACCTAGGTGGCTTTGAAATGGGGAAATCTACACAAAGATGAAGAAGCCACAGACATTTATCTTTTTCATCACTTGAGCTGGCAGACTTTCACACAGTGTTCCGCACTTTTGAGATATTGCAGCGGCATTTTATTTAGTTTGTCATGGCTCTCTTCTATTGTTCTGTGCTAACTACGAGACTGTAAATACTGGCAAATTGCTCCATTAATCTCTGCATTTCTGTGTGTAGTATCCAGTTGTTATTATGTTTTTGTCTGCCCAAATTTCGACCAGAGAGATCCTTGTGCCGCTATGTCTGTTAGAACAATGGAGTCAAATAGTCAAGACATCGTGTAACAGTCTATTTCTGTGCTAAGTACGGTTGTTTTCACATTTGGTACGAGTTTGGATAAACTGCCCCGAGACTACCTCTTCCAACCGGACTTACATACTGTATCTGCTCACGGTACGCTTGTGTTCACGCTTATCAAATAAACTGGACTTTGAGGTTAAGTGCACCCAGATCCGTGCCCGAGTCCCGAGTGTGAAAGTACCCTCAGTACGTTTGGTTTGTAATTTAGTTAAATGGGGTAAATTCATCAGATGTAGATGAGCAGGTGGATGGAAACTACCTTTGAGGAAGAGCGATGATATGAACCATGAAGTCTATGTTTACACTGTGTATTACGGTGGCTCGGTGGTGCAGTTGATGGATGCAAAAATTCTAAATTTTCTCGAACCGAATAGCCCCATTGCTTGAAAGAGTAGTCAAAACCACCATGTAGTTTTTTTATTTGTTTTATTTTTTCTATGCGATGTGGTCTACTGAAGTTGCCCATTGGATTCAATACGGGGAGCATTAGGCTGTTGTTTACGGTGCTCTTTATACAACCCCAATTCTAAATAGTTGGGACAAAGTGTAAATCATGAATAAAATCAAAACGCAATGACTTTCAAATCATACCAGCCAGTATTTTATCCACAATAGAACAGAGATAACGTAGCAAATGTTGAAACTGAGGAATTTCACAATTTTATCCACAAAATTAGCTCATTTCAATTTTTATGGTGGCTACAGGTCTCAAAAAAGTTGGGACAGGGGCCTGTTTACCATGGTTTAGAATTGACGTCATGCATAGCAACGGAGATTTACTCCCACCTCAGAGCTACTCCTAGTTTAGGAGTTACCAGTTTTCTTAACTAAAAGTTGCTCTCAGCAGCTTTGTGAATAACCTTTAAGGTTTTACTCCTACATAAAATGTTTTAGCGTGACTTTGTAGTACTCCTAGCGGTAAGATAAGATGCTTTGTGAATACGAGCCCAGGACTGCAGGCAGGCCAGTTCAGCACATGGTCTCTTCTACTATAAAGCCATGCTGTTGTAATAGCTGCAGTATGTGGTTTTGCATGTCCTGCTGAAATACACAAGCCCTTCCCTGGAATAGATGTCCTCTGGAGGGGAGCATATGTTGCTCTAAAACCTTTATATACCATTTAGCATTCATGGTGCTTTTGAAAACATGCAAGTGTCCCACACCATATGCACTAATGTATCCCCATACCACCAGAGATTCTGGCTTTCGAACTGAACGCTGATATCAGGAGTGGTGGTCTTACTCCTCTTAAGCTCAAGAGGACGAGGACAAGGACAAGACACCCATGCTTTCCAACAAGCATGTCAAATTTGGACTCGTCTGACCACAGGACACTTTGCTACAGTCAATTTTAAATGAGCCTTGGCCTACTGAACAAGGCAGTGCTTCTGGATCATGCTCAACAATGCCTTCCTTTTTGCATGGTACAGTTTTAGGTGGCATCTGTGGATGGCAAGCTGGACTCTGTTTACAGACAGTGGTTTCTTGAAGTATTCCTGGGCCCATGTAGTAATGTCATGCCGGTGAGTGATGCAGTGGCGTCTGAGGGCCCTAAAATCACGGGCATTCAGTAAAGGTCTTCAGCCTTGTCACTTACGCACAGTGATTTTTCTAGATTCTCTGAATTTTTTTATTATGATATGCAACGTCGATGATAAGACCTTCAAAGCCTTTGCAATTTGACATTGAGGAACATTGTTTTTAAAGTATTCCCAGGGTTCGACCTTTTACTTTTCAGCTGAGTTTTTGTCAGCCGCGATTTTTTCAAATGCAAAACCCAAAAAAAAGGCACCTTTTTATGAACAAAACATTTATTTCTCAGAATATAGCAACAACGAGGTCTTGTGTATTACATACATAAGACAGGATTTAGCTAGCAGGCTGTCTTCTGAACAGACAACCAGTTTTCAAACCCTTGCCCCTTTGACATTTGTTTTTGGCTGATATTTTTGACCTAGCAGTCTGACGTTAGAGGAAGGCCGAGCCGGGTAGCACCTTTCTGCTGTGAAAGTTTCATGTAAATCCTGCCGATAGTTTTAAAAATATTGAGGGTTTGGAGCACAATGGTTATATGTCCAAAATTTGTTGTTTTGAGATTTTTACCCCCTGTAACAGCTTTCTATCAGCTAATCCTTGGAACACAATAACTATATGTCCATATACATTCATTTTTAATCAGAATTCACATTTTCATTTTGTGATATGTCCAACAAAATCTGCTTAAATGAATTAAACATTGACAGTTTGATGAATAAACATAAATTTTATTACAGAATAGTCTGTCTTCCATTGCAAACGAACTTACCTTCAACCAATCGCCATTGTTATGTCACATCATGTTCTAGAATTGTTGGAGCAATGAGGTGACGTCCATTTTTGGCAATTTTGTCCATGATGTTGCGGACACTCCTATGAAAACTTAGGTGTTCAATATACTTCTGAACCATGCAGCAAAACTGACTGGTAAAAAAAAGAGAGATAAAGTGCCTGATTCAAAAGAACAGTTGGAAACCTTAAAATAATTTTTTCTCAAAACCTCTAAAATGGACTTATTAACATTGTCCTCCATACCTTCAAAATGCGTCTGGACAGATAGACAGACAGACCCTATTACTATACCCTCGCCTCCCCTATTCGGGGGAGCCTTGTTCTCTTCTCCTTTTCATAAATCTGAGATCCTGCATCTTTCTTTTTTGCCGGTTCTTCTTTGCCCAGCCACAACATTAACCCTCCCGCTCGCTTCGCCATGCTAAATTCAACGGTACACAATTAAAGAATGTTCTTGGTCAAGACTAAAACGGAGCTAGGTAACATTGCAAAAATATCTCCGTACTAACTAAAGGTATTTCTCACAATTTTGGCCGTATATGTGATGCAAAGAAATCGACGGATATCGGTGAATAATTACTTCGCCATTTAGTTCGCTAGCCAGCATGTCCATGTACCGAAGCAAAGTCAGCAAAAAGCATTCTAGCTTTTCAACGTTTACTAAATAAACCTACAAACTTGCAAGGCTGGCAAGCTAGTTTGCCTGCTCAGCTAGCCATTTGCGGTGCAGATAAATAAATAAAAACAGTGAATTGAAATTATTCCACTACTTAATTAGTCTGATAAACGATGAGAATTGCGAATAAGGAGCCAAGTTCAGCCTTGTGTCAGATTAGTTAGTAGTCATGAATTAGCTGTGTTGCTAGGTCTGTTACACTTTGAGGAGTCTGATCAGCTCATTCGCTGGCTGCAGAGTTTTTATGCTAATTAATGTTTGCCAAAGATACTTGGTTATTCATGTAACTTGGTACTTGTCGCAAAACTTGATACCTAGCAAGGAAAGCTGGACTAAGTATGTTAGAACTTGCACTAGATAACAAATTAGCATTGTCTCACCTGGCTAAAATATCTAGTTAGTTACGGCAAGGCATAATTTCTAACCTTTAATCTAGGTTTCTTTAGTCAGTGTCTGTCTGCAATTTTTTTTTAAAATTTGGTGCATTTTAATGGCAGCTAGCAAGCTAAATGCTTGTGATTCAACTCTAGCTAAGTTAGATTGAAAAATAATGGCAATTCACTTTTTTCCTATTGACTTTGATGCATCAAATAGATTTGTTGGCTAGCTAAGCTAGCGAACTTTCCAGCTGAGCAAGCGAACTAACGTTAGCTAGAACTATTGATCGCTATCCATTGCTTCCTATGCCTGCCATGTTAAAGGGGACCTAACATGCTGATCCTTCTTTTAATACATATTAGTAATGTTATAATGTTGGTTGTCCATGCTCAACCTCTGAAAAGTTTCTAAACATAAGATACAGGGATTTTGCCGTAATTCAGAGTGATTTCGTGAGCGTGATTTCCTCTCTGAACAGCCCCTTCTGAAATCTTTTCGAGATCTGGGCAAAACCTGACGTCAGGTTGTACCATCCAATTAGTACAGACCTAGCCAGAGCTAACTACTGTGCTGGTCCTGCCCACACCGGAAACTGTTCTAGCAGGCACTAACAACAGCAGATCATACTATGCCTTAGTAGTGTCTACACTTTTGGAAATACAGCGCCCTCCATAATCATTGGCTCCCCTGGTTAAGATTTGTTAAAAGCCTTAAAATAAATTCAATTCTTATTGCAGAAGCATACTCTCACACTGAAAAATGTCGAAAACTGTAACCTTTAACTCAAGTGAATTTTAAGGGGGAAAAAAAAACCCTGACTTGACTAAGAAATAATTATTTTTCATAAAATCACCTGTTCCACAAATATTGGCACCCATAACAATTCCTAGGAAATAAATGTAATTGCAGTATTTCTGTCATTTCTACGGTAGTTTACAAAGTTGATCAGAGTACCTAGGAACATTTAATTAGTAATTCATCACTTCCTGTTTCCCTGGGGTATAAATATGACATGACACAGAGGCCATTTCTCTTATCCACTCTTCAACATGGGAAAGACAAAGGAACACACCATTCAAGTAAGGCAGATGTGTGTCGACCTTCGCAAATCAGGCAATGGCTACAAGAAAATAGCCACTCACCTGCACCTGGCCATATGTACTGCCAGAGGAATCATTAAGAAGTTTAAAACAACTGGAACCATGGTAAACAAGCCTGGACGAGGACGCAAGGTTATTTTGCTACCACGCACAGTGAGGAGGATGGTAAGAGGTAAAAAGTTCTCCAAAGCTCACTGTTAAAGAATTGCTACAAATGGTAGCATCTTGGGGTCACCAAGTCTCCAAAACAGGAGCTTTTTGGCAACAAACACTCTAAGTGGGTGTAGCAGAACACAAAAGATGAGTATGCAAAAAAGCACCTCATGCCCACTTTGAAGTATGGGGGAGGATCGGTGATGCTGTGGGCCTGTTTCTCTTCCAGAGGCCCTGGGAACCTTGTTAGGGTGCATGGCATCATGAACGCTTTGAAATACCACGATATTTTAAATCAAAATCTGGTGGCCTCTGCCCGAAACCTGAACATGGGTCGTCACTGGGTCTTTCAGCAAGATAATGACCCTAAACATGTGGCTAAATCCACGCAGAAATGGTTCACCAGACACAGAATCAAGCTCCTCCCATGGCCATCTCAGTCCCAGACCCATTGAAAGCCCGTGGAGTGAGCTGAAGAGGAGAGTGCAGAGGAGAGGACCCAGGTCGCTGGATGATTTAGAGACTTTGTGCAAAGAGGAATGGTCGAAGTTCCCTCTTTCCGTATCCTCCCATCTTGTGAAATGTTATAGGAGAAGATTAGGTGCTGTTTTGTTGGCAAAAGGGGGTTGTACAAAGTATTGACATCAAGGGTGCTAATAATTGTGGCACATATGATTTGATGTAAAATAATTATTTCTTAATGTGGGATTATTTTCCCACTGAATAAATGCACTTGAATTAAAGGTTGGATTTTCCTCTTTTTTTCATAGTGGTCCTATATGATTTAGAAAAAAACTGAATTTATTAGAAGCTAAAAAACACATCTTAACCAGCGGTGCCAATAAGTATGGAGGGCACTGTACAAAAGAAGAACTGCAGATCATTCGAGGTGCAATTTTGTCAGTATCTTTCCCAAAGCTACTTGTCCGTTTACTTTTGGACGCAAAGAAAAACAAATATTTCTCTTCAAAAAGACGATGCCACCAGAAATCAGTGGGTAGCTTTTTTTGTTTGCTGGCAGCAAACAGCTTTGTCAATAAAGATAATTCCACACAGAATTAGCATATAAGCTCCTTCTCGAACCTGAAGCAGGTGCATCAATCAAGCGCTCGGAGCCACAAGTTGTAAGTAACCAACAGCAAATAATGTAAGTGAAGCTAACGTGTTACGGGTGGCTAGCAGGACCTCTAGTGATAGTTTGCACTTAAAACTGGCCTCAAACACAGGCTTTGAAAAATATCTCAAGATAAAGCCTGTATCGGTCGCGACTGTCCGTGACTCACGGACACAGAAGCTGTAAGTTGCTTGTACTGCAAAAGCCAAGCTGACGTGATAGCCAGTTGATTATGGCTGTAGCACAGCGGCTAACATAGCCAAGTTACTGTTGCTAATGTTTGTGTCCTAAATATGCAAGAATGATATCAGGGAAAATTCCACAGAAGCTGCGTGAGTATAAACCTCATTTGAAGCTAACTTTTAATACTAGTTTGTAATTTGGATGCTTGGTACAACTGTTCACAGTAACAGAACTTGCAGTCTGTAAAACCTGTATTGCAAGGGTGTGTCTTTGTGGTTGTGACCGCTCGGTTACCAGCTACTGCATGTTAGTTTGCGTGACATGCTAATTAAAAATGCTCCTGGTTAAATTATATGCTGTAATTCTGATCGGTATGCTTGTGTTACTTCGGTAAGCATCAATGTGGCAGTTTCATCATAATGTTGCCCGATTGTAGCCAGTACAGTTAGTGATCACTTCACTTATCCATGACCGGGATCAGCCGGATACTTCACAAATGTCTGCGCAAGCTCTCTTTTGCTACCATGAAAGCAATGCGAAACGCAGAAGCTCAACTGGTTTACAAATGATTTTTCTGCATTACCTTGACATAATTTCGTCCCCCTTTTAGAAATTGTTGTGGTTAATAGAAAGCCGAAAAAAGGCGGAGATTAAATTAGGTAATTCTTTCCTGTAGAAGTGATCACTTCGCTAGCTCCGCATAAGCAACTTGTCCACGCTAACGGAACTTACGGTCTGCAAAACCTGTATTATGTTCATAACGTAAACCATCTCCCTCTAGTTGTCATGTACTATCCATAAAGCTGCTTTCACATTAGACCCGAAACAAATTTTTCGCCGGACAGATTAGCCTACATTCAAAGTCAATGCAAAGACGCAAATACACGTTATGGGCACATCGAGCAGCTTTCACACCGGACTTGAAACAAATTTTTTGCGCAACATATTACATTCAAAGTCATGACTGCTTATCAGCAACTGCATGTTAGTTTGCATGCTCTGCTAATTAAAAATGCTCCTGGTTCACTTATATGCAGCAATTATGATCAGAGGTGCTGTCTGTGTCTGCCAAGTTGGGCTGCAGTTAGACCAGACGTACAAAACCCAAAACCAGTGAAGTTGGCACGTTGTGTAAATTGTAAATAAAAACAGAATACAATGATTTGCAAATGCTTTTCAACCTATATTCAATTGAATACACTGCAAAGACAAGTTACTTAATGTTCGAACAGGTAAACTTTGTAATTTTTTGCAAATATTAGCTCATTCGGAATTTGATGCCTGCAACATGTTTCAAAAAAGCTGGCACAAGTGGCAAAAAAACTGAGAGAGTTGAGGAATGCTCATCAAACACTTATTTGGAACATCCCACTGGTGAACGGGCTAATTGGGAACAGGTGGGTGCCATGATTGGGTATAAAAGCAGCTTCCCTGAAATGCTCAGTCATTCACAAACAAGGATGGGGCGAGGGTCACCACTTAGTGAACAAATGCGTGAGCTGATTGTGAAACAGTTTAAAAACAACATTCCTCAACGAGCTATTGCAAGAAATTTAGGGATTTCATCATCTACGGTCCGTAATATCGTCAAAAGGTTCGGAGAATCTGGAGAAATCACTGTACGTAAGCGACAAGGGCGAAAAGCAACATTGAATGCCCGTGACCTTCGATCCCTCAGGCGGTACTGCATCAAAAACCGACATCAGTGTGTAAAGGACATCACCAAATAGGCTCAGGAACACTTCAGAAAACCACTGTTAGTAACTACAGTTCGTCGCTACATCTGCAAGTGCAAGTTAAAACTCTACAATGCAAAGCGAAAGCCATTTATCAACAGCACCCAGAAACGCCGCCGGCTTCGCTGGGCCCAAGCTCATCTAAGATGGACTGATGCAAAGTGGAAAAGTGTTCTGTGGTCTGACGAGTCCACATTTTAAATTGTTTTTGGAAACTGTGGACGTTGTGTCCTCCGGACCAAAGAGAAAAAGAACCATCCGGACTGTTACATACAGGTACATACAGGTTTTGGAGCAGCCATGTTGCCATCCAAGCAACGTCTTTTTCATGGACGCCCCTGCTTATTTCAGCAAGACAATGCCAAGCCACATTCTGCACGTGTTACGACAGCATGGCTCCGTAGTAAAAGAGTGCGGGTACTACACTGGCCTGCCTGTAGTCCAGACCTGTCTCCAATTGAAAATGTGTGGCGCATTATGAAGCGTAAAATACGACAACGGAGACCCAGGACTGTTGAACAACTTAAGCTGTACATCAAGCAATAATGGGAATAATGGGAGTTCCACCTGAAAAGCTTCAAAAATTGGTCTCCTCAGTTCCCAAACGTTTACTGAGTGTAGTTAAAAGGAAAGGCGATGTAACACAGTGGTAAAAAGGCCCCTGTGCCTACTTTTTTGCAATGTGTTGCTGCCTTTAAATTCTAAGTTAATGATTATTTGCAAAAAAAAAAAAAAAAAGTTTCTCAGTTTGAATATTAAACATCTTGTCTTTGCAGTGTATTCAATTGAATATAAGTTGAAAAGGATTTGAAAATCATTGTATTCTGTTTTTATCTACGATTTACATAATGTGCCAACCTCACTGGTTTTGGTTTTTTTGTAGATTTTGCAGAGCTTGGGGTGCGTTTTTGGGTGCTTATGAAATGATCGCTTTACTTTTCCATGACCGGAGTAAGCCTGATACATCTCCAGTGTCTGGGCAAGCTCTCTGATACTACCGGTGAAAGCAATAGGGAAGCGCTCAGGCTATAACATGTTCAGTATAACAAACGCTGCATTGCCATTGATTGAATATTAAATTCTTTCTTGTAAAAGTGATCAATTCGCTAGCTTTACATAAGCAATTTCCGAAAAAGGCCGTTTAACTTGGAGCTTCCGCCCCTCCGTCATAAACCAGCGCAGAAGCTGTTTGTTTCTCCACGCTAACAACACACCACAGCTATGCACACGAACCAGCAGGTCCTAATACAAACCGAAGCAGTCCATAAGCTGTTGGTCCACTTTTAGCTGCCCCTCACTGTCCATATTTCCTTCTAAACTCAGACCCACCAGATTTCTATGGTCTACGGTCTACACTTGGGCATGTCGACCCATTCTACAAATGTGTCTATATGGAGTGGATTCTAGCGTCCCCTGCATCCTAAGTTATGAGTAGAAAAACCGCTGTACTCACCAACTGTTGCCGCAGCAAACTGTAGCCGATAGCATATTCTTGCTTTAGCTGCCAGGCTTTCGCACTGTGTTCTTCACTTTCGTCGTTGCGTTATTAGAACAAGTTAATTTCATTAGATCTATACACATGTACTGCGTTTGATTGCAGAATTTCCCTGCTGATTCCTTAGCTCAGATGGCAGACGCGTCTCTCGTTTTACTGAGACCCGGAAAACTGCGTTCTGCTGCCTCCTCCCGCCTAAATCCGCCCTCCACAGAGCTGGCCAGTCAGAAGAAAGTGGGCACACGGGGAGTGGGGGCCATAGCGGAAGAGCCACCCCAACGAGGCGTTTCAGGCAGAGACTACTATGGACTACAAATGGGGTTTTTTGAGGATGGCAGTATGAGCAAAATAAGTACGCTTTTCTTACTTTGCGCTATCAGGAGCACTCTAGGGGAGTCAAAGACCTAAATATAAACTTGGAAATATAGCATATTAGGTCCCCTTTAAAGCCTTAATCGCATACAAACCCTTTGCGCAGACTCATTTGGTTACAATCCTGAGCGAACCCTTCGCTGGGGTTTAAATTCAAAATACACTACCTGGCTTTACTCAAGGTGGCGTTATTGGCCATAATGATGGACTGACAGAGTGAGCTTGACTCAGAGATTGTTGTTCCAGTTCAGTGGAGCCGATTTTGCGGCTAAAAAATGCTGTCGGCCCACCGGACCCATTGGCCGACGGACCGGCATTAAGGTTTAACACTGAATTCCAAAGCCCTCACAGGTTGAAGAGTCTCTGGCCATCTTTACTTCTGAGAGACTCAACCTCTCTAAGACATTCCTTTTATAGCCAATTATCTTACACACCTGATGCCAGTTAACTTAATTTCTTGCTAAATATTCTTTCAGCTGATTCTCTTATATTTTGCTTTTTCAGCCCTTTTTTTTTTTTGCCTGTGTCCCAACTTTTTTGAGACCTGTTTTCGCCAGAAAATTTGAAATGAGCTAATTTTGTGGATTAAAATGTAAAATGACTCAGTTTCAACATCCGAAATGTTATCTATGTTATATTGGAAATTACATCGGCTCATATGATCTGAAAGTCATGCATTTTGATTTTGTTCACAATATACACTTTGTCCCAACTATATTGGAATTGGGGTTGTAGCTCTATTCTGAAATTGGGACTGCACCAAATAGTTTGAAGCTTCAATCATAACATTAACAGTCAAATTCCACTTCAACATTGCAATGCTGGAATTGGAATGTATTGGTCTTGGTAATTCAGTAAATAAATTGATTGTTTATCAGAAAATCTGAAATGAAGAAGGGTTATGATCCATCATGTGTAAAAGATGAGGGGTCTCTCTCTGACAGCTCTCAACTGAAAACCCCATTACACCAGCATTGCTGGGAGTTTGGTTTCAACAGGGTGAAACAACTAAAGCGACAAGCAATGTTTGCTTTTTTAAGAGCCATATTTTGAGAGAATGGCACTGGTTGTCGAGTTGACATCTCAGAATTGGCTGAGGCTGGGTGGAAAGTTACTGTGGCATGTATGACGGAAAATCCCAAGGCGGCGGGTCCACATCTGCAACGGTTTGGTAACGGCACCCCCTGGTAGTGAGGCTGTCCGGGTCAAAATTGAGTTAAGCCGCAAATTCTGGCTGGAATACTGTAGTTAATTGTTCATATATGCCACGCAAGTCATGATGTCCTCTTATCCTAGGATACTTGAACCTTCCAAATGTGAAAGCACTTTTCTGGTGTTGCGAGATCTGACACATGGGTAGGCAGCGCCACCCACGCGGATGGATTCTGCAATTTTGCCCCATTTTGCCCCGTGAAATTGGGAAAGTGGTAAAAAGTGCCATTCAAACTCCACATTCCCATGAAAGTATGATGGAAGGGCTGCTACCAGAGATAGGGTCAAAGCTGTAGCTGTTTGGTGTTGACTTTTATGAGGCCCCCAACATCCTTCTGAATAATGCGTAAATTGGGGGTACCAGCATTTTTCTAGAATGTTGATGGCCACTGAACCAAAATGGTTGAGAGTGCCATGGAAACTTTTGGTGCCTTAGTTAAGCCCTGAGGAGGGTTTAAATAAATGCTAGCACAGCCTTGATATCTGTCTGATGTCAAGAGCAAATCTGCCCTAAAAACAGCTATAGAATTAATTATGGCCCTTTCTGGAGGCAAAAATTTCATCACACCATGAAAGTGCCATTGGTATGGCAACTTTATTCCACTCACCCTCCACCATGAAGCCGAAAACGGAAGCATTCGGTGTGGCACTATCTCGGTTTTGGTTATGAATGGAGTAAGAAACTTTGAAGAAATGTGGTAATTTTACCTGGAGGTGGCGCCGCACACCAGGGTGAAAATCAGAGCGCGCTTTCACATTTGGAAGTTCAAGTATCCTAGGATAAGAGGACATCATGACTTGTGTGGCATATATGAACAATTAACCACAGTATTCCAGCCAGAAGTTGCTGTTTATCTTAATTTTGACCCTGACAGCCTCACTAATGGGGGGCGCTGTCCCCAAACCGTTGCAGATGTGGACCCGCCGCCTTGGGATATTCCACCATACATGCCATATTAGCTTTCCACCCAGCCTCAGCCAATTCTGAGATGTCAACTCCAAAAATTGTCTGAAAAGTGCCACTTTCTCAGAATATGGCTCTTAATAACACATAGACCTGCATGGCATATGGCCTTACTGGGATAAAATGTAGAAGAAATGTATGACTAACTAGAGGCACTCGTAGAGTGCAATCCTCTGCTAAGGCAGTACACTCTAAATCTTGATGAGGGGCAGCAAAGCTCAGTTATCGCGTGTCACATTATTTCATATATTTATTGATTTACTGATTGCGGTCAAAATCAATAGGGTCCATCCCTGATGTAATAGAGACCCGCCGACAAAATTACAGAGATATCTGTTCATTACTTTTTGAGTTGTCTAGTTCACAAATAAACAGACAAACAAACTGCACCGATCACATAACCTCCTGCCAACTTCGTTTGGCGGAGGTAAAAAAACCAATCACCAATGATCAAGTTTTTGTAACCTGTTATAATTTATTTGGGGAGTACTCGTTTATTTGAGTATTCGTTTACACCTCTGGTTGACGGTACTGTCTGTCACCACAAGTCTTAAGTTTGCATTTTCTGCCTAAGGCCTTTCTGTGTGGAGTTTGCCTGTTCTGCTTGTGCCAGTGTTGGGTTCCTCTTGCCTTCAATTAAGATACCATCACCGCGATCAAACGTGTGTGTGTGTGTGTGTGCGTGCGCGCGCGTGTTTAAATGTGTTTCCTTGTTTAAATAACGGGGCTTACTAAGAAAGTAAATTAACGAGGTTGACCCTCCCTCCATTTGTGACGTGGTGACTTTCCGCTGCTTTGCGCAGGTGCTGGACCTGATATCCAGCGACAGCCTCAATGTTCCCTCGGAGGAGGAGGTGTACAAGGCCGTGCTAAACTGGATCAAGCACGACATCGACGGGCGTCGGCCGCACGTGCCCAGAGTGAGTGTCTCTTGCGGTTGGAGTGAAAGCCTTCTGAACTGAGTATCTTCAGGAACAGCGCTGGAAAACCATGCCATATATTATTGCATAGTACTCTTAAATAGTTCAAGCCCCACTAGGTAGGAATCCCAGTTTCGTGCGCTCTAGCGGCCACTAAAGGCCACTAGAGCAAGTAGAAGTGCAACACCGCTGTCGTAAAACATAGAGCGCTGTTGCCTGCTGACGTCCCCCGTGAGAACGAGCATTTTTTTACACCCTGAGACTTGTGGAGCTGGAATCAATAAAGTTATTAGTTATGATTGTGTTAACATCGAAGTCTTCAACAGTGTTGGATTAAAACTATTGCTCTACAACAAAGTATGCGCAAGCACCGCTCCTAAGAGTAATGTTAGCAGATGTAATAGCTATTGTAACCTCAAAACGGGACCATATCAATATAATGACGGCACAACGCCAGCCTACAAAGCTGATATGGCCTGTCTTTGCTTTCAAACAATAGTTGCTAGTAAGTCAACAACTTTTCTCACCGTGAAGCATAAAGTTCACTTTAAAAAACACTCCGAAAAGGGGCTAATTCTGCTGGAGAAATTTCAAGGCTACATCGACTAACTTTGTTTACATCATTTGAATGGGCTTACAATCAGTTACCTTTTGATGACCCAAATTGTGACTGTGACTACACATGATAACACAGCCAACAAGAACAATGTGTAATAAATACAATGCAGAAACATGAGTATATAACTCACCTCTCAATCAGCAACACTGCCAGCTAGGCGTCCGACTTGCAGCCCTCTTTTGCCATGAGCTCTCTCCACTGTGAAAAAGCCGGTCCAATATTAACTGTAGTTTTGTGCTGTGCACGGTCACTCTCCCCCTTTTTTTTAATCCTGGCTTCCACTGACATCGTCCTTTTTCTCTTCTTTGCCTCAGCCATCTTTCGAGACACGATAGCGGGCTAGCCTAACGGCCTTCTACGTATGCTCCTTATCCAAAAGCTGGTGTGTGCCTTAAAGCAGAACGTACATCTCACGAGAGTGCAGGACCCGCGATCGAAAGTTACATAGTCCCAGATGCAGGCCACCAGGTCCTTCTGTGGTAATGAGAGAGATGCCATTCTCACTGTAATAATCCAGCCCACCAATAGACTTTGAAACTGATATTTTAAGGTGAAATTCCTATCCAGTGGGGCTTTAATGCTGCCATGTTTCATCATTTCCTAAACACCCTTTCTTCTTCTTATGCCTGTCTTTCACTCCTCTGTGGTGCCCTTGGGTATTTCCCTTGTGCATTTCTCTTTCCCTCTTTTGGCCCTTCCCTGCTCTCTGTCACCCCCTGCAGCTGATGAAGTGCGTGCGGCTGCCGCTGCTGACGCGGGACTTCCTGATGAGTAATGTGGACACGGAGCTGTTGGTGCGGCATCACTCAGAGTGTAAGGACCTGCTGATCGAGGCGCTCAAGTACCACTTGATGCCCGAGCAGCGCGGTGTCCTGAGCAACAGCCGTACGCGGCCGCGCCGCTGTGAGGGGGCCAGTCCCGTGCTCTTTGCCGTCGGTCAGTGTCCGAAAGATGTCCAGAAAAACGCCAAGACAGCCATTGGCACCTTCATGCGCCTGCCGGCAGGCCTATTTCAGATGTGTTCACACTACATGATGAAAGTAACCAAAATCAAATTTTTATTTTTATTTTTTGGCCTGGATGTGACTCCAGTCTGATTTTCAGCCAATAGGCAGGCTGAGCTGTTGGGATCTTGCGGCGTCTGGCATCATGGTTGTGGTCATATCTGTAGTCGTATTTCATCAGCAAAATCAAAACAATCTTCTTCGAATTTGCTGATTTATGTTTTGTCTGGGGCTTCTTTGGGACTATGTCCCTGAAGTTTGTTTGCAGTTTACACTAATTTTCATTTTGGATTTTTTTTTTACAATTTTTTAAATAATTACAATTTCCCATCCATCCATTCTCTATACCCACTTCCTCACTAGGGTCGCAGGAGTGCTGGAGCCTAACCCAGCTGACTACAGGCGAAAGGCAGGCACCCACCGTGGCCAGCTTGCTAATGCATTGGAGGGCGCACACACCATTCGCACTCACACTCAAACCTATGGGCAGTTTAGCGTCTCCAAATAACCTCATCCGCATTTTTAGGACTGTTGGAGGAAACCGGAGCACCCATAGGGAGAACATTGGGAGAACATGCAAACTCCAGGCCCCCGGCTGAATTTGAACCCACGGCCTTCTTGTTTTGAGGTGGCAGTGCTAACCACTCCGCCATCGTGCCACCCTTAGAATTTCCCCATTTACAAATATGCCTAACTTTTGAACATTAAAAAATTAAACTATGGGTTAAAGTTATGCAACTATGCCCGCTAGTGGCTACTTGATACTCTAGTGACATGGGGGTGTTCATGTGGGTTTTGCTCAGGCTGGTTTTGAATGGTAGTTGGTGAGCTACTGGGCCATTGGTCCTATTCAATTTTTTTTTTTTTTTTTGGACCTGCAATTTGCTTTGGGTGGAAGCATTAGCTAAACAGCAGTAATGTCAGCTAAATAGCCATTTTGTACATTTTGAGCTCTTTTTCAATGGCTGAGTGTTGAATTTGAAGTATCTGGTTTGCTAAATTTGACGCCCCCCGCCTGTACCCATATCTCTAAAATATTCCTGCAGTCAGCTTCCTAAATTTGGCTATCAAGTCAAGTATATTTATTCCTGCATTCTACAGCAGTGGTTTTCTTAGCTTACTAAGTCCACGTAATAAGACGTTACATTTTGTTTAACTCACACAATCAAAATTAGTGTAGCCACTGAAGTGGTACTGAGAATGTACTTGCATGCACTGAGAGCTGCCAGAGCATCATACTACTCCACCCTTATTGGTTCTGGACTCACCAATCCCTGGCTCCTGTTCTCTATAATCAACCGGATGCTTAAGCCTGACTGTAATCACTACATAAACTTTTTTTAAGGCAAAGATTGAAACCATCAGGTGTAACATCACCCCGGCCCAATCTGCCCCTCCCCCTTCCCAAATCCTCTATGTTGGCCCCACTTTCAGCTGCTTTGCAGCCACCACCCAAGCTGAGGTGGCTGAAAAAAATGAACTCCTCCGCTAGCTCTCTGGACCCCATTCCCACAACACTTTGAAAAGCCTGCTTTGCCGCTGCTCTTCCGACTGTGACCCATATTGTCAGCACCTCCCTGTCAACTGCTGTGGTTCCCCCCTCTCTTAAGCTGGCTGACATTGGACCTGTTCTGAAGAAGCACATCTTGGACTCTGAAGTCCTCTCACACTACTGGCCCATCTGGAACCTCCCCTTCGTGGCGAAGGTTCTGGAGAAGGTGGTCCTCCTCCAGCTTCATGACCATCTCCATGCACAAAAACTCTTAGAAACCTTCCAGTCTGGCTTCAGACCCGCCCACAGTACAGAAACCGCTCTTGTAAGGGTAGTAAATGACCTGCTTCTGACAGCTGACTCTGGCTCCCACAGCCTCCGGATCTTATTGGATCTAAGTGCTGCGTTTGACACAGTGGATCACAACATCCTGCGTCAGCGCCTCCTGGAGGTGGGCATCAGTGGTACTGCCCTGGAATTTTTCAATTCGTATCTCACAGATAGACAGGAATATGTTGCCCTCAGAAAAGTTTTGTCTACTGTCAGGAGCGTTACCTCTGGTGTCCCCCAGGGGTCAGTCCTCGGCCCACTGATTTTCCTAGTCTATATGCTGCCCCTGGGAAAAATACTATATCATCACAAGATCAAATTTAATTCATACGCAGCTGACACACAACTCTACTTTCAAACTTCTCTTGACTCACACCTAGCAATATCCTGGCAGGGTTCCCACGCGTCCTGGAAAACCTGGAAAACCTGGAAAATGATTGACCAATTTTCCAGTCATGGAAAACACATGGAAAATGAGAAAAAAAGTAAAATGTCCTGGAAAAGCTTGAGTTGTCCTGGAAAATTATTTTTACTCCCTCTGCTTCTCTCTTCCTTGGGGGTGAATGCAAACAGGTTAAACATTTTACGCATGTGTGTCTGTTTTCAGCTGCCTTTAATGGGCAATGCTGAGCTGTAGCGCTTCTCTGCTTCATTTCTGCTTCTAGCCGGCACAGCGCCCCACGTGACCCAAATCAAATCGCATATTCCCTTAGCAGTTCTGCTGCCCAGTGTTTAACTTTGTTGCTAGATTTACCGACTTTTCAGACCCAAGTAAGGATTTATTTTCTCCAAGAAGCACCAAAACTAGCGACTTTCAGTTCATGAGTGATGCCATCGCTGTATATCGAGTGTGAGGTGTGTCTCCCTCTCTCTGTCTCTTCTGTTGAGTGACAGAGGAGCAGTGGAGAGCTATAGTGGGCGTGCCGTCACTTTTGGCTGTGCGCTCTGAGATGAAATACATCTCTGGTTTCAGTAGAGCCACAGCAACCATGACTACAGCTTCGAGAAAGTGATGGGTAACAGGTAGTCTTACTGGGCCATGTTTCACTCAGTATTTCATACTTGCTCCATTGTCCCATTAGGAATTCTATTAAAATACTGTGTTTGTGCACAGAGAGCAGAGCTCCGACTTTCATGCAGTTATTAGCTAGCTACTTTGCAATGAAAGTAATTTAGATGTCAACATCCAAGTGAGATCGTATATATCTATGAGTGAGATGCACACCCCATGGCCTAAATGAGGAACGAAGGCAGTGAAAACTGAAGACTTGCATGTTCATTTGAACAATGTTGTTAGCGTAGTAAGCGTTTAGGGACGTCTGTCAGTCTCACACACACACACACACGCACACACACACTCGTCTGTGAAGGTGAAGACGTATGAACACCCGCCAATCAGAGGCAGAGCAGGAAGAAGCGGCCGCACTTCACACTGGTCTGTTGATGTAAATAATGCGAGAAAAGAGGGGAAGGAGAAAAAACTTTGGAGGAGAAATTTCTTTGCGAAGTGCAGGTCTGGA
Source organism: Gymnothorax reevesii (assembly GCA_029721435.1). Classification (NCBI taxonomy): domain Eukaryota; kingdom Metazoa; phylum Chordata; class Actinopteri; order Anguilliformes; family Muraenidae; genus Gymnothorax; species Gymnothorax reevesii. The sequence continues at coordinate 55,536,672 of CM056585.1, forward strand.
GACGGAGGTCTAATTGATAAGCTCAGACATTATCAGTTATTTTATCAGTATTTTGTTTTGGTGTAATTTGTTATCACATTGCTGCTTCTCCTCTCCTGAGTTCCTCCAAATACACACACACACACACACCTGCAGTTAGAAATGAATTAAATACATTTTTTATTTGGACGAATTTATGTGTCATTATCAGATAAAAGCCCGTCCCCACTCCAACCAAACCCCTCCCAAAATCTCACTCTGAACTCAGTTCAAAACTTGAGAGCCCTGACAATATGTATAAAGTGATAACCATAAATTTATAATAGTAAGAAAATACATAAAAGCCAGGCTAAAAAGATAGCTAGCAAACCATATTTATGTCTGAGAGTTAGCAAAAAGTATATTTCAGGTTCAATGTGATATTGTGGTGCTATTAGTGTTTAGGTGATTTATTCAACATATAACAATGTTTTGTGGAGAAAGTACGAGAGAGAAAGAGAGAGAGGAATAAACATTGAAGCAATCTGGTTAAATGTACAAAATATAAGGTAGAAATGAAGAAAATGACACTTCTCCAGAGCTTGGGGGTGGAATTTACTAGTGTATGTTGGGATAACTTGACTCGTACCGTGGCAGCTGAAAAAGTCCTGGAAAAGTACTGGAAAAAAATTTCAAGAAAAGAGTGGGAACCCTGCCTGGGCCACAAAGTGCCTAACCGACATCAGCAATTGGATGAGCAACAACTTCCTACACTTAAATGGAAGTAAATCTGAAGTCATTCTCATAGGCACCCCCCTCCAGATAAAATAGGCCGGTATCACCCACATCACCATAATTGGCCACCCCATCCCACTCTCCTCACTGGTAACAAGCCTGGGTGTCAAACTTGACCCGTCACTGTCCTTTGATGCACATGTCAAATCCATCTGTCAGACCTCATTTTTCCATTTGAGGAACATCTCCAGATTACGACCGTCCCTCTGCCAAGGTGACACCAAAAACTTGTCCATGCATTGATCAGTTCCCGTCTTGATTATTGTAATTCCCTCCTCGCTGGCCTACCTAACAAAACCATCCAGAGACTTCAACATGTTCAGAACAGCGCAGCCCGTATCCTCACCTGAACTCGGAGGTCTCATCATATCACCCCTGTCGTCCACTCCCTTCACTGGCTGCCCATCAATCACAGAATTATTTTCAAATTTCTCCTTCTGGTTTATCGAGCCTTAAACTGTACCGGACCCATATATCTTCAGCAACTCCTTTCACCCCAGTCCTCACAACGGACACTAAGATCAGGGAGCTCAAATTTGCTCTTAGTTCCCCGAACAAAGTTGAGGGGGGATCGAGCATTTTCTGTGCTGGGACTACGGCTGTGGAACCATCTCCCAGAGACAATCAGAGCCTCAAGCTCGATTCTGGTTTTTAAATCCAATCTTAAGACTCACCTTTCCAGATCCGCCTTTTCATAAGATTGTCTTTTTATAACTTTATTGTTTTTACAATGTTCTTATCTAGGCCAGTTCTAGGATATTGTCTTCATATATTGTGTTATTTTGGCCAACTGTAATTGTTTTAGTGTGTATTTTTACTCTGGAAAGCACCTTGAGATTTCTTTGTATTTAAAAGCATGCTCTATAAATGAAATTTGTCATTATTCTTACTGTTAGAACTCTGCTCAAAAGCTGTAACAAGAAGGGATATGCACACTGATGCGTTTAAAAAGCAAAATTCTGTATATTTTACAAAACTAAATTTAACAAAAAGATGATGCAAATATGGGTTGTGAAAGTCTTTATCATTAGTAATGTAGGTGAATGGACATGTGCAAAGAGTAGTGAAGCAGTGTTGTGTGCAATCTAACCGAAAAGCAGCATAAGTCAAAAGGGGGTGAGAGCTCCCCTAAATGAGAAATGGGCTTATTTATTAGCTTGGCAAACGACCTACTAGTGCTCTCTATTGTGATATAATCTCACTGCTGCCGTTATTTTCAGGCCTGTAACCTGGCCTCGCCCAACAGGCCCCTGCTAATGAGCCTCACATGCAAGCACAGCAGGGGGCCGTAACAGTACAAATACTGTTACTAGTACTTTCTTGCCCTCTCGACCCACCTGCAGTGATATTGGGGACAAAAGGTCCTAAACCCAAGGTCAGTCCTACCAAAGAAAATGGCCAAGCTATAACAAAAGTTTGTCAGATGTCTACCTGTTTCAAATAACCAGCAACACAAAATCCAAAACGTGCCACATTCTTGCTAAACGCACCACAACACTTTGAAGTTGATACATTTTCACCAGAGCCAAACTCAAAAAAATTGCATGGCCTGTAACAAACTCAGAGACGAACCAAATGAGTTTTCTATTGTGTGTTGCTGGTTCTTTGAAAAAGGTAGACATCTGACAAACTTTTGTTACAGCTTAGCTGTTTTCTTTGGTAGGCCCGAAGGTAGCAGCAGCACAAAACTACAGATGGTTCCTGGGCTGGATGTGTGACTGCCTGCTTGCCTACCTGTGTTCCCAGGAGGGGGCAGTCTGTTTGCCATCCACGGAGACTGTGAGGCATATGACACACGGACAGACCGCTGGCACATGGTGGCGTCCATGTCTACCCGCCGGGCAAGGGTGGGCGTAGCCGCCATCGGAAACAAGCTGTATGCGGTAGGAGGGTGAGGTGACAATTCCAGTTTCTCTGTGGCTACAACTGTATGTTATCAGTGCCATGAAGTCTTAAGCATTTTCAAGAAAGAATCCTTTGCCATTCATTCAATGAATTCATTCTCAAGGGAAAATGCATGCATTCATTTGTTCATTTTCAACTCGAATTCACAGATTATAATAATTACTTAATCCCTTTGCACAGGTATAGACGCCGGCATCCATACATTCCAAAATTTGATTTCTTAGTCATTTTGTAATTGAATTTTGAAATATCTTGCTTCACTGGAATAATTTTCCGCAATTACCATACTACTTCTTACCATTCCATAGTTATAAAGCCTAAATAGGCTCATGCATAACAGGAAAAACTGGCATTGTTTGTAATCTGCGCAAAGGGGTTAAAAACTTAAAGAGCTACATTCTGTTTTTTTTTTTTTTTTCATTCCGTGTGCTTCTGCTATTAGTCTGTTTTTGAAAGTCTGCCTGTTCTGTCCCAGTTGAGAAAATTTCAGCACCGGTTAGAAAATAATTTAAATTTATTTATTTATTTATATTTTATATCACTGGTTTGCTGATGCTTTTTGTTATGAAGAAATCCTCTGAAAATGGCTAAAAAGTTTTGTCTGATGTCACTGACCGGTTTTAATGACAGGTATGATGGTACCTCTGATCTGGCCACTGTGGAGTCTTACGAACCCGTGACTAACTCCTGGCAAGTAGAGGTTTCCATGGGAACGCGTCGGAGCTGCCTGGGTGTGGCTGTCCTTCACGGCCTTCTGTATGCCGCGGGAGGTTACGACGGAGCTTCCTGTTTGAACAGGTAATAACTCCTCGATGTAACTGCTAACTGTGCCTCAGCACAAGGATTGGCAATTCCACCGATTTTCCTGACTCAAGAAGCTATTAGGCTTTAAACAACAGTTTACATATAGATGAAATTACAGTAATATGTTGAATTTCATATAGAGGTATGAGAACAGTCGGTGGTCATTCATGCGCCTCTCTAGAAATATAGCCAAAATGTCTTTAATGATTTGGATAATGTCAATAATGTCAATAAAGTCAATAATGTAATGAAAATTATGTTCTGTGTGCTGTATTCCTCTCCCAGTGCAGAGCGCTATGACCCTCTCACCAGCTCGTGGACCTCTGTCTCAGCCATGAGCACCAGGAGGCGATATGTGCGTGTGGCCACACTCGGTCAGAAACTCTCCGCATCACTTGCTTTCTGGTCTAACAGCTCATATTATGATGTTCTCTATCCACCAAGCAAATAGTGTACCACAATACGACATATAAATAGAATGTGCTTTGCGGGGATGAAGGCAATACCCCTCAGCCCCGACACACAGAATCAAAGGTGAAGGTGTTTGAGCCAAGGTCAAAGGTCATTGTGGTACAAAACCTGAACGAGGCACGCCTACCGACCAAGGCAAGTCCACATATGCAAAATCAAGTTCTTGACCCTAGCGGTTGGAGAGAAATGACCCGAATAAAGTTTTAAAGGTAAAGGTCAGTGAGGTGAGGTCAAAGGTCATTCAGGTACGAAACCTCGACGAGGCACGCATTCCCACTAAAGCGAGCTCACATATGCAAAATCAAGTTCCTAACCCAAGCGGTTACAGAGAAATGGTCTGGAAAATTTTTCCTGCCTGCCGCTGGTTCACCCGCTCCTCTGTGAAGGGGACGACAGTACCCCTCCGCCCCTTAGTCGGAGCTGAGGGGTAAAAAAAATCTGTGGATTTGGATGTGAAATGCAGTGATTTAGTTTGAAATTTTTCTCGTACAAGACTGTGTTCCCCTTTGTGAGACAAAGAGAACCGAAATGTTTAAAGGGCATGTAAACTCTGTTTCACAGTCTGATTTTACCTCATGCATCAATTAAATGGTCTTCCGGGGTAATGATGGTGAGAAACATTTCATTGATAAAATGCCACATCCTAGACAAAGCACTTTCAATTTTAAGCATTTTCCTCTCCTCTCCAAAAATGGCTGTGAGGTCATTTCTGGCGTCTTTACCGTCAGATAATCGTATCGAAATAACTGATGATTAAATGAAAAATTTAAATGGTGTTTCATAAAGCCATTGCTTACTCATTTTTTTAACCAAGTTTTGTGGATTATTATGATCTTGGAGCACTTATCCAGGGCATGTATTGCCCTGTATGTATTGCATGGATTCAGCGAATTATAGTAAATAGTGAGTGAACACCATGATTAAAACATTTTGATTACAGCTATAACTATATATTTTTACTGGAACATTCACTTGGTTATCATTAATGGATGTCTTGAAATAATTAGGCATGAGAATTTTGATGTGTTTTGCTATCTATTTATGAGTAAAAAATGAAATTTATTGACTTATGTGGAACCCACACTACCTCTCACTTCTTGTAGGTTCATATTTATTGGGCTGCATATTTTTCCGCCACACTAAGACCAAAGTCTTTGCTTCCACAACTATAATCCAATCCAATGTCACTCCAGTCTTCTAAATTGGAATAAAAACTCTGAAATCCACTGTTTTCCATGCTTGATATACTGGCATGTGTCTGTCTGTTCTATCGCTGACAAAATGGGCCACTCAGTATGGCTCAAGATGGGGTTGGCAGTTCCCATTCCAAGCTGTCAATAATATTGATCATCTTTGATCTAGGATTGATTTCAGCAGATGTGCATTTCTTTCCTCTGATATGTTCCAGCTTTTTAAAATATTGGTCTTGTCGTTGGGTTTACATGCCTTTTTAATGTTTAAGCTGTCTTTTTACACAGTGGATGCGATGTATTCTATGGGAGTGCACGCAAATTCTTGTGTGATTGGAGCCGTTTTTGTCCCCTCAGATGGATGTCTCTATGCAGTTGGCGGATATGACAGCTCCTCTCATTTGGCTACTGTGGAAAAATATGACCCACAGGTAAATGCTACCTACTGGGTGTGTTTCTGTGCTTTTTAGTGTCTGACAATTTGTTTTTGAATTGGAAATGAAGTCACGCATTTACCCTCATTTGTTTTTTGTTTTTTCTTTTTTGCATGCTGGACGTTAGCATTGGTGGTACATTTTCATGTGGCCTGTGAAGCAGTGTTGAACATAATGATGGTGATGATGTTGGTGCTGATGATTATATTTGCAGTAATGATGCTGATGACATACAGTAGATGATGTTGGTGATTGACTCTGATGATTACAATGGTAATTGTAATGATGACAATTATGATGAAATTGATGACGATGTGTGATGGTGTTGGTGGAGTCCTGGATTAGACCTTAAATTGCATCCGTTGGTGAGGCCCTGGTTCTGGAGTTCCAAGATTTTGGAGAGAATGTCACTACATCTCTGTCACCACTATTCTGGGGCATCCTTGGGCAAGGTGCCCCATAAGCCTCCGACATCAGGATTACAATACTACCGCTGCTGTGATGTAGATCCTCATTAGGATCAAGTGGTTAGGGGAGGGCCCCTCAGCAACGCTCACTGCTGCCGTTATTTTCAGGCCTGTAAACCAAACGGATAGGAGATGGACCCCGATCACCGCTTCGTCCTGGGTTTTTTTTTTTTTCTTGATGGTGCGTCTCGGCTGCAGCATCTTTTCTTATCCGGTGTCTCGACAATGTCTTGTGCAGGATCCAGAGTGTCGAAAGGCGAAGTTTAGTTTTGGTTTGTGCGCCTGTTTCCATTACCCACACCTGCTGCGAAATGGATTATACTTCAGGGATCATAGACCATGCTACTGCATACAAGAATGCACTCGCACAGGCACCAGCGAGAAGTGAGCAAAGTCCATACACCTCCGCATACGGGGCAGCCAACGTGCCGTCTCACCTGGCAATGTCGAGATGTACACAAGGTTCGTCATGAATGTAGCAAAGTTTTTGTTGCTGCGGGACTGAAGCAATTGAACATTGTGGCTGCTGTTCCTCGATGAAAGTCAACTGCGAGAAGTGAATGCTACATATTCTTTCTTTTGGAACAGGCTTCCTGAAGCAGACCGGTGCACCCATGGAGTTGGTCTCGCCATATGTACAAAACTGCTTGGAAGCTTGACGGAGCTGCCTGTAGGCATTAGTGAACAACTTATGGTCATGTGGCATGAATTGGCATGTAATCAGTGCAAAATGGTTATTAGCGCTTAGGCACCAACACTTGATGCAGACGATTATGTCATTGAAGCCCTCCACACTGCGCTGGATCAACTCCTCACAGATACTCCAGCTGCTGGAAGTTTGGTATCACCTTACGACTTTAACGCCTGTGTTGGACAAGATGAACACCTGTGGCCTGAAATAGAATGAAAAATAGAACGAAATGGAATGGGTAATGTTATGGCCCCAATTTGTTATTAGATTTACAACGCAACAGCAACAGCAAGGGATGACAGACACAGTTTTAAAAACCTCAACACATTTAATTAACAAACAAAGACTAAACTACTATTTACAACTACAGACCAAGATTGAATTATGTACAAAACATAAATATTTACAATCCCTTTTCGTGGGGCGGCTTGGTGATGTCCTGGGTGAGAAAATGCTCAAACACAGGCAAAGAAATCCACAAAAGAAACGTCACAGGTCTTGAACAGAATAGCAGGTCTGGTCATCTTCTTGCAATTTCTCCTACTACTTTACTGTCTCAATTCTTTTCCTTATATACTCTTTTGCAGACCCCACCCACATTTAGACCTCTTTTTTTTTTTACATTTTCTGAGACTTGCCCCAGACATGTCCAGGACATGTCTAAACATGACTCCAGTCTGAGCTTAACAAAAAAAAGTTAAATACTGCTATCTAGTGGCCTATATTCACATTACAGTAAGATGAACTCAAACGGACTCCTGCTACTCCTAATGCACAGAGCACAGCTTAGCTATCAACAACACTTTGTCCCACATGATATATCAGTATAAGGGTTCATGGCGACATCCGCGCTCACCCCATTGGAGTGTTATTGGCGATGTAGAGACAGGCAGGGTGTGATGGATGGACATGTGGTAACAAACAGCGGTTGCTGCTCCTCTGATTACCTCATGGTTGGGACTGAAATTTTGGAAGAAGATCGGACCACAATCTTGTTTCAAACTTAACGCCGAGTCCTCAGTGAGCCTACACTGAAACAAACTCTTCTGGCATCACTCAATGACAAACTTTCTGCACTAGAGGAGGAGAAACCTGTTGATACTACCTGGAATGCTCTCAGGAAGTCCATTCTCAATACTTGTTCTGAGACAATTTGACCAAAGAGGAAAAACACCAAAGTTGGTTTGATGATAATGATGAGCTACTACTCAAACTTGTTAGATGATATTGAGCTGCCTTAATCATTTGGCAACAACACCCAAAGACGCACTCTTGCTGACAGGAGCTCACTGGAGAAAAATTGATCTACAGCAGCAGGCTGGAGAACTTAAAAGTCAATGGTGGCAGGTAAAAACAGCTGGACTACAAGACCTTGCAGATTCTCGCAAGAAATATGCTTTCTTTGTAGCAACCAAGATGTCTTATAGTCTTTATAGCCTCAGGAGTTGACTAACCCCCCCCCTTGTCAAGGATCCTGGATCCAAGGATTAGATTAGAGCAGAGGTGCGCAGCGAGGGCCGTATCTGTCCCTGGTTCTAGCCTTTAATTCGTTTATTATCTAAATTTGTCAAACCATTTACGAAATCTGACATTTCAGGCATTTCTCTAAATTATCATGAATGGCCACCAAAGACTGTTCTGGTCTCCCTTCATAAGACATTTTTCTTTGATTTAATTATTGTGTAAATCTATATTTGTGCATGTAATCAATTAACTCAATTAGGCAGGGTAATTGATAGAAATAAAAACCTGCATACACACAGGACTAGGATTGCCCACCCCTGGATTAGAGGTTTAGGATAGAAGAACTACTTCCCTCTGATCTCAGAGATACTCCATCTGTGACTTTGTTCAAGTAGGGTGATGAGTCTCCCTGCATTAACTATCTCACTTCTCTCAGCAGTGGCCAAGCTCTTTGCAAAGATCCTGTTAAACTGCCTGACTGCTTGCCAATGAGGTGCTTCCAGAAAGTCAATGTGGGTTTTGACTCTCACATAGTTCCATTGACATGATCTTTGCCCTCCACCAGATACAGAAAAAGTACCAAAAACAACGCTTGCCACTCTACGTTGCTTTCATAGATCTCATGAAAGGTTTTGATAATGTTCATCGTGCTACTATTTTGCAAATTCTTGTAAAGGATGGATATCTGGAAAAGGTTATGAAAATTATTTGTTTCCTGCTTGATGATATGACTGTTGCTGTCTTGAATGATGTAAAGCTCAGTGAGTCATCTCCAGCCAATGCTGGAGTAAAACAAGATTGTATGATTGCGCCCACCCTCTTCTCATTGTTTGAGGGGACTATTCTGCAGCTTGTTAGACCTCTTCTTAATGATGGTGTCGACATCCGGTACCTGGCGTCTTCAAGCTAAGACAAAAGTTTCCATCACAGTTATAGTTGAGCTTCAGTATGCAGATGATTCTGCTGTCTGTTCCTGTTCTGAGGATGACCTGAGGAGAACTGCTGACACTTTTGCCACAGCGTGCAGTAAAATGGGTCTTACTGTTAACATCAACAAGAGTGTGACCCTATTTTAACACGAATTGGGCTATCCATCCTCTACCGATTCTCCTCTGTCAATCCCAATCAATGGTGAAGAACTCAACGTGGTTAATAACTTCAAATACTTGGGAAGTGCAGTCTACAGCAGTGTCTCTTTGGATATGGAAATTCAAAATCACATTAATACAGATATCATCATACCAACTCTTCTACATGACTGTGAGACATGGGTCACCCATCGGAAGCAGATCAGACAACTGGAAACGTAGGGCCAGCAATGCTTGAGATGTATTCTGCTCAAGTGACAAGTCGGGGTAAGGAATGCTACTTTACTTGAGAGAATGTCTTCTACCAGCCTGGATGAATCATTTTTAGTCAGCTCAGATTGGTTGGTCACTTCTGTAGAATACAGGACTATTGCCCACCAAAACAACTGTACAACTCACAGCTCTCCCTTGGTACCAGATCAGTTTTTGCTCCAAAGAAGAGACACAAGGACCTCCTAAAGCACTTCATGCTAAAGTGTGGAATCAACCCGAACGAAGGGCAGCAACTAGCGGCAGACAGACAGGTTTGGAGGGGCACAGTTTGGAAAGGTGTTCTACATTTTAAGAATAATCAACTCTCTGAGGAAACTGAACACCGCTACAGGAGGATCATCGCCACCCAACAGCACCTTATGACCCTGCAGTTGGACATACACGGTCGAGTCACATTGTTATGACGACCTTCTACTTTTGATGTCAGCAGAGCAAAGCCAATGAAAATAAGGCACATGTTGTTAGCTGGCTTGGTGGTTATATAAGGTGTGCTGTAAGTATTCTGTAAACATATCAATTGTAGCTGTCATGTATGACGTACACCCATACATGTTGTTTGTCTTCCCTGGGGCGGATGGGCTCTTCCAGCAAGCCAATGTGGCATGTCATACAGCTAGAAATGACCAACAGTGATTGGAAGAGCATGAGCAAGATTTCCAAGTACTTCCCTGGTCCCCTAGTTCTCCATACTTGAACCCAGTCGAGCATCTGTGGGACCTTTTTTGTCATGTTCGCTCAATGGATCCTCCACCAAGACCATCCCGCAGGTGTCAGATGCATTGCTGTCACCATGGCTGTCAGCATGGCTCCAGACACCTGTGACAACCTTCCAGCACCTTACTGAGACACGCCCAGCCCGTCTAGCTGCTGTCCATGCTGCACACGGCAGTTACTCTGGATATTAGCTGGAGGTCTTAGTAATTTCACTCGACCATGTAGTTGAGTGTCTGTTCTCTTAATCCAATCAGCCGGCATACTCGACCGCAAGTGATAGTAATGACTGCAATGATGTTGGTGAGTAGGCCATCTGAAAAAAAATGAGTTGGCATCCTCCATGTGTCAATTTTCAGGGATGGGCGGGAAGATTTTTATTTTTTTTGTGTATTTCTTTTTTTCATTGGAATTAGAATTTGAGATGCAAATAGTGCAACAAATCCAAATCACAAGTGCAACGTACATGTATGCACATAAAGGATCAAATCTGCCTAAAATGTGTGTGGCGCTGTGATTGTAGGCCAAACAGATTGTTTGCTGCATGGACTGGGATTTTGAGTATATTTCTCACTTTCTTTTTGGTGCAATTTTAACAGATTTTTTTCTGAATTATTTTTTAAAAAATTGGAGGCGGGAAGGTTTTATAGGGGCTGGTAGGGATGCTAATTAAATTTTTATATGGCCTTATGCTGATAATATTGGTTATGGTATTGATGAACAATGATGGTGATGATAGGATTAGGGCGATGACAATTCTGATGTGTGTCGATGATGATGGTCACCGTGTCTGATCCCGGGATGCTCTTTCTCTGGCTCGAACAGACGAACACCTGGACCTCCATTGCCAGCATGCTGAGTCGCCGAAGCAGCGCAGGCGTCGCCGTGCTCGAGGGAATGCTTTACGTCGCTGGGGGCAATGACGGCACCAGCTGCCTCAATTCGGTGGAGCGGTACAACCCAAAGACCAACACCTGGGAGGGCATGGCTGCCATGAACATCCGCAGGTACATGCAGAGAGCGCTGTCCCACAGAATCAACAACTCGCATATAGAGCTTGAACGCGACTTTGTATACGCTGAATTGGGTAGTAGGTTTGCGAATTTCATGTATTTTCTTGAACTGATAGTTGAACATGTTGTCAATCAATAATTGATTAATCATTAATAATTAATGGGATACAAAAGGCTCGTCTTTTTCTCGGTTTGTTTCATTTAGCTGAACAATTCCAGCAGCATATTAGTTTAAGTGAAACGTTAATTCATGAAACGCAAACAATTTAAACTGAATCGTGAACAAATAAGGCATTCATGGCTACTGTTGTCTGCCTGTCCTCATGCAGCAAATGGCACCAAATAAAATGTCAAATGGCCGCAATTAATGCCATTTCTAAAGTGAGGATACGTTCGAATGCAGGAAGTGGGAGGCAAAAAATCTGGCTCAACTCTGGCACGAGAATATGCCTGAGACAGCCATTCTTTACCAATGTGACGGTACAGTATTTTTTTTAACTAAAAAAAGTTGAAGCACGCCCTCTTGTGGTATGAAATTCAACATACGTGAGCTGTGGAGAAATGGTAACTTGCACAAAACATGCATTTCTGGTGATCATATTTGAATTGGTTAAATTCTTTACGGCAATTTGTTGATTAATGATTCAAAAAATATTGAATCATTAATCTATAAATATTGAGAAGCAAGAAGGCAATGAGAAATTTGCATGAGCTGTGGATATAACTCAATATCAAACATGTTCATGCGCCAAAATGCTAAGGATTAGCTTTTGAGGAATAAAGGTTTAGAGAAAATGTTTCAAACCTTTTTCAGAAAATTGCGAAACATTACTTCAAGGTAAAATATTACACAGAGCTGTTTGGAAACCTCATGGATAAAACGTTGAGTTAGTGGTGCACAATTTGGTAATGGATGGTAAGCCATTGACCTCATTTTTATTTATCGTTTATATTATTTTACTTATAATATGCCCTCTCTTTAATCTGCCCAATATGTGTGTTGATTGTCAATATGCGTTTCGGTTTTCTGGTGTGTTCGTATGTTTTTTTTCTGTATCCTGGCTGCAAACCAATTTCCCAGTAAGGGATAATAAAGATGCTTTGACTTTGACTTGACCCCTTAAACTCACTTTTTTCCCTTGAGCTGGTTCTAAGACAGAAAATTTCCCCCCCCTCATTGTGGGACAATGTCACACGCATATTCTGTATCTGCTGGTTGCAGCACTTCACTGAAGCTCCATCATACTGAAATTGAGAGAAATATTCAAGTTCAGGATGCCATATTTTTAGGTCCTCAGCATTAAATCCAATGGAGAATATCTAGATCTTGCTATTTATTTCTTAGACATTCCCCAGTAATTCCACTGGATATTTGGGATTGTTGGAGACCTGTTGCAATAGGCCTGAAGTTTCACAGGTTTGCATGCAGCAGCTGCATTTCACAGACTCTGTTATGGGTTTGTAGGTTGGATAGGTTTAAAGACCTGCAGTAAAAGGTGAATCGGCAAAATGAAGGGAGAATTTCCTTCCAGACTCTGCAAAATGGATCCATTTTTACCTGACCTTTCGTTCAGTGAGTCATTATTAACCCTTTGAAGGGTAGGAGATTTTGGATACGCAGGATTAACAGTATATCATCAATGCGCCCGATTTCTGTTGCAAAGTTTCTCTTCGACAGTTTGGTCGGCTGTCTGTTTGGCAGCATCCTTTTGGCGTATTTTGCTCTTTCAGTCCCAGTGGATAGACCAAAACATGAAAGAAATGATAGCAATATTCTTTAGTATAAATGGCTGCATTTAGCTTGTTTTTTTCAGTGTTATTGTGTAATTTAAAGTCCTTTGACTTTGTTAAATGCTAGAAAGCTTCATGTAAATTTCAACTGTGTTGTGAAGACCAGCTTTATATGTGAACACTGTACTGCTGCCGTGCACCCTGTTCCATGCACTGATGGCTTTTCTCTGTCTCATTTTATTCCTCTCTTCAATAGGAGCACTCATGACCTGGTGGCGATGGACGGCTGGCTGTACGCGGTTGGCGGTAACGATGGCAGCTCCAGTCTGAACTCCATAGAGAAGTACAGCCCCCGCAGTAACAAGTGGGTGGCGGCCTCCTGCATGTTCACGAGGCGGAGCAGTGTGGGCGTAGCCGTGCTGGAGCTGCTCAACTTCCCCCCGCCCTCCTCCCCCACACTGTCTGTCTCCTCCACATCTCTGTGACTCCTCTCCCATACTGTCTGTCTCCTCTACCTTTCTGTGACTCCTCCTCCATGCTGTCTGTGTCCTCCACCTCTCTGTGACTCTTCCCCCACGCTGTCTGTCTCCTCCACCTCTCTGTGACTCCTCCCCCATGCTGTCTGTGTCCTCCACCTCTCTGTGACTCTTCCCCCACGCTGTCTGTCTCCTCCACCTCTCTGTGACTCCTCCCCCATGCTGTCTGTCTCCTCCACCTCTCTGTGACTCCTCCCCCATGCTGTCTGTCTGATCCACCTCTCTGTGACGTGACTCCTCCCCAACGCCGTCTGTCTTTTCCACCCCTCTGTGACTCCTCCCCCCACACTGTTTGTCTCCTCCACCTCTCTGTGACTCCTCCTGCAACACTACCCCCCACCCCCCCAACACTCAGTCGCTCTGCCCTGTTCACCCGGCTCGATAACAGGAGGGGACCCAAGAACAGAGCGTCTGTGGACCATTTTCCAAAGAGATTATGTCTCAAATGCAGGCCTGTTGGGATACTGAGATGTATTCCACAGAGAGGGTATATGATGGACACGGATGATATTGCTGCTGATCAGTATCCCATCACGGCCATTTGAGCAAAGATCCTGTAACTAGGCTGTTACAGGGAGCACTGTGTCTCTGTTGTATAGGTCTGACCATAGAAACCCCCTCCCTCACTCCCCAAAATGTATCAGAAATATAAAACTGAATTATTATTGTAAATAGGAATGCAGCCACCCTCACTTCTGCTTTGCATGCCCTGGCCGAATATGGGACTTTAATACTGCAGTTCTACAGTAGATGGCAGTAAAGGCAGAGTTTGGGGAAAGAGTGAATATAAGCACGAATTGCTGTTTTAACAAAAAAGTTAATTAATTCTCTAAGGTTCAGAATGAATTGCTTTTACCCAGGGTAGGTTGGTTTAAATTCAGTTGTTTGCACATATCAGGGATGGACGGGCAGTTAGGGAGCCATTATCAGCAATGCTTGGGTGAAAGCAAAGCCTGATGCATACAGAGTTTGTTAGTTATAAACATGTAAAGTTGAGAAGTTTTAATATAAAGTATAATTTTATATCACAAATATATTTAATTTATTCAAATGGATGTGATTTTGGCATTGACATGCTCAGTGTCTCTTTAGGGGAAGAGAAATTCTGCTAGTAACTGTAGGTTGACAGCAAGTCTTCTTTTGAGTACAAATGTGTGAGGGCAGTGAAAATATTTTGAAAGGCCTGTAATTCCTACATGTTTTGCATTGCGTAAACTTTAATGGTAGGATATTTGCATGCATGCAAAGTGCACCTTTTAGGAATTTTAGCCCTTGCCAACTACAGTAATGGATCTATGTATTTTGCCCATGACCACCTGCGAGGCAAGACCAATCACAGCCCGCATGTAGTCGAGAAGAGGAGGGACCACCGTTAAAAAGCAGGGGTGTAATGGCATGTTAAGGCAAATACAAATACTTGGGAAACCTGTGTTTACTCATGAGAGGGGGGAAAAAAAACTCTTTGTCACTTTGGTTCCAGGTGATATTCGCATCATTAAGTGCTGGGTGAGCTGGAATTAAAGACGTACTAAATGCATTAATTTCCAAGAAAATGGTGATCATGATCTCCTTGGTGCCAGGGGTAGCTCTATCACAAAAATGAGTGTCACACTAAAATATTGGTACTGCTAGAAACAATGTCGTGGGGGGGAACCAAATTCATTTCAAAGAATAGGTTTCATAAAAGGTGTGGTTTTGTAATCCCTTCTGAACGAGTAAACGGGCAGTTCATCGAAAACTGCAGTTGATATTATTTTTTGAGTGAATTTATACAAAATAAATTTGGCAAAAAACCCCATCTTCAGAGCTCTTTCAAATCGCCAAATCTACTCACAAAGACAGTCAACTGATGCCTGTCTGTGTCGTTGAGCTCTAAACGTGTAAAGTGTGATGAATTTTGAATGTGAACAGCTCAATGTCCCGGAGTGAACACTGTGATCACTCGGCATGAGTTGCTAATCATGGCGAAGATTCTGGTGCATTCAAGCTTGCATGTAATTGCCACATCGCCAAGGAGAAGTGCGAACGGGCAATTCATCAATCACTCAACACCAACAGACACAGGGACCCTCCAGCAGTGAAGTCTGACATGTACACTTGGCTTATAGTCAATTCAGCACTTGCGCAACTTTAAATGGTATCACTGTAAAACTTCTGGGAAGTTAGTGTTTCCTTCTTTGTAAGGATGTCAGTTGTCTGAACGCTTCATGTGTGTCTAGTCGGCAACCATTGGCATTGAGCACAAAAATGCAGTTGCCTGCTTTTTGTTTTGAGATGTGCACAGATGGCGTCTGGTGGTTTCGTCAGCAATTGCTAGAAATGGATTGTGATCTGTAAATTAAAAAACAAAACATATTCAGTATTGAATTTATATTCAGTATTGAATTTACTGTGTAGAAATTCCTCGTTCATCATTCATGTAAATGTCTCTTTGCCAGTTGTATCGTGTGATGCCTTGTTGAGAGAATGTAAACATTGCATGTAAGCTGTATTTAAGGATTGTCTGAATTATACTTGTTCAAACCCGGGGACAATGCAATACAACTATACAGTATATAAAATAAAATTTTTATGGAGATTTACTTTGTTTTCTGGCTGGACATGAAGGGCATTTCTTGTGTGTGTGTTGTGTGGTTTGGTTGATTGGGCTGGCGTGGTAATGGGCTCTGTTCTGTTCTCTGTTCTGTTCTGTTATCTTTCTCTCTTTTCTGGAACTGATATCCTTGTGTTAATTCAGCTTTCACTCTATTACCTGGTTGTTCAGAGGAACACTATTACTTTACCCTCACTAACCCCTCAGAGCATGCAAACATGAGCATGGTACTGAAAGATGTGTCAAAAAATCATTTTCTTACTGTTCAATCTTGCTCAGTTGGCTTGCTCAAGAACATGTGGCTATGTGGCTCATTTTAAGTGGTTATATCTATATTACATATGACCCAGCCCAAACTTCCCATGCCTTAATATTAGCTTTATTTCCAGTTTGAATGGCAGTAGTTGTTCATGAATATGCAACTTGTATTATGAAACAACTTCGACATAGGAAATAAAATTTTAATAGTCTAACATCTCACAAAGCAACTTGTAATGTATGCTGAATATGCTAGATGGTGCACTGTCCTGTCTATTATAATGGGAGCAATGCAGAGCTGTGGCAGTCTGAATGAGAACAAGGTTGTTAAGTCCTTGGAAGCATGAAACCCGGAACAGTCCTTGTATTCTACCAAACCAGAAAGGGTGGCACCACGAGTACTGGCTGGGAACTGTAGGCTAGGAAATGGGAACTATTTTATCTGAGCTTTTCCAGTTTTTCACTAAGATGGAACACAGCGGCTTTGTCCCTGTGCCATTGCCTGTGTTTGGTTGGCCCGGTCCCTGTTGTGACTGGCACCAGCGTGCCTGTGGCTCGTGGAATTGCATCATAGGTGATCGTCCCTGGCATGCAGAGCTGGGGAGTGGAGGCTTTTGTGATTTGTAGAAATATTATATAAGCAGCAGTCTTGGGCGTTTTCGTAACTTGCATACCATGTGTATGCGTAAATAGACTGATTATTTATTTTGCACTAGGCAGCAGATTGTTGAGAAAATGACTCCTATCCATATGTGAATTGTCACATATGTATTTCCATTGCAATAAAATCGTTACTTATCCTTAACAGAACCCATGACAGCCACTCAGTGAAAGTTGTTACGGTCTCACTACCAGTCACAATTGGTTTGGCTCTGCGCCAGGAATTTTTATACAGCATACTCTATTTACAGTGCATTATAGATGCGAAGTAGGAATGCTCCTATGTGACATTAAAGGTTTTTCTAGTTCCTGTTTAAAATGCCCATCAAAGGCCTCCTTTCATGCCTAAGAGCCACTGTCATCCCTCATTGTGTTAACTTTGGCACCAGGACCTCTCAATTTATCCCTCAGACATCGGAGCCACCTTCGTCTGCCTTCGCTGCAAAATCCTCACCGAGGTGAGTACCGTTTTACACCAGGACATTGCCTTCTCTGGGGAGTAAAGAAAAAAAAAAGTAAAAATAAAGGCAGATACTTCCTGTCAGAATGTTTGAAATTCTCTGGTGGTCAGGGATAAACTTTTGCTGTTCTTGGCTGAGGTTCAAGATGGTGAAGGCCGGAACAAACGTCTACACTCGGATGGAAGTGGCTTACTCCATAACAATTTCGGGAAAAAGTAATGCAGCATGAGGAATGACCCAGTGGAATTAGTGACACGTTGAGGAAGTAGACTTCCCTTCGTCCCCACCAAACAGGATTGTTCATGTGTGCTTTGTAACAAGAACAACACAGCATTTCTCAATGGAGGTTACCTGGGGGAAAAATCCATATTTTCCCTTGAATGTTACACACAGTTCATCATGCAGTAATACCGTCAACATAAGTCACTGAGACTGATTTATATCCCTGGTCCTCAAATTGTGGGCCTCGAGGTCTTGCTGGTTTTCCTTCCTTCCTTTACCTGGGAGTCAGATCCTCACCAACTTAGTGTTCATTTATTAGCCCAAGAGAAAAGCAAGCCTGAGCTGTATTTTGTTATTAGGTCCAGATTTGAGGATCCTTGATTTATACTATTGTCATTTAAATTAATATTAATCCCTAAAACTAGGACGTGTTCAAATGGAACAGCTCTGATTTGCTGGATAGATGGGGTTTTTTTATGCATTCATTAATGCATCAACTGCATATCTGTGTATAATGGTATAATAGGGGCCTGCTACCCTGCCCTAGTTTAGATTTTATGTGCCATTTAAAAGCTTTGGATTACTCCTGAGCTACCCCTAATGTCGAACTGAGTATTTAATATTCTTTATGTAGCTTCTCATGAGTGGATTTCAACCTTATAACTGGGGGCTTGGAGTAAAAGTATTCAGACTATTCAGACAGGAGTTTTTGAGATAAAAGATTAGCTTTCGTGATTCTTCACATATTGTAAACCCCAGGATGAAGTTTCTTTAACATGAAAACGTCCGCTGGAACTGTAAGATTACGCATTATGCACCTGTATCTCCTTTGCTTGTCACTCAAACGAGTGCTGACGTTGCAGCTGCATTCGGGATTGGCTGACAGTCCGGAGCCCAGATGCCTGTCGACTGACCTTTCCCAGACTCTGTCAGGTCCCCCAGTGTTAGTACAGACTCGTCACTTCCTGAAGAGCGAGCGGGGCATAACGCGCTGTGAGAAAAACGGGTGAATCACAGCCCCCCCCTCCATTCTTCTCTTCCCCTGCCGTCCCCCCATCTCATGCCCGGCCAGCTTTGGGTCTGAGAGGAAGGAAAAACGTCCATTTTTCGCAGTCGATATCAGCTCTTTGCTGTCAAACGCATCGACCCAGATGGATTTTCCCCATGCTGACGGGGCAGAGCAAACAGGCAACACCTGGGCTTCGCTGACCCTTTGAGTTGTTTTTTTGAAAAAAAAAAAAAAAAAAGCACTTATGTGATCTGAATGTTCTTAATGAAAAATTACAGCGCTGGTGTAGCTTATATCTCCACGGGGAATTCAAAGCCTGGAATTGTTAACCTCGGACCATTCATGGAAAAAAAAAAGACAAAAAATATATACATACATATGTTTACTCTGTGTGTGTGTGGGTCACTGATCAGCCATAACATTGTGACCACTGACAAGTGAAGTTAATAGCATTGATTATCTTCTTGTAATGGCCCTGTCAGTGGGTGGAATATATTAGGCAGCAAAATGAATATTTTTTTTCTCAAAGTTGATGTGTTGGAAGCAGGAAAAATGGGCAAGCGTAAGGATTACAAGGTCCAAATTGTGATGGCTAGATGACTAGGTCAAAACATCTCCAAAACTGCAGTTCTTGTGGGGTGTTCCCAGTGTGCAGTGGTCAGTACCTTCAAAAACAGGTCCAAGGAAGGAAAACTGGTGAACTGCTGACAGTTTCACGGGTGGTCTAAGCTCAGTGATTCAAATGGGGAGCAAAGGCTGGCCCATGTGGTCTTATCCAACAGAGGAGCTACTGTAGCTCAAATTTCTGAAAGCGTTATTGCTGGTTTGTTGCAGTTTGTTGCATATGGAGCTGTGTAGCTGCAGACAGGTCAGGGTGCCAATGCTGACCCCTGTCCACTGACGAAAGTGCCTACAATGAGCACATGAGCATCAAAACTGGACCACTGAGCAATGGAAGAAGGTTGCCTGGTCTGATGAATCACGTTTTCTTTTACATCAGGTAGATGGCCAGGTGTATGTGCACCGCTTACCTGGGGAAGACACGGCACCAGGATGCACCATGGAAAGAAGGCAAGCCAGGTGAGGCAGTGTGATGATTTGGGCAACGTTCTGCTGGGAAACCTTTGGTCCTGCCATTCATGTAGATGTTACTTCGACACATATCACTTACTTAAACATTGTTGCAGACCAAGTACACCCCTTTATGGAAATGGTCTTCCCTAATGGCAGTGGCCTCTTCCAACAGCATAATGCACCCTGCCGCACTCCAAATATGGTTCAGGAATGGTTTGACAACACAACATCAATTTCAAGGTGTTGACCTGGCCTCCTAATTCCCCAGATCTCAATGTAATAGAGCATCAGTAAAATGTGCTGGACAATTAAGTTCGCTGCATGGAGGCCCCTCCTCGAAACTTACAGGACTTAAAGGATCTGCTACTGACATCTTGATGCCAGGTACCTCAGCTTACCTTCAGATGTCTAGTGGAGCCTATGCCTTGATGGGTCAGAGCTGTTTTGATGGCAAAAGGGGGACCTATTCAATATTTAGCAGGTTGTCATTATGGTTGGCTGATCAGCATATATACACATGTAAACCCTTAAAAATGTTTTCAACTCTTCATGGGGTTAATTATCCCTCATCCTCCATTTTCTCTTCCACGAACAGGAATGATGGGAACCCCTGACTTTAAATTTGCAAACGACATATTCTAGTTTGACAAGAAAGATCAAACCAACGAGGAGGGGCAAATGGCAACATACAAATTCCGCATGACTTAGATAAACAAATTAGAGTATTGAAATGACACAAAATGTGTGTCATAAATGTTTGTCATAGATATGAGAAAATCCTCACTGGTCTGACGAAGGGCGACATTTGATTGTGCTATTGTCTGCATGAAAAACTTTGCAGTTTAGACTTGAAGAAATCGACTTGAAAATAACTACACATCACAAACCATAGCATTGAGTAAAAAACTATGTATGGAACTACTGAACAAAAACAAAAAATTTAGATGCAGGACAGTACCAACCAAACTGTCTTGTGTGAATATTCAGATAGAGTGGTCACAGTTTTGACAAATCATGCCCTTGGAATTACGGGGTTCTAACTGACATTTTTGGTCAAATTGAGTTCAATCTAATGATTAAGTATGACTATTCAATTCATTTGTTAAATTGGGTTCAGATCAGAATTACAAAATTCCAGTTCCCTAAGTGTGTGATCAGTGGCCAAACTTTGTAAATGTTAGTTAAAGCCCTGTAATTATAAGGTCTCAAAATGTTTTGAGGGTTCATTGTATGTCTAATATTTGAAGTGAATGCCTTTATTAAGTTTCTGCATCAGCCCTCAAGGCTGAGAACAAACACATCTCAAACTGTCTCCTCCAATAAAAAAGACCCCCCCCTTCAAAAAAAAAAAAGGCCAGGCTAAATTAAGGATTTCTTATTCACCTCTCATGCACAATTGTACCTGTAGTTTTATATATAGTTCGCAATTGCAAATTCAGTCAGTCCAGTGAAGTGCAAAATTGTGAACAATTTCAATGTTTTAAGTTAAAATAAAATGTTACGTTAAACATAATTGAATAATCAACACAATTTCCATTTCTTCCTATCCTGCCATTGAAGTGCCATTGTGTGACTGGCAGGAACAGCTGGAGCATTTTAAGCCCTGGCAACCAACCCTGTTCCTGGAGATCTGCCTTCCAGGTGGTTCTCGGTTCAGCCCACCTGATTCTCCTAATTAGTGGCTTAATGAGATCCCCAGCAGTGGATTGAGGAGCGTTTTCTTAGGTTAGCAGAGAAAACCGACACGACAGCTGATCTCCAACAACACAGGATTCATTACCGTTGAGTTTTACCCAATAAAACTGTTGGACCCTTATTTGGGTCTGTCAAATGCAGTGGTTGCATTCAAACCTGTTAAACGTGTTTAAAATTTTTGTGATGGCCCCAAGGTTTCCAATGATCCCAAATATGTCCTGTTAAATTACAGGGAAGTGTGTTTAAAATGATGCATTTGCTGTAGGTTGGTCGGAGGGATGGAGGGACGGTTGGACCCTCTGGGATAATTTGTCCTCTGCATTTAACCCATCCTATAGTCAGGATCAGTGGGCAGCTTCAGATCAGCGCCCGGGAACCAGCTTCTGTTCTAAATCCAGTTCCTTGGTCAGGGGTGCTGGTAGGAGTGTTTCGATTTGATATAATGTTGTGGTCATAAAAACTTGGTGTCTTGGCTTTGAATACCCATACGGAAAGGAAATGTATTTATTTTGGCCACAAAGTATTTAACATATTTAGAATGCATGGGATCTCTAGAATACAGTTTGAAGATGCATTTTAAGCCAGGCAAAAATGTATTTATGTCTCTAAAAATGTATTCCTACCAAAGAAGTCATGACCCAAAATGCATCTCATCAAAAATAAGCCACTGCAATCTTTAATAAAAATGAAAAACTTACCAATGCATTTCACAGAAGTAGCATATGTATTCATAAATGCACTTCAACTACAATCCAGCCTGAGAACATGATTAGATTTTACAAATAAATTAAGACAACATTGAATGCGTCATTTCAGTTTATTTAGCACTTAAAAAAATGCATACTCATAGGTCAGTGCATGGTATCAGTCATATAGGTGCAACCAGCATAAAATAATGCAAACACTTGAGTACAATGTGATAGAATATTAATTGCTAAATGCAACATCTCATTTTGATTTATCATTCTACAAACGGCGTACCTGACTATAAAAGACCCTAATTCAGTACACTTCCGCTTACATGGAGATTAAGATCTATGTTGGGCCTATATGTCACACTACTGACATCTTGTTTCTTTTTCAAACTCTGAAAGTATGGTACAATCATTCCAGGTTCATTTCTGGGGCAGCATGGCTCAAGCATTAGAGTAGGTGGCCTAGGAATCAAAAGGTTCCTGATTCGACCCCTGGATCCTCCGTAGAGCTTATTGAAGAGTCCATGAGCAAGACGCTGAACCTGCACTGCTCCTGATGTGCAGGTTGGCACCTTACATGGCAACCTCAGCCATCGGGGTGAATGTGAGGCATAATTGTAAAGTTCTTTGTTTCATGTGACAAGAAAACCAATGTATAAATACAATCCATTTAGGCTATCCTAAATGTATGAGATAGTGCTTTTTTTTTTACTTAATTGAAATGCACTTCACAATGAATTTTAAAATATATTCTAAATATACCTCAAATATGTTGTCATCCCTATGGGAAAATATATTAGAAATGTATTTCCAATGAATTGGTGATATATTTTAAATATATTTATAAAATATGTGAAGTAGCCATTTTTGGTGGTATTAAGTGGTGGTGCCCATGTCCAATTTAAGATCTGTGGTAGCCCTACCTCAGGCTGCAGTCTCTGTGTCATTGTGGCCCAGTGCTCCTACCACCTAAATTACTCTTCCCAAGACCCAAGCCAGAAATTTTCTGATCCATTTCATACTTAAGCTTGTTACCAGC
Organism: Gymnothorax reevesii; assembly: GCA_029721435.1. NCBI lineage: Eukaryota > Metazoa > Chordata > Actinopteri > Anguilliformes > Muraenidae > Gymnothorax > Gymnothorax reevesii. Next base: position 55,559,909 of record CM056585.1, read on the forward strand.
ACGCACTCAGCTACCTCAAAGTCAGCGTCAGTTTCTGTATTTGTGACAGTTTTTGAGAGGCAAAACAGTTTGAGGAGTAAAACATGCAATGAGACTGACATTATTTTGCAATCTTATTGAAGAAATACAAATTTGTTGTATGAATACTACATTGTAGTATGTGTGTTTGAAATGAGCATTAGGCCTCTGAGCTGCTCACAAAAACTTAAACTAACACAAAGGTGAAAAATTCCACCCTCTCCTGTCAAGTTCAACTGATGGTGCTGGCATACTTCTGTTTTTTAAACCTGCCTTCCCAAGGATGTCAAAACAAGGAAAACCACAAAACTTAACACTCACAATTAGACACATATTTTTGCGCAATCTAAATAAATGAAGTGAAAACAAATTCTTTTCGACATGTCAGCAAGTCCGAGAACATGGCTACACATGTCAAAACTCCATTACTTCAATTTGAGAGATCATTTACCAGTCTTGCCCGGGGACGGAATTTACATAAGGCCATAAACTGACAATCTTAACCAGTGGAATATCGTGACATTGCTTTGTGGGTTTTTTTTTTTTTTTTACATTTTTCGTGTCATTACTATGACAAATAGAAATTGAACAGAATATGTAGTTTAAAGACCTGATATGTTCAGTGGGCTTCTCGAAGATATTTTCACATGTCCAGACATGCCCACAGGGATCCCAGTTCATCAATACCACACTCTTTAGACTAAACCCACGATGACAGTTTCTTATTAGGGTGTTAAAAATGAAATGCGCCCCATTTGCTAAGCGACAAAGTACGAAAAACGCATGCCTCAAGTCCAATCCCAGCCCCCCCGTCTGCCCTTTGTCTCCACAGATGAATAAGTGCAAGGATTCCATCCCAGTGTGAACTTTGATTGTCCGGCCCCTTGCTAACTCTACTCCCCCTTTCCTTTCCAACTGCACCCCCACACGCACACCTCAGTACACGCCCACCTCAGTACACGCCTCTTACATCCCCGTGCCGCGAGCTGCTAATACAAACTCTCCAGTCCCTCCGTCCAGCCAGTACTAGAAGACACTTCCCTGTGAACACACCGTTGCCTGGATTACAT